>OZ010622.1:14026064-15468593 GCA_963932285.1 Caenorhabditis macrosperma
AGATGATAACAAAACTTGATAATAGGTCCCACTAGCTAACTTTTGTCAGTTGAGCACTAGTCTGTACCATTTAAAATGACAGAGTTGAGTCGTGTGGAAAATTGGCCAAATTTCAGAAATTTGGCTTATTTTCACTGAAAATTCTGAAAATATCCGGGGTCTAGGGGGATAGATGATAACAAAACTTGATAATAGGTCCCACTAGCTAACTTTTGTCAGTTGAGCACTGGTCTGTACCATTTAAAATGACAGAGTTGAGTCGTGTGGAAAATTGGCCAAATTTCAGAAATTTGGCTTATTTTCACTGAAAATTCTGAAAATATCCGGGGTCTAGGGGGATAGATGATAACAAAACTTGATAATAGGTCCCACTAGCTAACTTTTGTCAGTTGAGCACTAGTCTGTACCATTTAAAATGACAGAGTTGAGTCGTGTGGAAAATTGGCCAAATTTCAGAAATTTGGCTTATTTTCACTGAAAATTCTGAAAATATCCGGGGTCTAGGGGGATAGATGATAACAAAACTTGATAATAGGTCCCACTAGCTAACTTTTGTCAGTTGAGCACTAGTCTGTACCATTTAAAATGACAGAGTTGAGTCGTGTGGAAAATTGGCCAAATTTCAGAAATTTGGCTTATTTTCACTGAAAATTCTGAAAATATCCGGGGTCTAGGTGCATAGGTGATAACAAAACTTGATAATAGGTCCCACTAGCTAACGTTTGTCAGTTGAGCACTAGTCTGTACCATTTAAAATGACAGAGTTGAGTCGTGTGGAAAATTGGCCAAATTTCAGAAATTTGGCTGATTTGCACTGAAAATTCTGAAAATATCCGGGGTCTAGGGGGATAGATGATAACAAAACTTGATAATAGGTCCCACTAGCTAACTTTTGTCAGTTGAGCACTGGTCTGTACCATTTAAAATGACAGAGTTGAGTCGTGTGGAAAATTGGCCAAATTTCAGAAATTTGGCTTATTTTCACTGAAAATTCTGAAAATATCCGGGGTCTAGGGGGATAGATGATAACAAAACTTGATAATAGGTCCCACTAGCTAACTTTTGTCAGTTGAGCACTGGTCTGTACCATTTAAAATGACAGAGTTGAGTCGTGTGGAAAATTGGCCAAATTTCAGAAATTTGGCTGATTTGCACTGAAAATTCTGAAAATATCCGGGGTCTAGGTGCATAGGTGATAACAAAACTTGATAATAGGTCCCACTAGCTAACGTTTGTCAGTTGAGCACTAGTCTGTACCATTTAAAATGACAGAGTTGAGTCGTGTGGAAAATTGGCCAAATTTCAGAAATTTGGCTGATTTGCACTGAAAATTCTGAAAATATCCGGGGTCTAGGTGCATAGGTGATAACAAAACGTGATAATAGGTCCCACTGGCTAACGTTTGTCAGTTGAGCACTAGTCTGTACCATTTAAAATGACAGAGTTGAGTCGTGTGGAAAATTGGCCAAATTTCAGAAATTTGGCTGATTTTCACTGAAAATTCTGAAAATATCCGGGGTCTAGGTGCATAGGTGATAACAAAACGTGATAATAGGTCCCACTGGCTAACGTTTGTCAGTTGAGCACTAGTCTGTACCATTTAAAATGACAGAGTTGAGTCGTGTGGAAAATTGGCCAAATTTCAGAAATTTGGCTGATTTTCACTGAAAATTCTGAAAATATCCGGGGTCTAGGTGCATAGGTGATAACAAAACGTGATAATAGGTCCCACTGGCTAACGTTTGTCAGTTGAGCACTAGTCTGTACCATTTAAAATGACAGAGTTGAGTCGTGTGGAAAATTGGCCAAATTTCAGAAATTTGGCTTATTTTCACTGAAAATTCTGAAAATATCCGGGGTCTAGGTGCATAGGTGATAACAAAACTTGATAATAGGTCCCACTAGCTAACGTTTGTCAGTTGAGCACTAGTCTGTACCATTTAAAATGACAGAGTTGCATCGGGTGGAAAATTGGCCAATTTTCCCAGAACGCAGGTTCCAAGATTTATGAAATATATGATTTTCCAATTTTCCAACTTTCACAAATTTGGCATTCTCCCCGAAAACCCCCATCCCAGACCTGCCACCTCCCCATCTCTCTCCCTCTCTTTTTGATCTTTTGTCATCCAATGCAAGCGCGCCCCATTGCGACCTGCCCGCCAAATCTCGACCGCTTGTTTCTCTCATCGCTTCCAACCGAATTATCGATTTTTACCCCCCCCCCCCCTCCCCCCCGCATGCCACGTGGCCATATGTCTCCCTTTCCCTTCCATATTCCGATTGTTCTTTTCTTCAGAAGACCGGGAGCACGGCGAGCAGTGGATTGGACGACTCCGAAGGACGACGTCCCTCCGCCAAGGTGCAAAGAGGAGGATTTTCCCACAAATAGAATAGGAGGAGT
Organism: Caenorhabditis macrosperma; assembly: GCA_963932285.1. Taxonomy (NCBI): domain Eukaryota; kingdom Metazoa; phylum Nematoda; class Chromadorea; order Rhabditida; family Rhabditidae; genus Caenorhabditis; species Caenorhabditis macrosperma. The sequence continues at coordinate 14,028,466 of OZ010622.1, forward strand.
GTGCCAGGCGAGTGATTTTTGCAGAGATACTCCAGGTGTCCCCGTCGTGACTGCTTTCAGAAGAGCCTCACAGGAAGAAGAAGGCGTCAGAGGAGAATGGACGACGTGGAGACGACGAAGAAGGGATTCGGAAGAAGCAGAAGGACAAGGACGGTTCCTCCGAGGAATCGCTATCGGAGTTGCTCCTGAAGATGTACGAGCCCTCTGAGTCTTCTGCCGAGGGCTGTTTCAAGGATCCGCTGTCAGGAATCGGAATAGGATCGTCGTAGGAGATTCGAAAGGGACCCGAGACTCGGATCATTGACGAGCACATGGATCGACGACTAGGTGGAGGACTGGAAATGCTAATGGACGAGAGTCAAGCCTCAGATGATTCTATTCTTCTGTGCAAGCGAGTCAACTCCCGAACGCAGAGATTCTCCAGGTGTCCCCGTCGTACCTGCTTTCAGAAGAGCCTCACAGGAAGAAGAAGCCGTCAGAGGAGGATGTTCGGGGAGTGGAGACGACGAAGAAGGGATTCGGAAGAAGCAGAAGGACAAGGAGGAATTGCCATCGGAGACGAGATGCAAGAACTCGGAGGAGGAGAAGGATCAATGGAAGTTGGAGAGAGTCTGAACTCTGATCGGCTCCGGATGCTTCCGCCGACGTAGTCAGGATTCGATTCTTCCGGACTTTCGTGTACTCTGTATCCGGCTCCCGGACAGTCACGAGGATCCAATCTTTGGGGGCGTCGGATGGAAAGGGAAGAAGGTTCCGCACGAATGCAAGTCAACGGAGAGAGTTTCGAGGCGAGTATTCGGGCGCGCTTCCAATGAACTTACCCCTCCTTTGATTTCCAGATCGTCTTCAGCTCGACAAGGATCCTTGTAGCTCGCGGGAGCCTTCTGTTGTGCTCCTGAAGATGTACGAGCCCTCTCAAGGATCCGCTCTCAGGAATCGGAATAGGATCGTCGTAAGCGATTCGAAAGAGACTCGAGACTCCGGATCATTGACGAGCACATGGATCGACGACTAGGCGGAGGACTGGAAGTGTTAATGAACGAGAATCAAGCCTCAGTTGATTCTAGTCTTCTGTGCAAGCGGGAGTCAACTTGACAGGTTGCCCATCTCGAACGCAGCGGCGATTTAAATGATCATGGCGAAGGTTCGGAAGCGATGGGATTTTTAATGAAGGCTCAGAATGCTGACGACCAGGAGCACGCGCACGGAGAGAGGATTCTCTCGAGAGGACAGTCGTCGGATTCTCAGACGTCGTCGGGGATTCTGTGTGACGAGAGCAGTATGGATCGTCAATTGACGAACATCGACGAGCCGGGAGTACTGGGAATATTTACGGAAGCTCTGAAGTATTAAGGTATGATTCATACCCCCATACCGTATGAAACAGAGATTCTCCGTTTTCAGGTATCGTTCTCGACATTCTCGACGATTTTTCTGTGTACGCCTACTGTTTGATGTGGAAATTGGCGAGAAATTGACGAATTGGTCAATTTCTGATCGTTCGACAGAATTCGGCAGAGACGTCGTTTTCTGAAACTTTGTGATTAGAAGGAGTGGAGCTCACAATCGAGTGAGCCGACTATCAGGTTGGCCCCCGTCGAAACAACGTTGTTCTCGCAGTTGTCAAGGTGAGCAGGAGAAGAGGACCTGAGGTTCAGCAATCGATTGCAGATGTTCCCATGGTTTTCGGTATCTGAACTCTCCTGAACTCTCCATGGCACGGCTCTCAGCTCTCGGAGGCTTCCTAACAAGAGACCGATCGATAGCTAATCAATGAACGGATATGGTGGAACGTGGACGATCGACACATGGCTGGATTTTAGTGTCCGAATCGAATTTCATCGTTAAGGCCCCACAACTGAGGAGAGCTCTTCCGGAGAACCATTTTATCTCGATATTGATCAAAGATATCAGAAAGATGTCAACAACAAACTTGTAGTCCTAGTTATGATCTACAAGTTTGCTGTTGAAAACTTTTTGATATCTCTTATCAATCTCGAGATATAATGGTTCGCCGGCTCTCATCAGATTTTGCTAAACACTTGCAAAATGGCACTTTCTGATACTGATAATTGCTCCCGCATAGTGGCAAACTGCGAAAACTTCTAGTTTCCGAGATTTTGTCTCAGAGTGAAGTGCTAAAAATTGCGTTTTTGGGCACTTTGAGACAACATATTTCACAAGGGCAGTGTTTTTACACAGAGTTCTGAAATGTTCTGTAAATTTGCAAGGGTACACTTTCCGATACTGATAATCGATTCCGCATAGTGACTAACTGCGAAAACGTCTAGTTTTACGGATTTTTCGTCTCAAAGTTGCCGAAATTGTGTTTTTTTTTCACGAAATATCTGGAAAACTAGACGTTTGCGCAGTTAGCCACTACGCAGGATCACTTATCAGTATGAGAAAGTGTCATTGTGCAAGTTTTGAGCAAAATCTGTACATAAGGTCGTCTAGAAACATTTAGCTTGTGAGCACGACCGATGTTGATATATCGCGGGTCTGTGCTCCAAGATTCTCAAAAGAAATGCCACTGCACAGTCGGAAGAATTAGGAAGAGCTGTTTCCACCGTCCACTGTCTCCCTCCTCCCCCGCTTTCCTGTGTTTCCAATGCAAGGTTGCTTTCATTTTCTGATATTGTATAGTTCTCTCGTTTCTCCCGCCTAACTTTCACCCTCGAACACCCGTTTCCGAAGTTTTTCCCTCCAAAACCCCCATCCCAGACGTGCCACTCTACCATCTCTCTCTCTCTCTCGTCTCTCCCTCTCTTTTTGATCTTTTGTCATCCAATGCAAGCGCGCCCCATTGTGAGCTCTAGTGTACCCGCCAAATCTCGACCGCCGCTTGTTTATCTGACCGCTCGACCCTTCCAACCGAATTATCGATTTTTTACCCCCTTCGCATGCCACGTGGCCGTGTGTCTCCTATTCTCTGTGTGTCTTGCCATCTACCGTATGCCTACAGTACTCTCAATTGCACGCTTTTCCTCTAGCACACATCCGCCACGTCATCGTGCTCTCAACTTTGGAGACTCTGGCGAGCCCAAAACAGAAGGTGCGGACGGTGCGATCGACGAGGAAGCGGACGATCGGATGGGGGACGAGTCGAGCAGCAGCTGCTCTACGGATTGACACACACCGGGCGAGTCTTTCATCAGCGGCTCTCGGATTCCCCACGCTTCCATTTCAGATCCCTCAGAGAGCAAGATGGACAAGGCCGATGATCACTGTTGGAGTTTCCAAGGATTCCGAAACGTCATCGTCGGTCAGCGGCTCGCGCAGTTCGGTTATTGCTAACGACCACGAATGTGGGAATTCGAGTGAGACAAGCAGATAGCTATGGAAAGGATGATATAGAGGCGAGTGTACTCCTTGTAGTCTTTAGTTCTGCACACCGAACTTCCAGATTTCCGAGGAATTCCATCGCCATGGAGCTGCGATACGGGAAGACGGCGGCTCAACGACGACACTGGCATCCATTGAATCCGGTGGAAGACGGAATGACGTGTGCTCGGAACATGGATCCATCGAAGAGTGGATGGATTGCTCTCGTCTGGATCGGCTCGTGGTCCAGCAACCAAGGATGTGGGATTCGAGTCGGACAAGCAGCTCGGATAGCAGGAGAGGGTCTGCAATCCAAAGCGACGTTGTGCACAAGGAGTCCGACGATCCAGACGAGCCCTTCAACTGTGCCGCGTTTGACGAACGCCTCGGGAATGCTGAAGCAATTGAGCAGCTATGTGACATCCCTCCTCGTTACCCGTGAGATCTTCTCAAGACAGAGCAGTGTTGAAGCCCCGGATGGATGCTCAAAGTACTGACACCTGGGGGAAGATTGTTTCGTTGTCAAGGTGAGCGCAAACAGAAGACGACTCATTCCCTCCATCCATTTTCAGGTGTCGCGCTCGGTGATTTGCCCCAGCAAGCGATCGATCGATAATCAGCTGCGGATCACCTACGCAAATGATGACGGCGACGACGAGCCGGACGATCTCCGAGTGTGCAGCTATTAATATTATTAATAATGATAACTCATTTGTTTCTGTTTTAACGGTGCTCCACTTTGATTATGCTCCAATTCGCAGTTTTCTGCCCACTTTCTCCCTCTCTTTGGTGTTTCTTTTCCCCCCGTTCTCGATATTCGCCTATTTTTCAATGTTTGCTATTTATATTTCCCCCGAATCGACCCAATACTTTTCTTGTAATTTCTCATGTATTTCCATCATTTTTTACCCCCCCCCCCTTCTGACGCTAGTAACCCTATACCCAGACCCCACGAAGCCGCCGGAAAGGAAAGGAAGAGAGGCGAGTGAATGGCCCCAAATTTGTGATTTTATCGATTTTTATTGCAGATTTCAATATGCCCACTGTAGTTCGAAGCGATTCGAATGGAAACCCACTTGTCCACCACCCAGGAGCGGCTTCACCCTCCGTGTCAGCCGAACGAACCGTTCGAAAGGGGGAGGAATTCGATCGATGGATTCTTCCTCGGCTCTTCTACACTTTGCCCCCCGCCCACCGATTCTCCAGTGGAGATCGTATATGTTGAAGGCGAGTGTATTGCTGAGGAAAATTGCACCTTCCCCTGATTTCTCAGATATCTCGAAAGTTTGGGGAAGCGACGATAAAAGAGCAGGATATGGTCGATCAGCTGCTCTACGGATCGACACACAGCGGGCGAGTCTTTCGGAAGCGGCTCTCGGATTCCCCACGCTTTCATTTCAGATCCCTCCGAGAGCAAGATGGACAAGACCGATCACCGTTGGAAGTTCCCAGGGATTCCGGAATGTCATCGTCGTTCGTCAGCGGCTCGCGGAGTTTGTTGAATGTGGATTCGAGTGAGACAAGCAGAGGATCTCTTCTAATGGATCTGCGAAATGGAAGATCCATTGAATCCGGTGGAAGACGGAATGATGTGTGCTCGAAACATGGATCAATCGAAGAGTGGATGATTGCTCGTCTCGATCGGCTCGTGCTCCAACACCCAAGGATGTGGGATTCGAGTCGGACAAGCAGCTCGGATAGCAGGAGAGGGTCAGCAATCCAAAGAGTTCGACGATCCAGACGAGCCCTCCAACTGTGTCGCGGTCAGAATCACAATCACAATCAGGTCGGATGCCGCCGCTGTTTTTAAACTATATTCGCTAGTTCGCAACCAATTGTCCGTTCTCCCGGTTAGCGCAAAAATTGAATATGTTTCTTGAAATTAACCAAACATTTTCAGGAGTCACTGGAGCATTTTGACGTCGTGAATCTCTGGAAGTCTCTGTGTGATACTATCGGTCTAAGCTCTCGGGGAATCGCACGAGGGAACGATGAACATCTGTGTGACATCCCTAGATCTCAAGAGAGCAGTGTTGCAGCCGGAGCACCTGGGGGAAGATTGTTTCGTTCTCAAGGTGAGCAAACAGAAGACGACTCCGCGCATTCCCTCCATTCCCATTTTCAGGTGTCGCTCTCGAGATTCTCGTACGAGCCTCGACTCTCGGAGATTCGTCCCAGCAAGCGATCGATCGATAATCGGCTGCGGATCACCTATGATGACGGCGATAAGTCGGACGATCACCCGAGTGCAGCTATTATTAATATTAATATTAAGAGAAGGTTTTTGAGAAAAGTCAACAACTGGCCACTCAGTTGGCACAGTTCCCGAAAGTATTTTTAAGAGACCTGAAATTCCCTGTGTGGATACCTTAGGGGTCCCTAGTTACCAAACCGACAATATTGAGCCGACTTGTTGCTGCTCCGCACGGGCTCGGCGAGCCGAAGTTCGAAAATCAACTTTTTTGTGTGTCACTCAATTTATTCAAATCTTTGCGCCCGGGGGTTTTTTGGGTCGTAGAATCCGAATATGACACTGAAATGGATGAATCTTCGACCCAAACCAACGAATTGTTGAAATTTTTACGAAAATTTGTCAAAAATGATTATTTTCTCGAAAACTAATATGGAAAGGGAAAAAGTGACTATGTTCATTCAATTCTACGTCAAAAAAGACCCCCGCATGCAAAGTTTCAGAATTTTCAAAAATGGTATATTGAACGATTTTTTGCTCCAAAGTTGCTCCAATCGAGAATCTCAGAAACTGATTCTGGTCGTTTGGCGTTTCTGTGGTTTGCGTATACGACAGACGTGTAGAGAATTCAATGCTGATCATTTTTGTAGTTGAACACTTGTTTCTATCTCTTCTCGTTCTGAAGATATTTGAATTTCTGTGAAGAGTGTTTGAGAGGAGGCTGGAAAAGTGATAGAAAACAGACGCCAACTTTGAAAAATCATAAATTTTTTTAAAATCGAGTAATTGGGTCAGTTGAAAAACGAAAAAAGAGCATTTTACATGAGCATAATTATCAAATTATTTGTTTCTTGATTGCTATCAAAGCACATCTCTGTGGGCATGATTTCTCTCGGTGTAAATTGGCTATTCTGAAATTCAGATATGTTTGAAGAAATGAAAGATTGGATTGTACACCTTGTAAGACCATCTGTTGGTGATACTTTTTGTAGTTGATCACTTTTTGGTATCTTTCATAGTTTTCGAGAAAATATTCTATACTTGAAACAAACACTTTGCCTCATACCCAATATGTACGTGATGAGCTACTGATCGTTATTCGAAACTGATAAGAGATATCAAAAAGTGATCAACTACAAAAAGTATCACCAAGAGAATGCTAATGTAATATGCTCTTTTTTGGTTTTTTAACGGACTCAATTACTCAATTTTGAAAAAAGTTATGATTTTTCAAAGTTGGCGTCTGTTTTCTATCACTTTTCCAGCCTCCTCTCAAACACTCTTCACAGAAATTCAAATATCTCGAGAACGAGAAGAGATAGAAAAAAGTGGTCAACTACAAAAATGATCAGCATTGAATTCTCTACACGTCTGTCGTATACGCATTCTACACAAACGCTAAACGACCAGAATCAGTTTCTGACATTCTCGAGTGGAGCAACTTTGGAGCAGAAAATCGTTCAATATATCATTTTTAAAAATTCTGAAACTTTGCATGCGGGGGTCTTTTTTGACGTAGAATCGAATGAACATAGTCACTTTTTCCCTTTCCATATTAGTTTTCGAGAAAATAATCATTTTTGACAAATTTTTGTGAAAATTTCAACAATTAGTTGGTTTGGGTCGAAGATTCATCCATTTCAGTGTCATATTCGGATTCTACGACCCAAAAAACCCCCGGGCGCAAAGATTTGAATAAATTGAGCAACACACAAAAAAGTTGATTTTCGAACTTCGGCTCGCCGAGCCCGTGCGGAGCAGCAACAAGTCGGCTCAATATTGTCGGTTTGGTAACTAGGGACCCCTAAGGTATCCACACAGGGAATTTCAGGTCTCTTAAAAATACTTTCGGGAACTGTGCCAACTGTTATCAACTCTTCTCAAAAACCGCCTCTTAACTCATTTGTTTCTGTTTTAACGGTGCTCCACTTTGATTATATCCTCCGATTGCAATTTCCTGCCCGCTTTCTCCCTCTCTTTGGTTTCTTCCCCCCCCCCCCCCCCCGTTCTCGATATTCGCCTATTTTTCAATCTTTGCTATTTATTTTTCCCCCGATTCCAAATCGACCCAATACTTTTCTTGTAGTTTCTCATGTATGACGCTATTAACCCTATACCCAGACTCCACGAATCCGCCGAAAAGGCAAGGAAGAGAGGTGAGTGAATGGCCCCAAATTTGTGATTTTATCGAATTTTTTTGCAGATTTCAATATCGCCACTGTAATTCGAAGTGATTCGACGGGCAACCACTTGTTCAGCAACCAGGAGCAGCTTCTCCCGATGCACCAAGTTCACCACTTCCGACGAAAGTGCAGCTGGCTGCGAAGAGCAGTACACCTGTGTCGTGGAACGCAACAGACGACTACTTCTCGGAGACGTTATGAGGCAAGTGTTCTGGCGTGATTCAGCACTTCCCTGGCACTTTCCAGATTGCCGACACGATCTCGGAGCACACAAGATTGAGCAGCTTGAGCAGAGAAGAAGAATCGACAACTCTTGGAACAGAGAACATCGCGCGTCCGGAGAAAATTCGAGGCGAATCTGACTGTTGTGACCGGGATTCTGGCAACTTCGGTTCGGACGCGGAGGGTCGACGTCTTCAGGATATGAATGCAAGGCGAGACGAACTTCGCCGTTCTGCACTTCCACAGTATTTTCAGAGCACTGCAACCCAGATTCGAACATGTCTGGACCGTACTCAACGCAGTCGGCCGCTTTTTCAATTGGATATTTTTTAAAAATGTGAGTATAAGCAAAATGATTCTTTTTTAGGCATATAGTAACAAAATGAGGTGTTGGCTGTTGCGGACGATCGCGGATGCCGGTCTGTCTGCCAGCGGGCTCCCGAATTTTCACGATTGTCCACGGACCTGCAAAAAAACCTGCTTTTTCAGTAGACTCACGGGGTAAAAGGGAACGAGCGAGTCGGCCACTTGGTCGATGATGGGGGACTGTATCCACTGTTCTGTTCGACACGCGGGCTGTAGATTACGGGGGATCTGCCATGTTCCATCCGTCCACATCGATTCCAATCGTCGAAAATCCGAACAGAATCGCATGGGGCGTCGGGGTTCGTTCGTTCGTCCGTCGTCGTTCGTATGGGGGTCCGTAGCACCAAGCTATTGGGGCGACGCGCTATTGGTGGGAGACAGGAGATGTTTGTCTGCAAAATGAAAACTTTCTGAAAATTATGAACAAGTGAAACTTACTGAAACGATCGGCATTCTGCCGCAACGAAGGAACAGATCTTTGAAAAAGAAATAGACGCCTTTTTACTCTTTCGGTCAATTGTCCGAGCTTATCGTTTCCAGCTGGTTTGGTCATTGCAGTCGGACCGAGAAGTGCCCGATGCTCCGGACAGTCGCGGCCGACGCCTCCATATCATCACGTTTTTTGGAAAACTACTGTGTGCGCGAGGGGCTTCTGGTGCAATCCGCCTTCCAGCACGGTCCAACGTCGAGACTCCAAGTGCTTGTTGGCTCCACCGGTGAATTCGAGAGCAGTTTCATCACGTGTCCTCCACAATTGATCTGTAAATTAATTGATTTTACTTTTATATTTATACAAATCTCTCACTTCGCAATGAATAAAAAAAAGCGCGAAGGACACGTAGCGGACGGAGAGGTCCGGCTTCCCGATTCGTTCCGGCGACTGCTCGAACAGAGTTCAGAGTGCCACTTGCGAAATCGACGACTCCAGAGACGGGACGAATGACGACTCCGATCAATCCCTCGCCGACACCTTTCACGAATCCGATGCCTCCCTCTTGACGAGCTCCCTCGATTGGCTTCGTGACGACTCCGGTGATTCCGCCGACGACGCCTATTCCGAGACCCTTGAAGCCGCGCGCCATTCACTCGCTGAACGTCTGCGGTTTTCGGTTCAGATCCTCCTGTCGCTTCTTCATGTAGTCGTCGTCAAAAGTAAGCGCGACGACTCCCTTGCCCAGTGTTCCGGCGATTCTGCCAACGGCTCCGGAGTCGAATGGGGCGTCTCCATCAGCAGAGATTCGCGGTTCGTAGCACCGGTGAACATATGTAAAAAAACAAGAAGAGTTCACGGCGTCCAGGAGAGAGAAGAAGTTTTGACAGAGCTGCGTTCATTGAAAAGGACGTTCCCATGTTCTCCATCGTCGTCTCCGCCACAATCAGCCACTTTTGACCTCCTTCGCTGACCTTTGGCAAGTGAATAATACGCTTTTCGGCTCTTCCGATCTTCGTCTCCCGGACAGTTCCCATCAACTCGAACTTGAGATCACCGGTGATTTCCTCCTGCTCAATGCTCAACCGACGATCCTCGTCGCTCTTCTTGTTCTTCAGGTACACATCGACAAAGTCTCCGTGCGTCGCGTCGACGGCTTCTCCGTTCTCGCTGACTTTCACCGTATCCGTGTCGAGCACCTTGACGGCGATTCCAGTCTCGTTGAGCACAACGAATGGAGAGATTCCGGGCAGTTGGCGGGTTTGAGTGGGGGTGATTTGTTTGGCGGCAGTGGCGAACACCTCCGAGAGCTTGTTGAGCAACGAGAGGAGTGATTTGGTGACAGTCACGTTCAGCATCTTGTCCGCTTCGATTTTCACCTCTGTTTGTGGGGAAGTATCGGAAGAATCTTGCTTGTTGCGGGATTTCATCTGAAAACCATGTTTTCAACCCAATTTCTCCTACAATCTCAGTACCGTCATCGCCAATCGCCATCTCTCGAACTCTCCCTTCTCGTTCTCCACCGGCTCGATTATCGGCTCCCAGACGCTCACCGACTCGTTGTAGTAGGACATTTGGAGTGAGATTCCCGACGAGACACGCATCGCCGACGACCAGTCGTGTGCTTCCGCGTTGATGAGCATGTCGAGGAAGATGAGCGGAACGGGAATCTGAAAATTGCTGTCATCTCGGTGCTTTCGGAAATCAAGAAAACCCACCGCTCCAGTGCCAGCCTCAAGTGTGAACGAGATTCTCTCAATCTCCACCTTCGCGTTCTCTTTGCCAATCATCGAATCCGTCCGTTGGCTCTTCTTCTCCATCTGCGAGTCTTCCTGCGTCTCATCCTCGATCGCTTCCTGTGCCGTTGGAGCGGCGAAGAACCAGTATTTTCGGTGGTCGATGGGCTTCGAAACAAAGTATTCGGGCCACTTGCGAAGTTTGATGATCTTCTGACTTGAAGATCCAGCGTCCGTCGGAGCACGTGACTTTGTGAACTCAGCAGAAACAGCGGAGAGACGTCGGATGATGGAGGGAGACATCTTGATGTCCATTGCGGACATCTTGAGCACCGCTTCAGTGGTCTTCTTCTCAGTGTTCATATTGACCAGCGCCTCAATCTTGACAGGCGTCAGCACTTGGTAAGTGACCTCCGATCGACGACTCTGCTGATAGTAACTCGAGAAGATGGTCAGATTCTCCAGCGCCACGTTCATCTTGGTGTCCTTCGTCTGCTCATTCGGATGCTAGGCCGCTGTGACGTTGAAGGATAGGATGAGAGCTTGGGTGGATTCCGGGTGCATCGAGTCTTCCACGAGAATCACTTCCACTCCATGCATGTCGCAGTCGATGGCAATGGTGCCAGCTGGCGGTGGTGGACCTGCACTCTTGGCTGCAGAAGCTCCCTGGGCCGTGGTGGTGGTGATAGCTTTGGTGGGCACTGCGACCGTCTCCTTCTCCAGCTGCTCCTCCGATTGTGGGACGTTGAAGAATCGCGTCAGGCAACCAAGGAACTCCGGACACGGACAAATGAAAAATGCCGTCATTTTCAGTTTGACCTGCTTATTGGCTTCGGCGTCTTGATTGAACGACATGTCGAGGAATCGCTCCTCCTTCGCTCCCTTCTTGTCCATCAACTTCGAGATCTTCGTCTTGTCCTTTCGCTCATCGTTTTTTCAGTAGACTTACGGGGTAACAGGGAACGAGCGAGTCGGCCACTTGGTCGATGATGGGGGACTGTATCCACTGTTCTGTTCGACACGCGGGCTGTAGATTACGGGTGGTCTGCCATGTTCCATCCGTCCACATCGATTCATCGCCGGTTCCAATCGTCGAAAATCCGGACAGAGTCGAATGGGGCGTCTCCATCAGCAGAGATTCGCGGTTCGTAGCACCGGTGTCGCCTCGAGTCGATCAGTAACTTCACACTCTCCGAGAGCATCCGAAAATTTTTGTCCCGTGCCTGCGGCTTCGGTGGCGACGCGCTATTGGTGGGAAACAGGAGATGTTTGTCTGCAAAATGAAAACTTTCTGAAAATTATGAACAAGTGAAACTTACTGAAACGATCGGCACTCTGTCGCAACGAGAGACAGTCGCGGCCGACGCCTCCATATCATCACGTTTTTTGGAAAACTACTGTGTGCGCGAGGGGCTTCTGGTGCAATCCGCCTTCCAGCACGGTCCAACGTCGAGACTCCAAGTGCTTGTTGGCTCCACCGGTGAATTCGAGAGCAGTTTCATCACGTGTCCGCCACAATTGGTCTGTAAATTAATTGATATTATACTTTTATATTTATAAAAATCTCTCACTTCGCAATGAACATATGTAAAAAAACAAGAAGAGTTCACGGCGCCCAGGAGAGAGAAGAAGTGTTGCAATCGCTTCTCCTTCGCTCCCTTCTTGTCCATTAACTTCGAGATCTTCGTCTTGTCCTTTCGCTCATCGTCCATCGTGAAGGCGTCCAGAGACATTGCGTCTTGTAGTCGACATCTGACATTTCCGCCTCGATAGAGTTCAGATGAGCATCCACGACGATTTCGGGGAGCTGCTTGACGGCGGCGAATGTCAAATTTCGTTGGAGAGCCAATTTGAAAGAGATGGGCTTCAGAATCAAACAAGTTGATGCTACAGCTGACACGTCCTCGTTCATGACTCCCATTCCGAAGGTGCAATCGGTGAGAAGGATGTCCATTCGGTCGATGACGGCCTTCGGGAACTGCGAGTCTCCGCGAATCTCGTTTTTCAGTGCCAGACGTCCAAGATGGAGGACAATGACGTCGCGAGAGGTGGAGAGTCGGGGGACAACGATGAACGGCGCCTCGAGGATCACATCCAACTGGATTCTTGGCGGCGACTGCTCCATGATCTGCTTGACGTTTTGAGCTGCCGTCGCTGCCTTTTCCGCTGCAGCCGCTTGAGCTGCATGCGCGGCACGAATTGCCTCGTTCTGGAACGGAGCGATCCACGCCATCAAGAGGGCCAGCCACAGGTTCAGGAAGACGAATCTCATCTGAGCCAGTCGCATTTTGACGACCATATCGACATCGGATGATTTCATAAGAGCTCTCTGCTCATCAAATTCGGGTGCCGCTCCATCACGTGTCCTCCACAATCGATCTGTAAATTAATTGATTTTATAATTTTTTTATAACAATCTCTCACTTCGTAATGAACACCGAATATGTGGAATAACAAGAAGATGGGGTCCGGGAGAACATTTGAACAGAAGTTCTCCAAACTCCAGGATAACGATTTGACCGAGCTGCGTCAATTGAGAAAGACATTCGCATAACTCCAATCCATGACGTGGAGACGTGGCGGCGCAAGCTATCTAAGCGGCCGTCATCCGTTGGCAACTGCGGGGGGAGATGTCGAGGAAGTAGGAAGAATATTGGGCGTCCCTCATGATGATCTTGAATCCGTCAGGCAGACGAAGAGCTACGTGGCGGAACCGCAAATCTTTCAGATGCGTTGGCATGGCGTAGAAACTGGTAGCAACAATCGGAAGTAAACGCAGTCGTGATGTATCAATGGAAGCTAGATCGATCCTCAGGCGTCGTTGATTTTGAAGAAGGAAGAACGCCACAGAGTGAGCTCCAGAAGTGTACAATTTCCAGGTCAGAATATTCGTAGAGTTCTTCAGTTGTTATAGGGCGACGGCGCATTAGAAGCGAGAGAGTCCGGGCAATGATAATTTCAGCACCGAGATAAATGGAGCGGTCCTCTGCTGATGCCGTGGAGATTACGGAAACTCTGGTGTCGTCCGAGAAATGGAGCAGTCTGACGATCAGCTTCTCGTCCGCGCAAGGCTTTTGACTGTCGAAAGGCGGCGAGAGCGATCTGAAAAATGAGAGAAGAGTGAGTGAATTGAAGTGAATCGCATACGGTCTTGGTTTGGCTGCCCACAATGACATTGAGATGACTCCTCCTAGCATTTCGTTGGTTTCTTCGTAATCTCGGCGGTTTCTTGATCGGTTGAAGCGATTATTTGAATCATTATTGGCTTTCGTTCCGTATTGGTCATCTTCGTGAATGACGACAGTCTTGAGCACCGTTCAGTTATTCATACTGTCCTTCGATTCGCTTGGTCCTCATCTCGTCTCTTTGTCTCTCCGCAGTCGGATCCAGAAACTGTCCAATGTTTCGGACGGGCACGGTTGACGTCGCCAAATCATCACGTCTTCCGGAATTGTGGATCCATTGTGGATCGTCTCCTGCAACTTCTTTCGGATCGCCTCCTTGTCGTCCAAGTCAGAAATGAAGTCAGCCGACGAGTTCCAGTAGACGGCGAGATTCTGGAGACCAGTTTGTAGACTATCTTGTTTGACGTTTTGCGCTGCCGTCGCTGCAGTTCCATCGTCCATCGTGAAGGCGTCCAGAGACATTGCGAACACAAGCGAATTGTCCTCTCCGATCTTTCCGGAAGTCTTCACGTTGTTGAGTCTCAGGGCGGCGAAAGCGTCGGTTTCTCTACGCACTCCATCCACAGCTTCCCCTTCATAGAGAACAGCCGAGATTTTGTCGAGGACGAACTGGAACACGATGCGCGTATGCGATTTCTCCACAACAGGCGGTCCGGCGTTCGCTTCCTGCATCAGCGTCTTGTAGTCGACATCCGACATTTCCGCTTCGATAGAGTTCAGATGAGCATCCACAACGATTTCGGGGAGCTGCTTGACGGCGGCGAATGTCAAATTTCGTTGGAGAGCCAATTTGAAAGAGATGGGCTTCAGAATCAAACAAGTTGATGCTACAGCTGACACGTCCTCGTTCATGACTCCCATTCCGAAGGTGCAATCGGCGAGGAGGATGTCCATTCGGTCGATGACGGCCTTCGGGAACTGTGAGTCTCCGCGAATCTCGTTCTTCAGCGCCAGACGTCCAAGATGGAGGACAATGACGTCGCGAGAGGTGGAGAGTCGGGGGACAACGATGAACGGCGCCTCGAGGATCACATCCAACTGGATTCTTGGCGGCGACTGCTCCATGATTTGCTTGACGTTTTGAGATGCCGTCGCTGCACGAACTGCCTCGTTCTGGAACGGAGCGATCCACGCCATCAAGAGGGCCAGCCACAGGTTCAGGAAGACGAATCTCATCTGAGCCAGTCGCATTTTGACGACCATATCGACATCAGATGATTTCGTAAGAGCTCTCTGCTCATCGGTCCGTTGGTATTGGACGAAATCGAATCTGAGCATGTCCTCCTTTCCAGTCACCGAGAGCAACTTCTTGTAGACGGCTCCAGAGGTGCGATCTTCCATGGATATCGCGCGAAGGGTCGCAACCACTTCCATCGCCTTCTCAGTCATTTTCACATTGGCGTGGATCTGAAACAAGGTCATTATTAAATGGAATCTATCTGGAAAAGGAATCCTCACATTCTCGATAGCCAAACTCGTCTCCAACGCCTTCTGCGTTCCGATCATCAACGCCAAACTTCCGAACGAGGCCTTGATGCGTTGTTTGATGTTTCTCGAGGTGTCCATCTCGGCTCGACAGCGTGAGCAAGTCGAGTCACCAACCGAGCCTTGACCTCTTCGTAGCGAGACATCGCGAGAGCTGTCAGTTGGTTCAGACGCACCGACTCGGGCGGCTTGAATACGTCGATAGCGTTGTTGATGGCGGTCGCTTGGTATTTGATGTTGATCGGAGCGATCGCGAGTTTGACGAGTTGATCGTAGTTTCCATCGAGCGGATTCGTGTCCAACAGGAACGACATCCACGGAATCGACGGATCACGCACTCGTATCACCTCGGAGCCGCATCCGTCCATTCGCAGTTGCTGGATAGAGGATTCAACGCTGGAAAAAGCGGAAAGTTAGGTAAATGGCTAAAAATCGTCGGAAACTCACTGCATCGCACTAGCACTCGGTCTTTGCTCAACGTTGGCCTTCAACTGCAACAACTGCATAGAGACGGCTCCGTCGACGACGATGGCCACTTGTCCGAGTTTGAACTCGAATCGATTCTCGACGAATTCCTTCGGGTAGTTGGTCGGTGGAATGTTCTCCTGGTAGTCGATCGCCTCGAACAACTTCGCCTTCTCCTCCGGGGTCATCGCCGCTTGGAACTGCGAACCAATGTCCTTCCCGTTGGCCTTCTGCTTGTCTCCCGGAGCCGGCGCCGCCGCTCCTCCTCCTCCGCCGAACCAACTCTTTCCCCAAGCGACCCATCCTTGCGGCTTGTCCTCTTGCCGAGTCAATCCCTGTCTGTCGATCTCCAACTCGGCCTGCTGACGGGCGACGTTCACATTGAACACATCCAACTTCTTCTCGACCTCCTTGATCGTCGCATCCACTTCGGCTCCCGGACTCGCTTCCGTCTGATGCCGAACCCACGCCTTCTGGTACTTCTTGACGAGTGCTCGATGTTTGTGCATTCGGTCCCATGACCAGTTGCTCCGACGTCTTCTAACCTTCTCCTCGAGAATCGCAGTGTAGGCGAACTTCCACCACGTCTTGTAGTGGCCCTTGAACTCGTTGAGATTCGGACGATACTTCAGATATTGTTCAGCGGCGTTGAATCTCTCCTGAGCCTCAAGGAACAGCAGGATGTCCTGATACTGGAATTTGCCAATGGCAAGCGCCAAAGCTTGCATGTCAACAGCCAGATCGATCTTTGGAATCGTCCAATTCGACCCGTCCGTATCCGGCTTCTGATTCAACTTCAACTTGGCCTCCATCTGAATCGGCTCCAAAATGTACTTGTAGCCGATTTGACGGTTCTTTCCATTGTGGATCGTCTCCTGCAACTTCTTTCGGATCGCCTCCTTGTCGTCCAAGTCAGAAATGAAGTCAGCCGACGAGTTCCAGTAGACGGCCAGATTCTGAAGGGAGACCAGTTTGTAGATGATCTTGGCGACGTCCTTGTGAATCGTCTCCGTCCAGTTCTCGTCGGTGGTCTTGAAGTAGAGCTTCTCGAGTGTGACTCCCATCGCGAACGGACGGTGACGATTCGTGTACTTGTCCTCGAAACGAACATGGATATTTGAGACGGAAACCTGGAAAATATGAACGTCCCCCCATGTAACAGTGACCTTTTCACCTGAAGATTTTTGATAATCTGCGTGACCATCTTCTCGGCGAACGTGTCCGCTTGCGGATCTTTCGGCTTTCTGCGCTCTTTTCTCGCTTCCTCGAGACGCGCCAACGTCTTCTGTTTGATCTCCTGAATGTTCTTCGCCGCCTTCTCCTCATTATAGACCACTCCCTTGTTCGGCACCACGATCAGGTTGAGACCGTCGATGGTGGCGATGACGGGCTCGTTGTAGAGGTTCTTCCACGGTATCTTGAGCACTAGCGACGAGAGATAACCGTATTTGAGTTTGATCGGCAGATCGAAATCATCCAGCGCCGTTTCTTTTACTTGAAGATTGTCGAGTTTTACATTTCCTGTAATTGAAGGAAAAATTACAATATGATTTATCAGAATCACTGAAAAACACCGTACCTCCCCAAATGCCAATGTTCAGCTGAGAAGAGTCCAAATTGTCGACGAAATCGCCGAGAAACCTGTTGAGCAGGTCACCTTGACGTGACGTGCGAAAGACGGGACGACTCCGATCAATCCCTTGCCGACACCTTTCACGAATCCGATGCCTCCTTCTTGACGAGCTCCCTCGATTGGCTTCGTGACGATTCCGGTGATTCCGCCGACGACGCCCATTCCGAGACCCTTGAAGCCGCGCGCCATTCCCTCGCTGAACGTCTGCGGTTTTCGGTTCCTCCTGCCGCTTCTTCATGTAGTCGTCGTCGAAAGTGAGCGCGGCGACTCCCTTTCCCACTGTTCCGGTGATTCTGCCGACAGCTCCGGCGGCTACACCGATAGCGTGACCGAACATCGACTGAACTCCGAGAGCAACTCCGGCGGCGAATTCCTAAACAAGAGAAGAATGAAAATGTGGAATAACGAAAGAAACTCACTTCAGGACCCTGGATGGCTCCTGAATGAAATCAAGCCATAGTGGCCTTTTTGTAAGCGGCCGCCAATTTTGGATGGATTTTCTCGGCGTTCTGGAACGCGTATGCGATTTCTCCACAACAGGCGGTCCGGCGTTCGCTTCCCGATCCTTCTTCGCTTCCTTCTCCTTCGGCGTTGTTGATGCAGCGACCGGAGCCTCGAGTGCCGGTGGGGGCGGTGGTGGTGGAACGGCCAAATCGGCTCCTTCGGCCAAGTTTCCAGAGAGCGTCTGCATCAGCGTCTTGTGGTCGACATCCGACATTTCCGCCTCGATAGAGTTCAGATGAGCATCCACGACGATTTCGGGGAGCTGTTTGACGGCGGCAAACGTCAAATTTCGTTGGAGAGCCAATTTGAACGAGATGGGCTTCAGAATCAAACAAGTTGATGCTTCCGCTGACACGTCCTTGTTCATGACTCCCATTCTGAAGGTGCAATCGGTGAGGAGGATGTCCATTCGGTCGATGACAGCCTGCGGGAACTGCGAGTCTCCGCGAATCTCGTTCTTCAGCGCCAGACGTCCAAGATGGAGAACAATGGCGTCGACGATCTTGGTGAGTCCAGACTGGCACAGTTTGATGTCAACGGTCAGCTGAAAACAAGTCGGTCATTCTAGTCTCTGAAAATTGAACAGCTCACATCAAAATCGTTGTTAGTTCCCTTGCAAGTGATTCGAACGGAGTTTCCGACAGTATCCAATGGGAACTCCTCAGACCACTCACTTTCGTTCTCGATTCTGACACGAGCCTTGAGGGGCCTTCCGGCGACGACATTCAGGAGAGCCGACGTTCCAGCGTCTTGTGCTCAGGGAGCTCCAGTTCGATATCGCATGGCAAGTTGTTGTGGAACTCGAGTGGCGGGTAGAGGTGAATGTGGTAGACGCTCGTCGTCTGATCGTCTCCTCCATCGACGATCTTCTTCTCGTGAACGACAGAGTCGATGTAGATTCCCGTGAATTGTCCTTCGGCAGAATCGGCGTCACACCTAACCGCCTGACGACGGTTGTGCTCAAAGTTGTGCCAGCAGAGTGACTCGAACGACACTTCGTACTTATCGTCGACGGGCTTCAGGTAGATGTCTCCGGATGGCGAGAAGAGCAGTGGGACGGCCAGTGGGATCGTGTCTCCGTGCTCGACGGTCCCGAACAAGTCCAGTGTGGTGTCACGCTTCGAGTAGAGCTCGACCAGGGAAGGCGAGGTGATTGGTGACCTTGACGTGCGAGTCGACCCATCCTTGCGGCTTGTCCTCTTGCCGAGTCAATCCCTGTCTGCCCAAGCTCGCTAAGAGAAGTCAGAGTGCTTCTCAAGCTAATCTCCAAGGTCAAATAGTCAATTTCTCAATCTAGTTCTTATTTCCTAAGCACCCTTACTCCGAAGCAACCACTGTGGGCTTCTCCGGTTTCGGTTTAAGGAGGAACCGGACATGGATTAACCAGCCGACTCCTCCACCTATCAATCCCACGTGTGTGGAACCGCCCCGCAGGTGCGCCGCCCCCGTAGGTTATCTCTTTTGAAGAGAGGGAGGATACCACGGCACTATGTGCGGGAACCGCCTGCTGAGGGTATGCTCACCCATTATCAGCAGGCGGCTCTGTGGCCCTCCACCCACAGTGGCGGAGCAAGGGTGCTACGGGATTATTTTTTAATTTAGTTTTTCAAAATGTCTCTCTTTTTAAATTCAAAATAATGTCCTAACTCAACCTAGACTAAATGACCTTTTCGAGAAGCCTAATTACACAAAGACAACCCTAGCTTACTTGGTGACTGGAAGAGCATCTCTCCTCGGCGGGCCCGGCGACTCCATCTCTCCTCCGGCGGTCTCTCATCAATGTCGCTGCGCGATCCGGTGGTTGTCGATGAGTCTGAAATTATCGTGATTTAGGAGAGAAAATTTGAGAAGGAACAGAGAAGAAACAAGCGGAACGGAGCAACAAGAAAATGCAAGAACTCAACGAGCAAACGCGCCGAAAGCACGCCAATACGGGCGGTCGGTCAGAGAGAAAAGACGAACGACCGCCGCCCAGGCGTGCAGGAACACGAATGACGATGTTCCGATGGTCGGATCGGTGGGCGTGGCCAACAGAGAGAGCAAGAGAGAATGTGTTGTCTCGCGGTAGGTGTGGGTCGGTAGACCAAATGCGAATATCAATAGAGCGCGCTTGCATTGCGGGCTGAAGAGACGCAGAGAAATGTGCGCGTTAGAGAAATTTACGTTGCAGGTCTGATATTGGAAAAAAAACAAAAAAAAAGCTTTTCTAAGGATAAAATCAGAATCGCTAATTTAAAAAAGAGAAATAAACATTATTTTGATGCAGAATCGAAAAGAGCAACTTTTCAGCCAGCTGTTATGATTTTATTTGCTTTTATTGCGACAAAATTGAAGGAAAAACGCTGGAAAAGAGTGTGAAAATCTGAAAAACGATTGGAAATTTGACTTACGATGCCCAGAAACTTCAAGGCGCACACCTCAATCTGTTTAAGGGTTTCGGCACGAAAATACGATTTTAAAAAATACACATGCTTTCAGCATGCAGTTTCAGTATCTTCAAAATAGAAATTTGGCATCTTGTTGAAAAATAGTTCCGTAAATTAGGAAAAACCTGAAAACCATAAAAAACAGTACAATAACAAAGAAAGCCAGTAAATTCTATTTTTACCTCCGTGAATCATTTTTGGTGGTTTTATGGTAAAAAGCATGAATTTCTGCAGAAATTACGTGTTTAATATAAGTTTCTGCAAATAATTTTTGAAAAAAAGCACGAGAAACGACAATATTCAAGTGAAAAAAACCGAAACCAAAACAAAAAAAAACAAAACGAAATCAGAAATTATTTTGCGCACAGCGTCCTAGATCGGAAATAGGAAAATCCCGCGAAAACCATGCGCCTTCACTGACGCGTTTCGCGTGTGTCTGCGTCTCTTCTCTCCACACACTCTCTCGCCGCCCGATTATGTGTACTTTCCCTGTTTGAGGGGAGAAAGCTCTTTTTCAAAAAAAAGTCTTCTGACATTTGTAAAGCATGAAATTCTACGCCGATTGGTTTTTAGAACGCGAAATTTGGTCGCGTATTCGCAGAGTTGATGACTCTCAAAGTTTCAACGGGAAGCAACCGATTTCGGCAGTTTCTGAGAAATTCCAAGAAGCCGGGCCACTTTCGTCACTTTTTGGTGTCTACGGATTATAAAAGGTTCTCTTGCGCACATTTTAAGCTACCGAACGTCCCGAAAAGTTGAAAACCGACAGAATTGATGCAGTTTTTATAAATTGTTGTTTTTAGAAATCGCTCAAAACGTGTGAATACGTAATTTCACAAAAATTTTTTAGTAAAATCGAGCATTCAGTTCTTTTTTCTACGAGTATTTATTCGATTTTCCACATTTAATATGGAAAATCGCCGGAAATCTTCAAAAGAAATTTTAGAAATTTTTTAGGCGGCGAGAGAGTATTTCGACCGAGAGACGCCAGACGAAAGCGCGAAATCCTATTTCCGATCTAGGACGCTGTGTGCGCGTAGAGTGTTACGCACAGTCCGCAACGTTAGGCTTGCGTGTTCGCAGATATTGCGTAGGTTTTGATGCTTTGAAGAATGAAAATTAAAATGAAAAATGAATCATTTTCAGTTGAAATCAGTGAAAAATATCCTAATAACCGCATCAGAAATTTTTTTTTAATTATTTAAAAAATTCTCGAACTATTTTAATGCGCGTAGACTAAATAGTGTGCGAGCAAGAAGACGCAGACATCAATGAGACGGAGAAAAACGTTTGCATTGATCATAACCAAAATCTGAGCGCTGATAACGTATTTTAGAAGCGAAAACGCCATTTGTGGCAGTCAAATAAGCAAAAATGAGCAAACGAGACCAGAAGAGCGTGAACGACGGCACCTGCGGGGCCGCTCTCCAATGACCCCGATGACCGAATCGATACAGTCTAGAGAGCATGGTGAATAGAGAGAGTGCTAGACATAACGAGACACACGCACGGAACGCAGGTATTGGCCGATTGATTTGCAGTAATTGAAAAATTCCTGAACAAAAACAAAAAAAAAAGTAATTTTAATTAATGAAAAATTTATTTTAACGCTTTCACATCATTATTCCGGGATTTTCAGCTCATTTCACAGAATTACATAAGAAATATGAATAAGAGCGAAAAATCCAGATTTTCTTATCACTAATCTCTTATCATTGCCATTATAAATCCGCCGATAGTTATGCTTACCACTTGCATAACAATGCTTTCTCTTCTTCTCCTTCTTCTATTCTCATTATCGATCGATTGCCAAGACACCCCGTGGAGTTTGATATTTCCACCTGACACGTGGCATCAGCATGTTCAGAATCCTTATCACGTCTATTATCACGGAGATGAGCACAACGGGGGACAGGTAAGGTTTGAGAAACACTTTTCTGAATAAAAATAAATATTTGGAATGAAAATTTTGAAAAAAAAAACAATTTTGTACAATTGTTCGATGAAAACACATTTTTACAGATTCTCACCCGATTTCTTTTTTGAAATTTAAACTTGAACTTTGAAAGAAAAATTATTTAAAATAAGAAATTGGGTGAAAATAAGTAAAAAAAAAAACAATTTTTTTCAACATTTTGTTTTTTTTTTAAATTTTCGTTTCTCTTTATCACTTCTATCATCGAATCGCCCATTTCGACGAGAAAAAAGCAGCTTGGTGTCTGGACGATATCGATTTTTTTGGCGTTGTTTGGAAATTTTGAAATTTTCTCGCGCGGCGGCCTAGAAACCTCTCCGCATGGCCTAGGAATTCGGCGTAGAGTGATAAAATGATTAAAAATTGCGGAAATTAAGTATTCAGGTGGTAGATCACGAGGAGGATCACGTGCGATCCAGTCACGGACACTTTCACACGTGTCACGGATGGACGTGTCATTCGGATTATGATAAGGAGGTGGCCGGTTATCAGAGGAGACGAGAGCAATTTGCTCAGGAGACGCAGAATTCAGAAGACGTCCAACGTCTTCTGAATCCACTAAATAACCCCCAGACACCTCAGAATGGCCCGCCGCTCGATGCCCCTCAAAGAGCCACTGATACTGTTATTGATAATGATAGTGGTAGTGGAAGAACTTCGAATCCTTGATTTTTCTAAGAATTTTAATATTTTTTTTGAAATTTAAGATTAAAATCGATATTTTCATTTTTCGAAAACTCGAATGAAGCGGCAATGCTGCCGGAGAATGATTATATCTCCAAGATTGATAAGAGATATCAAAAAGTTGTCAACAGCAAACTTGTAGATCAAAACTAGAACTACAAGTTTGCTGTTGATAACTTTTGATATCTCTTATCAATCTTGAGATATAATCTTTTTCCCACAGGGGTGCCACTCTATTCGAGCAAATACGGTAATTTAAATTTTTTTAAATTTTTGAAATGATTTTCAATATCAAAGTATTACAATATGTATTGAGCTCAAACGGAAATTCTCGAATTCGAAATAAATATTACCAAAGTTGTAAGTTCGAATGCATTTTTGAAATTTGCGATTTTTTCGATAATTTCCATTTATTTCTATTTTTAAAATTTCAAAGTTTTTAATATTACAAAATTCTTAAATTTTTCAGAAATATTTTAAAAATTGGGAAGTTAATAAATGAAAAACCATTTTTCCGCAAAACGGCTTCATTTTCGCTATTTGATGAACATTTGAATTTTCAATTGTTAAAATAATTTTTCAAATTTTATTTTTAAATTCAATAAAATTCAATTTTACCAATTTCAAAGATTTTTTGAATTTCTAAAATTTTCAAATTTTTTGAAATCCCCAAAACTCAAATTTCCGCATTAACGGTCTTCTCCCAATCTTTCAAAAACAACCCACAAAATCAAAAATCACTATTACAACGCCTTTCCAAAAGATGATTCCCTTCACAATCTTATCACTTATCAGTCTCAGAAAATCGCCGATCATTTGATCATCTCAATGGATCGTGTTCGAAAATCAAACATTCAAACTATAGAAGGGATTTTTGGAAAACTACGGAATCTTTTCCAAGTTTCAGATAAAGACACCCATTTATCGGATTTTCACATAAAGAAATCACATTTTCTCTCTCAAAAAACCAATTACACTTTGTATACATAAATAAATAAATATCCGTCCTGCAAAAGTTGAAACTTCTGCACCAACCGCGACGCAGCCGCGACACGGCCTAATATGCGTTGTCTCGCCACGAAAACGGCTTTTTCGACTAAAGGTACGGTAGAAAAGCCGCGTCGCGGTCGGCGCAAAAGTTTCAACTTTTGCAGGACGGATAATATTGTCCCATCAAAAAGTTGAACCCGGAGGGATTAGTTTGCAATAAATTATATCTGTTTTCTTCAATAAATTAATCACTTCTTTCGTTTCACTTGTTGAGCATCAGAATGAGTTGCTGGACGTTGGGAAGGGCGGCGACTGCTCGCGAGTCGTCGTCGTAGACTCTGGCGGCGAATGAGTTGACACGGGTGAACACGTCGATGACACGCTTGCGGACCGGCGACAGCAGGATCGACTCCGTCTCCGAGACGCCAATGTACAGCGAGTAGGCGTCGCGGATCTGGAAAAAAGAAGAACATTGCTTCAGAATGGATTAATTACAGAGAAATAAATATCAGAAAGCAGATCGTATTTTGAGCAAATCTGGGTAGAATGACTTTGAATTTTATAAAACTCTTGCCAGAAAGAAGTTTGCAGTTTTGACTTGAAAAGATAATTTTCTAATACGTGTGAGTTCATTCGGCTGATTTTTGGCATTTTAAGACGGTTGTTTGTATATTTTTAAATTAAAAAATTGTTTGATATTTATGTATTCTACTGTTTGTGGTTTTGAGAATAGTCTGACTATTTACGACTTTTCGATTTCAAACGGAAGATGTTTTCAATGTTCTATCCGGAATTATAGGAATTAGGGGGGAGGGGGAACGCTTTTGAGAGCTTCCACACGGAATAATAAAGTGTGCACCAGAGTTGTGTGGAATTCCAACTTCCGACTTCCGAATTCCGGAAAATGAAATTTCTATTCCAGCTTCCGACTTCCGGAAAGAAACTTTTACTTCCAACTTCCGACTTCCGCTTTCCGGATTTTCAAGAAACCACTTCCGCACAACTCTGGTGCACCCAATGCAATCGTGCTCCTCCGCTCCACAGTGTCTGCGTTTCCCGCTATTTCGGCTACGCAGCTTGAAATAGTTAGAGAAATGGAGAGACGTACGCAGCAAAATTTGAATTTAATGCATTAGAGCCAAAAAGCGCGATTGCATTCGACATTCGCACTGTGTTTCCGTGTTCGGAATTCAATTTTGAAGATGCATTCCGGAATTCCGGAAATTAACAAATCTACGAAAATAGCCGGAATTTGGTCTGTATCTGGTTTAAATACAATCAGCATTCTCGAAAACTATGGAAATCATCAAAATTAAAAAAAAAGAGCACCAAAGAACCCTGATAGTTCAGAATCCTCCGAAACTCTCTGGAACGTTCTCTCCCGGGGGGAGGTGGTTCCAACCAAAGTCACGTTGTGTGTTGTCAGTACTGTTTCTTGTTTCCCGACACGCTATCAGTGTGTATCAGTAGCAGTGTAGTATCAAAAGATGACGAACAGCGGGGAAGATCGTCTAATCAACAGATCAAGTCTCCGCCTCTCTCTCTCCAGTTTAAAAACGTTGGTGGGAGGTCTTCTGATCTATGACTGTCTCCCTACAGTGATGAACTTTCAACTGATCCTCCTCCTGCTGCTCCTCTCGAACTTGGCTCACAGCCAACTGTTCCACACGTCTCCAGAAGTGCTCTCGAATCAAATCTACAATCCATACCACCCGTATTCCGGCGTCACCCATCACCACGGCGGCGGACACGTTCTACACCATCAGGACAGCGGCGTTCGATCGAGTCACGGCTATTTCACCGTTTGTCGAGGATGGACGTGCCACTCGAGCACTTGATAGCACACTTCTTGATAACTCTTTGATTACCATACTCTTCTTTTTGATCTCTATCGCCAGAATAATAAATAATCTCGTAATCTCACCTCTCCAAACTTTCCACCGACGTTTCTGTACGCCTCGCCCGCCAGATCCTTCAGCACTGCGGCCGCCAATTTCGGATGTTTCGCCAGGTCGAAGCCGTCTTTGAGACGCTGAAATAATGGAAATTTGAAAATAATTAAGAAGAACAAAGATTAACAAATGAACTGTTCTATTGAAAATTTTTCCGTAACTCCGAATCTGGGTGATTAGAATTATTTTCCGGATTCTCGTGTATTTTCTAAAAATTCAGGTACTTGTCACTTTTAGGTGTCTTTTGGAAATATAAGTGTCTTTTGGGAATACAGGTGCCTTTTGAAAAATGAGTGTCTTTTCGAAAAGACACCTATATTTCCAAAAGACACCTACAAGTGACAAGTACCAAAATTCAAAAATCCCAAAACCTGATTTTCCGGTTTTTATGAACTTGTAAATATGACAGTTCGGGAAGACTTAGTGTCAACAATTTTTCGATGTTCAGGGAATTATTCACGACTAGCATTTTTCGTTGTTCTTTCTTTTTCGATGAAGTTGCAAGAATATCTCCAAGAGAGAATTTAAATTTTCGAGCAATTTTTATGGATTTATAAATAGTTTCAAAAAAAACCCCTCTCACCTCATCCTCAGCCAAATCGATCCATTCGGCCAACTTGCCAACCATCAATTGCGACGCTTCGTGAGCTAATCGGAACGATGCGGCGCGGAGCTGCTGGTCGAGAACTCGTCGCGAGTCGCCCTCATGCTCACGCACTTCTATCGGCACCTGCAACTTTTCAGACGGTCTTTGATAACTGAAAAATGTCCCGAATACCGTAGTGATGAGTTCCAAAAGTGTATTGTTGGTGCTCAATTCGAACCATTTCGCATTCGAATCAAATAAAACGTTGGTGAATTTGGAAAAGTCCAACGAGAAGTCCTTGGTGTTGAGCGAGTCCGACCTGGAACTGATTCAGCGGTTAAAACGGGGCAGTCGTCGACGACTCCCACCACCTCAACACATTCTGACGATAAGGGGCGGTTTGTTCGCGGAGGATGAGCAGGTGCTTGACGACGAACAAATGCGCGTCGAGCCGTTTGCTCCAGCCGCCTTTGATGGGTTGCGTGGAGAGGATGGCGGTCGAGGCGACTTCCAGCGATTCGATGCACGCGGAGAGCATGTCGCGGGCAAGAGAGTGGAATACGCCAATCTGGAGAGAGACATTTTTGGAATGATACATTTTAGATTATGAAAAACACACCCGGCTAGATAAGTGGGATTTTACCATTACGAAAACGTAGTTTTTAAATTTTTTGAATTTTGCTTTACCGAAATCGAAAATTTGATGAAATTGGGAGTACTTTAGGAAAAAAAAAGCTGAAGAAACTAAATTTTCTACAATTTTTGCTTTTTTTCTACGATTTTTCCCATCCAGGTGTGATGAAAAAGTCACAAAAGTCGACTTTCTCGACATTTTTCGACAGCGCATGAAGACTAGTGTAGATTTACAAAAGATCGCTGCGAGACCCACTGTGAAGAAAATCGACTATTTTGCGATTTTCTCAGCATAGTTTGAGTAGGGAACAATGTTTTAGACGCATTCAAACAAGGTCCATCAGAGTGACGTAATGGTTTCCTTTTTAAAAAAACCCATAAAACTAGATGAATAGAAAACAAGGTACTCTGTCAAAACAAGCAACCGGAAAGCGGATGTTACATGTGGCAATGTGTTAAAACCTTGTTTTCCTCATGTTTTTATCACTGATATCAGTGATAAGCCCATCGAGAATTGACACAACACGATGATTGTATAAAAGGTGACACTGGTGTGTAAAATGTTCAACTTTCGGTGCAATGATGATCAGAGCTCTATTGCTAACAGTCGCCTTGCTGTCAGCTGTCAGCGGATCACCAGTAACTTCAAATTCCACCGAAATTATTGAGTTTCATAAGAAACACGTAAGGAAGATGATTTGTCGAGATATACTTTTCTATTTATTTATTTTCAAATGAGCAGAATACTTATTTCCAGACAAAAAATCCGCCAGTCTATTCGCCATTCGACAGAAAGAACCGGACACTTGTCATTGAGAACGATGTCCACATTTATCATCCGAATGTGAGTTTTCCAGTTAGAAAATGTCTCTAGATCTATGGGAACCCTCCAATTATGAAAAATCTCGAATTTTCGAGATCCTGGGAGCCTTTTCAAAATCCCGATCCCCCCTCCCCTCCAATATGACATCTAAACTCGTTAACCCTCATTCACAACAGGTCAGCACCGTCGAGCCCGACGACTTCCTCCCGATCGAGCGTATCAATCGCACGGAGCTCAATTTTTGGAAAAAAGTGAAGCATGCTCTGGATAAAGGACTCAAGAAAGTCGGCGACAAAGTCATCGACGGGATTGCCGGCGCGATTGCGGGCGGGGTTGTCGGATAATGGGACGATTTTTGCATACTGCTCTTGAACAAATGTATTTTTTTCCTCACGATAAATTTTCCGCAGCACAACTATGCTAATTTTTACTCTGCCCATCTCAAATTCACATTTTGTGTTTTGACTCTGTGTTTTCTGTTTTTCAATTGAAAATATGCTCTTATCAGTGTGTCGTTGCGGTCAAAGATGGCTTATTGGCAAATACAGACATATTGTTTGTTTTCGAAAAGCAGCTGCCATCCGTGATTTTGATATGATATCGGTTGAGTTTAAAAAGAGGCGGAGGCGACCGCAAAACCAGAATCTTCCGAATCTGCACACAAAAATGAAACTCTTCTACGTCTTCTTCTTTTTCATGATTCTATTCGCCAGCTCGTTGGGCTCTCCGAATATCATCACCAAGGTCAGCTCTAATGTTCCGGTGAGTATTGGTTTCCGGAAGAATCCGGAAAGCATTTCTTCCGTTTCAGGCCGAATGGGAAGACGTGAAAGAGCAACCGGCGAATAACAAAGAGGCACATTCTGCCGGAGATGCTAAGAAGGCTGACGGAGGGGATGATGGAGAGCCGGTTGATAACGGAGACGATCAGTAATCGATTGGATTCGATTTTTTCCCGGTTTTCTTTTTGAAATAAAGTTTTCCCAGGCAAAACGATAAAAACTCACATCCAAACACGGGAAGATCTTCGACAGACACATGACAGTTCGTCGGACCGTCGGATACCACAGACAGTGTTGATCGATGGCCGTGGAGGCGGTGGAACTCGATTGTGTCGCTGAGAGAGCTGGAGAAGAGCCTTCCGCTTCTACTTCGGGTTTCGGCGCCTTCTCCTTCTGCTCGTTCTCGATTTTGCGGATCATTTGGAGCATTTGCGGATAGGCAATGTCTCCGGGAGCCGGGCGGTAGGCGCCGATGTCGTTTTGAGCATACATGCCGGCGCTGGAAGGGAAGAAATTGAATAATTATGTATTATAATAGCTAACATTGAACACTCACCGATAAACGATCCTCTCCGCAATATCACCAACGAGCTCTCCCATCACCGCAACAAATCCTGCTCTCGGATTCAAAGTGGGTCCGTTCGGATCCGAGTTCGCGTCGTCGCCAAGAAGCGATGCGACCATTTGAAGCGAGCACCGGTTTTCGATCATTTCCACTTTGATCATGTTGCACAATTCGGCGAGTGTCTCCAGATGCGGATTGTGGACGATTCGTGGACGCAGCATGTCGTAGAGAGCTCGACACATTTGCTCGGTGAACGTTTCGAATGGATGGACTTGTTGTGGCTGTTGAGCCGATGTGAAGACCGAGGTGATTGTGGACATGGCCGGACTGCAGAGTCCCCGAATTTCAGATAAGATAACTTTTTCCTAAATCTCACCTAACACGTCCATCATTCGACTTTCCGTTGCCGGTTCTGGTGACGAAGAACTGCCGATAGAGACGGTATTCATCGTCGCACGTGCGGAGCATGAAGGTGCACGCGTCACGAGTCAAACGGCACGTCGATTCGGCGTGGTTGCTAGAAATGAATGGTTTTTATCGGAGTTTGAAATCAAAAGAAAACTCACGAGGACAAATTGGCAAGTGTTGATTCGAGGATGGGTCCAAGGAGTAGGTGGCGTTTGGCGAAATATGCATATTGGCATTCTGCCAGCATTTCTTCATACTCCGGAAGAGCCGAGAATCGATTCTCAACCACCGATATGGATGCTCTGGAAGAAAATCATAAAATTTCGGAAAAAATGTGGGATGAGCGTCTTCACAAAGGCCATCTGCAAAGTTACAGATTTCCATAAAGTGTAGAAGAGCCCATCTCTATCATTTCCGGACAGTAATTTGACCCAAGCCCCATTCAAAAGAGCGGATCAACTCAAACTGCCCGTGGGTGGGTGCCGAACCGACGACGGCTCGCTCGGCGGCCGCACGTGTTAACCACTCGACTAAACGTGCACTCACTTGACAACGGCCGCTTTCGACGCAAAAACACCGTAGAGAAGAGCGAATGTGTCCTCGTCTTGACCGCCGCGACCGATTTTCTCGTAATCCACCTGTGAAAAAGGGTGTGTGGGACATTATTCCAATAGTTCCAACCTCTAGTTGTGCTTGTCGATCTTTCACATCATTGAAACACGTCTCCAGATCCGCCAGCACTCCGACACGCACCCATGTCATTGCTCTGGAAAGAAATTGGCGTTTTTGATTTGTTTTTTTTCTGGACATTTTTACCTGCTCAAGCACTGCTCGAATTTGGCGATATAGGCCTCCGACTCCTTGTACTCGGGATGGGCTCTCAGGTAGTGAAGACACTCGTCCATGGAGACGAGAATGGCGGCGAATGAGTGTCCAGTGACCATGAGTTTGGCGACGGACAGTTTCTGGAAAAAATGGAAGGGAAATGAGAGAGAGTTGAACGTGGATCAGGGCAAATTAAGATGTTCTCAAAGTTCGGAAAATAGCAGGGCTTGGAAAAATGAACGTCATTTCGAAAAATAAGCGTCCTTTAAGAGTATAGACGTCCTTTCCCAAAAGACGCTCATTTTTCGAAAGGACGCTTGTTTTTTTAAAGGACGCTTGTTTTTTAATTTGGAAAAATAAGCGTCCTTTAAGAGTATAGACGTCCTTCCCCAAAAGACGCTCATTTTTCGAAAGGACGCTTGTTTTTTAATTTGGAAAAATAAGCGTCTTTTGGGAAAGGACGTCTATACTTTTAAAGGACGCTTATTTTTCGAAATGACGTCTATTCGTTACAAGTACCACCTTTTTCATTCCGCGCCCAACTCTGCCCAGAAGCCCAGAAGCCTCACCTTCATAATAGCATCTGCCTGTTTGAAATAGTAGAGGTTGGTTTTGATGAGCTGAGATCCAGTGGAGAGGGCGGTTTGCTCGGCGAGAGCACGATCACACGCGTCGTGGAGGGAGGAGGTGCGCGAGGATACCGATTCGTACGCTTCACGAAGCTCTTTCATTGTCTGCAAGTTGATTTTTATGGACCTATGCACGCATTGAATTTCTCTATTTTTTTTCCTTTTTTCGAACTATTTTTTGCGAAAACTCGATCGTCCCGAGACCTATTCGCCGTATTCAAGAATGCGCCTTTAATTTCTCCGCGGATTCTCACTAATTTCGTGTTTTTCCTAGATTAATAGTTCAGAAAGGTCCTTTCTCAAGCGCTTCCACGATTTTCCGAATTTTAGAGCTTGTCATTCCGGGAAAAAAGAAGAAAGTCTGAGTAAACTTTTAAAGGAGCGGATATTCAAGTGACGGAAGGGTCTCGCAACGAGCGATTTTTGTAGCAGTTTGCTGTCATTTTTTGCCATTTTTTGCTGCGATTCAATGAAAAGTTGATTTCCCAAAGAATTTCTTGATCGTCAGTGAAATTTTCAAAAATGACCAATTTTACCTCTTTGGAAACATCGATTTGCTTCTGAATGACTCGGAATCGTTTCATGTTCGCACGAATTGCAGTCACCTGAAAATCCGTCGAAAATTCAGTGATTTCTTCTCAAATTACACCCACATCTGGTGGAAATTGAAGTTCGATGAGCTCTTTCTCTCGTTTTTTAACATTTTCCAGCGTTTTCGCAATCAACTCCACTTCTTCTTCCTCTTCTTGATCAGCTGAAAAATATTCAGTGTTTCCCGTTATTTTCAAGGCAATATTGATATTCCATACTTTCCGGATCGTCTTCCGGTTCCGGAAGACCCCAGACGGCCGCCTTGGCCGCCAGAATCTCGACAGTCCTCATGTGGTCGATTTCCATCTGAAAAATATAGGAATCTCTTAATTTTCAAAAAACCTGAAAAAAATCAAAGAATATCAAAAATGGCTGAAACCAATCTTTCTACACTATGAAAAATGTGTGATAATCATGAGGAGTTTATTAATCAGAGCGACAGAATAACAAATTATATATAGAGGTAACAAGAAATCCGTGAGATCCGAAGAGCCAGTGTCAATTAAATCAGTCCACATAGCGGAAGCGATCGCTTTTCACCTGGAATATATTAAGTTTGCGCGTGAAAATTCGATTTTCAATCAAAAACCTTGTATTTTCCGTCCTCGACGCACAAAAGAAGCGTTTGTGTGAATGCTCGCTGCTGGTCGTTGTCCACGGTCACGGCGCCACCGACGTGGAGGATGATTCCGCCGGAAAGGTCTCCAGATACTCCTGAAATTATTGAAATTAATGTTTATCAGAAAGATGATATTTCGCACCATCGGGAAGCCGTTGAGCGTCCAGCGATTGGATATTGTGTTGAGTTGATGGCAAAGCTTGCATGAATCTGAAGAATGACCGGTTTTATGAAAATGTCGAGCTCTGCGTCTCATTTTTATAGTAAACCAATGAAACGCACCGGCAGATGTCGTCAT
Organism: Caenorhabditis macrosperma; assembly: GCA_963932285.1. Classification (NCBI taxonomy): domain Eukaryota; kingdom Metazoa; phylum Nematoda; class Chromadorea; order Rhabditida; family Rhabditidae; genus Caenorhabditis; species Caenorhabditis macrosperma. Next base: position 14,060,976 of record OZ010622.1, read on the forward strand.
AGCCATTGATCGGATTGCCGTTCCAGACGGCGTTCGAAGCGTTAATGTTTGCGTACAGGAATCCGATTTTTTCGCGTTTTCGGTCCATCACATCGTAGTAGACTTGCGAGAACTTCTCGGCTTCTTTGCACAGCTGAAAAATGAAAAATTACACTGGCTTTTCTTTTTGAAATAATAATTTACCTCCTCGTCCTCTTTGTTAATGTCTTGCGTGGTTTTCATGGCCATTTTTGTCTGAAATTAACAACTTTAGGGTGAGAATAGGAATATTCAAGCAGATTGTAAAAAATTAATACGGAAAACGATAAAATAACGTCGAATTTGCGAAATGTTCGGTTTTTAACGAAACTATGCGAATTGTGCGTCATTTGTAATGCCGTGTACGTATTATGTCACAACCACGCCTTGCGAACACAGCATTTAACATGACGACAAATTGGAAAGCTTCCTGAAAACGGTTTTCTGCTGGAAAGTATGCCGATTTTTACTGAAAACCTAGTAACAGCTGTTCGTAACCATCAACAAAAATAAGGGAGTTTTAAAATTTTTATTACTTATTCATTTTTTTCTCTAGTAAGGAGGAAAACAGACACGACAAGAACTGATTTTTCTTTCGAACACAAAAAAAGGCCGCGGGTGTAATACCCGTCCCGCAAATGAACAAAAACAATTTTGAGAGGTGTGGGGGAAATAAATAAAAAAGTGAGAGAAATATGGAATATACACAAGGGGGGTTTGGGGGGCGTTTAAATAAATAGAAAAGGGGATGATATGGATGATGAATCAAATCAAATCAACTTCTAGATTTCTAATATCTAGTCGGCCTTCTTCGCCTTGCGGGTCTTTGGTGATCCGGCGACTGGCGACTTCTTCTCCTTGTTCTTGACGGCATCTCTTGGGATCCATTCGAAGTCGACCTCGGACGAAGTTCCCTGCTCGACGACGCGACGCTTCGAGAGTCCAGATTTGCGGGAGAGCTTCGACAGGAATTGGTTGGCGACGTAGAGTCCTCCGATCGACAAGGCGACGAAGAAGATGAACAGGAATCCGGTCTCTCCAGAGAATCCGGAGTCGTCCTCGAGGATGTTGACGGTCTGGTTGAAGACGTTGTTCACGAAGACGTTTCCGTCGGCGTCCTGGTAGTGCACGTTGACGACGAGTCCGACTGGGCGTCCGGCGAAGGTGTCGTGGGCGAAGAATCCGTAGTCGAGGGTGATCTCCTCCTTCGGGGCAACACGACGGTTGTACTCTCCGCGGGTGAACTGAAAAATGGAAGAGATTGTTTAATTTTTCCCAAAGTTCCCAAAAAACTCACGTTCTGGAGGTGATAGTTGTAGTCAGTTGGGAAACGGAACGAGGTCTCGGAATACTTGACGATGAAGTCCTTCTCTCCCTTGTTCTGGAATCCGATCAGGTACTTGACTGGCTTTCCGGCGTAGAATTCGAGAAGAGTGTTGGCATCGGCTGGTTGGACAAAGTGGAAGGCGAGGGCGGCATCCGGGGAGGCTCCGAGCGCCAAGTCGTCCTCTTCCGACGTCTTCGGCGCGTCATCGGTGACTTCTCCGTCGACGACATCGGCGGCTGCAAAATATTCATTCATATTTGGTTTCTGACAATTATTTCTTGTAACTCACCATAAACAGCGCAGAATCCAAGGGCGGCGAGAAGAAAGACGGTCGACAGCTTCATTACTGCAAAGAAACAATTGAACTTGAAAAGCGAACAATTTTTGAACAAATAGAATAAATTATAGGTAAATTTGAGAAGACAAGTAAGAAATTGAGTAGATACGTCGATTTTTATAATGTCGAATAAGAATGACAGCCGCTAAAAACCGAGAAGCGTCGGTTGCGCAGAGAACGGCGCGTTTCCTCCGCCGTCAACTGCATCTAGTGGGCTACCGTACTCGCGAACTGCAAACGCGCTATCGCGGCGAGACCCGCCTCACAACGTCTCGTCGTCTGCGTCTCGTTTCGGAGGCAGTTTGAAACTTTTTCCGTTGTTTTTAATGAAATTTCTTCGTTTTTTTTCAAGGAAAATTGTCAACAAAAATTAGAAACATAATTTAAACAACAAAAACAATGCAATTAGTCAACAATCAATGCAAAAAATCCTATTAGAGGGTTTTCGGAGTGAAAAGCACACTCCTAAAGTGCGAAACGCCGGTTTTCTCAATTTTGCATTGCTCATACTCCGTGGGATTTCGAATTTTCCGATATGTAAGCAATCGGCGGCTCGTTTTCCGTGTTAATCCTTGCTCACAGTTCGAAATTAATTCCATCGCTGGGTGCTTGGGCAAATTTTCAGCGCAATAACTGAAAAAACAAGAAATTTCCGGCGAAAACCGATTTTTCGATAACTTTTCTAGAATAACCGGGTACCAGAACGAAATCCGGCCGTTTTGAACCAAAATATAAGCGGCCAGGTTTAGAAGATCACGAAAAGCGGCTTCCAGGTCGTATTCCTCTTTTTGTTGGTATTGAACACTGAAAAAATCCATATTTCTGAAGGGAATTTGATTTTTTCTCACAATTCTTCTGTTTTCTCGGTTTTCTTGTTTTTCACCGTCTTCCGTGCTTTCTCTCTGACTCCATAGGGTGCTGAAACGGGCGAAATTTAAGGTTGAGGAAAATTTTTACTGAAAATCTTACGATCAGCAACAATCGCGTCGAATTTCGCATTTTCACTCCAGATTCCGTGTTTGCTGGAGTCGGCGATCAGAATTGAGAGCAATTTTGACTGGAATAATATACTTTTTAGGACTTATTTTAAATTTTCCCCATTCCCAGGCTTCCGAGCGTTTTCAGATTTCAAACACAGTTTACCTCAGTGTTTTGCTGCTCAAAATTGGCCACAATGCTCTCCTCATCACCCCGTTCGCCAACACCTTGCCGCGAAGATCGCCCTTGAGCACGGGCGGTCTGATAATTGATTTCAGTGCCCATGACGAAAGCGCCGAACTCGGCGGCCGGCAGGATCAGACCGCCCGTCCCGACGAACGGATCGAGCACAATGTCTGCAGGGCGGATCATCGCCAGATTCGCCTGAAAACAAAAATTGAAAAGTTCTAAATTTAAAAAAAATTCGCCCACCTGAATAAACGACAATTCGGGGTCCATGGTGGTATTTCCAATGTAGCATCGATCTTTCAGGTTGTATTTCGTTTTTAGGCCACTTTGTCCTTCTCCAATCAATTTTCCGAAGAAAATCCGCGTTGGCTCTTCGTCCGTCGGTTCATCGTACTCTTCGACCAGATATAACTCGTTCGTCGGCGAATTCAAGCAAATTGGCGCTTTTTTGAACTGAAACTGATCCAGGGCAGTCTGGAAGAGGGTTTCTATTAAAAAAGTCGAGATTTTAGGCAGAAAAACGAACTTGAATTTTTTTCAAGCTGTCCAACTTCTTTTTTCGTCCAATTGCAAAAAATCGTAGTGCAAAACTCTCGATTTCGACATCGAATTTATCGATTATTCGGTTTTCAGCGCATTTTTCGAATAAATCGTCATAAGACCCGGTTTCAATGTCCAATTCAATTGCGTACTTGATAAGAATCGCTCGCGACAACAATTTCCTCACTTGCTCAGCATTTTCAAAGTCGAGCACGAAAATATGACTCTGAAATGTATTTTTTAGAATTAAAATGTTTCAAATGGAATTTCACCTTATCATTCAACTCGCTAAAGTCTACAGAAATCTCGAAAATCGAGCAAATCGCCTGGAATTCTGCTATTCGAAAATCCACATGACTCTGGGAGAAAACAAGTAGGACCCGCATTTTTCTGCAATTTTTATTGGATTTTAGCATTTTTTCTCGTTTTTTTTCAGTTGAAATGAGTTCAAAAAACGGATTTTGAGAATTTTTTGAATAAAATAAAAAACAATTTCCGCTCGGGTGTCATGCAATCGCGCTCTGGTGCGAACTTATTCGGCGGCGGCGATTTGAATGGCAAATTGAGGGTTCGCGTATTGCTCAGCTGTCAGTTGATTCACTCCTGGGCGCATAATTGGTTTTTGTCATTGATTTTCCGCCGAACGTCTGTTTCATCTTATTTTCGACGAAATTTTTTTCTAAAAAACGAGAAAATTTGCATATTCCGAACACTTTACGTTTTAGTGTCGTTTCATTGTTTACTTTACAAATTCTGCATGTTTGTTTTACTTCCCCATGTCGGAACGGCGATAAAATCGTGGAAAATTCGAGAAAAACTGTTAAAAATCCCATATTTTACAGGGGCGTTGCGAGACCATAGTCACAAGTTCTCTAATGTGCCTTTAAATTACGGTGGGTGACAAGTTTTTCGAAAAACGAAACAAAAAACAATAATTCGTCAAAATCGACTAGTTTTCAGGTGTGTCCATAGTTTTCCGTGTTTTCTCGCCGAAAACTAGTGAAAAACGGGTGATCCGCAATGCTTCCGACTAAAAGCAATGTTCCGTTGCCGTACGCTATCGAGTATGCGAAATCCGGACGATCGACATGCAAAAAGTGTAAAAAGTGCATTTGCGAGGTGAGATTTCAAAGGTTTTCTTGCTTTTTTCCTAACAAAGAGGTTGCAGAACGTCTTACGAATGTCAATTTGCGAGCCGTCGTCGTTTTTCGACGGAAACATCGATCAATGGTTCCACTTCTCGTGCTTCTGGCAGAAGATGGTTCGCTCGCGAGACGACATCAACGTTTCGTCGATTCGCGGCGTCGATTGGCTCCGATGGGAGGATCAGGAGATGTTGCGCGACAAAATAGCCAAATATCGAGCGAACGGCTCGATGTCGACGCCCGACAGAGGCGCCGAGGTGTCGGTGCTGATGCTGTCGACGGTGAAGACGGAGAAGTCGGCGACGAATCGTGGCAAGTGCGGCAAGTGTGCGGAGAATTTCGAGAAGGGCGAGATTAAAATGATGAAGAGGAGCAAGTGGATGCACGCCAAGTGTCTCTTCGAGGAATCCACCAAGATAACCGACAGCATCGAGCAGATTCCCGGGTGGGATGACTACGAGGAGCCGGCTCGCTGCCAACTCGCCGCCACACTCGGCAAATGGATCGTCGAGCAGCATAATGAGAAGCCGGAAGAACCGGAAGCGATCCAACGAGACACGTCGTCTCCGGAAGAGTCATCGTCGCATTCGATGACACCGCTTCCGGAGAACATTGAGCAGATCACGGCTGAGGTTTTGGATCTGAATTCAGAGAAACCCCAGACATCGTTGAAAAGAGACCATGAGGAGAAGGTGGAGGTGAAGGAGGAGGACGCGATCGCCAAGAAGCGAAGGCTGGGAAGGGAAGCCAGATTGGCGGAAATTCGAAAGACCAAGATGAAGGTGAATTTTTGATATCAAACAAATGATAAGTATTCGTTTTTTTTCCAGAAACAATGCGAAAAGCTCTGGGAGTATCGCGCCATTTTCGAAAAAATCAGCTCTACGGACAAGACGGCGATACTCAACGAAAACGATCAGGATATTCCAGAAGGGCACGATCCGACGGCGGCTGTAAGCCAATCGCATTCGGATGTTTCCCATTTCTCCTAATTTCTAGGCAGTGGACCGTCTTGTGGACAACGCGCTGTACGGTTGCCCAATCGGATGTCCCCAGTGTCCGAATGGCAAGATTGTGTACTATTCGGCTCGTCGCACGTACGTGTGCACCGGATACGCGACAGAGTACTCGAGGTGCACGTACGAGACGAAGAATCCGATCCGGACGCCGTTCAAGCTGCCCGAGCGAATAATCGCAAAGTACAAGTTGCGCGATGTCGTTTTCAATGTGAGTTTTGACAAGAAATCAGATTTCATAGAATGATTCTGTAGGAGATGAGCGAGCGTCTGTACATGGAGGAGGAGGAGGAAGGCGTTGTGGTGAGGAATACGAAAAAAGCGGCGACAGGAACTGGAATGATGTTCGCCGCTGAGGCGTTCGATTTCAATAATCACGTGCCAACTAGTGCGTTTTTCGGAATTCTCAATTTCTGAGCTCTTTTGCCTGAATGTTCGGTTTGCAGAGCTTTCGGATCTGGCGGCCTCCAACAAGCACATAATCAAGAACGGTACAGTCGTCGACGCGAAGTTCTCCTACGCCGATCGTTGCCACGTCTACAAGGACGACGTGGACAACACACTGTTCCAGGCGACACTTTCAATGACCGATTTGACACAGAACAAGAACTCGTTCTACAAGATTCAGCTGTTGAAGGATGATCGGAAAGAGTGAGTTGTTTTGTGGAGAGCGGTGTTTTTTTTTGCATTTTGAATTTTGCATTTTGACATGTTCAAATCTGGGCCCGCTGAGTTCCGACCGCACAAAGTCAATTCGACCTTGTCACATTTAACAAGCCCGTCAGAATTCAATTTTGGCTCAAAATGAATTATTTCAAATTCGGCACTTCAAACAATTTTTGTAAATTAAAGGAAAAGGACATGCATGTTCGGGACAGGCAGCGTGCTTCAAAAAACAACCCCCCCCCCCCCCCATCACAATGAAACCCTTTTTGGAACCGCCTTCCGTTTGCAGAGACTACTACGTGTTCCGCTCGTGGGGACGCGTCGGCACCGACGTCGGCGGACACATGTTCGAGCCGTTCTACTCGGACAAGCTGATGGCGATCCATCGCTTTCAGGAGACATTCTTGGAGAAGACACAGAATCAGTGGAAGTACCGGAAACACTTCCGCAAGCTGCCCGGACACTTCAACTATGTTGAGACGGATTACTCGGAGTTTGTGAGTCAATTCCGCCGCCGCCGTTTCCACCAAGACAATTGCTATTCCAATTTCAGGAAGAACTCAATCAAGACGTGCTGCCCGGCTCGAAGACCCAACTTCCAGAGTCTGTCAAAACAGTCGTCATGTCGATTTTCGACGTCGAAAACATGAAGTCGGCGCTGAAATCGTTCGAAATGGACATTAACAAAATGCCACTCGGCCGCCTCTCGCGTAATCAGATCAATCAGGCGTTTGCGGTGCTCACGGAGCTCGGCGACTTGCTCGCCGATTTTCCGGTGAATATTACGAAGGTGGTGGACGCGACGAACAAGTTCTACACGATCATTCCGCACAATTTCGGAATGAACATCCCGGAGCCCATTGATAGCTTCCATAAGGTTAAGGTGAGTAAGGAAGCAGGAGTTTCACAGTTTCAATATATTTTTTAAAATAATTTTCGAAAATTAAGGAAGGGTTCCTTTTTTCAAAAGTTCAATTTTTAACAATTTTAAAATCAGTGCAAAATATTTTTTTTTTGAAAAATTCAAATTTTTAAAAGTTATTTTTTTAATTAATACATTTTTCGGGATGTTCGGGAAGAATAGACAATTTCCGCGTTTCCAGGAAAAGAACAACATGCTCAACGCGCTGCTCGACATCAAATTTGCCTATGATCAAATTTTCAACGGCGACAAACAATCGAGTATTCCAATTGGTCTGGATCCGGTCGACGTGAACTACGAGAAGTTGCACTGCAATATGAGAGTGAGTTTTCGCAAAAAATGGTTTCGTTGACTCGATATTTTGTTTTCAGCCCGTTCCACCGGATAGCCAGGACTGGAAGGACATCAGAGAGTACATGTACAACACGCAAGGATCCACTCATGATGTCAACGTCGAATTGGTCGATGTGCGTTTCTCTTCGTCTCTCTCTCGCTTTTTCTCTCGCTCCTCCGCCACCCCGCGCGCCACAAAACGGCACGAGAACAGCGCTGTTCTCGTGCGGTCCTGTGGTGTAGTGGTTATCACGTCTGCTTCACACGCAGAAGGTCGCCGGTTCGAACCCGGCCAGGACCTACCTTCTTTTACTTTTTTTGATTCTTTAAAATTACTATATTCGGGGGGAAACAACGAGATTTTGAAAGAATAAACCGCAAATTTTTTTTGCAGATCCTCGAGCTCGATCGTATCGGCGAAGCGTCAAAGTTCCGGTCGGATCTCGGCAACCGGATGCTTCTCTGGCACGGTTCCGGAAAGATGAACTTCGCCGGAATCCTCGGACAAGGTCTCCGAATCGCACCGCCCGAGGCGCCCGTCTCCGGTTACATGTTCGGCAAGGGCGTCTATTTCGCCGACATGTTCACCAAGAGCTTCTTCTATTGTAGGGTGAGTGAGAGCGTTTTCGATTTGGTTGCGTACCCAATTTTTACACATTTCCAGGCCGATAGCAAGAGCGAAGCCTATCTTCTGCTGTGCGACGTGGCTCTCGGCTCGCAAATGTGTCTCATGAACGCGACGACAATGTCGAAAGCGTCGCTCGGTGCCAATCATTCGGTCAAAGGTAGCATCCACCCCGCCCCCGTAATCACCTCCTCATCACCTGCCTCCTTTCAGGAATGGGTCTGGAGTGTCCGCACGAGTCGGGACTAGTGTGCCATCCGGCCGGCTACGTCATCCCGAAAGGCGTCCGCAAAACGCAACTCATCGGAACGCGCGGCGTCGACTTCTCGTTGCTTTACAATGAGTGAGATTTTCGATTTATATTGGAAAACGCGCTCCATTGAGCCAGATGGAAAATATATATGGAAAACTGAATTTCCAGATACATTGTCTACGATGTGGATCAAATCCAGCTCAAGTATCTCGTTCGCGTCAAAATGCACCACGCTCGTCATCGATGAGATGCGCTCTTCCAAAATACTCAATTTTTTGCGAAATTCTTCCCGTCATTTTAAAGGAAAAGTGCATAATTCCACACCACACTCTCTTTGCCATCTCTCTGTCACCAAAAACGTTCGCTTTATGGCTCCGCGACAAATGGCAACTATGACATTTCGCAACCAGACGCTTCGCAACTTTTTCACGTTTCGCTACTGCGACGATTCGCAACCATAACGCTTCGCAACCAGACATTTCGCAACCATAACACTTCGCAACCAGACATTTCGCAACCACGATGTTTCGCAACCCGCAACCCGTTTTAGTAACGAACAAAGTAACGAAAGAAGTAACAAACGAACGAACGTTCCATCGGAATGTGCCTTTACAAATCGGAGCATGTATCCATTGTCGAGGTACACTGGCAGAAACTTCCTTTTAGGCATTGAGAATTTGGTTTTCGTTCGTTACTAAAACGGGTTGCGGGTTGCGAAACATCGTGGTTGCGAAATGTCTGGTTGCGAAGTGTTATGGTTGCGAAATGTCTGGTTGCGAAGCGTTATGGTTGCGAATCGTCGCAGTAGCGAAACGTGAAAAAGTTGCGAAGCGTCTGGTTGCGAAATGTCATAGTTGCCATTTGTCGCGGAGCCCGCTTTATTGATTTTTTTTCTTTTTTTTTAGCTCGTTTCTTTTTTAGCAATAACTTTATTTCTTCTTCTTCTTTTTTTACCCCTCGCCTCCAACTGACACCAACCCATTCTTCTTCTTCTTCTTCCACTTGTCATCTCTGTGTCCATGTAACTTTGTGAAAACCGAATCAATCTTCCCTGTCTTCTCGGAATCGGTGGTTTCCGACATCGCCTTGCCCCCCACTGAATTATTGGCCTCGATTCTTTTTCTTCTGCTTTTCCTCCTTGTCTTTTTGTCTTTTTAACGCATTTTGTAAATGAAATCACTTCACGATGGCCCCCTCTAGGAACCCCCCTCTCGAAACTTGTTTATTTTCACACCAATCTCGGATCCGGTTTACTGTAGCAAATGATGCGGTACTTTGGCACTGCCACCTCGTTATCATTGTCATCTTCTTCATTGTCCTCCTCTTCCTCCTCCTCTTCCTCCCGCCTAGGCGGCTCCAAATCCTCCATCAGAGCTCTCAAATGGGCTCGTTGGCTCGAAAACTGAAATATGTACGGGTCGTTTGATCTAGACAACTTGGGAGATTCCAATGGCCAATGTCTCCCCCATTTTCGTATCCAATTGGCCTAGAATCCCCCAAAAATGCACACTTGCCAAATGGCCCGCCTTGTGAATGCACTCCAACACGCCGAGCCTCTTGTACATGTTCAGCTGGTAGGGGTGCTCGCGGAGCAACTCGACCGCCGACGTCGCCGCCTTCTCGTTGAGTCGTGCGTCGTCCATTTGGAGCAGCGCCGGAAAGTGCTGCACAATGCCCAACGAGACGAGCAGACCGCGTTGCGACTCGTCGGCCGTCGCCAGCAGATTGCCAATGATCCACAGCGATTCCTGGAGGAAAATAAGAGACGTCTGCAAATTGTCGTCAAATTCGCTGCTGCTGCCTACAGTAACCCAAAGATTAAGAGTGCCTACAGTGATCCCTGCAACCAAAATGTGCGGGCATCTGTGTGCAATTTGTCGTCAACTTTGCCGCCTACAGTAACCCAAAGATTAATAGCGCCTACAACCAATATGTGCAGGAATCTGTGCAATTTGTCGTCAAATTCGCCGCCTACAGTAATCCCTGCACCCAAAATGTGCGGGCATCTGTGTGCAATTTGTCGTCAACTTCGCCGCCTACAGTAACCCAACCATCAAGAGTGCCTACAACCAAAATGTGCGAGAATCGTGTGCAATTTGTCGTCGAATTCGCTGCTGCCTACAGTAATCATCTCACCTTCCGGAATCGTCGTTCTCCCGAGTGTATGCCAGACATGAGCCACGAGTAGAATGCGTCGTGGTCGTGGAGAACTGGAAGAACCAACAATGCGTTTTTCCGGAAAGTGGTCATCCGGAAAGCATCCGGAAAAACATTTTCCGGAAATGTTTCCGGAACATTTTTTGGTTTGAATGGTAAAAATAGAAGCGTAGCAGCAGGAAAATGCGTAATTAAACTTTCCGGAAATGATCCGGAATTGATCCGGAAAAATTTTCCGGACAAAAATTTTTTTTGGGAAATTTTTTTTTCCGATTTCGGATTCGGATTTTCGGATTTTTCGGATTACTGTAGTCGTCTTACTGTAGTCGACGTGTCTCGGCGCGCCGGCGGCAATGTTCGAGAAGATCCACGCGACTTCGCCACGATGCTCGCGTGACGTCATTGCCAGTTGCTGGAAAAAGATCAAAAGATCAAGAGAGATCAAAAGATCGGAAGATCAAAAGATCGGAAGATCAAAAGAGATAAAAAGTGCAAGAGATCAAAAGATATCAGATGATCAAAAGTGCAAGAGATCAACAGACCAAAAGCTCAAAAGATCAAAAGATCATCCACCATACTTACCAAAACACTTCGAAACGGGCCAAGGGCCAAAAGACGGTCCGTCTGCGCGTCGTTGCCCACCGCCACGTTGCCGATTAGACGGAGAGCAGCCGGATGCCACGTGGCGTCCTCGTCACTCAGAAAACACTCGAGACACGAGTCGAGGAGGCGCGGATGCGAGAGCAGCATGTCAATCTGTGAACAAAAAAAGATCATAATAGAGCGGTACCTCTGCCGGAGAATGATTATATCTCGAGATTGATAAGAGATATCAAAAAATTGTCAACTGCAAACTTGTAGTCCTAGTTGTGATCTACGAATTTGCTGTTGACAACTTTTTGATATCTCTTATCAATCTCCAGATATAATGATTCTCCGGCAGAGGTACCTCTTTGTTCGAGCAAAAACGGTAATATGTAAAGTTGGCGGGATGAATTGGGAAATTTTTAAGAAAAAAAAACCAAAAAAGGAAAATGTCCAAAGTTTTCGAATTTTAAACCGGTTTGATATTCAGAAATACAAAATGTTTGAATTTTCAACAAAATATTCACTTTTCCCCCAAATTTCGATAAATTTCAGCTGAAAAACGGAAGAATTCCGACGAACCAATAGGATATTCGGAATCAGCATGAATTTCTGCATCCAACCATATAACGTGTGGCCAAATTCGGAATAATTTTTTTTTCCGAAATTTTTTCGCAAAACTGTTTTTGGATTTTGGTGAAAAAAGCAAAATGTCCAAATCGACATGTATACCGCATCAATCGATAGAGAATTTCATCCTGATCACGCCCATGTATGACAAAAAGGTCTGAAACACGAAAATGACTGAGAAAACGAGCCGAAAAAAATGAACCGGCGCCCATAAATTCAAAAACGAGCATGCAACCCACTCGACCACACGCCACATAGCTGTCGGCGGCCGGCACGCTTGTGACAATATCGGTGGTTCTTGGCGACGCCTGCCGAGTGGCTGTGGCGACGGAATAGTGGTGTGAAGAGTTGAGGATTTCAGGTGAAAACACAGTTTTTGGCACTTTTGACCTCGAAAACTGTGAAATTTGGGGGAACTGATCAGGTTTTCCGAATCTACGTGTCATTCTGCATCAGAAAATGTATAATGGGGAGAATTTTGAGAGAAAAAGTTTTTTTCAAATTTTCCCAAAACTCAACTTTGGTTTTGGGTTTCTGGTAAAAAATGAAATTTTCTCAAATCGCAATGTTTAATACATGAATCGATAGAGAATTTCACGCTGATTATGACCTCAATTGTGCAAAAAATACCAGACTGGAAACTGACCACGAAAACGGGGCGCCGGGGTTGAACCTGCGACTATAAAAAGTTTTTTGCATTTTTGACCCCGAAATCGGCGGAATTTTGTGGATCTGATAGCAGATTCGTAATCCCCGTGTCATTTTGCATCAGAATATGTATAATGGGGATTATTCTAAAAGGAAAAGTTTTTTTCGAGATTTTCGCAAAACGCAAATCGGGTTTTGGATTTTGATGAAAAAACCGAAACTGTCCAAATTGTCAGGTATAACACATCAATCGATAGAGAATTTCACGCTGATCACGCCTCTGTTGTGCAAAAGACGCAAAACTCAAAAATGACGGCGAAAATTGGCCGCGAAACTCGAACTCGGACCATGAAACTCAAAAAAGGAATTTGAGGTTTTGCGCTGGAAAACGGAAAAATTCCGACGAACCAATAGGATATTCGGAATCAGCATGAAATTCCGCATCGAATCATATAACGTGTGACCAAATTCGGAACAAAAAATTTTTTCGAAATTTTCCCAAAACTCAAATCTGGTTTTGGGTTTTTCTGAAAAAATCAAAATTGTCCAATTCGAGTTGTATACCGCATCAATCGATAGAGAATTTCACACTGATCACGGCCATACTAAACAATAGACACAACACTCAAAAACAGGGCCACAAACCAGCCGTAAAAGTCGAACCCGGATCATAAAATGTGCAAAACGGGCGCGTAACCGACTCGGCCACGCGGACAACTGGAGGGTGCGCTGCGAGGCGCAGTCATAAGCACGCGTTTCTCACCCTCGTAGTGTCGTCGGTGTTGTCGGCCAAGTTGGCCAATGTCCACAAAATCATGGCTCCGCATTTGAGGCGTCGAACGACGACAGTGTCGAGGAATATTTCCGCCAGGGAGCGGATCATAAGACGGGCAATCTGGAAGAGGAAGTGTGGAAGAGGGAAAGTTAGGCCATGTGCTACCGGTTGCTGCATTTCGACTCTTCCGCCCGAGAGAATGTTGTTGATGCACCAGACGAGGTTACGACGCTCCAGATCCTCCGTCGCTCCGCCCACTAATTGCACTTTTTTCGCGAGGATCTGTGAGATTTTCAGAGTTTTCGGGAAGAAATTCAAATTTTCTCCCGCCCACCCGCAACAGTTTTGCCTTCCGACAGACGAGTTTACACGCGGCACAGTCTGCGGCAATGTTGGCGATGGCCCAGACGGTCTGGTTGGCGAGACGGGCGTTCGGGGAGCGGACCAGTTGGGTGAGAGTGTCGATGCAGTTCTGGAAAAGGCAACGCTCACTTCACTGCCCTCCAGTCGTCGCAGCTTCAACGGCCTCGGTGGCGCAGTGGGTAACACGCTTGTTTTTGAGATTTCGGGGTCCCGGTTCGGATCCATCCCGCCGCAAACGCCTTTTGCTCAAAAGCACTCACCGATTGGACGAACATATGAGTGACTTCTTGACTGATACAGCACATGTTGGTCACTATCCAAACCGCGTTGATCTCTCCGTCAATGTCGACGACGTGGCTGCGAAGAGCGTTGAGCACTCCGTTCTTCTGAAAGAATCAAACGTTTCCGGACGGCTTCCGGCGCCGGAAAACGCGTACGATTCTTCCGTAGAACTGCTCCTTGACGACGATGTTAGTGACGTCGGGCGCGTTGGCGAACGCTTTGCGGAAGAAATGAAGCGCCGTGGAGACTTGGATCGGACACGACGATTCGAGCATTCCGACGAACAGCGAGACGTCGACCGGTTGAGAGGATGGCTGAAAGTTGCCCGGTCCGGAAATTCGAAAATTGAACGTTCCGCTCGTTTTCAGTATTTAGCTCTTCGCGGGTGGAAAGCGCAGATGGCGCGGCGACATCACTGCGAAAGAGCCTTGCAGCAGGGTGTACCGTGTGGCGCAGTGGCTAGTGCGCTCGCCTTTCATTTTCGAGTTGTTGGTTCAAGTTTTTCATCGTCTATTTCCACGCATTTCGTTTTTTGTTTTTTATCACTGAAATCAGCGTCAAATTCTCTATCGATTGGTATAGAAAAAATAGAAATCGAAAGAAAATCAAAAAAACTTTCAATTTTGACAAAAATTCAAATTTTGAAAAAAAATCGATTTTCATATCAAATCGTTTCAAAATTCGCGTCTGATTTCGAATATTTGCTCTATTTCTCTCGATTCCGACGATTTTCCGTCTAAAAGACTCACATTCGCATTTGTCACTTTTTTCGTAGATTTAACCATGTTTGCCCTTGAGGCAGAAATAATTGTTTTGCGAGGGGTTTTTCACGTATTTCTTGATTTTCACGTGTAGATCAAAAGTTCATCTCGTCCAATTGATCCGGTTGATCCGGTTGTTCCGGAAATCCGGAATTCCGGATCCGGAAAAAAAATTCACTACTGATAACGTTATAAAAGCTTAGATGTGTCGAGGCGGGCATTTTCATAAATTTCATGTTTTTCCGGATGCTTTCCGGATCCGGAAATCCGTTATAGCTCAGATTCCGATCCTCATCAATTTCGTCCATTTCCGGTTTTTTCCGTATCCGGAATTCACTCCGGTCCGGTCATTCCGCTCTATCATCACCCTGTTTTCAATTTCTTGGTCTTCCGGTTTTTTCCGGATCCGGAAAATGAAAATGAAAATCCCATTGATTGCTCGAATTCAAAATCTCGCCAATTTCACCAGTTCAAACATTTCCGGTTGTTTTCCTTTTTTTTCCACTCGATTCACTCAATTTCAACGGTTTTTCAACCGTATTTCACCGAAAATACACTTTTTGTGCTATTTTTACAGGAAAAAACGCGAAAAACGGTTGAAAGACCGCTGAAATTGAGTGAATCGAGTGAAAAACATGAAATTAATTGTCACGCAACTACCGTAGTCGGGCCTTAAAGGCGCAGCACGCTTCGTCGTTACATTTCGTTCTTCGCTGGCGAGATATCTCACGCGCGCGTTTGAATTTTTTTCTCGACTCCGATTTTCAGATTTAAAGGTAATATCTGAAATTCCAAGTCCAGACCAGTTTTTCCTATTCCAATTTCTTCCGGATCCGGAATTCCGGAATGCTTGACCGGAAACCCAAATGTGCTCCCACCTCGTTCCGATCGATTACACTCTTTGGCCTCTTCTGTTTGCGCCCCGTGTCATCTCTGTTTGTCCCCTTCACAGTGCCGCGCGCCCTTCCCTCGCCCTTAAGACGCCCCCCTCCCTCCCGAAAAATCGGATTTCGAGTTGTAACTTATACTACTCAACCACAGGATTAGGGGGAGTGGATTACAATGTTTGGTTTACTTCTCTTCTGCCCCCATTTATTTTCCAATTTTCCATTTTTTTTTTGCGAAAATTTGAAATCTCTTGATGACGTCATCAAGAGCTGCTTGTGGACGCGGAGAGGCGGCTGTTTCAATGTGTGGCTAATGCTAATCTCTCGCCATGTGTTTCACGTGTTTTCCAGCCGGAAGGCTAAAATTGTGCTAGAAGAGGGAATTTCGAGTTTGGAAAAAATTTCGATTTTTGTGAATTTTTTGAAAATTTGAAAAAATCGAAGGAAATTTTTTTTTGTAAACCGAATTTTGAATATACTATTTGGTAGAGAATTTCACGCTAAAAAACTTTGTCTCTTAGTACTTTTTCTGAAAATTGATGGTTTTCGAGAAAACCTCAAAAAAGCTAATTTTTTGAAAAAAAAAGCGAAAAACTGAAAATTGAATTTTTCAAAATCTGATTTCGGAATAATCGTTAGCACTGTTTTGTAGGGAATTTTACGCTGAAAAACTTTGTTTCTTAGTACTTTTTCTGAAAACCAGTGGGTTTTGAGAAAACCTCAAAACACTAAAATTTTTCATATAAAATTGAAAAAATCAGAAATTTTTAAATATTTTTTTAAAAAATTTTCAGTAAAGGTTTATGTCATTTTGTAGCAAATTTTACGCTGAAAAACATTTCCTCTTGTCACTTTTTCTCAAAATAGGTCATTCCCGAGATAAGCTCTCTGAATGATTCTAATCAAATCGTCGGAAAAGTCCATCACCAAATTTCCGGCTTTATCAATCTTCTTATCACTAGATATATTTGAGAAAATCTAATTTCCGGTTGGTTGTTATAAATCTGATCTACTGAAATGGGAAATGGATTCTCGGAAAAAACAACAAAGTTTGTCAAAATAAAAAATTTGAAAATTGTTGTCAACTTTCAAAAAATCCCAAAAAATCCAATCCTCGATAAAAATAGATGATTAAGAGTATTAATCGATAGCTAATCATCTTCTCCTTAAGTTTGTAGTAGATCAAATTTTGCTATCACTGATAAATTTCGAGATATCAGCAAAAAACCCAACCTAATCCAAAAAACCTTTTTTTCCTCGATTTTTTTCGGCTTTTCCCAAAAAATTGTCCGTTCATTTCGCTGAAAAACGCGCTCCATTGAGAGAGGATCAGAATGGGAAGAGAAACATGTTTCGGTGGCCTAGAAACCTCCGCCTCGTCCCCCCGTGTGTCGATTTACGGGAGCCGCGACGAAATTAAATTTTTTCATCGGATTAATTGTAAATTGTCGCATTTTTTACAATAAACTTTCGCTTTTTTTGCAAATTTTTTGTGAATATCAAACCCTGGAACGAATAAAATGATTTTATCGTAAAAAATGCGAAAATTTACAAAAAATCGCGGCTCCCGTAAATCGACACACGGGAGGGACGAGGTGGAGGTTTCTAGGCCACCGAAACGTGCTTCTCTTCCCATCGCGTTTTTCAGCGAAATGAACGGACAATACATAAAGCTGAAAATAAAAAATCAAAAAGAAATCAGTATCTATTCATAATAATCATCATCATATCTCGAAAAGAGAGCGAGAGAGAGAGAGAGACGCAGACATGTCGGGTGTGTCTTTTGCCGTCTTTCTCGCTTCGTGCCGCCCGTCCCTCCGTCTCCGTCGTCTTCTTCTCCTACTTCTTCTTCTCATTTTCACCCCGTTTTCTTATTTCGCCCCGTGTTCCTCCAGCCGTTGAGCCATGTGTGTGTGTTTTCTGTTTCGATGCACTTGATTAACCCACTCTCCAACACTCTCATCCCCTCTTTTTCTCTAATTCTCTGCCATTTAGTATTAGAGAAACCGATTACTGTAGGTATTCTCGAAAATCACGTCATTTTCTATTCTTCTCTTTCTTTTTTTCGCAGCTCTCCAATTTTCGCTTTGAATTTTCAAAAATCCATCTCGAAATACCACTCGAAACTCCCCAAAAATGTCTGAACACATTTGTTTTCGATTTTTTGATCTACTCAGTGTTGACTACTGTGAATAGTCACTGTGCAATGTGGCGGCACCACATGTGACGCAACATTGCGGATTTTCAAATTTTTTAAATTTCTGAAATTTTCCTTCGATGAAAATTGAACTTTTTAATTGTTCTCAAGATTTTTTTCCAGTCCAAGATTACATTTCTGAAATAATACCAATGAATATTCTGGTAGAAAAAAAATTTTTGTGCAAAAATTTATAATTTTTTAAAATTTAATTTAAATATTTAAAAAATAAACCTAAAATCTGTTTCAATTTTATTGAAAATCAATGAAAAGAAATTAAAACGCTTTTTTTTGAAAATAATGTAAAATTTCGAAATTCTATTAAAAAAATAATTTTTTCGATTTTTTTTCGAATTTTCGCAAAATTTTTGATTTTCGATCTGTTGCTTGCTACTTTTTCAGTTATTTTCGACCAAAAAAATTCGTGAGAAAGAGAAATAGAGAGATAGAGAGAGAGTGAATGTGTGTGTGCTGCTACGAATTTTCGTAAATCTGTGAAAATGTGACGGAGGTGTTGGAAGACATAATTATAGTTTTGTTGGTGAGAAAGATACGGCAACGTGGAAACAAATATTGAGGGGAAAGTTCATATTCAAAAGGCACGCGAGCTTCGGAGATGAGCGCGGTTTGAATTCCCGCGCTGCCGGACTGCAAAATTGGCTGCGACCGCGTTGCCTGAGTATTCAACGTTAAAGCGTGTGATTCGTGTCGATTTACGAGAGCGCATTAAGCGTTGAATACTCAGGCAACGCCGTCGCAGCCAAATTTGCAGTCCGGCAGCGCGGGAATTCAAACCGCGCACATCTCCGAAGGTCCCGTGTAAACTGCGAAAAAAATAAAAAATGTTATGGCTATTTTTTTCTCCGTGGCGAGCCACATCCGCTGATTTTGATAATTAAAATAATAATAATAATTGATCCGAAAATCAAATTGAAAAGAAAGAAGAAGAGGAAAATAAGCAAAAGTGTACTTTGTTAAATTCCATCGGAATTAAAATAGATAAATAAACCAGTGGATTGGGACGGGGGGAAATCCAGACAAGACGAGCAATTAAATCGTCCATATCCCTCCCAGACGAACCGCCCGTGTGTCGATTTTATTCGGGGGGAAAACAGCCAAATAGCCTCACATATGTTTCTGATCGACTACTAACTCTCTCACTTTTCTCATTTACCTCTTTTCCTGTTTTTCTTCCGTAGACTCAGTTGTTTTTTGCTTATATTCGTATTTATGTTTTTCAGTATATTTTCAAACTGAAATTGAGTTTTTATTATATATATTTCCATCGAAGTAGCAGAGCGTGGGAGGAATCGGGTCTCGCCACGATAATATTAAACTTTTTCGAAAATCGACATGCGCCTTTGAACTCTGAGGGACTGTCTACCGTAGTTTCTTTTAAGGCGCATGTCGATTTTCAAAAAAGTTTCTGTTCTCGTGGCGAGACCCAATTCCTTCCACGCTCTGCTATTGCGCCATGGAAATTGATGGAAATATATAATAAAAACAGTTTGTTTTTTTAGTAATTGAGATTTAGTAAAAAAACAAAAAAAATTGAGTAAAAAAATTTTTGTCCTTTTTTCCAGAATTTTTTAAAATTGTTTTTTCTAGACAAAATTAATTGTTATTTTCAACTTGAAAAACAAAAAAAAACACCGAAAACGTTTTTTTTAGAAATTTGTAAAAAATTAATTTTTTTCCATATTCTTTCTCAAAAACTTATTTTTAAAATTGTTCTGGACAAAATTGATTGTTATTTTCAAACTTAATTAGATCAGAATTAAATAATTCACTTAAAAATTCGAAAAATCAAAGATAAATTTTTTTTTAGAAATTTGTAAAAAATTAAGTTTTTTCAATTTTTTTTCAGCAAACACTTATTTTTTCCCATCATATTTTGTATTTACTTGATTTATTGATAAAAACTTCACGAAAAATGAAAAAATGTTCGAAAAAATAACATGTTCTCAAGAATTTTCGAAAAAATTTTAAATTTTTCAAAAATTAAAAAAAAATTGTTAAATTTTTTTTCTCGTTTTTTCAAATTTCAACTTTAAAAATAGTTTTCCTTCTAAATAAATAAATATCTAGTCATGTTTAATTGTATTATTTTTTCGAAAAATTTCGAAATTTTCGTTAAAAAAATTTTTCGAAATTAAAAAAAAAATCGATATTATTTTTTTTCAGTCTCATCAAGACGGGTGTCTTCTCCATCATCATCTCCTCGTCGTGAGCACCAAATAGAGCAGAAGAAGAAGAGGAAAAGGAGGATGTTCAATTCGAGACGTGTTGTGCAAGGTGAGCCCACACCCTTATTCCGATACGCTTGACCGGACGACGGGCGGTGTCCTTTCGTGTGTTTTCGACTCGATTTCCACCCTATTTGTCATCTATAAACAGGGTTTGCCAGCCTTTTTTCAAATATGATTGCAAATGCGCTCCATTGACAATCCCCCAGTTACGGCATTTTTTCACTGCATTGGCCGACGAAAGTTAGGCCATTTCAGAAAATGAGGCTCCACTCATGTCACACCTATTTTTGGGAAGTTAGGCCACGGCCACCAAAATGTACCGGCAGAAAAAAAAGAAGAAACTATCGTTCAAACGCGCGCGCAAAACCCCCTGCACATCTAACTCTTGCTAAACAACAAGCTGGTGGAAGAACGGAGTGTCGTACTGAGGTCGATTTTTTTGTAAAAAATTGCGAAATTTCGGAAAAAAAAGACGAAAATGCGAAATTTTGGAAGCGAAAAAAGATAATTATGCACAAAACACATAATAGTGAAAGTAGGCGCACTATTTATGCATAAATTTTTTAGAATTAGAAAATTAATTTGTTGGCCTAAGTTTTGGCGCAAAGCGCGCTCTGTTGATACTCTCTTTCTCTGCGTCTCTTTTCAAATAAGATTGCAAGTGCGCTCCATTGACAATCCGCCAGTTTCGCTGAGTATATATCACATAAGCTTATCTCATTGAAGCGCATTTTGCCAGAATTCAAAAAAAAATTCGCTGCGTGGCGACTTCTGTGCAAACACCGTCACGTCAAAATGCACAGAACTTTGCGCTTTATTTCCCGACGCATTAGAGCACACTTCCTGCACTCTTCTCTGTTATCATATCAGTGTCATATCAGTGCCATATCAGTGTCGTATCACCTCAACCATGACTAACGTCTCGGGGAGGGGGGGTTTTGGGCGACTTTCTCCCCCAAATCGGCTTTTCGTCTTCTCATCGTCAAACTTCCTGTTCATCTTCATCTCGCACGTCTTCATGTCACGACCGCCCATTTTTCATCATTTCTTATCAATATCACCATAATTTTCAGCGGCGCATACATAAAATATTAGCCCCCCCCGCTCGCCCACAAGACGAAAATGGCATTTTGTTAGGGCTCGGGACGTACTCCACTGAAATCAGTGTTACTAGGTTTCAGATGCATTATTGAAGTTTTTGGTCAACTACAATTTTGTAGACATGTCAATTTGCTATCGATTGGTTTTTGAATCAAGCAAAAATATTGATTTTTGAGAATGTTATGATTTTTTGAAAATTATGAAAATTTTTGAATTTCCAAAAATCACACAGTTTTAAAACCAATTTTTCAACTTTTAAAAAATGTTATCGAATATTTTGATCCACTGGAAAAATGTAGAAAAGGATATTTCCTATCAATCAGTTGTTGAACCAACTGAAAATATTGATTTTGGAAAGAGTTATGATTTTTGGAAAATTATGAAAATTTTTGAATTTCCGAAAATCACACATTTTTAAAACCGATTTTTCAACTTTTTGAAAATGTTTTGGAATATTTTGATCTACTGAAAAAATGTAGAAAAGGAAATTTCCTATCAATCAGTTGTTGAACCAACTGAAAATATTGATTTTTGAGAATGTTATGATTTTTCGAAAATTTAAGAAAAATGCGCTCTATTGCTAAATTCCCAATTTGTCTTCCCACAGCCATTAATAAACCACTCAACTTCATAACTTGATTGATTAGTTGTTGGCTTGGCCATTTACATTTTCTAATATTTCTGATGACGTCATCAAATATAAGAATAAGTTGGTGGTGCAAAGGGGGGAAAGAGAGAGAGAGAGAGAGAGAGAGAGAGAGAGAGAGAGAAGAGACGGAGGAGGGTGTGAGAAAAAAGAAAAATTATATTTTTCCTCTTTTTCTCAGTCACTTAGCGACCGAAACTCCCTCGAAATCCGTCCCCTCTCTCCGCATTTTTTTCTTTTTTTTTTTTGTTTTTTTGAAAATTTTTTGGCTTCAATTCACTATTTCTCGGCTTTCGACGATCCGGAAGTTCCGGTTTATCCGGAAAACCGGACGAAATCGTTTTTCTAAAACGGAAAACTGGACAACTTTCTGTATTCCGGTATTTCGGAACAGATGTTTGAAAAATAGGCAAATTTTCGAAAAACCGGTATGGAGCATCGTGTCCGGTTTTTCGGATTTGCCGGATCTTCTGGAATTGAAAAATGAACACCGGAACACACAATTTCAAATAATATCGGATGCTCCACCGGAATGGCTCCGCAACCGAGAAAAAGCCGTTCGCTTCGCTCGGCGGGTCTCGCAGTTGAAAAAGATGCACAGCTGAAATGAATGTTACAGTAACCTTGGTGTCGATTTACGAGCGCTACATTTATATTTTGATTTTTTTGCTTTTCCGCACAAAATTGCGCGTTTAACCGATTTTCATCGGGTTTTTTTGCATGTTTCCATCAAACCATCTAAACGTACCCTCTTCTTTGTGCGAATAAGCAAAAAAATCACAAAATAAATGCAGCACTCGTAAATTGACACCAAGGTTACTGTAACATTCATTTCAGCTGTGCATCTTTTTGAACTTTGTCACCAAATTCGCATCAGAGCGTACTTGCATTCCCATCATTCCGTTGTCCATTCGATTCGAAAAAAGGCGTTCTTCTAGAAGCTTCTTCCCACTACAAAATACCCGAGATGAATGGCTAGAATGGGAGAAAAAGAAGACGGGCGGTGCGTTCATATCAGTGGCTGATATCAAGATAATCCCCCTCTCTCGCCCTCTCATCATCAAATTCTCTCCTTTTTTCCAGTTTTTTCGCAAAAACACGAGCCCCTCCGGTCTCCTCTTCTTTTTCCTTTTTTCGCGGTTTTTTCTTTTTTTTTCTCGAAAAAAAACATCATTTTTTGAACACCTTTTCCTGTTCGTGTTTTCGGAAAAAAAAAATAAAATTTATCGATTTTCTAAGTTTTCGCGTTGAATTTTCGATTTATTGATTTTTTTCCCAGATTTTCAAAAGCGTTTTCCTTCTGTGAATCCGCTCTAGTGCTTTCGTGTTAAAAACATTCAATTTATCGATTTTTTTGAAATTTCAAGTCGAATTTTTCAATATGTGATTTTTTTAGAAATCAGCCCATCGATTCATTGATTTTTTTCGAAATTTTTAAAATCCTTCTCCTTCTCAAATATGGTGTTCGCTCTAGTGCTTTCGTGTTGAAAAACATTCAATTTATCTTGCTTCTTTGCGTCAAACACTCCGTTTATCGATTTTATCGATTTTTTCAAAAAAAGGTGTGAATTTGCGTAAAATTTCGTGCTCAATGTTTAAATAAAATGCAAAAAGAAAAAAAACGTTTAGCTCAAAGTATCGCGGTAAAAAAAACAAATAATGTGCAAAAAAAGAACAAAAAAAAATAAAATAAAAATTGGGGGGAAATAAATAAAAAACTACGTCACACACAAAAAAAGCAAATCGGCCGCCTAAATTTATAGCCTTCTCTCTGCGTCTCTCTTTCTCTAATATCTCCGTCAGCGGCAGCAGCAAAGTCCTATTTTCGCTTTCAAACACCGTTGGAATCGCCCGTTTCTATTTTGACAGAGAATCTTACGACAAAATGCACAGAAATACCATTTTTTCTGAAAATGCATTGAATGTCACACCAATTTGCACACATTTTTTGAAATCCCGTTAAATTCCGAGAAAAGTTGCAAATTTTCACTATGAACATCAAACCATACGACAAAATGCACGAATATGTGCATAATTGTAAAACTTCCAAATGATTACTGTAGGCAACACATCTCACGACAATTTGCACATTTTTTTTCCCGAAAACCTTGTATCCTACGACAATATGCACTATTCTTCTCTCTCTAACGATTACTGTATGCATGAAATCTTACGACAATCTTTCCAGATCTCACCCGAACAACCGTAACCCAAATTCTCCACTACAGTAACCCCAAATGTGCCACGTGTAGTAGGCTCCGCCCACTTTTGTAATTAATCGAAAATGATGCACTCATCGATAACTCGAACCATCTATCACAACAGCAACGTCAACTTAGGACCGCCCTTATTGCGTATGGCCTAGGAAATCCGGGGGAGAGAAAGTTAGGCCACACCATCATCCGGGGGATTCTAGGCCACGGCCACGGAAATAATCGATACTATTGATTGATTGATTGATTTCAGACAACGAATACGAACAGGTCAAACTCAAACAAGAGGTCGTTGGAGTTACGTTGACAAAGTGAGCGCCTTTTTTTTTTTTGAATTTTCTTATAAATCGGCTTGAAATATAGTCCAAATGGACTGACATGAAACATTTTTGAAATCGTCGGAAGTGAAAGATTTAAGCTTAACTCTCTTTTTTTTGTTGATTTTTCACAAAAACTTGAATTAAAAAAAAAAAAATTTTTATCGATTTTTTTTTCAAATTTTTACAAATCGGCTTAAAATATAGTCCAAATGGACTGACGTGAAACAGTTTTGAAATTTTTGGAAGTGAAATATTTAAGCTGGACTTTTTTTTTCTTGATTTTCCATGAAAATTGAAATTTTGAAGAAAAATTTTAAAAAATCGATTTTTTTTTCAAATTTTCACAAATCGGCTTGAAATGGTCCAAATTGACTGCAAAAATTTTTGACGGGGTAGTTTAGGACATTTGAAAATGAAAGCTTGAGTTTAACAAAGTAAAAAAAAAATTATTTTGAAAAATTGACATTAAAAATTTTTTTTAAATCGATTTTTTTTTCAAATTTTTACAAATCGCCTTTATGTTAAATGATCCAAATAGGTTGAAAAATTTTGACGAGGTGTTCTGGGACATGAAAAACGTGCTCTTGAATTTTCGGAGCTCTAGCTTAAAAATAGGAATTTTGAAAAATAAAAAAGTTTCGATACTTTTTTCAAATTCAAAAAGCTAGATTTTCTTTTTTTTCAAATGCTTTTTCGAATTTTCGAAATTATTCATTTTACTTATTTAAATAGTATTAGTTTGAAAGAAACCAAAAAAATTTTCTGAAAATTTGAATTTTTTCAATTTTTCCAAAAAACAGTCGAAATTTAAAAAAAAAATAATTTTTGCAAAAAAAGATAAAATTCAAATTTTTCTCAAATTCTGGTTTCAGAGGAGTGATTTTGGAACAATACAGATTTTCAAAAATTTTCTTAAAATTTAAAAAAAATTGGATAAAAAAGTTTCCACTGATTCAGTCGCTCCGGAAAGTTTCCGGAAGCCCTTTTTTCCGGATTTTCCACCACGTTTCCATGTTTTCAGAACAGAACTCACCCTGGTGCTCACAATGTACATATCGGCCGTCGTGATCCTTGTCGTCGTGTTCGAATGGCTCAAACCGTCGCTGTCGGCTCATTTGATGGGCTCGCCGAGCACTTAGGCTCGTTTTTCTCGTTTTTCTCCCAGTTTTCAAAAAAAATACACTTACAAAACGGGTGTAGCCTCCCGATTATTCTAGAAAGTTTTTGTAATTTTGAAAAAAAAA
This sequence comes from Caenorhabditis macrosperma, assembly GCA_963932285.1. Classification (NCBI taxonomy): domain Eukaryota; kingdom Metazoa; phylum Nematoda; class Chromadorea; order Rhabditida; family Rhabditidae; genus Caenorhabditis; species Caenorhabditis macrosperma. The sequence goes on from OZ010622.1 coordinate 14,086,383, forward strand.
ATTAGAAAAAATTCAAACTTTTGTTTGTTTCTCAACTCGGTGCCTTTTTTGCAATTTCATTTTCTTATAAGTTGTCTGAAAATAAAATAAAATAAAATAATGAAACCGGAAAACCGGAGAAAAATAGTAACGGATTGGAATCACAGCAGAGAATACGGGGTGGAATATTTGTTTTGGCTATTGGTTTTCCGGATTTTCTGGGTTTTCTGGGTTTTCCGGATTTTCTGGATTTTCTGGATTTTCCGGACCTTCCGGACCTTCCGGAAGCTCGATCACTTCTTCCTCCATCCTCAATTCTGGAATAACGCGTCGGCGTAGAAGAGGGTTCGTCTCGAAATCCGGAACATCCTCATCCCGCATGTTTTCCGCACGTTGCCAATTCTGCGGATTCTGCGGACCAATGTCCGGACGGTCCGTCAGGAAATTTCTGACCAATCCCTCGAGATTTTCGAAAAAGTCACGCGCGTCCGTGACACGTTGGTTGACGTAGTCGGCGAACTCGTCGCGTAGGTTGCCGTATTCGTTGCCGTTTTCTTCTTCCTGCTGCAATTTTTTGCGGAAATTTAGGAAAATCTTCGGAAATTCTTCGATTTGGACAGGGGAAACGGGTTCTCGGTCGTTTTTGCACAATCTTGCAGAAAAATCAATAATTTTTGTGTTGATCTATTGTTTAAATTACGAATCCACATAAAAATCTGATAAAAATTCGTCCAGCAGTTAAAAAAAAAAATACTATCGGATGCCATCGAAATGGTCCCTCACCCGAGGAGAACTCTGGAGGAAAATCATTATATCTCGATATTGATAAGAGATTTCAAAAAGTTTTCAACAGCGAACTTGTAGATCATAATTAGGACTGCAAGTTTGCTGTTGACAACTTTTTGATTTCTCTTATCAATCTCAAGATATCATGATTCTCCGGCAGAGCTCTCGTCGGTTGCGGGCCATTTCGATGGCATCCGATAGTATTTTTTTTTTAAATTTAATTTTCAAATTTTCCAAAAATTCTAATTTTTTTTTACATTAAAAAAAAAGGAACTAACCGGAACATAACCAGGCATGAGTGATCGGAAGAACTCCGAGAGGAATGTGCCGTCGCGGGGAGCTCCAGCCGGGTTGATTGGTCCGTCACGGGAGTACTGCATGCGTCCTCCGTTCGGCGGTGGACACGGATCCGAGATACTCATGCCCGGGATGACATCGAGTAGTTGTCCGAGACGGGTGACGTTCGGCGAGGTGCCACGGTACATTTTGTTGCGTCTACAAGGGAAATTCTGATTTTTGAAAAAAAAAGAAATTATCGGAAATTAAATAAAAAATTAAATTTGGGATTTTTTTTCTTCATTTTCACTAAATTCTATAAAGAAATAAATAAGAAAAAACCTTTACAAATTGAAATTTTTAAAAAAATTCAGTTCAGTTTTTAACAAAAATCACTTGAAATTTTCGCATTTTTCTCGATTATAAAATCAGAAAAAAAAACTCACTTTGATCTCCACTCATCGCACTCTGACAGGTCTCTTGGCTCTTTGGAAAGAGCCACTCGTCGAGTTGCTCCCTCCAGGAAGAGCAATGTCTCGGGAATCTTCCACAGCTCTTCCGTCTCTTTCGTGTAGATTTTGGCGAGAAGTTTCAGACTGTCTTTCTCACTGAAAAATAGAAAAAAAATGATTTTAAGAACTTGGAATGTTGTCGAAAATAATAAAAATCTATGGTTGAATTGAAAATAATGGATCTATGAATTTTTCCTTTTTTTTCCATTTTTTTTCGAACTATTTTTTGCGAAAACTTGATCGTACCGAGACCAATTCGCCGTTTTTAAGAATGCGCCTTTAATTTCTTTGCGGATTCTCACTAATTTCGTGTTTTTCTAGATTAATAGTTCAGAACGGTCCTTTCTTAAACGCGCACTGGGTGCATATTATGTATTTCAAAAATCTTGGAACCTCCATTTTTCACGAAGAGCTTGCTGGTCTCGTCATGAATAAAAGGGGTCACCCGTACATATGAAATCCACGTACCCTCTATTCATGACAAGACCAGCAAGCTCTACAGTTCACGTGAAAAATGGAGGTTCCAAGATTTTTGAAATATATAATAGGTCCATTAGAATTCATTCAATGAAAAGTTGATTTCCCGAAAAATTTCTTGATCGTCAGTGAAATTTTCAAAAATGGCCAATTTTACCTCTTTGGAAACATCGATTTGCTTCTGAATAACATTAAGATTATTGAAAATATTCTAATTTTCAAAACTTTTTTTTCCTTAACTGCTGAATTTTTCTCTTTTTTTATGATTAAAAAAAACACGCAACAACAAGTAAAAAAACTCACTTATCGGCAACGAACGAGGTGAACATTTTGCAGTTCATCACATCCGAATCCGCCTGAATTTGAAGACTGTCCATGAGCGAGACGACGATGAGTGGGAAGTGACGGAGGGCGACGCAGAGCTGGAAAATAGGAAATAATTGAAATAGGGCCATTATTGAAAGGATATCCTACCAAGTCATTCGCCGCGTTCTTCTCTGCCTCGTTCTTCGCCAAATGGAACTTCGCCAATGCCACAGAGTAGGGCCAGTTCGGCAGAAGGTGCAACTTTTTAAAGTCCTGGAAAAGGAGGAATTGGGAGATTTTTGGAAAATATTTTCACAAACCTTCGCCGCCTCGTACATGCTCAAAATCCACTTGTACTGTTTGGCTCGCAGAGCATAGGTGTCGATGATGGACATGATGGCCAGCGGGTCGCCTGGAGTCAATGTTTTAGCAGATTTTGAGGAATGTTTTCAAATTTTCCGCAAGAACTATGAGAACTCGAGAGCTGAAGGATTCTGAGCTTTTTTGACATTCTAGAATTTAAAATATAACTCTGAACGTTTCAGGACATTTTAGGTGGATCTTTGGCGATTTTCATTGATTTCGAGTTTAGGTGCAAAATATTCTTAATTTCAAATTTCTCGCCTATTTTTTGATTTTTAAGACTAATTTTTAAAGAATCGCACTCTCCATCTTGATTTACTGATATATTTTTTTCAAATCCAGTGTTAAGCACTCACTGACAGGATCCAACTTGAAGACTAGTTTCGCCGTATTCCACGCCGTCTCCCAGCATCTCTTCTGAGCCGCATTGAGCATATGACGATGGAGGAGCAGGTAGAATGCTCTGTTCGTGTAGTCAGTGTAGTCCATTCGATGACGCCAGTTGAACGGCTCGAAGCTCGGCGCCGCGTATTGATCGACGTAGAAGATTCCGCGTTCTGTAGGCAGGGGGGAATAATCACTGATTGTCCTCCAACAGGGATCAAAAACCTATCAAATCAGCGGCCTGATTGAAATCCTCGCTCATTCGATTCATATTGGCCAGCATGAGAAGAGAGTTCAGATGGTAGGGCGTGTCTGTGAGCAGTTCGTGCACCAACTCGGCGTTCACTCCTCTTTCAGCCATCCAGAACATTCTGGAAATAGCCTCTCAGCAATAGTTTGGCGGATCCGCGGCAAAAAATGGGCGGAGTTTAGGAGAAAGATGCGAAATTCGATGAGACGCAGAGAATAGTCAAAATCGGCGGAATTGCGGCACAAGAGCTTGTCGAAAGTACGGCGGAACCCGCGAGATGTTGCACTCCTTTTTCCGATGTCTCAAACGAAGACACTATTTCTCTTTTTTGGTTGATGTTAACCTCGTTCGGCGGAATTGCGGCATTCCGCGGCGATTTTTTTCCCGATTTTCTGCGGCAAATCCGCCAAACTTTTGCAGAGCTCGAAATGCACAGGATTCAAGGGAACACACCTGGCTAGATAAGTGGGATCCTACCATTACGAAAACGATATTTTGAAATTTTTTGAATTTTGCTTTACGAAATCGGAAATTTTGATCAAATTAAAGGTACATTAGAAAAAATTCTCTTCGCTAGTGATGAGCGCATTCAAAAAAAAAAAAATTTATTCCGTAAATCTACCCTTACGAATTTTCGTTTTTTTTCTCCGACTCTTCTCAGCCAGGTGTGCAAGGGAAATACTCACCTCTCTCGATTCTCATACGCATTGTTGTGCTTGATGAGGAACCAGTAGATGCCTTTGTCGTTCTTCTCCTGGATCATGGACAGTCCTGAACATCGATCGATTGATGTTGAGAAGTTTAGAGAAATGAGGCAAGAAAAGATGGAAGTTGGTGAAAATACGGGATTTTAAAAAAAAATAGGATACGTAATTCCGGAGAACGTTCAGTTCTTGAATTTCGAAAGAATGCCAGTTTGTAAATTTTTTAAAAGATAATGAAATTACAAAATTCCGGAAGTCTGGCCAATTTTTATTTTTAAAACTTTGTGAGTAATTTTTCAAAATTCGATGATTCCGAGCAAAATTGTTCAGCACTCACAAAAAAAATGGCGAATATACTTTCAATTCCAGAAATCTCGAAAATTTGCAATTTTAAAATTGAAGAAAAACCAACACAAGCAAAAATTTAAAAAAGGCGCTCCCCCGGAATCCTTTTATTCCTCTACCCACCGTAATCTCTATCCGGGAACCATCTCGGCTTGTTCTTCACTATTCTTCCGGTCGCTCTTTTGCCAGGCGGCCAACGCAGCTCGTCTTGTTGTCCGGGAGTCACGGCGTCCTGAGAAATGTGTACTTATCATCGGAATTATTATACATTTCAAAAATCTTGGAACCTGCGCAATCGCGCTCCGCTAGACTCAGCTGGTCTTGGCACGATTCTTGTCTGCGTCTCTCGTGGAACACACGAGACAGAGACGATAGTCGTGGCGAGACCAACACGAATACAGCGGAGCGCGTTTGCGCAGGTTTCAAGATTTATCAAATGCATAATACATACTTTGAAAGCTTTTCCCAGTTTCCGTTTGATTTCCGCCGACATATCGAACATCTTCATGTCGATCTTCATCAATTCCTCCACCGTCGGCGCATTCGACGCGTGCGATTCTTTCGCGAACTTTTGGTTCTGAAAAAAACGTTTTCATTTTGTTAGCAGACACCCAAATCCCCGCCGCCGGCCATCATCAGTGCTGGGAGCGCGCCCAACAAACGACACTCCGGACAAGCGCGTTGGTTAGCACAACGTTCAGTTCGTTTTTGTTTTTGATGAGAAATCAGTTTATCTTTTTTGGAATACCCAAAGTGCGTTTTTGTTGTATTTTTCGACGCTTTTTCTTAAATTTGGGCAATTTGTCTTCTAGATAAAGGTTGTTATCCACCGCTTGTGTACTCGTTATCGTTTTTTCACACTTATTCCGGCCGACTATTAAAAAAAATGAAAATCTCAAAAATTTCACCTCCAATGTCAACCTGGCGAGCATTTGATTCTCAGTCTCCGCCTGGTCCGCGAGTTTCGCCGCCTTCTTCTTCTTGTCGCGATTTTTTCGGTTTTTCAACTGGAAAATGACAGAAAATAGCGGAAATTCAAATATTGATGAGGTTTACCCGTCTTTCTTCCTCCGCTGTCAACTCTTTTTTGGCAGCCACCGCTTCTTTCGGACTGACTTCCGCACCAGGACCATCGTTATTGTCATCTTCGTCATCTGAATATTTTGGAAATTTTTTCAAAAAAAAATTCCAGTTCTATCGAAATAATTCTATTTTTGAATAGTGACAAGAATTTTTTTTAGAAAACTAATTTTTAAAAAATTTACCAAAAAATGCGAATCGATTAGCGGGTCCTTTGTGTTTGGGAGTTATCGGCTGTTCCTCTTCCTCTTCGCCTTGGGCCACCTGGAATTTTTCGAAAAATTAGCCATGAAAATTAGTCAGCTGAATCGAAAATATATTGGTTAATTCAAAAAAAAAGAAGAATTTAATTTTTTTAATTTTTTAAATTTTCAAAATAAAAATAATTGAATTTTCTGATTCCGGATTTTTTTAATTTCGAAAGTTATTCTTTTAACACTAACCTTTTCAAGTTCCTGTTGCTGATGGAGACGTTTGATTTGGCTTTTGGACATCTGGAAAATAAAAATAAAATAAAAAAATTTTGGTTTAAAGACACGTTTAAAAGATACTCAAATCTGTTTAAAACAGAAAATTCGGAAAGAAAAATTTTAGAAATAATCTAGAAAAAAATTGATTTTTTTTTGAATTAAAAAAAAAGAGAAAAAATTGAGCATTTTCAATAAAAAAAACCATTAAAAAATAGACTAGAATTTCAACAAAAATAAAAAAAAAAGGGAAAGAAAGGAAAACAAGAAAGAAAGACAATGTTGGCGGGTGCTAGACACAGAACATACAAGAAAACATTTTTAAAACTTTTTTGAAATTCAAGTAAAAATTGATCCTAGTCAACGATTTTGGGAAAAAAAATAGAAAAAAAAAAGATCTCTAACAAGACTAGGGTCCTAGATCATCAGAAAATTGTAAAAATTGATTTAAAAAACCAAAAAAAAAAAAAAAAAATTCCCCCCGATTCTTACGAGTCCGTCAAACTGGTGCGAGTCTTATTATTGGCCAGAATCTTGTCGGGCATCCATTCGGGTTGACGGGCGCTCAGAATGACGTCATCGGCCGTCAATTTTTGCGATTTGAACGAGGAGAGTTGGAGGATTCCCAGACAGCGCGTCGTGTCGGAGGAGATGATCTTGCCCACTTTGTTTTTCTTCTCGTCCACTATATCAGCGCCTTTCTTCACTTGTCCCTCACATTCGAATGGAATGATTCGGCGACGGATTACGCCTGCAAAATGATAAGATTAGGCGGTTTTGGCTTTTTTGAAAGTGGTGGAATTTTCGTACAATTTTTGTTTTAAAAAGAGAAAAAAATTAAAGTCACAAAATAAATTATTTAAAGTTGAGTCTATTGGAAACATTGGAAATATTTTTTCGAGCCAAAAATAAAATTATTAAAATTAAAATATTAATTCGCGTGTTTTACACTTTTTCTGTATTTTTATTTAAAAATTTAAAAATTGAAAAAATACCATTTTAGTAAATTTTCGGGTCAGTTTGCGAATTTCATGTTTTTTTCTGTGATTTTTTTTTGATTAATTGATGTAAATGTTATGAAAATAAATTTTATCCAACAATCCCGGTGGATTGCCAAAAATTTCCAAAACCCGGAAAAACCGACCAGTATGCGCAGTTCTGGCGGTCAACTCCTGTCCGATGTAGCATCCTTTATCCAGCGACACCATGTTCAAAAGGTCTCCGTTCGCCTGGAATGGCAACAAATCGGCCAGCTCGTCGGCGCCTTCCGCGATGCCGGCACTTCGTCGCTGGTTCTCGTACTCTTCGACGTTTTCGCTGAACTCGGACGCATTTCCGAAGACGCGCGCTCCGAAACCGGCGAATCGCGGGTCAGGGTGTTCTGCAATCGAATTATAGCTAGTTTTTGGTTTTGGCAGGTTTTCATGTTATTATATAATATATTTCCTTGGAACTGGCACGAGCGTGGAAGGAATCGGGTCTGGCCACGAGAACATACAATTTTTTTAAAAATCGATATGCGCCTTTGAACTTTGAGTTACTGTCTACCGTAGTTTCTTTAAAGGCGCATGTCGATTTTCAAAAAAGTTTATGTTCTCGTGGCGAGACCCGATTCCTCCTACGCTTTGCCATCGCGCCAGTTCCTGGGAAGTATATAATTGTTTTAAAAAAAATCACCCATACCATGCTTTCCCTCATTTCTGTCGAAGAACACCGAATCCGTCGTCTCGCTGACTTCAACTCGCTTTTTCAATCGATATTTGAGGATTTCCTTCACGAGGACACTCTGATTGCTCCGCGAGCACTCCAGGAACACGTCATCAGTGCCACGTGTCCACAGCAGCACGTCTTCGACGATTCGGCCTTTGGTGTTGAGCAGAAATGCGGAGAGACCCGTTTGGGATTGTAGTTTTCTGAAAAAAAAACTGTGTTTTTGAAAAAAGTTCAACATTTGAAAAATGATTTTTTTTTTAATTTTTAAATTGCATCATTTTTTAAAATTCTTATCGGAATCTTATTTTCCAAATAAAAATGCAAATAAAGCGACTCACGTGACGTCATTTGTGATTAATCCCTGCAGAAAAGCGTTGGTATCAGCGCCGTGGAGCTTTAGAAGCACTCGATGCGGCAATTTTATGAGCCGTTGTGATGACATGCTGAAAAATCGATAAAAAATATCCAAAAATGATAAGAAAACTGAATAAAACTGCAAAAGAGTTTAGAAGATTTGACAAAATTTCACAATCACAGGGTAATATGACGCTTTTCCATGGTGACACGAATTGCGCATTTTCTAGGCCACCAGAAACTCTTCCATCGATGAAAAGTGACGAAATGGGGGGAATTCAGTGAAGAAAAAAGGTTTTGGGGAGATTATCGAATTTATTTGAAGCAATAACAAGGAAAAGCCAATTGTACATCGAAATCAATGAAATTCGGGACATTGAGAGGTGAAATTGATGGAAAATGCGTTAAAATAGTAAAACTAACAAATTAAAGTAGATTTTTATAATAAAATTTGAAGAAAAAGGGTAAAAACTGTGGAAAAATGTGGAATTTTGATTGAAAAATCAGAAATAAAATGATTTAATTTAAAGGAACATTTATCAAAATTGCGACTTGGTCTCACCACGATTTAACAAAATTACTGTAGTTTTTGAATTTTAAATGTTTTCTTTTTTTTTCGTCGTTTTTCCTCTTTTTTCCTCCACGTTTTTATTTATTTATTTGTTCCATTATAACATTATTCAACTAAAAATCGATATGCTATCAGAATTTGCAGCTAAAAATGTACGTAAACCAAGCAGTGAACGAAGATCGGTTCAAAATCTTTCGCGATCAACTCACAGAGTTTACCAATGAGTTGGCAGCTGAAAAAAGTTCGTTTCTGCTCAATTTCAATGCTTAAGCATTGAAATTACAACTTTTCCTTGCAGGCGTCACAGAAAAAGCGATGAAAAATTTGGAAGCGCAGCGGCAGGAAGGTATTTCGCAAAAGTGAATTTCTTCATTCTCAAAGTAATCTTCCAGGCGAAACAATGTTCGCAGAGCGAGTCAACGATGAAAAGGCGAAATTCCAGTGTCAGAGAGAGCATTTGGAGCAGGAACTTCGGAAGTTGACGGATATGGACGATAAGTTGACGGCGCAGAAGAACGAGTGGGTCGGAAAGCAGGCGGAAGCCCATTCGGAGCTCATGAAACGGTTGGATAACGAGGAGTTTGCCACTGCCGATGCACACTTTTGTGAGCAAGTTGGTGTTCTTATTGAATCTGTGAATAATTTGGTAAGGAATTTTGAAATACAAGTTGTTTCAAATTGAAATTATTTTTCAGTCATACCAATCAATGAACGATCAGTTTGTCGTGTTGAAGGACAACTTGGATGCGTTGAATATTGAAAGTAATTTTCCCATTTGGTTTTAGAAAATTTAGAAAATCTCGTTCCTTACAGAAAACCAGCTGAAGTTGTCGATCGCCGATCAAACCGCAGCCATTAGTTCAATGTCGCCAGCTCTGAAGCCAACGTGCGGAGTGACTTATAAGGAGCGCAACGCTCTTCGAATCGCAATCCAAAACGAAGTGACCCAAGTGCGCACGGAGTACCAGAAGAGTCGATTGCTCGAGGAGAGTCTCAAGGCCAAACTGTCCACTTGAATCGAAGCGGATGAGGAAGAAAGGCAATCTGTTATCATTATCATCATCATGTGTCATAATTTGTAGATTTTTTTTCTGAAATTGTTGTGATTAACGAGAGTTTTGAGCACCCTGATAGATAGAGGATATCCAATTTAAATTATTAAAAGTTTAGATCTTTTAAGTACACGTGTTTTATTAGGTAAATACAAAAAGTACAACGTGTAGCTCGAAAATTCAAAAGGCTTAAAGGTTGATTCGGAGAATTTGAGAAATCATTGTAAACCATGACTCAATTCGTAATATACACAAATTTTGAATTGTGGCCGGGCGTCTAAGAGATCACGATTCGGTTGCACAGTGGAGCGAGATTGCGGACTCCGGTTCCAGCGACGCAGTTGCACAGTTGACGGACGCCGGCGGTGTCGAATCCGGAAGAGATGGCACACTGCTTCGTCGACTGGACGAGCACGCTGTCTGGCGGCAGTTCAAGACCGCATCTGAACACAACAACTGATCTACACGTCCGTTGGAGCGCACTTGCTCACCCGAGCTTCTTGTAGCAGTTTCCGGTCGATCCGCGGTCCATACACTTCATAACGCAAGTGGCGAACTTCTTGCCGACCGACAGGAACGCCTTCGCCTCGGCTTGGATTCCTGGAATTGGGTGATTGATAAGGTGATAAGGGATGGTGATAAGAGACCAGATCTCTGGAGAATCGAGTTCACTTCGGTGAAAGCGGCAAGTTTCAGCGTCTCCGGGTAACGCTTGCGGACCATTCCACCGCCGTTTCGCGAGCAACTGCAATAAAGAGGGGAATTTTGAATATAAGTATTTAAAAATGTTCGTTATTATTGATTGTTTCCAAAATGATTATTATTTCAATTTTTTTGATCCGCGCCACCACGGCGAACTACGGATCGTCTAAGTAACTAAGTAAGTAAGTAAGTAAAAAAAAATTTTTTTTGTTGTTGTAATTTTTGCATTTTTCCGGGAAAATTACTTCTGGGAAAACAATTATTTAAATTTCAGAAAGAAAACATCACTAATTTCGAAAAATTAAAAGATAAATTTCAAAAAAATTAAATTTTTGATTTTTGAAAAAAAAAATTTTCTCAAAATGTTTCGAGTTTTCATTTTTTTTTTTCACTTTATTTTCCCATTTGCACGAAAAAAAAATCAAATTTTTTAAATCCTGAACTGGAAAACCGAAATAATTTACAAAAATTAAAAATAATCTCAAAAAATTAAAATTTTGATTTTTGAGAAAAAAATTTTTTCTCAAATTTTTTATAATTTTCATTTCTTTTTTAATATTACTCTATTTTCCCATTTTCAAAAAAAACCAAGTTATTTAAATCTTGAACTGAAAAACGGAAATAATAAAATAAAAAAAAATCTCAAAAAATTAAAAAATTTTTTCTCAAATTTTTTCAAAATTCCATTTTCCAATTCTTGGTGGAAAAAAATATTTAAATTTTACGAAAAACACCTCATTATTTCAAACTGAAACTGAAAAACGTCTCTAATTAAATTTTTTTTTAATCTGAAAAAATACATTTTTTGATTTTCGAAAAAAAAAAATTTTTTTCTCAAATTTTCAATTTTTTTTTGTCCAAAAACTCACGCATTGCTCAATCGTCCCTTCTGGCAGTTGGCGGCTGCGGCGATGGCGGGCTCCTTGGCGAGCATGCACTGCCGCAGCGCCGGATAGTTGGCTCCCATGGCTGCCACGTGGTTTTGACACTGATCGGCGCATTGGATGAAGCCGCCGGTGGCCGTTCCCAGACACCCCTCGATCTCCCCGCACCCGCATTGACGGATCATTTGCGAAGTGGCCAGGGGGATCAGAAGGAGCAACGAGAGGACGATCGAGTGCATTTCTGCTGGAAAAAACGGGAGATTGGAGTGTCGTTGGAAACGCGCTCTATTGCCAATTTCGTATTAGAGCGCGTTTTCGGCGCGCTACTCACTAGTTCAGAGGAAGTGCGCTCTAAGGGCTGTAAAGGGACATTCGCAATGGAGCGCATTTTCAGCACAGACCCGATGGTGTGGAGTGCGCTCAATTCGAGAGAAAGTGTCGTTGAGACTTTGAGAGTGTATGTTGAAAACGCGCTCTATTGTCAATTCCGCATTAGAGCGCGTTTTCTGCGCACTACCCAATTATGTTGAGACCCTGATGGATGTGAGCTCAAGGAGTACGCTGAGAGATGGTTTCACATTAGAGCGCGTTTTCTGAGGAAGTGCGAAGTGCGCTGTAACTCGGTTTAAAGGCGGATTCGCAATGGAGCACATTTTCAGCACAGAAGAAAGTGCGCAGAACGCGCTCTAGTGTGAGTTTCGCGAAAGTTGGCAAGTGCGCTCTACGGAGAAAGTGCGCTCTAGCGCAAAAACCGGCCAAAAGTGTGTTGTAAGCCCGTCGAGAAGCGGTCCGTTTAAATACCATCTCGGGCACGCCTTCCCGCCGCCCCATGCCCGCCCCCTCGTCTCGTCGTGTCTGCCGTCTCTCTTTGAACACACACTCTCGTATCTCTCTCTCTCTCTCTCTCTCTCTCTCTCTCTCTCTCTCTCTCTCTCTCTCTCTCTCTCTCTCTCTCTCTCTCTCTCTCTCGTTTACGGAATTGAGGAGAAGAACTGAAAATGGGAAGATGGGGGGTTGGGGGGTGTTTAAACTTGTTATTCGTGCCCCTAAAAAAGTGTCCTCTTTCCCTGACACTGTAATACTCTCTTTTTTGGAGGAGGAGAGAACACGAACAATAGAAGAGAGAGCGGGAGGTCAGTTTTCGATGAGACGTCTTCTCGACCAAGGACATTGACAAGAAGATGACCCCCCCCCCCCCCCTCTTTTCGACAATGTATCAAAAATCAGCGGTTTGTCGAGAAGATTTGAGATTTTCCCCGGCAAAAGAGGGGATTACTGTAGTTTGAAAAGTCCGCAAACACTTTAGAGGGGTTACGGTATCTGGCAAAGTCCGCAAACACACTGTTCAAGTTTTGATTGTTCATAGATATTATATATTTCAAAAAACTTGGAACCTGCGCAAACGCGCTCCGCTGGATTCGTGTTGGTCTCGCCACGATTCTTGTCTGCGTCTCTCGTGGAACACACGAGACAGAGACGATAGTCGTGGCGAGACCAACACGAGTACAGCGGAGCGCGTTCGCGCAGGTTCCAAGTTTTTTGAAACATATAATAGTTAGGACTACTGTAGCTTGACAAGTCCGCAAACACTTCCATCGTAGAATGGTTACGGTATCTTGCAAAGTCTGCAAACACACTGTTCAAGTTTTGATAGATTTTAGATAATCAGGACTACTGTAGCTTGACAAGTCCGCAAACACACGAGATCGCGTTTTGGATACGTTCTGCTACTCCGGGTTACTGTAGCCAATGAGTCCCTGTAAACACTAAAGACGCCCTAAGGGTTACTGTACCTCCGGAAGTCCGTGAACACCACCCGGGGTTACTGTAGCTCGGTGACTCTGCAAACACTCTCCCGGATACCGTAACCCATTTGTAACCCTGTAGAAGTGGTTTCGAACCACTGGTCTCCATGTTTACAATTTTCCAACTGGACGGGTTCTTTGACCACCGCACTAGTGGTTTTTCAACATTTCTCAAGTGCCACCACGTAACACGTAAATATGGGTCTCGACACGAAAAGATGATTTTCGTGGCGAGACCATAAACTTCTGTATAATAGTGGTTTTGTGAAAAAAATCAACAAAAACCACCGTCATGTCTCCAAAACACGCACAAACAGTTTGTTTAACAAACTACACACGAATCACGTCATCGATTGATTGATGATCGATGAGTGATATGATGATATGATATCAGAGAAGAAGATATTCCCCGTGTGTGTTTTCGTTTTCGGAAGGAATTCGAAGTGACTGTTTTTGATCTTGGAACATGCCCTTCAGTTATCAGTGATTATCTCGAAAACTAGAACAGATATCGAAATATTGTCAATTGCAAAAATGATCTACATTGAATTTCCAACAACTTTGTCGTTGAAGCCAAGATTTGAAATTTTAAGATTCCTAGTGAAAAATGGGTTCCAAAATTGTCTATTTTTATTTTGACCGTGATATTTAGTACTGTTAAGTAATCAGTGATTATCACGAAAACTATCAGTGTTAGCAAAAAGTTGTCAATTGCAAAAATGATCTGCATTAAATTTTCTACAACTTTCTAGTTATAGCCAAATTTCAGAATAATAGGATTCCTAGTGAAATATGCGCTTGAAAATTGACAGTTTTCAAAAGAAAGAACTGTTTAGTTATCAGTGATTATCTCTGAAACTAGAAGAGATATCAAAAAGTTATCAATTGCAAAAATGATCTACATTGAATTTTCTACAACTTTCTAGTTGTACCCAAATTTCAGAAACCACGGCTTCTTAGAGAAAATCATGGCTCATGATTCGTCCGCGGCTGTCTTTTGTACCCCCCCCCCCCCAATGCCATTTCTAACTGATCAATGTCCAAAATATGTGTCTGATGGATGTGTCCTCTTCTCGCCGAAACGGCTACACTTTCTCTCTCAATCCATTTAGTGTACTCGTCAAAGAGAACACTTGAAAATGACCTGTCTCCGGGTTTCACGTCATTCCGATTAGACGAGTGAGGGTCAATCAGCGAAAAACAAGTTTTTTTTTGTGGAGCGTCGAGACTAGGAAAAACTTGAGAAAATGGGGGTGAAATGCGGATGAAAAACAGTTCAAGGGCGAGTCGATCGCGTCGAAAGTTCGTGAAATCACACGCATACTGTGCATACACAACGACGTCAGAATGCACAGAATTTATTTTTCAATTTTTTTCCACGATTTCCTTGCATTTTTCTATTTTTTTTCCTTTTTTCTTCCTTTTTTTTTGAACTATTTTTTGCGAAAACTCGATCGTAACGAGACCTATTCGCCGTTTTTAAGAATGCGCCTTTAATTTCTCCGCGGATTCTCAAAAATTTCGTGTTTTCCCAGATTAATAGTTCAAAACGGTCCTTTTCTTGCGGTTTCCCGAAAAAAAGTAGAAAGTCTGAGTAAACTTTTAAAGGTGCGGATATTTAAATGACAGAAGGGTCTCGAAACGAGCGATTTTTGTAGGAATTTTTTGACATTTTTTTGCCTTTTTTGCCTGCGGAAAAATAGTTCGAAAAAAGGAAAAAAACCTTTTCTTCAATTTCCGATTTCTCCGTAACCGTAACAAAAATTTGATGTAAAATGTGAAGTAATTGATTAAAAAAGAAGAACCGATATTTTTTCCACAATTGTTTTTATTTTTAAAATTTCTTTCACCTTGTCAAAGCAAACTTTTTCTTCTCTGATTTTTCGACAAATTATCAATTTCCGAAATGAAATTATTTCCAACTTTTTCCGATTTCTTCGTAACCGTAAAAAGTGTGATAAATATAAAATGTGAAGTATTAATAATTGAATTTTAAAAAAAGAACCGAAATTTTTTCCACAATTGTTTTTATTTTTTAAATTTCTTTCTTCTCTGAATTTTCGACAACTTATCAATTTCCGAAATGAAATTATTTTCCACTTTTTCAGGTTGTTCCATAACAAAATAACTTCCTGTTCCTTCCTCTTCCAAAAGAAGGAAGAAGGCGTCTGTGGTTGGTCATCTAGCAGAAACCGAAAGAAACAGAACATGCCATTCGGCGGGTCGTCGTTTCGACGATGAAGGTCATTCTCGATAACAACACACACAAGATTCGGGCCCTTTTTTGACCCGAGTGACAAGAAGTCACAAAACTCTCGTTTAATCGGCCCCCAGCCTTCTTTTTCCCCAACAATGGGTCATAAAAGTTTACCTTCTTCTACTTACCTCATCGACCGAATCGGAAAAGTCAATGACGGCAACGTCATCTGGACGTCATCGCGGTTCGGCGAAGAACACTCAAGTTTTGGCGGGCGAGGGGGATTTGATTGGATTAAAAATGAAAGACGGATATTGAGGGAATGGGATTTCTGTGCATTTTGATTCGAAACAAGACGGAACACGGTTTGGTAATCAGTTGATATCTCCAAAACTGTGATAGCTGTCGAAAATTGATAAACTGGTAGAATGATCTAGAGATGATATCCTATCGATTGATATTCCAATTCAGCCATTTATAGGAATCTTAATGCAAAAAAAACAACAACAACAGGAAAAGAGTTGTTCCGGTTCCTCCTAGGGAGTATTCGAAGTGGACTCGTACTTTTCTTTGAGACGATCCAACACTTCCTGCTGGTCGATTCCTGCAATCGGATAGATTTCTCATTGGAGCGCACTTGCTGCCGACTCACTCTGAAAGACGTAGGGCGCCGAGAAGAGAATGCCGCATGTTCCGCCGACGGTGATGCCGAAGAAGACGTAGAGGAGCAGGCGGTCGATGATCATTGCCACGTATTTCCAATCGTCGCGGAACTGAAAACAACGGGTTGATATGCAAATGCGCTCCATTGAACTTGAATTCGCGCGCTGAGAATTTCGCTGCGTACCGTTTGGAATTCCGATAGAAATTCCCAAAAAAGCACTAGAAATGTGCCTGACGTACTTCCAGTGCGTCGTTTCAACAACAACAAAAACGGACCGATTTGTGCTGCTCGTCCCTCTTCAAGTGCTCCGTGATGTACTCGATCGCATCGATTGCCCTCAACGCGTCGGTGCTCAACGGATAGTAGGCGGACGAGGTTTCGTTGATTCCTCCTCCTCCGACGGCCGTCGACGAGTTGTGGCGGTGGAGAGTGGCCACGGTGCGGTCGTCGGCCGACGGACACAGGGGGTGGTGGGCGGAGGGGGAGAGGGTGAACTGGCCGACGCCCGGCAGCTGCGCCATTCCCGAACGCACCGCACTCCGTTCCGAGACCGACTTTGGACGCTTCATGCACACCAGTTTCGGTAGGTACTGCAACAGGGAATGTGTGCGGAAAGTGTAACACAGCTCCTCACCTGCAAGAAGACCACTCTGACCCAATGCGGCATCCGATGAGTTCTGGGCCCTCGAAAGTAGACGTTGATGATGATAACGGTGACGAGGATGGTGATGACGTTCAAGACGAAAGTGAGCAGGAGGTACTTGGCCATCAAAGGGATCGTAGACGACGTCGGAGGCAGGATTTTGGAGACGAGCAACAGGAAGACGACGATGGACAGGAGGACGTAAGTGGCAAGGTTGATTTTCTCACCTGGAAGACAGAGACAGAGACATCCGGAAGTGTGTCCGGACGGGGGGAACTGACCAGAGTCGGTGGGCAGAAAGAAGACGGCCATGCTGAGGAAGGCCATGAGGACGGTGGGGATGATGAGGACGACGGTGTAGAAGAGGGTCTTGCGGCGGATGCGCACCTGGAACTCGATCCTCGACCGTTTGTTCACCAGCGACGCCGGCACGTCGATCACGTCCCAGATGGAGCTGGCCGAGTATTCCGACACGTCGACCAGCTCCGCTTGCACGAATTCCAGCTTGATCTCGTTCTCGTTGTACTGGAATGGAGGTGGTGGATGCAAGTGCGCTCTGTTGAGACTCACCGTCCAACTGCCAAACACCAGAGTGCACACTTGTTCGTCGAACGGGAAGAACTCGACGTCTGGAATGATGATGCAGCAATCGCGCTCCATCGCACTCTCTCTCGACTAACCGATGATACAACTGCTCTTGTAGATGGCCGGCGGCACCCAGAGCATGTCTCCTTTGTGGTTGATCACCACATTGCACATGAACGACACTTCGTAGTTGCCGTCCGCACTGCAAACTCTCTCTCTCTCTCTCTCTCTCTCTCTCTCTCTCTCTCTCTCTCTCTCTCTCTCTCTCTCTCTCTCTCTCTCTCTCCTCTCTCTCTCTCTCTCTCTCTCTCTCTCTCTCTCTCTCTCTCTCTCTCTCTCTCTCTCTCTCTCTCTCTCTCTCTCTCTCTCTCTCTCTCTCTCTCTCTCTCTCTCTCTCTCTCTCTCTCTCTCTCTCTCTCTCTCTCTCTCTCTCTCTCTCTCTCTCTCTCTCTCTCTCTCTCTCTCTCTCTCTCTCTCTCTCTCTCTCTCTGCTTGTTTTCCGGAGACTCACTTGTTGAAGAGCACAATGTCCGGCAGCCAGACCTTGTCGGGAGACACGCGGATCTGTTTGATTTCGCCGTAATTCACCGGGTTCCACTTCATTTGGAAATCGTGCCATTGCTGCAAAATAGACGCTGTGTGTGTGTTCGGACGTGTTTTTCTCCGGGAAGAGTGCGTTTTCGAATTTTGGCTTTCACTAGAAAATTGTAGAGAATACGATGAAGATCATTTTTGCAATTGACAACTTTTCGATTTCTCTTTTAATTTTAGAGATAATCACTGATAAGCAAGTAATTCTATAATTTTTTGCATTGAAAAATAGCCATTTTCAAACTCATTTTTCACCTAGAAGTAGTTGTTTCTGTAATTTGCGTAAAACTAGAAAGTTGTAGGAAATTTAATGTAGATCATTTTTGCAACTGACAACTTTTCGATAACTCTGCTAGATTTAGAGATAATCACTGATAAGCAAGTGGTTCTATAATTTTTTTGCCTTGAAGTTGTAAACTGCAATTTTCAAACTTATTTTCCATCAAAAAGCTTTGGTTTCCTAGTTTTGGTTATAACTGAAGAGTTGTAGCAAATTCAATGTAGATCATTTTTGCAATTGACAATTTTTTGATATCTCTTCTAGTTTCCAAGATAATCACTGATAACTGAAACGTACCAGTGTCAACCATACATTGGTGTGCATCACTTGGTCTTTTTCGTTCTGTAATCAATGGGAAAATCGGAAATTTATCTCAAAAACTCACAACATTGATGAGAAGTACAAGTTGAAGAGCCATCCGGACGATGAGCGGGAGTTCAGAAGAGTTGCGGACCGGCTGAAAAAATTGAGCACTAAAAACTTTTTTGCATTTTTGACCCCGAAATCGGCGGAATTCGGAGGAACTGATGCGTTTTTCGGAATCCACGCGTCATTCTGCATCAGAAAATGTATAGTGGGGAGAATTTTGAGAGAAAAAGTTTTTTTTTCAAATTTTCCCAAAACTCAACTTTGGTTTTGGGTTTCTGGTAAAAAATGAAATTTTCTTAAATCGCAATGTTTACTACATCAATCGATAGAGAATTTCACGCTGATTATGACCTCAATTGTGCAAAAAACACCAGACTGGAAACTGACCACGAAAACGGGCCGCCGGGGTTGAACCCGCGACCATAAAAAGTTTTTTGCATTTTTGACCCCGAAATCGGCGGAATTCGGAGGAACTGATGCGTTTTTCGGAATCCACGCGTCATTCTGCATCAGAAAATGTATAATGGGGAGAATTTTGAGAGAAAAAGTTTTTTTTTCAAATTTTCCCAAAACTCAACTTTGGTTTTGGGTTTCTGGTAAAAAATGAAATTTTCTTAAATCGCAATGTTTACTACATCAATCGATAGAGAATTTCACGCTGATTATGACCTCAATTGTGCAAAAAACACCAGACTGGAAACTGACCACGAAAACGGGCCGCCGGGGTTGAACCCGCGACCATAAAAAGTTTTTTGCATTTTTGACCCCGAAATCGGCGGAATTCGGAGGAACTGATGAGATATTCCGAAACCACGGGTCATTCTGCATCAGAAAATGTATAATGGGGAGAATTTTGAGAGAAAAAGTTTTTTTTTCAAATTTTCCCAAAACTCAACTTTGGTTTTGGGTTTCTGGTAAAAAATGAAATTTTCTTAAATCGCAATGTTTACTACATCAATCGATAGAGAATTTCACGCTGATTATGACCTCAATTGTGCAAAAAACACCAGACTGGAAACTGACCACGAAAACGGGCCGCCGGGGTTGAACCCGCGACCATAAAAAGTTTTTTGCATTTTTGACCCCGAAATCGGCGGAATTCGGAGGAACTGATGAGATATTCCGAAACCACGGGTCATTCTGCATCAGAAAATGTATAATGGGGAGAATTTTGAGAGAAAAAGTTTTTTTTTCAAATTTTCCCAAAACTCAACTTTGGTTTTGGATTTCTGGTAAAAAATGAAATTTTCTTAAATCGCAATGTTTACTACATCAATCGATAGAGAATTTCACGCTGATTATGACCTCAATTGTGCAAAAAACACCAGACTGGAAACTGACCACGAAAACGGGCCGCCGGGGTTGAACCCGCGACCATAAAAAGTTTTTTGCATTTTTGACCCCGAAATCGGCGGAATTCGGAGGAACTGATGAGATATTCCGAAACCACGGGTCATTCTGCATCAGAAAATGTATAATGGGGAGAATTTTGAGAGAAAAAGTTTTTTTTTCAAATTTTCCCAAAACTCAACTTTGGTTTTGGGTTTCTGGTAAAAAATGAAATTTTCTCAAATCGCAATGTTCATTACATGAACCGATAGAGAATTTCACGCTGATTATGACCTCAATTGTGCAAAAAACACCAGACTGGAAACTGACCACGAAAACGGGCCGCCGGGGTTGAACCCGCGACCATAAAAAGTTTTTTGCATTTTTGACCCCGAAATCGGCGGAGTTCGGAGGAACTGATGCGTTTTTCGGAATCCACGCGTCATTCTGCATCAGAAAATGTATAGTGGGGAGAATTTTGAGAGAAAAAGTTTTTTTTTCAAATTTTCCCAAAACTCAACTTTGGTTTTGGGTTTCTGGTAAAAAATGAAATTTTCTTAAATCGCAATGTTTACTACATCAATCGATAGAGAATTTCACGCTGATTATGACCTCAATTGTGCAAAAAACACCAGACTGGAAACTGACCACGAAAACGGGCCGCCGGGGTTGAACCCGCGACCATAAAAAGTTTTTTGCATTTTTGACCCCGAAATCGGCGGAATTCGGAGGAACTGATGAGATATTCCGAAACCACGGGTCATTCTGCATCAGAAAATGTATAATGGGGAGAATTTTGAGAGAAAAAGTTTTTTTTTCAAATTTTCCCAAAACTCAACTTTGGTTTTGGATTTCTGGTAAAAAATGAAATTTTCTTAAATCGCAATGTTTACTACATCAATCGATAGAGAATTTCACGCTGATTATGACCTCAATTGTGCAAAAAACACCAGACTGGAAACTGACCACGAAAACGGGCCGCCGGGGTTGAACCCGCGACCATAAAAAGTTTTTTGCATTTTTGACCCCGAAATCGGCGGAATTCGGAGGAACTGATGAGATATTCCGAAACCACGGGTCATTCTGCATCAGAAAATGTATAATGGGGAGAATTTTGAGAGAAAAAGTTTTTTTTTCAAATTTTCCCAAAACTCAACTTTGGTTTTGGGTTTCTGGTAAAAAATGAAATTTTCTCAAATCGCAATGTTCATTACATGAACCGATAGAGAATTTCACGCTGATTATGACCTCAATTGTGCAAAAAACACCAGACTGGAAACTGACCACGAAAACGGGCCGCCGGGGTTGAACCCGCGACCATAAAAAGTTTTTTGCATTTTTGACCCCGAAATCGGCGGAGTTCGGAGGAACTGATGCGTTTTTCGGAATCCACGCGTCATTCTGCATCAGAAAATGTATAGTGGGGAGAATTTTGAGAGAAAAAGTTTTTTTTTCAAATTTTCCCAAAACTCAACTTTGGTTTTGGGTTTCTGGTAAAAAATGAAATTTTCTTAAATCGCAATGTTTACTACATCAATCGATAGAGAATTTCACGCTGATTATGACCTCAATTGTGCAAAAAACACCAGACTGGAAACTGACCACGAAAACGGGCCGCCGGGGTTGAACCCGCGACCATAAAAAGTTTTTTGCATTTTTGACCCCGAAATCGGCGGAATTCGGAGGAACTGATGAGATATTCCGAAACCACGGGTCATTCTGCATCAGAAAATGTATAATGGGGAGAATTTTGAGAGAAAAAGTTTTTTTTTCAAATTTTCCCAAAACTCAACTTTGGTTTTGGATTTCTGGTAAAAAATGAAATTTTCTTAAATCGCAATGTTTACTACATCAATCGATAGAGAATTTCACGCTGATTATGACCTCAATTGTGCAAAAAACACCAGACTGGAAACTGACCACGAAAACGGGCCGCCGGGGTTGAACCCGCGACCATAAAAAGTTTTTTGCATTTTTGACCCCGAAATCGGCGGAATTCGGAGGAACTGATGAGATATTCCGAAACCACGGGTCATTCTGCATCAGAAAATGTATAATGGGGAGAATTTTGAGAGAAAAAGTTTTTTTTTCAAATTTTCCCAAAACTCAACTTTGGTTTTGGGTTTCTGGTAAAAAATGAAATTTTCTCAAATCGCAATGTTCATTACATGAACCGATAGAGAATTTCACGCTGATTATGACCTCAATTGTGCAAAAAACACCAGACTGGAAACTGACCACGAAAACGGGCCGCCGGGGTTGAACCCGCGACCATAAAAAGTTTTTTGCATTTTTGACCCCGAAATCGGCGGAGTTCGGAGGAACTGATGCGTTTTTCGGAATCCACGCGTCATTCTGCATCAGAAAATGTATAATGGGGAGAATTTTGAGAGAAAAAGTTTTTTTTTCAAATTTTCCCAAAACTCAACTTTGGTTTTGGGTTTCTGGTAAAAAATGAAATTTTCTCAAATCGCAATGTTCATTACATGAACCGATAGAGAATTTCACGCTGATTATGACCTCAATTGTGCAAAAAACACCAGACTGGAAACTGACCACGAAAACGGGCCGCCGGGGTTGAACCCGCGACCATAAAAAGTTTTTTGCATTTTTGACCCCGAAATCGGCGGAGTTCGGAGGAACTGATGCGTTTTTCGGAATCCACGCGTCATTCTGCATCAGAAAATGTATAGTGGGGAGAATTTTGAGAGAAAAAGTTTTTTTTTCAAATTTTCCCAAAACTCAACTTTGGTTTTGGGTTTCTGGTAAAAAATGAAATTTTCTTAAATCGCAATGTTTACTACATCAATCGATAGAGAATTTCACGCTGATTATGACCTCAATTGTGCAAAAAACACCAGACTGGAAACTGACCACGAAAACGGGCCGCCGGGGTTGAACCCGCGACCATAAAAAGTTTTTTGCATTTTTGACCCCGAAATCGGCGGAATTCGGAGGAACCGATGAGATATTCCGAAACCACGGGTCATTCTGCATCAGAAAATGTATAATGGGGAGAATTTTGAGAGAAAAAGTTTTTTTTTCAAATTTTCCCAAAACTCAACTTTGGTTTTGGGTTTCTGGTAAAAAATGAAATTTTCTCAAATCGCAATGTTCATTACATGAACCGATAGAGAATTTCACGCTGATTATGACCTCAATTGTGCAAAAAACACCAGACTGGAAACTGACCACGAAAACGGGCCGCCGGGGTTGAACCCGCGACCATAAAAAGTTTTTTGCATTTTTGACCCCGAAATCGGCGGAATTCGGAGGAACTGATGCGTTTTTCGGAATCCACGCGTCATTCTGCATCAGAAAATGTATAATGGGGAGAATTTTGAGAGAAAAAGTTTTTTTTTCAAATTTTCCCAAAACTCAACTTTGGTTTTGGGTTTCTGGTAAAAAATGAAATTTTCTTAAATCGCAATGTTTACTACATCAATCGATAGAGAATTTCACGCTGATTATGACCTCAATTGTGCAAAAAACACCAGACTGGAAACTGACCACGAAAACGGGCCGCCGGGGTTGAACCCGCGACCATAAAAAGTTTTTTGCATTTTTGACCCCGAAATCGGCGGAATTCGGAGGAACCGATGAGATATTCCGAAACCACGGGTCATTCTGCATCAGAAAATGTATAATGGGGAGAATTTTGAGAGAAAAAGTTTTTTTTTCAAATTTTCCCAAAACTCAACTTTGGTTTTGGGTTTCTGGTAAAAAATGAAATTTTCTCAAATCGCAATGTTTACTACATCAATCGATAGAGAATTTCACGCTGATTATGACCTCAATTGTGCAAAAAACACCAGACTGGAAACTGACCACGAAAACGGGCCGCCGGGGTTGAACCCGCGACCATAAAAAGTTTTTTGCATTTTTGACCCCGAAATCGGCGGAATTCGGAGGAACTGATGAGATATTCCGAAACCACGGGTCATTCTGCATCAGAAAATGTATAATGGGGAGAATTTTGAGAGAAAAAGTTTTTTTTTCAAATTTTCCCAAAACTCAACTTTGGTTTTGGGTTTCTGGTAAAAAATGAAATTTTCTCAAATCGCAATGTTCATTACATGAACCGATAGAGAATTTCACGCTGATTATGACCTCAATTGTGCAAAAAACACCAGACTGGAAACTGACCACGAAAACGGGCCGCCGGGGTTGAACCCGCGACCATAAAAAGTTTTTTGCATTTTTGACCCCGAAATCGGCGGAATTCGGAGGAACTGATGAGATATTCCGAAACCACGGGTCATTCTGCATCAGAAAATGTATAATGGGGAGAATTTTGAGAGAAAAAGTTTTTTTTTCAAATTTTCCCAAAACTCAACTTTGGTTTTGGGTTTCTGGTAAAAAATGAAATTTTCTCAAATCGCAATGTTCATTACATGAACCGATAGAGAATTTCACGCTGATTATGACCTCAATTGTGCAAGAAACACCAGACTGGAAACTGACCACGAAAACGGGGCGCCGGGGTTGAACCCGCGACCAAAAAAAGTTTTTTTGCATTTTTGACCCACAGATCGGCGGAGTTGAAGGCATCGAAAGGGTTCGGAGCCACAAGGGAAGGTATGCGTTCTTACTGGAAGCCACCGCGAAGGAATATGAGAACACGAGGAGGCCATGTGATACGATGAAAGTTGGTGAGTTTCGAATTAGCAGACCCACTTGCCCACTTTCATTTGGGTCGGCTAAATGTTTAGCAGACCCAAACGACGAAAGGTTGGTTGAATTTGCGAGCAATCGAGAGCGTATACTGAGAAGGTTAAATACTAAAAGTCAGACAAGAAAGATAATACAGATAGCTTTCACTTAAAAAATCGCCAAAAATTCAGGAATTTTTTAAAGATTCTGGGACTTTGCAGACATGTCCCCCCAGCTCATACGCAACTTTTGAAGCAAAGTTGGTGGTTTTTGGCGACAGTCCCCCTTTAATAACATAGTAGATAATTAGTAGATAACTCTTCTCAGTTTTTGAAGTTTTTTTCTCAAAATGGAGAAAATTTGAATTCTCCGATTTTCCGAAATGTTTTCTCCGACCAAGCCTGTGGCTCTAATGAAAATGTCCCCGAATGAATTGTCAGTGGAGCGCAAGTGCTAAAACAGGCAGCCATCAGCAAGTGCGCTCCATTGAGACTGAGAGAGACAAACCTGAATCAGCGAGTTGTAGCCTCTGAACACGTCGACCATCAGCCGTTCCTCATCATCGGACGCCGTCACTGAAGAGTGATAAGTGATAAGGGAAGTTGATAAGATGAAATAGTGTTGCAATCACGCCCCAAAGGTGCGGATTCAGACGTCGTGTCAATGGAGCGCGTTTGCAATGAAGTTTTTGAAGAAAACTCACCGATTGGGGGACCACCCATCGAGTTAACTAATCCGAAGACAGGGTGGTCTTTCTGGAGGGTAGATCGCGCAATTTTGTGCGGAAAAGCAAAAAAATAAATGTAGCGCTCGTAAATCGACACCAAGGTTACTGTAACATTCATTTCAACTGTGCATCTTTGCAAGACCCGCCAAGCGAAGCGAGCGGCTTTTTCTCGCTATTTCGGTAGGGTATCCGATAGTATGTAGTGGGTACTTTTCCAAAAAACCCACCTCTGGCCGAGAGACTGAGCAGTGTTATAGTGAATAGCAGCCAACGGCGGGAGAGCATGGCCAAGAAGTGCCTTCATTCTCTGGCGTCAGGAAATGGTGGATAGTGTGTAATGGATCGAAAAGGACACCTTTCCGTACTTTGTAGGCACCGCGGCCTGCGGAGCCGAGGGTCCGTTCGTTAAACCACTGCCGTCGCTACAAAGTACGCTTCCGTCGGCGGCCTGTCAGCTGTCCCTCTGTTACACTGCTAAACCGCTGGCGTGTACAGGTCGCCAGCGGACACGCAGCGGGTAATTTTCAGCCGCTGCGGGTACGCAGCGTGTCCGCTGCGTACCACCAGCGTGTACTCGGCGTACACGCCAGCGGTTTAGCAGTGTACACTGTCCTCTCCTGTGACCGAGAGCATTTGAAAACAATCCATCAGTAATCTGAAAGCGATTCGCAGGACAAACAGTTATCTACACAATCCATCTTGTCTCAATGAAGCGCGTCTTCTGCAAGTTCGGCGATTGTCAATAGAGCGCTGTTGCATCTTCCAGCTGGTCTTCAGCTACCGTATCGCGATAGGCTGTGATCCAGTGTCGGTGTTTGCACTGAAGCTCAAGCTACAGTAACCCAAAACATGAATATCGTGCTACCGTATCCAACTTCCGGTGTTTGCACTATCACCAGGCTACCGTAATCCTTCAGTGTTCACACACATTTTTGTAGCTACCGTACCCACAAGAAAGGCATCCAAATTCCAAGTGCCCACAAGAGAAAGCTGCAACTACCGTATTATAGAAAAGCACCTTAAGAATGATTATATCTCGAGACTGATAAGAGATATCAAAAAGTTGTCAACTGTAAACTTGTAGTCCCAGTTTTGATCTACAAGTTTGCAGTTAACAACATTTTGATATCTCTTATCAATCTCGAGATATCCTCGGGGATATTTCGATCACATCCAATAGTACTGTATCTCAGATTTCGCAATCTTCCGTCGCCGTGTTTGCACTATCACCAGGCTACCGTAACCCCAAAATAGTACCTCAGCTTTCCGAGAGTGGTGTTTGCACTATCTTAGGCTAGGCGGAGTGCAAACACCGGGAACTTGCAGACCAAATCTAGGAGCTACAGTAATCCCCATCCCGAGATTCCTTCTTGTCTACGACATGTCGTCGTTGTGTTTGCACTATCACCAGGCTACCGTAACCCAAAAAACAGCATCTCAGCTTTCCGAGAGTGGTATTTGGACTATCATCTGGTTAGGCGTGCAAACACCGCGACGGGAACTTGCAGACCGAATCTAGGAGCTACAGTAATCCCCACCAATGTAATCCATTCTTCCTCCTCCAGACCCCCCGTAATCCTTTCCGGGGCCCATCATGTCCTCCCCGCAGCAGCAAAAAACCCATAAAAAGTGCTTTCCGGTGCCCATTTGTGTGTGGTGGTGAAGGCGTCAAAGAAGCAGAGAAACACGTCCATTTGTGTGTGTATAAGGGGGGAGGAGGAGGAGTGAACAACATTTATAAAACGCTGAGCAGAGAGAGAGGGAGAGAGCACATCTTCCAACTTCTTCTTCTTCTTCTTCTGCTCCTTGAAGACGTCGTGACGCCTTCTTTGTCTTCCTTCTCCTTCTCTTGGTGCCTCCAGGGACCAAAAAGAAGGAAGAGAGCCCCCAACACACACACACTTCATAACTTTTTTGTTCGCTTTCTCGCTGATTTAACCCCGAGAGAAGACGGACATAGTAGTCTCGACGCGGATTCTTATAAACTTCTTCTTCTTCTTCTTCTCCGTACCGCCTGTGTTTGGTGGGGGGACGGCTCCCAAGGAGAGGAGGAGGATGCTAACCCGATTTGTACACACGGGCGGCGCGAAAGGAACAAGAAGAAGAGAGAGAGAAATCGCCCAGTTTTTAGGAGAAGAAGGGAGCAAAGGTTCCCTCCCCTCTCTCTCTCTCTCTCTATCTTCCTCGAGACGTCTTCTTCTTGGCGCCACCAGTTCTTTTTTATGGAACCAGACCAGGGGTGTCTTGGCGAGTGTTGGGGCATCGTCTAGAGTCCAATACTCCAGATTTTGTCATACCCTCCTCTGATTATCGTTTCGTTTCGAAAAATGCGCATTTTGAGACACGATTTGAATTCCCGCGCTGCCGGACTGCAAACTTTTTGAATTTGGTTGCGACCGCGTCGCCTGAGTATTCAACGTTAAAGCGTGTGACCAATATAGGAGAAACGTATATTATTTGAAATTCGCATATCTTCTTTGCATCTATTTGAAGTTTCACAATTTCACATTGCAATCGATTCCATTACTTCATTTTTGGAAAAATTGTTTAGGCTAGTATTTTCTGCGTTTTCTGCATCTGCGTTGGCGAGTGTTGGGGCATTGTCTAGATCCCAATACTCTTCCCTTCGTGAGGTTGCCGGGGAGGCCAAACGTTTCTAGTTTTCCCGAAATTCGACCATTTTTTGGAACTTTCTCATTTTGCGAAAATTTGTTTGCAAGTTCTGGCTGGTTGGTGGCAAAATCATCGCTGATTCCGAATATGTTCTTGAATTTTCACAAAAACTACGACTTTTTCCATTTTCTGCTACTTTAGCTTCCTTCCGGTAAAATGGGCTACTGTAGATGTGACAATTCTGCACGGTGTTTGCGGATTCGCATACCGTATTGCATTTACTAATTTCCGCACTTGAACAGTTTGAACGCGATGTGAAAAATCAAAAGTTCGAACTGCGCGCGCTTTCGTGTATTCGCTTTGTCTGCTTGCCTGCACTCTCTCTAATCGTTCCCAGATTTTGTCACACCCTCCTCCGATTATCGTTTCGTTTCGAAAAATGTGCATTTTGAGACACTATTTGAATTCCCGCGTTGCCGGACTGCAAATAACGTTCCAACTAACGAAGTCTTTAAGGGTAGATCCATATGATTAGACTAGGGCGGTATAGCCAGTGAGTTGGGTAGGCTGTGTCCACTCTCTTTGCCCACACCACCTCTCACAGCTATAGGTCCGGTCAGTTATCACCCCAAATTCTAATTTGCGAAATGACATCGTGTTCAACGGAAAAAGTGTATGACCCTTTTTTGTCCACCCATCAACCACGGATCATCATATATAGGCTTGAAGACTATATACCGCCGCCATAGTATGTAATCAGTCCCTTTCGACCACACCGATTGTTGAAGGCGCGGGTATGAAGCTAGTGTGGGAGGCGGATTTTGATATCAAAAATCCATAAATTCATGATTTTGTTATCAGATGACTGTCCCCTTGATCTCTATTGAATCGTTCTTGTTTACCACTTCCTTCTCTTTTAAAAGCTCTAGTTTTGCACTGCTCGGATTCCTAGGCCATGTTTCTCGGCTACCGCGCCAAGAAAAAAATCAAAATTTCGCAACTTTACTTACTAGTGAATTCCAACTCGCTCCCATTTTCTTTGTTTTGTTTCCCGTTTCTTCAAAGATCCGTGCCCCCCGCCCGCCCGCACAAACTCTTTCCAAAAACCAAAACCCAATTTGGCCGCCGGCGGCTGGTTTTGTTTCATGCGTAATAACGCAACTGGGTGTTCTACTATCTCTATCTTCTTCTTCTTTCTCCTCCCTCTCTTTCTGTTTCTTTGGTCTATCCGGGCGGCCCGTTTGTGTTCTTCTTCTGTTTCTGATACCGGAACTAAACCGGAAAACAGAAGGAGCGTATCGTATCCGTTAACTTTTTTTTCTTGCGAAAAACTCCGGATGTGTGCCAAAATCGGGCGGAATTGAAAAATGTGGTTAATCTTTTTTCGATGGAATTTCATTTTTCATGAAATTTCATGCACGTCCAGACATGAATAGTGCATACACCGTCACGTCAAAGTGAACAGATGCACCCGATTTGACGACATATCAAAAAATTCTGTGCAAAGTATCTTCTGTGCACTTTGACGTGACGGTGTATGCACTATTCGTGTCCGGACGTCAGTACTTGTATGGAATTTCATGAAATACATTAAATTCCATCGAAAAATAAAGATTTTGGTCATTTTCGCCAGATTTTGGCACACTCCCCAAAACTCCGATATCCTTTCTCTTTTTTTGCTTCTTCTTTTTCACTAACCTCTGTCTCAACCCGCCCCAAAAATCACTTTGAAATTCGCAAAAAGTTGTAGGTGGACCCGCGCGCGTGGACTAACTCTGCACCTATTGTCCCTATTGTTTTTCCGTCCTTCCTTTCTCTTGTTGTTTTTTCTCACTTTTACCCTCACTTTTTGTCTCGTAGACGCCTGCTTTGGGTGATTTGTTTGTCGCGGCCATGTCAGTTTTATGTATTGTTCCCGTTGTATCTCAAAATCGGAGCACGGGAGCTTCGGAGATGTGCGCGGTTTGAATTCCCGCGCTGCCGGACTGCAAATTTTTCGAATTTGGCTGCGAGCGTTGCCTGAGTATTCAATGCTGATTCAATGCTTAACCATATGCGGCTCTCGTAAATCGACACCACACGCTCTAGCGTTGAATACTCAGGCAACGCGGTCGCAACCAAAGTCAAACAAATTCACAGTCCGGTATTACCCGTCCTGCAAAAGTTGAAACTTCTGCGCTGACCGCGCCGCAACCGCGACGCGGCTTTTCTACCGTACGCTTTGTCAAAAAAAACAGTGTTTTCATGGCGAGAGAACACATATGCGATAGCGTCGCGGCTGCGTCGCGGTCGGCGGATAATAGCGCGGGAATTCAAACCACACATCTCCGAAGCTCCTGTTCATTAGAAAACAGAACTTCTTCGCCTCGATTAATGAGTGATTAATGAGTGTGTTCTCTCTGTTTTTCCAGACATTTTGCCTGAAGTGAATGTGTGTTTTCCTTGTGAAATTAGTTCAATTTTCCTTCCTTCCCCCCGCCTTTTCGGATTCATTCTCTTTTGGCTATAACATGTTCTCTGTAAGTCTCAATTTTTTTATGTTACGAATTGACGCCAAGGCACTCGAAATGCGCCAGGTCGCATCTAGATCGCCGTCCAGGCATATCCTCTATGTTTCAGTGTCTCGAATGTCCTGGAGGTTTTCTTGAAAATCAATCATCGGCATTCGGTCATTTTTTCTATTTGGACATGTGCAAAATTGCGCCTTTTGGTGCATTAGGTAGTTCAAGATGAACATGAAAAAGATGGAGAAATGCGGTTCTCGGGTGCTCAACGAGCAGCTGCGCAAAACCAGAAACCAGAAGTGGGGAGAGAATTAGGCGCCGAACAAATTAGAGAGACAAGAAGAGGACGTGAGGTAAAGTGTGGGCTCTCTTCAAATAGTGGCTTAGGGAAAAGATTAAAGAACATTAGGCTATTCGAACCATTGGTTTTCACAAAAAAGGGTCATAAGACCTAGAATACCTGAAAACTAGGCCATACCCGCAAGGATCAAGTGGCCCTATTATCGTCTGTACATGAAAATCGGAGTTCACATTAACAAATTTCAAATGCGCGCGCCGAAACGTGCTGCGCCTTTAAAGCGGCGGATACGGTGGTTGCGCAATCATTGATTCCCTCTTTTTCGGCTCGATTTCCTCCATTTCAGCCGTTTTTTCAACCGGTTTTCGCCGTTTCTCCACTGTTTTTGCTTTTTTTCACCAGAAAAGGCGCAAAAAACGGTTGAGAAACCGCTGAAATTGAGGAAATCGAGTGGAAAAAGAGGAAATCGATTATTGCGCAACGACCGTATCGCCGCTTTAAAGGCGCAGCACGTTTCGGCGAGATATCGTGGCGCGCGTTTAAAATAGCTTATTGTGAATTCGGATTTTGAGATAATACAACGATAAAATCAATAATTGCTCTTATTCTTGTTCATTATCCAGAGCATCATCCTCTAAACCCACCCACTCACCCAGATTGATGTTCTCTCGCCAGTGTCCATAAATCCATCTTCTTCTGCCTGCCCCTTCCATTTCCCGAGACTCGGCCTCTGTGTTTTTCCGGTTTCTCCTTCTTATTCTTTTTTCGAAATTCCCCTTCTTTTCATTCTCCTGCTCTTTCTTTCAAATACCTTTTTCTGTTTCTGCAGTTTCCCCCCTTTCCATTGTTAGGAGCACGTCTGGGAGGGCTATGGAGGCATCATTTGGTCGAGAATTGAACTTCTGCAAAACTGGCTCTGTCGGAGAATCAATATATCTCGAAATTGATAAGAGATATCATAAAGTTGTCAACAACAACCTTGTAGATCGCAACTTGGGCTACAAATTTGCAGTTAACAAATTTTTGATATCTCTTATCAATCTCGAGATATAATCAAACCAAAACAACGTATTTGGAGATTTTCCTCCACATAGATCCGAAGACGCTTCCGGAGAACCATAATATCTCGAGATTGATACGAGATATCAAAAAGTTGTCAATAGCAAACTTGTAGATCAAAACTAGGACTACATGTTTGCTGTTAACAACATACTGATATCTCTTATCAATCTCGAGATATAATGGTTCTCCGGAAGAGCACTTCTCGGTTGGTTTTCCAGATCCGGTTTTCCGCAAAGTCCCCTTGGTATTCCTGAAAACTCCCTATCCACTTGTCTTCCTCACTCTTTCCAATTCGCTCCCCCCAATTCCCACATCTCGTTCGTACTCTATAATCATCCTCCGTCCTCCGTCCTCCTCCCAATTTCCTTCCATCCTTCCAGAGTCCTTTCCTTCGATACAAAAAGTGTGTGTGAATTCAACAAAAACAACAACGACCAGAAAGAGAGAAAGATCCATCACAAAAAGAAATGAAGTGGAGCGTAAAATGATCGAACGAGATGTGTCGTCCGCAGTCGTCTACCGTAGTCTTTCTTCTCCTTCTTCTCGTCGTTTGCCACGTGGATTCGTTGAGTTGGGCGGCGTGGAGCCCGTGGAGTTCGTGCTCGAAAACGGTGGGTTTTGGTGGCGAGCGCGGTGCGGTGGAGCGCACTTTCACGCAGCACGGGGATTGGCAGTGGAGCGCGCTTTCACTTAGAACGTCATGTGTCAATGGCGCGCACTTTCACGCAGCACAGGGGATTGACAGTGGAGCGCACTTCCACTTAGAACATCATGTGTCAATGGAGCGCACTTTAAACTTGAGCATTCTCAGTAGAGCGCACTTTCATTAGTAGCCGCGAGGTATAAGAACATGATAGAGGATTTTGTCAAATGGAGCGCACTTTCATTATGCCCTAGAAATCGAATAGGATACGACGGATGAAAATGGACATGGCCCAGTTGTCAATGGAGCGCACTTCTATAAGAAACCATACAAGTTCGCTCTACGGACAATAATGCTGGCCATGCGTCATTCTCAGTGGAGCGCACTTGCTTTTCATGAACATATGAACATTCATCAACAGAGCGCACTTGCAGCAACTGCTAGTTCGTTCTCAGTGGAGCGCACTTACAATAGTTGTAACAGGAGGAAATGGAGCGCACTTCCAACATCCTTTGAAGAAACTTTGTTCTTTTGTCAATAGAGCGCACTTTCATTGCAGTGCGGTGGAGGAGTGTCGCGTCAACTTCGTCGCTGTCTCACTTCCAAGTGTTCGGGAGAATCGGTCCGGTTCAAAGTGTGCGCTCAGAAGGATTGCGAGTCGAAGAGTCGACTGGCTAGGGACACGATTTGCGGCGGAGAGGAGATTGTTTCCAGGCAACAGGTAAGACCGAGAGACTTCATTGCAAATGCGCTCCATTCTCAACTGTGTACTTCTCGTGAAGTTATCAATAGAGCGCATTTTCAACTTAGTTATCAGTGGAGCGCATTTGCAACTTAGTTATCTGTGGAGCGCACTTGCAACTTAGTTATCAGTGGAGCGCATTTTCAACTTAGTTATCAGTGGAGCGCATTTTCAACTTAGTTATCAGTGGAGCGCATTTTCAACTTAGCTATCAATGGAGCGCATTTGCAACTTACAGTGCGAAGTGGTGTGCCGTTCGCGTGTCACCCGCGCCAACTTCCTGTGGCGTGTCGACGACGGGAGCCCGTGTCAGGCGGCGACGAGTCGGGCGGTGTGTAGCAAAGGCGTCTGTCAGGTGGGTACAGTAATCCTTGATCTTCGCTGCGAGACCCATTTCCTTTTGAGATCGTCGGATGCGATGGCCTCGTCGGCTCGTCGTTCCGATTCGATGCGTGCGGCGTTTGTGGAGGAAGAGGCGACACTTGTGAGAACGGGAAGTTCATTTGGAAGGTCTCAGGTAATCCTTTGATATCTCGAAGGATATCAGTGATATCGAAAAGTGATCTACTGGAAAAATGTTTGGGAGATTATTTCCTATTGATTAATACCCTGACTTGATCAATTTTCTCAAAATTTGAACGAATAAGGGTAGTTTGAAAATTGGAAACATTGAAAATCGAGCAATTTACATTTTCCTTAAAATCTCAAAAGTTATCAGTGATATCAGAAAATGATCTACTGGGAAAATGATCAGGAGGTAAATTTTTATTGATTGATACCCTAACATGATCAATTTTTTCAAAAACAAAATAAATTATAGCGGTTTGAAAATTGACAAAATTTTCAAAAAACTGGAGAATTGAAAAATCAATCTATCGACAATTTCCCTGATATCACAAAAACTGTAGTTGATAGAAAAATTTGATCAACTGATAAAGTGATCTAGAGATGATTTCCTATCGATTCATACCCTAACTTGACTTATTTACTTGTGAATCAAACAAATGACAGAAATTTGAAAATTGACAAATTTTGAAAAAATTGAAAAATTGAAAAATCAATCTATCGACAATTTCCTCGATATCACAAAAACTATAGTTGATAGCTAAATTTGATCAATTGATAAAATGTTCTAGAGATGATTTCCTATCGATTGATACCCTAACTTGTTTCATTTACTTTCAAAACAAGTGAATAATATTAGTTTGAAGTTGAATATTGAGAAAATCTACTTCAAATGTTTTGTTCATTTTAACATCTTCGACCCTAAGTAATTGCAGAAGAATACACGGCGTGTGCGTCGAACTGCGACGACGTCGTCGACTGGTCGGGAGCCGGCCGATCGATAGCCTCGCACAGCCAGCCGATCGTCGTCTGCGTCAACGCCGTCACTGCGAGAGTGGTGCCCGAGAGGCTGTGCGCCGACAAGTCGCGCCCCCGGGTCGAGTCGCGGCCGTGTCCTCTGCTCATTTGTCCGTCTAGGTAAGGGCACTACTACAGTAACCCTACAGCTACAGTAACCCCCGTGAGCTTTCTGTAACGCACGGAAGGGCCAATCGCGACGTGAAACCAAACGTCTGCTTCTTACTGTAGACGTCGTTTCGGTGTTTGCAGAGTCCCAGAGCTACAGTAACCCATTCATTTTGAATTAACGGTGTTTGCACAGTTTCGAAGCTACAGTATCCCTGAATCTCACTCTTTTGGCACTACAGTAACCCCCAGGCCTACTGTAACTCCGAGATCTGTGCATTCTAGGTGTTTACACATTTTTAGAACTACAGTAACCCTCAGGCCTACTGTAGCTCCGAGATCTGTGTGCATTCTCGGTGTTTACACATTTTTGGAACTACAGTAACCCTCAGGCCCACTGTAGCTCCGAGATCTGTGTGCATTCTCGGTGTTTGCACACTTTCCAAACTACCGTAATCCTCCTCCTAAAATCGTGAGTTTCAGATGCCGGTGAGTGTGCTAAAAAGAGGTGGTAAGCAAGAGTGCCCCATTGAGAATGAATGGAACGGGGATGATTTATTGATTGTTTTTCTTCAGTTTTGCAGTTGATTTCATCATTTTCTACTGAATTTTCAGCCAATTTGCAGCATTAGTCACTCAGTTTTTTTCTTTCGAAATATTCCACAATTTCACTCTTACCGTGTTTTCTCGAGTGGAGTCTATACGCTGCCGGAGAATGAGTATATCTCGAGATTGATAAGAGATATCAAAATGTTGTCAACTGCAAAATTGTAGTCCTAGTTGTGATCTACAAGTTTGCAGTTGACAACTTTTTGATATCTCTTATCAATTTCGAGATATATTGATTCTCCGGCAGAGCTCTCCTCGTTTCACTATCGAATGGTTGATTTCTCTAAATCTCTTCATCTCTTGCATGCCCAGTTATCGATTTCTCCCATATCAGTGATATCACAGATCAATTCCAGATGGATGACAGCCGATTGGACGGAATGCGTGCCCTATTGCGGCCCAGGCACTCGGAGGCGCGAGGTCTATTGCGTGCAGACCGCCCATAACGTGACAGTCCACGTGCCGGACACCTTCTGCGAGAACGCCACTCGACCGGTGAGATGGCCTAGAAACCACCTGAGAGAAAGTTCGGCCACTTTGCAGCCGGCCGAGGAGAACTGCGTGTCGACGTCGTGCGGCCGGTGGGAAGCGGGCAAATGGTCGCGATGCACCGCCTCGTGCGGTCAGGGAATCCGTCGACGCCACGTCGCCTGCGTCGGCGGATCGGATTGCGACGAGACGGGCCGTCCGCGGCAGGAGGCCACTTGCTACGCGGGCATTCCGTGCAGCCTTGCCACCAGGTAGGCGCGCTGCCGCCGATCACTTGTACGCACTGCGCGCGCGCTCGCTGCGTGGCCGCCATAGCTCAGTCGGTTAGAGCGTGGGTCTAATAAGCCCAAGGTCGCAGGTTCGACCCCTGCTGGCGGCAAATGTTTTTGTTCCTCGTCTTCTGCTTCAAATCTCAAAAAGCTTGCCTAGGCAACATTCGCCTTCTCCCATGGGTAACCTCAATAATCCTTCTGCGTGCACGCCTCTTTTTGACTCTTTCTTTTAAACCTAGTAGTATACTATAGAGCGAAAGGGGAAAAGTTGGGGGGATTACTGTAGCTGAAATGGTCTGCAAACACCTTGACGACAAGTTGCACAAAGTGTAGATACCGTAACCTTGTTCACGCAAAAATTGGATGTTAATTGGGTACGCAAACACCGCGACGCACTATTGCACAGAAACGAGGCTACAGTAATCCCTAATTGTCCATATTACGAGGTCTTCGTGTCGAGACCCGTGGCGAGAGCACTTGTTGCCGCCGCCTCTTCTACAAATACTATTGTTCTTGGGGATTTGGACGGACAAAAAGAAGCGAGAAGAAGAAGAAGACATGTCTTTCCGAAAATAAATTGATGGTCCTCCTTTCCCCTCCTCCTCTTATATTCCCCCCTTCTTCTTCGTCCCCCCTTGTGCTCTCTCTCTCTGAAGCTCCGCCCACTTTTTCTTCTTGCTCTCGGCGGTGCTCTTTACACCCCGCCCCCCTCCGAGAGAAGGGTCATTTTGGCCCCCATAGTCCCCGTATTAGGCCGTGTTTTTGGCAAAATGAGAGAACTACGTGGTGCACTTTTGATGCTTATATTCGCGCCGAGATTGGCCAATGCTTTGTGAGTTTTTTTTTTTTTTTTTTTGAAAAATTGGGTCCTGTTATCCTTTGATATCTCGATGGATATCAGTGATATCGAAAAGTGATCTACTGATAAGTTGTTGAGGAGATGATTACCTATCGATTGATACCCTGACTTGATGGATTTTCTTAAAAATTGAACAAATTGGAATAGTTTGAAAATTGACAAGATTTTCAAAATTTTCTAAAACTTAACAGCTGACATTTTTCTTCATACCTCGATTGATATCAGTGATATCGAAAAGTGATCTACTGGAAAAATGTTTTGGAGATGATTACCTATCGATTGATATCCTAACATGATCTATTTTCGCAAAAACGAAAGAAATTATAGCGGTTTGAAAATTGACAAAATTCTCGAAAAATTGAGAATTGAGCTATCGACAGTTTCTCCAATATCTCAAAAACTATCACTGATAGCGAAATTTGATCAACTGATAAAATGATCTGGAGATGATTTCCTATCGATTGCAATCCCAACTTGACCATTTCTCACTTTTCTAAGCGGCTCAAATTCCATGCACAAAGTCATCAACTTGTTTTGACCATCCAAACACAACAACAACAAACCCCTCCGCACAATTTCACACCTCTTGATTTCTGAAGAGCCTCCCCCCTCGCCCCTACCCCCTCCTTTCATACTTCCCCCCCCCCCCCCTTCCACCCCTCATGCTCCTCCAGGGGGTCCTCACTTCCCATCTGTCACTCAATGCTAATGAATCAGCAAATTAGAGAAGAAGAAGAAGCGATGGAAGTGGGGGGTTTCACGGGCGGGATATCGGAGCGTCGTACTATACGAGACAAGTCTATATTAGAACATAGAAACCGAAATAACGTAGGGCGCACTGTGATCCAGAGACGCTTCCGGAGAATGATTATATCTGGAGATTGATAAGAGATATCAAAAAGTTGTCAACTGAAAACTTGTAGTTCTAGTTGTGATCTACATGTTTGCAGTTGACAACTTTTTGATATCTCTTATCAATCTCGAGATATAATCATTCTCCCGGGCAGTGTTTGGGAAAGAGCGGGATATCGGAGTGTCGTACTAATCTGCAAGTCCGCTCCACGGATAAATCCGTGCCATTCCATTCAAAAATCATCATGGAAGAGGAGTCCAATCCAATTACCTTCCTCCTCCTCCTCTTTCTCTCTCCTATTCAACTTTTCGCCCGCCCTTCGCCCGCCCCCTAATTGCCCCTCTTCATCATCGCCAACAGAGCCGTTCCTTTCGTATTTCATTATGCAAATCGGGGGCGCACTTTACACACACAAATTGGTCATATTCAACGTTCCGGTGTTTCTGACTTTCTAGGCACATGGCCTAGAATCACAAATTGGGGAGTTTCTAGGCCATCATTCAATATGTTATTCCGGCGCCGGTTTTCCGGATTTCCGGAGCATCCTTCTTTCTTCTAGAGGTGCCAATCGTTCGGTGGCCTAGAATTCTCGGGGAGTTTCTAGGCCACGCTCTTCAAATGGCCTAGAAATCAGTGAGAAAGTCCTGCCTGCAAAATCCCTCTGGTGGCCTAGAAAATTCCGCGGAGAATCGTAGGCCAAGATGTGACCAACTAGAAAATGAGTTTCTAGGCGCCATGGAACCCTGAATCCCTTGAAATTTCGAATTTCCTTTTTAATGGCCTAGAAACCTCCAGAGAAATCTAGGCCACGGGCCATGGGCATGATGGCCTAGGAACACCTTCAAAATCTGGCGTGAGGTCTGGTGGCCTAGAAAACCCGACTGGAATCCTAGGCCATGGGCTCTGGGGAGCTCCGAACCTTCTACACAGCACGACGACCTAGATACCAATGGTATGACGTCCGTTTAGTTAATCAATTCTGGTGGCCTAGAAAACCCGATTGGGATTCTAGGTCACTGTTTCAGAGCCTAGGTCAAGTGGCCTAGAAACCTCCACATAGACGAATCCTAGGCTATGGGCTAAGGGGAGCTTCGAACCCACTACAAGGCACGATGCCGGTGGCCTAGAAAACCGGATTGGAATCCTAGGCCATGGCCTAGAAACCTCCACACAGACGAAACCTTGGCCATAGTCCCTGGGGAGCCTCGAACCTTCTACGATGCCAGTGGCCTAGAAAACCATGTTGGGATTCTGGGCCGTGGCCTAGAAACCTCCCCCCCCAGATGAATCCTAGTCCACTTGTGGCTCCGAATTGAGCCCCGCCGTATTAATCTAGAAGACACCTTTCCCCCCACTATATAGTTCCTGTCCTTCCTTTTCTCTGGTCCAAAATGACATATAATGGAGTTGACAGAAGAGAAATTGGGAATGAATCGGAAGAATCGGAGCCGTTTAGAAGAAGAAGAACATGAATATCGGCCGGGACAGGGACAGGGGGGTGTTTATTATTTATATATATATATTTGAAGTGGTCAACGGGAGAGAGGAACACCCCCTCCTCAAAGAGAGCAATTATTTCGTTCGCGGCTCATTGGAGCATGATTTTTGAGGGCTTCAGGGGGGGGGGGAATTGCTCTACACACACGGACATACAAATGGATGTCTTCTCGCCCCTTGGCCCCCCCGGGGGAGACAATGAATGAAGAGTTAGAAGGGGATGGCAACTTTTATGTACACACACACAAACAATTGGAAAAAGATGAAGAAGGGGGGTTTTGGGGGGATTGGAGGGGTGGTCATCACAAGATGATGAATTGGGGTTGGGGGCTGGATCAATGGAGCACACTCGTTTTAGGTGGTTATCATGGGTTTTTGAAGAGGGACCACTTGGGATAGTGATCTAATGGATTTGAGAACACCCCGATTTTCAAACACATTTTTCCCTAGGAATCCTAAGTTTCTGAAATTTTGCTATAACTACAAAGTTATAGAGAATACGATGTAAATCATTTTTGCAATTGACAACTTTTTGATAGCTTGTCTAGTTTTTGAGATAATCACTGATAACTAAACAACACTGTCTCAATTGGAATGGAAATGTTCCGTTTTCAAACGCATTTTTCTCTAAGAATCCTAAATTTTTGAAGTTTGCCTTCAACTGTAAAATTGTTGGAAATTTAATGTAGATCATGTTTGTAATTAACACCTTCTTGATAGCTCTTCTAGTTTTTTAGTTAATCACTGATAACTAAACAGCAGGTCTGTTCAGCGGCCGCATACTTGTTTTTGAACGTATTTTTCACTAAAAATTCCGGGTTTTTGAAAAAAGGTTATAATTACAAAGTTGTAGAAAATTCACTGTAGATCATTTTTACAATTGACACCTTCTTGATAGCTCTTCTAGTTTCCAAGATAATCACTGATAACTGAAGAGCAGCAAATTCAAACCACTGTTTCCCATGTTTGCCTGCCCAAAATGATATCATCTTCCCACGTAATCAATCATTGTGACCCCTTCCCATCCGAGTACACACTCTTACCCAACCCCCTAATCCTCCCTTTTCTTTCAAATGAACCGCCCGTCTTTTCGGGGGGTTATCAGTAGTTGACTTTTCTGCTGTTTACATTCTCTTTTAGGTTCTTTGTTTTTTCTCGTCCCCGTCTTATCAGTGAATGATATCTAATCTGATGATTCGAATGTCCCCTTGGAATCCCCCTTGGGGACCCCTCGGGGGGCAAGGGGGCGGTTTCC
The DNA here is from genome assembly GCA_963932285.1 of Caenorhabditis macrosperma. Classification (NCBI taxonomy): domain Eukaryota; kingdom Metazoa; phylum Nematoda; class Chromadorea; order Rhabditida; family Rhabditidae; genus Caenorhabditis; species Caenorhabditis macrosperma. Next base: position 14,126,597 of record OZ010622.1, read on the forward strand.
TAAGAGAGTGTCCGATTAATTGTTTTTTCCGATGCGAGGCGATGAATTTCTATTCCTCTCTCCAGAAAAGGGAACTTTTTTTTGAAAAGAGAGAAAAAAGGGGAAAAGGAGAAAGGGGGATTCATTCATACACACACACACTCATTTGTCATTTTTCCGCGCGCCATGGGATTATAAGGGACGGGAGGAGGACGGGGGTTATAGAGAGCTGCTACTGATGCAACGGATGGGAAAACGATGGGAAAACGATGGGAAAACGGAGAAGAAGGGGATGATTTCTGGTGTGAAAAGGGAGCGATTTGGAACATGACCCCGACACTCTTTTCACGATTTTTTGGGATTTTTTAGGAATTTCTGATTTCACTTAGAGCTCTAAATCTTCTGGGATCACATCATAAGAACCCTTGACTAGTTGTAATTGAAATTTGGGATCAATTGAAGCATTTACCGCTGAGATATAGCAGTTTTACGTGGAGAACTTGGTTTTTGAACATTTCGAATTTTCAGCAATTTTCGCGATTTTTTAAGATTTTCTGATTTTCCCCTAGAGCCCTAAATCTCTCGGGGACACATTTTTAAAGTCCTTGACTATCGCTAACTAAAATTTGATGTAGATCTGAACATTTGAAACAGGGGTTTTTCTGTTTTTGGGTGAAACACCGTTCTTAGGCGAGTTCAATGTTTCAGCAATTTTCGCAATTTTCTAGAATTTTTCAGTTTTCACTTAGAGCTCTAAATCTTCTGGGATCACATCATAAGAACCTCTGACTAGCTCTAGTTGAAGTTTGGAGTCAACTGGAGCATGTTTTGGCGCCTAGAATACACCATCTTTGAGAGCAGTGTGATTTTCAGTCAATTCTTCTATTTTTCAGTCTCGACTGGAATGATCGTGCCTATTTGGATGGAAATACGTTCGGATCGATGGACAGCCACGATTGGCAGGCACCCAGGTGAGAGGCAGTTCGATAGAGCGCGATTGCACTGTTCTGGCACCAGAGATGACCGTGTCCCCGTTCTTCCGGTTACCACGGAGTCGCGACGTGATGGTATCAAACGTGCTCCATTGAGAATCGCTAAATTGGCTGCTGTAACTGAGTATCAAATGTCCCTACGATTCTGTGTATTTTGACGTGACCGTGTTTGCACAGTCCTACGGAAAATGCGAGCTAATGACTCCGTATCATTTGAGTCGCTGCGCAGCGAATAGAAAAGCGCGCGAAATTCGAAATTTTGCTGTTTCACACTGCTTTTGGCCTCTCGTGGGTTACCGAATTTCGGATTCCATCTGTCTCTGGGCATTGTCAATAGAGCACACTTTCACGAGAACCAAATTCCGCAAAACCGGACCGTAATCCAAAGTTCCGGAATACCGGAAGATAGCCGGAATGTGAAGCCTGTGATTTGTCAATGGAGCGCACTTGCTCACTCTTTGTAATCTTATTGTTACAACCGGAGAAGTTGTAAATCGCCGCGAGCGTGGACCTCATTTTTGGCGTGAAACGTGTTGAACTTGTCTGCGTCTCTAAAATTTACGTGCTGCCTCGCTATTTCGTTGCGGGACCTTCGCTGACACGGCGGCTGCGGAGAGGCGAACTCATAATCCGCAATGTTGCGTCACATATGGTGCCGCCACACACACAGGATGCGCCAGACTATGTACAGTATCCCCTCTGTACTTGACGACGTCCTTCTCTTCCGTGTCTAACCATCAACTTGCAGACTAGTGGCCGGCGAGTGGAGTGCGTGCTCATCGACGTGCGGAACGGGTGTCATGTCGCGGAGCGTCGAGTGTGTGGCCGTCAATCCGATCTCGTCGGCGCCCATCAAACTGCCAATGTCCGAGTGCCAGGGTAAGAGAGAGAGCCGTTTTTGGCGGCGGATGAATGAGGAGTGAATGCTCGAATGAGCCCTTTGAAAGACGAGAAGAGGGGGGGGGGCATCGAATTTGAGATTATTCATGTGCGGATTTATTTATTTATTTACAGATCATAATTAATTAGATGCGGAGGGAGATGGTTTTTTAGATTAGAAAAGGAAGTTGGGGAGAAAATTAGGGATTTTCAGAGATTATTTCATCAATTTTGAGAAAAAATACTATCGGATGCCATCGGCCCCGCAGTGCTCTGCCGGAGAATCACTATATCTCGAGATTGATAAGAGATATCAAAAAGGTGTTAACTGCAAACTTGTAGATCACAACTAGGACTATAAGTTCACTGATAACTTTTCGATAGCTCTTATCAATCTCGAGATATAATGATTCTCCGGCAGAGCACTGCGGGGCCGATGGCATCTGATAGTGACGATGTTCGAAATGTTCGAATTTTTTTTTGAAAACCAGAATTTATAAATCTGAAAATTTCACACATCATGCTCAAAGACATCAATAACATTATCCTAAATTTCTGGAGCTCTCGCTGAAAAATTGGATTTTTGAGATTTTTTTGAAAATACCATCTAGAAAACCCTTTTTAACTCGGCTCAAATGACTCCAATAGCTCTGAAAAATGTTCACGGCCTACTCAAATCAATCAATAACATGATCCCAAATTTGTGTGGATCTAGATGAAAAATTGAATTTTTCGAGATTTTCTGAAAATTTTCGATTTTTTTTCGAGATTTTTTTAAAATACAAAAAAAATTGTGGTAGATCACAAAATTGCAGGACAAGACCAACCGAAGCTATTCGAGTCGTGCGAAGTGCGTTCGTGTCCGTTGCAAGAGGACGCCAAGTTGACAGAGGACGAGGCCCCGTTTCAGTGGAGATACGGCGACTGGACACAGTGCAGTGCCAGTTGTCTGGGAGGTAGTGCCACGTCATTAACACTACTAGTCCCCACTATACATTCTTCAGGAAAACAAAAGGCGGCGTTGAAGTGCATCCAAGTGTCGACCGGCAAGTCGGTCCAGTGGTCGCAATGCGACGCCCGTCGTCGTCCGCCCGAGAAGAGCCGCCCGTGCAACCAGCACCCGTGTCCGCCCTTCTGGCTCACCTCCACCTACTCCGAGTGCTCGGCGTCGTGCGGCTCGGGCAGTGCGCGACGGAGTGTCAAGTGTGCGCAGACTGTGAGCAAGACGGACGGCGCCGACGCGCACATCATCCTCCGCGACGATCGGTGCCATCTGAAGAAGCCGCTGGAGGCGCAAGTGTGCAATGTGGTCGCGTGTCCGCCGACTTGGGTGGTGAGTTCTGGTGCCACGTCGTCTTCGTGGCAGAACTGGGAGCAAGTGCCACTGGGACTATTTTGAGAAGTTGCCACGTCATCTAAAGTACACAGATGCCCGAAAGACCTCGTTTGAGCGGGCATGGGGGCATTCTGACAAGGAAAGTGTTGTTGTTACACAAAAGTTTTGGAATTGTCCATAAATTTGCAAGGCTACACTTTTTGATAGTGGTACTATCGGATGCCATCGAAATGGCCCCAAAACCGAGGACAGCTCTGCCGGAGAATCAATATATCTCGAGATTGATAAGAGATATCAAAAAGTTGTCAACAGCAAACTTATAGTCCTACTCATGATCTACAAGTATGCTGTTGACAACTTTTTGATATCTCTTATCAATCTCCAGATATAATCATTCTCCTGGAGAGCTCTCCTCGGTTTTCGATGACATCCGATAATAATCGATCCCACATAGTGGCTACCTGCGCAAACTTTCCAGTTTTCCAGTTATTTTGTCTCAAAGTGGCCAAAAATGCGTTTTTGGTCACTTTGAAACAAAATATCTGGAAAACTGGAAAGTTTGCGCCACGTCGTCTTCGAAGCCACAGGGACTATTTTGAGAAGTTTCCACGTCATTTAAAGTACACAGATGCTCAAAAAACCCCTTTTTCTCTTTGTGAGCTTTGTCAGAACTTCCAAAGATTATGAGAATGTTCTCAGAGGAATCGGGAGCCAATTAGGCTCTATAGCCACATATACGGTGCCGTTGACCTGTTATATATCGAGATTGATAAGAGATATCAAAAAGTTGTCAACTGCAAACTTGTAGATCACAACTATGACTAAAAGTTCACTGTTGATAACTTTTTGATATCTCTTATCAATCTCCAGATATAATTATTCTCCGGCAGCGTTTCGAGTGAAAACGCGCTCTGGCTTGAGAAACTTCCGAATCCTTTAGATTTTTAGATTTTTCGCTAAAAAAAGCTTATTTTTCCTTATCAGCGCTTCCAAATAGTCATCTGTAGCTAGATGGACATTTGAGGAGAGGGATCTGGAGAACCAGACCAACCAACAAATCTTCCAGACCGCCCAATGGACCGAATGCTCTCGATCGTGCGATTCTGGAGAGCGACGTCGTCAAGTGTGGTGCGAGATCAAGGACTCGCGCGGCAAGACGGTCCGCCGTCCCGACGTCGAGTGTGACGTCACCACGAAGCCGCAGACGGTCGAGGTGTGCAGTTTCGGGTCGTGCTCGCGGCCCGAGCTGCTCACGAATCGCGTCTTCGAGCAGAACGCCGAGCAGAAGAAGCTGACGTTGGGGATCGGCGGCGTGGCGACCCTCTACCAGGGCACGAGCATCAAGATCAAGTGCCCGGCGAAGAAGTTCGACAAGCGGAAGATCTACTGGAGGAAGAACGGGAAAAGGATCAAGAACGACGCACACATCAAAGTGTCCGGCAACGGCAACCTGCGGGTGTTCCACGCGCGGATGGAGGACGCCGGCGTTTATGAATGCTTCACGGACAGGCTGCAGGGCAATGTGACACTCAACTTCAAGTACAGAGACTTCCCCGCTGGCAGGGTGAGTGCGGGGTCTCCAGATGGGTAGCAGAAGATTCTGAAGCGCCACGTCTTCTGGAAGTTGGCCGCGGTTTGAATATACGCTAATTAGCATAACTAGGCTCAAACTGCTCCACTTGAGCTCATTTTTGAATTAAGCGACTGTCAAGGGGTTTGACAGCGTGTTCTGAACTTCCTGGCTCAATACAGGAAGATTCTGAAGCGCCACGTCTTCTGGAAGTTGGCTACATTTTGGATATTCCGTAAAAGCTATATTTTAACAGCACCTTGAACGTTGCCCCGGAGAATCGTTATATCTCGAGATTGGCAATAGTTATCAAAAAGTTGTTAACAACAAACTTGTAGTCCTAGTTGTGATCTACAAGTTTGCTGTTGACAACTTTTTGATATCTCTTATCAATCTCGAGATATAATCATTCTCCGGCTTGGTAGGTTAAAAATAGCATTACTTGGTTCAAAATGATCCATCTGAGCTCCAACTTTCACAGACATTTCTGAGCATTCTAGGAGCCCACCGTCATTCAAAAACCGCCCCACCCATTCTGTTCCAGGACATGTCGTCGCCTCGTCTCTCGCAACTACCATCGTCGCAACAATCGCCTCCAAACCGTCAAAAACCATCGAAATCATCATCCCGTCAAGACAATCGAATCATCGATGATACTGCTGATAGTGATAAGGGATCAGTGTTGCACAAGATGAACGTCTCGCTCATCGAGGCGCTCCTCTCGGCGCCGAACGACGAGAAGGCGCGCGAGCAGTTGAGGAAATACGGCAACGAGTTGGTCGCCCGCTGGGACATTGGACACTGGTCAGAGTGTCGGCAGAAGACGTGCCACGTGGCTGGATATCAGGTACCGAGAGTACTGTAGAATGGCGATTACTGTAGTGTTTAGGTGGTGGAGGTAACCGCGCTCTATTGCGATTTCTGAAAAACCTGACTCCATTGACATTTTGAGCCTGGTTGCAAGCGCGCTCTAAGCTAATAGTTCTTACTGTAGCGTTTCGGTGGAGCGCACTTGCAAAATGGTTCAAACTGTGAAACTGTGAGAAAATGCGCTCTATTGCAAACTTTCAAACGTGTGGGGGGAGGAAATGCGCTCCATGGAGAAGTTGATTGCAAGCGCGCTCTGCTGCAACTTTCTTTGGATCTTGTGATGGCTCTAAACTAATAGTTGTGCGCCTGGAGAAAAAGGCGCTTACTGTAGCGTTTCGGTAGAGCGCACTTGCAAAAAGGTTCAAACTAGGAGAGAGTGTAACCGCGCTCTGTTGCGAATTCTGAAAAACCCGACTCAAGTGCGCTTCATTGAATCTTTGAACCTGGTTGCGAGCGCGCTCTAATCTAGAAGTTCTCACAGTATCATTTCGGTGGAGCGCACTTGCAAAATGGTTCAAACTAGAAGAGAGTGTAAATGCGCTCTGTTGCACACATGCATGGGAAGTGCGCTCTGCTGCAGCCTTCTTTGGTTCTCGCCACGAAACGAGAAGTCGTGGCGAGACCCACACCCCGGCAAACAACAAACGATGACTATTCCAGGCGCGATCGCTCCAATGCAAAGTGACGTACCACGGCGAGACGCGTGCCGTCGACGCGTCAATCTGCGACTCACTGGCCTCCGTTCGCCCGCCCGAAACGCGCCCGTGTCACCGCGAAGACTGCCCTCGATGGGAGGCGTCTCAATGGAGCGAATGTTCGTCGCAACGGTGCGTGAGCAGTATGCTGGCGCACAAGAGACGCAACGTGACGTGTCGCTTCCTCAACGGAACCGCCGTCGACATTCAACACTGCGACATCACCAACCGCCCGACGACCACGATGGACTGCCCGAATCGTGAGTCGACACAACGACACTCCAACATGTCCGCATGTCCGCCGGTATTTCAGAGAACTGCAAAGCCGAATGGCGCACCTCCGACTGGGGATCGTGTAGTTCCGAGTGCGGCACGGGCGGCGTCCAACTGCGTCTGCTCTCGTGCGTGTGGATATCGTCCGGGCGGCCGGCGGGACGCAATTGCGAGCAGATGAGGAGACCGCACTCGGCGAGGGCGTGCGTCGCCGACGAACCCCTGCCGCCGTGTATGCCCACTGCCAGCGCCTTGTTTCAACGAGGTGAGTTCTCGGAACGGTTTGCGATGGAGCGCGATTGCTTACACTGTCTTAGTTGAGAGATGGAAGAGGGTTCTGGGGCCACCAGGACGTATTAGCAGTAGAGCGCACTTGCAACAACAGTTGCCTAGGAGAGGTTGGCGATAGAGCGCGTTAGTACATGTTAGCAGTAGAGCGCACTTTCTTGGCGACTGGGTCAGTTAGCATTAGAGCGCGCTTGACGAAGCTTCTATGATGTTATCAACAGAACCGATTCGCATTAGAGCGCGATTGCAACCTAGGAGGAAATGAGTGTAAACGCGCTCTATCGATGAGAAACCGCCCGTCTTCTTCTCGCTGACTACAGTATCCTTCACACATCGTTTCAGACGCTTCGTGCCAAGACCAATCGCGCTTCTGCGACATTATCAAACTGTTCCACTCGTGAGTCTAACCAAACGCTATCGGAGAATGATTATATCTGGAGATTGATAAGAGATATCAAAAAGTTGTCAACTGGAAACTTGTAGTCCTAGTTGTGATCTACAAGTTTGCTGTTGATGACTTTCTGATATCTCTTATCAGTCTCGATATATAATCATTCTCCGGCAGAGGTGCCCGTTCATTCAAGAAAATACAGTGTTTACCCGTTTCCCCCCGATTTAACCCCGATTTAACCCACTGATCTACCTCACACATTTCCCCTCGTCCGGGTTGATTAAACAATGATGGCAGGTGATAGGTGTGTGATATGATATATTGACTTTATCACTTATCACTTATCAGAGTCAACTTTTAAACTATTTGAACGGGGAACTATTCTTTTGTTGACACTGTATTACTGTAATCGGGGGGAAACGAGGAACAGTACCGAAATAGAGTTTTTGACACCTTTTGATGTTCAAATATAAAATTTTTTTAAAAATTACAAAAAAATTTTTTTTTTTGAATTAAAAAATGACAGAAAAAAATTAAGTTAGATTAAATTTTTTTGAAAATTTCTCATAAATAAAAATTGCCAAAAATCAAAAATCTTGAGTTTTGAAAAATTTGCAAAAAATTTTAAAAAAATTTTTTGCTGATTTTTCAATTTTTTTGGAAAAAATGAAAATTTTCATTTAAAAAAATTTCAAAAAATTACGAAAAATGTAGAATTTTTAATTTTATCAAATTTCAATTTTTTTCGTAATTTTAACAATTTCAAACTTAAATAAATAATTTTTCAACAAAAAATCAATAATTCATCGATTTTTTGCAACAGACAATTTTTATCTTTTTTTACTTGCAAAAAAATATTTTTTTTTAAATTAATGTTTAATTTTTCCCAAATTTTCGATTTTTAACGGAATATTTAAGATTTCAACATGTTCAAAAATCAAAAAATCAATAATTTATCGATTTTTTTTTGCAGTTGCGATTCGCTGGAAGTGCGTCAAAAATGCTGTTCTACGTGTACATTTGTCGAACGAAAACGACTTTGATTTATTGATTAAAAATAAAAAAATCATTATTATTATGAAAAAACAAGTATTTATGAACCAAAAAATGATAATTTCAGAAAAATTTCTATTTATTGATTTATTGATTTTTCTGACCTTTTGATCTCTTGATCTTTTGCTCTATTGTACTTTTCTTCTTAGTTGGTAGCAACGCGTTGAACTGCGATTTTTATTGATTTTTTTAAAATTTAAATAAAATAAAATAAAAAAGAATTATTTGAAAAAAGTGTTTATTTTCAATCATTCGTGGCGAGACCCACGAAATTTAAACCATGAAACGTTGGGGATACCCGGATGGAAATTGAAGAAGAAATTGGGGGGAGGGGGTCATTATTACATACATGAGGGGAGGTGGCCTAGAAAACCAAATATGGACTTCTAGGCCATGATGTATATTTCCTCTCGAATAGAGTGGCACCTTGATGGAAAATCAATATATCTCGAGAGTGATAAGAGATATCAAACAGGTGTCAACAGCAAACTTGTAGTCCTAGTTGTGATCTACAAGTTTGCTGTTGAAAACTTTTTGATATCTCTCATCACTCTCGAGATATACTGCATGTTCTCAATTAGAACGGTACCTTGTCGAAGAATCATTATATCTCGAGAGTGATAAGAGATATCAAAAAGATGCCAACTGCAAATTTGTAGTCCTAGTTGTGATCTACAAGTTTTCAGTTGACAACTTTTTGATATCTCTTATCAATTTCGAGACATACTGCATTTTCAAAATTAGAACGGTACCTTGTCGGAGAATCACTATATCACGAGAGTGATAAGAGATATCAAAAAAGTGTCAACTGCAAACTTGTAGTCCTAGTTGTGATCTACAAGTTTGCAGTTGACAACTTTTTGATATCTCTTATCAATCTCGAGATATTCGAGAGGAAATACGATGTAAGCTAAAGCGGAGAAAAGAGGAGGAAATGAGGAGGGGATGCCCGTGTTTTCGTTGTTGTTGGTGGGTGTGGTAGTATTGTGTCGTAGTGTCGTTTCAAATTGCAACCGGAAGGAAAAGAGGAGGAAAAATGATAGAAAATGAAAAAAAAAGGAGGAAAGAGGGAGGATTATTTTCGAATCAGTCGAGAGTACCAACAGCTCGCTATTGATGGGATTATCTGCAATATGAGGGGTGTTTTTTTGTGGATTTCATTTAAATGGTGTTTTTTTGTTTTAAATGAAAAACAAAAATTTTTTTTGAAAAAAAAATTTTTTCATTTTTTTTTTTTTGAAAATTTTTTTTTTCATTTTTTTTCTCTCGAGGATTTTTTTTCCAATTTTAGAAACTTTTAAAATAGTTTACAATATGTGTATTTAATCGCAAAAAAGGTTGATTTTAATTTTGGAGAATTTTGGGGAATTTTGAAAAATTTCAATTTTTCGAGAAGTTTTTTTTTTCGATTTTTTCGATTTTATTTTTTTTAAATAGAAATTTTTAAATTCAAATGTACAGAAATTCTATAGAATTCTAAAAATCAATATCGAAAACGTTTTGAATATTAGAATTTTTTCAATTTTTTTTTTAAATTTGAAAAAAAAAAAATTTTTTTTCAACTTTTCCAATTTTTTTCTAACCTTTTCAAAAATGTGTTTAGAAACCAAAAAAAAATTAAAAATGTGATGATTTATACTCTAAATTTCTTTTTTTTTTCAACAATTTATTTAAAAAAAAAAATTTTCGGAAAAAAAATTTTTTTTTTTTTTTTTATTGATTTTTTCAAAAAAAACCAAAGTGTCGTCTGCTGTTACCTGTACAATGGCATTTGTGATACACAGCCAAGAGGCGACGTTCATCACGTGTAACAGGTCGTTTTGGAGGGGTTCGTAGCACGTTTTCGTGTAATAAGACGGCTCTTGGCCGTCGTTTTCGAATGGATTCGACCGGCAACGATCGATTTGCGACGGGATGCAGCTGCAATTTGTCAATGGAGCGCACTTCCAACAGTGAACAGTTAGCAATGGAGCGCGTTTGCATTGCACTGTCAATGGAGCACACTTCCAACAGTTAGCAATGGAGCGCGTTTACAATGTCTAGAATCATTGGAGCGCACTTGCAATGTCTAGCGACCACTTCCCACCGATTATCAATAGAGCGCACTTACACCGAATGTCAGATTGCTTGAATTCTCATTGGAGCGCATTTCCAATGTCTAACGACGATTTTCAAATGATTATCAATGGAGCGCACTTCCAACATTGAAGAGTTAGCAATGGAGCGCGTTTACAATGTCTAGAATCATTGGAGCACACTTCCAATGTCTAGCGACGATTTTCAAAAGATTATCAATGGAGCACACTAACATCGCACGTCAGATTTCTTGAATTCGCACTGGAGCGCGTTTGCAAATGCGCTCACATCAAAATGCACAAGATTCTCATTGGAGCGCACTTCCAATTCATGGCAGACTGAAGAGTTAGCAATGCAGCATCGCGTTTTCCAAGTTTATCAATGGAGCGCGTTTCCAATGTCTTGCGACCACTTTTCAATGATTATCAATCGAGCGCACTTACACCGAATGTCAGGTTTCTTTGATTTGCAATAGAGCGCGTTTGCGCTCTCGTCAAAACGCACCAGATGATTCTCATTGGAGCGCACTTACCACGACTCTGGAATGAGGCTCTTGGGCGCCTTCTGATGCATGTACCACTTGGACGTCTTCCAAATCTGCGCATCTTGCGTTCCGTTCACTCCGCAGCATTTGAACTGCAAAGTGTGCAATCACCACCACGTCACAATGCACACAGAACTCACATTCGACTGCAACGCGTCCCACGACTCTGTGATGCCCTGCATGTCGTGTGTTCCGTACAGTTCACGCAGCGAAGTCAGCATTTTCAGATTGAGCGGCGTGTAGTGCGTCAGTTGGTCACGGAAGTTCAGTCCGATCAGTCCGCCGATGATCAGCATCACGGCGATGACGACCGACGCGACGGCGCACTGCAAACGGTGCGAATTGTCGTCAAATGGAGTGCCTACAGTAACCCCGAAGAGAATGGACTGTTTCAAGAAGGAACAGTGTGAATTGTCGTCAGATAGAGTGTCTACAGTAACCCCGAGGATAATGGTCTATTTCAAGAAGGAACAGTGTGAATTGTCGTCGGATAGAGTGTCTACAGTAATCCGAGGGGAATGGACTGTTTCTAGGAGGAACCGTGTAAATTGTCGTCGGATAGAGTGTCTACAGTAATCCGAGGGGAATGGACTGTTTCTAGGAGGAACCGTGTAAATTGTCGTCAAATAGAGTGTCTACAGTAACCCCGAAGAGAATGGACTGTTTCAAGAGGGAACCGTGTGAATTGTCGTCAGATAGAGTGTCTACAGTAACCCCGAGGAGAATGGACTGTTTCTAGAAGGAACCGTGTGAATTGTCGTCAAATAGAGTGCCTACAGTAACCCGGGATAAAACTGGCACACTTGGAAATAGTTCAACATGTCGTGAATTGAAGCACCTACAGTAACCTGCGGAGCACAGGCAGTTTTAAAAATAGTGCAAATCGTCGTGAGATAGAGTGCATACAGTAACCCGAGAAATACCGGCGGATTTTGAAATGGTGCGAAATGTCGTGAATTGAAGCGCTTACAGTACCCGAAGGAAACCGCAATTTGTGCAATTTGTCGTGAGATACGGGACCTACAGTAACCCGGGGGGAGAAAACGTGTGGTCTGACAGAAACAGTGCAATTTGTCGTGAGATATAGTGCTGCCTGGGGGAAACATACCGACGTCACAAAACAGCGCATCTCCTTGAAAATGGCATAGAAGCATATCAAATAGTTGGCGATCGAAAGGATGCTGATAATCACCAGAATCCGACCGACGTCCACGTAAAGCGACGGCGAGACGAGTTCGGCGTACTGCGAACGACGCGCCAGCAGCCATATTCCGTAGCAGATGCAGCTTATCGAGAAGAGCTGCAAAAATATCGATTTTTCGCGAAAATTCAAGCGATTCTGGAGAAAATCTGCAATTTGTCGTCAATGCACCATATCGCACGCGCAAATGCATCTCTCTCTTTCTCTCGAACATTTCGAGTACAACTCAGAGCCCAAAATCCTTTTTTTTCCAAACCCCCACTTGAACTCTACGTTCTCGTCTATTTTTAACGCGTTCCCGCTTCTCGTTATCTCTCTGCGTCTCCACGTCGCGCACACTCTCTCTCTTTTCCTCTCGCTGTCTGCGTCTTTCGCCGCCGCGTCTCTCTCTCTCTCTCTCGTTTTTCGCTTTTTTCGCCTGTACAAAAACGTTTTTTATCGCAAAAAGTGATCGCCTAATTGGCGAATAAACGGGAAAAAGAGGGAGAGAAGTGTTTCGGCCATATTTCCAAGACACCCCCCCCCCCCCCCCCCCTCCCCACGCCCGTCAAGGTTATTTTCCCTATTTTTTAAAGGGTTTTCTGCTTTTTTGATCTTTAGATTGACATGCTTTTAAGAGAATCGCTAATTAGGAGAGTAATTGGAAAAATAATAGGAATAATCAAAAACCTGTTTAAAAAAAAAACATTTTCTTGAGAAAATTTCGAAATTTTTTGAAAAAAAATTTTTTTTTTTGAAATTTTTTTAATAAAATCATTTTTTACAACCATTTTTAGGTAATTAGTTTATTTTTTATGTTGAAACGTTAAAACAAAACGTTTTTTTTTCATTGTGAATCCCGAAATGTCAGTATTTTTCTTGAAAATTTTTTTTTTTAATTTAAAAAAAACGCGCATTTTTCTATTTTTTTAGAAAAGTGAAATTATTAGAATTTAGAATTTTAATTTCTCCTGGCTATGGCGTTGGGTTTATGGTTTATAGTTTTTAATTATTTTTTCTCAAAAATTATTTAAATTTCCAGTGAAAATAATCCAATAACCGTATTTTCTCGAATAAAGTGGCACCTTTACTGGAGAATGATTATATCTCGAGATTGATAAGAGATATAAAAAAAGTGTCAACAGCAAACTTGTAGATCACAACTAGGACTACAATTTTGCTGTTGACAACTTTTTGATATCTCTTATCAATCTCGAGATATCATTATTCTCCGGCAGCGTTTATTCAAAAAAAAACAAAAATTTTTCTCGCAAATTTTCACTTTTTTCAAATTTTTTTTTCTGGTTTTTTCCAATTAAATTAATGAAAAACTGCGACTCACAATCGAAATAAGTGCAGTGACAATATAGGAGAACTTGACGAGTCGACCCCGAGCACCGTATGCACTTCCGCCGAATGCTCCCATTTTTTTTTCGAGAAGAGGGGTTTTGGCTGAAAATTCTTTAATTTGGTTGAAAAATGGGTTATAAATGATACGGATTGATAAGAGAAATGATGAGAAAAATAGGAAAATCGGGGAGAAAAAAATGAAAAAAAAAAATTTTTTTTGAAAATTTTTCAAAAAAAAATTGTTTTTTAAATTTCACTGTAAGTTTAATTTTTCCTTATTTTTGCTGATTTTCAATCATCAAATCAGTGAAAAAAAGGGTTATCAGTGATAAAAATGATAAGACAAAGGGCATATTTATAAATCTCTCCGGCCGCCGCCGCGTTATCACTTATCACTTTCAATATCATCGGAAACGTGTTTTTGTGTTGGTATCAAATTAGATGATACGGAAAAAAATGGAAAAAGATAAACGGAGGTGATAGATTTTTTGAGAATTTTTCAAAAAAATAGAAATTTTTTTTTTTGAAAAATTTTTTTTCTGAATTTTAGAAAACAAACGTTGAAAATTTAAACTTTAAAATTTATTACACTTGAAAAATCTCAAAAACTACAAAAATGGGTAGATTTCGCTGCGAGACCCCTGTTGCGAAAAAATCAAAAAAAAAATCTAGCAAAAATTTTTTTTCCAAATTTTCAAAAATAAATCTCTAAAAATTCAAAATTGATTTAATTTCGTCGCGAGACCTGATTCAAAGCTTTCCTTCTCAAAAATCAAAAAAATTCCAACACGGCTGGAACTTCACTGTGAAAAAATCAAAAAAAAATTTAGCAAAATTTTTTTCTAATTTTCAAAAAAAAATCTCAAAAATTTAAAACTGCTCGAATCGTTACAAGACCTAGTTCAAAATTTTCCTTTTCAATATTCAAAAAAAAATCCCAGAACAGCTGAAACTTCACTGTGAAAAAATCAAAAAAAAAAAAAGTTCGCAAAAAAATTTTTTTCCAAATTTTCAAAAAAAAAAAATTCTCTAAAAATTCAAAATTTCTCAAATTTCGTTGCGATTTCAATTCGAAAAAAATCCATCTCTAGATCAAGATAATATCGATATACATATAGATTTTCTCAAAAATACGTAATACGTGTGTTTTCGGAGATTTTCACCGCCGATTAAAATCATCTGCAATTTCTTCAATTTCTCTGCGTCTCTCTCTCTCTCTCTCTCTCTCTCTCTCTCTCTCTCTCTCTCTCTCTCTCTCTCTCTTTCTAATTTCAATAATAAGGAGGAAACGAAATGAAAAAAAAATACATCTATATACACACACACCAATACATAAATGAATATGTAGACAGAGAGAGAGAGAGACGCAGAGAGAAAATAAGAAGGAACCGGTATTCTCTTCTTTTTGACGACGACGACGCCAACGTCAGAAGATGAGAATGAGAAGAGGAGGAGGAGGGAAAGCGCAGAAGAGAATGAATGAATGAAACGAAAAGGGCGGGCGCGGGGCGCGCCCGCCCCGCCACCACCACACACTGGTAACCTTTTAACCTGCCGGCGGCGGCTCCGCGAGCACATTTATTACAAATATTTGCACTTCTCATTTGATTTCTCCTCCTCCTCCTCTTCCTCCTCGTTCTCTTTTCCTCTCTTTTTTTGCATGCCAATTCGAATTGAATTGAGTTGAATTGGGAGAGCGGAGGAGGAGAAATGTGTGAAGAAGAAGAAGAAGAAGACGAATAACTGGTAACTAGTGGGGGAGGCGGAAGAAGAAACAATAATGAAGAGAGGAAGAAGAAGAGACAACTGGTACTTGGGGGGGATGCCGCGCGGCGGCGGAGGCAGTTGTAGCTGCTGCTGCTAGTGCAGACACAACTGACGCAGCAGCAGATATTAGCAGCAGCAGCAGCGGAGATGCTTATTGCCTCGTGTACAGTTGGTTGGTTGGCGTTTGGAACGAACGGCCCCGGGACACGAGGATTGGAATGGGGGAACGGTACGGCCAGTGGATCTACTATCAGATGCATCTGAAACGAGGTTTTCGACGGGTCTCGCACGGGCTGTTGGAGCGTACCGAATCGAAATCGCGCTCTACTGTACAGACGCGTTGCGGTGAATTTTTTTGAAAATTTAAAGTGTCTTGCGAAAATTCGGCCAAGTTGCCGGAATTCTAGACCAGCGACCTAGGAAGGCTGTGTATCATTTTAACGTTACGCAGTAAGAGATGCATTTGATTACTGTAGCAAGGCGGGAATTTAAACATCGGTACGCTCCAACAGCCCGTAACTCTTGAAGACGGTATTCGGCCGGTTTTCAGTCGGATTTCTCGATAACACAAATTAAGCATGATAAGAGGGTGAACTGATACAAGAACATTTGGAAAAACGGCTGAAATTGAATTTTCTTGAACATTTGAAATTTTCCGAACTTTTCCACAGTAATTCGCGTCGGCGCGAATTACTGTTGGTGGCGTAGAAAACTCTGTCTCGCAAAAACTTAGTCAAAATCTTCATCTCGGATGCATCCGATAGTATATGCTGGTGAGAGCTTGAACACCTCACAATTGGACTATCCGAACCCGGAATTGTATTTTTTTTTCTCAAGATCTCATTCGAAACGATTCTGGACTCTGGGGATAACTCCCTTGTTAGGTTGAACGTCTTGCTCATAGACCTGTTTGTGCTTCGGAATGCGGATTCTGAGTTGGAAACATAAAGTTTCGATGCTGAAATTGGTGTATTTCCTTGAATAGCGGAACAGAACATTGGACGGGCAATTAAGATCATGGGAATGGGGTTGGGATTTAGAGAGCAGCACATTGATTTGTGCAAAAAGAAATGAGACTAATTGGGGGAGGTGAGGAAAAACTCATTTGGAAGGGTCGCGATTGTTTCGGACCTTCTGAACTTTAGCGAAGGCACGCTTCTGCTTCCACGCAGTCCATGCTCTCCACATGAGAAACAAGAGGTCATCGTCCAAAAAATGAGGACAACTGAGCATCTGAGAAGCATCTGTTGCAGGGGCGGTATTGAGAAAAATGCACACGAAATGTGTTAATGCAGCGTTCAAAGTTCCCAGGTCGCGTGACATTTGATACTCAGTTACAGCAGCCAATTTGGCGATTCTCAATGGAGCACGTTTGATACCATCACGTCGCGATTGGCCCTCCGTGGCATCGAGAAGGGGCAGAAAAGGGTGAAACTGGCAGAGAAAGAACGTGCATTTCGTGCAACTCTTTGACCTTACTCTGTGTTTCCTCCGAAACCATGTGTTAGGTGTGTGTGAAATAGGCAGAACAAGTGTATTGTTGGTATATGACACGGAGGGCTGTGGGTTTACTTTGGAATGTGTCTAGTTATTAGGCGCTACAATGCAATCGCGCTCTAATTCATAGTCTCTCTGGGGGGTTTCTCCAACTACCGTAAAGTCTCGAATAGAAGGGCACCCCAAACGCTGCCCCGGAGAATCAATACATCTCGAGATTGGTATCAGATATCAAAAAGTTGTCAATACCAAACTTGTAGATCATAACTAGAACTATAAGTTTCCTGTTGGCAACTTTTTGATATCTCATATCAATCTCGAGATGTATTGATTCTCCTGCAGCGTTTGGGGGTGCCCTTCTATTAGAGATTTTACGGTATTCTGTTTAGGAGAAATAGCATGCGACGAATAGAGACGCAGACACCAGTTAGGTGCAATGTCATTTCACCAACGAAGAGAGTGAAACTGGTAGATCAAATTCGAAGAGCCACTACGATGCTCCATATGTCACACGTAGATAGCAGTGCATCTAGGATCCACACAAGTCACGTTGAGAAGATATCAACGTGATTTGTGTGGAAGAGAGAGAGCAAACATAGTGTGTGTGACACTATGATAGAGAGGGAGGAGGATAATAAACAGTTCAAAGAAAATGATAAATATTGAGTTGCGTAGGTAAAGGTAGATCGAGATGATGATGATGGTTAGACCGGGAGGGATGACTTTTGAAAATCATAAGATGAGAGGGAAGGCAAGTAAAATGGAAGTGATTTTGAAATTTTTATAAAAAATTTGAGAAAAAAAGGTGATCTACCAAATTTAAAAAAATGTTTGGACGTTTCATTCGATTTTTGGAATTTTTTGAAAATCTTCAACATTTTAAAAAATCGATCTACATTTTTTGATATTATTTGAAAAATTCGAAAATTTAATTTTTTATTTTTTTCGAAAAAATAAATTTAGCTCATTTTTTTAAGAGAATTAAAAATTTGAAAATGTCATTTCTTTTTCAAAACTGTGAATTCAGATTCAGAATCAAAAAAAAAAAATTTTTTTTAATTTCTCAAAAATCTTGAAATCCAATGATCCCTAGAATAATCCTAGTCCCTGAATTCCAATAAAACCAAAAATTAAGGAAATTAAAAAAATTAAAAAAATTATGAAAAAGTTCGAAAAATCGAAAAAAGAAATTTTTTTTCAAAATTTCTCAAAAATCTTGAAATCCAATGATCCATAAAATAATCATAGTCCCTGAATCTTAATAAAACTAAAAATTAAGGAATTTCAAAAATTTAGAAAATATTTGAAAAATCGAGAAAAAAACCGTCCAATGCTTCCGCTTTGTTCCAGTGGCTCTTTTATACCCGTACTTTCCTTCCCATTCCATATTTTCCCCCAAGACTCCGCCCCTACCCGTGTTTATGTTCTTTTCATTCTCCTCGCCGTCCGTCCTTCCGTTATCACTAAATAGGCGGTGTGTGTGTGTGTGATTCAGAGGAGACATTCCTTCCTTCCTTTCCCCCCCAAATGAGGTGTTCTCTGTTATATCAACACAGTTTAGGACACATACCATAATAACACATTGTTGTTTTTCCGGGTAAAACAGTGATGTATTGAGGGAAATAAAGACAACAAATATTTGCTTGTTTAGGTGGTGATGACCACTCGATTTGTTTTTTCGAAACTTTGATAGCGGTTTTCTGGGGTGTCAAAAAGCGAAAACGTTCGAGTAAGGGTATCAATCGATTGGAAATCATCTCTAGATCATTTTACTTGTAGATCACTTTTTGATATCGATTATGGTTTTTGAGATATTGAGAAAAATGTCAGCTGCTCGGATTTTCCAATTTTAGCCAATTTTCAAAGTCCTGTAATTTGTTTGGTTTTTGAGAAAATTGAGCAAGTTGGGGTATCAATCAATCGGATATCATCTCCAGATCAACTTTTTAGTTGATAACTTTTTGATATCACTCATAGTTTTCGAAATATGGGCAAAAATGCAAACTGCTCTCGGATTTTCAACTTTTTACAATTTCAATTTTCAAATCACTGTCACTCATTGGTTTTTTGAGAAAATGAAACAAGTAAGGATACCAATCGATAAGAAATCACCTGTAGATCATTTTTTCAGTTGATCATTTTTCGATATCACTGATATCCCCCAAGATATCGACTGATAACTGACCCCATGTTTGAAGTTCAAAAATTCATCGAAAAAACTTTTTTTTTTTGTTTATTTTCGATGGTCAAACGGGGAGGGGAGAGGTGTGGGTGCGTGGGAAATGGAAAAATCGGGAAGTGGGGGGAGGGGTAAATAATAAATATAGGAAATTGGATGGAATGGAAAGGGGGGGGGGAGCGTGGGAGAGATGATCAGTTTCAAATACTTTCCGCACATACTCTGAGCCATTTTGAACCAAATGGACGGTATTTTGAGGTTCAGGGACGTGGAAATTGGAAAATTAGTTGACTACAGTAATCCTGGGTTACTGTACCTATTATAAACTAGATTCTACAGTAACCCGTTCCTAAACTACAGAAGTATCCTAGAGTAACCACCCAGTTCTTCTTCCACTCGGCTAATGTAGGATTACTGTAGCTTAGGATTACGGTAGGATTACTGTAGCTCCTTAGTTACCGACTACCTATCGTAATCCTACTCTACAGGAGTGTTCTGTGTTTTAAGGTGACTGTATTTAGGTAGATCACAGTAGCTGAGTCTCCTAGTACGTACCGTAATCCTAGTCTACAGTAACCACGCAGTTCTCCACTCGGTTACTGTAGGATTACTGTGCATTATGTTACGGTAGATAGATCACAGTTCCTCAGCTACCGACTACCTACCGTAATCCTAATCTACAGTATCCAACGTTTTGTGTTTCAAGTTTACTGTATTAAGGTAGATCACAGTAGTACAATAACCACCTAGTTCTTCCACTCGGCCACTATAGGATTACGATAGACGGTACCTACCGTAACCCCAAACATTATCCATCCAGCCCTTCCACTCGGTTACTGTAGGATTACTGTACAAATGAATGTAGCGTGCTCTTCCGTGTTTTCGTGTATGCGTGTGTGTTCCGCCAAACAAATAAATATTTATTCCTCTCCTAAATATTTGGCTATTCACCACTGTCTGTTGTACATGACAGAGTGTAAATACAAAATGATCTACGCCTCGACGGGAACCATCCGATTCGGCTGTATCGTTCCGTGAGTGACGCGTTGCTCGTAGAACCGATGGCCGTTCACGTTGCGTTTGAACTCGAACGAGCGGTCGCTGCAAGTGCGCCCCGTTGGACTGTTGCTGCTGCAGTGCAGTGGAGCGAACTTACCGTCGAGAGAGCACCTTCTCCGCCGGACAAATGTCGATGGGCTGCTGCTGGATGAAGTCGCTGTGTTGGGTCGACTCGCCGTAGAACTCGCCCGTCGTGCCCACTGTCAACTCGTCCCTCGTCCGTTGTTGGGGCACTTTTTCGACTGGAATTCAAGATTGGGTTACTGTAGCCTTTGCTTGGGTTACTGTAGTCTATCGGTGTTTGCACACACTCTTTGGTTACCGTAACCTGACTCGATTGAAGAATTCCTATTGTAGATTACTGTAGATTACCAAACTACTTTAAATGAAATTGGATACGAGAATACTGTACCTTTGTTTGGGTTACTGTAGCCTAGGATCCTTCCGGTGTTTGCACACACTCTTTGCCTACCGTAACCAAACTACTGTGAATGAAGTTGAATGCGGAATAGCACGGGTACAGTGACTTTTCGGATCTTGTACCTTTGTTTGGGTTACTGTAGCTTATCGGTGTTTGCACATACTTTTTGGCTACCGTAACCCAACTCGATTGAAGAATTCCTACTGTAGGTTACTGTACCTTTGCTTGGGTCACTGTGGTCTATCGGTGTTTGCACAGATTGTTTAGCCTAAGATAACCTAAGTCAATCTTCGCAGGCTAATGTAACTGGACATCTAGGCTACGGTATCTTCCGTTGGGTTACTGTAGCTTATCGGTGTTTGCACACACCATCCGACTACCGTAAACCTCGCCTACTGTAACTCACCGCTCTTCATCTGGAACCCATCCTGATACGTCGTGTTCGCATCGAAACGGGACACGTGTCCACCCAACGTGTCCTCACGTGGCTTCACGTTTATCACTCTGCAACTTGGCGTTGTTTAAGTAGATTTTCTGGGAAAACGACGGATTACTATTTTGAATTTTTTTTTTGATTTTTAAAGTTTTTTTTTTCCAATGTTACAAACATTTTGAAAATTCAAATTTTTTTTCTTAATTTTCAAAAAAAAAGTATGTTTTTTTTATTAAAATATTATTTTTCTGATTTTCGTGATTTTTGAACTTCCACAGTTTTGGGGTTCAGCTTTTTTTGATTTTCAAAAAAAAAAAATTTTGATTTTTTTCCATTTTGTTTCTTTGATTTTTTTCCATTTTGTGGTTCGTTTTAATTTTAATTTTTTATTGGTTTAAATTTTTAAAATTTTTTTTTGTCGATTGTTGGATTTAAGATTTTTTAAAAATTCAGAAAAATCGTGAAATGAAAGTGAAAATAATCCAATTAAATACCGTTTTTCATCGACTTGCACGGTGCTCAAACACTGCCCCGGAGAATCGTTATACTGTCGGTGCAAAATCCATTAAAACGCGCTCTATTGCACTCGAAAATGGAGGGAAAGTGGAGATTTCAAACATAGTTTTCGGTGGCCGC
Organism: Caenorhabditis macrosperma; assembly: GCA_963932285.1. Taxonomy (NCBI): domain Eukaryota; kingdom Metazoa; phylum Nematoda; class Chromadorea; order Rhabditida; family Rhabditidae; genus Caenorhabditis; species Caenorhabditis macrosperma. Next base: position 14,148,065 of record OZ010622.1, read on the forward strand.
GGCCGTCGGTTTTCTAGGCCATTTCGAAGAAATTCATTGAAAAATCGCGCGAAAAAAATTAAACTTTCGAAATGGCCTATAAAACCGACGGCCGCGGCCACCGAAAACTATGTTTGAAATCTCTCCCCTTTCCCTCCATTTTCGAGTGCAAAAGAGCGCGTTTTAATGGATTTTGCACCGACAGTATCTCGAGGTTGATAAGAGATATCAAAAAGATGTCAACAGAAGGTTTGTAGATCAAAACTAGGACTACAAGTTTGCAGTTAACAACTTTTTGATATCTCTTATCAATCTTGAGATATAATGGTTCTCCATGGCAGTATACGGGGTAATCCAATTAAAAAAGGTATTTTTCCACTGTCGAGAAAACTGGAATTTCCTCTGATTTTTTTAATTCCATAAAAAAAATGCGAACAGACAATTGAATTCCCGAAATTCCTCTCTCTCTCTTGTCATTTGTCATTTCTTGAGAAGAGGTCGTCAGTCACAATTGTAATTCCCCCTCTCCTCCTGTCTAGAATCTAGACACCCCCCCCCCCCCCCCGACCATTAAAAAGTGACACAGACCGGTAGATAGATAGATAGATAGACAGTTGAACAGAAGAAGAAGTATTACTCATCAAACTGACGAGAGACAGAGAGAGAGAGTGTGTAAAGAGGAGAGGGCCCCCAGAGAAAAAGGTACTCGCCTGACGTGTGGCCTCTGAACAAAGTCGGCCCTTTGTGTCGACGTGGCGTCGAACTTCGAGGGATCCCCTCCGAGGTGGGAAGACGACGCGGGGCGAGTCAGCGGCTGTCTTTGGGCACTCTTCCGCTGGAAGTCTGCTCTATTTGTGGACACTCCCTCGAATGGAGCCGCGGGGGTCGACGAGATGTCGTTGGAGGAGCGCATCGGGTATGCACGAGCTTCTGGCTGCAAAATATCGAATTGGGGGAGGGTCCCGAAAGGGTTCCGGGAAGATTCCGGATGGATTCCGGTAAGGTTCTGGATGGTTTGTGGAAGATTTTCTAAAGAGTTCCGAATGATTTACGGATGATTTCTGGAAGGTTTTATTGTTAGGTGGTTTCTAGACAGATCCGAAAGATATTTGAAAGGTTTCTGAAACGTTTTGTACAGCATCCGGGACGACCAGACGATTTCCCGATGGCTTTTGAAAAGATCCCGGATAGCCTTCGGATGGTTACGGATGGATTTATCAAGAGTTCCGGGTGGCTTCTAGAAATATTCGAAGGACTTCCGTATGGTTCTGGATAGCTTCCGGAAACATTGGAATGATTTCCGAATACAGGTTCTGAACTGTTCCGGATGATTTAGTACCAGAACCATCCTAGACATACCAGATGCATCCAGATGTGGTTCCTATGTAAGGAACAGTACCAGAACCATCCTAGACATACCAGGTGTATCCAGATGTGGTTCCTATGTAAGGAACAGTACCAGAACCATCCTAGACATACCAGGTGTATCCAGATGTGGTTCCTATGTAAGGAACAATACCAGAACCATCCTAGACATACCAGATGTATCCAGATGTGGTTCCTATGTAAGGAACAGTACCAGAACCATCCTAGACATACCAGATGCATCCAGATGTGGTTCCTATGTAAGGAACAGTACCAGAACCATCCTAGACATACCAGATGTATCCAGATGTGGTTCCTATGTAAGGAACAGTACCAGAACCATCCTAGACATACCAGATGTATCCAGATGTGGTTCCTATGTAAGGAACAGTACCAGAACCATCCTAGACATACCAGATGTATCCAGATGTGGTTCCTATGTAAGGAACAGTACCAGAACCATCCTAGACATACCAGATGTATCCAGATGTGGTTCCTATGTAAGGAACAGTACCAGAACCATCCTAGACATACCAGGTGTATCCAGATGTGGTTCCTATGTAAGGAACAGTACCAGAACCATCCTAGACATACCAGATGTATCCAGATGTGGTTCCTATGTAAGGAACAGTACCAGAACCATCCTAGACATACCAGATGTATCCAGATGTGGTTCCTATGTAAGGAACAGTACCAGAACCATCCTAGACATACCAGATGTATCCAGATGTGGTTCCTATGTAAGGAACAGTACCAGAACCATCCTAGACATACCAGATGTATCCAGATGTGGTTCCTATGTAAGGAACAGTACCAGAACCATCCTAGACATACCAGATGTATCCAGATGTGGTTCCTATGTAAGGAACAGTACCAGAACCATCCTAGACATACCAGATGTATCCAGATGTGGTTCCTATGTAAGGAACAGTACCAGAACCATCCTAGACATACCAGATGTATCCAGATGTGGTTCCTATGTAAGGAACAGTACCAGAACCATCCTAGACATACCAGATGTATCCAGATGTGGTTCCTATGTAAGGAACAGTACCAGAACCATCCTAGACATACCAGGTGTATCCAGATGTGGTTCCTATGTAAGGAACAGTACCAGAACCATCCTAGACATACCAGATGTATCCAGATGTGGTTCCTATGTAAGGAACAGTACCAGAACCATCCTAGACATACCAGGTGTATCCAGATGTGGTTCCTATGTAAGGAACAGTACCAGAACCATCCTAGACATACCAGATGCATCCAGATGTGGTTCCTATGTAAGGAACAGTACCAGAACCATCCTAGACATACCAGGTGTATCCAGATGTGGTTCCTATGTAAGGAACAGTACCAGAACCATCCTAGACATACCAGATGCATCCAGATGTGGTTCCTATGTAAGGAACAGTACCAGAACCATCCTAGACATACCAGGTGTATCCAGATGTGGTTCCTATGTAAGGAACAGTACCAGAACCATCCTAGACATACCAGATGTATCCAGATGTGGTTCCTATGTAAGGAACAGTACCAGAACCATCCTAGACATACCAGGTGTATCCAGATGTGGTTCCTATGTAAGGAACAGTACCAGAACCATCCTAGACATACCAGATGTATCCAGATGTGGTTCCTATGTAAGGAACAGTACCAGAACCATCCTAGACATACCAGATGTATCCAGATGTGGTTCCTATGTAAGGAACAGTACCAGAACCATCCTAGACATACCAGGTGTATCCAGATGTGGTTCCTATGTAAGGAACAGTACCAGAACCATCCTAGACATACCAGATGCATCCAGATGTGGTTCCTATGTAAGGAACAGTACCAGAACCATCCTAGACATACCAGGTGTATCCAGATGTGGTTCCTATGTAAGGAACAGTACCAGAACCATCCTAGACATACCAGATGTATCCAGATGTGGTTCCTATGTAAGGAACAGTACCAGAACCATCCTAGACATACCAGGTGTATCCAGATGTGGTTCCTATGTAAGGAACAGTACCAGAACCATCCTAGACATACCAGATGCATCCAGATGTGGTTCCTATGTAAGGAACAGTACCAGAACCATCCTAGACATACCAGGTGTATCCAGATGTGGTTCCTATGTAAGGAACAGTACCAGAACCATCCTAGACATACCAGATGTATCCAGATGTGGTTCCTATGTAAGGAACAGTACCAGAACCATCCTGGACATACCAGGTGTATCCAGATGTGGTTCCTATGTAAGGAACAGTACCAGAACCATCCTAGACATACCAGATGTATCCAGATGTGGTTCCTATGTAAGGAACAGTACCAGAACCATCCTAGACATACCAGATGTATCCAGATGTGGTTCCTATGTAAGGAACAGTACCAGAACCATCCTAGACATACCAGGTGTATCCAGATGTGGTTCCTATGTAAGGAACAGTACCAGAACCATCCTAGACATACCAGATGTATCCAGATGTGGTTCCTATGTAAGGAACAGTACCAGAACCATCCTAGACATACCAGGTGTATCCAGATGTGGTTCCTATGTAAGGAACAGTACCAGAACCATCCTAGACACACCAGATGTATCCAGATGTGGTTCCTATGTAAGGAACAGTACCAGAACCATCCTAGACACACCAGATGTATCCAGATGTGGTTCCTATGTAAGGAACAGTACCAGAACCATCCTAGACATACCAGGTGTATCCAGATGTGGTTCCTATGTAAGGAACAGTACCAGAACCATCCTAGACATACCAGGTGTATCCAGATGTGGTTCCTATGTAAGGAACAGTACCAGAACCATCCTAGACATACCAGGTGTATCCAGATGTGGTTCCTATGTAAGGAACAGTACCAGAACCATCCTAGACATACCAGGTGTATCCAGATGTGGTTCCTATGTAAGGAACAGTACCAGAACCATCCTAGACATACCAGATGTATCCAGATGTGGTTCCTATGTAAGGAACAGTACCAGAACCATCCTAGACATACCAGGTGTATCCAGATGTGGTTCCTATGTAAGGAACAGTACCAGAACCATCTTAGACATACCAGGTGTATCCAGATGTGGTTCCTATGTAAGGAACAGTACCAGAACCATCCTAGACACACCAGATGTATCCAGATGTGGTTCCTATGTAAGGAACAGTACCAGAACCATCTTAGACATACCAGGTGTATCCAGATGTGGTTCCTATGTAAGGAACAGTACCAGAACCATCCTAGACATACCAGATGTATCCAGATGTGGTTCCTATGTAAGGAACAGTACCAGAACCATCCTAGACATACCAGGTGTATCCAGATGTGGTTCCTATGTAAGGAACAGTACCAGAACCATCCTAGACATACCAGGTGTATCCAGATGTGGTTCCTATGTAAGGAACAGTACCAGAACCATCTTAGACATACCAGATGTATCCAGATGTGGTTCCTATGTAAGGAACAGTACCAGAACCATCTTAGACATACCAGGTGTATCCAGATGTGGTTCCTATGTAAGGAACAGTACCAGAACCATCCTAGACATTCCAGATGCATCCAGATGTGGTTCCTATGTAAGGAACAGTACCAGAACCATCCTAGACATACCAGATGTATCCAGATGTGGTTCCTATGTAAGGAACAGTACCAGAACCATCCTAGACATACCAGGTGTATCCAGATGTGGTTCCTATGTAAGGAACAGTACCAGAACCATCTTAGACATACCAGGTGTATCCAGATGTGGTTCCTATGTAAGGAACAGTACCAGAACCATCTTAGACATACCAGATGTATCCAGATGTGGTTCCTATGTAAGGAACAGTACCAGAACCATCCTAGACATACCAGATGTATCCAGATGTGGTTCCTATGTAAGGAACAGTACCAGAACCATCCTAGACATACCAGGTGTATCCAGATGTGGTTCCTATGTAAGGAACAGTACCAGAACCATCTTAGACATACCAGGTGTATCCAGATGTGGTTCCTATGTAAGGAACAGTACCAGAACCATCTTAGACATACCAGGTGTATCCAGATGTGGTTCCTATGTAAGGAACAGTACCAGAACCATCTTAGACATACCAGATGTATCCAGATGTGGTTCCTATGTAAGGAACAGTACCAGAACCATCCTAGACATACCAGATGTATCCAGATGTGGTTCCTATGTAAGGAACAGTACCAGAACCATCCTAGACATACCAGGTGTATCCAGATGTGGTTCCTATGTAAGGAACAGTACCAGAACCATCCTAGACATACCAGATGTATCCAGATGTGGTTCCTATGTAAGGAACAGTACCAGAACCATCCTAGACATACCAGGTGTATCCAGATGTGGTTCCTATGTAAGGAACAGTACCAGAACCATCTTAGACATACCAGGTGTATCCAGATGTGGTTCCTATGTAAGGAACAGTACCAGAACCATCCTAGACATACCAGGTGTATCCAGATGTGGTTCCTATGTAAGGAACAGTACCAGAACCATCTTAGACATACCAGGTGTATCCAGATGTGGTTCCTATCTTTCTTATATATATTCTCCCAGAGGAGTGGGTTTTTCATTCGTTCATTCCGTCCGTCCGTCCGCACACGCTATAATCGGGGGTGGCGGGCGCTCATCGCGGACCCTGATGGGTGTCGGCTGCTTCGTTTTCTCTTAATAAGGCGTCCCGCCGCCGCCGCCGCCGCAGCCGGTTCAATTACCCAAGTTAGAGGTAAACCCCGCTGGGTTTTGAGAAAAGTGAGGATCTGATTACATATTCGGATAGAGCTCGACGAGACGAGACGAAATGGCTTTTTGCTTACTAATTTTGATCCACGGACGACCGTTTTATAAGGGGTTGAAGTTGCAGTTTTCACTGATGCCCGCCGCCGCAGTCAGTGGCCGCAATAGTGGCTCTCGGTGGTGTTGTGGTAACGCACGCGTCTCTCGATCCGAGCAGTGCGGGTTCGAAACCACCACACACCAAAACTTTTTTGCATTGATTTCTTCAACCAAAGAAGCCAACGTGTCTCGCCAGCGTACCCGAAAACAGCTTTTTTCGATGGAAATCAGTGAAGAATTAGAAATTTAGGAGACTTGCGGCAAGAACCGTTGACTTTTTGGAAGAAACTACAAAGATTTCAAACAAGTGAATGGAACTGAAAGTTTTCAATGGTCTTCCATGTGCCAAACCCATCGATCGATGAATCTCACTCGAAAAATGGTGATTCGGCCACAAACTGGCGCGAAAAGCAAACTTAGTGACCAAACCCATTGAAATGACTATATTTTTTTCGAAATGCTACTGGAAGCATGTTCTTTTCAACGGAAAGTGAACGGAAAGATTCAATCGTTCTGCAAGTCCCCTCGCCAACCCACAGTGCGAGTGATCGTCCAATAAAGTTTTGGACGTGCCTCCACGGGTGTCGGAGTGGCTGAATTCACTGTGGAGCTTTTTCTCACTTTTCTTTCCATCTAACAAGCTTTTCCTCCAAATGAACCAGGATCCAGAGTTCATCAGAGGATGACAATCAATGGAGACGATGGTTCTCCGTTTCGAAAGGCTTCACCATACTCCTGGACCGCAGATGTGTACGAGTTGCCTTCACTTCAGAAACATTCTCTTTCAGAAAACATCCACTTAGTAAAAAGAGCCCTTTCGAGAAAGACAGCGCGACAAACAACTCCACAGAGAGTTCAAACAAAAGCCTCATCTCCAAAAACGCGGACAGTCGCCACCGCAACTGTTTCCGTTCGCACGTTTAAATTCGCCGTGCCGCCATGTTTCTATTCAAAACAAGAAAAAAACAAGCCTACAAAGAAGAAGATGCGCCCAGAAGGCCTTAGATGCCACAGATCGCTTTCAAACTATTATCCGACCTGCAAAAGTTGAAACTTCTGCGCCGACCGCGACGCAGCCGCAACGCGTCCGAATATGCGTTCTCTCGCCACGAAAACGGATTTTTTGACGAAAAGTACGGTAGAAAAGCTCCGTCGCGGTCGGCGCAGAAGTTTCAACTTTTGCAGGTCGGATAGTATACGTGCATCATCGAGTCACCATACCGGACCCCTGTCTCAACATGTTTTCTCCTACGGAAAGTGAACGGAAATATCCAATCGTTCTGCCAGTGCCCCTCGCCAAACCACCGTGCGAGTGATGGCCCAATCGAGTTTCGGACATGCCTCCACGGGTGTCGGAACCGTTCTTGAATCTGTGAATGGACCAGGATCCAGAGTTAACCAGAGAATGGTTCTCCGTTCCGAGAGACCTCATCACACTGCCTGAATCGAAGATGTGTACCAGTTGCCCTCACTTTAGAAACATTCTCTCTCCAAAAGCATCCGTTTTGGAAAAATATCCTTTTCGTGAAAGAAACGGCATGTCCAACAACTCCAAAGTGCATGAAAACAAAATTCAAACATTCAATTTTGAAACACCTTCCGTTCTAACATTTGTCTATTTAGAAATGAAAACAGGAAATGAAGCCTAAAAAGTAAAAGATGCCTTCCACAAGGCATCAGAATCCATATATAGCTTATATATAGCATATATAGAAACTCTATTTTAATGGCATGCCGTTCAGATTCCATATGTAGCTTAGCGAATTCGCGTGCATCATCGGACGACCATACCCCTTTTTCAAAAATTGGCCAAATCGGACCAGTAGGCGCTGAAAAAAGGCTGCGAACGTACAAACGAACGAACAAATTGAAACTTTGAAGGAGCACATTTTGAGTACCATAAAAACTCTATTACAACGGCACTCCGTTGCCCTTTTCAAGCTCCCATTTTGGGCGCGGCAGTATTAAAAGTGCCGTTGTGATAATGTTTTTGAGATAATTTAGAATCATAAATTTTGAAACACCTTCCAAAAAGGAACGAACAAGAAAACCGCGGAGCCCAGTCTGTAGGGGCGGCGATAGCCGCCACGTACAGGCTGGTGTAAGGAACAGTACCAGAACCATCCTAGACATACCAGGTGTATCCAGATGTGGTTCCTATGTAAGGAACAGTACCAGAACCATCTTAGACATACCAGGTGTATCCAGATGTGGTTCCTATGTAAGGAACAGTACCAGAACCATCCTGGACATACCAGGTGTATCCAGATGTGGTTCCTATGTAAGGAACAGTACCAGAACCATCCTAGACATACCAGATGTATCCAGATGTGGTTCCTATGTAAGGAACAGTACCAGAACCATCCTAGACATACCAGGTGTATCCAGATGTGGTTCCTATGTAAGGAACAGTACCAGAACCATCCTAGACATACCAGATGTATCCAGATGTGGTTCCTATGTAAGGAACAGTACCAGAACCATCTTAGACACACCAGATGTATCCAGATGTGGTTCCTATGTAAGGAACAGTACCAGAACCATCCTAGACATACCAGGTGTATCCAGATGTGGTTCCTATGTAAGGAACAGTACCAGAACCATCTTAGACATACCAGGTGTATCCAGATGTGGTTCCTATGTAAGGAACAGTACCAGAACCATCCTAGACATACCAGGTGTATCCAGATGTGGTTCCTATGTAAGGAACAGTACCAGAACCATCTTAGACACACCAGATGTATCCAGATGTGGTTCCTATGTAAGGAACAGTACCAGAACCATCCTAGACATACCAGGTGTATCCAGATGTGGTTCCTATGTAAGGAACAGTACCAGAACCATCCTAGACATACCAGATGCATCCAGATGTGGTTCCTATGTAAGGAACAGTACCAGAACCATCCTAGACATACCAGGTGTATCCAGATGTGGTTCCTATGTAAGGAACAGTACCAGAACCATCCTAGACATACCAGGTGTATCCAGATGTGGTTCCTATGTAAGGAACAGTACCAGAACCATCCTAGACATACCAGGTGTATCCAGATGTGGTTCCTATGTAAGGAACAGTACCAGAACCATCCTAGACATACCAGATGCATCCAGATGTGGTTCCTATGTAAGGAACAGTACCAGAACCATCCTAGACATACCAGATGCATCCAGATGTGGTTCCTATGTAAGGAACAGTACCAGAATTCCGGAACTCTCCGAATATAAACTGTGCCATTTCGGATAACTAACCGTTTTCCTGACGTAGTCGGCTCGATTGGTGGATAAGACGAGAAACGGACTGCTCGTCGGCAGAAGAACTTCATCGACAGCCTTCACTGGAACAGCTCGATCGGCCTGAATGACACGATTAGGAAGAGGAGGATTACTGTAGGTGGTGATGGGGGATACTGTACCTGTTTCCTGTCAAAGTCCGCCCGATTCGTAGTTGTGTCATAGAATGGACCGGCGGATAGTCTCCGGTCGGTCAGCGATCTGGGCACCATTACTTGACGATCTGCCTGAAACTAAGGGGATTACTGTAGCTATGGGCTATGGGTTACTGTATCCATGAGCTACAGTAGCTTTGGGGTACAGTAGCTAGTGGTTACTGTATCTATGGGGTACTGTATCTACGGGCTACTGTAGACATGAGATACTGTTATCATGGGCTACAGGAGTTATGGGTTACTGTAGATATGGGTTACTGTGTCCACAAGCTACTGTAGCTGTAGCCAGTGATTACTGTATCTATGGTATACTGTACCTATGGCATACTGTACCTATGGCATACTGTAGACATGAGATACTGTAGCTATGACATACTGTACCCCTCTGGATTACTGTACCTGTTTCCTATCGTAATCCGCCTTGTTGGTAGTCACTCCACTAAACGGTCCGCTGAACATCTCCGTACTAGTGGGTCCTCTTTGAATTGCGGACCTTTCTGCCTAAAATCTCCCCAGGGTTACTGTAGTTCGCTGGAGCGCACTTTCTACTCTACTCTTCTTCACCTGCTTCTGATCATAATCCGCCTTATTGGTGGTCGTTCCGGAGAAGGGACCCGAGAACATTTGAGAGTCGTTGGGTCCTTTGAAAATTCCACTTCTATTCGCCTGGAATTGAGGTTTTAAGCGGTCAAAACATTCAGGTAAGGGTATCAATCGATAGGAAATCATCTGTAGATCACTTTTGCAGTTGATCACTTTCTCATATCACTCACAGCCTTTGAGATATCAGGTAAAATGTCAATTGATTGCTTTCCGAAGTTTTGAAAATTTTGTCATTATTCAAACTGATCTGATTTGATTGTTTGATAAGAAAATCGAGCAAGTCAGAGTATCAATCGATAGGAAATTATCCGTAGATCATTTTTGCAGTTGATCACTTTTTGATATCACCGATATTGTTCGAGATATTAATCGATTTCTAAATGGAACAATTGTGCTGGAACTTCTCGATGCTACGTTACGTTTGATACGGTATATCACGAAAACTAAAAATCCAATCGAAAAATTGTCAACTAGAAAAATGATCAGCATCCAATTCTCTACAAAATCACTTTATATTCATATTTTTTAAAAATGACTAATCCAAAGATTACCGTACCCAAACACCCACCTGTTTCTGATCAAAGTCCGCCTTGTTAGTAGTGACTCCACTGAATGGCCCCGAGAACATTTCGGTGCTTGTGGGTCCTCGAAGGATTTCCGATCTTTCAGCCTCAAAGGATTACGGTACCTTGGAGGGATTACTGTAGGGATACTGTACCTGCTTCTGATCGTAATCCGCCTTGTTAGTGGTCACTCCATTAAACGGCCCTGAGAACATATTCGTGCTTGTTGGTCCACGCAACAGTCCTGATCGTTCGGCCTGCAAGGGTTACTGTAGATTACTGTAGGCTACAGTAATCCTCACCTGTTTCTTGTCGAAGTCCGCCCGATTCGTAGTTGTTCCATTGAACGGTCCACTGAACATTTGCGCATCCTGTGCTGGCCCACGTACCATTCCGGAACGCGCGTCCTGAACGGCGAATCGTCAATTTGTTCGGTAGAGCGCACTTACTCCTTTATAGTCGAAATCGGTTTTTTGGGTTGTTGCCCCGTCGAAATCGCCCGATTGCAAACCATTTGTCGCGGGACGAAGAGCCGCTTGACGACCGACCTGTAGTTTTGCATTAGAGCGCACTTGCAACATTCTCAACGGAGCGCACTTACCGTTTTGCCTTGAAAATCGGTTTTGTTCGTCGTTTCGCCCAGGAACTCTCCGGAATCCAACTGACTGTCGACGAACTTGAACGGCGCGTTTCGGGTGACCTGAATGGGAAATTCAGATGACGTCGGGTCTTCTGAATTTTGGAAATAAGTGAGAAGACCCCTTGACTAGGTGCTGTTCAATTTTGAGCTCAATCTGACTACTTTGGGCCGAGTTATGCTCTTTTCACCGAAAAACACTTATTTCGACTATGGGCTGACTTTCAGAAGACGTGCTGCTTCTGAATCGTACTGTATCGACATGAAACTTTGAGAACATGTTCCTAGACCCCCTGACTATGCCATGTCCGAGTTCCAGCTCAATCGGAGCATTTTGAGCCGAGTTATGCTCTTTTCACCCAGCAGCAGCCATTTTTACTATTCTACCTGACTTTCAGAAGACGTGCTGCATCTGAATTTCATGGTATCTACATGAAACTTTGGGAACATGTTCCTGTACCCCCTGACTATGCTCTGTCCAAGTTTCAGCCCAATCTGGCCATTTTGGGCCGAGTTATGCTCACCTTCTTGGCTCCATAGTCCTGCCGATTAATCGTGGTGCCGTCGAAATCGCCGTCCGACAGAAATGTCGCATTTTGCGATTTGGCCACTTTCTCCCTGAAAAACAGACACTTTCTATCGCGCTCTATTGATAACCGCCGCTGAAATTGAAATTTGAAATTTTTCGATTTTTTTTTGAAAAAAAATTTCGAAAAATTTTCAGATTTTCAGATTTTCAGATTTACAGTTTTACAGCTAGAAGTCTGAAACAATTGGGATAATATTATCCATTTTATTGAGCAAATACTCAAAAGTTTCCGCGCAAGAAGTTTCGGAGCATTTTGAGCCGAGTTGGGATTTTTCAAAAAAACCAAAATTTTTCAAAAATTTTTTTTTCGAAAATTAAAAAATAATTTTTTAATTTTCTGTTTCCGGAATACCGAAAACGCGACCGCCCACCTAGGCGCCTGTTTCGCCGGAAACTGCATTCCGTATTCGGTCTGATTCTCCTCGATTCCGTTGCCAAACCCCAAATCGGCGTCGACGTGCTCGCAACGGTGCCGACTGAAAAAACCGGACCGGTTTTGGTTTCCGGAAAACCGGAAAACACTCACCCGCATTGGCAAATTTGGCAAATGCACTTTTCAACGGTTTCCGTCATTTATCGATTTTTTTGTGTTTTTTTTTGTCAGGGAAAAATATAAAAAATATGGGGGAAATCTCCGCAAAAATGCACGAACAAAAGAGAAAGAATGAAGCGATGTGCTCTTTTTTGCGGGGCGGCTGCTCCTGGAAACGGATCTCCATCCCGACGGGCGGCTCGTCGAGCAGCACCCCACTCACCACCACACCGCCCATAATTCATCGTGGTCCGTTGAGCACATTTCCGAAAAACTCTGCGTGCGCGCGCTTTTTTTCTTACGGAAAAGAGCATAATTGTCGCGGTGGGATGGAGCGAAAAGTACAATGGGAGTATTTAGTGGCTGCGGTTTTTGGTCGGAGAAGGGAATGTAATGCTTTTTTCGAAGATGAGGGAGTATTCTGGAATTTAAATTTTTCAATATAGGCTTTTCAGATAATTCATCAATTTTTCAGATTTTTTTTTCAGATGAACCGTGCTGAAAATTCGTGAAACCCTGCTGAAATTCATTTGAAATTCATTCATTTTGCAATCGGGTTACTGTAGCTGTGCAAATTGCCGCCGTCGTGTTTGCGTACAGCGCGCGCGTCTTTGAAAAATATTTTTGTTTAAACGTTTTCCAACTTTTCCACCGGTTTTTTTTTGCTTTTCTCACGTTTTCCAATGTTCCTTCAGGATTTTTGATAACGTTCCGTCAAATATCAATAGTTTTTCATGTTTAAGCTGAAAAATCGAGTAAGTCAGGCAAAATATCGTGGGGAGGTTGAGATTGGCTATTCCTCATTTTTCTTCGTTGAGTTTCGGTTCTTTTTGCACTTGTGTATTGTCTCAAAGCTTCTGGATTTCATTAACCGATTAATTTTCCCAGAATTAACAAGTTTCTCCAAACATTCGTCATTTTTCCCGTTCATGATTTATTTTTCCGAAATGTAAAGTTCTTTTGCTCAATTTTTCAAATTTTCAAAAGCAGAATTTCAGCGTTTTCCTCTACTTCTTGAAAATCATCTCCAATTCGAGTTCCTCTTTGGAAAACTAAAACTGGATTTCCATAAAAAGTTTTTTTTAAAAATAATATTTTAAATTTTCAGAATTTTTTCTCAAAGTTATTTAAAAGAAAAAAAGTTTCCCGCTGTGTTTCCCCTGACACACGCACACTCATCGAACGCATCAAAAATCGAAACGGATAGGCAACGAATTGCAACGTGTATCCCTCTCTCTCTCTCATTTTTCTCTCCGACCCGACAGAAAAAAATCGGATGAGTAATCGGTTTTCTCTCGCAGAGAAATGAAGAGAACAGCTGTTCTTTTGGGCCATTTCCCTTCCGATTCGTGTGTTTGTTTGTCATTCTGTTGCCAGTGAGAAACACAAAAAAATACACAGAAAATCAGCAACAAACAAATAAAATTCGTTCCCTGCCATTTTCTCTTCGCCTTTTAATTGTGTTTGACCTTCCCCTTCCACCACCAAATTCATTGCCAAACATACCAAATTCGATTGTGGTTTTGAACTGTTTCGACATTTTTTTTGTTAGATTCTTTTTACATTTAGGGCATTTGTCCCTTGAAAAAGTGTATTTTTAGTGTTGTTCTTTTAAAATTCCAGTTCGATCAGACGAAAAAAGAAAAAGAAAATGTGTTTTTTTTTCTGCGAAGGGCAGTTTCAAAAATAGCATCTTGTCATGCATTTCTGACTGGATTTGGTAACAATTGGTGATTTTTTGTAGTTCCCAGAAAAAAAATTTTTTTTTCACTGTTGAAAAAAAATTGGAGTTTTCCGTTGTTTTTATTTCCATAATTAATTAAAAATCCACAAGTTATATGAAAATGCAAATTTTAAAAAAATTGAAAAATTAGAATTTGCCCTATTCATCGTTCCCCGATTTTTTAATCATTGTTGGTAAATTAACTATTTTGTAAAATTTTAATCTTTTTCAGGGAAAAAAAATCCGAAAAATTCAAATTTTTCCGGAAAAAAGCTCAAGATCGCTCGCTCGACGAAAACAAGGATAAATCCCACATTCCCCTTTTCAATAAAAGAAAGCTCTCAGATGTTTATCGATAAAGTAGTAATAAATGCCCAAACCGAGTCAACAACAACAACAACGTCTTCTCGGCCCTGAAAAGGAACTCTTTCTCTCTCTCTCTCTCCTCATGTAGCTTTTCCGTTCTTTTTTGTTTTTTACCGACCCTCCCAACGCTCTCCGTGATGAACGAAACGAAGTGAGCGCGGGGAGAAATGGGGGAGGCAGCTGTAAACAACACTATCTCGCCGTCTGCGTCTCGCACACGGCGCCCGCTCTCTCGTCGCGCGCTCACCGCACGCGCGCCCCTCGTCTCATGGACTCTCTCTCCACACGCGCCAACAAACATTTTTGAATTTTGTTTAGATCCAGCTATTTTGTCATTTTCGGGGCCACACTATTTACCTACCGCATCTGGAACTTTTTGCTCACTTTTGGAGGGTTCGTACGTTTTTTCCCTTTTTTGAGAAAAATATTATTTTTTAAATAAAATAAGACAGACGAGCTTTTTTAGGCCCCTCCCGCAGTCCATCGAAATACACAATTTTTGTTATTCTGATGTCTTCTGGTCGCGCGGTCCGTTATAGTTCATCGATGAGTAGACAAGCATCGCGTGTTTTTTGTGGTTGGTTCTAGTATTTTCCCAATTACCGCTCATTCTCACTTTATTTTCTGTATTTTCGTGCATATTTCACCGTTGATAGGGAGGTTTGTTTATTTTTCCTATTTTTTCGGGAACTTTCGAGTGACTGGAATTTTTTGACAAATAACAGAAAATTCAACAAGTTGGAATTGTAATTTTCAAAAAATATATTTATGAATGTTGCAGAAAAATTATTCCAATACTCGAAAAAAATCCCCAAAATCGGAAAAATTTCCACTTTTCTGTTCTTCTGATTTCCGAAAATTGCCGAAACTCAATTTCCGCTGATATATCGGTCAACACAACTTCTCCTGATTTGATAGAGGGCATTGACTGATAGCAAATGTTTACAATGCGCCATTTTGGGTTTTGCGGGGGGTTTCCCGAAAAATTGAAAGCAAAACTGACTTTTGTCGAATTTTTCAATGAAAACTAGTACTTGTACTCGGAAAATGTGGTTTTTCCAAAAAGTTGGAACTTTAATTTTTCTTTTTCTACCTACACCTTGCGAAAGAGAGTTAGTGATAAAAAATGTTTACACCTCCACATTTTTTGTCAATTTCGCCCACTTCTCCCAGTTTTTTTGCCAATTTTACTGCATTATTGCCGTGTTACTCATCTCCCGTGCCTATTTCCGTCCCCTTCCACCGCCCTTTTCTCACCGTTCTCTTTCTTTTTCTTCAATTTCGGTCTAGGCGCCACAGGAGCAAACAATATATATTTTCAATATATATTTTATTTTTTGATTTTCTTTTTTTCCACTGTAAAAACAACAAAAATGGCTAGAAAAGCCGAATAGCCAAATAGAAAAAGTATTGTTCGCGCGACGTTTTCCCCCCGATTTTCCCCCGATTTTATCATCCTCTCGGTGGGTTTTCCATCGTAAAAAAACGTAGTATTCTCGCTGGCTTCTCTCCGTTTTTTTCCGGTCCGGTTGACTTTATTTGGCTATTTTTTGCAGAATGGTGTTCGAGTCGTTGGTCGCCGACCTGCTCAACAGGTTTCTCGGCGATTTCGTCGACAATTTGGACTCTTCTCAACTGAACATTGGCATTTGGGGAGGTACGGCGTTTTTCAGTGATTCTCATAATTCATGTTGTCATTTTTCCTTTAATTACAGGAGATGTGAAACTCGACAATCTTCAAGTAAAAGAAACGGCGCTGGATGATTTCGATCTGCCGATCAAACTCAAATACGGTTATCTCTCGTCGCTAGTGCTCAAGATACCGTGGAAGAACCTCTACAACGAGCCCGTCATCGCCACCATCGACGGTCTCAACCTGATCGTGGTGCCGAACAAGGGAGTGGTCTATAATGAGGAGAAGGCGGCGAAGAACATTCAGGAGATCAAACAGAAGACGTTGGCGCGTCTCGAGGAAGCGAGAAAAGAGCGCAGAAAGCCGAAAGATCCGCAAGCGGACACGTTCGCCGAGAAGATGGTCACACAGATTATCAAGAATCTTCAAGTGAGAAGTCCACTGTTACATGTGGAACCGTTCATATTTTCCAGGTTTCCGTCTCAAATATCCATGTTCGTTTCGAGGACAAGTACACGAATCGCCACCGTCCGTTCGCGATGGGAGTCACACTCGAGAAGCTCTACTTCAAGACCACCGACGAGAACTGGACGGAGACGATTCACAAGGACGTCGTCAAGATCATCTACAAACTGGTCTCCCTTCAGAATCTGGCCGTCTACTGGAACTCGTCGGCTGACTTCATTTCTGACTTGGACGACAAGGAGGCGATCCGAAAGAAGTTGCAGGAGACGATCCACAATGGAAAGAATCGTCCGATTGGCTACAAGTACATTTTGGAGCCGATTCAGATGGAGGCCAAGTTGAAGTTGAATCAGAAGCCGGAAACGGACGGGTCGAATTGGACGATTCCGAAGATCGATCTGGCTGTTGATATGCAAGCTTTGGCGCTTGCCATTGGCAAATTCCAGTATCAAGACATCCTGCTGTTCCTTGAGGCTCAGGAGAGATTCAACGCCGCTGGACAATATCTGAAGTATCGTCCGAACCTCAACGAGTTCAAGGGCCACTACAAGACGTGGTGGAAGTTCGCCTACACTGCGATTCTCGAGGAGAAGGTTAGAAGACGTCGGAGCAACTGGTCATGGGACCGAATGCACAAACATCGAGCACTCGTCAAGAAGTACCAGAAGGCGTGGGTTCGGCATCAGACAGAAGCGAGTCCGGGAGCCGAAGTGGATGCGACGATCAAGGAGGCCGAGAAGAAGTTGGACGTATTCAATGTGAACGTCGCCCGTCAGCAGGCCGAGTTGGAGATCGACAGACAGGGATTGACTCGGCAAGAGGACAAGCCGCAAGGATGGGTCGCTTGGGGAAAGAGTTGGTTCGGCGGAGGAGGAGCGGCGGCGCCGGCTCCGGGAGACAAGCAGAAGGCCAACGGGAAGGACATTGGTTCGCAGTTCCAAGCGGCGATGACCCCGGAGGAGAAGGCGAAGTTGTTCGAGGCGATCGACTACCAGGAGAACATTCCACCGACCAACTACCCGAAGGAATTCGTCGAGAATCGATTCGAGTTCAAACTCGGACAAGTGGCCATCGTCGTCGACGGAGCCGTCTCTATGCAGTTGTTGCAGTTGAAGGCCAACGTTGAGCAAAGACCGAGTGCTAGTGCGATGCAGTAAGTTTCCGATGATTTTTAGCCATTTACCTAACTCTCCCCTTTTCCAGCGTTGAATCCTCTATCCAGCAACTGCGAATGGACGGATGCGGCTCCGAGGTGATACGAGTGCGTGATCCGTCGATTCCGTGGATGTCGTTCCTGTTGGACACGAATCCGCTCGATGGAAACTACGATCAACTCGTCAAACTCGCGATCGCTCCGATCAACATCAAATACCAAGCGACCGCCATAAACAACGCTATCGACGTATTCAAGCCGCCCGAGTCGGTGCGCCTGAACCAACTGACAGCTCTCGCGATGTCTCGCTACGAAGAGGTCAAGGCTCGATCGGTGACTGGACTTGCTCACGCTGTCGAGCATCGCTCTCGGCTCGTCCTCGACGTCCAGATCCAGCCAGCCCGAGTTTACATCTCGGAAGGAGGCGCCTACAATGCGGAGAAGCCCACGCTGCTCGCAGATCTCGGACTGTTGTCTGTGGTTACTGTGGACACGTCAACGGTGAAAACGGAGGGACTCGACAAGCTGGCGGCTCTAATGGAGAAGGCGTACGATCGATTCCATGTGAAGCTGTCGAATGTGGTTATCGCATTCGCGGATAATGTGGAAATCGCCGAGAATTGTGTATTCGAAAAGGAGTCGCCGCTGCACGTTCTGAAGCCGACTGGATTGGATATTCAGATTCACAAGTCATCGATCGACGATTTGAGGCTTGCCAAGATGCGAGTCATCGGAGACTTGCCGGACATTGTCGTTGGAATCTCGGATGTTCGACTCATCGGACTCATGAAACTCGCCCTCTCCATCCCCACACCGAAGCCCGATGAGAAGACGGCGGCGGAGAAGGATCTGGAAGTGGTGCCGGCAGCGAAGATCAAGGATCGCGCCAAGATGAGAACTATCATGGAAGCGAATGAGATGGAAGAGGATGAGACCCAACGAGAGGAGGATGACGATGAGAAGAAGAAGAAAAAGACGAGCGAGCAGCAAGTGCAGATCGAGCTCGATCTCCGACTCAACCAGATCGGAGTCGTCGTCTACCGAAACGACGTTGTCTTCTGCGACGTCTCCATCCTCAACATGGCCTGCAAACTGCAGATGCGCACATTTGACATGGTCGTGACGGCAGAGCTCGGATCTATTCGGGTATCGCTGCCAGAGTTCAACTCTTTGGATTCCCGACGTGATCATCTCTATCTCATCGACAACGACGAAACTGAAGGCGCACTGATGACGTTGAAGTTCGTGCAGGCCAATCCAGAGTCGCCGTTCTTCGCGACGGAGTACGCGTTGACAGAGCAAGCCATCGACTTCACATTCACGAAGCTCGCCGTTTCTCTTCATCAGGAGGGAGTTCTCGAGTTGAAGGCGTTCGGAGAAGCTCTCCAGTCGCAGCTCAACGAACTTCAGAAGGACACACCGGCGGAGGAGAAGGTCGAGGAGACGGCTCGCAAGATTAGCAAGCGACTCAGCGAAAGTGTTCTCTCGATCGCTTCTCTCAGTGCTACATCGACGAAGGAGAAGAGAGTGAGAAAGAAAACCGTTGGACAGCAAATGGCCGAGATGGACACCTCGAGAAACATCAAACAACGCATCAAGGCCTCGTTCGGAAGTCTGGCGTTGATGATTGGAACGCAGAAGGCGTTGGAGACGAGTTTGGCTATCGAGAATGTGAGGATCCCTTTTCCAGATAGATACCATTTGATAATGACCTTGTTTCAGATCCACGCCAACGTGAAAATGACTGAGAAGGCGATGGAAGTGGTTGCGACCCTTCGCGCGATATCCATGGAAGACCGCACCTCTGGAGCCGTCTACAAGAAGTTGCTCTCGGTGACTGGAAAAGAGGACATGCTCAGATTCGATTTCGTCCAATACCAACGGACCGATGAGCAGAGAGCTCTCATGAAATCATCCGATGTCGATATGGTCGTCAAAATGCGACTGGCTCAGATGAGATTCGTCTTCCTGAATCTGTGGCTGGCCCGCTTGATGGCGTGGATCGCTCCGTTCCAGAACGAGGCAGTTCGTGCCGCGCATGCAGCTCAAGCGGCTGCAGCGGAAAAGGCAGCGACGGCAGCTCAAAACGTCAAGCAGATCATGGAGCAGTCGCCGCCAAGAATCCAGTTGGATGTGATCCTCGAGGCGCCGTTCATCGTTGTCCCCCGACTCTCCACCTCTCGCGACGTCATTGTCCTCCATCTTGGACGTCTGGCGCTGAAGAACGAGATTCGCGGAGACTCGCAGTTCCCGAAGGCCGTCATCGACCGAATGGACATCCTCCTCACCGATTGCACCTTCGGAATGGGAGTCATGAACGAGGACGTGTCAGCTGTAGCATCAACTTGTTTGATTTTGAAGCCCATCTCTTTCAAATTGGCTCTCCAACGAAATTTGACATTCGCCGCCGTCAAGCAGCTCCCCGAAATCGTCGTGGATGCTCATCTGAACTCTATCGAAGCGGAAATGTCGGATGTCGACTACAAGACGCTGATGCAGACGCTCTCTGGAAACTTGGCCGAAGGAGCCGATCTCGCCGTTCCACCACCACCGCCCCCTCCGGCACTCGAGGCTCCGGTCGCTGCACCGACAACGCCGAAGGAGAAGGAAGCGAAGAAGGATCGGGAAGCGAACGCCGGACCGCCAGTTGTGGAAAAATCGCATACGCGCATCGTGTTCCAGTTCGTCCTCGACAAAATCTCGGCTGTTCTCTATGAAGGAGAAGCTGTGGATGGAGTGCGTAGAGAAACCGACGCTTTTGCCGCCCTGAGACTCAACAACGTGAAGACTTCCGGAAAGATCGGAGAAGACAATTCGCTTGTGTTCGCAATGTCTCTGGACGCCTTCACGATGGACGATGAGCGAAAAGACAAGACGAAGATCTCGAAGTTGATGGACAAGAAGGGTGCGAAGGAGGAGCGATTCCTCGACATGTCGTTTAATCAAGACGCCGAAGCCAATAAGCAGGTCAAACTGAAAATGACGGCATTCTTCATTTGTCTGTGTCCGGAGTTCCTTGGTTGCCTGACGCGATTCTTCAACGTCCCACAATCGGAGGAGCAGCTGGAGAAGGAGGCGGTCGCAGTGCCTACCAAAGCAGTCACCACCACCACGGCCCAGGGAGCTTCTGGAGCCAAGAGTGCAGGTCCACCACCGCCAGCTGGCACCATTGCCATCGACTGCGACATGCATGGAGTGGAAGTGATTCTCGTGGAAGACTCGATGCATCCGGAATCCACCCAAGCTCTCATCCTCTCCTTCAACGTCACAGCGGCCTCGCATCCGAATGAGCAGACGAAGGACACCAAGATGAACGTGGCGCTGGAGAATCTGACCATCTTCTCGAGTTACTATCAGCAGAGTCGTCGATCGGAGGTCACTTACCAAGTGCTGACACCTGTCAAGATTGAGGCGCTGGTCAATATGAACACTGAGAAGAAGACCACTGAAGCGGTGCTCAAGATGTCCGCAATGGACATCAAGATGTCTCCCTCAATCATTCGACTCCTCTCCGCCGTTTCGGCAGAATTCGCAAAGTCAAGTGCTCCGACAGACGCTGGATCTTCAAGTCAGAAGATCATCAAACTTCGCAAGTGGCCCGAATACTTTGTTTCGAAGCCTATCGACCACCGAAAATACTGGTTCTTCGCCGCTCCAACGGCACAGGAAGCGATCGAGGATGAGACGCAGGAAGACTCGCAGATGGAGAAGAAGAGCCAACGGACGGATTCGATGATTGGCAAAGAGAACGCGAAGGTGGAGATTGAGAGAATCTCGTTCACACTTGAGGCTGGCACTGGAGCGGTGGGTTTTCTTGATTTCCAGAAGCACCGAGATGACATCAATTTTCAGATTCCCGTTCCGCTCATCTTCCTCGACATGCTCATCAACGCGGAAGCACACGACTGGTCGTCGGCGATGCGTGTCTCGTCGGGAATCTCACTCCAAATGTCCTACTACAACGAGTCAGTGAGCGTCTGGGAGCCGATCATCGAGCCGGTGGAGAACGAGAAGGGAGAGTTCGAGAGATGGCGATTGGCGATGACGGTACTGAGATTGTAGGAGAAATTGGGTTGAAATCATGGTTTTCAGATGAAATCCCGCAACAAGCAAGATTCTTCCGATACTTCCCCACAGACGGAGGTGAAAATCGAAGCGGACAAGATGCTCAACGTGACTGTCACTAAGTCGCTCCTCTCGTTGCTCAACAAGCTCTCCGAGGTATTCGCCACTGCCGCCAAACAAATCACCCCCACTCAAACCCGCCAACTGCCCGGAATCTCTCCATTCGTTGTGCTCAATGAGACTGGAATCGCCGTCAAGGTGCTCGACACGGATACGGTGAAAGTCAGCGAGAACGGAGAAGCCGTCGACGCGACGCACGGAGACTTTGTCGATGTGTACCTGAAGAACAAGAAGAGCGACGAGGATCGTCGGTTGAGCATTGAGCAGGAGGAAATCACCGGTGATCTCAAGTTCGAGTTGATGGGAACTGTCCGCGAGACGAAGATTGGAAGAGCTGAAAAGCGTATCATTCACTTGCCAAAGGTCAGCGAAGGAGGTCAAAAGTGGCTGATTGTGGCGGAGACGACGATGGAGAACAACAGAAGACTTGTGACCCTCAACTCGCACGTCAAGGTCACCAATCACCTCGCCTTCCCGGTCGAGCTCTACTCGAAGCGTGACACCACACTGGACTTGTTCGGAACCGTCGAGCACGGAGACACGATCCCACTGGCCGTCCCACTGCTGTTCTCGCCATCCGGAGACATCTACCTGAAGCCCGTCGACGATAAGTACGAAGTGTCGTTCGAGTCGCTCTGCTGGCACAACTTTGAGCACAACCGTCGTCAGGCGGTTCGGTGTGACGCCGATTCTGCCGAAGGACAATTCACGGGGATCTACATCGACTCTGTCGTTCACGAGGAGAAGATCGTCGATGGAGGAGACGATCAGACGACGAGCGTCTACCACGTTCACCTCTACCCGCCACTCGAGTTCCACAACAACTTGCCATCCGATATCGAGCTGGAGCTTCCTGAGCACAAGACGCTGGCCGCTGGAACGTCGACTCTCCTGAATGTCGTCGCCGGAAGTCCCCTCAAGGCGTCGGTCATGTATCTCGGAGAGAAGTTTGTTCTCCAGATGCCCATACCCGAGGTCAAGAAGGACGTGGAGGTGGTGGCGTTGAACACGGAGACCGGATCCGATGAGCTGGTGAGAGACGCTCCCACCACTCGTTTCACTCTCAGTTTCAGCTTCTCGGAATGCACTGGACAAGTGAGTACGGCGACCAGAAGGTCTACCTCTATGCTCCATTCTGGCTTGTGAACAACACGGAGAAACATTTGAGACACGTGGTGAGCGATCTTCTAAACGCTTTTCAGAACGCTGCTGGGCCCCCACTATCTTTCGGAATGTGCCTATCTCTTTCCATCTATCTCCCTCCCCTCCTTTAGCTGCAAACTGTTCATCTCATCCACTAATCCGCCCATTTTGAATAGGAAAGCAGCGGAAACATGTTGACGAACACTGCGCGCGGGTGTGTTCCTTGCGGAAAGAAGTCGGTCGTCTCGTCTCAAGAGGTTTACACATTTTTCCTTCTTTTTTTTCTACTGATCCTGCTGATCTGATATGGCCACTGAATTTATCGGCTTCTAACTGATTTTTTGAATGATTTTCTCAAATTTCCAACATTTTCGGGTTCCTGATTTCTTCCCTTCTAATCAGACCCACTTCTCCTTTCCTTGGATTTCAGAACGACGATGCTGTCCAACACGCTCCTGATCAGAATCCCATCATTCTTCCGTTCCCCTCCGTGGATTTGGCTAAGAAGAAAAAGGTAATGGGGAAAAAGGAATCGAATTCTCGGAAACTGCTAATTTTCCAGGCTCGCGTCAGAATCGAGAACGAAAGTGAGTGGTCTGAGGAGTTCCCGTTGGATACTGTCGGAAACGCCGCTCGAATCACTTGCAAGGGAGCCAACAACGATTTTGATGTGAGTTGTTCAACTTTCAGAGACTAAAATAACCGAATTGTTTTCAGCTGACCGTCGACATCAAACTGTGCCAGTCTGGACTCACCAAGATCGTCACATTCGCGCCATTCTACCTGGCCTCGAATCTTGGAAAATATCCGATGGAAATCCGCGAAGAAGGACAGAAGACGTGGATTGATGTGCCGGCGGAGACGGTAGTTGATGGAAAGATTGATTGAAACAACATTTTACTTTCCAGTGCGTTGGATTGTGGCCAGTGGAGCGAAAGAAGAGAAAGTTCATGACGGTTAGATACAAGGAGGAGCCGGAAGCCGAATCGTTGCTCTTCCCGATCACTGAGAACTACGAGACGCTTTGTCATGTGAGGTTATGACTAGAATTCACTCGAATTTATCTGTTTTTCAGATGGAAGGTGACTCGATCGGAGTGGAAGTGTCGGTGTCAACTGGAGAATCCTCGGTGGCAGTCCATCTCTCTCCATTCGCCCCGGGAATGTGCCCTGTGCAAGTGATGAACAACCTCACTGTTCCGGTGACATTCGGACAGAAGGGACACAAGAAGACGTCGGTTCCACCGAACGAATTCGCGCACTTTACATGGGCCAGCATAATCGACGAGAAGATCCTTGAAGTGGACATTGGAGACTGGCACTTTGAAGATAAACTGGATCAGAATCGCTTTGGAGACTTGCAAGTGAGCAAGAGCATCAGACGGTTCTGCTACTACTCGAACTTCCTCATCGGAAGACAGAGGGTGCTCCTCTTCACTCCAGACGTCGACATCGCAAAGGCGGCCTATGGAAGTTGGGAGACGGACATTGTCGATATGCAGGCAGAGATGTCGCTTCAAGGATTCGGACTCTCCGTCGTCGACAACATTGTCGGTCGTGAGATCATCTACATGGCCATATCGTCATCGGACATTCTCTGGGAGGAAGAGGTGAAGAAAGGTCGATTCAAGCCGCTCGCCGTCAAGTACATGCAAGCGCTCGAGGAGAAATACCAGGCATCGATCACTGCTCCGCACGACAACTTCGAGACTGTCGAGGGGTACGAGGTGAATGTGAATCGGATGATTCTGAAGAAGAAGAAGGGCAAGGAGGTGAAACTGCGAAGAATCTTCGAGCAAGGACTGTGGGCGAGCTACGGAAAGAGTGCGCAGAGAACGCGACTTCATGCAAAGATCAACCACATTCAGATTGATAATCAGGTAGATTTTCAGGGTTACTGGGGCTTCAAAGCACTCTTAACTTGCAGCTTGATGCGTGTGTCTTCCCAAGAGTACTCTCTGTCGTTCCACCACCGAAGAGCGTCATTGTGGACAACAGTAAGACATTTTTCTCATCCACACTTCAATATTTGAATTTACAGCTCCAAAGCCATTCATGGAGCTGTCTCTTCTCCAACGGCAACCAGAATTCTCATCTATCGCCGAAATCGAGTACGCTCACGTGCTCATCCAGGAATTCGCCGTTCAAGTCGATCAGGGACTCATCAACGCCTTGCTTCTGCTCATTTCCGGAGAAGTCGCTCGGAAGCCGTATGGAGTGAGTATCTTGACTTGACGGCACTCTCCCAACTATCCATGTTTCAGAAAGAAATGTTCGACGAAGACGTCAAAATCTGTCACGTCACGCTGTCGGAAACGGCGAGCACCTACCGTTCGCAGCGTCCGAAGAGCTTCTACAACGATTTGCACATCTCGCCGATCATGATGCATCTCTCGTTCTCGCAAGGAGGAACATCCGGAGACGCCGCTTCCACGGGAGCCACGATGCCCATTCAGTCAGAAATGATATCGGTGCTGCTGCGCTCCGTCGGAGTCACTCTCACCGAGCTGCAGGACGTCGTCTTCAAATTGGCCTACTTCGAGAGAAAATGCGTGTTCTACAGTCCCGAACAGCTCAACGGAGAGATTGTGTCTCACTACGCGAAGCAGTTCATCAAGCAGTTGTACGTTCTCGTCCTCGGTCTCGACATCATCGGAAACCCGTTCGGATTGGTCCGCGATCTGTCGGCCGGAGTTGAAGATCTCTTCTATCAACCATTCCAGGGAGCCATCCAGGGTCCTGAAGTGAGTTTCTTTCGTTATTCCACATTTTCATATATTTGTTCAGGAATTCGCCGCTGGAGTTGCTCTCGGAGTTCAGTCGATGTTCGGTCACGCTGTCGGTGGAGCCGCCGGAGCCGTCGGCAGAATCACCGGAACAGTGGGAAAGGGAGTTGCCGCGCTCACCTTCGACGACGACTACATGAAGAAGCGACAGGAGGATCTGAACCGAAAACCACAGACGTTCAGCGAGGGAATGGCGCGCGGCTTCAAGGGTCTCGGAATGGGCGTCGTCGGCGGAATCACCGGAGTCGTCACGAAGCCAATCGAGGGAGCTCGTCAAGAGGGAGGCATCGGATTCGTGAAAGGCGTCGGCAAGGGATTGATCGGAGTCGTCACTCGTCCCGTCTCTGGAGTCGTCGATTTCGCAAGTGGCACTCTGAACTCTGTTCGAGCAGTCGCCGGAACGAATCGGGAAGCCGGACCTCTCCGTCCGCCACGTGTCCTTCGCGCTGATAAGATTGTGAAGCCGTACTCGAGTGGAGATGCGTACGGATTCAAAGTGTTCAAGGACACTGACAGAGGAGAGCTCGCCGAGACGGACGAGTTTATCACCTACGCCTCCATCAGTGATAAGATCGTTCTCCTCATAACCGATCGTCGTCTCGTCCTCAGCAAGCGAACAGACGTGATGGGTGTCTGGCAGACAGAGTGGGGAACCGAGTACTGTAAGATCAAAGAGCCCGAGTTCATTCCGAACGGTGTCAAGATTCTGCTGAAGGTTTGAAAATCCCAAAATCATCCCTAAAATCATTGATTATTCAGGAGAAAAAGAAGGGATTCCTGGGAATCGGCTCGTCGGAAGGCAAGATTATCACGTTCCAGAACGCCGAGAAAATCCATCCAAAATTGGCGGCCGCTTACAAAAAGGCCACTATGGCTTGATTTCATTGGCGTTTTTCTAAAAATTAATTTAAAATTCTTCCAAAATGTTCATAATATTTACCTCTCTTTCTCTCTAAATTCTCCAAATAATTTCGGAATTGTTACGGATTTTCATTTTTTTAAAACATTTTTTTTTCGAAAATTTTTTTTCCATTTCCCCTCCCTCCCCCCGGATGTTTAAATTCTAAGGTTATGCAGAATTGTCGTATGTGTTTGTTTGTGTAATTCCCAGTGTATTTGCCCCCGTTTCCTTTGATGAACACAGCCGAGAAGAATTGATTAAAATAATAAAATGATTTGTGGGATTTTCAGCCGAGAAAGGAGGATTATTGCGAAATCCTTGTCCATTTTCTGTGTTCTCTTCGTGTGTCTGGGCCCTCTCACTAATCCCTGATCTATACCTGTCTCTCTGTTGCCTCTGCGTCTCTTTTACCGCACTTTTTGTTTTCTGGCGAAACTTCAACCGTTTTTTTCACTTTACTCACCTTCTCTCCCTAACCTATTCGATTTCTGTGTGTTCTTCTTTTTCGGCTGCGCTCTTCGAATGGCGACCACTTCTGAATCCATCGACGACGAGCAAGTGAGGAATCCGGAGCACGAAGAGCAACAACATTCGGACAACTATCAGTGGGCGTGGTGTGAGACGGGCGCGTTTTCGATAGACTTCATCAGTCCCGACGGCAAAAAATCGACTGTCGAGGGAGCACTGTCGCGCGCTTTTATTAAGTGAGTTTTAGAGGGAATTTCGAAAGGAAACTGTTTATTCTCATGATTTTCTACCGAAAAAATTGGAAATATTGCGGAAAATACGATAAAAATCCAGTTTTTCACCGAAAATGTTCGTTTTTTCTCTCGCGGCCTAACTTTGAGGGACTAGAATTCTCCATCGTAAAGTTCTCTCCAATTATAATTAATTAAAGTAATTTTCCACAGTTTTGGCCGCTTTTTCTCAGTTAAACTTCAGAATTTCCAACTTTTATCCAAAAAAGATATAAATTTCCTCTGAATACTGCATTTTTATCAAGCTAACCCTCTGATATTGAGAGAAAACCCTGGAAATTCATCAATTTCCAATTATTTTTCGTTTTTCAGAGACTACGAACTCCTCAAAGCCTCTCGCCGTCCACGAGAGCAAAACGAGGACGAAGCGGAAGCGTTGGAGCGGATTCAAACTGAAATGGACGAGATCGACTTGAAGAGTAGCACTGACAAAAGTGAGAAAGAGGCGCAGCCGTTGGATTCGGCGTTCTCGGTGCTGCTGAAGCCGCCGAAGCGCGACCGGAAGCGCGAGAAGCGTCGCAAGAACTATCACTATCGATCGTTCACCGAATTCTGGGACGTTTCTTCGTACTGGCTTATCAATTCCACATGGCGCTGGGATTTTGGCGATCATATGACGGAGGAGAATCGCGTTGAACTTGAGAAACAATTGGGAGCCATGCGACCGCTTTATCTCATTGAGGCTCATGAGAAGCTCCAGGAAAACGCGAACTATCAGCACGTCACCAAGAAAATTCTCGAAACGAACCCCGCGATCACGTTCGAGGAGCTCTACGAGCATCACTGTGAGCTTATCAAAAAGCAAACGGAATCGGACTTCCACGTGCATCAGACAAAGTCAGTGACCCGTCGTTGTAAAGATCTCATGTCTAGGGTGAGTGGTTATTCTTGAAACTTGTCTGATCCCATGCCAATCTTCAGGTGCAACGCCTCGGATATGCGCCGGGATTCGAGGAATCGCAGTTTCCGGTGAATTACGATTTGACGAAAACCGATGAGAAACGAGAGAAGCCTGTGATACAAGAGGTCCGGTACACTATCAATGATTCGTATTCCAAAAAGTTTGGGTGAGTAGATCACTTTTTCGTCGCTTAAAGACAAAAATTTACAGAGTTTCCGAAGCGCGAGACGAGAAAACCGACGAATCCGCGTCGAACACTGACATTTCTGACCAACACGTCTCCGAGACACCCAAGGATCCGTCTGAAATCCGCTTCAACTTTGACCCTGTCACCGAGAAGCATCTGATTGCCTCGAATGCGGAACAGCTGTACGCAAACGATCCGGAGATTCGAAAGTACTACTATCAGCGGTACCGTCTGTTCTCGCGGCTCGACGAGGGAATTATCATGGATAGAGGTGAGGAATTCGTTGAATAAGAGAGTTCATCATTTGTTATTTTCAGAAGGATGGTTCTCAGTGACTCCGGAAGCCATCGCCGAGCACATTGCCGATCGAGTCGTTCGGCACAACATCCACGTTGTCGTCGACGCGTTCACCGGCGTCGGAGGAAATGCGATTCAGTTTGCGTTGAAAGGAGCGCATGGTTGGTACCCGTTTCAGTTCACAAAACAAACAATCGCTCGTTTCAGTCATCGCCATCGACATGGACCCGGTGCGTCTGAAGTGCGCCCGCCAGAACGCCGCCGTCTACGGCGTCGACGACTACATCCACTTCATCTGCGCCGACTTCTTCGACGTGGCAGCCACGTGGGCGGCGGACAAGAAGCGAGCGCCGAAAGTGGACGCGGTGTTCCTGAGCCCCCCATGGGGTGGACCGTCGTATCTGAACGCGAAGGAGTTCGATCTGGCGACCGGATGCACGCCGAACGGAATCGACATCTTCGACGCTTCGTTGAAGATCAGCCCGAACATTGCGTACTTCCTCCCGCGTAACACCAAAGTTAGCCAGGTGAGACTTTTTCTCCATTTAAACACCGCGAATTGCTCATTTTCAGCTCACCGATCTGGCGATGAAGGCCAAAACGCGTATGGAAATCGAGCAGTCGACACTGAACTCGAAAATCAAAACGATCACCGTCTACTACGGAAAGCTGTCCTATCGCGAGACGAAACCCCGCTAGAATGATGATATCCCTCTTAAACACCCCCCCCCCCTTCCCATTCATATTGTTTGTTGTTCACTCGAATCTCATCTCGTTTAGTATCCTCTATTACATTGTTCTCACGCTCCTACTTTGATATGTTCTGTTTTCGATGAACAATTGGTTGGAGGAGTTTTCAGACACTAATACATCGGCGACGGACAACCACGCACAGAAAAAAAGAATAAAGCGTCACACAGTCAACTCGTAAATCATCTCGGTTCTCCGACTTTTATGAATATAAATACTTATAAATGGGGTCCTTTTTTTCGACTAATAATTTTCCTTTCTCTCTTTTTCTTTTTCTCTCTCTCTCTCTTTCTCTCTCTTTCGCCCATTCACTATTGGCAGAGATGAAGAGGCAGCTGTCACTTCTCCCTCTCTCTCATTCTCAATTACACTATCATTTCGGAAGAGCCGCTCTCGAGCCCCTGGGCTCATATTGCTCATTTTCTTCCCCCTCCCCCCCAACCACCGCTATCAATCAATCAATAATCCCTCTTTTTCGTTTCCGGACCGGAATTCCGGAGAGAAAACCAAACGAAACCACAAAGAGCACATCTGGTGTCAGATATTCTCGTATATTTATTTCTTTTCCCTCCCCGAACTGATGTGATTCTCGGGAAGAACACTCTTTTTCTTTTTATTTGTCTCTGTGGTTTATGGATTTTCGCAAAAATTTCCGCTTTTCGAAAAAATTTTAATTGGGAGCCAAACTCAGAGAATTTTCGGCACGAATGCCGGCAAAAAACGGCACGATTGCCGCGTATTGCCGCATTTTGCCCGAAAAATGCCGGCAATCGTGCCAAATCGTGTCGGCAACTGTGCCGAATTGTGCCGTCGACAAGAGTTGGCGTGAAAGAATTTCGAACATTTCTTCTGGATGCGGAGTGAAAACAGTAACTGGGATAGTCAAAACTTGATTGAAAGTGCCTACTAACGGGGCTCATCAAGCGGATCCAAAAAGTACAGTACTTCGACACTTTCTCTCGAAAGTTCGGCTCTGTTTCGTAAATTACATTGGGATAAGGCGAGACGCCACTATCCGAATGGACCGACATCTCGCGGGTTCCGCACTTCGTCGTACTTTGTACAAGAGGGGCGTGGCGGGTTTTGCCGGCAATCGTGCCGAATATTTTCTGAACTCGCTCGATGAAATTTCTCAGATTTATGACCAAGCTCCGCCCCTTTTGCCGGCAATCGTGCCGTTTTTTGCCGGCATTCGTGCCGAAAATTCTCTGAGAAAAAATTATTTTGTAGTATAATCCAAGTGATTTTTCTAAATTTCTTTCTGATTTTCTAAAGGTATTCTTTTGAATTTAGGCGCCAATTTCAAATATTTCTAGGAAAAATCTAAATTTTCTTTGGAAAAAGATTGATGGAAAAAAACCAACCGTGATGAAAAATGCCACGTGGAAATATCGAAAAACACCGCGCACATCTATCCACAGCAACAGCATCATTCCCGGTGTACTCTGTGGCGCAACCGGTAACACGCGGCGCCGCATTCAAACTTTTGTCCGCCCCCCAGGTTCGACTCCCCTCCGTGGCGAAACGCTTTTGAGGGCTTCCTCTCTCGCATATTAAGCGCTCTCTCTCTCTCTCTCATTAAACACCCGCCTTCCACCATTCCATTTCCCACTTCTTCTCCTCGCGCCGCGCTCTTTTCCATTCCATTTCCCAAAAACAATGCCCCCTTTCCTTTCCATTTCTCTCTCTCTCCTTCTGAATGATGATGATGTCGTGGTCCCCCGGCCGTCTTTTAATCCCCTTTTCTCTCTCTGTCTCCCCATAATCATTCATGTGTCCTCCTCCTCCTTTCCCCCCATTTCCTTTCTAATCTTTCCTCCGACTCCGCCCACTTTTTGGCACGGAATGGAGGCGAGAGAAGGGCGTGCGAGGGGCACGGAGAGTTTTAATTATTACGAAACGAAACGAAACGCATTTTGCAGAGATATGCGAGTATGCGGTGGTGGTGGTACAGTAATCCTCCTCCTCCTCTTCGCCATTTCCGGTTTTCCGGATAGAGGTGAGTCGTCTTCCGGTAGCTTCCGGACACTTCCGGATGGTTTTGGCGTTCCGGAAGATTTCCGGAAACTTCAGGACCGGAAAGGTTCCGGAAACTTGTGGTTCTCCGGAAAACACGTTTAGGATTGCTAGTTTCGCTAATTTTTTGATTTTTGATCCAGAAAAAATCCGGAAACTTCCGGAAATTTCCGGAAGATTTTGATCTCCGGTCAATGTGTCGATGATTCCGGAACATTTCCGGATGGTTTTGGTATTCCGGAATAGTCCAGAACTCTTTGAAACAAGCGGATTCCCGAAAGTTCACAATTCGCGTTTTTTTTTTGTTTTTTTCCGGAAACTTTTGGTTTTCCGGAACGCAGGATCTGGATTGTGGAACACATGAAACACATTTCCGGTTTGTGCTGCTAATTTCTGGAAATTTTCCAAATTTTTCTCATTTTTTATGGGTCCGGAAAATTTCCGGAAAAAAAATTTTCCGGAAAATTTTTCCTCCCCCCTCTTCCTTGAATTTTTAACTCGACTCAAAATGCTCCAAATGCTCTCAAAATTTGACATGGTGTGTTCAGGGACATGTACAATATGATCCTGAATTTTTGAAGTTTTAGGTGGAAAATTGAATTTTTGAAAAATTATCAAAGTTCGACGATTTTCGAAACCCACCTGAACGCCCCATTTTGAGCATCGGGGTCAAGTGGAAATTTTTTTTTGTTGAATTTTTGTAATAAATTTTTTTTTCAAAAATTTTTTGGAAAAAATTATTTATTTATTTATTTTTAAACAAAAATTAAAATAGAAAAGTTTCATATTTTCTCCTGGTTTATTCTTCTAGACTGAGCCGCAAACTGAGAAATATTAGGAATTTGAAAAAAAAAATTAATTTAAAAAAGAATTTAAAAAAAAAAATTTTTTTCAAAAATTTTTTGGAAAACATGAATTTTTTTATATTTTTATACAAAAATGAAAATAAAAAATAAAAAGATTCATATTTCTTCCTGCAAAATACTTAACAACAACAACAAAAAATCAACAAAAACAAGAGAAAATTGGTGAGGAGGAGGCGTTGACGGCTCGCGCGCCCTTCGCGCGCCCCTCCAGATTTGGTTGTCGGTGTTAATACGTGCAAATGGCTCCCCCGGGGGCGCTATTCTTGATATTCCCGACTCCTCCAAACACTTTTTGAACACTTCCCTCTCGGTTTGGGTATT
Source organism: Caenorhabditis macrosperma (assembly GCA_963932285.1). Classification (NCBI taxonomy): domain Eukaryota; kingdom Metazoa; phylum Nematoda; class Chromadorea; order Rhabditida; family Rhabditidae; genus Caenorhabditis; species Caenorhabditis macrosperma. The sequence goes on from OZ010622.1 coordinate 14,181,048, forward strand.
CTTTTTTTGATCTACCGACCAACCCTGTCTTTTGATTAGTTAACTCGATGGGTGGTCCCCCAATCGGTGAGTTTTCTTGAGAAACTTCATTGCAAACGCGCTCCATTGACGAATCTTCAGCGGAGCGCGTTTGCAACACTATTTCATCTTATCAATCCTTATCACTTATCACTTATCACTCTTCAGTGACGGCGTCCGATGACGAGGAACGGCTGATGGTCGACGTGTTCAGAGGCTACAACTCGCTGATTCAGGTGCGTCTCTCTCAGTCTCAATGGAGCGCACTTGCTGATGGCTGGCCGTTTTAGCCCCAGAGCGCATTTCACTGACATTTGGGGTATTGTCAATAGAGCGCACTTGCTGGTTTTGCACTAGAGCGCACGTGAAAAGTTTCAGTCACTTCCGGAATTAGAAGGAATAGAGGGCGTTCTGGGAGGCTCTGCAAGTGCGCTCCACTGGCAATTCATTTCGGAGATTGTCATTAGAGCGCACTTACTCGTTTTGCAGTAGAGCGCAGAGCGCACGTGCAAAGTTTCAGTCACTTCCGGAATTCCGGAATTCCCGGATAATTGATCAATTTTTGCAGCCGGTCCGCAACTCTTCTGAACTGCCGCTCATCGTCCGGATGGCTCTTCAACTTGTACTTCTCATCAATGTTGTGAGTTTTCTCTCTCTTTCTCTGCGTCTCTCTCTCTCTCTCTCTCTCTTTTCCTCGAAGAGATCTGATTATTCTATTAAAAGTTGTGGTGTCTTTCCCTTCTAAATGCGACATTTCCCTCTCCCCCCATGTCTTGTTTAATTGTGACCCAATTACAGGACGAAAAGGACCAAGTGATGCACACCAACGTCTGGTTGACACTGGTACGTTTCAGTTATCAGTGATTATCTTGGAAACTAGAAGAGATATCGGAAAGTTGTCAATTGCAAAAATGATCTACATTGAATTTTCTACAACTTTTTAGTTAAAGCCAAAAACTGGAAGCAACTACTTCTAGGTGAAAAATAAGTTTGAAAATTGCTATTTTTCAATGTAGAAAATTATAGTACTACTTTATTATCAGTGATTATCTTTAAACCTAGTAGAGTTACCGAATAGTTGTCAATTGCAAAAATGATCTACATTAATTTTCCTACATTTTTCTAGTACTAGCCAAAATACAGAAATTAAAGATTCCTAGTGAAAAATGCGCTTGAAAATTGACTTTTTTCCGAAATTCCGAAACCAGAGAAACAGGTGCTTATTGGTTTTACAAGATTAGCTCTGAAACTAAGAGAGCTAGCGAAAAGTTGTCAATTACAAAAATGATCTACATCGTATTCTCTACAACTTTTTAGTTATGACCAAAATTCAAAAACGTACTCTTCCTAGAGAAAAACACGTCCGAACACACAGGTCTATTTTGCAGCAATGGCACGACTTCCAAATGAAGTGGAACCCGGTGAATTACGGCGAAATCAAACAGATCCGCGTGTCTCCCGACAAGGTCTGGCTGCCGGACATTGTGCTCTTCAACAAGTGAGTCTCCGGAAAACAAGCAGAGAGAGAGAGAGAGTTTGCAGTGCGGACGGCAACTACGAAGTGTCGTTCATGTGTAATGTGGTGATCAACCACAAAGGAGACATGCTCTGGGTGCCACCGGCCATCTACAAGAGCAGTTGTATCATCGGTTAGTCGAGAGAGAGTGCGATGGAGCGCAATTGCTGCATCATCATTCCAGACGTCGAGTTCTTCCCGTTCGACGAACAAGTGTGCACTTTGGTGTTTGGCAGTTGGACGGTGAGTCTCAACAGAGCGCACTTGCATCCACCACCTCCATTCCAGTACAACGAGAACGAGATCAAGCTGGAATTCGTGCAAGCGGAGCTCGTCGACGTGTCGGAATACTCGGCCAGCTCCATCTGGGACGTGATCGACGTGCCGGCGTCGCTGGTGAACAAACGGTCGAGGATCGAGTTCCAGGTGCGCATCCGCCGCAAGACCCTCTTCTACACCGTCGTCCTCATCATCCCCACCGTCCTCATGGCCTTCCTCAGCATGGCCGTCTTCTTTCTGCCCACCGACTCCGGTGAGTCCGTCCGGAATTCCAGAGACACTTCCCGATGAAACGGAAGCACTGTAGAAACATCCCCAATGCAACTGCGCTCCATGGAATTTCTCCTTCTTCCGATACGATTTCGTCATTTTATCGGGCAGTTACTATCGGATTCCATCGAAATTGCCCCGCAACCGAGGAATGGTCTGCCGGAGAATGATTACATCTCGAGATTGATCAGTGATATCAAAATGGTATCAACAGTGAACTTGTAGTCCTAGTTTTGATCTACAAGTTTTCTGTTGACAACTTTTTAATATCTCTTATCATTCTCGAGATATAATCATTCTCCGGCAGAGCTCTCCTCGGTTGCGGGTTGGAATCCGATAGTAAATACAACTGCAAAAAATCGATAATCGTCGAGAAATTCTAATTTTTCAAAAGTGACGTTTCGCCACGAGAACATAAACTTTTTCGAAAATCGACATGCGCCTTTAAACTTTGAGTTACTGTCTACCGTAGTTTGTTTAAAGGCGCATGTCGATTTTCAAAAAATTTTAATATTTTCGTGGCGAGACCCGCGCTTTTTCTGCAAACGCCACTTTTGAAAAGTTCGCATTTTTCGACAATTATCGATTTTTTGCAGTTGTATTTAATTGTCCGACAAAATTACGAAAACGTATCGGAAGAAGAGAAATTATCAAAAATTCGATACTCAGTGTAAAATGTGCAAGGAATTTGCCATTGGCAGTTGAAAAAGGAGATTTGCAGGCTGGCAAAATCCACCTGCCACTCATTTGCCACTGGCACTGGCAATTTCAGCGATTGCCAGTGGCTGCCACTGGCAAAAGTCTGGCGCGATAGTTGCAGTTTCGGCAACTCCGCCCTTCACACGTAAAGTACGGCGAGAGGCGGAACCCGCGAGGTGTCGGCTGCGGTATTGAGAGGGGTGGGAGAAGCAAGCAGAGAAGGCGAACTAATATCGATGGAATAATTGTTGAAAGCGCTCTGGCCCTGAGACTGGAGTGTGCACATTTTTGAAATTGTTTTTGCTAGCCAGAAACAGTATACTCATATCGCCAAAATTGAAACAGTTTTCTAGTTTCCCAGATTCACCGAGTCACGTTTGCCAGTCATTTGCCAGTGGCGTGCCAGAAATTTGCCAGTGGCGGCTAGAAGTTTGCCACTGGCGTGCCAGGAATTTGCCACTGTCTCGGGGGTTGCTGCCGGCTTGCCAAGTTAGTGGCAAATTCCTTGCAAATTTTACACTGAGTACTTTTTATTAAAAATTTCGGAAAATTTTTTTTTATCGCTGTATCTGAAAAAACTTGATTTTCCCGCGGTAAAATTTCCGTCGAAATTCGCTGCGTAGCGACTCGAGAGATACGGAGTGAAATCGGCGGTTCTCAATGGAGCACGCTTGCACACGCTCTACGAATAGGGATTTTTGAAAAAAACCAGAAAACGATTTCACTATAAAGTCTCAGTAGTGTCTGATTATCAGAAATGGCCTAACTTTCGCCGGCCACCGACCGAATAGGGAATAGAACCAATTGAGCATTGGAGCGCGTTTGCATTGGATGATTTGTTGGCTCATTTGCCCTCTTCCGTTCCAGGAGAAAAGATCACACTGACCATCTCGGTCCTCCTCTCCATCGTCGTCTTCCTGTTGCTCGTCTCCAAAATCCTGCCTCCGACGTCGTCTACGATCCCTTTGATGGCCAAGTACCTCCTGCTCACTTTCGTCTTGAACGTCATCACCATCCTCGTCACCGTTATCATCATCAACGTCTACTTTCGAGGGCCCCGAACTCATCGGATGCCGCATTGGGTCAGAGTGGTCTTCTTGCAGGTGAGGAGCTGTGTTTCCGGAGGACACTTTCCGGATATTATATATTTCCTTGGAACTGACGCGATGGTCTCGCCACGAAAACGTTAAACTTTTTCAAAAATCGACATGCGCCTTTAAGGAAACTACGGTAGACAGTGACTCAAAGTTCAAAGGCGCGTGTCGATTTTTGAAAAAGTTGCATGTTCTCGTGGCGAGACCATCGCGCCAGTTCCAATGAAATGTTATATCGTTTTCTCGCAAAATGGCAGTGAGGACGAAGAAAAGCGCGAGGGATGGTCTCGAAACGAATGACACAGCTCAACGTTTTGTTACCGTAACCCTTATTCTGAAAAAAACACTTCCCGGGTGAATGGAAAGAGAAACATGTTTCGGTGGCCTAGAAACCTCCGCCTCGTCCCCCGTGTGGCGTGTGTCGCTCGTCTGGCGTCTCTGGCGGCAGCACACTCTCTCGCTCGACACACGGAGGACGAGGCGGAGGTTTCTCGGCCAGCTACACATGTTTTTCTTCCCATTCAGATCCTCTCTCTGGAGGGCGTTTTTCAGCGAAATGAACGGACAATAATATATATAATACAACCCGTGTTGCAGTACCTACCGAAACTGGTGTGCATGAAGCGTCCCAAGTCGGTGTCGGAACGGAGTGCGGTGCGTTCGGGAATGGCGCAGCTGCCGGGCGTCGGCCAGTTCACCCTCTCCCCCTCCGCCCACCACCCCCTGTGTCCGTCGGCCGACGACCGCACCGTGGCCACTCTCCACCGCCACAACTCGTCGACGGCCGTCGGAGGAGGAGGAATCAACGAAACCTCGTCCGCCTACTATCCGTTGAGCACCGACGCGTTGAGGGCAATCGATGCGATCGAGTACATCACGGAGCACTTGAAGAGGGACGAGCAGCACAAATCGGTCCGTTTTTGTTATAACGCACTGGCGCATTTCTAGTGCTTTTTAGGGAATTTCTATCGGAATTCCAAACGGTACGCACAGCGAAATTCTCAGCGCCGGAATCCAAGTTCAATGGAGCGCGTTTGCATATCATGGAAGCACGTCAATGCGCTGGCGCATTTCTAGTGTTTTTTTGGGAATTTCTATTGGAGTGAGTATACGCTATGACGTTGAGTACTCAGGCAACAGTACGCAGCGAAATTCTCACTTTGGAATTGTCCATAAATTCGTAAGAGTACACTTTTTTATACTAGGAATCGATCCCGCATAGTGGCTTCCTGTGCCAACTTCTAGTTTTCCGGATATTTTGTCTCAAAGTGTCCAAAAATGCCCGACTTCGTGAAAAAACGCAATTTTGAGCACTTTGAGACAAAATATCCGGAAAACTAGAAGTTTGCGGAGGTGGCCACTATGTGGAATCGATTACCAGTATCAAAAAGTGTCAGTCTGCAAATGTATAGTTTATAGTCAATTCCAGCTCTTTGTGTAAAAACACTTCCATTGTGAGTATACGCTATGTTGTTGAAACGTAACGCACTGGAAGTACGTCAACGCGCTGGCGCATTTCTAGTGCTTTTTAGGAAATTTCTATTGGAATTCCAAACAGTACGCAGCGAAATTCTCAGCTGCGGGAATCCAAGTTCAACGGAGCGCATTTGCATATCAACCCGTTGTTTATTCAGTTCCGCGACGATTGGAAATACGTGGCAATGATCATCGACCGCCTGCTCCTCTACGTCTTCTTCGGCATCACCGTCGGCGGAACATGCGGCATTCTCTTCTCGGCGCCCTACGTCTTTCAGAGTGAGTCGGCAGCAAGTGCGCTCCAATGAGAAGTCTATCCGATTGCAGGAATCGACCAGCAGGAAATGTTGGATCGTCTCAAGGAAAAGTACGAGTCCACTTCGAATGCTCCCTGAGGAATTTGTTTTTCACACTTTCAAAACGGGTAATTTGTCGAATAATAAACTACTGGTTGTCTCTGATTTATTTTCCATCAGTTTTGATCAATCAATCAATCAATCAATCAATAATCCGGTCGTCAAGAATTCCAGAATAATCATTGCCTATATAATCAATCCGCACATCAAATCGGTTTCCATATCACTTCTTCCGTCCCCAATAGTTCTGTTGATAGTAGCCACCGTATCCTCCGCCTCCTCGGTTATAATTGTTATATCCGTAACCATATGGTTGATAACCACCTCCATAATAGCCCCCTCCGTGATGATGATGATGATGGTGATGTTCGTGGGACCATGAATGCGAATGAGAGTGGGAGTGAGCGAGGGAGATCGTCACTGCAAACGAGCACCTCTTCAGTTATCAGTGATTATCTCGGAAACTAGAGGAGATATGGAAAAAGTGTCAATTGCGAAAATGATCTACATTGAATTTCCTACAACTTTTTAGTTATAACCAAAATCTGGAAACAATTGCTTCTAGGTGAAAAATCAAGTTTGAAAGTTGCAATTTTTCAGTGTAAAAAGTTATAGTACTACTTAATTATCAGTGATTATCTCGGAAACTAGAAGAGATATGGAAAAAGTGTCAATTGCGAAAATGATCTACAACCAATTTGCCATAATTTTCTGTGTATAGCCAAAATTTAAAACTTGAGGATTCTTAGAGAAAAATGCGTTTGAAAATTGACTTTTTTTTCTGAAATTTTGAAATTAGAGAAACAGGTGCTTATTGGTTTTACGTGATTATCTCTGAAACTAAGAAAGCTATCAAAAAGTTGTCAATTGCAAAAATGATCTACACCGTATTCTTTACAACTTTGTAGTTATAGCAAAATATCAGAAATTTAGGATTTCCAGAGAAAACCCCGTCTGAAAAGTGTCATTCTTTCTAGAGCCTAAAAAAGAGGAGCTCTTCAGTTATCAGTGATTATCTCGAAAAATAAAAGAGCTATTGAAATTTTGTCAATTGCAAAAATGATCTACATCGTATCCTCTACAACTTTGTAGTTGTAGCAAAATTTCAGAAATTTTGGTTTCCCAGAGAAAAATGCGTTTGAAAACTACAGTAACTGCGCTCCATGGCAAAAATCATACAAAAATGGAGAAAAACTACTAAACTCACCAATAGCGGCCAATAAGAAAACGACCAAAAGTGCAGAAAGCCTCGATTGGAACAACATGTTGAGAGTATATCAGATTGTGGCGAGGACACGGATCCTTCCTTATATACCCCCCAAGTATCAATGTTTTCGCCAAATAAGGGTAGAGAGAGGCGGTTTCCCCGTACGTATGACGTCTTCTTCTTCTTCTTCGTGATTGCGATGCAAACTGATAGAGACCACAGACTATCTCTCTTATCACTTCTGATTTGGCAGATCAAATCAGAAGACGAGCGAGTGATGTCATTACTTGGTTCTTTGGCCGCGAATCGTGATTGATTAGGTGATATGGGTTACTTGATCAATTGATCCACCGAGATCCTATTCCGGAACAATTCCGGAACAATTCCGGAACAAGCTGGCCCATCTGGGAAAAGCGCGCAAACTCGGGACATTTCGCTAAAGTGTACTATCGGATGCTATCGAAGCTGGCGGAAAATCATTACATCTCGAGATTGATAAGAGATATCAAAAAGTTATCAACAGCAAACTTGTAGATCACTAATAGGACTACAAGTTTGCTGTTGATAGCATTTTGATATCACTGATCAATCTCGAGATGTAATCATTCTCCGGCAGACCATTCCTCGGTTGCGGGGCAATTTCGATTACATCCAATATCGCCAAAGTGTAATCGCGCTCCATTGCAAACTCGTCCGCCATTCAAAGTGCGCTCCATTGATACACTTGCCAGACCGTCCCCCAGAGGGCATCCGGAAAACCGGACAACCGGACAGCTTAAAAACAACAAAAAAAAATGAAAAAAAACAAGAACCAATCAAAAATTTTCATGTTTTGTCGTAGTTTCTCAGATCATGGGTTCACACAGGCAAATGGTGACTTCTTGTCCTGACCAGACCGCTCTCAGGCGGCCGACAACGGAACAACCATCATCTCGCGCTGCTCGCGGTTATTGTTGAACGCCTCGCGTGGCTCCGTCGCGTTCTTCGCCTGAAAATTGAAATCTCCATTTTCAAACTGATCCATTGCAGCCATTTTTAAACAATAAAGGCCAGGTTAGGGTATCAATCGATAGGTAATCATCTGGACATCACATTTCCAATTGATCACTTTTTGATATCAAGCGCGGTTTGCGAGATATCGATTGATTACAGAAGTGTGTTTTCGAGAAGAATGAACCATTTGCAATAGAGCACAACTCTGCTCAAAATGCTTCAATCGAGCTCAAACTTGGACTAGAGACAGGTAAATAGACAGACTGAAAATCGATTTTGACAGTAAGAACTGCCTCCAGTCCGAAACAGAGGTGAAATAGAGCATTTTCAACAACGTTATACCCAATTGGACCAATTCGAGCCAAAAATTGGTCCAAGGTCCAAGCTTTGCGGGAAAACCATTACATCTCGAGATTGATAAGAGATATCAAAAAGTTGTCAACAGCAAACTTGTAGATCACAACTAGGACTACGGGGGTCGATAGCTCAGTGGGCAGTGGTGGCCGCTGGCAGTCGAGAGGTCCCGAGTTCGAGTCCTTGCCTCAGCCCCCGGGTTCACCCAGCCTCAATTGGGTAGTAGCTTCGTCTACGAAGGGTAATCGGTCACACTCCCCGGCCCGGACGTGACTTAAACTAGGCCAACTTCGGATCACCACCGGGTGTCTTCGGAACCTGAAATCCGAGATCCGCAGCTCCTAGAGCTTGAAATACGGATCGACTTTATCCTTTTTATCCTAAGGTCCAAGCTTTGCGGGAAAACCATTACATCTCGAGATTGATAAGAGATATCAAAAAGTTGTCAACAGCAAACTTGTAGATCACAACTAGGACTACAAGTTTGCAGTTGACAACTTTTCGACATCTCTTTTCAATCTCGAGATATATAGATTTTGGGGGAGTAGATACAAAAAAAAAAGCACTCACATTGGCCACGAGGAAGACCAACTTGTCCGTTTTCTCCTCGCCATTCAGCCGCATCACGTCAATCTTGACCGACGAGTGCGGTTCGGCAAACCCGTGCACCGGATTGACACGATAGAGCGCATTGTCAGAGCACTTAACCTTAATCGCCTTGCGCTCGCCCGAATTGTTCTTGATCTCAATCGTCGACACGCCGCCAATCACCGGATACTGTAGGCGAGAGGGCACCACGGCCAGTTGGGTAGAGTGCTTAATCGCCTCCACCTCCTCCTTCAGCGACTTCTCCACCGACGACGACTTGTTCTTCTGCGACGCCTCGCCAGATGCAGACTTGGCAGAGGCAGCGGCAGCGGCAGGAGACTTCTTTCCACTCTGCTCCATCTTCTTCTGAGCGTCAGAGTCGAGGCGGCGAGTCTTCGAGCGGCTCTTCGACACGCTACTCTTCGACGACGACGCCTTCGAAGCGGCGGCCGTCGACGACTCGGCCGACGAATCTCCAGCCTTCTTCGCAGAGCGCTTCGAACGGGACGACGATCCCTTCGTCGACTTTCCGTGGTGCGAGGAGCGCTTTCCAGACTTTGCGGACTTTCCAGACTTTGACGAGCGCTTCGAGCGGTTCGACTTCGACTTAGAGCCCGAGCGACGCGATTGTCCGCGGTACGTCGAGCCCTTGGCCGACTTGGTTGCGGCTTCGCGAGCCGATTTTCCACTCTCCTTCTTGCTCGCGTGCACCTGGAAAATTGAACATCTTCAAGCTTCCTTTTCTCTAGGAATCCTTAATTTTCGAATGTTGGCTATAACTACAAAGTTGTAGAGAATACAATGTAGATCATTTTTGCAATTGACAACTTTTTAATAGCTTTTCTAGTTTTTGAGATAATCATTGATAACAAAGACGTTCTAGTGTATTGAAAAATGTCAATTTTCAAACCCATTTTTCTCTAAAAATTCTTGATATCTGAATTTTGGCTATAACTAAAAAGTTATCGGAAATTCAATGTAGATCATTTTTGCAATTGAGAACTTTCTGATATCTCTTTTAGTTTTCGAGTTAATCACTGATAACTGATTAGCATTTTTTTCAATCTTTTCAATCTTTTCAAACGCAATTTTTCTCTAGGAAGTTGACGTTTTTGAAACTTGAGGTCAACTTAAGAGTTGTAGAAAATAAGAAGCTAATTATCTTTGTAATTGATAACTTTTTCATAGCTTGTTTAGTTGATAAGATAAAACGGATCAATACTTTTTCACCCCCCCCCCCAAAACAAAAAAAATTGTCCATTTTCAAGTGCATTTTTCTCCTAGATCCCTTTGTTTTCAAAACTTGGTGTCAACTAAAGAGTTGTAGCAAATCGAGCGTAGATCATTTCCCCAGTTGACACCTTTTCGATATCTCTTCTAGGAAACCCACCGTCGAGCGATCCTTGGCGCAGAGGGCGATGGCGGCGGCCATCGGCAGCGACGAAGTGACGATTGCAGTCAGTGGCACGAGCATTCTTGTCTTTCGGGCACCAGAGATAGGCACAACTCTCCTTCTTCTTCCACACTTCCGTTTTCGGGAAAAACTTCGAACTGATCGAGAGCCGATCGCCGATCGATATATCGCCCGAGTGCCCTGACCTCGACACGTCCTCGATTGATCGTTATCGATTGGTTCAACACGCGTTCACGTTTCGAGTTTCTTTTGATACTACTTATTCATTTTTCGCATGGGTTTGCTCACAAAAAACTCGCAAAAACCGCCTCCGTCGTCGGCACCTGCTGCTGCTGCTGCTCCGTTGAAGAAATCGCCGAAGAAGGCGGCGGCCACCGAGAAGCGAAGAGATAGTACTAGTTCAATCGATGCGTCTACTTATACTCACCATGAGAAGTCCGGCTCGGGGGAGCCGTTCTTGAGCAGTTTGGCTCGCGCGCAACAGCCCAATCGGGAGCTTCACATTGTGGCAAGTGAGTTTGGAGGGGGGGGGGGGATGAGCAAAAACAATTTGCCGCCAGCAGGGGTCGAACCTGCGACCTTGGGCTTATTAGACCCACGCTCTAACCGACTGAGCTATGGCGGCGACGAGCGAGGCGTGCGGCGAGTGTGTACACATGCGCGGTGGCCGACTGTGTGTGTGTGCGTGAGGCGCCGACGCGCGGTGTCCTCTACTCGCTAGTAACCTCGCCTCTCGTGGGCCTCCTTAGCTCAGTTGGTAGAGCGTGAGACTTTTAATCTTAAGGTCAGGGGTTCGAGTCCCCTAGGTGGCTTGATGTTTTGCAGTCTCGCACGCCGAGTCGATGGGGCAAATCTTTCCGAATTGGGTCCGTGTGTGCTATCACCGCGGTCCGTATCACTATCAGCCGTACGATGTGAACATGCCGCCGAGTCTGATGCCGCGCAAGCCGCTCCACTACAAATTCGACCCTCCGCTCACCGAAAGAGGCCAAATATTCGCGGAGACGTACGGCCGTGGCCTAGCAGCCGCCGGCATTGCCCCGTTCGAAGTGTACGCGTCGCCGGACATGCGATCAGTGCAGACGGCCGCGTTCATCATTCGAGGACTCGGAATCTCGTATCCGACGATCAATATCGAGCCGGCGCTCATGGCATATCGGCAGATGCTCCCACACAACTATCACGAGATGCTTCTCTCGCCCAAAGTGGTCAGTTTTTCGTTCCGGACATTTCCGGAGGTTTCCGGAAAATTCCGGAACCGAGATTATCAGGAAACATTCAGAGAGACCGGTCCTCTATGAAAATTAGGAAAAAGTTGCTTTTTTTCGACAAAAAAAAATAATAATTTTTTTGTTCCGGAAAATTCCGGAAGCCAATTTTCTGGAGTTGAAAAAAAGTTTCCAAGAACTGGAAAGTGTTCAAGACGCAAAAAAACTGAAATAAAAATGAGAAATTTAAATTTTCGGAAAAAAAGTCCAGTTCCGGAAAATTCCGGAATACGATTTTCTGGAGTTGAAAAAAAACTTCCTAGAACCCAAAAGAGTTCAAGACGGAAAAATACTGAAAAATATTGTGTCCGCACTGCTAAACCGCTGGCGTGTACGCAGCGGACCCGCAGCGTACACGCAGATCCGATTTTACCCGCTACGTACACGCCAGCCGTTTAGCAGTGCGGTTTTTTCTCCAAAATCTGTCCAAAATGTTGTTTTGACACCATCTTCTCATATTTGCAGTTCTTTGGCCTTGGCTATCCGATCAACACGCAGTACGTGCCGTACCAGGGCTTCTTTGGCTCCGAGACGATCGAGGACTACAATGTGCGAGTGCAGGGGCTGTTCCGTGACCGGTTGGCGAAGATTGAGCAGAAGTTTGTACTGGTGGTGGGGGACAATGCGATGGTCGAGATGACGAGGAACGGACGCGTCGAGACGGTCGACGACGTGCTCAAGTGCACACGGAGAGCCACGTGTCAGATTAACACACTTGTCACCAAGACTGGAGAGGTGGGAAGTGCTCCGGAAGAATTGCAATTCCGGAGAAGAATTTCCGGAGAACTTCAGGGAACTTTTGAAAGATAGCGTATTTGCTCGAATAGAGAGCTGCTCTTCCGAAAAATCATTATATCTCGAGATTGATAAGAGATATCAAAAAGTTGCCAACAACAAACTTGTAGATCAAAACTAGGATTACAAGGTTGCAGTTGACAACATTTTGATATCTCTTATCAATCTCGAGATATAATCATTCTCCGGCAGAGGTGCCGCTCTACTCGAGAAAATGCGATATGCCAGAGATCTCCAGATATTCCGGATTAATTCATTTGGCGAATTTTTTTTCCGGACTAATTGAGTGCCAGAAAGAAGGTGATCCGCCGGAATTCCAGAGGTAGCCGAGATTCTTCACATTCCGGACCCCTGATCACTGAAATCACTGATTCCGGAATAGCCGGAGTATTCCGGAAAACCCGAAACTGGCTTCACATGCCAGAGTCCAAATTCCGGAGGTAACCGAGCTTTGGGGCTGTGTTGTTGACATTCGGATCTCCACGGGCTGTTGGAGCGTACCGAATCGAAAATGCGCTCTACTGGACAGGCGCGTTGCGGCACACGTCGCGGTAAATTTTTTGAAAATTACCTGCGAAAATTCGGCCAAGTTGCCGGAATTCTAGGCCAGTGGCCTAGGAATTATGCGGCCGCGGCCATTTTAAAGGCTGCGTATCATTTTAACGTTACGCAGTAAGAGATGCATTTGATTACTGTAGCGAAGCGGGAATTTAAACATCGGTACGCTCCAACAGCCCGTGGATCTCTAGGAATCACACTGCTTCCGGAATGATCGGAAAATTCCGGAAACCGAAAACCGGATTCACTTTCCGGAGTGTCTGGAATGGCCGTGAACAAGTGGAATATATTGCAGGCCACCCCCGTGGACCTATCGATAATGCCCTTCACGCGGAGCCTGTACGCGACGAAACCGGGCCTCTGGCACGAAGTTCCCCAGAAGTTGTCCGTTCCCAACCATCCGGAAATTTGCTGACCGGAAAACAGCAAGAAGAGTGAATAATTGCAACCGTTAGATTTGGGGGATTACATGAAGATTTGAACCCCCTCTTGTTCTCGCGCTCTATTGCTAAATTTGGAAACTATGCTTATCAGTTATCAGTTATCAATCGATTCAATCGATTCCATCTCGATTTTGTAGATCATGTTGATATTGGGCACAAGTGATATCGTTGATATCATTGATATCAAACGTATCACAGAACTACAGACTAACTGAACAGACGACTTTTGGACACTTTTTGGAAAAGTGGTCTAACTCGGCTTAGGATGGTCTTGAGCATTGAGCTCGAATTTGGACTGGAACTAGCCAAGGGATATGTAATTGTGTTGGAATGAAATTGGGGGTGTAGGTGAAAATTTGAAATTTTTAGAAATTTTGAAAAATTTTGAAAAAATTTTTAAAAAAATTTTGAAATTCAGGTTCTCTTCAAAAAACTATAAGTTGGCTCAAAATGCTCCAACTAAGCTCAAACTTGGACTGGGACTAGTCAAGGGGTTGACAACAATGTTTTATAATTTTCAGAGGATTAGGTGAAAATTTGAAATTTTGAGAAAATCTGGAAAGTTGACTGAAAATCAAAAGTTGTGAAATTTGGTCTTCAACACTTCAAATCTTCAAATCATGATATCTTTTTCAAAAATGCTCCAATAGAGCCCCAATTAGGTCTGTATACATTTGAGAAGCCAGAACCCGAAAAAAGTGATCTACATGTTGTCTCATTGTCAGAGAGCAAACGCGGCGTATTCAACGCAAACCTGTGAAAAAGTTAATGCGCCTTGGCATTCAGCTATTCTACAGCTATTCTACAGCTATTCTACAGCTATCTCCGACGATGAGGGGACCGTCCATCACAACTAAATAGTCGGAAGGCAGAAGAAACAAACGAATGAACGGGTGGAGAAACCAGTTAGAGTTGTCACTGATATACACGTAATAAAGCTAAACTAATAGAAGCTGAGAGGGGGCAAAAAGTGGCGGTGGTTAGCTAGCCGTCCGTCCGTCCGTCCGGACGACGACGACGACGACCGGACGATGATCGGAGGAGGAGGAGGAGGGCGAATAGTAATGAGATCGGAGCGGGCGGGGGGCGGGCGGGCGCGCCAAACGACTGCCAGTATTTAATCGACGACTCTCCTCCTGGGCACCCCTCTTTTCCTCCTCCTTTCCTCCTCTTTCTTTCCTCTTTCCTTTCCATCCGTTATCGCCATTTTACAGCAGCAGCAGAAGCCTTGGGACACACAGACGGACACTATGTGGTGGTACTTTTTGATTGAGGTGAGGAGAGTCGCCAAACTAACAAGTTCACTGGAGCTTCGAAGATGTTCAAGCATTGCCGGACTGCTAAACTTCTTAACTGAAGCTTTCCTGGTGCCCTGGGCGCATTCTCAGCAACAAGGAAGAACTACCGTATCTCGACGTGATTCCACGGGATCTTCGGAGATGTGCAATTTGAAGCACTGCCGGACTGCAAATTTGGCTACCACCGTGTTGCCTGAGTATTCAATGTTAAAGCGTTTAAGCGTTGAATACTCAGGCAACGGCGCGCGCAGCCAAATTTGCAATTCGACGACGCGGGAATTCAAACTGCGCGCACATCTCGGAAGGTCCCGTGGAATTACGTGGAATCACGTCGAATCACGTCGAGATACGGTAGTTCTTCCTTGTTGCTGAAAATGCGCCAAGGCACCAGGAAAGCGTCATTGAAGAAGTTTAGAAGCGCTGAATGTCTGTTCTGGAGCAACTGGAAGATTGCCACCGGAGAATGATTATATCTTGAGATTGATAAGAGATATGAAAATGTTGTCAACTGCAAAATTGTAGATCATAAATAGGACTACAAGATTACTGTTGACAACTTTTTGATATCTCTTATCAATCTCGAGATATAATCATTCTCGGGAAGCGTCAGGGGTGTCTACGATATGCAACTGCTACTGCGCTTATTCATCTGTTGCTAATCTGCACAGACACTGAAATTGCGTCAAGACACTAAAGAAGCGTCAATAATGTCACTGATAAAGCGCCAGCACACCAGAAGTGCGTCAACCACCTAGATTTCGAAAATTCCTCAAAATTCGTCTAGAACTACAAATGCGTCATTCAAAAGACACCTAACTGGGGTCAGTAGAAGCACGAGAAACGCGCCAACGCCTCTTCGAGCTCTGCCACTGATTCTGCGTCATGGCACCAGGAACGCGCCAACCTAGAAACTGCATCAATAGCCGTTCGTTCAGTACCTTCTCATATTCACCATCGCCACCATCGAAACGTTCGAAATCCAAAATGGCGTCGTCGGGAAGCCGGAGGTGTTCTGCGGAATCGACACGATTCGAGTGAAAGTCAACACGGAGCACCCGTTCAAAGGTGAGTAAGTGCGCTCTATTGAAATTGGTATATCTCGAGAACTGGAAGAGATACGAACAAGTTGTCAACTGCAAAAATGATCTACATTGAATTTCCTACAACTTTGTAGTTAAAATCAACTTTTGAAAATTGAGTTTTGTTAGAGAAAAATGGGCTTGAAGATAACTAGAAAGAAAAAGGTTTTTTCTAGTTATCAGTGATTATCTCAAAAGCTAGAGAATATATCAAAAAGTTGTCAACTACAAAAGTGATCTACATTGAATTTGCTAAAATTTTGTAGTTATAGTCAAGTTTCAGAAACCAAGACTTCATGGAGAAAAATGCGTTTGAAAAATGAGCTACTCGAGAAAAATTGAAAAATGCAAAAAAAAAACCACAATATTCTCATTGGAGCACACTTGCAATCTGTGTTATTTCAGGACGGATCTACGTAGATGGTGAATCTGACAAACAGCACTGCGTTCAACACTCTGAAAACACGCACTCGACGCAAGAGTTCTCGATTCCGATCGGCGCGTGTAACATGAGAAGGCAGCGGACTCTGCATCCACGTGGCATCGCCTTCTCCTTCACAATGATCACCTCGTTCCATCCGTTCTTCGTCACCGGAATGGACCGCGCGTTCAGCATCCGATGCTTCTTTTTGGAGTCCATCAAGGGCCTCAACGCCGAGATCGACGTGGGGTGAGTCGGCGGCGGCATGTCATTGCGCTCAGCGCCCCAGCTTCTCGTGTTGTGTGTAGCGCAGTAGGGAACGCGCTTGTTTGTTAGTTTTGGGGTCGCTGGTTCGATTCCTCTCGGAAGAGAAGCCTTTTTTCCAGCACTCTTGCACCTCAAAACGTCGATCAGGAGTACTCGTTGCCAGTGTGTGCGTATCACTTGAAGGATGGCATCGAGGGGCATGTGCTTCGGTTCGCACAGGTTGGACAGAAGGTTACACACGTTTGGCGGTGTGATCAAGGTAATCGATAAAGTGATGGGATGGGAATCAGAAGGGAAAGTTCCAGACGCCAGTCATGTTTACGGAATTCTCATTCACAGTTGTTTCGCGGACGATGGACACGGAAACAAGTTCGAGTTGGTCGACGATCGGGGGTTAGTGTTTTTCCGGAATTCCGGATACCGTTAGCCAAACGATTTTATCATCCGGAATTCCGGATTTAGTTACCGGAAAGAAGGATGATCATGTGACCGGAAAATCTCATTAACCGGAATTTCCGGATACCAGTAGTTCCGGAAAAGAGTATGTTCATCCGGGATTCCGGTTAACATTCAAATGCGCAGCTGACGCACTTCTCGTGTCTTGACGCATTCCCCGTGCCTCCTCTCTACAAGCGCTACTCCAAACGCTGCCCCGGAGAGTGATTATATCTCGAAATTGATAAGAGATATCAAAATATTGTCAACAGCAAACTTGTAGCCCTAGTTGTGATCTACAAGTTTGCAGTTGACAACTTTGTGATATCTCATATCAATCTCCAGATATATCGATTCCTTGCAGTTGCTCCACCGATCCGTTCCTCCTGCCGCAAATCGACTACGAATCGGGCGCCATCTCCGCCTACACGAATGCGCACGTGTTCAAGTACGCCGACAAGGTAAGTGCGCTCCACGGATCAAATTGATTGTGTTCTCCAGGTCCAATTGTACTTCACGTGCACCGTTCAGTTGTGCTACAAACACGACGGCGGCTGCGAGGGAATCACACCTCCGCAGTGCTCGGGACATGGTCGAGGCGCTTCCGGAAGTCCTTCCGGAAGCCCTTCCGGAACCGCTTCCGGAAGACCACCAGGACCTCCGGAATTCCGGAAAGCCGTGCACGAGTCACAGACGCCGCGCATTCCGGGCTACATAAAACCGGACGCGTTCCAGCCGATCATCCTCGGACCGCCGCACCCGACCGTATTCCATCCGGAAGACGGGCAGCACAATAGTCCGCTTCCCCCGCACCACGTGGCGCCGTTTAGGGGTCCCGAAGACGTGAGTCCGTACCGGAGGGACAGTCCGTTGAACGACACCGCCGACGAGGAGATCGTCATGCAAGTGGTCACTTTGCGGACGTCTCCCCTTCCCGAATTGGTCACTTTCAAGCCGGTGGCGAGTAGTACGAGGAGAGTCGATGATGGTGTCGAGGATGTCGAGGATGTCGAGGATGTCGTGAATGTCGTCGAACACACCACTGCCACGTCATCGTCGTCGACGAAAGTGCGACGGACGGCCGGAGAAATGGAGACCGACGTGTCGGTGGACGTGATCGTGTTGCCGGTCGAGGATAAGGAGAGGAAAGGTGAGTGGTGGCCGAACTTTGAGTATCCTAGGCCACGGTAGACTTGACGGAATTCCGGAGCGTCGTACTGATCAGGGAAGTAAGCTCTATCGACAAGTAAGGAGGCTTACTTGCTCAAACTCAACTAGCGGGATTTCGGAGCGTCGTAGTGAAACAAACTTCAGTATCCGGAAAGCATCCGGCACGCCAAACCTGCCCGCCCAACGTATTTCCGCGAATGGTGTGGCAATTGTGTCGGAAAATCAATATATATCGAGATTGATGAGAGATGTCAAAACGTTGTCAACAGCAAACTTGTAGTCCTAGTTTTGATCTACAAGATTGATGTTGGCAACTTTTTGATATCTCTTATCAATCTTGAGATATATCGATTCTCCCGTAGAGTTTGGAATGCCACTCTATTCGAGGAAAAAATCATGTCATTTTTCCGGAAATTAACCGGAACGCTTCCGGAAAGCTTCCGGAATGCTCCGACGACATTTTCATCATTTTCCATCTTCTGTCGTTATTAAAGTGTCCGGTTTTCCGGAAGACTTCCGGAAAGCTTTCGGAACTCAAAAGTGTTCAATTCTCGAGAAAATGATCCGGAAAAGCGTCCGGAAACCTTCCGGAAAGCTCTTCGAATTGAAAATAGTCCACCATCATCATAACTATTTACACTACATCATTGTTATAAGAGGATGTGTCGTGAAACTAAAAATTAACGACTTTAACGACTTTAACGACACATTGTTAACATTGAAATCTCTTTGTGTTAGTTGTATGTGATGCTTCCGGAACCCTTCCGGAACCCCCGTAAAACCCTCTATCTCTCTCTCTGCAGACACCAATACGCCTCCGCAGTCGCTGTCGTTCCAATCGCCGTCGGAAGTGTGTCTGTCGAAAACGTCGACGATCCTCTTCTCGTCGGCCCTCATTCTGGCGCTGTTCTGTTGCGTCGCCGTCACTTTTCTCGTCACCCGACAGCGCAATCGACACCTGATTGGGCATCACTCGAAACGGCGGATCGATAACTTTTGATTTTAGTGATAACCAGTGATACTTGCGGATTCCATGAGCTCTGCCGGAGAATGATCATATCTCGATACTGATAAGAGATATCAAAATGTTGTCAACTGCAAACTTGTAGTCCTTGTTGTGATCTACAACGTTTATGTTTACAACTTTTTGATATCTCTTATCAGTATCGAGATATGATCATTCTCCGGAAGAGCTCTCCTCGGTTTCGGGGCCATTTCAATGGAATCCGATAGTATCTTCCCCCACTTTCCCCCCTCTCTTTCCTGTCTGTCTGTATATTTTTGAGTTTTTGATCTTTTGATCTTTTCCCTTCTTTTCAGGTCTATCCCGCCCTTTCCCCGCCCTTTCCCCCTTGAATCCTACGCTCAATTTTGTCTGACAACAATGAGAAAATAAGAAGAAAAATGTGCCTTTTTGAAAATAAATTGATTTTTACTCTATTTTCAAACACGTTTATTGTAATTATTTGTTTTCGAAAAATATCAAGTAAGGGTGTCAATCGATAGGAAATCATCCGTAGATCATTTTGTCAATTGATCATTTTTCTATATCAATCACGGTTTTTGAGATATCGATTGATTTCTGAGATGTATTTTTAAAATAAATTTTTTAAAAAACATTGTTCCGAAATCAATCGATATCTCGAAAACCATGATAGCTATCGAAAAGTGATCAATTGGAAAAATGATCTACAGATGATTTCCTATCGATTGGCATGTTAAAATAGCAAAAATAACCGAAATTAAAAAATTTATGCTGATATGAAAACCGAGAAGATTGACAAGTTTTTCGAGAAAGAAAGACACATACATATTGAGATCGTGAAATCATAGTCCACCACCAACGTTATAATGCAAGATGTTGCTATAGTCGATGTGTCGTGAAATTCAAAAATTAACGACTTTAACGACACACGGTTAATATTGAAATGTCGACTTGTCCCTAGACTAAATATAGCCAGAAACCGCCGCCAGACTCTGCCATTTGCGTCGTTCGACTTCTGCGAACCTCTTCGTCAAATAGTCCTCGACGACTATACTCGACACTATCAATCGATTGTCGTACTTCCAATTGGAATTCTCCAGTGATATACAGTTGTTGATGTGGAGAAGGGGTGCGGAGAGCGGAGAACGCCAGTTGAATTGGCCGAAGATTCTGGAAATATTCGGAGATTTGGATGACTTATACCGTATTTCCTCGAGTAGAGAGCTCTTCCGGAAAACCATTATATCTCGACATTGATAAGAGATATCAAAAAGTTGTCAACAGGAAACTTGTAGTCCTAGTTTTGATCTACAAGTTTGCAGTTGACAACTTTTTGATATCTCTTACCAATCTCGAGATATAATGGTTCTCCCGGAGGGGTGGAGTTCCAACTAACCCATTGACTATAATTCCCCTTTGCACGTGAACTCGGTGTGCTTCTTTGAGTCCGTGAAGCATAAAATCCCTGTCGGGACTCCATTTCGAGTCGGTGAGCCAGATGTCCCTCACCCATCCGGTGCCTTTCTTCAGTATTCTCGCTTTTCCAAACTCGTGAACATCGCCCATGACGGACCGAATACACGCTTCGAACGTGAACAAGTCGTCGAACGAATCGGCCGTTTCCCAGATTTTCAGACAAATTCGCGACTCGTCTGATAGTTGCGGGTAGAAGGTTTGTTGAAGGAATACCTGCAAGTGTTGCTTCGGCGAGTGCAAAAACATCAGCCCAATGCGGGGCTCGAACCCGCGACAACCAGATTAAGAGTCTGGTGCTCTACCGACTGAGCTAACCGGGCGGCGAAAGAGAGGGAGGGCGAGGGCGGTGAAGTAGTGGGCGACGCGCGCCGGCAACAGGCTGGTCGAAAACTCACATGAAGTGCCCCGTTGTCAGTTCCATGGAAGCTGTCAGGCAATTGTGATTCGAAATTGGCGAATTTTTTCAGAAATTTAACAGCCCACGGGGTGTTGCGAACGATGTAGGAACCAGCGGCCACTTCCCAATTCACGAAACGATCGTAGAAGGTGATGTCGAACGAGGTGTCGATGTAGTCCTCCAAAAGTCTGGAATTCCAGATTGATATGGCTCAACTGATAGGGGGAACGTGTTTCTAGGCTTCTTGATTTGATGGGATTCAATTCCCAGCTGACACTGACCGTTTTGGGGAGAATTCTGCTTATTTTCAAAAATTGAAAAGTTGAAAAAAAAACACGCTTCATAAATCAATCGATATCTCGAAAACGGTGATTGCGATCGAAAAATTATCTATTGGAAAAATGATCTACAGATGATTTCCTATCGATTGATACCGTCAGCTGATAATTTTTATCACTGATAAACTTGTCAAAAACTATGTCAAAGTTAAACAATTTTTCTACCATTGAAAAAAAACACATTTCATAAATCGATTGATATCTCGAAAACCGTAATAGCTATCAAAATGTGATCAATTACAAAAATGATCTAGAGCAAATTTCCTATCGATTGATACCCTCACCTGGCATTTTCTGTTGAAAAATGATCAAGTTAATCTACTTTGAAAACTCACAAATTTGGATTAACGATTGCCACGTCGGCGTCCAGAAAGAATATCCATTCGGTGTCCAGCAGCATTTCTGCGACTATACAGTGTCGTCGGAACATGAACTGCAATGCAAGTGCGCTCCAATGACAATTTCCAATAAACCGCACTCACATCCGCCTGTTTGCACACTTTCGAGTAGTCCACGTCTTCAATGATCCGCAGTTTGTAGTTGTGCATTCTACAGTAACACCGGATAGTACTCACCGCCGTACTGTACTCTTTCTCCGCCGTTGCCACGTCACTAACGATCATGACCACTGTGACGTCGAGATGGCGAAACGACTTTGTTCGAGCCACCGCGAACCGTTCTGTTTTTGTCGACTGAAATACGTCATGGACTAGTTATTTTAAAATTTGGAAAGTTAGGCCATGACCCCGAATAATGATAACGCGCTCCAATGACAATCAAGAAAAATTTGGTTGAGTACACTGAGTATCAAATGCGGAAACTTTTGAAACTGCTCACCTTCTGAATATCGTCGAATAAAAAGTGTGCAATGAAGAAAATAGTGAAGAGGATAAGGAATAAGAGAAGGAAATAGCGAAAGAGAAGATGAAAACGCATATTGTGGAGGAGGGAATGAGGACAAACGGAAAGATGGTCGGATGGAGATCAAAATCGACTCTGCAGATGTGATTTGTGTGTGGATTGCGGGGGGAGGGGATGAGAAGAAGGGAACGGACGGACTTTTTATGACCTTTGCCTGTTTCGTCGGGACACTGTTTCGTTCGTGTTTCCGATGCGGAACATTGACAACGGAGGGACAAATAGGCTCCCATGTAGAGTACTCAGTCGACGAAAAAATTAGTCGACTAGTCGATGAATAGTCGACTAATTTCGCCTAGTCGACTGACTTCGACTAATATCGACTAGTCGACGAACTGTCGACTAGTCGACTAATCGATGAATGTCCGACTAGTCGACTAGTCGACGATTCGTCGGTTAGGTCGACCACTAGTTACTCTACTCCCATGGTCTGATTTTCCGGATTCAGTTACTAGAGATATCTATTGGGACCATTACCTACCCCTGGTTGAAAAAAATTCGGGTCTTGCAGCTGAAAAAGAGGCACAGTTGAAATGAATGTTACAGTAACCTTGGTGTCGATTTACGAGCGATGCATTTATTTTTTGCATTTTTTTCGTTTTTTCAACGGTTTTTCGCACTTTTTCCGGTAAGGTTATGTCGATTTGTTGATTTTCGTGGCGAGACCCGCCTGCGCCATTTCCGCTGACTTTGGAATAAAGCGGCACCTCAAACGCTTCCCCCGGAGAATGATTATATCTCGAGATTGATAAGAGATATCATAAAGTTGTCAATATCTTATTTGTAGATCACAACTAGGGCTACAAATTTGCAGTTGACAAGCGCACGATTCCAAGCGCTTAGTTGGTGTATTGGGAACAGGGTGGACGCTCTTTCAAAGTGTTCCGCCGCGGGATTGTTCGTTTTTTTTGCAAAGTGTTCCGAGTATCCGATAACATTTGCAGATTATACAGAATCCCGACCGACGGATCCATGTTTGTTTGAGATTCTCTTGAGATATTGCATCGGGAGGGGAGGGGAAAGTATAAATCATCCGATTCTTGAACCACACCCATTCTCCGACAGACACATGTCTTTTGAAGATTTCCCTGAACCTTGAAACAAAAAAGCAAACGCGCTCCGCTGGACTCGCGTTGGTTTCGCCACGACATATCGGCAATAGTCGACAATCTCGACAATCTTGACAATAGTCGACAATAGTCGACAATCGCGACAATCTCAACATATCGACAATAATCGAAAATCTTGACATATTGACAATAGTCGACAATCTCGACAATAGTCAACAATCTTGACATATCGATAATCTCGACAATCTCAACATATCGACAATAATCGACAATCTCGACATGTTGACAATAGTCGTGTCGAGACCAACATTGAAATGTATATAATAGTATTTCTTGCATTTGGACAACACAAAATAATCCGTCGTTTTATTCAAAAGTGGACACGAGGATGGCGCTGTGCAGTGTCTGTAGAATGGCGGCGTCCGTGAGTACCTGCATGACCAACAGCATAATGTACGACTTTCCCGTCCACGAGTGCCACTCGTCCAGCTTCCGTTGCGGCGTCCGCTTCGCATTGTACTTCTTCTCGTAGTAGCGTACTGTGAGAGTGACAAATGGCATTTAGCAACGGAGCGCACTTACACCACAGCCACTCGCGTCTCGTCCGTCTACTCACGTCCTCCACCCAATTGAACGTCTTGTTGATTTGATAGAGAACGTCGAGGAAGTGCACGTATTCGATGGTGAATATCCAGTAGCCCATCACTTTCGAATTGAATTTGAATATGGTGACCAGGAAGAAGAAGATGACCATTGGCTGCAAATTGGGGAGACCGCGCTCTATTGCTAATTTGTTTGTTTTTCTAAAACTGACAAAGCCTTTGGTTTTTCGGAGTTTGAAATGTCCATTTAGTCGGTTTCCGGTTTCGGAGAGGTTTCGCGCCGAAAAATGTCGAAATTTCAAAATTACCATTAAAAAATCAATATCGTCCGTCGGGTTTCTCACTGAATTCATTTCGATAGGACACTGCGTATTTTTGTTAAAATTTCACGGTTTTCGGCAGTTTTTCATGCGGGTAACTAACTATTTGACGCACGAATTCAGTGAGAAAACCGGGACGATATCGATTTTTTAATGGTAATTTTGAAATTTCGACATTTTTCGGCGGGAAACCTCTCCGAAACCGGAAACCGACTAAATGGACATTTCAAACTCCGAAAAACCAAAGGCTTTGTTAATTTTAGAAGAGAAACAAATTAGCAATAGAGCGTTTTCTAGATCCTGCCAATTAGCAGCGCAGCCAGAGAGAAAACCGACGGACCATATCGATTTTTTCGAAATTTGGAGTTTTTTTGGCGCGGTGGCCGAGAAATCTCTCCGCATGGCCTAGGACATCTCACACTCACGAGCACAATATTAATCCAACTCATGCGTAAATGTCTCGCCGGACTCGGCAACTTCCTCCTTCTAGTGGACAGCAGGACGAAGAACATGAGTCCGAGAACGACTAGGCCGAGGAAGAGAAAGAACGACAGTTGCATCTGGAGTTGTTTTCGATGGAAAACCTTCTCGAATTCGAATCTCACCGCTTCACGTCTTCGCAGATATCCGTCGTGTTTGTCGAGTTTGGTAAAAATTGCATCTAGTTGCATATTCCTTTGTTGAGAAACTTTTTGTGTGTAACAATTGCAGAGAATTGCAACTTTTGTGTGAAATGAATTTTTGTTAATTTATATTATGAGTTCGCCGCGAGCGTGGACCTCATTTTTGGCGTGAAAAGTTTAAAAATTGTCTGCGTCTCTGAAATTTGTGTGCTGCCTCGCTCTTTCGTTGCGGGACCTTCGCCGATACTACGACTACGGAGTCCGCGACGAACTCAAAATATTGTGACTTGAAGCTTGAACGCAAACGCGCTCCGCTGGATTCGTGTTGGTCTCGCCACGACTCTCTCGTCTCTGTCTCGTGTATTCCACGAGAGTCGTGACGAGACCAACATGAATCCAGCAGAGCGCGTTTGCGCAGGTGCAAAGATTTATGAAATAAATATTATATATTTCAAAAATCTTGGAACCTCCATTTTCCATGTTAACTGATGAGCTTGCTGGTCTCGTCATGAATAGAGGACACGTGGATTCCGTATGAACGGGTGACCCTTATACAACAAAAGAATAAAGTTTATTGAAAATGGTTATTTATCTCAAAAATCAGGTCTATGCAGAACTCAAAAGCACAATGAGAGTGGAGACGTCGAAGAAGACTTGCAGAGTGAGAATGGTGATGTACTTGCGTTCGGTGGTCGGCGAACGGTACGTGACATGGGTGTTGAATCGGTTGTCGTCCTTACAAATCACCCGCCCCACCACTCCGTACTGATAGTGTTTCTCCATGCGTCGGAGTGTCGTTCTCACTCCGAACAGCGTGTCGTTGAGGTGGACGAGCAGAAGGAAACATATCGAGACGGCCATCCAGGGCGAGTTGTACAGGAACACCGCCACGATGAACAGCACGAAGATCACCGGCTGCAAATCCATTCATTCATAGCTATTATGTATTTCCAAGGAATTGGGTCTCGCCACGAAAACATTGAACTTTGAGTTACTGTCTACCGTAGTTTCTTCAAAGGCGCATGTCGATTTTCGAAAAATTTCATGTTCTCGTGGCGAGACCCGATTCCTCCCCACGCTCTGCTATCGCGCCAGTTCTAATGAAATATTATATCGTTTTCTCGCAAAGTGGCAGTGATGGTCTCGAAACGAATGACACAGCTCAACGTTTTGTTACCGTAACCCTTATTCTGAAAAGAGAATTTCCGACCGTTTTTCGTGCTGATTGTTTGACAAAAAATCAATATTTAGAAGCAATATAGAACATTCGACATTAAAGAAATTTTCGGGAAAATTTCCGATCGGACGAAATCGATTTTTCCTGGCCACTTGAAATTTTTACATTTTACATTTTACATTTTTCAACAGTAACCCGCAAAAAAAAAAGTATTTTTTTTTAATTCTCCAACTTTTTTTTCGCTAACTTGGAAGAGAAATCCAAATCTCCCCGTCCCCCTTGCTGATTGGTGGCCGAGTTTTTCCCTCCTCTTCCAAGTGAGCGAAACAAAATTTGAACAGTATTTTTTGCCGCTAAAAAGCTTAAATAGAAAAAAAATAAGAAAAAAAACACTATTTAACACTAGAATTTAGGGATGGCAATGGGGCGAGATGGGGCGCCCCGGCGCCCCGCTGCCGGGGCTGGGGCGACCCCGCCGCCCCTGTGCTTTGGGGCGGGGCGGCCCCCGCCCCACAACAGGGGCGGCGGGGTCGCCCCATCTCGCCCCTCACTGCTTCGTTTTTTGTCGTTTTTTTCGATTTTTTTCGATAGTTTCTAGAGGAAATGATTAAATTGTGTGTATATTCATTCTATATTTGCAATATGATGCGCAATTATACGTTTCTAAGAGGAAAATAGCATGAAAATATGAAAAATACAGATAAATGGCCGTATATAGCGATAAATTGAAATTGGAAGTTCAAAACAGCCTCAATTAACATTGTATGAGCCAAAATTTCGATTTTTTGATGCAGTTTTCAAATTTGGCAAAACTTTATTTTTAACAAATTTTTTGTTGCGAAATTTTGATAAAATGTCATTTTTTAAGCACATTTGAGTGTTTTCGACTGAGAATTTTCAATTCCGTATAGATCTATCAATATCAGTGTATTGATATCTCGTGTTTTCCGTCAAAATTTCGTTAAAATGATGTTGAAAATCTAAATTTCGCAACAAAAAAATAATTTTATAAAATATTTTTTTCAATTCAATTTTTAAAGCAAAATCATGTTCTTTGGCTTATAAAATAAACATTGGGGCGTTTTTGAGCTTCTGATTCCAATTCATAGTTATATACGGCCATTCATCTGTATTTTTCACATTTTCATGCTGTTTCCCTCTTAAAAACACATAATTATGCATCATATTGCAAATATAAAATGAATATACACACAATTCACTCATTCACTTCAGAAACTATCGAAAAAAATCGAAAAAAACGACAAAAAACGAAGCAGTGAGGGGCGAGATGGGGCGACCCCGCCGCCCCTGTTGTGGGGCGGGGGCCGCCCCGCCCCAAAGCACAGGGGCGGCGGGGTCGCCCCAGCCCCACAACCGGGGCGCCCCCAAGAATGGGGGGCCCCGCGTGCCATCCCTACTAGAATTTAATGGAAAAGTCGACGTTATCGATTTTTTTTTGCGCTGCTTGAAATTGGGAAATTTTAAAATTTTCGGGGCGGAGAATCAATTTTTTTTTCGCTGAAAAGGACGGGGCCCAACTGACCCAAACCGCATTGGCTTTCCTCAACACCAAACACTTCATTTCGGGAACAAATTGCTCTTCTTTTTGGCTCATATAGACAATGTCGTACATGAAAGCGATAAGGATGACGTCTATAATGAAGAATCCAGCGAAATGGATCTGAAACTTTTGTATTATTCTTAAAATAACAATGGAGCGCGTTTGCATTGGATGTGTTCCATTTGTTACTTCTCACCGAGTCACTGTATCCCAAATATCCGTCTGGTTCCGCTAGTCCCGGAAAGTATATATCGTATTGCATTTTGCAGAAAACACGCGAAAGATATCAAGCAAAATGATGGAAATGATATGCGTTCGAGAAGATTACGGTAGCTTTGAGAGAAACACGTGGCATACTTCACGTGATGATTTCCCATCTCTGACTACCGACTCTGCCGGCGGCGCCCGAATCCAACGATGTTGTCACCAGCGTTGGCGGCAATGTCAACATGTTCCTGTGTGGTGTAGCGGCGTGCAGTCTTGTTTTGTAATTTATAGGCGCGGGTTCAACATTTTTGCCGGTTTTCTCAGCGGATTTTGAACTTTGTACATTTTGAACATGATAGGCGTAATCAGCGTGAAATGAGCTTTCGATTGATACTCTATACATTGAAATTTGGTTAAAATTGATTTTTTTCACCAAAAACTCGGAACCCGATTTCACTTTTTGGCCGAAAGACCGATTTTGGCCAATTTGACACCTTATCAACCATATTATATATGAATCGGTGCAGAATTACACGTGGGCTCCGAAAATAAAGTTAGTTTTTTGAAATTTTTCCGATTTCAGGGCCAAAAAGGCAAAAAACTGTTTTTTGGATATTTCACGGCCGGTTTTCTCAGCGGATTTTGAACTTTGTACATTTTGAACATGATAGGCGTAATCAGCGTGAAATCAGCTTTCGATTGATACTCCATACATTGAAATTTGGTTAAAATTGATTTTTTTCACCAAAAACTCGGAACCCGATTTCACTTTTCGGCCGAAAGACCGATTTTGGCCAATTTGACACCTTATCAACCATATTATATATGAATCGGTGCAGAATTACACGTGGGCTCCGAAAATGAAGTCAGTTTTTTGAAATTTTTCCGATTTCAGGGCCAAAACGGCAAAAAACTGTTTTTTGATACTTCACGGCCGGTTTTCTCAGCGGTTTTTGAACTTTGTACATTTTGAACATGATAGGCGTAATCAGCGTGAAATCAGCTTTCGATTGATACTCCATACATTGAAATTTGGTTAAAATTGATTTTTTTCACCAAAAACTCGGAACCCGATTTCACTTTTCGGCCGAAAGACCGATTTTGGCCAATTTGACACCTTATCAACCATATTATATATGAATCGGTGCAGAATTACACGTGGGCTCCGAAAATAAAGTCAGTTTTTTGAAATTTTTCCGATTTCAGGGCCAAAAAGGCAAAAAACTGTTTTTTGGATATTTCACGGCCGGTTTTCTCAGCGGATTTTGAACTTTGTACATTTTGAACATGATAGGCGTAATCAGCGTGAAATCAGCTTTCGATTGATACTCCATACATTGAAATTTGGTTAAAATTGATTTTTTTCACCAAAAACTCGGAACCCGATTTCACTTTTTGGCCGAAAGACCGATTTTGGCCAATTTGACACCTTATCAACCATATTATATATGAATCGGTGCAGAATTACACGTGGGCTCCGAAAATAAAGTCAGTTTTTTGAAATTTTTCCGATTTCAGGGCCAAAAAGGCAAAAAACTGTTTTTTGGATATTTCACGGCCGGTTTTCTCAGCGGATTTTGAACTTTGTACATTTTGAACATGATAGGCGTAATCAGCGTGAAATCAGCTTTCGATTGATACTCCATACATTGAAATTTGGTTAAAATTGATTTTTTTCACCAAAAACTCGGAACCCGATTTCACTTTTTGGCCGAAAGACCGATTTTGGCCAATTTGACACCTTATCAACCATATTATATATGAATCGGTGCAGAATTACACGTGGGCTCCGAAAATAAAGTCAGTTTTTTGAAATTTTTCCGATTTCAGGGCCAAAACGGCAAAAAACTGTTTTTTGATACTTCACGGCCGGTTTTCTCAGCGGTTTTTGAACTTTGTACATTTTGAACATGATAGGCGTAATCAGCGTGAAATCAGCTTTCGATTGATACTCCATACATTGAAATTTGGTTAAAATTGATTTTTTTCACCAAAAACTCGGAACCCGATTTCACTTTTCGGCCGAAAGACCGATTTTGGCCAATTTGACACCTTATCAACCATATTATATATGAATCGGTGCAGAATTACACGTGGGCTCCGAAAATAAAGTCAGTTTTTTGAAATTTTTCCGATTTCAGGGCCAAAAAGGCAAAAAACTGTTTTTTGGATATTTCACGGCCGGTTTTCTCAGCGGATTTTGAACTTTGTACATTTTGAACATGATAGGCGTAATCAGCGTGAAATCAGCTTTCGATTGATACTCCATACATTGAAATTTGGTTAAAATTGATTTTTTTCACCAAAAACTCGGAACCCGATTTCACTTTTCGGCCGAAAGACCGATTTTGGCCAATTTGACACCTTATCAACCATATTATATATGAATCGGTGCAGAATTACACGTGGGCTCCGAAAATGAAGTCAGTTTTTTGAAATTTTTCCGATTTCAGGGCCAAAACGGCAAAAAACTGTTTTTTGATACTTCACGGCCGGTTTTCTCAGCGGTTTTTGAACTTTGTACATTTTGAACATGATAGGCGTAATCAGCGTGAAATCAGCTTTCGATTGATACTCCATACATTGAAATTTGGTTAAAATTGATTTTTTTCACCAAAAACTCGGAACCCGATTTCACTTTTCGGCCGAAAGACCGATTTTGGCCAATTTGACACCTTATCAACCATATTATATATGAATCGGTGCAGAATTACACGTGGGCTCCGAAAATAAAGTCAGTTTTTTGAAATTTTTCCGATTTCAGGGCCAAAAAGGCAAAAAACTGTTTTTTGGATATTTCACGGCCGGTTTTCTCAGCGGATTTTGAACTTTGTACATTTTGAACATGATAGGCGTAATCAGCGTGAAATCAGCTTTCGATTGATACTCCATACATTGAAATTTGGTTAAAATTGATTTTTTTCACCAAAAACTCGGAACCCGATTTCACTTTTTGGCCGAAAGACCGATTTTGGCCAATTTGACACCTTATCAACCATATTATATATGAATCGGTGCAGAATTACACGTGGGCTCCGAAAATAAAGTTAGTTTTTTGAAAATTTTCCGATTTCAGGGCCAAAAAGGCAAAAAACTGTTTTTTGGATATTTCACGGCCGGTTTTCTCAGCGGTTTTTGAGTTTTGTGCACTATGAACATGATATGCGTAATCAGCGTGAAATCAGCTTTCGATTGATACTCCATACATTGAAATTTGGTTAAAATTGATTTTTTTCACCAAAAACTCGGAACCCGATTTCACTTTTTGGCCGAAAGACCGATTTTGGCCAATTTGACACCTTATCAACCATATTATATATGAATCGGTGCAGAATTACACGTGGGCTCCGAAAATAAAGTCAGTTTTTTGAAATTTTTCCGATTTCAGGGCCAAAAAGGCAAAAAACTGTTTTTTGGATATTTCACGGCCGGTTTTCTCAGCGGATTTTGAACTTTGTACATTTTGAACATGATAGGCGTAATCAGCGTGAAATCAGCTTTCGATTGATACTCCATACATTGAAATTTGGTTAAAATTGATTTTTTTCACCAAAAACTCGGAACCCGATTTCACTTTTTGGCCGAAAGACCGATTTTGGCCAATTTGACACCTTATCAACCATATTATATATGAATCGGTGCAGAATTACACGTGGGCTCCGAAAATGAAGTCAGTTTTTTGAAATTTTTCCGATTTCAGGGCCAAAACGGCAAAAAACTGTTTTTTGATACTTCACGGCCGGTTTTCTCAGCGGTTTTTGAACTTTGTACATTTTGAACATGATAGGCGTAATCAGCGTGAAATCAGCTTTCGATTGATACTCCATACATTGAAATTTGGTTAAAATTGATTTTTTTCACCAAAAACTCGGAACCCGATTTCACTTTTCGGCCGAAAGACCGATTTTGGCCAATTTGACACCTTATCAACCATATTATATATGAATCGGTGCAGAATTACACGTGGGCTCCGAAAATAAAGTCAGTTTTTTGAAATTTTTCCGATTTCAGGGCCAAAAAGGCAAAAAACTGTTTTTTGGATATTTCACGGCCGGTTTTCTCAGCGGATTTTGAACTTTGTACATTTTGAACATGATAGGCGTAATCAGCGTGAAATCAGCTTTCGATTGATACTCCATACATTGAAATTTGGTTAAAATTGATTTTTTTCACCAAAAACTCGGAACCCGATTTCACTTTTTGGCCGAAAGACCGATTTTGGCCAATTTGACACCTTATCAACCATATTATATATGAATCGGTGCAGAATTACACGTGGGCTCCGAAAATGAAGTCAGTTTTTTGAAATTTTTCCGATTTCAGGGCCAAAACGGCAAAAAACTGTTTTTTGATACTTCACGGCCGGTTTTCTCAGCGGTTTTTGAACTTTGTACATTTTGAACATGATAGGCGTAATCAGCGTGAAATCAGCTTTCGATTGATACTCCATACATTGAAATTTGGTTAAAATTGATTTTTTTCACCAAAAACTCGGAACCCGATTTCACTTTTCGGCCGAAAGACCGATTTTGGCCAATTTGACACCTTATCAACCATATTATATATGAATCGGTGCAGAATTACACGTGGGCTCCGAAAATAAAGTCAGTTTTTTGAAATTTTTCCGATTTCAGGGCCAAAAAGGCAAAAAACTGTTTTTTGGATATTTCACGGCCGGTTTTCTCAGCGGATTTTGAACTTTGTACATTTTGAACATGATAGGCGTAATCAGCGTGAAATCAGCTTTCGATTGATACTCCATACATTGAAATTTGGTTAAAATTGATTTTTTTCACCAAAAACTCGGAACCCGATTTCACTTTTTGGCCGAAAGACCGATTTTGGCCAATTTGACACCTTATCAACCATATTATATATGAATCGGTGCAGAATTACACGTGGGCTCCGAAAATAAAGTTAGTTTTTTGAAAATTTTCCGATTTCAGGGCCAAAAAGGCAAAAAACTGTTTTTTGGATATTTCACGGCCGGTTTTCTCAGCGGTTTTTGAGTTTTGTGCACTATGAACATGATATGCGTAATCAGCGTGAAATCAGCTTTCGATTGATACTCCATACATTGAAATTTGGTTAAAATTGATTTTTTTCACCAAAAACTCGGAACCCGATTTCACTTTTCGGCCGAAAGACCGATTTTGGCCAATTTGACACCTTATCAACCATATTATATATGAATCGGTGCAGAATTACACGTGGGCTCCGAAAATAAAGTCAGTTTTTTGAAATTTTTCCGATTTCAGGGCCAAAAAGGCAAAAAACTGTTTTTTGGATATTTCACGGCCGGTTTTCTCAGCGGTTTTTGAGTTTTGTGCACTATGAACATGATATGCGTAATCAGCGTGAAATCAGCTTTCGATTGATACTCCATACATTGAAATTTGGTTGAAATTGATTTTTTTCACCAAAAACTCGGAACCCGATTTCACTTTTTGGCCGAAAGACCGATTTTGGCCAATTTGACACCTTATCAACCATATTATATATGAATCGGTGCAGAATTACACGTGGGCTCCGAAAATAAAGTCAGTTTTTTGAAATTTTTCCGATTTCAGGGCCAAAAAGGCAAAAAACTGTTTTTTGGATATTTCACGGCCGGTTTTCTCAGCGGTTTTTGAGTTTTGTGCACTATGAACATGATATGCGTAATCAGCGTGAAATCAGCTTTCGATTGATACTCCATACATTGAAATTTGGTTGAAATTGATTTTTTTCACCAAAAACTCGGAACCCGATTTCACTTTTTGGCCGAAAGACCGATTTTGGCCAATTTGACACCATATCAACCATATTATATATGAATCGGTGCAGAATTACACGTGGGCTCCGAAAATAAAGTCAGTTTTTTGAAATTTTTCCGATTTCAGGGCCAAAAAGGCAAAAAACTGTTTTTTGGATATTTCACGGCCGGTTTTCTCAGCGGTTTTTGAGTTTTGTGCACTATGAACATGATATGCGTAATCAGCGTGAAATCAGCTTTCGATTGATACTCCATACATTGAAATTTGGTTAAAATTGATTTTTTTCACCAAAAACTCGGAACCCGATTTCACTTTTCGGCCGAAAGACCGATTTTGGCCAATTTGACACCTTATCAACCATATTATATATGAATCGGTGCAGAATTACACGTGGGCTCCGAAAATAAAGTTAGTTTTTTGAAAATTTTCTGATTTCAGGGCCAAAAAGGCAAAAAACTGTTTTTTGGATATTTCACGGCCGGTTTTCTCAGCGGTTTTTGAGTTTTGTGCACTATGAACATGATATGCGTAATCAGCGTGAAATCAGCTTTCGATTGATACTCCATACATTGAAATTTGGTTGAAATTGATTTTTTTCACCAAAAACTCGGAACCCGATTTCACTTTTTGGCCGAAAGACCGATTTTGGCCAATTTGACACCTTATCAACCATATTATATATGAATCGGTGCAGAATTACACGTGGGCTCCGAAAATAAAGTCAGTTTTTTGAAATTTTTCCGATTTCAGGGCCAAAAAGGCAAAAAACTGTTTTTTGGATATTTCACGGCCGGTTTTCTCAGCGGATTTTGAACTTTGTGCACTATGAACATGATATGCGTAATCAGCGTGAAATCAGCTTTCGATTGATACTCCATACATTGAAATTTGGTTAAAATTGATTTTTTTCACCAAAAACTCGGAACCCGATTTCACTTTTCGGCAGAAAGACCGATTTTGGCCAGTTTGACACCTTATCAACCATATTATATATGAATCGGTGCAGAATTACACGTGGGCTCCGAAAATAAAGTCAGTTTTTTGAAATTTTTCCGATTTCAGGGCCAAAAAGGCAAAAAACTGTTTTTTGGATATTTCACGGCCGGTTTTCTCAGCGGATTTTGAGTTTTGTGCACTATGAACATGATATGCGTAATCAGCGTGAAATCAGCTTTCGATTGATACTCCATACATTGAAATTTGGTTAAAATTGATTTTTTTCACCAAAAACTCGGAACCCGATTTCACTTTTTGGCCGAAAGACCGATTTTGGCCAATTTGACACCTTATCAACCATATTATATATGAATCGGTGCAGAATTACACGTGGGCTCCGAAAATAAAGTCAGTTTTTTGAAATTTTTCCGATTTCAGGGCCAAAAAGGCAAAAAACTGTTTTTTGGATATTTCACGGCCGGTTTTCTCAGCGGATTTTGAACTTTGTGCACTATGAACATGATATGCGTAATCAGCGTGAAATCAGCTTTCGATTGATACTCCATACATTGAAATTTGGTTAAAATTGATTTTTTTCACCAAAAACTCGGAACCCGATTTCACTTTTTGGCCGAAAGACCGATTTTGGCCAATTTGACACCTTATCAACCATATTATATATGAATCGGTGCAGAATTACACGTGGGCTCCGAAAATAAAGTTAGTTTTTTGGAATTTTTCCGATTTCAGGGCCAAAAAGGCAAAAAACTGTTTTTTGGATATTTCACGGCCGGTTTTCTCAGCGGTTTTTGAGTTTTGTGCACTATGAACATGATATGCGTAATCAGCGTGAAATCAGCTTTCGATTGATACTCCATACATTGAAATTTGGTTAAAATTGATTTTTTTCACCAAAAACTCGGAACCCGATTTCACTTTTTGGCCGAAAGACCGATTTTGGCCAATTTGACACCTTATCAACCATATTATATATGAATCGGTGCAGAATTACACGTGGGCTCCGAAAATAAAGTTAGTTTTTTGGAATTTTTCCGATTTCAGGGCCAAAAAGGCAAAAAACTGTTTTTTGGATATTTCACGGCCGGTTTTCTCAACGGTTTTTGAGTTTTGTGCACTATGAACATGATATGCGTAATCAGCGTGAAATCAGCTTTCGATTGATACTCCATACATTGAAATTTGGTTAAAATTGATTTTTTTCACCAAAAACTCGGAACCCGATTTCACTTTTCGGCCGAAAGACCGATTTTGGCCAATTTGACACCTTATCAACCATATTATATATGAATCGGTGCAGAATTA
Source organism: Caenorhabditis macrosperma (assembly GCA_963932285.1). Taxonomy (NCBI): domain Eukaryota; kingdom Metazoa; phylum Nematoda; class Chromadorea; order Rhabditida; family Rhabditidae; genus Caenorhabditis; species Caenorhabditis macrosperma. Next base: position 14,216,735 of record OZ010622.1, read on the forward strand.
CACGTGGGCTCCGAAAATAAAGTTAGTTTTTTGGAATTTTTCCGATTTCAGGGCCAAAAAGGCAAAAAACTGTTTTTTGGATATTTCACGGCCGGTTTTCTCAGCGGTTTTTGAGTTTTGTGCACTATGAACATGATATGCGTAATCAGCGTGAAATCAGCTTTCGATTGATACTCCATACATTGAAATTTGGTTAAAATTGATTTTTTTCACCAAAAACTCGGAACCCGATTTCACTTTTTGGCCGAAAGACCGATTTTGGCCAATTTGACACCTTATCAACCATATTATATATGAATCGGTGCAGAATTACACGTGGGCTCCGAAAATAAAGTTAGTTTTTTGAAATTTTTCCGATTTCAGGGCCAAAAAGGCAAAAAACTGTTTTTTGATACTTCACGGCCGGTTTTCTCAGCGGTTTTTGAGTTTTGTGCACTATGAACATGATATGCGTAATCAGCGTGAAATCAGCTTTCGATTGATACTCCATACATTGAAATTTGGTTAAAATTGATTTTTTTCACCAAAAACTCGGAACCCGATTTCACTTTTCGGCCGAAAGACCGATTTTGGCCAATTTGACACCTTATCAACCATATTATATATGAATCGGTGCAGAATTACACGTGGGCTCCGAAAATAAAGTCAGTTTTTTGAAATTTTTCCGATTTCAGGGCCAAAACGGCAAAAAACTGTTTTTTGATACTTCACGGCCGGTTTTCTCAGCGGTTTTTGAGTTTTGTGCACTATGAACATGATATGCGTAATCAGCGTGAAATCAGCTTTCGATTGATACTCCATACATTGAAATTTGGTTAAAATTGATTTTTTTCACCAAAAACTCGGAACCCGATTTCACTTTTCGGCCGAAAGACCGATTTTGGCCAATTTGACACCTTATCAACCATATTATATATGAATCGGTGCAGAATTACACGTGGGCTCCGAAAATAAAGTTAGTTTTTTGAAATTTTTCCGATTTCAGGGCCAAAAAGGCAAAAAACTGTTTTTTGATACTTCACGGCCGGTTTTCTCAGCGGTTTTTGAGTTTTGTGCACTATGAACATGATATGCGTAATCAGCGTGAAATCAGCTTTCGATTGATACTCCATACATTGAAATTTGGTTAAAATTGATTTTTTTCACCAAAAACTCGGAACCCGATTTCACTTTTCGGCCGAAAGACCGATTTTGGCCAATTTGACACCTTATCAACCATATTATATATGAATCGGTGCAGAATTACACGTGGGCTCCGAAAATAAAGTCAGTTTTTTGAAATTTTTCCGATTTCAGGGCCAAAACGGCAAAAAACTGTTTTTTGATACTTCACGGCCGGTTTTCTCAGCGGTTTTTGAGTTTTGTGCACTATGAACATGATAGGCGTAATCAGCGTGAAATCAGCTTTCGATTGATACTCCATACATTGAAATTTGGTTAAAATTGATTTTTTTCACCAAAAACTCGGAACCCGATTTCACTTTTCGGCCGAAAGACCGATTTTGGCCAATTTGACACCTTATCAACCATATTATATATGAATCGGTGCAGAATTACACGTGGGCTCCGAAAATAAAGTCAGTTTTTTGAAATTTTTCCGATTTCAGGGCCAAAACGGCAAAAAACTGTTTTTTGATACTTCACGGCCGGTTTTCTCAGCGGTTTTTGAGTTTTGTGCACTATGAACATGATATGCGTAATCAGCGTGAAATCAGCTTTCGATTGATACTCCATACATTGAAATTTGGTTAAAATTGATTTTTTTCACCAAAAACTCGGAACCCGATTTCACTTTTCGGCCGAAAGACCGATTTTGGCCAATTTGACACCTTATCAACCATATTATATATGAATCGGTGCAGAATTACACGTGGGCTCCGAAAATAAAGTTAGTTTTTTGAAATTTTTCCGATTTCAGGGCCAAAAAGGCAAAAAACTGTTTTTTGATACTTCACGGCCGGTTTTCTCAGCGGTTTTTGAGTTTTGTGCACTATGAACATGATATGCGTAATCAGCGTGAAATCAGCTTTCGATTGATACTCCATACATTGAAATTTGGTTAAAATTGATTTTTTTCACCAAAAACTCGGAACCCGATTTCACTTTTTGGCCGAAAGACCGATTTTGGCCAATTTGACACCTTATCAACCATATTATATATGAATCGGTGCAGAATTACACGTGGGCTCCGAAAATAAAGTTAGTTTTTTGAAATTTTTCCGATTTCAGGGCAAAAAAGGCAAAAAACTGTTTTTTGATACTTCACGGCCGGTTTTCTCAGCGGTTTTTGAGTTTTGTGCACTATGAACATGATATGCGTAATCAGCGTGAAATCAGCTTTCGATTGATACTCCATACATTGAAATTTGGTTAAAATTGATTTTTTTCACCAAAAACTCGGAACCCGATTTCACTTTTTGGCCGAAAGACCGATTTTGGCCAATTTGACACCTTATCAACCATATTATATATGAATCGGTGCAGAATTACACGTGGGCTCCGAAAATAAAGTCAGTTTTTCGAAATTTTTCCGATTTCAGGGCCAAAACGGCAAAAAACTGTTTTTTGATACTTCACGGCCGGTTTTCTCAGCGGTTTTTGAGTTTTGTGCACTATGAACATGATATGCGTAATCAGCGTGAAATCAGCTTTCGATTGATACTCCATACATTGAAATTTGGTTAAAATTGATTTTTTTCACCAAAAACTCGGAACCCGATTTCACTTTTTGGCCGAAAGACCGATTTTGGCCAATTTGACACCTTATCAACCATATTATATATGAATCGGTGCAGAATTACACGTGGGCTCCGAAAATAAAGTTAGTTTTTTGAAATTTTTCCGATTTCAGGGCAAAAAAGGCAAAAAACTGTTTTTTGATACTTCACGGCCGGTTTTCTCAGCGGTTTTTGAGTTTTGTGCACTATGAACATGATATGCGTAATCAGCGTGGAATCAGCTTTCGATTGATACTCCATACATTGAAATTTGGTTAAAATTGATTTTTTTCACCAAAAACTCGGAACCCGATTTCACTTTTCGGCCGAAAGACCGATTTTGGCCAATTTGACACCTTATCAACCATATTATATATGAATCGGTGCAGAATTACACGTGGGCTCCGAAAATAAAGTTAGTTTTTTGGAATTTTTCCGATTTCAGGGCCAAAAAGGCAAAAAACTGTTTTTTGGATATTTCACGGCCGGTTTTCTCAGCGGATTTTGAACTTTGTGCACTATGAACATGATATGCGTAATCAGCGTGAAATCAGCTTTCGATTGATACTCCATACATTGAAATTTGGTTAAAATTGATTTTTTTCACCAAAAACTCGGAACCCGATTTCACTTTTTGGCCGAAAGACCGATTTTGGCCAATTTGACACCTTATGAACCATATTATATATGAATCGGTGCAGAATTACACGTGGGCTCCGAAAATAAAGTTAGTTTTTTGGAATTTTTCCGATTTCAGGGCCAAAAAGGCAAAAAACTGTTTTTTGGATATTTCACGGCCGGTTTTCTCAGCGGATTTTGAACTTTGTGCACTATGAACATGATATGCGTAATCAGCGTGAAATCAGCTTTCGATTGATACTCCATACATTGAAATTTGGTTAAAATTGATTTTTTTCACCAAAAACTCGGAACCCGATTTCACTTTTCGGCCGAAAGACCGATTTTGGCCAATTTGACACCTTATCAACCATATTATATATGAATCGGTGCAGAATTACACGTGGGCTCCGAAAATAAAGTTAGTTTTTTGGAATTTTTCCGATTTCAGGGCCAAAAAGGCAAAAAACTGTTTTTTGGATATTTCACGGCCGGTTTTCTCAGCGGTTTTTGAGTTTTGTGCACTATGAACATGATATGCGTAATCAGCGTGAAATCAGCTTTCGATTGATACTCCATACATTGAAATTTGGTTAAAATTGATTTTTTTCACCAAAAACTCGGAACCCGATTTCACTTTTTGGCCGAAAGACCGATTTTGGCCAATTTGACACCTTATGAACCATATTATATATGAATCGGTGCAGAATTACACGTGGGCTCCGAAAATAAAGTTAGTTTTTTGGAATTTTTCCGATTTCAGGGCCAAAAAGGCAAAAAACTGTTTTTTGGATATTTCACGGCCGGTTTTCTCAGCGGTTTTTGAGTTTTGTGCACTATGAACATGATATGCGTAATCAGCGTGAAATCAGCTTTCGATTGATACTCCATACATTGAAATTTGGTTAAAATTGATTTTTTTCACCAAAAACTCGGAACCCGATTTCACTTTTTGGCCGAAAGACCGATTTTGGCCAATTTGACACCTTATCAACCATATTATATATGAATCGGTGCAGAATTACACGTGGGCTCCGAAAATAAAGTTAGTTTTTTGAAATTTTTCCGATTTCAGGGCAAAAAAGGCAAAAAACTGTTTTTTGATACTTCACGGCCGGTTTTCTCAGCGGTTTTTGAGTTTTGTGCACTATGAACATGATATGCGTAATCAGCGTGGAATCAGCTTTCGATTGATACTCCATACATTGAAATTTGGTTAAAATTGATTTTTTTCACCAAAAACTCGGAACCCGATTTCACTTTTCGGCCGAAAGACCGATTTTGGCCAATTTGACACCTTATCAACCATATTATATATGAATCGGTGCAGAATTACACGTGGGCTCCGAAAATAAAGTTAGTTTTTTGGAATTTTTCCGATTTCAGGGCCAAAAAGGCAAAAAACTGTTTTTTGGATATTTCACGGCCGGTTTTCTCAGCGGATTTTGAACTTTGTGCACTATGAACATGATATGCGTAATCAGCGTGAAATCAGCTTTCGATTGATACTCCATACATTGAAATTTGGTTAAAATTGATTTTTTTCACCAAAAACTCGGAACCCGATTTCACTTTTTGGCCGAAAGACCGATTTTGGCCAATTTGACACCTTATGAACCATATTATATATGAATCGGTGCAGAATTACACGTGGGCTCCGAAAATAAAGTTAGTTTTTTGGAATTTTTCCGATTTCAGGGCCAAAAAGGCAAAAAACTGTTTTTTGGATATTTCACGGCCGGTTTTCTCAGCGGATTTTGAACTTTGTGCACTATGAACATGATATGCGTAATCAGCGTGAAATCAGCTTTCGATTGATACTCCATACATTGAAATTTGGTTAAAATTGATTTTTTTCACCAAAAACTCGGAACCCGATTTCACTTTTCGGCCGAAAGACCGATTTTGGCCAATTTGACACCTTATCAACCATATTATATATGAATCGGTGCAGAATTACACGTGGGCTCCGAAAATAAAGTTAGTTTTTTGGAATTTTTCCGATTTCAGGGCCAAAAAGGCAAAAAACTGTTTTTTGGATATTTCACGGCCGGTTTTCTCAGCGGTTTTTGAGTTTTGTGCACTATGAACATGATATGCGTAATCAGCGTGAAATCAGCTTTCGATTGATACTCCATACATTGAAATTTGGTTAAAATTGATTTTTTTCACCAAAAACTCGGAACCCGATTTCACTTTTTGGCCGAAAGACCGATTTTGGCCAATTTGACACCTTATGAACCATATTATATATGAATCGGTGCAGAATTACACGTGGGCTCCGAAAATAAAGTTAGTTTTTTGGAATTTTTCCGATTTCAGGGCCAAAAAGGCAAAAAACTGTTTTTTGGATATTTCACGGCCGGTTTTCTCAGCGGTTTTTGAGTTTTGTGCACTATGAACATGATATGCGTAATCAGCGTGAAATCAGCTTTCGATTGATACTCCATACATTGAAATTTGGTTAAAATTGATTTTTTTCACCAAAAACTCGGAACCCGATTTCACTTTTTGGCCGAAAGACCGATTTTGGCCAATTTGACACCTTATCAACCATATTATATATGAATCGGTGCAGAATTACACGTGGGCTCCGAAAATAAAGTTAGTTTTTTGAAATTTTTCCGATTTCAGGGCCAAAAAGGCAAAAAACTGTTTTTTGGATATTTCACGGCCGGTTTTCTCAGCGGTTTTTGAGTTTTGTGCACTATGAACATGATATGCGTAATCAGCGTGAAATCAGCTTTCGATTGATACTCCATACATTGAAATTTGGGTAAAATTGATTTTTTTCACCAAAAACTCGGAACCCGATTTCACTTTTTGGCCGAAAGACCGATTTTGGCCAATTTGACACCTTATGAACCATATTATATATGAATCGGTGCAGAATTACACGTGGGCTCCGAAAATAAAGTTAGTTTTTAGAAATTTTTCCGATTTCAGAGCCAAAACGGCAAAAAAACTGTTCTCTACTGTCATCTCGACAGCGACTCGAGCAGCGGCGGCGCCCAAAGTCAGCGATGTTGTCACCAGCGTTGGCGGCAGCAGCTGGATGTGCCTGTGTGGTGTAGTGGCGTGCAGCCTTGTTTTGTAATTTACAGGCGCGGGTTCAACATCTCTGCCGGTTTTCTCAGCGGATTTTGAGTTTTGTATGATTTGGTTGCAACAGGTGCAACCTTCCTTGCCTCTATCATCATCAAAATCCAATTGGTCTCTCATCAATTCTTGTCACACCAGGAGGACACAATGATTTCCTGATCCTTCTTCTTCGTCGTTTTCTTCATTTTCCAATCTTCCAATCGAATGAAAATCGGGCCGAAAAGAAAGAACAGCTGTCATCGGCGGGATGATGCTCCTCTTTCTCTTTCGATTCAATTGGCTCTCTCATTCTTTCGGCTGTTGTTTCAATATCACACCTCTCCTCCCCATCCACCCCACTTTCCGACCGCTTTAATTGCTTTACCCACATATCAACAACATATCAAAAGAACGACGACCCCCACGGAACTCCGCTCTTTTTTTTGTTCCGCTTTTTTTCTTAATGTTCTAGGCGTTAAATAGGACACTTTCCGGTCTTATGGAGGTACGTAGAGATGAGACTGTGGTGAAGCAAAGACGCTTTAATCATACAAAACTTGAAAACCGGCAGAAATCTTGAACCCGCGCCTGTAAATTACAAAACAAGGCTGCACGCCACTACACCACACAGGCACATCCAGCTGCTGCCGCCAACGCTGGTGACAACACCGCTGACTTTGGGCGCCGCCGCCGCTCGAGTCGCCGCCGAGATGTCAGGTGAAAACAGTTTTTTGCCTTTTTGGCCCTGAAATCGTAAAAATTTCCCAAAACTAACTTTATTTTCGGAGCCCACGTGTAATTCTGCACCGATTCATATATAATATGGTTGATAAGGTGTCAAATTGGCCAAAATCGGTCTTTCGGCCAAAAAGTGAAATCGGGTTTCGAGTTTTGGGTGAAAAAAATCAATTTAACCAAATTTCAATGTATGGAGTATCAATCGAAAGCTGAGATCACGCTGATTACGCCTATCGTGTTCAAAATGTACAAAACTCAAAATCCGCTGAGAAAACCGGCAAAAATGTTGAAACCGCGCCTATAAATTACAAAACAAGGCTGCACGCCACTACACCACACAGGCACATCTTGGTAGTGCCGCCAACGCTGGTGACAACCTGGCTTTGGGCGCCGCCGGCAGAGTCGGCCAATCTCATGGGGAAAAATCAGAGAAAAAGTGTTGTCAGGTCAAAAATGAATTTTCCAACTTTTTTCCGATTTTTCCCCAAAATAATGGGAAAAAAGTGTTCGCATTTCTACACAGAGCTTCCGTAACCATCCCAGAAGACGCCCTTTAAAAAAAAAAACGTCTGCCCCCACATGAACATATTCGAATGCATATTCGTCCTCAATCAAAAAGGGTGTCATATTCGATCCGGTTTCTCGTGTTTTTATGACTCATTTTATGGGCCTCTCCTTCCCGTCATTTCTCTCTCTTTTCCATGTGTTTTATGGATATTTCAAGAGAAGAACGACACGAAACTTTGCAATTCGACACTCTCCCTTTTGCCACCCCCAAAAGGTCAAAGAATTCGGGGGTGTCTTGGGGTTGGGGGTTACGGTAGTTCTCACATGTCCCCCTTATTGACATTTGGTTTTATTGGGTTTCGTTTTTGATTTGATTTCATGTGCGAATAAACATGGAACATTTGGAAAAATGGAAAGTCTAGTTTTCCAAAAAAAAAATGAAATTTTTTTTTTTCATGTAGGCGAATACATTTTTGTTTATTACCTGGTTTTTGGCGCGAATAGTTTAAAAATTGTCTGCGTCTCTGAAATTTACACACTGCCTCGCTCTTTCGTTGCGGGACCTTCGCCGACAATATCAAAATTTCGAATTTCGCGCGCTTTCGTATTCGCTGCGTAGCGACTCAAATGATACGGAGTCATTAGGTTTTTTGGATTTCGCGTGACATTTTCCGTAGGACTGTGCAAACACGGTCACGTCAAAATACACAGAATCGTAGGATTAAGCATTTTCGAATTTCTGCGTGACATTTGATACTCAGTTACAGCAGCCAAATTGGCGATTCTCAGTGGAGCACGTTTCATGCCGTTTTTCATGCTAACTTTTTGAAACGAAACAAAAATTGGATTAAAAAAATTTTTTTTTTCTCAAAAAGATTGAAAATATTGTTCTTTCTGTCTTGCACAGAAAAAATTTCGAACCGGGGTCCGTTGGAAACGCCGGTTTTTTTTGCCCGGGTTCTCCGTTCCCTTGTGAATTGTGTCGTCATTTTCTACGCATTTGTTCAAAAATACACACTGAAATGTTATACATTTCAAAAAATCTTGGAACCTGCGCAAACGCGCTCCGCTGGACTCGTGTTGGTCTCGCCACGACTCTCGTGGAATACACGAGAGACAGAGACGACAGTCGTGGTGAGGCCAACCCGCGCAGGTTTCAAGACTTTTGAATTATATTATAATAATAATAGGTACCTTCAACAAATGTCACCCTTTCAAAAAAAAAAACGGCTCCCAATCCACTCTCATCCAGTTTCGCCCTCTATTCTCCCGTCCTCCCTCCCAAAAATTGTCCAAATAACTGTCACTTTGGATTACTGTAGGGAGATCAGTCATCCGGACAACATTCCAACCGCTTTTCCGGAATAAGAGAGGGAGGAGGAACAACAACAGAAAACAATGATTTTTGGATAGAATGGCCAAATTTTTTTTTTTTTTGGAATTTCTCCTTCTTGTCTCCTTTGTAAAAAGAGATAATCCATTTCTGGTAGATCACTATAATTCGCATTGTTAACAGTTCCAGTCCACTGGTTTTCCATAACTTTTCCCCTCTTTTCTCTGCGTCTCTCTCTCTCTCTTTTTACCCTTTTTCCACTCGATTACTTTTGACTTTTGAAAGCGATCCGTCCTCACAGAATACATTCTTTTACACCCCCTCCCCTTATTTTTTTTATTTTTTTTTCTTTTTCCACCCCTCCTCATTCAACTATTTCCTCTTATGGGCTCCCAGAACTGCCACGTCATCAAAACATTTTTTTTTTGAAAAAAAAACCAAAAAATATGAAACAATTAACAATAAATAGCAAAATTGTTTCCCGAAAATTCCTATTTTTCCACGAGGTAGTCAGCAATCGCGTTCTACTGAAAGTCTCTACAGTAACCCCATTTTTTGTGTCATTTTTTCAGAATTTAACAAAAAAAAATTTTTTCCGCGAAAATTCGACATTTTTTCGAGTTTAGACTGTTCATTTTGAGAAAAAGCCGGGAAATTTTTTTTTAATTTCAAAAAAAAAAAAATTTTTATTTCAAATTCAAATTTCCCGGCTTTTTTTCAGCCCCCGTGCTTGCTATCAAAATTGTCATCGAATTTCGAAAAGTTTATTAAAAAATCCAGTGATAAACAATGGTAACTTTAATTGAGAATAATTTTCAAAAAATGCAAACATTTTTCTGAATTTTATAAAAATTCTTTTTTTTTTGAAAAATTGAAAAATCAACATTAATTTTATTATCGCCACAATAAAAATTTCAAACACGCGCGGCACGATATCTCGCAGCGAAACAAAATTTGTCTTCGCCGAAACGTGCTGCGCCTTTAAATCGGCAATACGGTAGTTGCGCAATTTCGTCTTTTTACACTCGATTTACTCGATTTTAGCGGTTTTTCAACTATATTTCGCGCTTTTTTCAGTAAAAAAATGCACAAAAAGTATATTTTTCGCTGAAATTGAGGAAATCGAGTGGAAAAAGAGGAAATTAATTATTGCGCAACTACCGTATCGCCACTTTAAAGGCGCAGCACGTTTCGGCGCAAAAAAATAGTTCTTCGTTGCGAAATATCTTGGCGGGTGTTTGAAATTGTTTATGGTGAACTCTGACTTTGAGATTTTGAGATGCAGACGATAATAATTTCTAAAAAATATTTTTTTTTATTTGAAATTTTTTATTTTGAAAACTTTCATATACTAACAAATTGTTAGTAACAATAATCAGTTAAATATAAAATTTTGCAAACATTCTGTGATAATTAGGAAAAAATGAGTTATTTGAGTAATTTGCAAAGAAAGATTGGAAAAAAACTTTTTTGTTGAAAATTTCAAAACTTTTTTTCCCCAAAACAAAAACCACCGATTGCCATTCAGAATACTATTGAGAATAATAATAAGAATAATAATAATAATAAATAACTAAAAAAAACCATCCATTTTTCCATTTTCCATTTTTACCATTTTTTTTTTGTTGAAAATTTCAAAACTTTTTTATCTCAATTTTTCAAAATTCAGAATACCATTCAGAATATGAATCAGAACAATAATAATAATAATAAAACCGTCCACCTCCATTGAAACCGGGTCAAAAACAACAATGCGCATGCATTCACCGAGAGAGAGAGAGAGAGTGTGTGTGTGAATGAGAGAGCGCAGACAGCGAGAGGAATTAAAAACCGTGTCCCCCGGGAAGCGGCGGAACCGTCTGTTTTTTGATATTACCAATTCGAAATTCACTCTAAAAACTGCCAAAAACCTCTTCTAAACCATTTTTCGACTGTTTCGACTGCAAAGTTCACATTTTGACCACTATTTTCTAGCGGTGCAGACCACGTTTTGCCTTGTGTGATAAGGGAGCCGAATGGTCTGATCTTATCACTTGTTTCACTTTTATTCCCTGATTTTACGTCTGCTACTGCTATTTCGAAGGTTTTTTGAGGAATTTTTTAAAAAATTTTTGAAAAAAAAATGGAAAATGAAGGTGATAGGGGGAGTTTTTGGCAATGTGCAATGGAGTTTCTCGTCCAAGGAGTGAGTTTTTTCAATCGTTTTATTTTTAAATTAAAGGTAAAAATAGAGAATTTGAGGAAAAATCGAAAAAATGAATTTTGCAAAATTTTTAATTTTTTTTCCGAAAATTTTTTAATTTTTTAAAAACTTAAAAATAGGAGAAAAAAGATTTTTTTTCAAAACTTATTTCAACTTCAAGATTTATAAAATATATTATAATTATAAATAAAAAAATCCAATTTTTTACGAAATATTTTTTTTGTTATTTAAAATCAGTCTTCAATTTTTCAATTTTTTTTTCGATTGAAAAAAATTTTTTTAACTCATAAATAATATTTTAAATTTGCTAATTTTTAAACTTTTCGAATGGGAGCAAACATTAAAATGCGCAAATTTTTGATGATGTGGCCTCAATTAAAAAAAAATAATTAAAAAATCAATAATTCGAGCATTAAAAAAAATAAGTACAGTAACAAGCGAAAAGCCAAGAAATTGGGGGGAGTTTTACGTATTATAATCATTTTTTCGGTTGCGGAACTCTGCTATAAAGTTTTTTGGAAAATCGACATGCGCCTTTAAAGAAGCGAGGTTACTGTAGCACGCATTGCAGCTGTGTCGAATATTCACTTGTTTTCACTGGTTTTTTTTCGAAAAAAATCCTTTTCAAACAAGTGAGTGTTTGGTCTCTATCAATTTCGTACGTAGGGACTAGAAAACTCCGTTCGCGGCCGCGGCGGAGTACTGTAGCTTCTCGAGCGTTTGCTGCAATGAGTGCTACAGTAACCTCGTTTCTTTAAAGGCGCATGTCGATTTTCCGAAAAACTTTATAGTTTTCGTGGCAAGACTTCGCAATTCCGGCTGATTTTGATAATGATCCTGAAGAAAAAACTGGATGACGTGGTGGCAAAATGGGTACTACTGTAGCTCTCACGGCTTCATTCTCGGGGAAAAACACGTGGCATTTGGGAGAGAGAGATTGTCGGCCATTTCCTGTTCCTCATCCCGAACTCCCGAACCATGGCTCCTCCTCGTTTTCAGCGCATCGCTGCTCCTCGCATTCGGCCGTCGGCGGCAGTTTCGAGTGCATGGACGAGCTCCGCGTCCGGCTCCGCCCACTTTTCCACGACGACAACTAGTAGCAGCGATTGGGAGGAGGAGGAGGAGGTGAGCGTTGCTCTTTGCCCTTCTGTATGCACGTGACATCCATTATGTATTCGAATTTCAATGGCGAAAATTGCTTTGAAACACTTCCTTCCGCCGCCGCCGGTGTGCGCCCTCCGGCCGCACGCTTGTCATTAGCCTCCCATCGCGCCGCCCTCAACCGCACGTGTGGCGCAACGCCAACACGCTATCTCGTCAGTCCGAAGGTCACCGGATCGACTCCTTGCTGCCCCTGAATCGTTTTGCTGACTAATTGCAGGCCGCCAACAAGAGTGTATTGTCGCCGAGAGCTCTCGTCGGCTCAGGCCCCGCCCAGCTCGCGCCGCTAACCACCGCCACTGCTGCTGCTGCTCCTGCTGCTGCTGTTGCTAGTGCCACTGCTTACACATCGGCGACAACGAGGAGCCAACAAACCGTCGACAAGATGGGAACCGCGGAAAACGGTGGAGGCACCAATGGGACACCCAATGGTCAGCACGTTCTGTTGGTGAGTGAGCCCCTGGTCTCCGAAGATCCAGCGCGGAGAAGTTCCAGATGGAGAAACAAGAGAAACTCGAGCCGCGAGTGTTCAAAAAGCGTTGGCTGATCCTTGTGATCTTCATGTTCCTCTCGGGATCCAACGGCGCCCAATGGATACAGTACTCGATTATCGCCAACATTGTCTCCGAATACTACAACGTTTCGTGAGTGATACGCCATTGATAGCAGTTGATAAGGCTGTTATCCACAGGTTCCAAGCGGTCGATTGGACGTCAATGATCTACATGCTCACCTACATCTTCTTCTTTATTCCGGCTGCGTGAGTTTTTCAGCGGTAGATCAAAAAAATAACACTTATCAATTTTCAAAGTTAGTACGATGTTCCGAAATTCCGTCTATTTAGGCGCGTGAAAGGCACGCGAAAGGGCGTGTTGGTACGATACTCCGAAATCCCGCTTGTATCAATGTGTAGAGAGGGCACTCTTGGGGCATGGATGGCGCCTCATCTGAGCGCATGTTCCATTCAGTACGATGCTCCGAACTTCCGCCTGTTTTGGGCCATCAATGGGCGTGGAAAGGGCGCGGGAGTTATTAGTTGGAACATGGACCCGTTTCCCCCTATCCAGTACGATGCTCCGAAATCCCGCTGTTTTCGGTCATTAAAGGGCGCGGGAGTTATTAGTTGGAACATGGACCCGTTTCCCCCTATCCAGTACGATGCTCCGAAATCCCGCAGATGGGCGGATTCTCGAATAGTCCGGGGGTCTCTAGACATTTGTGATCTACCCCCGCCCGTACTCGAGATCCCCAGAGCAGTCAGTACGACGCTCCGAAATGCCGGTGTGTGTGTCTGCTTGAGTGCCAAGTGGCCCGCTCGTCGCGCACAAAAGTGTCATTTCAGTGTTTCGATGGTGAAAAAGAGGAGGAGGAGGAAAGGGTAAGAAAAGGTGTACAAGAAGAGGAAGGAGAAGTACTTCTCTCTCTCTGTCTCTGCGTCTCTCGCTCTCTCGCTCGGCTACTGTTTACACGTGTGCTCTAGCCGCGCGGCGAGACAGTGCGGACGGGCGTGAGAGACGCCGATTTGTCAACAATATATAAATACTCTTTTGAGCGAATTGAGGGTTGCCTAAGACATAAGATCAAGCACGTAAGTGAGAAGAAGCGACTGTTTCGAAGGAGGGGGCGTCTAGACCACTGTATCATTCTTTGGTCTTCTTGATACCCACTGATACGGGGAATGGGAAATGCAGATACTGTATGCAGATACTGTACTATCGGATGCCCCACCGAAATGGCCCGCAACCGAGAAAAAGCCGCTCGCTCCGCTTGGCGGGTCTTGCAGTTGAAAAGATGCACAGCTGAAATGAATGTTACAGTAATCCCGTGTTTATTTTTTGAATTGTTTCGCTTTCTTGTGATGGCGCTTTTAAATGACGCGTATAACCAAGAATAGGGTACGTTTTGATGATATTTTTCCGGAAAAAGCAAAAAACCCGACGAAAATTGGTTAAACGCGCCATTTTTTACGAAAAAGCAAAAAAATTCAAAAATAAACGCGAGGTTACTGTAACATTCATTGCAGCTGTGTATTTTTCCGCTGCTAGACCCGCCAAGCGAAGCGAAGCGGCTTTTTCTCGGTTGCGGGGCCATTTCGGTGGCATCCGATAGTAAGATACTGTGACTCTGATTTTGAGATACAGACGATAATAATAAGAAACCAGCCAATTCGAGGCGGCGTTAGACTGGGCTCTGCAGTTCTTTCCGTCTCCTTCTACATCTGGGAGGATAGGCGAGACGAGACCTTCCCAGAGGCGCAATTAAGAGGGAGAATACACAAAAAATTCAGTCCAGAAGCCGTAAAAGTTGACGAATCGCTTAGAAAATTGACGTGCACCTTCTGCGGTCAATACTTCTGACCTCTGTGCCAAAAATGGGCTAAAACGGTCCAGTAGCGGCTGAGAAACGGCTGTGGACAAAGAAACCCACAGACAGACATCCTTTCCCTTTTAGTATAATAAAGATATATATTTCCACTTGCAGATGGCTACTCGACAAATGGGGCCTCCGTCTGTCGGTGCTTCTCGGCGCATTGGGCAATTGTGTGGGAGCGTGGATCAAGTTGTTGTCCACTCATCCGGGTAAGCCGTCCGCACGGGAGAGCTTCAGGAGATGTGCGCAGTTTGAATTCCCGCGCTGCCGGACTGCAAAATTTCCAAATTTGGCTGCGACGCCGTTGCCTGAGTATTCAACGTTAAAGCGTGTGATTCGTGTCGATTTACGAGAGCGCATATGTTTAAGCGTTGAATACTCAGGCAACGGCGTCGCAGCCAAATTCGAACAGTTTGCAGTTCGACGACGCGGGGCACGGCGTCCAGAGCTTCCAATCTGCATCGGCGCGAAATTCAAATTTCCGAGGAAAAAGTTCAACTTTTTTCCCGATTGGAGCAAAATTTCCAGGAAAACGTGGTCAGTTTGGCTCAATCGATAGCTTTTCGATTTCTCGAAAAAAAAAACTGGGCCGAATATTTTCTGAAATTATTTTTTTGCCTGGAATTAAAACTTTCATAAATTTCGGCCCAGTTTTTTTTTCGAGAAATCGAAAAGCTATCGATTGAGCCAAACCGACCACGTTTTCCTGGAAATTTTGCTCCAATCGAGGGAAAAAATTGAAAAATCTGAAAAAATGGAACTTTTTCCTCGGACTTGAAGTTTGAATTTCGCGCCGATGCAGACTGGAAGCTCTGGACGGCCGTGCCCCGCGAACTGCAAATTGTTCGAATTCGGCTGCGACACGCCGTTGCCTGAGTATTCAATGCTTGGTACTTGTAACTTTTAGGTGTCTTTCGGAAAAATGAGTGTCTTCTCGAAAAGACACCTAAAAGTGACAAGTACCCAATGGTTAACCATATGCGCTCTCGTAAATAGACACGAGTCGCACGCTTTAACGTTGAATACTCAGGCAACGGCGCGCGCAGCCAAATTTGCAGTCCGGCTGCGCTTCAAATTGCACATCTCCGAAGCTCTCGTGGTCCGCGCGCGGTCTCTGGATCCCAAATTCCACAATTGCAGACTCGTTCTGGGTGACGTTCGTCGGTCAGACGATCGTCGGCGCGTCGCAAATGTTCACTCTGGGCATTCCGCCGCGTCTGGCGGCCGTGTGGTTCGGACCCGACGAGGTGTCGCGTGCGTGCGCTCTCGGCGTGTTCGGCAACCAGTTGGGCATCGCCGTCGGCTTCGTTCTGCCGCCGATGATCGTCTCGAACGGCACCGTCGACCACATCACCTACGACCTCAACACGCTGTTCCTCGGCTCGGCCGTCTTGAATACCGTCATCCTCGCGTTGGTCATTTGTTGTGAGTGATTTATTGATTTATTGATTTATTTGATACGACTGCTGTTAGCTCTGAAAAGTTGACACTTTCTGATGATGATGATTTGGTTTTTGAGCTGTATCTCGAAATCCATCAGATCTATTGAAAAAGTGTCAACTAACAAAATGATCTTCACAAAATTCTCTACATTTTCGCTGTTGACAACTTTTCGACAGCTCTTCTAGTTTTCGAGTTAAAAGAGAGGTTCAATGGAGCGCACTTGCACGACCTCCTCTGTGTACTTCTCGTGGAGGCGCAAAGTGATTATTTTTTGCAGTTTTCACCGCCCGTCCGTCCGTACCGCCTAGTTTGGCCCAACTGACGGCTCAGGAGGAGAAGACGTTCGACAACAACTTCTGGGCGACACTGAAGAGTTTGATGACTTCGCGCGATTTTGTGATTCTTTTTATCACTTACGGTAAGTATGTTGGTAGATCACAAAAAAAGGGATGGAACATGCAAATGCGCTCTATTGACAACGATTCGAATTGTGTGCAATAGAGCGCGTTTGCAACTTTTTCTGTTGTTTCCATACTTGGAATAGCAAATGCGCTCTATTGCAAACAATTCGAATGTTTGTCAATAGAGCGCGTTTTGAACTTTTTTGTCGTTACTAACAAATTCGCTCCAAAGCCCCCTGTTATATAGTTGTCAATAGAGCGCATTTGCATTCCATTTCAACGTGTGTGTGAATGAATGACATGTTTTGTGAGCGAGTGAGTGAGTGAGTGTCCCCCAATAAAAAAAGAGTGTAAAAATAGAAAAAGTGGGGGATCGCCCCCGGTGTGTGAGGGGTGTGATATGATGACACCCAATAAACACGGACAGATGATCGATTCCCCCTCTTCTTCTTCCTCCTCTCGCCCCTTTGGAACAATAAAACAAAACGGCGACGCTCCGGTAATAAAATGAAAAAATAAAAGTTCCGTGGGGACGATTTGAAGGGGGACGATCAGGGAGGGAGATTTCTCGATTTCTCTGCGTCTCTTTTGGCGCCAAAGTTTTGCCGTTTGAACGAGAGAACGGGGTTCGCAGGTTTTTGCACGCTTTTCACTGATTTTTTCTCGGAATTTCACTTAAAAACTGGATTTTTGCATAGAAATCATGGGAAAACTTGCAAAAATAAATTGAAAATGTTACAGTAATTAGGTTTTCTCCATGGCGAGACCAGCCACATCCGCTGATTTTGATAATGCTATCGGATAATGACGCAATCGCGCTCTGTAGCCAATGTCATGCACAGTTTGCGCTAGACGAGAGTGTGTGTGAACAATAGAGACGCAGACACCAAGGGGAGCGAAGGAGCGCATTTGCATTTAAGTGTGCGCGGCGCCATTTGTTCCTAGTTGATTTCGGAATTTGGGAATTCCAGCCTGATCCAATTCTTGTTCATATTACGTTTCCAGGAATCAACACGGGCGTTTTTTACGCCATCTCGACGCTTCTCTCGCAAATGGTCCTCAGTGTCTATCCAACGGTGAGTGTTGGGACACACAAAATTCGCCTTTTTCACTAAGATGCTCCAAAATTTAAAATATATTGTATTGTACGTTCATTTCGCTGAAAAACGCGCCCCAATGAGAGGATCTGAATGGGAAGAGAAACATGTTTTGCTGGCCTAGAAACCTCCGCCTCGTCCCTCCTGTGTCGTGTGTCGCTCGTCTGGCGTCTCTGGTGGCAGCACACTCTCTCGCTCGACACACGGGGGGACGAGGCGGAGGTTTCTCGGCCAGCCAAACATATTGCTCTTCCCATTCTGATCCTCTCCCTAGAGCGCGTTTTGCAGCGAAACGAACGAACAATACATGAATATTTCAAAAATCTTGAAACTAGGGCAATCGCGATCCGCTGGACTTGTGTTGGTCCCACCACGACTATTGTCGGCGTCTCTCGTGGAATACACGATACAGTGACAATAGTCGTGGCGAGACCAATACGAGCCCAGCGGAGCGCATTTGCATGTTTTTCCATGGTTCTAAATATGTTTTTTTAAAATTTTCTTATTGCAACATAAGTATTATCAAAAAACCGTCCTCAAATCTTGTTCCCGCAGGAAACGGTGGCCGTCGGCCAAGTGGGTCTCGTGATCGTGGTGGCCGGAATGGCGGGGTCTGTGGCCGGCGGATTCCTACTCGACAAGTTCAAAAAGTTCAAACTGACGACGATAATGATCTACCTGTTCTCGTTCATCGGAATGCTCTCCTTCACGCTCACCATCGATTTGGACTCGATGGCGTTGGTTTTCGTCAATGCCGCACTTTTAGGGTGCGTTTTTTTATTCTTTTCCGACCATTTTGTGTTACTATCCGTCCTGTAAACGTTGAAACTTCTGCGCCGACCGCGACGCAGCCGCGACGCGGCTTTTCTACCGTACTTTTCGTCGAGAAAGCCGTTTTCGTGGCGAGTAAACGCATATTCGGCCGCGCTGCGGTTGCGTCGCGGTCGGCGCAAAAGTTTCAACGTTTGCAGGACGGATAATACCCGAATTTTAAATATTTTGTCGAAAAGATGGCCGGAAAAACAGTGAAAAATTGGAATTTCGCAATTTTTCCCCACATTTTCTATTATTGCAAATCATTTTTGTTTTTTCCTTCAGATTCTTCATGACCGGATACCTTCCGATTGGCTTCGAGTTCGCCGCCGAGATCACTTATCCGGCGGCCGAGGGAACGACCAGTGGACTTTTGAATGCCAGTGCACAGGTGAGAAAGAGAAAAATATAGTTCCATGTTCGATGGAGCGCACTTGCGATGTTGTGCTCAAAACCAACGAAAAACCGCAATTTTCTGACAAAATAGTGTTTTTTTTTTTTCGGAAAACAGGCGATTTTCGCACCTAACTATTGTAGAGTAAATCGCGCCGGCGCGAGTTACTGTGTCGGTGGCCTAGAAAACTCTTTCTCGCGAAAACTCGTCTAAATCTTCTTTTTGGATGCATCCAATAGTATAGTTCATAAATATTGAAACTAGGGCAAAGCGCTCCGCTGAAATCGTATTGGTCTCGCCACGACTATCGCCAAAATTGTTTTTTCGACAAAAAGTACGGTAGAAAAGCCGCGTCGCGGCTGCGTCGCGGTCGGCGCAAAAGTTTCAATTTTTGCAGGACGGATGATATAAATGAATACTGTGTATTTATTATAAACTTTTGATAAAAAAGGATTTCACAAAAAGAAACAATTTTTTTTTTCAAAATTTCAAAATTTTCAGTTTCCTCGAATAGAGCGGTACCTTTGCCAGAGAATTATTTTATCTCGAGATTGATAAGAGATATCAAAAAGTTATCAACTGCAAAATTGTAGTCCTAGTTTTGATCTATAAGTTAGCTGTTGACAATTTTTTGATATCTCTTATCAATCTCGAGGTATAATCATTCTCCGGCAGAGATGCCGCTCTATTCGAGAAAATACGGTATTTATTTTGTAAAACTCATTTTCGTGAAAAAAAAAACCGGAATTTGACGGAAAACGTGTGGAATCTAATTTTTCACAAGTTTTTAAACAAAAAATATAGAAAACAAATTGAGAAGTTTGTACGAAAACTTCTGTGAAATTATCAAAAAAATTGTTTTTTTGATTTTTAATTTTTTTTTGATTTTTAAAATTATTTTTTCTTTTCATAATTTGCCGAAACTAAGCTCTAGGCGTCCTTTGTTACTTTGGACCCCCTTTTTTCATTCATTCGAAAATGCGAAAAGTGGCCGGAATTCCGGAAGTCGTTTGAAACAATTTTAGTTCCGGAAGGAAAATGTTGCGAAATAATGAGGGCGAAAGATCGAAAGATCAAAAGATCAAATGCAAATAATTGGGCTCCTGGAAAATGGGAAAAAATAGAAAAAAATAAAATAAAAAATAGAATAGTGGGGGAATTTTAATTTTTTTTTTCCTCGAAATAAAAAAAATTAAAATTTTCCAGATCTTCGGAATCGCATTGACATGGCTGATGGGCATAGTGATGCACAGCTTCGGAACACTCACCAGCAACATTATCATGAGCGCCTGTCTTGTTATGGGCACTTTCCTGACGTGTGAGTTTTTTTTTTTTTTCGAAAATTTTTTAAATTAAAAAAACAATTTTTTTTTTCCAAATCAAAATTTTTGTATTAATCTTAACAGCAAAATTTTTTATAAATTTTGATATCAATAGTATTGTTTTAAATTTAAATTATGAAAATATTAACTTTTTAATTTTTTAATGTTTTTTTTTTAATTTCCAAATTTTTAAAAATAATTTTTTCTAGCAAAATTTCGCATTTGTTTAGACTTGGATTTAAAAAAATATATAAATTTTTAAAAATGCAAACACTTCAAATTAATTTTTTAATTTCAAAATTTTCAAAAAGAATATTTTTCGAAGTAAATTTACTTTCTTTTTATCGCAAAATTTCGTATACATCCATTTGTTTAAATTTGGATATTTATTAAAAATATATAAATTTCTCTAAATATTTTTAAAAATTTTTTTAAGAAGAAAATTTTTCAAATTATTTTTTCGAAAAAATCAAAATTTTCACATTTTTTACAGAGTTCCTTACATCAAATATATTTAAATTCTAAATTTAATAATCGTTAAAAAAAAGAAAATTTTTTAAATAAATTTTTTTTTCGAAAAAATCAAAATTTTCACATTTTTTTCACAAAATTTCATGTGCATATATTTTAATTCTAAATTTACATATTATTTTTTAAATTTATTTCCCAAATTTCCAGGTTTCATCCGAGAAGATCTGAAACGTCAAAAAGCGCACTCTGTTCAGTCGCAAATCCCGGTAATTTTTAATTTTTTTTTAAAATTCAAATTTTTTTTATAAAATAATTCTTTCCAGACGTCCGAAACCCAACTGACAAGCTGTACACTAACTCAAAACGAGCATTTTTGATGTTTTTTCTTTTTTGAAAATTTTGTAAAATAATCAAAAATCCTTCTCATTCCCAGAAAATCTCCGAATCGAATAGATTGCTTTATTTGTTTCCCAAAACACTTTTTCCTCTCGAATAATCCGCATTTGTTGTTGTGACATAATAATGACACGCCTCCTCCACCCCCACCCCTAGAGCACTGTTTCCGGTGTTTTTTATAGTCGATTTTTCTCGCATTTTCGTCAATTTTCCCTAAATATTAGTTTTTAGTTTTGTTGTAAACTTATTGAAAAATCCAAACCCCTATTTTGTTGGTGTCTACACCAATTTTGTATTGTAGAAAATAAAAAAAAACATTGAGAGATCAAAAACAATAGAAAAAAGAAACGAGAAAACAAAATAAAATGGGAATCTATGAAACACACCTACACTCTAAAAAGGTTAACAATTGTGTAGAAAATCGAGGAAACGAACAGGAAAAATAAATGTTTAGTACCAATACGTGGGCACCGGTGTGGTCTTGTCCTTGATTCCCATTTCCTCCATGATCTCCTGCTCGAAGCTCGCAATCTTCGGCATGTACGTTCGCTCGAGCACCACATCCGCCGGTGTGTCTTTTCCTTCCACTTCTGCAATCATACAAACGGTTTTCAGTGGGATTCACTACTTTTATGATTTTCGAATTCCAGCAAACAGCTCAACAGCTTTTTCGAATTCCAGCAAACACTACTAACGGATGCAGGCTTGGTCGGAAATTTTTTTTTCCGAAAAAAAAGTCGGTAACTTTTTTTCCGAGTTGAAATTTCCAACAAAAAAGTCGGAAAAAAAAGTTCCGATTGTTTTTTCCGGAAAAAAATCGGAAATTTTGGAAAGCGCACTTGCATTATATGTTCGACCAACATTTTTTTACGACACTTCAGAATTACACGTTCATCGACATTCCGTGTCTGGTATAAAACTTGGAAAAAAAAGGTTACAGAACTCATACCGATATAGTTCTCCGGCTGCAAGTACTCATAGGTGACTTTGGCTTGCGACGGGATCGGAATCTCGTATCCACTTCGTGTCGACACCCGAATGTACTCGTCTTGAGCGCCGTTCAGTTGCCATCTGGAATAGAGGTGTTTACGATTTTAAAAAACATTTTTATCTTTCGATTTCCAAAAAAAACTCACTTCGCCTCGCACGGCTGCTCGTCGTTCGGATCGACGAGTTTCACCTGGTTCTTCTGCACCGACAGCGGCTGCTCTTGCCATCTGAGTGTCTTGTCGACTCCGATCTTCTCACTTCCCTCCATGTCCTCGCCGAGTTTCGTGTGCAGTCCGTCGACGATGACCTACGGAAACCAAATTATTGATTGTCTTCTTGTTCAAATGCTCTCACTTCACTAGAGTCTCTACTAATAGAGAGCACAAGTCCCTGACGTCCTTTATCCTTGCCAACCATCACTTGGACAAGGTCTCCCGGGAAGAACGTCCATTCGATGTCGGGCATGCGTTCCGACTGCGCATGACGCATGCGGAAGAACTTTTGCGATAGTCTGACAATCCCTTATTTTCGAAAGAGACATTAAGGAAAAACACTCACTGAGCTGTCAGGTACTGGTCACTTCTTCTAATGTGATCCGACAACTGCTTGTCCTCCCACGGGCGGCGATGCGACGACACGTAGTCGTCCGGGTGCACATAGTACATTTTGATGTCGGGCGCGCCGAATCTGAGAGAAATTATTACATATTTCAAAAATCGTGGAACCTGCGCAAGAGCGCTCCGCTGGATACGTGTTGGTCTCGGCGCAACTCTTGTCTTCGTCTCTCGTGGAATACACGAGACAGAGACAATAGTCGTGGCGAGACCAACAAAATCTAGCGGAGCGCGTTTGCGCAGGTTCCACGATTTTTGAAATGTGTCATAAGGTACTTGTAACGAATAGACGTCCTTTGGAAAATTAGACTCCTTCCCCAAAAGACGCTCATTTTTCGAAAAGACGCTTATTTTTTTTAAAGACGTCTATTTTTTCATAAGACGTCTATTCGTTACAAGTACCGAAAATATTATTTAACTGGAAGCAATTTTATAAATCGCACTGATCCCTGAATTTTTTAGCTAAAAACTTTAGATTTTTAACGTTGGCTTCAAACTGATTAATTGTTAAGTTTCAAATCCGTTTTTCTAATAACATAAGTTGCATTTTGTTAAATTAGAAGGTTTCAAAGTTTTTTTTTTTGAAAATGAGCTTAAGTACGAATCGGCAAAAATTAGTTGAAAAACCAAGCGATATTTTGATGTCTTGAAAAAATAAGCCAAAAACCCCACCGATCTCCGTAAACTTTTCTCGGAACCGTCCGCTTCGTGCGCTCCACATAGGCGTCGGGCATGTGCCGCGCGTAGTCGAGATCGACGAACGGCTTACGTGGCAGACGGAGCACACGCGAGGTGAGCATCTGGAAGAGTGAAGTGGGGGATGGGAAAATAGAGACGAATGTTGAAAATATATATATTCAAAGTTTTCAAAACTTTGTTGAAGTAAGAAATTGGAATATTTCAAACTACCATTCAAAAATCTTTTTTTTTTCATTATATACACAATCATTCAGATAAATAAAAGAATCGGGGAGTTGGCGAATCGGTAGGTGGGCTTTTTCTGTTTCCAAATAAAAATATTTGTTTTGATATCCCGTTAATATAATGGTTATTATGCTGGGAGGAAATAAATTATGGTGGTGGGTGGCACAAAACGAAACGTACGTAGAAAATGCGTAAAATCACAGAGGGCGGATGAACTCGAAGAAAAAGGCCAAAGTAGTGGTGGTGTTGGTTTAGTTTTTTCAGTTTTTCACAGAAAACAATTGGAAATGAAATGGGTATAACATCTGAGCGGGGGCAGAAAACAAGATATTATAAATTAATTTTGGTATTTAATTCAACAAAAATCACCCAAGCCCCACATCCATGCACATCATCACCAGAAATCCAACGATGCACCCCAACGACGCCAGTTTTCCGTTTCCGTTGCGTTGCGCTTCCGGAATGATGTCGTCGACGACGACGTAGATCATGGCGCCGGCGGCGAATGCGAGCGCGTACGGCAGCACGGGCTCCATGAAAATGACGGCGGCGGCGCCGAGGAGGGCGGCGATCGGCTCGACCATTCCGGACAGTTGTCCGTACCAGAACGCCTAGAAATATCGGATTTTTGTATTTTTTAGAACAGAAACCACAATGAAGGTGGAGAAGCGTTTTCTAGACCATCTGTGGATCCGTGGCACACCTGTTTAGACTAGACTAGCCAAAAATTTTTGAAAATTTTTGTGTTTTTACACAAAGTTTTGGAATTTTCTATAAATTTCCAAGGGTACACTTTTTGATACTGGGAATCGATCCCACATAGTGGCTTCCTGCGCAAACGTCTAGTTTTTGAGATATATTGTCTCAAAGTGGCCAAAAACGCCCGATTTCGTGAAAAAACGCAATTTCGGGCACTTTGAGACAAAATATCTGGAAAACTAGAAGTTTGCACAGGTGGTCACCAGGTGGAATCGATTCCCAGTATCGAAAAATGCACCCTTGCAAATTTATGGACAATTCCAAAACTTTGTGTGAAAACACTTCTCTTGTCAGCCAAACAATTTTTTCCTTTTTTTTTAGCCTAGCCATTTTTTTTTCAAAAAAAAAGCTACATTTTTCGTACAGGTGTGCGATCCATTTTCCGTATTCGAAAAATTCAAATTGCAAAGAAAAATTGATTCTCTCTGTTTTTATCGAAAATTGGAGTGGTCCCCAAAATCGGAATTTTAGACAATTGCCCCCACATTTCCAAATCATTTTCCCATTTCTCACCTTCAACTTCGAGTGTCCGAAGGCGGCGAGTGGGAGAGAGACGGCGAGCCCTTCGGGGAAGTTCTGGAGGCCGATTCCGATGGCCAGGTTGAATGCCGACTCGAAGGTGGCCGTTTTCGTTTTTCCCGCCGATCCGAAACCGACGCCTACTGCGAGACCCTGGAAATATAAAGCATTTTGTCTAGAATTCAAAATTTGTCAAACCTCCGGAATATTATGCACAGTGACCGCCAAGATGAGGAGAAGAATCCGTCGCCACGACTGACGATAGTCTTGCTCCTGAATCATTTTCAAATAAATTTTTGAATTCTATTATATTTTTTCCAACAATTTCTAGGCCAGCGGCGGTTTCTAGGCCCCGCCGGGTTACTGTAAAAAAATTTCAAAATTTCAACTGGCCAGGAAAAATCGATTTCGTCCGATTTTCCAGAAATTTTTTGTGCTAAAATTTTTTTATTGCTTCTATTGATTTTTCGTAAAAAAATCCGCACGAAAAAAAATATCGGGAACCCTCTTTTCAGAATAAGGGTTACGGTAACAAAACGTTGCGCTGTGTCGTTCGTTTCTCGTCCGCACTGCCACTTTGCGCGAAAAAACGATATAATAAATATAGAAACACGGCACCCTGCGCTTGAAATAGCGCGATTCTCTGCGTCTCTCGTCGCGCCACACTCTTTCGATTTCGAAAAAACACGGTAGCTCCGGTGACCGAATTCCGGACCGTTTCGAACGGGAAAAATTATTTTCGAGTGAAAAAGGAAAGAAAACAGACCAATCGACCTTTTTCAATAACAATTTTTTGAAAAAATAATTTTCTGACGGCTTTGGACGGCATTGAAAATTTCAAAATGCGTCTCCTCTCTCAATTTTTGACATTTTCGCTTGTTTTTGTGCTCAAAATGTGCACAATAAAATTCTGCATCGGAAACAGGTTCGAGATGACATATCCTAAAGCTCACTTTTCCGTAATATCCGGGAATGTGCAAAAAACACGATTTTACCGTTGAAATTTCAAAATGGATCTCCTCCGTGAAAAATGAACCATTTTAGTGGGCGATGGTCTCAAAATGTTTCAAATGTTTCTCTTCATCCATTTCAGGTTCAAAAACTTCGAAAAATATTTTTTTCTCGCCGAAAACAGCGGTATATTCATTTTTGGCTGGGTTTGCAGCAAGCGCGCTCTATTGATAGCAATTTTTCTATTTCAAACGCAGGGTGCCGTGAGAAAAACGTACCGGAATAACATCGGGCCGGCTTTCTACCGTATCCGACTGTTTGTCTCGTTCCCGATGCTCCTCGTTGACCGAACTGAAAGGATAATTTGAGTTTTTCATAGAAAAAGCCGGAGAATATCTGAAAGTCCAGAATTCGAAAGGAGAATGGTTAGTAAGCTGGAATTGTCAAAACTGATAAAAAATAAGAGAATTAAGCAGAAAAAAAAGGGAGAAAAGGCTCGAAACGACGTGTCAAAGAGTGGCAATTTCGTGTCATGGCTTCTCGTGGTCATGCGATTTCGAAAATCACCAATTTGATTCCGGCAAAAAAGAAATTCTGGTGTGCATGTGCAAGAGTTAGGGACACAAAAGGATAGATGGAGAAAGGACGGACAAAATTCCATTTTTTAATTTGGAATATTTAAAAAATTTTAAAAATTTCGAATTCCACGAGAATCCAGGAAACCAAATAATTCGATTTTCATCGAGAAAAGAAAAGGGAAACGCGTCATTTCTCACCTATTCTTCTCCGATTTCCGATCGATTTGACGGCGTCGGACAGCTGCTCCGCTGGATTTTGGCGATTTTTCCACTGATCTATAGGCAAGAAAAACGATGCTAGAGGACGGATGAATGGGGGAAAAGAAGTAGAGGAGGGAAGACGTCACGCCACACACACACATGTCATTTCGGTAAAATCATAACATTGAAACTATTATCACAAGCGTTTCTCTAATGACATACACTTTTGGAAAAATTGTTGCGAAAAAAGCTTGGCCATTTCTTTTTTTTTTGAAAAATCATTTTTCAAAAAATCGAACTAACCGCGCAAGAGCGGCCACATCGAGATCCTCGCGGGCTGGCATCAAGGACATTTCCGTGTCTGAACGAGGTTTCGGCGGCGCGAGGAGGGATGTCATTCCGGCGTCACCGACGCATCTGGAACAGGGATTTTGTTGATTTTTGATTTTATAGTGAATTTTGGGAGAAAACTGTCCAATTTTTTATCATTGTTTATTTGTAATTTGTACAATTTTAGATTTTTTGAGATAATTAAATAGGCGGAATTGGAAAAATTGCTGTAGGTGTCAGAATACTTAAATCAATCGGTGTTTCAATTTGTCTGAATTTTTGAAAAGGCACAAAATGACAATTTTGGACTTTTTTTTTTTGAAAAATGTTTTAGTTTTTTTAAAAACTTACTTTATTAAAAAACAGAAATATTTCACTGAATTTAAGATTTAATTTTATTTAAAAAACTCACGAAGGCAACAAAGTGTCTGCAAGATGGACAAAACCGGCGCCGACGGCGAAACCGACGGCAACGGGCACGAATGCCCACTGTTTGAAGTCCTCCTCGGCGATTTCGATGGCCGGCGCCAACAGAGACCAGAACGAGGCGGCCGTCATGACACCGGCGGCGAATCCGAGCGAAACGTCTGGAAATTGGAACCTTTTGGGTGGATGGTAATGGACCTATGCACGCAGTGCATTTTTGGCATTTATTTTCCTTTTTTCGAACTATTTTTTCGCAGCAAAAAATGGCAGAAAACACTTGAATATCCGCTCCTTTAAAAGTTTACTCAGTCTTTCTACTTTTTTTCCGGAATGACAAGCTCTAAAATTCGGAAAACCGTGGAAGTGTTTAAGAAAGGACCGTTCTGAACTATTAGTGAGAATCCACAAAGAAATTAAAGGCGCATTCTTAAAAACGGCGGATTAGTCTCGGTACGATCGAGTTTTCGCAAAAAAAGTTCAAAAATAAGAAAAAAATAGAAAAATTCAATGAGCGCATAGGTCCATAATGGGCACAAAATCGGAAATCGACTTTTCTATCGCTTGAAAAAATAATTTACAATTTTTCAAACATATTTGGCTTTTTAGGAGAATGCCTGTAAAGTAGGAAGCTAAAAACTGGATTTAAAAAATTATAATAAAAACCTGTTTAAATATTTAAATAATGTTAATTACATACTTATTCTCAGCCATTTTATCAATTTGGTCAGTTTTCCGTTCGTTTTTAATTTAAAAAAAACGGAAAATATCTTATTTTAATGTGTAATTGAATAGAAAACCACCCGACTCACCCAACAACTTTTTGCTCTGATGCCGCATCACGAAGACGAGCGATGCTCCGAGAGCAGTGACGCCCCAGGTGAAGGTGGCCGCCAGGAGGGCCTGGTAGATCGGGTTTATACCCCGGATCATTCTGAAAAATGGGTAAGAATGTGTTTTTTGAAAGGAAAACGATGAAAAAGTGGGGGAAAAATAAATAAAAATTGAGAGATAAGAGCGAAAAATTGAAAAATCTTTATTTTCAATAAATATAAGAAATTTTCGCAATATTTAATTTAAAAAACAGGGAATCTATTCATTTTTCTTATTTTTATTCCCAAACAAATGAATTTCGATGGAAATCATTGAAAACCACACTTTCCGTCTTTTTATTGTCCGGGATAAATTTTAAATACAAAATATTCCGATTTTTTCCTATTTTCAGTTAAAATCATATGTTTTCAGGATAAATTAACCGAGAATATCAGTTTTCAAGTCAAATATCCAGCGGATATGAGAAAAAGTAGCCTAGAAACAATTGCGTGTTGGCAAAAAGGAGAAGTGTGCATTTTGTCGTGAAGTGTGCTGCAAGGAATGTAAACATAAGTTTCTGAATAAATCTTCCCATGAAGAAAGTAGGGATGAAACCACAGATAGACGTGAATATCGCCAAAACCATAACATATTTTATTATGTATTTTCAATACATGCAGGGAAATTTGAACAGATTCGAGCGGAACGGGCGTAAAACATTATTATGCACATCGAGTAAAAACCCGCTCATTCTACGTAAAAGTTCTGAATTCGTTATGCGCGGCCGTGTATATATCGCCATCATTTTCCATCTCCTCGAGAATCGCTCGAATGCGCTCCTCGGAGACGTTGCCCATGCGCTCGAATATGAAACGGAAAGGTACGCCGCTGGTGTCGTCGAACTGGTGCTGGGTTTCCTCTTTACGGATGCACGCGCGGACCTGGAAACAATATGTTCATTCAAACATTGATAAATCAATGAAAAACATACCTTGAATCTCAAAGGATTCAGTGTTTTCGGAGTAGCCATCGGTGGCGGCGGATTCGTGGGGTTTTGATTCCGATTGATGAGAATGTTCAGATTGTTCTGGACATTTGCAGTGTTTTGGATGTAGGGGTTGCTGGGGATTAAGGGGGCAGCTGGAGTAACCGGAAGAGAAGCCGGTGTGACCGGAATGAACGGAGCCCTCGGCGTCCCCGGAAATCTCGAAGTTCGCGGAGTGATTCCAGTTGAAGAGGTCGATGGAGTAGCTGCTTCTTCTTTCACATGCGAAGGAGTTATTGGACTCTGAAAAAACAATTTGAAAATTCGAAATTGATATTAATTTTTCACCAAAGGCGCCGGTTGATCCATTCTTCTAGGAGAAAATCTCGAAAGCGGTGGCGCCAGCATGCCTTCCCAGTGTTCCGTATTTCCATTTCGCATTTTCTCCGCTATTTTCTGCAAAACTCTGATCTCCCTTGAAATTCAGTGAAAAGCGCTCACCTCTTTGTGAAACAAGAACGCGGCCTCCGCTTCGAGTTTGAAAATCTCAAAATCCTTGTCATCGGGCATTTTTTGCATGAGCCAGGCCAAAATTGCTGGAAACTTGGAGAATTTCGAGATATTCCCAGACCTTCACACTTTTTTCTCCATCGAGAATCTTCAATTTTCCCAAGACTCGCACACGAACGTCTTCCTCGAGATTTTCATCGACGTATTTCGCTCTACCGTTCTGTAAAACGATTATCATCACAGTTGATTTCAAAAATCCACTTCAGAATCGCCAATTGTGATCACATGGAACGTGTTTTCACTGTCGTCTGGGTCATGCAACAAATATTTGAAGTTTCCGTCTTCGTTGGTGATCTCCACGATTACTCCAACTGTTTGAAGCTGAAAAATGAAAGATAATTCTGATTCTAACTTTTTTTTCAACCGTTCGAAAGTGATAATCGCCGACTTCCAGATACCCGCCTTCCGAACTCTCCACATTCTGCGCCAAACTCGCCAAAGTCACCGGCAGTGGCAATTTGTCGCCGAGAACTTGCTGACTTTGGGTCTAAACTAATGTTTTTTTTTCCATAACGAAGCAATGATATTTACCTTTTTCTCGTGAGAAACTTCGTGCATAGACACCCAACCATCGCCACTACCAAAGTCCATTTTGTGTCTGAAACGGGAAAAAATTGGAAACATGGCAACCGGTTTTTAAGAGAATTGACAGAATAAAAACTTGAATAACTTTGCAATAAAAATCCAAAATCGAGGCAGTGAAAAACCTTCCAAGAAAAAAAAAGAAGAAATCAGCATTTTTGAGGTAGATCAAACGAAATAGGCGCTTTGGGTAGAAACAATGGAAATGTTTGATTTTTCAACGTTTTTCCAACTAAAAATGAAGCATTTTCATGAAAATTTAGATTACAAACTCGAAAATAGGTTTCCCAGAAAAAAAAAATTTGTTTTTGTTCAAAGGCGCATGGAGTTTTCCGAATTGGTCTCGAATGGAATTACGGTATTCTTTAAAGGCACAGCACTGATTTTTGGAAAAGTTTATGGTAGACAGTTTTGTTTTGGTCAAATTTGAGTAAAATTATTTATTTGACCATTTGTTTTGGCTCCGCAACACTTCGCCACCAGACATTTTGCCACCACGACAGTTTGACACGTAAAACAGTGAATTAACACTGAAAAACCCGTGAAAACGTGGCGAAGTGTCATGGAGCCTTTGATTTTCGTCCTGAAACAAAAAAAACCCTGAAAACATGTTTCACGTCTGGAAACATCGTCGTTTGCGCATTTCAGAGCGACTCCATTAGTTGAAATTGTTCTTCCTTGTCAGATTTCCTACTAATTCTCCTTTTTTTCAGTCCGAATGCAAAAAAGTACTCCAAAGTGGCTCTTCACGCGTCGGTTCTCCCCAGATGCCGCCTATTGGCCGTACCTCACCATGCGCGGTCCATACGCTCACATTCTACCCGAATTCGACGACGATTTCTACCAAAATCGTCGCCTGCTAGCGGTGATTCGATGGATTCTCGAAAAAGTGCACGCGAATTCCTTCAAATACCGAGAAGAGCTGAGCACCGGAACGCCCACACATTCGCCGACGATTGCGGAAATGAGGAGAATCGCCGGAAATATGTGCGAGAAAGTTTGGAAGCTCGAGGAAAACGGCGAAGTGTTCAATTTGTATTCGGAGAAAATGCACGAGTCACTTCCGGGTTTCCTTCATTGTGCGAGGATTCGCGTGCCGGATGTTCAGTTTCCAAGTGAGTTTTGCTCGATATTCTCAGAAATATTGTATTTTAGCGCACTTTATTCGCGTTTTCAGCATGAATGAAAAATTACAGACATCGAACTGACGCTCACTAAACTGTTTGATTTCAAAAAGGTGACAGTGTCGACGGGAAAATTGAAAATGCTGGTCAGGCATCTCGTCCGCTACGCATTGCTGATGACGTGCGACTTGTGCTCGTGAGTTTCTTCTTTCAACTTTTTAAAAAAATATCTTCATATTTATTTTTTGCAGTTACCTACTCGAAACATCCTACGATTCTACAGTGGGAACAATGAACATTTTGAGCTTCAAGAAACGGTCCATTTGGGACCAGAAACAGCGATATTGGTCCGACGACAAACTGCAAATCCAACTAGGCGCCTTTTTCGAAAATGTCCGAGTTGGCGAATTGGATCGAAACGGTCCAGTTTCCCTGTGGACGGTGATCCCGTGCGAAGAGGCGGCGCATCTTTTGAAACACGTTCTGGAGCACGGACTAGTCGGGTTGCTGCCACGTGGTGTCGACGAGTTTCTCACCAAGTGGATTATTGAAGTGCGCGGGAGAATGCGAAGAATGTTGAGAGGCGCCGAATTGCGGGACGAGGCGTGGAAAGCATTCGGATCAATCGACGGTCCATTCGACTCGAAGCATCCGTACGTTGCCGAATTCGCCGTTTTTGTCGTCAAGGAGCTGCTGAATACGCGAGAGTTTCGCGTTTTCGGATACGATTGGCAAGAGGAATTGATCGGCGTTGTCAGAAGTTTGGAAAGATGTCCAATGACTAACACAAAAGAGCAATTGATGAAATCGTTTGATGCGGTGAAATGCGAGGATATTTTTGAAACATGTAAGAAATTGCTCATTCTTCTTACAATTACGTCACTTGTTAACAGTCAGCAAAGACGGCCGGCTCGTACTCTATCCACTGTTCTCGAACTCGAAGGCTGAACAAGCGCTGCTCCAGCACACCGTCGTCCAGCTGTTCCGGTTCGTCGCCATTCTCGCGTTCAACACTCTCCGCCAAGTCCTCTCGCTCACCGATAACGGTCATTTCTGGTTCGATGGCTCTTTTGAGGTGAAAATTACCAATTTCAATGTGTTTGAGCAGGATAATAAGGCAAGTTGATTAGAGCGTAGTTGCTCACAGAACAGTGGTATTTCAGCCGAGGGCCGCTGCTCGAAGCGAGGGAAATGTGGCGATGGAGCAAAAATGGTCCTCAAGACCTATGAGACTATCGGAACCTGTCATAAAACAAGAACCCGCTCTTTCAAATGAGCCATCAGAGTCTCCAGAAGGCCTGAAACTGGAACCAGAGCTTCAGATCTACCCAGACGTCTTTGATCCACTGGAAAATTTGGAAATTAAGTGAGAAATTAAACACATTTTTTGATTGATTTTTTTTATATTTTCAGACAAGAACCTCCGGAACCCGCGTGGAATTATGAGTCATTGTTCCAGACACCTGTTGAAGTCATTTTGAGTTCGGAAGGAGAGGACAATGATCTAGAGGGATCGAACGTGTGCTCCACGTCATCTGCAGGCGAACCAAACCACCGAAAACGAAACTTGGTATCAGAATCGCAGTCATCTTCTAAAGTCAGAAAAATGAGTCTGCCCCCGAACCATAACGATGAGGAACACTCACGAGAAGTTCCGCAGAGATGGGTCGAAGCCTATAAGTGGGGACATGCACCGCTTTTCTTGATTTGATTCAGTTTATTTTCAGCCTAACACTAGAATGGAACTGTGAGCTGAAAGAGGAACGAGCGAGCGTTCTGGATAGACTCTCTAGATTGGAATCGATCCAAGTTTTACCCTAATCTAAATTTTGCACGTTTACCAGTACCCCACAAATCGATTAACGTTTTCAATATCTACGTCATTAATTTTGAATATCTAAGTCATAATTAACTATCCAAGGAAACTATTAATTAAGAATTTTCAATAACCACAATAATTTGATGTATCTATTGCATGTTTTAATAAATCGCTTTGCCTTCAAAAATTTGTACAATTCAATTGTTCCCTTGGTTTCACTGAAACTTTTTTATTTTTTGAACTGAGTGAGAACTGCAATTTTTCGTCATTTGCCGTATAAAGTCGATAGTTTATCTTTCTTTTCGACACGAATACCTTTTTATCGCTTCTGAAATCACCGAACTGTGCGATGGACGAGGAAACCACGATTGCGAAACTTCGGCCATAGCGATTTTTTAAACTATTTAAATTATTTTTTCACTTCAAATCTGTAATTTTAGCTGGATTTTTGATAAAACACTAGAAAAAAATTAATTTGTTTTTTAGGAAAACAATTTCAATTTAAAGGCGCATCGAGCTTTTCGAAATGGTCTCGGCTGGAAATACGGTATTCTTTAAAGGTGCACAGCAAGTTTCGAAAAAAGTTTTCATGATTAGTTGTTGTTTTCTTGCTAATTTCAAAACTTTGTTTTTCGAAAACAAGTTTATTTTTGCGAAAAAAACTCGGAAAAAATCTGTTCTTCATTTGTTTTTCACTAAATTTTGACATGTTCCGCTTATTTTGCAGCCAAAGAACTATGGAGAACAGGCGGATTGCGGAACTACGGAGAACAGGCCAAATAAGTAAGCGGACAGCGAAACGATTCAAAAACAATGCTCGGAAAGACGAAAAAAGAAAGAGAAATGCGGTGAAAAAAGCGAGAAAAAGAGAGAGGAAACTGGCATTGCAGCGACAAGGTATTGCTGCGAAATTAAATTTAAAAAAACATTCTCCGCAATTTCAGAAGAAGTTGCTGAAAACCAGGAAATTCTGATCGTTTGCTCCGAGTTTCGACAATTCTCAAGTCACTGGTCGAACTTGGCACTCCACGGACCATTTCATTGTTCTCTCGAGTTTTTGGACGAGGAACTCGTCACGAATCGGCCAATTTTCGATGCGATCCGTCTGATTTCTTTGAAAATCTACGAAAACTCGATGAAGTTCGTGGGCACATTGAAACACATTCTGCACCTCATTGAACCCGAAATGCCCAATTTTCGCGATTTATTAGAGGAAATGTGCGAGAGTGTTTGGACGATTTCCCATGATGGCTCGACGTACGAATTGCACAACGAGGAGATGTACGCACCTGTCGAGGGTCTTTTTCATGGAGAATCGGCTGTGATTTGTCGAGGAGCCCCGGAAATTGGAAGTGAGTGTTCTGAAAAAATTCAAAAAAAAATTCAAAAAATTACAGAAACCGCTCGTCAACTGGATTTGCTCCTGAAATCTATGAAAATCCCTGTTTCGCTAGACCAGTTGCAAAAAATTTCTGAAGAATTTACTCGGTTTGGTCTCCGAATTTCTTGCGATTTTTGTTTGTAAGTGCCTGATTTTCAAAAACCGGACCATTAAAAAAAAAAAAATTTCAGTCTCATTCTCGAAACCGAAAACGATACGCTAGAGGCGGAAAATCGGTTGATCAAGATTTTGAACTTCAAGGAATTGCATATCCATTCGAGCGAAGTTTTCTATGCCGCTGAATATTTCGAAAATATGGAATTGAGCGAGGCTCCTCAAATTTTGACATCTATTCTAACGAACGAAGAGCAACACCTTCTGGAAAACGTTCTGGATTATGGATTGATTCAAATTCTTCCGGAAAACGCAAAAAATTTTCTAACAAAGTGGATTACCAGTATTCAACTGAAAATGAACAAAAAGAAGGAAATACGAATTGTTACCGCATCGCAATTGATCAATAAACCAAGTCCGAATTATGGCCGCCTGAAGTGCATGCAGTTCGTGGGAAAAACGACCAGTGGAAAATTCCCAGTTATTGAGCGTGTCTGGAAAATAATTATACGAGAAATCGCCGAAAAATGGATAACGCCAGAAAAAGAAGAGGAAATAATCGAATGGAGACTCGATTCGGCGCAGTGGACGGAGATCATTGACAGTTGTAAGTTTTCGTTGATTTTTGAAAAAAAAACAATTTTTTTCCTCCAGTCCATAGTGCTTCTCGGGACAAGCTATCCGAGCTCTTTTCGGACTCACCGGCTCATCGAACAATGCTGAAACATATCATCGCGCAGCTGTTTCGATTCGTTTGCCGACTCTTTTTCTACGCCCATCGCCAAGTTGTTCAACTCAAACGTGACGGAGTGTCTGGAACGTCTGGAGACCTGCGAAATCCGGAAAATCCGCCTAGAGTTAAATCACAAAGAAAAATCGAAAAGAAGCTGTAAGTCCACAGAAATAACTCGAATTTTAGAAAATGCGTCGCTTTTCAGGTCTACTAAATCCTTGAAATCCTTCCAATGTCTTCCTACACCACCAATTGATAAAACCGTGTCAGAAGTAATGGAATGGATTCTGAACCGTCTTCCCAACGTTTCGACGTCTTCTGAATCAGCTGAAGCCGATCAAACGTTCTCTAACACCTCTGAGTCACCGGAATCTCCCCAATGTCGCGAATCGAGTTCTTCCGAAAGTGACGAAGACTCCTCAAACACCCCGAACCGATTTTTCCAAAGTTCAACATCAAACCGGCGTAATTGGGGATTCGAAGTGTTACTACTGACGTCTACACGTTCTGAAATTCCTCTATATATGGAACCAGCATTTGATCCGGCAATTTCTCGAAAACAACGGATAAAAACTGAAGAGTCGTCAGAAGGCGTGGTTCCCTCGAAAATCCGCAAGTTGCACTTGAAATCTGCCCACGAATACATGAAAGTTCCTGTGAAGTCGACATCTTCCGAAGTTTCACTGCCAAACGCCACCGGAATTCAAAATCGGCTTATAAAAGAAGAAGCCGTGTCGCAGAAGTGGCTTGACGCCTACAAGTAAGTGCTTTCCCGGATTTTCTTCAATTTCAGCATCTTTTTCCAGTTTGTTGCTGGAATGGAACGCCGAGTTGAAAGAGGAAGTGGCAAAAGTGACGGCGAGACTTGCAGATGTGAGATCGATGTAATTACCGGGTGTCTATAGTTTTATTGCACGATTTTTTGTTAATTTACAGTAGATTACAGAAATTTGGGAAGAAACTAAATTTTGGTTCAAAAAATTAATGTAAAAAAAATTAAAACTAATGTTCAGAATCAATTAATTTACATATAAGTAATCATTTAACATTGCATGTTTTGCTTCCCGTCTAATTTGATGTCGTTGTTGTGCATTCAAATAATATATTGCTCGTCTTTCATTTTCGCTTGCTTTCTCAGTTTTCCTATGTTTCGTCGCTTATTCTACCTCTAATTGTGTCCGTTTTCTAAGTCTCCACCCCGATTTCAGCTAAGAGCAGCCAAAAATGGCGTCGAGAACCGATGGCCGTCTCTTCGACTATCATTTCCAAAAGTGCCCTGTCTACTGGCCGAACCTCACCATTTGCGGTCCCTACCATCACATTTTGCCCGAATTCGACAACAGTTGCTACCGGAACCGTTCTTTTCTCTCGGTGGTTCGAATCATTTGCGAGCGGGTGCACGAGAATGCGGTGAATTACGATCGGACACTCAGAAGTCTGACAACTGGGTACGTGCCGCCGACGGAGGGCGTAGTGTCGACCGCGAAGAAGATGTGCGAGGCGTTGTGGCGATTCGAGGAGGACGGACAAAAGTTCGATTTGTTGGACAGTGTCATGTACGAGTACATTGAGGACTTTATTGATGATGCGATGGTCACCGTTTGGGAGAGATTTTTTCCGAGTGAGTTTTTTTTTCTCTGAAATTGCCTGCAGAATGCTCGAATAGAAGGGCATCCCAAACGCTGCCGGAGAATCATTATATCTCGAGATTGATAAAAGATATCAAAAACTTGTCAGCCGCAAACTTGTAGATCAAAACTAGACAAGTTTGCTGTTGGCAACTTTTTGATATCTCTTATCAATCTCGAGATATCATGATTCTCCCGGGCAGCGTTTGGGGATGCCCTTCTATTCGAGTAAATACGGTATTTACTAAATTTTTTTCATGATGATTTTTTTTTTAAATTGTAAAAATTGGAAAAAATCTCCGAAAAGTCGCCAGAAGTGGTCTGCTCAAAATCGAAATGAAACCATGTCTCTTCCAGGCGTCGAACTCAACATTGCTCGCCTGTTCGCTCTCAAAAAAGTGTCCATCTCGAATAAGGAGCTGCAAGAGGTTGTCCGAGAGTTCGTCCGCTACGCACTCTTCATCTCGTGCGATTTGTGCTCGTGAGTATCACTTCTCGGGTTCAAAAACGCTCAAAACTTTCCAGTTACTACTTCAACACATCCGTCTCGAAAAGATCTCCGAAAATCACAATCACCGGCTTCAAAAAACAGACGTGTACCAGTGCGCAGGCGGTTTTCTCGTCGGCGCAAATGACCAAAATCAATCGTGCCGCCAATTTCAAACACACCCGTCAGGAAG
This sequence comes from Caenorhabditis macrosperma, assembly GCA_963932285.1. Lineage (NCBI taxonomy): Eukaryota > Metazoa > Nematoda > Chromadorea > Rhabditida > Rhabditidae > Caenorhabditis > Caenorhabditis macrosperma. The sequence continues at coordinate 14,254,518 of OZ010622.1, forward strand.
CGTTGCGTCGAAAACGCGCCTCGCTCTGGACGGTGATCCCGTGCGAAGACAAACACCATCTGCTGTACCATGTTCTCGAGCACGGACTCGTCGAAATGCTTCCGGACAGTGCCAAACACTTTTTCACCGAATGGATAGTCGAAGTTCGAGGAAGAATGAGAGCGTTGCTCGCGAGCGGAGCTCTGCGGAAATCAGCCGAGGCGGCGTTCGGAGCCGAAGCCACTGAGCCAATTAAGACAAGCATTCCGCAGTTCGCAGTTTCCGTTTTGAAAACGCTGCTCAATACGGACACTTTTCCTGTTTTGGATCCGATCTGGCAGCACGAAATACACGAAGTCGTCAAAGATTCGATGCCGCTCCGTTCGACGCTTATGAACCAGTTCACTGATGCGAAAATCAGAGATGTTCTCCATAAATGTGAGTTTTTTAGAAAACTGAACGAATTGGAAATCCAGCTGTCGACAATAATTTTTCAGTCCATCCCACTGCTCGCGGAGCTCTCGATTCGTTACTCGGAACGGCACGCATTGCCCAAGGAATGCGTCTTCACACCACCATTCAAATCTTCCGATTCGCCGCCATTCTGGCTTTCAACACCCTTCGCCACGTGCTCAAGCTCGGATCCACCAGTCTCATTTTCGATGGATCCTTCGACGAGGAGATCACCGATTTCTCGGCATTCGAACAAGACGATCGTCAGAAAAGTGTCACTGAAGTGAGATCTTCAGCAGAATGCGTTTGTCTAGTCAATTTTTGTTCGAATTGTTTCAGTCCGACCCTATATTGGCTTTTCGTGCACAAACGGTAAAGAGAAAAACCGAGATGCGCAAAAAATCACCGAAGACGATCAAGGCATTCGAACAAGACGATCGTCAGAAAAGTGTCACTGAAGTGAGATCTTCAGCAGAATGCGTTTGACTAGTCCATTTTTGTTCGAATTGTTTCAGTCCGACCCTATATTGGCTTTTCGTGTACAAAGGATCGAGAAAAAAAGATCACCGAAGACGATCAAGGCATTCGAACAAGACGATCGTCAGAAAAGTGTCACTGAAGTGAGATCTTCAGCAGAATGCGTTTGACTAGTCCATTTTTGTTCGAATTGTTTCAGTCCGACCCTATATTGGCTTTTCGTGTACAAAGGATCGAGAAAAAAAGATCACCGAAGACGATCAAAAAACCCGTGAGGACGCTGAAAGGCTCATTAATGGCGACGGAAACTGTGAGTTTTTGTCCGAAATGACGATTTTGACGAGAAAATATCTCACGGTTTTTTACCGCAACCATAATAACTTTAAAAATGTTCAAAGTGAGCTGAAAATCCTCAATTTCACTTAAATTCCAGCCGCCCGCACCTACTCACCAACCATCGGCTTCTCCGATCACCAACACTTTGAAGGTCTCGAAACTCTCCAAGAAACTGGTGTCTGTACCATCGAAATACTCGCAGATCGCTTCAGAAGTCATGACGTCGATTCTGGATCGCATCGAAAAGAATGAAGAAATTGAAAAGTTGAAAAAGTGAGAAATGAATATGTTTTCGCGCTTTCTAGTTTAATTTGTTTCAGAAACTCGCCTCCGGTCGATTCTGAGCCATTTGAAAACTTTGAAGCTGAAAAATCATCCGCGTCAATTGTAAAATCAACTCCTCTACGCAAGAAGTTCATTCCGAAAATTCTCAAAATACGTTCCACGCCTTCCGAATCTTCGGAATCTTCTCCGGATCGTCGAAGCGACCAGCCGAAAGCTTCTGAGCCATCCACTCCTTGTACCCCCGTGGTATCTTCCCGAAAACGCAAAATGAGCCTCGAGACGGTTTCGGAGCTCGCTCAAAGCTTACTCTCGAACGTTCGTGCTCTCCAATCGCGCACTGAAGTCGATGAGCCGTTCCCAGCGATTCTGAGTTCCGACGACGACGATGACGACGACGATGACGACGACGATGACGACGACGATTGGGACGAGCACATTCCGAAAAAGTGGAAGGATGCGTTCAAGTAAGAGTTATCTTTAAAAAATTGGTGAAAAATCATATTTCGATTGGAAAATTGAAAAAGAAAGTTTTAAATCGCCTTTCCTTAAAAATAGAAGTTCATAGGATTTAGTACAAACACGATCATTCTCGACAAAATTTACGTCAAAAAATTTAAAATCGGCACGTGGTAGCCATGCCGTCTTACAACTCGACGAATGCTCCTCAAAATGGTTTATTTTCTTTCCGGAAAATTTTTCTGAAAAACGGTTGATTGAGCAGCATTTTTTGTTTTGAAAATTACTGTAAAATTCCAAAAATCACGAGTTCTTCTTTTTTTTCTAACTTCTAACTTCCGAAAATAAATAAACTGTTTCAGATTGACCCAGGAATGGAACCTAGAACTGAAAGAGGAAGTGGCGAAAGTCGCGGCTCGTCTAGAGGAAGTGAAGTCGTTGTAAGCTGCCAACCCTGTCGTTTTCCCCTTGTTACTGTTATTTGCACGCTTTGTTACCGATCACCTTCTGTTTCCCGTTGTTATGCACACATGAATGTTTTTGTTTGGCAAAGAGTTGTTCCGTGTTTTTGCATGTTTGGTTCATTGGCCGAAAATTATTTTTTTTTTGGAAAAGTTTCTATTCAAGAACGAATTTTCACTAAATTTCAGAAATCCTGTCGGAGAATTGGCGAAAGTGTCTAACCGGATTCTGAAAATGTCTAACATGCTTTCATTTAATAGCGTAAATATGAATTTTCTATTTGAATCCAAATAACCATTCATTTCAATGTTCTCGGTTGCTGTGCCAAGTTGTTTTTTTAGTTTTTTAATTTTTCTCAAAGAAAGAAACTTAATCGATAACTTGAAGAAGATGAAGAGATCGCGATCTGGGGATACTTCGGATGGTGAGTTTTTTGAGTTTTTGAGTTTCCCATTGAATTTTAAAAAAAGAACAATCAGATTCTGACGATGATCGTCGGAAGAAGAAGGAAAAGTCGAGGAAGCGAACGATTAAAGATGAGCCGTCCGAGTACTGGGCTCTGATGCTCCTCCGCGGTCCTCACGCCCAATTCCAACTCGACACTGACGTCCAGCAGTCGAATCGGCCGCTCGTCAACCTATACCGTCTGATTTGCCACAAAATGCACGAGAAGTGTGTCGAGTTGCTGAACTACGACCTGCCGAAGAGTTTCCCGCGAAAACGCTCTCTGAGCTCTCGGGAGTTGAAGGAAATGGTGACTGCGATGTGTGAGAAGGTTCTCGAGGTGGACGTCGGCGGGATTCGCGTCGATTTCTTTTCGCCGGCGATGATGGACGGGTTTGAAGAGATTTTCTATGATGGCAAGACAACACTCGCGAATTATCAGGGTGAGCTGTTGTTTTTTTCGGGAATAAGAAAACGCAAAGTTTCAAGCATTTTTGTTTTCAAAATTGGAGAAACGTACGAATACAAAGTGACAACACCATGTTTCTTGCACCAAATATGTCAAAAAGTGCTTAAATATCACTATTAGCGTTCAACGTGAAACAGTGCCGAACCGGAAATGTTTTTTGAAAATGCATACGAAGCACTCAAAAAAAATAATGAACTGGAGCTCATTTTTAACAGGGGAAGTGTTTCAACTGTCCATAACCGTTTGAAATGAAACTATGCGGGATAGAAAGAGGTCGGTTCGAGCTCCCCGAATCAGTTTTCAAAAGTTGCTGAAACGGCCCGAGAGCCGAGAAAAAGCGGCTCAAAGTTTCGAGGATGTCGGCCGCTTGCCGACACCGTGCTTCTAAACTCTCGCGGACCTAGTTATTCCAACGGTTGGATGGCCGAGTGGTAGTGGGTTCATCTATGGGTTGTTAGTCAAATTTAATTTTTTCTTCTGCAAATCAATAAGACTCGATTTCTCTAGCAATTTCGAAAACCTACATATTTCTTTTTGAAAATCACGGAAAACGCGGTAGTTCGTGACAAAAAAAGAATACCGAGAATTGCAGAAATGGGTCTAGCACCTCTAGCGAAACTCTGCAACAAATTAGAAATCAAGGCTTCCGAAGAGCAGTTGAACAGTGTTCAAAAGTCACTTCTTCGTCGGATTCACAAAATGACAATTGATTTTGTCTTGTGAGTTTTTAAAATTCTCAGAAATGTGAGGGACCCTTTGTTTCTTCCAGTTTCGTCTCGAAACCAGTCTCCTCGCCGAGCTCATCGAAAATTCGCAAGTTGAAGAAATCGATTGAAATCCTTCCCCATCGCCTCTATCAAAAGTACGTCGACGAGCGAGAAACTCGTCGATTAGTTGATCGAATTGAGTTTTATCACTTTGATCCGGAAGATAAACCCGGAAACAACTTGTGGACGACGCTTCCGTTCGAGGAGGAAGCGCACCTTCTGGAGCACGTGCTCGAGTTCGGACTCATCCAGCTGCTGCCCGAAGACGTCGTCTGGAGTCTCACCGAGTGGCTGATCGGAGTGCGTGGTAAGATGAGAGAACGGATCGAGAAGGACGCGCGGCTCGCCAACGCCTTCAACGTCAAACGAGACTTGTCGAAGATCGAGGAGCTCGTCGCGCAGCACGTCGATCACGCGCTCAACTCGAAAAAGTACCCCGTTTTCAATGGAAAGTGGGAGAGATATGTGAAGAGGATGATCAGAACGGGAAGAGACGACGACGACGACGACGACTATGAGGCGTGCGGAGAGTTCTTCAAAGTTTCCGAACACTGTGAGTCTAACAGAGAATCCTACTCTTGCAATTTTTGATTTCAAATCAAATTTCATGAAAAATTACGCATCTGTTCAAAAATCTTGGAACCTGTGCAAACGCGCTCCGCTGGACTCGTGTTGGTCTCGCCACGACTATCGTCTCTGTCTCGTGTGTTCCACGAGAGACGCAGACAAGAGTCGCGGCGAGACCAACACGGGTCCAGCGGAGCGCGTTTGTGCAGGTTCCAATATTTTTGAAATAAGTAATACACATCTGTTCAAAAATTGAATCAACGTTCTCAAAGTTTCCTTCTTGAACCGAAATCGGATAAATTTCAGCCAGGTGTTAATACGAGAGTTTTGGAATCCAAAGAAAATTGAATTTTTGAGCATTTTCTTCAAAAAATACGTATTCGTCGTGTTTTCAATTTTATTAAAATCCAGGTGTTCGAAACAATGAACTTTCTGATTTTAAAAAAATGCAATTTTTTTGAATTTTATTAAATATATATTCCATAAATCTTCGAACTTGCGCAAACGCGCTCCGCTAGACTCGTGTTGGTCTCGTGCATTCCACAAGAGACGCAGACAAGAGTCGTGGCGGGACCAACACGAGTCCAGTGGAGCGCGTTTGCGCAGGCACCAAGATTTATGGAATATATATAATACGATTTTTCAACAAAACACAAATTTCAGTGCACAAAACTGCCTACTACAATCTATCGGATCGTTTCACAAAAAGCTCGGCGGAAGATTCGATGCTCTACCACACCGTCGCCCAACTGCTCCGATTCGTCGCCTGCTTCACACTTCACACCTACCATCGGATTCACGGTGGTGCGCAAGTGGGAAATGTCGATTTTAGGCAGTTGAGAAAGTACGAAAACGCGCCGATTGTCATTCTTCCGACGGCCAATGAAACGGCGACACTGTCGACGTGGGCGGTATCGCAGTTGAAGGAGATTCGGAAAGTGGTGAGGAATTGACACGGAAACTGAGAATTTGCTGCTCTTTTGCAGGCTCAACCACCCCTACCACTACCCCCTACTCCCACTTCTCACAAATCTGGTCCCGAAATTGAGGTAGTTTTTTGGGAAAATAAAAATAATCAATCTGCTTTTCCAGATTGTTCTCTCGCCAAATTCTGAAAAGTCACATCGCATTGATGATGACGTCACCATTCCGGAGAAGTGGAAAGAAGCGTTCCGTGTGGCCGTCGAGTGGAACGAAGAGCTCAAAGGACAACTGGCACGCGTCGAGGCGAGATACCAAGAGACAAAGTGTTGAAAATGAGCTATTCTCGGGAATTTTGAATTGTATTTTGAATGTATTCTTGTTGATTTTATCCCTTTCATCCAGTGTCTTGAAATTCTCATGTGTCGTGCTTGTTGTCATCATTTCTATGTATTTTCTTGCCGCTGTTTTGTTAAAAATCATGAATTATACCCTTAAATGTCCTTTCATATTCGCTCAACAGTGCCACGATGATTTTCTATCGTTATCAATATTTGATCGAGAAAAATGTAATAGAGGGAATTTGTTCAAGTATGGACCTAAACGTGATCGGAAGAAAATAGAAAATAGCTATTTTTACCGATTCGCGCTCTCAGGTCCATTACAGAACAAGGAGCATATAGAGCTCTGCTATTCAGCACTTGTGTCAACTTGTCGCGCACTGACGCATTCGGCGACGCGCTGGCGCATTTGACGATGAGCAAAACGGGAAAATGTCGTGTTTCAGTGCATTTTTCGATCGTCCAAGCGGTGGGCGGCTACTGTAGCGATGGAAACGCGCTTCACCGTGAAACACGTTTCTGATTTCAAGCGGAAAAGAGGAAGCAGAGGAAGCAGGCGGAAAAAGGAACCGCCTGTTCAGAAGGCGCCAAATAAGAGGAAAGTGTTCGAAGGTGAGGGTTACTGTAGCGTTACTATATCATTTATTATATACTTCAAAAATCTTGGAACCTGCGCAAACGCGCTCCGCTGGACTCGTGTTGGTCTCGCCACAATTATCGTCTCTGTTTCGCGTATTCCACGAGAGACGCAGACGAGAGTCGTTTCGAGACCAACACGAGTCCAGCGGAGCGCGTTCGCGAAGGTTACAAAATTTCTGAAATATACAATATGGTCCGACAACGAAAAACTCCACCTGCAGAGTCGGATTCCCACGAAACCGAACCAACACCACGACCGCCCGAAAAACGATCTAAATCGAGTCAAGGCTGCTCAAGACGCGATTTTAATCGCAATACTCTGCTCCGTCCATCGATTTTCTGGAGCCGCCTGTCACTGCGTGGTCCCTACTGTGATCATGAGGCTCCGGTCGAAGTTCACAAAAACCGGCCACTTTACAATTTGTACCGATTGATCTGTCATCGAATTCACGAGAATTGTGTGGAGTACCTGCAGAACGATGTGTCGACGATTCCGCAACGAATGGGCCCACCGGATGTGCTCAAAGCGCAGCGGATGATGTCGGAGATGTGTGTGAGAGTGCTGAAGGTCGAGGAGAACGGAAGAACCTACTTTCTCAACTCGGCGAACATGTTCGATGCGATAACGAGAGTGTTCACGAATGGTTCGGTGACTTTGCTATTTGATATGTATCCAGGTATCAGAAGTGCTTGAATCAAATAAAAATTGATTATTCAGAGATTCTGAACGGGCTTCGAGCCATGTGCCACCATATGAACATCACGGCTCCGCCGGATCTATTGGAGTTGGTGAAGGACGGTTTGATTCGTCAATTCTCTTTCATGGCCGCCGATTTGCTCACGTGAGTTGGTTTTATAGAAACAAAATTCTGAGTTGCGGAAAACAGAAGAACACTATGACATTTCCAGATTCCTATTGCAAATATCTCCCTCGAACGGAATCCTCGTCATCGGCGGCTACCGCCCGTTCAACGTCTTCCCCAACACCTCGTTCCACACTCTCCCCAACACGACCGCCGTCTGTGCTGCACACCGTCGTCTCACGACTATTCAAGACAAACAACGCTACCGAAGTACCGTCGCCTCCTTATGGACATCTATCCCTTATGAGGAAGCCGACCATCTTCTGCTTCACGTCTTCGAGTACGGTCTGATTCAACTACTCCCACAAAGTGTCAAGGAGTTCTTCACGAGTTGGATGGTTGAAGTGCGGTGGAGAATGATACGGTGGGCGAACGAGAAGACCCTGCAGTCGTTGGTCAGGGAGCGCTTAGTTGGAAACAAAACTCCACCGTTTCTGGTCAGTTGGGAAGACAAACAGATGAAACGACTGATTGCGACCGTCCTTCACAAAGTTCTACCCGGGAACCTCGTTTTGCCATGGCTGAACTATGCGCTGGAAGTAGTTCGAAGGGATCAGAGAAACATTTTGGATCCGTATTCCGAGTTTTTCCAAGTTTCTGAAAATGGTGAGTTGTTTGGTTTTTCGAAAAATGCGAAATTCGAAAAAGCGCATCAAACTTGTAGAATGAGTTCCCTAAAAACAAAAATGTTTTTTTGATCTGCAATCGTGCTCCGCTCCGCAGTGTCTGAGCCTCACCTATTTTCATACTATTTTCTATTCTTAAGATGTTTTTTGCTAAGTTGGAAGAGGAGGGGAAAACTCGGCCACCACGCTGATTGGCCTCTGCAAAAAATTAGCTCCGCCCCATAAATACGAGACCCACGGGGAAACTAGATTTGGATTTCTCTTCCAACTAAGCGAAAACGATTTTAGCAATGATATGATTGCAACATGAAATTACACTGCGGGCTTTGGATTTCGAAATTTCGAACAGATTAGTCAGAAACAGTCTTTCTCATCTCTCAGATATCTCGGATTCCGGTTTCTCGAAGCTCAACGAGCTCTTCTCCGATTCTCCAACCGATCAGGCGATGCTCTACCACACCCGTGTCCAGCTCCTCCGATTCTACATCATGTTCGCGTGCCACACCATTCGTCACATTTTCGACAATGACGAACACTTCAATTTGATCTACGATGGACATTTAGAGGAAGAGGAACACATTGATATCGACAAGTACACGGAATATGAGAGAAATGTAATTGCTTCTCGTTGACCTGTCCATAATTTGACACTTTCAGCCCATCGTCAAATTGCCTACAGAAATGGAAACACCGACTGTGACGAGGCCTCCGATTCAGCCACTTTTGGCCCCTGGACCGTCTTCCATCGTTCCCGGATTCCTCCCACCCAACCACTTACCGCCATCTTTCAACAGCTCTGTGGTGAGTTCGATGGAGCGAATTTGCACCCTTACTGCGTTTCAGCCACCACCAATGCTACCTTTTCCGCCTCAGTTTTCCGGCTTTCCGGAAACCCCAACTCCGGAGCTTACAGAAAAAAAATGGGTACCGGTACCGGTGAAAACTGAGAAACGAAGTTTCCTTCCGGAAGAACTAATGGTATGTTGTTTTTCCGTTTTTCCGGAGAACCATTAAATTCGGAAATCTTCCAGACCACCCCGGCACCCTCCAAACCACCTCCACTTCTATCCGTCGTGAAACAAGAGGATCCGCTGTCTCCAGAAGTCACCGACGAGGAGCTGCGCCGCGCGCGTGCCCTTCGCACGCCCTCCGAATCGAGCCTGTCGTTGCGGATCGACGAGGAGGAGGGTGCGATTCCGAAGAAGTGGATCGACGCCTACAAACTGACTCTCGAGTGGAACGAGGACCTCAAGAGACAACTCACACGCGTCGAGGCGAGATACGAGAAGATGTGCAAGTAGGCAGAATCTCGATTTTTTTTGTTTTTTCGCATTTTGATTGTTGTTGAACTTTTGCTTGTTGACCCGAGGAAACTCACACTTTTATCAATTTTCCATTTGGTTTATATGTTTTTTGTTATTAAAGAGTTTTTAAAAAGTAGGCAGCGATCGAAGCTGTATTGTGTTGCATTAATTACTGTGTCCATCGGTATCTTTATCTCTTCCCGAAGCCCTTTTTCAATCATCAATTCAAACTTTTCAGATGAAGCCGGAAGCGGGTACAAAAAAGCAAGTTCATACGCGGTATCCGCAGAAACGAAAGAAGAACGGATCGGCGCCGGACAAGAAGAAGAAAGTCGTTAGGAAACGGCCTACGGCACTCAGTGATTTCCTCAACACTAAGAATAGCATCAAATGATTCTTTTAGCGAAATATATCGAGGCACAGAAACGGAAACGACTTGGACTGGTGGCTGACCGGCCGGCTGAATCGAACAACCATCGGGAACACGTACAAAGTCTCTCACAAGAATGCCTCATCGGCGATTCGCGCTTCTGGAGTCGTCTCGAGATTCGTGGTCCATTCTACGAGAAAGACCTCCCCAAAGAGGTGATCAAAAATCGGCCGCTCTTCAATTTGTACCGTCTGATTTGCCACCGCATCCATGTGAATTGTGTGGAATTCTTGCGAGAAGCGCCCAAACTAATCGGGCGACTGAATGCCTCCAGTGCGGTTAAGCTTATGACAAAGATGGCGCAGTCCGTACTATGGATTACGGAGAACGGGAGACGTTACGCTTTTCATGCCCCGACAATGATGAGAATTCTTATGAGATTGTTCAAGGAGCCGGAGATCCTTGTGTCGCTCGACCGGCATCCAGGTTTGTTTTTTGAGGACATTCAAGTAAAAGAAGAGTGTCTTAAGTGGTTCTATCCAGTATCGGATCGCTGTGCCAAATTGGCGGAGTGGCGGCTACTCAAGATCAGTTGGAGATGGTTCGCGACGGATTGATGAGAACTTTCTACTTTATGGCGACCGATTTGGTGGTGTGAGTTGATTTTTTGGAAGAATTACTCAGAAGGAAAAAATGTTCTTAAGTTTCCTTCTGTCAACATCACTTCATGACGGCACCGTCATCATCCGTGGCCACCGCAAATGCACCGTTCTCCCAAACACTTCTTTCTACACACAACCCAACTTCTCTCCTCTCTACCCCATTCTCACTGATCTCTCCCTCCTTCACAGTGATCTTTTCACTCGACGCAGCACGTCATGGTCACTGTGGACGTCGATGCCCTTCGAAGAAGCCGACCATCTTCTGTTGCACGTGCTCGAGTACGGCCTCCTTCAGCTGCTTCCCGAACGTGTCAAGGTGTTCCTCAATGAGTGGATAGACCGAGTTCGAAGCCGAATGAGATGCTATCTAACGTTCGGAAACCTGCACAAAAATATGAGAAAGTGTTTCGGCGAGACGAAGCCGTTGTCATGCGCATCCGATGATGACCGTTTTGTGACGTTCGTCGCGATGACTTGCGAGATCATACTGAACAGATCGGTTCCGATTTTTGTGGACGCGTGGCGAGATTTCGTGGAGGCTGTCATTCGCAGAAATCATGCACACATTTGCACACCGGAAGAACTTTTAGAGACTTCCCAGCGATGTAAGTGGTTTTTCCTCTTTCGGTTCTCCCCGCAACACACATCCATTCAGTCGATCCCGCCGCCAACGCGAAACTCGCCGCTCTCTTCTCCGATTCTCCATCCGATCAGGCGATGCTCCACCACACCCGCATTCAGCTCCTTCGATTCGTCATCATCTTCGCGTGCCACACCATCCGTCACGTGTTCACCACCGATGGAACTGGTACTCTAACGTATGATGGCCAGTTGGAGGACGACGTCACCGAGTTCGGTCATTACGGCGCATATGAGAAGAAGGTGGGCGTGGTGGGCCGGTTTCATACGATCTATTGTTATCATTTGCAGCCACTTATCCGATTGCCGACTCCTATGGAAACGCCGACTGTCACATTCAAGGAGATAGCGGCTCCACAGCCCGTGCTCCCTCTTCCAAGTCTTCCACCGCAGCCGCCCCCTCATCTCATGTTCCCTGGAGCTCATGGATTCCCCGGAATGTTCCCACTGGCACTTCCACGTCTTTTCGACAGCTCTGTGGTTAGTTCGATAGAGCGCCGTTTGCATTTCTCTTATTTTTTGCAGCCACCTCCAATGATGCCGTTCCCAACTCCCTACCTTCCTCAACAACGTCCGTCACCAAATTTCCCGACAATTCCACTTTCTACGGAAAGCCACATGAACTTTGCTCGCGCGGTGAGTCCTTGCCGTGATTTTCTTCCGGAAAAAAAACCGGAAACGTTTCAGTCAGCTCCGTCGCCAGAAGTAACCGACGAGGAGCTCCGCCGCGCGCGTGCCCTTCGAACGCCCTCCGAATCGAGTATGTCGTTGCGGATCGACGACGAGGAGGGTGCGATTCCGAAGAAGTGGATCGACGCCTACAAACTGACTCTCGAGTGGAACGAGGACCTCAAGAGACAACTGGCACGCCTCGAGGCTCGGTACGAGAAGACGTGCAAATAGGCAGTGATCGGAGCTGTTTTGAATCTAGGCCTTATTCGGAAAGCAATTGTTGTTGAATAATTTTTGTTGCTTTGTATTGTTTTCGGTTTTCAATTTTTATCATCGTTTTTTTTTGTTTTACACAGACTTAAGACTAATAACTACTTAATCTTTATTGTCATTCAACATTCCATAAATCGATATTGTTTTAAATTTTAAATTTATTGTTTCTCAACGATTATTGTCTATCGTTCTCGATTATCTTTGAAATTTAAACTGGAATCAGGAAAAAAATAATTTTATTCAGGGGAAAGTATTCATGTCGAGGAGACGGTTCCCCGACAAACGATGGGCGCGAGAAGAGGAGCCGCCGGTGAAGAAGGCGCTCAACAAGAGGACGGTGTTCGCAGGTGAGATTTTGAATTTTAGAAAATTGCGGTTATTTACCGTAAAAACTCTATTTTAACGGCACCGTCCATATTGTCGTTTCTCATTGAAATAAATTCAATTTCTCCGCATTTTACATGCTACCTCGGAGTTTTCAACGTTTTTCTCAAAGATTTACCAATTTCCCACGAAAAATGTCTATTGACAACGTAGATTTACGTAGAAGTTAGTCAAATAAGTCGTAAACAAGAGATCGAAAATTGGGAAAATTTTCTGTGGCAACAAAATTGAAAATTTTAACGGCACCCCTAAGAGTTCTGGAATTTTCAATAAATATGCAAAGGTACTTTTTTCTCAAAATTATCTTCAGACGCAGAGGAAGAACAACCGCCAGCAGCGAAATCTCAGCGACAATGCGAAGAGAATCCCGAGAAAGCATTGAAAACGACGCGAGTCTTCAATCAAATGATGCTCATTCGACAGTCGCACTTCTGGAAGTCGATTGCTCTACGCGGTCCGTTCGGCGATGTGCTCATCACTGACAAACTGCACCTCCACCGACCGCTCTACAATCTGATCCGACTGATTTTCTACAAGATTCACGTCAAATGTGTGGACTTTTTGAACATTGACTTGAGGAAGATGATGGAGCAAGAGGAGGTGCCGAAGGCGCGCGATTTGATGAGAATGATGTGCGAGAAGGTGTTCAGCATCGACGACGACGGCTGCAAATACGAGTTCAACATCCCGCGGATGACTGACCCGTTGGAGAGGATCTTCTCGAGGAACTTCATTACGATCGATTTGAATCGGCAACCACGTGAGTTATTTGGGGGGAGATGATCTAAAAATACGACAGGATTTCTTTTCAGAATTCCTCGGAATGCTGCGTAAGATGTGCGACGTCAGACGCATTGAAACGTCGCTTGCGTGGCTGCTGAAGGCGAGAAATTGCATCGTCAGACACATCTTCTACATTGCCTTCGATTTGTTGGTGTGAGTTTTTTTTAAAATGTATCGTTATTGATCGAATAAGGCGGCACCTGAAACGCTGCCCGGGAGAATAATTAAATCTCGAGATTGATAAGAGATATCAAAATGTTGTCAGCAGCAAACATGTAGATCAAAACTAGGACTATAAGTTTGCTGTTGACAACTTTTTGATATCTCTTATCAATCTCGAGGTATCATGATTCTCCCGGGTAGCGTTTCGGGTGTCACTCTATTCGAAGAAATGCGGTAATTCCTCCAAACTGCAATGTGAGGATTCGGATTCGAAAAATGGGAAAAGGCTTAACTTGACAGAACTATCAGAAATAAAGGTGGTGTTTTAAATGAATCTCATAGAGAATCTAGGTAAATCTCCGTTTCGAAATCCGAAAATCGTTCCAGATTCGTCTACAAAACGACGATCATCTCCGAAGGTGTCACCAACGTGAGCGGCTTCCGCCAATACACCATCAACACGAACGGCCTCTTCCGAATGAAAATCCACGATTCTGCGTTCCGTGTCGCCTGCTACCACCTTGGCGCCCACTTCCAAAGTGAGCTCCTCACCCGCAAACTGCCGTTCAACTTGCTCACTCAAATCGCGTGCGAAGAGAAAGAGCACCTTCTCGTGCATATGCTCGAGTTCGGGCTCATTCAACTGCTGCCGGACGAGGTGAAAGAGTACCTCACCGAGTGGATGGCCTATGTGCGGAGGCGGCTGCGGAAGCGAATCCAGGATCCGGATCTTTTACGACAGAAAATCCACGAGTGCTTTGGCAATCAGCGCGGCTCGTTCGTCTTCCTCGCTAACGACGCCCGTTTCCGCGAGTTTCTCATAAGTGTCGTCGGCAAAATTCTGAACTCGAGAAAGTTCACCGTTTTCGACGGAGAATGGGCCGAGTACACACTCAGTGCCGTTCAAGAAGCCACAAAAAGTCGCTCTTTCGTTAACTCACAATTCTTCGACGTGGCGCATTTGTGTGAGTTTTTTTGCTATTTAAAGTTTTCTGGGTCTCGCCACGAAAAACCATTCACTGTATATCATGTTATTATGTATTTCATAAATCTTGGAACCTGCGCAAACGCGCTCCGCTAGACCCGTGTTGGTCTCGCCACGACTGTTGTCTGCGTCTCTCGTGGAATACGCGAGGCAGAGACGATCGTCGTGGCGAGACCAACGCAAGTCCAGCGGAGCGCGTTTGCGCAGGTTCCAAGATTTTTGCAATATATAATAGATGTCTTTAAAATACGCGAAAATCCCAAGTTCAAGTAGAAATATTTTCAAAAATCAATAAAAATGTTATGCTAAATATCAGATTTGAAAATAGGCAACATATTCTATAAATTTCAGGCAACACTAACGCGAGATCGGTGCTCGCCGAGTTCTTCTCCGACTCGCCGGAAGATCAGGCGCTGCTCGAGCACACCGTCTTCCTTCTCTTCCGCTTCGTCATCCGCTTCACCTGCTACATCATCCGACAAGTCTTCCACTTTGACGGTCGCGAGCACTTCAAGTACGATGGACAGTTCGACGAGCAAATCGACGATTTCGACGATTTCGATCAATACGAACGCAATCCGATCATTACGATTCCCGCGCCGACGGACACGCCGACGCTTCCGGAAGAGGCGAGAGAGCCGTCGAATAGGGTTGCGGATAGGGGTCCGGACTTCTTTCCGGTCACTCTCCGAATGATTCCCACCGATCAACCACCGCCACCACTAGCCGCAGGTTATGTACGAGATGATAGGAAGGTTACGGCTGTTCCGGCTGCTCCGGAGCCTCCAGAAAGACAATGGGTACCGAAACCGGTGAAAACTGAGAAACGAAGTTTTCTTCCGGAAGAACTAATGGTATGTTGTTTTTCCGTTTTTCCGGAAAACCATTAAATTCAAAAATCTTCCAGACCACCCCGGCACCCTCCAAACCACCTCCACTTCTATCCGTCGTGAAACAAGAGGATCCGCTGTCGCCAGAAGTCACCGACGAGGAGCTCCGCCGCGCGCGTGCCCTTCGCACGCCCTCCGAAGCGAGTCTGTCACTGCGGATCGACGACGAGGAGGGTGCGATTCCGAAGAAGTGGATCGACGCCTACAAACTGACTCTCGAGTGGAACGAGGACCTCAAGAGACAACTGGCACGCGTCGAGGCTCGATACGAGAAGATGTGCAAGTAGGCAGAATCTCGATTTTTTTTTTGTTTTTTCGCATTTTGATTGTTGTTGAACTTTTGCTTGTTGACCCGCGGAAACTCACACTTTTATCAATTTTCAATTTGGTTTATATTGCCGTCGTTTTTTTTGTTATTAAAGAGTTTAAAAATTGAAATGATTCATTCAAGATATCAGTGCAAAGCTTTCGGATTAACCGCTGATGCGTCACGACGACAAAAAAATCAAGAAATGGGAATCAATTAAATTATAAGAATCACAATTTTTGGTAAATTTGAAAAATCTTCAAAAAAAAAATTGGAATGCGAAAAAAAAGGAACAAAGTCGACAGGAAAGAAAATTTTTTGAGAAATCAGAGTGGAAATTGGGTGACAAATTTACAGTCAAATGTGTGGTTTCGAAATATCACATTGTAATAATTATTTTTTATTTATTATCTCAGTTGGTTTTTGATACCGTTCTTCCCGAAGAATCGAAATGTTCAGCGGGATGTGAATGCCTCTGAAAAATCAATTTTCAGTTTCGTTTCAAATATTTGACACAAAAGTAACAATTTTGTATTTATAGTAAAAAAATACACTATTTATCTGATTTCTTCGCAAATCACTAATTTTAAATAATTTCAAAATTCAAAATTAGTCGTTAAAGAACAGTGCAAACGAGAGATCGCTGCGAGACCCAAGTTTCCCGAAAATCAAAGCGAAATGGCCTCTAGGCGGCGCTCGTTGGTCTCGCCGCGAAGAAACAATTTACTGTGACATTTTATTTAATTTTCAAGCTATTTACCGTTTTTTATACGTTCTAACTTTATTTTCCGACAGTTCTTATTAAAAAAGGATAAATAATTGGAATTAAATTTCCGTCAAGCAATCGACGAAAAACGTACAAAAAAAAATGGAAATAGCTTGAAAATAAAATGTTATTATCCGTCCTGCAATAGTTGAAACTTCTGCGATGCGAAACCGCCACGCGCCTTTTCTACCGTACTTTTCGTCGAAAAAGCAGTTTTCGTGGCGAGAGAACGCATATGCGGTCGCGCTGCGGCTGCGTCGCGGTCGGCGCAGAAGTTTCAACTATTGCAGGACGGATAATACAATAATTTGTTTTCTCCGTGACGAGATATCCGCTGCTTTTGATAACTTTGAAATATTTTCGCACGGGGCTCACGGGAGCTTCGGAGATGTGCGATTTGAATTCCCGCGCAATGGGAAGCGATAGAAACTGTCCAAAACTCACCATACAACAATGCGAGGGAGCGGGATCCAGAAGGTGGTCCTCCTCAACGCACCCCACTTTTCACGTTCCAACTCGAACTGATAGTCGGGCAGCCGGATGCGCGTCGCGTGCTTCCACTGCTCGGTTGCGCACAGCCGATCGAGCTCGATGAGGCGATCTTTGGTGCCGAAGGATCTCTCGAGTCGGATGTCTCGAAGGATCATCCACTCGAGGTGGCGGACGAGTGGGAGCAGTTGTGTTTGGCTCAGTTGGAAGTTGATGTGAAGGGCGGTGACTTTGAGGTAGTAGGGGAAACTCTTCACCTCCGAATGCATCTCCGCCATCAGCACCGCCCGGTCCTTCTGGAACTGCGTTATCTTGTAGCCGTGGCGGCTCTCCGGCTTCACTTCCATCTTGAACAGCCGCACGTGGGCCACGGACTTCCGGAACACTTTGAACAACTGCCGTATGGCGAGCCTCCGATAGTCGCCCTCCGGCACCGCCTTCTCCCAATTCTCGCTCGAATTCCTCACGAGAACTCCGTTTCCGTGGGGACGGAACTCTTTTTGGAGTGACGTCTCCGCGGTGATATTCAGTGTCACTGTCACCTTCTGCGCTTCCAGTGATAAGATAGCACTGATATATGACATTGGCGACTTTTCGACGATGGGCACCAGTTGTGGGTGACATTGACGCAGGGCGATTCTGGAATTTCAATGGGGAACGGTGAGGGGGG
Organism: Caenorhabditis macrosperma; assembly: GCA_963932285.1. Classification (NCBI taxonomy): domain Eukaryota; kingdom Metazoa; phylum Nematoda; class Chromadorea; order Rhabditida; family Rhabditidae; genus Caenorhabditis; species Caenorhabditis macrosperma. The sequence continues at coordinate 14,271,959 of OZ010622.1, forward strand.
AAGAAAATCGATTATTTGAATAATATGCCTTTTTCGTATTGTCCGTTCATTTCGCTGAAAAACGCGCTTCAGTGAGAGAATCTCTCGCTGGCCTAGAAACCTCCGCCTCGTCCCCCCTTGTGTCGATTTACGCGGGCCGCGACGAAAATCCATTTCGAAATTGATTTTTTCATCGGATTTTTTGAAATTTTCGCGTTTTTCACGATAAAATTGTTCGATTGATTCACGGTTTGATATTCACAACACGTGTGAAAAAAAATGCGATAATTCACAAAAAATCGATAAAAAAATTAATTTCGGCGCGGCTCCCGTAAATCGACACGCGGGGGGGGGGGGGGGGGGGGGGACGAGGCGGAGGTTTCTAGGCCAGCGAAGCATGTTTCTCTTTACCATTCAGATCCTCTCGATGGAGCGCGTTTTTCAGCGGAACCAACGTCAGCAAGTGCGCTCCACAAGACTTATACGGTACGGACTCACTTGTCACGGGTGTCCGTCATATCGACAATTTTCTGTGTTAAATACAGTGGAATAGTGAAAAAAGTGGCGGGGGGTCGGGAGATTTTCTCGAGGCGAACTGAAAATTGAGGTCGTTCTCGATTGGAATTCCACTAGGTCCTCTCACTTCTCTGCTCCTCCTCCCTCTCTTCCGTCTCAATCTTCCGGTAGTATCGATTATTCATCAGAGACATCAGTCCGTCGGCCACATACACATCGAACAGTCCCTTTCGCGGTCTTCTCGGGTAAATGTACAGAGATGAGTCGTCTTTTTGGAAACCGGCCAGGTATTCGTCGAGACCCGTCTTGTTCCACTCCTCGTCACAGTATATTTGACCGCGCAGGAATTCCGATCGAGGCACCAGTGCCTGCAAATGGGCCAAACTTCTTTTTTTGTCCAAACGCTACGTGGAATATAATAAAATTTGAATTTCCCGCGGTAAAATTTCCCTTCGAAATTCGCTGCGTAGCGACTCGAGAGATACGGAGCGAAATCGGCGGTTCTCAATGGAGCACGCTTGAACGCGCGTCACAGACCGCGACGCAACCGCGACGCAGAAGGTCTCGTTGAGAATCGTCTACCTACCGTATTCTGTATTTCCTGTAATGTGGGCCGTAATCGGGTCTCGCCACGAGAACATTAAACCTTTTGCGAAAATCGACATGCGCCTTTAAAGAAACTACGGTAGAAATTCATTGAAATCCACAGTAGTGTTTCCTTAAAGGCGCATGTCGATTATCGAAAAAGTTTAACTTTCTCGTGGCGAGACCCGCCGATGCGGTGAACTGCAGACTTCGCCACATCCACATTGATTTTGATAATAACACACGAAAAATACGGTATGCGTGGCGGGACCCAAGGCGCGCCGTAGAGCGCGATTGCATACCATGAGCGTACAGTGAGTACCTATCGATTTTTATTTGATGTTTCCGAGAAAAAAAAAACAAATCGTACCAACTTGGCAATATTTCAGAAGTAGCGTTTTTCAAAAGTTCAGACGCTTCCGGATAATCATTATATCTCGAGAATGATAAGAGGAATCAAAAAGTTGTCAACAGCAAACTTGTAAATCAAAACTAGAACTACAAGTTTGCAGTTGACAACTTTTTGATATATCTTATCAATCTCGAGATATAATCATTCAACGACAGCGTTTGGGTCGGTGGCCACTACCAACGAAAAGGCCCCGCAACCGAGGAGAGCTGTACCGGAGAATGATTATATCTCAAGATTGATAAGAGATATCAAAAAATTTCCAACAGCAAACTTGTAGATCACAACTAGGACTACAAGTTCGCTTTTGACAACTTTTTGATATCTCTAATCAATCTCGAGATATCATGATTCTCCTGGCCGCTCTATTCGGGGAAATAGTTTATGCTGGTTTTTGAGCATTCAGAGCTCTCCCTGCCCACCTAACCTGAATAATTTCCACGGGAGTGTTCATATTTCTGCTCAATCTCATGTGAATTGTCTCGAAATGAGACCACTTGTCGACGGGCATCTCGCACGTGTACTGCATCATACACAAGTGTTTCGCCCGCTTCCACTGCTCCATTTCCACGATTTTCCCCATTTCCAGTTGGACTTTTCGATGGACGTTTTGAGCTGTAATATCCCGTTTTTTTAATCCGTAATACCCCCCATTTTCCCCCACTAACCGTCCAATCGGCCCTTTCTCCGAACTGTCGGCCAGTCTTCCTCGAGTATTGGCCACAGATTTTTGAGATCAATCGATTCCAACGCCCCCGGTTCGACGTGCTTCATAATTAGCGAAATGTGGTCTTGGCACGAATCGAAATTGATCGACAGACTGCGCACATCGATCCGGTAGCGTTTTCCGGAAGAAATCCGGTCGAATTCCGTCAAAATCACCTCCTTATCCCGCTCGAATTCCTCGATTGGGTACCGGCGAACACCTGGAACGTTGGTGGGTTCCGGAAGGTTTTCCGGAAACTTTCCGGTCACGGACTGCGGCCGCTGACCAAAATGCAAACGCGCTCTTCGTTGAGTTGCTACACGGGAAGCCAAACACGACGTGAAAAATCAAAATTTCGAATTTCGCGCGCTTTTGTATTCGCTGCGTAGCGACTCAAATGATACGGAGTCATTAGGTTTTTTTGGATTTCGCGTGACATTTTCCGTAGGACTGTGCAAACACGGTCACGTCAAAATACACAGAATCGTAGGATTAAGCATTTTCGAACTTTCGCGTGATTCACATTCGATACTCAGTTACAGCAGCCAATTTGGCGATTCTCAATGGAGCACGTTTGCACGCGCGTCGCGATTCACTATCACTTCCGTGTCACTACGCAGCGAAAGAAACGAGAGACGCAGACACCTGCGAATCAAATTTCCTCTGCACATCTAACTGAAACTGTGCATACACCACCACGCAAAAGTACACAGCGCATTTTTTATGGCTCATTTTCTCGGCGGTTTTCCGAAATTTCTAACAGTGCGACAAGTTATAAATACCTGGCACCTGCCAGACATTTCGAAGACTCAGGCGATCAGAAAACGGGAAAATTCCCTGGGCATGCACAGAGGGCAAACTGTACCGTGCCCCGGGGAATATTTGCGCCATCCCGGGGAACTTCCCCGTTCCCTGATCGCATGAGGAGAGCGCATTTGCAGCAACTGTCTGAACCACTGCAGTCCGTGCTTCTTACCATCGAATGACCGTTCTCCGGCCTCCAGCGTGAACATGTTCACCCTGTCGCCGGAATTCCGGAACAACCGGAGGAGGTGGGCGACGGCGGTCTTGCGGAAGTCCTCCTCGCCCCGCAGCAACTCCCTCCACTGTTCCGACGGACTCGAGAGATAAACGCCGTGTTCGGACGGTGAGAACTCCCACACCGTCGGCTCTTTCTCGTACTTCGTGTCCATTGTTAGAGTCACTTTTCGGTAATCCAATGAGACGCCCACTGAATGATACTCACGCGCCAATCTGCGAGTTTTCAGAACAATTTTTGAAAAATTACAAAAAAAAAATTTTTTTTTTCGAAATTTTTGAATTTTTTAAAAATAAAAAAGCTCTGTGATTTCCAGTTTTTTTTCCGAATTTTCTGAAAATTATTGGAAAATCTGAAATTTTTTTTAATTTTTGAAAATTGAAACTAAAAATTTCCGAAATTTCGAATTTCCTAGAATTTAATTTTCTAATTTTCCAGAATTCCAGGTTTTTTCCAATTTCTGAATTTTGTAAAATTTCAAAAGTTTAGCTTTTCAGCATTTTCAAAAAAAAAAAATTTCAATTTTTGCAAAAATCGAAAATTTTTAATTTTCGAAAAAAATCGGAAATTTTAAATTTTACAAAAATATCTCGAATTCCGCACAAAACTCACTCATCCCCAGAATACAATTTGTTCATCATCATTTTATTGATATAGAGCCGTGTTGACAACGGTTCAGACATTTTCAGTCCAGCCAAGTTCAAGTTTTCAGTCTGAAGCTTTCGTTCTTTATTTATTAAAAATAGAGAAGAAGAAAAGCTGAAACACTGAACGGAGGAGGTGTGGAAGGAGGGAAAATAAAAGAGAAATGGAGGAAAAGGGAAGAGAATTGAGTGAGAGACGCAGACACAGAAGCAGCGAAAGAACAGAGACACGCGGAGGAGGGGGGATGTAATAAAAATCGGTGCGAATATTAAAAAAGTGCACATTTAATACGTTTCATATCATTTTCTCAAGTATTATACATTTCCATCAAAGTGGCGCGATAGCGGAGCGATACGACACGAGAACATAAACTTTTTCGAAAAACGACATGCGCATTTAAACTTTGAGGTACTGTCTACCGTACAAGGTTACTGTAACATTCATTTCAACTGTGCATCATTGCCAGACCCGCCAAGCGAAGCGTTTCTCGGTTGCGGGGCCATTTCGATGGCATCCGATAGTACGGTAGACAGTAACGCAAAGTTTAAAGGCGCACATCGATTTTCGAAAAAGATTTTATGTTCTCGTGGCGAGACCCAGTTCTTCCCACGCTCCGCTATCGCGCCACAGCAAACGCGCTCCATTGAAACACGTGGGAGGTCCAAAAAGACACGCCGAAAACCTGGAAAACATGGTTGTTTATGAACCTGGACGGCCCTTTTTTTTGGAAATTTTGTGAAGAAAAGGAACAAATTCTCATTAGATCGCCCTTGCGATTACTGGCTCCATCAGACGTACCGTAATCCAATTGGCTACGGTATGTTTCTTTAATAAGGTGTTGTTGTCTGGCCAACAGTTCATAAATTTCGAAACCTGCGCAAACGCGCTCTGCTGGATTATATTGGTCTCGCCACGACAATCGTAACAACAATCGTGGCGAGACCACCACGAGTCCAGCGGAGCGCGTTTGCACAGGTTTCAAGATTTTTTGAAATATGTTTAAGTGGCAGAAAAACTTTCTGGAAAATCGGACGAAATCGATTTTTTTCGTGACCAGTTGAAATTTTGAAGCCTTTTTTTTACAGTAACGCCGCAATCGCAAATTATTCCAATTTGGCTGCGACCTGAGTAGTCAACGTTGCCAGCGCGTCGGCGCCGACCGCGACGCAGCCGCGACGCGTTCTCTCCCCGCGAAAAGTACGGTAGCGACAACGACGCGTCGCGGCTGCGTCGCGGTCGGCGTGGAAGTTGCAACTTTTGCAGTATGAAATGAAAAATGGATACATAATAGTACGTTTTTAAAGCCGAATGAAGGCGAAAATGGGGGAAAAATAAAAGGAGAGAGATGTGTTTCTGACTTATGAGATGGCGGCAATTGGAAAATCTCTGTCTCTCTGTCTGTCTCTCTTCACAACGCACTCTCTCTCTCTCTTTCTTTGGGTCTCACAAGGCGAGAGAGCAACACGAGACGAAATGGACGGGGAGGGCCACAATAGTAATTGGGTGCGATTTTATATTTATTTTTTCTTGTTTTTCGACACAAAGAGCCAAAAGATTTCCGTGTGCGCTAGCGCTATTACTTTCAACTACAAAACACTCGATTTTTGTGTTGTTTTGCTGCAAATTCGCTCTACTGCACAGCGCGTTTTTTTTCAAATGCGCTCTATTGAGAATCGTCAACACTTGGCTGTTTACACTGATAATGAGGGAATGAGTATCAAACCTTTTCTTTCCATCAAAATGATATTGTGCATTTTGACGTGATGGTGTTTGCAGAGAAATCTTCGATTCGTGTACTTCTCGTGGAGGATTTCATAATTTTTTCGAAAAAAAAATTTTTTTTTCGGTTTTTCGATTTTTTTTTTGAAATTTTCTGAATTTTTGGATTTTCAGTTTTTTCTTGAATTTTCGGATTCTCTGATACAGACAGAATGAAGAAGTTCTGGATTTTTTCAAATTTGAAAAAATGTGAAAAAAATTTTTTTTCGGTTTTTCGATTTTTTTTTTCGAAATTTTTGAATATTTGGATTTTCAGTTTTTTCCTGGATTTTCAGATTTTCTGATCCAGATAAAATTCAAAAATTCTTGATTTTTTCAAATTTCAAAAAAAGAAAAAAAATTTTTCGGTTTTTCAATTTTTTTTCGAAATTTTTGATTTATTTTGGACTTTCAGTTTTTCCTGGATTTTCCATCAAAACGATACTGTGCATTTTGACGTGATGGTGTTTGCAGAGAAATCTCCGATTTGTGTGTACTTCTCGTGGAGGATTTCACATTTTTTGCAAAAAAAAAAGAATTTTTTTGCGCCTCCACGAGAAGTACACGAGAGTTGTCAGTGGAGCGCAATAACAAAATTCAGGTTAATTATTGATTTATTCACACGATTTCAATGTCCAAAATGCCCTCCAACACTTGAATCAGAAACTCGGGATAGGTCTTCTGCAAATAATGGCCCTCTTTTTTGAAGTTGGCCGTCACGTTGAATTGACCACTCGCGTAGCTGTCCCATATCTTTGGAATCGCCGCCGCCGACTCTTCCTTATCATTTATCACCTGCAAATGGGAGAGAGAAGTGATCTACGAATGGACGACAACTTGCGTAATGATCCCCATCGAAGTACATGGCCAACTCCTCGGAATCCGCCTCGGCGACCAGAAAGTCGTTCGAGCCGTACGCGTAGAACATTCGGATCTACAATGGTTCATTTGTAGCCGGATTACGGTACACGCCACCGAGTACAAAATTTTCATTGTGAACTCTGATTTTGAGATACAGACGATAATAGAACCATTCGAAAATGCACAAAACGTGGGGTGCATGTAAGGAAGACTATAGACTGCCGGAGAATTGTTATATCTCAAGATTGATAAGAGATATAAAACAGTTGTCAACTGCAAATTTGTAGATCAAAACTAGGACTACAAGTTTGCCATTGATAACTTTTTGATATCTCTTATCAATCTCGAGATATAATGATTCTCCGGCACCCTTACCCAAGGCCTCTTCCTCATCACGTCCATCGACTCTTTCTGCTTCTCGAATGCGAACGTTTGCATCGGAAGAATGGCGGCGGCGGATATCTTCCCGTCGGCCACTCGCAACCCAATGAAATCGTTGTAGACTGGAAAAAGAAGGCCTTGGAACAGTAGATCATGTAGATATCATTACACCAATCGAGAATCGGAAAAAGAAGACAATCGATCATTCGCCATCGCAGTTTGATGAGGAACGCCAGCGAGTTGATGATGCCCATTCTGCAGAAAAAAATAACTCGGTGGCCTAACTTTCCACCTTGGTGGCCTAGAAATCCAAATTGCCCGATTTGTCGCTACAAATATGAAATCCGGGCTGGAGAATGTAAAAAAAAGGCTTTTTTCGACATTTCAATATCACTTATCACTGATAACACCCACAAAACCCAAAATTCAAGAATCCAAACCGTTTACTGATCCCTCGATGCGGAACGAATCCCGGAGAGTTTAGCATCACGTAGCCCACCAATGGCCACGTTTTGTCCGCCTGGAATGATATTTCTCAATGGAGCGCACTTTCCTTCTAGATGGCTACACAACGATGCTCCGAAATCCCGCCGTTATTGCGGAGCATCGTCCTACACACAACGATGCTCCGAAATGCCGCCGTTATTGCGGAGCATCGTCCTACACACAACGATGCTCCGAAATGCCGCCGTTATTGCGGAGCATCGTACTACACACAACGATGCTCCGAAATGCCGCCGTTATTGCGGAGCATCGTACTACACACAACGATGCTCCGAAATGCCGCCGTTATTGCGGAGCATCGTTCGGTGGTGAAACCTTACCGATAGCATGCAAGCGAGCTGAAGTGCGCTTTCGCCGCCCCTCGAGTGCCCCATCAGAATGAGTTTCTCCACTTTCTTCACCTCCAACTTCTCCAGCAACGCCTTCATGTAGGAGTTGCGTTCGGCGTTTGTGTAACTGTCCCGCAGACCGCCTGTGAAATCACCTACAGTAACCCATCCGCCTACAGTAACCCGCCCCCACCTGTCACAAACTCGGATCCGGGCCAATTGGTGCAGACGAGACGGATGTTATGCTTCTCGAACGCGTCCCTCATGTACTTGATGTCGTTGTGAGACCCAGGAGAGCCGGCCATCGAAACTACAGTACCCCGGTTGTTTGGGGTGTTGCAGATGTCCTGGAAAGTACGCACCACTTTCAAACGGGATTATCTTTACTTTTATTAAACGACAAAGTTTGTGTGTCTGTCCGTCCGTTTGTCCGTCCGCAACCTTTTCTCAGCGCCTACTGGACCGATTTGGCCCGTTTTTGGACAGGAGGGTCAGAAATGTTGGCCCGATGATGCACGTGAATTTTTTAAGCGATCCATCAACTTTGACGCCTTCTGGAGCACATATTCTGCTTTTTTGGCCTCTCCGCGGCGAAAACGCGGCGGCAGGCTCATCGCGGACCCTGATGGGTGTCGGCCGCTGCGCAGAACTGGGGTCGGAGGCCCCGCCCCCTTGCCGGTTCAATTACCCAAGTTAGAGGTTTGGGTGGGTGGTTGGGAGGTGTCGGGTGCACGTCCCGCAAGTCCGGATGCCCAACCCGCAGATTAACACCCAGGCAAAGTGGCCCGGAAGGAGCAACCAGCTTGAGTCTGGTGCTCCGGAAGAGTCACTCGTGACGCGGGTTGGATGCCGCCCTGAAGCCAAAGTCAAAAGACTGCGGTCGAGGGGCGAAGGCCGTGAGGCATTGGGCGGGTAACTCCGTCAGTACTAGTGGCAGCCTAGCCCGACGGTGCTGACATATGGAGGAATCCTGATGAGTTCAAGGAACAAGGGGCGCGTGAGGGCCATAGCCGGCATTGGGTCCACTGCGGCAGCCATGCAAAAACACAATGGTGATGCGGGTGGATCAAACCCTTTGCTGGTGTTCCCCGATCGCGACCCATCAGCACTAACCAAGAAGTGATGATGGCCCTACGCCGAAAGGCGTCCTTCCAATAATCCCCTTACGTCGCAGCTGGCAGTCCACCCGCAAGGGTGACAAACTGCTGCTGTACCAGGCTCGCCCCCCCCCCCCCCGCTGGGTTTTTAGAAAAGTAAGGATCTGATTACATATTCGGATAGAGCTCGACGAGACGAGACAAAATGGCTTTTTACTTATCTCGGCAAAAGTTTGGCGGATTTGCCGCAGCAAATCGGCGGATCCGCGGCAAAAATGGGCGGGGTTTAGGAGAAAGATGCGCAATTCTATGAGACACAGAGAAAAGTACAAATCGGCGAAATCGCCGCAGAAAATCGGCGGATCCGCGGCAAGAGCTTGTAGAAAGTACGACGACGGGCGGAACCCGCGAGATGTCGGACCATGCGAAAGGTGACCTCTGGCAGTTGCCTCTACCCCCATCTCGAAACACACTCAAGTTCAGGCCTCTCGAAAGAGAAAGCCGAAGAACTGTATATTTTGGTTCCGCTCGCCCACTGACGTTGCTACGCCAGGTGAAGCATTATATTCTTGCACTCCTTTTTCCTATGTCTCAAACGAAGAAACCATTCCCCTTTTTTGGTTGCTGTTAACCTCGCTCGGCGGATCCGCCGCAACGAATCGGCGGATCCGCCGCAAAAAATCGGCGGATCTGCGGCATTCCGCGGCGATTTTGCCGATTTGCTGCGGCGATTCCGCCAAACTTTTGCCGAGATACTAATTTTGATCCACGGACGACCGTTTTGTGGGGGGTCAAAGTTACGGTTTTCACCGGTAAAAAGCCGCTCGCTGGATATTGAGGAAAGCGAGGATCTGTTGACATATTCGGATAGATCTCGACGAGACGAGAAGAATTCTCTTTTTACTTATCCATTTTCATGGAGGATGGCCGTTTCTAGAAAGGTGAAAGTCACGGCCATCACTGAACTCACTGCGCGATGAAAATGAACAGTGCCGCGGAACCCTCGAAAACAGCGAGAACACCAACACCCTCAGGCGCCTTTCTATCTTGTGTGCGTGGCCGAGTGGGTAGCGCGCTCCCTTTTGGATTTTGGGTGTCAGGTTCGAGTCCGCATAGATGAAAATGTTTTTTGTTTCCATTCGACACATGAATTTGATGGTCAATCAACAGTGATCGTTATATTTGGAATGTTATTGACACTATTAGTTGAAGTTGGAGCATTTTTTATCTCAATGTGGTAAAAGGTCGGCGAAACTGTCAAAGGATTCAAAAAGGACAATATTTCTCGAAGAAGTTGAGAAGTTTTTGGGCTCTTTTTACGGAAGATCATGAAATTGACCTAAAAAACGTTTAAGCTTATAGTTGTGGTTTAGGAAAAAGTTTACGAAACGAATGAGACTGCGGAGCCCAGCCAGAGAGGCGGCGTCAGCCGCCTCGAATTGGCTGGTTTTGATTGTTTATGAAGGAAAATCATCAGTTAACGGTATCAATCGATAGGAAATCATCTCTAGATCATTTTTCCAATTGATCGATTTTTGATATCTATCGCAGTTTTCGAGATATCGATTGATTACTGAAATGTGTTTTTTTTAATGATAGAAAAATTGTTCAACTTTGATCTCAGTTTTGACCCGTTTATCAGTGATAACAATTATCACTTAAGAGTGTCAATCGATAGGAAATCATCTCTAGAATATTTTCCCAATTGATCAATTTTCGATAGCTATCACACTTTTCGAGATATCGATTGATTACTCAAGAGTGTCCTATTCTCACCACGTAAGACGCTCGAACAGTCACCACTTTGTCCATATTCGCTCCGGCCATATAAGTGACGATGACTCTTTGTGTCAAATGGTTCAAATCGAAATACGGCTGCTTCGCCAGTTGTATTTCCACTGCCGTCGCCATCGTCTGCGGAAATATAATAAAATTTGAATTTCCCGCGGTAAATTCCCCGTCGAAATTCGCTGCGTAGCGACTCGGGAGATACGGAGCGAAATCGGCGGTTCTCAATGGAGCACGCTGGCACACGATGAGAGTATCAACACTGCTAAACCGCTGGCGTGTACTCAGCGGCTAAAATCGGATCTGCGTGTACGCAGCGGACACGCAGCGGGTCCGCCTGTGGTTGGCGGGTTGCCTGCGGACACGCGGCGTGTACTCGGCGCACACGCCAGCGGTTTAGCAGTGAATATATGGAGCATTTCGAATTCCTAGGCCACCGCGCGTCGAAAAAAATTTCAAACTTTCAATTTTCGCTTCGTTTTTCAAAAAGTTCGCTTGAAAAACGACATTTTGAGATAAAAACCAAACGTGCTCCATTGAGAATAGCCAAATTGGCTGCTGTAACTGAGTATCAAATGTCCCTACGATTCTGTGCATTTTGACGTGACCGTGTTTGCACAGTCCTACGGAAAATGTCACCCAAAATCCAAAAAAACCTAATGACTCCGTATCATTTGAGTCGCTACGCAGCGAATACGAAAACGCAAAAAACGGTTGAAATTACAGAAATCGAGTGGAAAAAGACGGAAATTAATGATTGCGCAAATACCGTATCGCCGATTTAAAGGCGCAGCACGTTTCGGCGCTGACAAATGTAATAGACAATTAATAGGTGTGAAACGCTTAAAAACGGGTGAGAAAAACAAGGGGAACAGGTGACGGACCGGTTTAAATAGTCGTTACAGAACAGAGATTACACCCCCCCCCCCCCCCCCCCCCGGGGCGATTATGATCCTCCTCATTCTTGTGTTTTTGTGTTTTTCTCGCGGAGGATTACTGTAGATTTGTGTGGAAAACCCATTCATTCATTCATATGAACACATCGTTTATTTTGATATATTTACACTCATTTCATTCGTTATTTACATTGTTTTCCCCATTCGAATGCAAATGCGCTCCAATGAGAATCCAGTCGAACTAAGTCATATGCATAAACGGAGAGAAAATAACACCCTAGATACATTTGATACATAGTGGAAATCATTGGGGGGAGTGGAGGAGGAAATGCGCTCTATTGAGAACATGGTCTATGTTGTCGGTGGAGCGCGTTTTATCGATTTTTCAGCATGATTCTCTATAAAGCGCAATTGCAACATTGATCAATGTCACAGTTACGGCGCTCTCAATAGAGCGTGTTTGCAAATGCGCTCTATCAAAAAAGATATCAATTCTCAATAGAGCGCAATTGCAACATGAGCCACTGTCACAGTTATCGCGCTCCATTGAGAAAAATGGTCATTTGCTAATAGAGCGCATTTTGTTACCAATTCTCAATGGAGCGCGTTTCCATTCGATTCCAAAGCGCCAATCAACTAGCGCGCTCCATTGTCAACGCTTTTCTCAATATAGTGCACGTGCAACATGGACCACTGCCACAGTTAACGCGCTCCATTGATAAGTATGCCATTTCTCAACAGAGCGCATTTGCAAATGTGTTCCAAAAACAAAGCACACGCAAACATGAACCATTGTCACAGTTATCGCGCTCCATTGCGAAAAATGGTCATTTGCCAATAGAGCGAATTTCGTTAGGAATTCTCCATAGAGCGCATTTCCATTCGATTCCAAAGCGCCAGTAATCAGCTACCGTACTCCATTGTCAATGTTATTCTCAATAGAGCGCACTTGCACAAGAGTAGGATTCAAACGAACAAATGGGGCGCATTGTAGGAAATGACGGCAGTGCACATGAAGAGGAAGGCGGAGAAGGCGAGGAAGCAGACGCGGTCGACGACCCGACTGGCGAACATCCAGTCGGATTGGAGGGCGTGCATCGCCTCCTCCTTGCGCACTCGCGCACTTATCACCCGCAACTCGTTCAGGATGTGATGGAAGTGACGGTCGTCGAACGGCGACTTCTGCGAGTTGTGGTGGTGGTTGTGAGGTGGAGACGACTTTAGTCCGTTCTCCAGAGGACGCTGGAACGTAGATCAATGTCATCTCAAACACTTCCCCGGAGAATCATTATATCTCGAGATTGATAAGAGATACCAATTAATTGTCAACTGCAAACGTGTAGCCCGAGTTGTGATCTACAAGTTTGCAGTTGACAACTTTTTGATATCTCTTATCAATCTCGAGATATAATGATTCAACGACAGCGTTTGGGCCGGTGGCCACTAATGGCACCGCAACCGAGGAGAGCTCTACCGGAGAATGATTATATCTGAAGATTGATAAGAGATATCAAAAAGTTGTCAACTGCAAACTTGTAGATCACAACTAGGACTACAAGTTTGCCATTGACAACTTTTTGATACCTCTTATCAATCTCGAGATATGTTGATTCTCCGGCACTCTTGCAAATGCGCTCCACCGCACATCTAAAAAAACTCACCGTGACCTTGGTACACGTGTACTTATTGATGGATGAGTCGATGGCTCCTCCCCCTCCATTCATCAACATCACCTTGTTCATCTGCGTCGTCGCCACGCCGCCCATCCCGAGAATCGTCGTCGTCTGCGGAGGAGGAGGCGGAGGGATTCTCTTCTTCGGAGACGGCGATGTCGCCTTCTTATCACTATTCTTATCACCAGACGACAAATCCAAATGGATCGCCTTATCAACCGCCGGATGGCCGTTGCCGTTGGGTCGAGTGAGAATGTGCCGTTCGACTTCTATCAGGTACTGACGTTGTTTTCTGGAGCATATATCGATTGATATGGACCTGATATGAAAACACTCACTTTTTATTGTCCGTTGCGTAGTGTGCTCCATGGACAGACATCTCCAGGACGTCCGGTCGTTCCATTCCCAAAAGGTAGGGCAGCCAACTGAGCAGTAGCGTTTTCAACTGAAAATCAAGGTGGTTAAAGTAGTTAAAGTCGTTGAATTCGATTTATACCACATGTTCCTCAGTTTCAAATTGTATTCAAAGACTTCAAAATCTACTTTCAGCATACTTTCCTATTATTCAAAAATTGTCGTTGAAGTCGTTAAAGTCGTTAAATTCGATTTTCTTAACATTTTTGTTTATTTGGAAATTACTTTGAAGTCGGGATAATGTTTTTTAACTATGTTTTAATTTTGTCGTTAAAGTCGTTGAATTCCATTTCTACGACATTCCTCCTTATTTTCGAACTCACAAATTTGTTCATCGGTTTGTACTGTTCGGGCGATCGATGGTGGAAGTTGAGTGCAATGACCGTTGCGACGACAGAAGCGCCCACTTGGAACATTATGCACGAGAAGTAGATCTCTGGAATGGATGGGGAAGTGCGCTCTATTGATAACTCTCATTATGTTCTCAATGGAGCGCATTTACCACATAAAAGTGATGAAAACACGCTCCATTGACAAAGACTTACGAATAAGCGGTAGAGCGTCGCTTGTCTGCGGCATCGCCTCGGCGACCATAATCATGAAAACGCAGAGGGACATGAAAATGGTGACACCTGGAAACACATTGTCTCATTGGAGCGCACTTCCATCTCTCTCTCACCCAAATTCAACTTCTCTCCACAATCGGCGGGAAGGGTGAAGCTGAGGAGGGCGAGCGACGAGATGAGCATGCAGGGCAGCAGCAGGTTGAACCCGTAGTACAGCGTTCTCCGCCGAATCGACACCGTGAACGTGACGTCATAGTAGGGCTCGGGGCAGCACTCGTAGTAGAAGATGGAGCGTCGCGACTGGAGACCGAGCAGTTCCCACTCGCCGTTCGGTTTGTACGTCGCCGGCGAGATGGTCGTGTTGACGAGGTCGGTGAAGAAGCCAGAGTAGGTCCACGAGCCGAACTTCATCGTGCAGTGCTGCGTGTCGAACGGGAAGTAGGCGATGTCGATGGCACAACTCGAGCGGATGATCGCCGGAGGGATCCACGTCACGTTGCCCGTGCTGCAAGGATCTCGAGATTGATAAGTGATATCGAAAAGTTGTCAACTGCAAACTTGTAGATCACAACTAGGGCTACACGTTTGCAGTTGACAACTTTTTGATATCTCCTATGAATTTCGAGATATAATCATTCTCCCGCAGCGTTCGGTATGTAGAGAGGAGGCACGGGGAATGCGTCAAGGCACCAGATGTGCGTCAGGGATCGAGAAGTGCGTCAAGGGGAGAATTCCATTTGATTCGGAATTCGGGATGAACATACTCTGTGTCGGAACTAGTGGTATCCGGAATTCCGTTTAAAAAACTTTTTCAGATTCCGAGTTCCGTACATTGTTCTACCAGAAAATAATTGTATCTTGAAATTGATAAGAGGTATCAAAAAGTTGTCAACTGCAAACTTGTAGATCAAAACTAGGGCTACAAGTTTGCAGTTGACAATTAGTTGATATCTCTTATCAATCTCGAGATATAAGGATTCTCAGGCGTCATAATGGGAATGTCGTCGTAACGGCTATTTTCAAACTCACTACAAGACCACTGCGTTCACTGGCCAAGTGCTATCGAATTGTTGATCTACACTGTTGTAGAGGAGAACGTCCGGCTTCCAGATGTTGTTTATCGGCAGACGCACCTGGAATATCGATTCTTTTGATAGATGCAATTGCGCTCTTTCGAAATCCGCAAAGTTCCCCGGCATTTCAGTGGTTCAATTTTGATCTACAACTCTAAAATTTCAGAATTTGTGATCAATCCTCTTGGCTGTCCCTTGTCCAAGTTTCATCTCAAACGGAGCATTTTGAGCCGAGTTGTGAAAATTTGAAATCGGCGACTGTTTCCGAAAAAATGTACTTTAGAAATCAATCGATATCTCGAAAACCATGATAGCTATCAAAAAATGAACAATTGGAAAAATGATCTACAGATGATTTCCTATCGATTGCTACTGTTAACTTATAGTTTTTATCACTGACAACTTTGTCAAAACTGAGGTCAAAATTGAACAATTTTTTTACCATTCAAAAAAGCACATTTCAGTAATCAATCAATATCTCGAAAACTGCGATAGCTACCAAAAATTGATCAATTGGAAAAATGATCTACAGATAATTTCCTATCGATTGATACGGTTAACTGATAATTTTTATTACTGATAAGCTTGTCAAAATTGAGGAATAAAGTTTAGCAATTTTTTTTTCAAATGTTTTCAAATGCGCGTTCGAAACCGAACATACCTCTCGAATATTGCCAAACTCGGAGGGATCCCACGTCAAATAGTGATCTACCCACGACATCCTCAACCAGACGTTCGAGTGCATTATCTGGTGCTTCTCATCCTGAACTTGTCATTTGCCGTCGCTTATCAATCTCTTATCACACTCACAATGTCCAATATCTGCTGATAGTCCATTCCGAGGAACACTTGCACCGCTTCGCTCTCGTTCCGCACCGGTCTCGCCAGTTTGTTGTAGTTCTCGGCCAATTTGGAATACAGTCGCCGCTCATGGTCACCCGTCCAGATTACTGTAATCGGAGACAGATATAACAGACACTGAACACGTGAACACTGCAAACGCGCTCCACTGAACTGCCGATTTGGCAGTGGAGCGCGATCTGTCCCGTTTGTTACCTTTCATACACTCTTCATAGCCTATCAATGACAACAGTATATAGAGGGTCAGTGATTGATTTGGTGCCATCTGGAGAGAAATTTCGATATTTGGAGAGAACACGGAAAAGAAGAGCGAAAGAAGAGAAAACGAATGGTTCACAGAGATGCAGAGATTTAGCTTATTTTCAAACTGAGTTATTTGGACTATTTCTGAAAATAACACTTCATTTAAGGGTGTCAATCGATAGGAAATCATCTGTAGATCATTTTTCCAGTTGATCAATTTTTGATAGCTATCATGGTTTTCGAGATATCGATTGATTACTGAAATGTGTGTTTTTGAATGGTAGAGAAAATTGTTCAACTTTGAACTAGTTTTTAACAATTTTATCAGTGATAAAAAATATCAGTTAACAGTATCAATCGATAGGAAATCATCTGTAGATCATTTTTCCAATTGATCATTTTTTGATTGCTATCATAGTTTTCGAGATATCGATTGATTTCTAAAGTGCATTTTTTCGGAAATCAGTCGCCAATTTCAAATGAGCACAACTCGGCTCAAAATTCTCTGTTTGAGCTGAAACTTGGACAGGAGGTGGGAAAATAGTCCGACATCATGTTTTTTGGAAAATACGGTCCAAAGGATATATTAAGAAGAAAGGGTGGCCACCTAGATAACAATCCATCCCGGAAGGTCATATTATATATTTCATAAATCTTGGAACCTGCGAAAAGCGCTCCGCTGGATTCGTGATGGTCTCGCCACGACTATCGTCTCTGTCTCGTGTGTTCCACGAGAGACGCAGACAAGAGTCGTGGCGAGACCAACACGGGTCTAGCAGAGCGCGTTTGCGCAGGTTCCAAGATTTTTGAAATATATAATAAATCAGACGAAACACGTGTTCCTCGGGATTCTTCCGCTATTTTGCAGCACGTCCATTTGGTTGATTTTTGATGTTTTTCGAAGAATTTGCAGACTGACCAATTGAATTGGAACCCCTCATTTAAATTCTCCGGATTCCCTCCGATTCACACAGAGAAAAAGAAGGCGTTGAATTGCAATTTTTCAAAAACAACGCGTAATAGCGGAGTGTCGTAGGGTGAGTCG
Organism: Caenorhabditis macrosperma; assembly: GCA_963932285.1. Taxonomy (NCBI): domain Eukaryota; kingdom Metazoa; phylum Nematoda; class Chromadorea; order Rhabditida; family Rhabditidae; genus Caenorhabditis; species Caenorhabditis macrosperma. Next base: position 14,289,327 of record OZ010622.1, read on the forward strand.
TCAAAATGTCACTTGTTTTCATACGATAGTGTGCATTTCAGCGTGACGGCGTTTGCACAGGAGTGTTTCAAATTCTGTTCTCAAATTCCGAAAAGATCCATCCGGTTTTTCCGGAAGTCAAATAAAAATAGAGAACACTTTGAGAAGTTGTGGTGGTGGGGGGAAACAAGCGGAGGAGGAGAAGAAGCGGAAAGATTAGCCATTGAGATTGATAATGTGTTGGAATCGGAGCCGCCCGTTTGACCTCCCCCGGGGACCTATTCACGGAGGAGGAGGGGTCCTTCTCTCTTTCGGAGAAAAGAGAGACCACATGATCATATGGGACAGACGGGCCGCATGAGGGGGGATAATAGGGGGGGCTTCGCATTTGATACGCAGTTTGAGAAGAAGCCAATTGAAACGTTGTCAGTGGAGCATGTTTGTATTAGAGCGAATTTTCAATGCGGTAGGGGTTTTTTTGCTCTTTACATTTGATACTCAATGTAAGCAGCCAATTGAAAAGTTGTCAGTGGAGCGCATTTGCAATGCAGTAGGAAGTTCTATTGCATTTGACATTTGATACTCATTGTCAGTGTAAGCAACCAAATTAGCAATTGTCAGTGGAGCATGTTTGCATTAGAGCGAATTTTCACTAGGGAAAACTTGCATTAGAGCACATTTGCAATGCGGTAGGGGTTTTATTGTATTTTACATTTGATACTCAGTGTGAGAAGCCAATTGAAAAGTTGTCAGTGGAGCATGTTTGCATTAGAGCGAATTTGCATTTGAGAAAACTTGCAATAGAGCGCATTTGCAAGGCGGTAGGGGTTTTATTGTGTTTGACATTTGATACTCAATGTAAGCAGCCAATTGAAACGTTTGTCAGTAGAGCGCATTAGCAATGCGGTAGAAGGGTTTTTTTGCTTTTTACATTTGATACTCAATGTAAGCAGCCAATTGAAAAGTTGCCAATGAAGCGCATTTGCATTCGAACGAATTTTCAATAGAGCACATTTGCAATGCTGTCGGTTTTTCTTGCATTTTACATTTGATACTCAGTTTGAGCAGCCAATTGAAAAGTTGTCAATGGAGCACACTTGCAATACGTCAGATTTGCATTAGAGCGAATTTGCAATGTTTGCCCAAACGCGGATTTCTGAAGGTTGCATGGGGAAGACTTGGAAATTGCAAGAAACTTGAGTAAACACTAGAAAACAAGTCTTTGGTCCTTTTTTTCTCATTTCGGTTGGTTTTTGCTGGAAAATGGAAAAAATTGAAAAAATGTTCTCTTGAAATGGTTTTTGGTTTTTTTTTTCGAATTTCACAAAATTCCCAGACTTTGAATTTTTGATCTACAGCTTTGAAAACTCTGCGAGCACATTCTTCAGGTCTCTGAGTACACTTTGACTAATTGTTAAGATATTTGGAGCGCTTTGAGCCAAATTGTGAAAGTTTCAGAAAAATTGATGTTTTCGAAATTTTTCGAAAAATTCGAAAAATTTCGAAGTTGCAGTTTTTGCTCTGAAACTATAAAATTGTTTTTACAGACTTTCATGTGTATTATAAAAATATGTTCAGACCATTTGGAGTACATTGAGCCGAAATTTCAAAATTTCAAAAATTCGCATTTTTTCAAAATTTTCGAAAAAATTTGAAAAATTTCAAATTTTTAGTTTTCAACCGGGATATTCACAAACTTATTTGAAATGTCTCTGAGCACATCCAGAACAAATATCTGACAATTTGGAGCATATTAAGCACATTGAGCAAAATTGTGAAGTTTTCAAAAATTTCGAAAAAAAATTTAATTTTTCAATTTTTTTTTTAATTTCTAAAAATACCTAAGCTCCTTTTAATCGTCTCCTAGTACACCGTCCCAAATTCACAGATCAATTAGGACATTTGGAGCCGCAATTAAAAAATTTTCAAAAATTCGAAAAAAAAATTTTTTTTCTTTTTTTCAGATTTAACCCAAAAAATTTTCTGAAAATCATGTACAAAAATGTACAAAGAACTAAGAAAACCCTATAAACTATATAAATATGTTCCAAATTGACTAATAACCATGAAAAACAAGAAAAAAAGGCAAAAAATAACCCAAAAGACTTTTTTTCCAGTTTTCTCCTCTATTTATATTCAATTTGGCGTTCCGTTTTTACATTTTCGGCCATTTTGGACTCGTAATATGCGAAAACAACATGTCTCCTCTTTTCTTTTCGTCTGCAAATGATGAGCTCAAAAAAGGGAAAAATGAGTGAGGAAGGATGGGCGGGGGACGGGCGCGCGCGCCGAGGAGCGGCAAACGAAAAATGAGAGAATGTCAGTGGCACTATATGGATATGGATATATAATATGGAATGAAAGAGGAGGAAACGAAGAGAGTTCTCGAGTGATTAATTATGTGCGAAAATCGCGAGTGTTTCGGCCGCATTTTTAGGCATTTTTCATTTTTCACGGAACAAAAAGGATTTTCTCGGAGCATTTCTCGGAGCATTTTCCGGCGAATATCCACATTTTGAACTTATATTTAATTTGAGAAACGCTTTTTTTGTCCTTTTATTTCGCTGAAGGCCGAAATGGAAGAGGTGGCCGAGAAACCTCCACCTCGTCCCCCGTGAGTGTCGATTTACGCGGGCGCGCGGCGGCGGTCAAATTTAGTGTTTAAATCAAATTTCACTGATTTTGCATGAAAATCCCTTTCTTTTTTCGAATATTTCGTCTATTTTATGCATTAATTAAGTGTTTTTCTTGTTTTCACTGTACAATTGTATTTTTCTTTGAAATTTCTTCAAAAAATACTTTTCGGCCGTTTTTAATGCGGATTTTTGGTAATTAAACGAAAATTGAACGATAGAAACACTATTTGACACTAGAATTTAATGGAAAGACCGTCGATATCGATTTTTTATCGCTGATCGAAAATTGCGAAATATTGATTTTTTTGGCGCGGCGACCGAAAAATATCTCCGCATATATACCATATGGTTTTCAGTTTTTTTCTCGATTTTTCATGAAAAAACAGAATTTCGAATGATCAGCTGGAATTTCGATTGAAACTTGTTTTTTATAATTTTGATTTTTTGGAGTTTTTTGTAAAATCAAAAAATGTTGAGAACCGGGAATTCTCTTCCGGAAAATTCAATTCAGATTTATAAATAGAAGGGTCTCTTCTCGTTCTTCGTTCACACAACAAAGATCAAGGTGTATGGGAAAGTGCGGCGGATTAGTTGGAGACGCATTCCGGAATTCCGGAAGGAAAGTTTTCAAATGTCAGATTAATTCCGGAAGCTGAGCAGATTGGAAGAAGAAGCCATAGATACAACGATATTCTGGCATCCGGAAAATGGGAAATTCCGAGAGCCTATCCTGAATCAGGAGGTCCGGAATTGCAGTTCCGATTCCGGAAGGATACATTGAAACCGGAAGACCGGAAAACTATCCGGAATCCGATAAACCATGGCAACTGGGGTGAGTAGAAGGTTTTCAAAATGGATAGTGGAATACCGGAATCCGATAATCCATGGATCTCAAGTTCTAGACTCCCCGAATAGGAGCCACCCACTAAACCAAAGAAAACACGAGAAAACGATAGAATGAGAAGTCGTCTCGAGGCGAAAGAAAGCGGTGAAGCGCGAAATGGAAGAGAGACAACGGAAAGGACGGACGGGCGGTTCTTCTTCTCCGACGACGAGATCCCCGACTTTCTCACATTCCAAGGACAGAAAGAGTTGGGAGGGGGGCTCTTCTCAATTCTCAATGACCTTCTCCTTTCGGAGACCAAGAGCACCTTGTTTCGTGGGAAAGAAGGCGCAGAATTTGAATTCTTGGAACTCTTTCGAGGTGGTGGCAATGAGAATGAGTACTACTTGGTTATCAATATGATCTACATTTGATTTCCTACTATTTTGTAGTTATGGCAAAATTTCGGAAACCAATAATTCTAGAGAAAAATTTGTTTGAAAATTGACTTTTTTCAATACAGTAGAACATCTTTGTTATCAGTGATTATCTCTGAAACTAGAAGAACTCTTGAAAAGTTGTCAATTGCAAAAATGATCTACAGCGGATTTTCTACAACTTTGTAGTTATATTTAAATTTCCGAAACCAAGAATTTTTTAGAGAATAATGCTTTTGAAAGTTGTCTTTTTTTAAATTCCAGACCATGATAGTGCTATTTAGTTATCAGTTATTATCTTGGGAACCACAAAAGCTATGGAAAAGTTGTCAATTGCAAAAATGATCTACAGCGGATTTTCTACAACTTTGTAGTTATAGCCAAATTTCAGAATCCAAAAATTTCTAGTGAAAAATGCGTTTGAAAATTGACAAATTCAAAAATTCGGTGAAAATCTCAAAGAGAGAAATGCGCTCTATTGACAATGACAATGGGTCAAAAGATCAACACATGGACTTGAAACACGCCAACACACAAATAATAAGTAGAATGAATAAATGATAAATGTGCACATTGAACCTTTCTCTTGGGAGGGAAAATGGAGAAAAGGTGAGTTTCTCACGAGCAACTCAGCCTCCGATCAGCTGAACAGAAGTCAGTCCGAATGCATCATCATCACACTTCCGGAAAGGTTTTAAGGCCGTAAGAGGCACATTATCAAGAATACAAATGTTTCGCATGATTTGGCACATTTTTGAACTTCGCGTACAAAAAGTTTTTTTTTTGTAAAATAAATTTAAAAACATTTTTTTAAAAATATTTTAGAACTTCAAACCATTTATTCTATGGTCCAAATTGTACATTTTCCGGCCGAGAAAACGGCAAACGACGGGTTTTGAACGGTAGCACTCTTTTCCGTTGTGAAATTGTATTTTTATGTCGAAATGCACACTTTTCGGCTGTTTTTGAAATAAAACGATAAATGAATATAATATCTTTCGGTGCGATAGCGGAGGAATCGGGTCTCGCCACGAGAACATGAACGTTTTTTTGAAAATCGACATGCGCCTTTAAAGAAACTACGGTAGACAGTAACTGAAAGTTCAAAGGCGCATGTCGATTTTCGAAAAATTTTCTGTTCTCGTGGCGAGACCCAATTCCTCCCACGCGTCGCTACTTCGATGGAAATATATAATAATAGAAGCACTATTTGGCACGAGAATTCAGTGAGAAAACCGACGATATCGATTTTTTATCGATCGCTGATCGAAAATTGCGAAATATTGATTTTTTTGGCGTGGTGGCCGAGAAATCTCTCCGCCATGGCCTAGGAATTTCGTATCTTGTCGAAATGTGTCCGTTTACCTCTAAAAAAGACGAAAACGAGAAGAAGAGCTCTCCGAATCATCGTCCTCGTCGCCAGTGATGACGTGGCATTGGAATATGTTGTGTTTTTCTCTGGAATTTAAGACTTTTTTTTAATTTGTAAAGCATTTCTTAATAATTGAATAAATAGAGAATATCATATAAAGAATAAATGAAAATGATCGGAATCGAATGAATTTCTGGGCGAATCTTTGAAAAATTGAAGATTCTCTAGAATATTCAATTAGCAACTCTTTTACCCCGATTTTCACACACGGATTTTTTAGAAAAAAAATGGAGAAAAAGGAGGAAAATGTGTAGAAGAAACAGAGAAAAAAAAGGATTTGTATTTTTAAGGAATGCTACAAAAAGTTTGGGAAAAAAAATTTTCGGATTTTTTTTTGAAAAATTTCGGAAAAATTGCAAATATTATTGTTAATATTATTTTTTCAATTGTGATTTTTTGTTAAGGCTTGAGCGATAGGAGAAAATGTTTAAAAAATTCTGGAGTTTTTAAAAAAATTTTTTGAAAATTTTATTTTTTTTTCGGATTTTTTTTTGAAAATTCCGTAAAATTTGCAGATATTATTATTATTTAAAATTTTCTTTTTCAGAATAAACATTTTCATTTGAACCTTGAACAACGAGAAATAAACAAAAAAAAACTTGGAGTAAAAACATTTTTTTTGAAAATTAATTTTTTGAAAACTTTTTTTTTTCAGAATTTTTTTGCAAAAATTGTTGCATGAATGATTTTTTAAAAAATTTCTAATACATATCATATTTGAAAAAATTCAAATGAAAAATTCCAATTTTTTTTTGAAATTTTCCATTTTTCAATGAAAATATTCAAAAAAAAAGAAATTTTCCACTCGAGACCCAAAATGAAGAGAATATTTGTTCATTAATGTGGAATCTGAGGATTCGGAGGAGTAAGAGTGGGAGGGGGATGGAGGGGGCATTTGATGAATATCCGGTTACAAATATGAGAAGAAGGAAAAAGAGAAAAAACTGCTACTACTCTGCTTAGAAACTATTTTTGAGCATTTTGAACGTGATGTTTGCACAATTACGTCGCCTCGCCGCTCATTGTTTCATTTTATGCACCTATTCAACATATATTTCTCGATAGTGGGTCTCGCCACGATCGCGCTCGTAAATCGACCCGAGAGCCGGTTCTTGGCACTGTTGTGTTGCGTTATATTATACATTTCATAAATCTTAAAACCCGTCCGAAGCAGGCTTGGTCGAAACCGGAACCGAAATTTCCGAAACATTTCGGAATCTCGCAACGAAAACATTTGTCAGCGCCGAAACGTGCTGCGCCTTTAAAGCGGTGATACGGTAGTTGCGCAATCATTTATTTCCTGTTTTTCCACTCGATTTCTGCAATTTCAACCGTTTTTCCAACGATTTTTCGCACTTTTTCTTGTAAAAAAACGAAAAAAGTGTATTTTCCGTGAAAAACGGTCAAAAACCGCAAAAATGGAGGAAATCGAGTGGAAAATCAACCGGTTTTCGCATTTTCTCCTATGAAAGCTCAAAAAGTGTATTTTTCGTGCTTCGCTTGCCTATTTTCCTGTATTTCGTGGAAAAAAGACGGAAATTAATTATTGCGCAACTACCGTATCGCCGCTTTAAAGGCGCAGCCCGCTTCGGCGCTCACAAATTTTCTCGTTGCGAGATATCGTGGCGCGCGCGTTTGAAATGTTTGTTATCCTTTATGAATTCTGATTTTGAGATATTTACAACGATAATAGTGGGTCCCTCTTTGCAGAATCAGTACTTTTTGGGGAACTTTTTTTGGATTACGGTAGGCAGTGAACATGTGGGGAATGCGGACGACAATTTGAACGGAACCGCCGAGTGGGAGTCCGAGAAATATATTTAGAAATGTTGTCGTTGTTGGGATCGAAAATGAAACAATTGTGAAACTTTTTCGCCCAAAAAAACGATAAAGAAGAGGGAAATAAGCAATTGAGAGTGTAATGAATATGTATTCAATTTCAAAACTCTTTCTTCTCTTCTCGAATCAAAGGAAATAAAAAGAAGATTCGGAGGAGTGAGAAGAGGACATTCTCAGGCATTATCCCCCCCATTTGAATTCAGTCGAAAATTGAGAAAAAGGAAAGAGAGAAAAAGAAAAAGAAAAAAGATCGGTTCGAAAGGAGAACATTTAAATTTAGATGATATTACCCGACCGAAGACATGCACTTTCCGGAAAATGGGGGATAAGCATAAAAAGGATAAAGTCGATCCGTATTTCAAGTGTCACGGGAGCTTCGGGGATGTGCTGTTTTCACTGCCGGACTGCAAATTTTCAAAATTTGGCTGCGACGTCGTTGCCTGAGTATTCAACGTTAAAGCGTGTGATTCGTGTCGATTTACGAGAGCGCATATGGTTAAGCGTTGAATACTCAGGCAACGCGGTCGCAGCCAAATTAGCAGTCCGGCAGCGCGGGAATTTAAACCGCGCACATCTCCGAAGCTCCCGTGAGTGTTGGGAAGGTACTCAACGCCCCGCCGGTCATCGTTCCTTCTGGCAGTGCGCGCAAGCTCTACGACACTCCGCGCGAACACACGGCTCGCGGTGTTTAACGTGCGAGAATGACTTTGTTTCGAGTTGGGCGATTCAAGCCGATTTGATAGTTTTCTTTAGTTTCTTGTTGTTTCTAAGCTTCTTCATTGTAATTCTTCTTGTTTGAGGGTTTCTCTACCGATAAACTCTCATTTTATACTCTGTGTTTTTCCTAACTCTTACACAATTTCGGGCCCAACTCAAGCTCTAGGAGCTGCGGATCTCGGATTTCAGGTTCCGAAGACACCCGGTGGTGATCCAAGTTTAAGTCACGTCCGGGCCGGGGAGTGTGCCCGAATACCCTTCGTAGACGAAGCTACTACCCAATTGAGACTGGGTGAACCCGGCCAATCCCACCGGAACGCCGAATTTTGGGAATTGAGGATCGGAAAACGGATCAAAGAAGTGTTTTTCAAATGAAATCCGGAAGAGTTCCGGATATAACCGGAGAAAAATTAATCGGATCCGGAGCCCGGAACTCTGGAAACACTTGTTTCCGGAAAAACGATTCCGGTTTCTAATAATTTACATTCACTGGAAAAGGTGTCCGGAATCTTGGAAATTATATGAAAAGTGCTTCCTGGAGTCTGGAAAAGTAGCGGATTCAACGGAAAACCGGAAAATTGGTTTGGGAGTATTTCGGAAAGCTTCCGGAAAGCTTCCGGAAACCCGATTTCGAGCTGAAAAGGAGCATTTTTTGTGGGGGTGTGTGTGAAATGGAAATCCTTGGGAAAAATGGGCTCAAAAATCGCTGAAAATCGGCACATGAGAGGGCGGGAGACGGGCCGCCCGAGGGCACGGAAGGCATGAAAAATGACCGAAATGGGTTTGGAGGAGAGAAAAGAGACAGCGGATTGTTTGCTCTGGATCTTGGTCTCGATCAGAGAATTCGGCGATTTATGACTTTTAGCAGAGTAAAAGAGCACTTGAGACAAGACGCAAAAACGTTTTTTGCTTGAGGGGATCGAACTTGCGAGGTGGAAAAGGTTGGGGGACAAGCGCACTATCCACTGCGCCACCGAGACGAGTGCCGCTTGAACCCTTGCTGTTAGCTTATCTCAACGCGCCGCGCGCTTAGAAGCTTCGAAGTTTCGAGGATTTGAAAAGAGAGTAAAACTACCGTAACCCGCGAAGCCATGAATCTTAACGACTTCAGCCACCCCCTCGAAAACGCATAAACCACTAATCGGTGTGTGCTCAATGGCAATTTGTGGTTTTTCGGAGGAGGAGGCGCAGGCGGAAACGTAAAAAAAGAAAGAGGAAACGAACACACAAACTATGTGTTTCGACTCATTCATAAACTGCTCGCGGAGCAGCACGGAGAGAAAAGAAAATAAATTATTTTTCGTCGCCGGCGACCACTTCTTCTTCTTCTTCTTCTTCTTTTTTCTCTCATGATGAGCATTTCTCCGAGTGGTGTTGTTTCGGAGCAAAAGAGGAAAAGAAAGAATGGGAAAACATGTACTTTTTTTCTGGAAAATTTTTGATTTTTTTTTTGGAATTTAGAGAAAAATTTGAAAAAAAATTTTTTTTTCATTTTTTTTTCAAAAGTTATTTTCAAAAATTTTCAAAAAATCCAATTTTGCAGCTAAAATTCTAGAAAAATTCCGGCATGATCTACATGTATTTGAGCACACTGTGTCGAATTTTCAGACAAATTGGAGCAGTTTAAACATTGAAATAAAATGAATATCCGATGAGATCACTTCCGTCTCTGTCTCGCCAGAGTGGAGTGCAACTGACACTTTATAACCACTATTATTATAATTTCCAATGGCCCACAATGGAAATAAAACATTTTTCTAAATTCTCATGTCATCATGACCGCCGTGGTCCGGAAATCTTGTTGACTCACTGGTTTCAATGTCTTTAGAAGAAGACTGGAGAATGCTCTTCAGTTATCAGTGATTAACTTGGAAACTAGAAGAGATAACGAAAAATTGTCAATTGCAAAAATGATCTACATTGAATTTTCTACAACTTTATAGTTATAGTCAAAATTCAGGAACCAAAGATTTATAGAGAAAAATGTGTTTGAAAATTGACATTTTTCACGACAGTAGTACTTCTTTGTTATCAGTGATTATCTCGGAACTTAGAAAAGATAACAAAAAATTGTTAATTGCAAAAATGATCTACATTGAATTTCCAACAACTTTGTAGTTATAGCCAAACGTCAGAAACTAAGCCTTCTAAGGGAACAATGCGTTCGAAATCGACACCCGCAGCTGCGAGTGGGTACGCAGAAAAATGATGCTTGTCTGCTGAAAATGGGGGACAGAAGGAGGCGTCTGGAAGACACACCGCGAATAATTCATCACAACCATTCGCAGCCTCCTTTCCGGATGATTTTTCGGAATTTTCGGAATTTTCGAAGATCCTCCTCTGGTGGTGACAAAGAAGAAAGGAAGAGAGGGGGAAAAGAGACAAAGGAAAGGTCGAAGGTTGAGTAACAAATAGGGAAAAGAGTCTAGTTCCGACGCTATTCATGGGTCAAAGTCAAAGTTCACAGTTATATCGAAACTCGACCGGATTCCTAGAATATTCATTTTATTTCAATGTTTAAACTGCTCCAAATCGTCTGAAAATTCGACACGATGTACTCAAAGATATGCGAATAATGCTGGGATTTTTCTAGAATTTTAGCTGAAAAACTGGATTTTTAGAAAAATTTAGAAAATCAGAAAAAAACCAGAAAAGAAAACAAGTGAGCAATCAATCGATATTGTTCATGGACTCCATGTCACGCAGAGCGAGAGAGCGCGCCCATTCGGAGACGCAGACAGTTAGAGACAGAAAACACGGTCTGTTATTCGAAATGCACTGTTTTCGGCCGTTTTTATTGCACATTTTTTAAAATGAAACAAAAATTGAATGACGGAAGAACTGTTTGACACGGAAGGTATTAAATTCTGGTTCTGAAACTTTGCATAGACATTCACAGCATACCTGAGAACCTAATGAACACAACTGCAGGCATATCCTACACTCGGGGCGACCACGGTACATCATGGACCATAAATACACATGTCTAGAAACTTTGAAAAATCATATCTCGCCAAGGTGTTAAGTTCTGGTTCTGAAACTTTGCATAGACATTCACAGCATACCTGAGAACCTAATGAACACAACTGCAGGCATATCCTACACTCGGGGCGACCACGGTACATCATGGACCATAAATACACATGTCTAGAAACTTTGAAAAATCATATCTCGCCAAGGTATCAAATTCTGGTTCTGAAACTTTGCATAGACATTCACAGCATACCTGAGAACCTAATGAACACAACTGCAGGCATATCCTACACTCGGGGCGACCACGGTACATCATGGACCATAAATACACATATGAAGAAACTTTGAAAAATCATATCTCGCCAAGGTATTAAATTCTGGTTCTGAAACTTTGCATAGACATTCACAGCATACCTGAGAACCTAATGAACACAACTGCAGGCATATCCTACACTCGGGGCGACCACGGTACATCATGGACCATAAATACACATGTCTAGAAACTTTGAAAAATCATATCTCGCCAAGGTATCAAATTCTGGTTCTGAAACTTTGCATAGACATTCACAGCATACCTGAGAACCTAATGAACACAGCCGCAGGCATATCCTACACTCGGGGCGACCACGGTACATCATGGACCATAAATACACATGTCTAGAAACTTTGAAAAATCATATCTCGCCAAGGTGTTAAATTCTGGTTCTGAAACTTTGCATAGACATTCACAGCATACCTGAGAACCTAATGAACACAACTGCAGGCATATCCTACACTCGGGGCGACCACGGTACATCATGGACCATAAATACACATATGAAGAAACTTTGAAAAATCATATCTTGCCAAGGTGTTGAATTCTGGTTCTGAAACTTTGCATAGACATTCACAGCATACCTGAGAACCTAATGAACACAACTGCAGGCATATCCTACACTCGGGGCGACCACGGTACATCATGAACCATAAATACACATGTCTAGAAACTTTGAAAAATCATATCTTGCCAAGGTGTTGAATTCTGGTTCTGAAACTTTGCATAGACATTCACAGCATGCTTGAGAACCTAATGAACACAGCCGCAGGCATATCCTACACTCGGGGCGACCACGGTACATCATGGACCATAAATACACATATGAAGAAACTTTGAAAAATCATATCTCGCCAAGGTGTTGAATTCTGGTTCTGAAACTTTGCATAGACATTCACAGCATACCTGAGAACCTAATGAACACAACTGCAGGCATATCCTACACTCGGGGCGACCACGGTACATCATGAACCATAAATACACATGTCTAGAAACTTTGAAAAATCATATCTTGCCAAGGTGTTGAATTCTGGTTCTGAAACTTTGCATAGACATTCACAGCATGCTTGAGAACCTAATGAACACAGCCGCAGGCATATCCTACACTCGGGGCGACCACGGTACATCATGGACCATAAATACACATGTCTAGAAACTTTGAAAAATCATATCTCGCCAAGGTGTTGAATTCTGGTTCTGAAACTTTGCATAGACATTCACAGCATACCTGAGAACCTAATGAACACAGCCGCAGGCATATCCTACACTCGGGGCGACCACGGTACATCATGGACCATAAATACACATGTCTAGAAACTTTGAAAAATCATATCTTGCCAAGGTGTTAAATTCTGGTTCTGAAACTTTGCATAGACATTCACAGCATACCTGAGAACCTAATGAACACAGCCGCAGGCATATCCTACACTCGGGGCGACCACGGTACATCATGGACCATAAATACACATGTCTAGAAACTTTGAAAAATCATATCTCGCCAAGGTGTTAAATTCTGGTTCTGAAACTTTGCATAGACATTCACAGCATACCTGAGAACCTAATGAACACAACTGCAGGCATATCCTACACTCGGGGCGACCACGGTACATCATGGACCATAAATACACATGTCCAGAAACTTTGAAAAATCATATCTCGCCAAGGTATCAAATTCTGGTTCTGAAACTTTGCATAGACATTCACAGCATACCTGAGAACCTAATGAACACAACTGCAGGCATATCCTACACTCGGGGCGACCACGGTACATCATGGACCATAAATACACATGTCTAGAAACTTTGAAAAATCATATCTCGCCAAGGTATCAAATTCTGGTTCTGAAACTTTGCATAGACATTCACAGCATACCTGAGAACCTAATGAACACAGCCGCAGGCATATCCTACACTCGGGGCGACCACGGTACATCATGGACCATAAATACACATGTCTAGAAACTTTGAAAAATCATATCTCGCCAAGGTATCAAATTCTGGTTCTGAAACTTTGCATAGACATTCACAGCATACCTGAGAACCTAATGAACACAACTGCAGGCATATCCTACACTCGGGGCGACCACGGTACATCATGGACCATAAATACACATGTCTAGAAACTTTGAAAAATCATATCTCGCCAAGGTATCAAATTCTGGTTCTGAAACTTTGCATAGACATTCACAGCATACCTGAGAACCTAATGAACACAGCCGCAGGCATATCCTACACTCGGGGCGACCACGGTACATCATGGACCATAAATACACATGTCTAGAAACTTTGAAAAATCATATCTCGCCAAGGTATCAAATTCTGGTTCTGAAACTTTGCATAGACATTCACAGCACACCTGAGAACCTAATGAACACAGCTGCAGGCATATCCTACACTCGGGGCGACCACGGTACATCATGGACCATAAATACATATGTCTAGAAACTTTGAAAAATCATATCTCGCCAAGGTATCAAATTCTGGTTCTGAAACTTTGCATAGACATTCACAGCATACCTGAGAACCTAATGAACACAGCCGCAGGCATATCCTACACTCGGGGCGACCACGGTACATCATGGACCATAAATACACATGTCTAGAAACTTTGAAAAATCATATCTCGCCAAGGTATCAAATTCTGGTTCTGAAACTTTGCATAGACATTCACAGCATACCTGAGAACCTAATGAACACAGCCGCAGGCATATCCTACACTCGGGGCGACCACGGTACATCATGGACCATAAATACACATGTCTAGAAACTTTGAAAAATCATATCTCGCCAAGGTATTAAATTCTGGTTCGGAAACTTTGCATAGACATTCACAGCACACCTGAGAACCTAATGAACACAGCTGCAGGCATATCCTACACTCGGGGCGACCACGGTACATCATGGACCATAAATACACATGTCTAGAAACTTTGAAAAATCATATCTCGCCAAGGTGTTGAATTCTGGTTCTGAAACTTTGCATAGACATTCACAGCATACCTGAGAACCTAATGAACACAACTGCAGGCATATCCTACACTCGGGGCGACCACGGTACATCATGGACCATAAATACACATGTCTAGAAACTTTGAAAAATCATATCTCGCCAAGGTGTTGAATTCTGGTTCTGAAACTTTGCATAGACATTCACAGCATACCTGAGAACCTAATGAACACAGCCGCAGGCATATCCTACACTCGGGGCGACCACGGTACATCATGGACCATAAATACACATGTCTAGAAACTTTGAAAAATCATATCTCGCCAAGGTATCAAATTCTGGTTCTGAAACTTTGCATAGACATTCACAGCATGCTTGAGAACCTAATGAACACAGCCGCAGGCATATCCTACACTCGGGGCGACCACGGTACATCATGGACCATAAATACACATGTCTAGAAACTTTGAAAAATCATATCTCGCCAAGGTATCAAATTCTGGTTCTGAAACTTTGCATAGACATTCACAGCATACCTGAGAACCTAATGAACACAGCCGCAGGCATATCCTACACTCGGGGCGACCACGGTACATCATGGACCATAAATACACATGTCTAGAAACTTTGAAAAATCATATCTCGCCAAGGTATCAAATTCTGGTTCTGAAACTTTGCATAGACATTCACAGCATACCTGAGAACCTAATGAACACAGCCGCAGGCATATCCTACACTCGGGGCGACCACGGTACATCATGGACCATAAATACACATGTCTAGAAACTTTGAAAAATCATATCTCGCCAAGGTATCAAATTCTGGTTCTGAAACTTTGCATAGACATTCACAGCATACCTGAGAACCTAATGAACACAACTGCAGGCATATCCTACACTCGGGGCGACCACGGTACATCATGGACCATAAATACACATGTCTAGAAACTTTGAAAAATCATATCTCGCCAAGGTATCAAATTCTGGTTCTGAAACTTTGCATAGACATTCACAGCATACCTGAGAACCTAATGAACACAACTGCAGGCATATCCTACACTCGGGGCGACCACGGTACATCATGGACCATAAATACACATGTCTAGAAACTTTGAAAAATCATATCTCGCCAAGGTATCAAATTCTGGTTCTGAAACTTTGCATAGACATTCACAGCATACCTGAGAACCTAATGAACACAGCCGCAGGCATATCCTACACTCGGGGCGACCACGGTACATCATGGACCATAAATACACATGTCTAGAAACTTTGAAAAATCATATCTTGCCAAGGTGTTAAATTCTGGTTCTGAAACTTTGCATAGACATTCACAGCATGCTTGAGAACCTAATGAACACAGCCGCAGGCATATCCTACACTCGGGGCGACCACGGTACATCATGGACCATAAATACACATGTGAAGATACTTTGAAAAATCATATCTCGCCAAGGTGTTGAATTCTGGTTCTGAAACTTTGCATAGACATTCACAGCATACCTGAGAACCTAATGAACACAGCCGCAGGCATATCCTACACTCGGGGCGACCACGGTACATCATGGACCATAAATACACATGTCTAGAAACTTTGAAAAATCATATCTCGCCAAGGTATCAAATTCTGGTTCTGAAACTTTGCATAGACATTCACAGCATGCTTGAGAACCTAATGAACACAGCCGCAGGCATATCCTACACTCGGGGCGACCACGGTACATCATGGACCATAAATACACATGTCTAGAAACTTTGAAAAATCATATCTTGCCAAGGTGTTAAATTCTGGTTCTGAAACTTTGCATAGACATTCACAGCATGCTTGAGAACCTAATGAACACAGCCGCAGGCATATCCTACACTCGGGGCGACCACGGTACATCATGGACCATAAATACACATGTCTAGAAACTTTGAAAAATCATATCTTGCCAAGGTGTTAAATTCTGGTTCTGAAACTTTGCATAGACATTCACAGCATACCTGAGAACCTAATGAACACAACTGCAGGCATATCCTACACTCGGGGCGACCACGGTACATCATGGACCATAAATACACATGTCTAGAAACTTTGAAAAATCATATCTCGCCAAGGTATCAAATTCTGGTTCTGAAACTTTGCATAGACATTCACAGCATACCTGAGAACCTAATGAACACAACTGCAGGCATATCCTACACTCGGGGCGACCACGGTACATCATGGACCATAAATACACATGTCTAGAAACTTTGAAAAATCATATCTCGCCAAGGTATCAAATTCTGGTTCTGAAACTTTGCATAGACATTCACAGCATACCTGAGAACCTAATGAACACAACTGCAGGCATATCCTACACTCGGGGCGACCACGGTACATCATGGACCATAAATACACATGTCTAGAAACTTTGAAAAATCATATCTCGCCAAGGTATCAAATTCTGGTTCTGAAACTTTGCATAGACATTCACAGCATACCTGAGAACCTAATGAACACAGCCGCAGGCATATCCTACATTCGGGGCGACCACGGTACATCATGGACCATAAATACACATATGAAGAAACTTTGAAAAATCATATCTCGCCAAGGTGTTAAATTCTGGTTCTGAAACTTCGCATAGACATTCACAGCATGCTTGAGAACCTAATGAACACAACTGCAGGCATATCCTACACTCGGGGCGACCACGGTACATCATGGACCATAAATACACATATGAAGAAACTTTGAAAAATCATATCTCGCCAAGGTGTTAAATTCTGGTTCTGAAACTTTGCATAGACATTCACAGCATACCTGAGAACCTAATGAACACAACTGCAGGCATATCCTACACTCGGGGCGACCACGGTACATCGTGGACCATAAATACACATATGAAGAAACTTTGAAAAATCATATCTCGCCAAGGTGTTAAATTCTGGTTCTGAAACTTTGCATAGACATTCACAGCATGCTTGAGAACCTAATGAACACAGCTGCAGGCATTTCCTACACTCGGGGCGACCACGGTACATCATGGACCATAAATACACATATGAAGAAACTTTGAAAAATCATATCTCGCCAAGGTGTTAAATTCTGGTTCTGAAACTTTGCATAGACATTCACAGCATACCTGAGAACCTAATGAACACAACTGCAGGCATATCCTACACTCGGGGCGACCACGGTACATCATGGACCATAAATACACATATGAAGAAACTTTGAAAAATCATATCTCGCCAAGGTGTTAAATTCTGGTTCTGAAACTTTGCATAGACATTCACAGCATACCTGAGAACCTAATGAACACAGCCGCAGGCATATCCTACATTCGGGGCGACCACGGTACATCATGGACCATAAATACACATGTCTAGAAACTTTGAAAAATCATATCTCGCCAAGGTGTTAAATTCTGGTTCTGAAACTTTGCATAGACATTCACAGCATACCTGAGAACCTAATGAACACAACTGCAGGCATATCCTACACTCGGGGCGACCACGGTACATCATGGACCATAAATACACATGTCTAGAAACTTTGAAAAATCATATCTTGCCAAGGTGTTAAATTCTGGTTCTGAAACTTTGCATAGACATTCACAGCATACCTGAGAACCTAATGAACACAGCTGCAGGCATTTCCTACACTCGGGGCGACCACGGTACATCATGGACCATAAATACACATGTCTAGAAACTTTGAAAAATCATATCTCGCCAAGGTGTTAAATTCTGGTTCTGAAACTTTGCATAGACATTCACAGCATACCTGAGAACCTAATGAACACAGCTGCAGGCATTTCCTACACTCGGGGCGACCACGGTACATCATGGACCATAAATACACATATGAAGAAACTTTGAAAAATCATATCTTGCCAAGGTGTTAAATTCTGGTTCTGAAACTTTGCATAGACATTCACAGCATACCTGAGAACCTAATGAACACAGCTGCAGGCATATCCTACACTCGGGGCGACCACGGTACATCATGGACCATAAATACACATATGAAGAAACTTTGAAAAATCATATCTTGCCAAGGTGTTAAATTCTGGTTCTGAAACTTTGCATAGACATTCACAGCATACCTGAGAACCTAATGAACACAACTGCAGGCATATCCTACACTCGGGGCGACCACGGTACATCATGGACCATAAATACACATATGAAGAAACTTTGAAAAATCATATCTTGCCAAGGTGTTAAATTCTGGTTCTGAAACTTCGCATAGACATTCACAGCATGCTTGAGAACCTAATGAACACAACTGCAGGCATATCCTACACTCGGGGCGACCACGGTACATCATGGACCATAAATACACATATGAAGAAACTTTGAAAAATCATATCTCGCCAAGGTGTTAAATTCTGGTTCTGAAACTTTGCATAGACATTCACAGCATACCTGAGAACCTAATGAACACAGCTGCAGGCATATCCTACACTCGGGGCGACCACGGTACATCATGGACCATAAATACACATGTCTAGAAACTTTGAAAAATCATATCTCGCCAAGGTGTTAAATTCTGGTTCTGAAACTTTGCATAGACATTCACAGCATGCTTGAGAACCTAATGAACACAGCTGCAGGCATTTCCTACACTCGGGGCGACCACGGTACATCATGGACCATAAATACACATATGAAGAAACTTTGAAAAATCATATCTCGCCAAGGTGTTAAATTCTGGTTCTGAAACTTTGCATAGACATTCACAGCATACCTGAGAACCTAATGAACACAACTGCAGGCATATCCTACACTCGGGGCGACCACGGTACATCATGGACCATAAATACACATATGAAGAAACTTTGAAAAATCATATCTTGCCAAGGTGTTAAATTCTGGTTCTGAAACTTCGCATAGACATTCACAGCATGCTTGAGAACCTAATGAACACAACTGCAGGCATATCCTACACTCGGGGCGACCACGGTACATCATGGACCATAAATACACATATGAAGAAACTTTGAAAAATCATATCTCGCCAAGGTGTTAAATTCTGGTTCTGAAACTTTGCATAGACATTCACAGCATACCTGAGAACCTAATGAACACAGCTGCAGGCATATCCTACACTCGGGGCGACCACGGTACATCATGGACCATAAATACACATGTCTAGAAACTTTGAAAAATCATATCTCGCCAAGGTGTTAAATTCTGGTTCTGAAACTTTGCATAGACATTCACAGCATACCTGAGAACCTAATGAACACAGCTGCAGGCATATCCTACACTCGGGGCGACCACGGTACATCATGGACCATAAATACACATGTCTAGAAACTTTGAAAAATCATATCTCGCCAAGGTGTTAAATTCTGGTTCTGAAACTTTGCATAGACATTCACAGCATGCTTGAGAACCTAATGAACACAGCTGCAGGCATTTCCTACACTCGGGGCGACCACGGTACATCATGGACCATAAATACACATATGAAGAAACTTTGAAAAATCATATCTCGCCAAGGTGTTAAATTCTGGTTCTGAAACTTTGCATAGACATTCACAGCATACCTGAGAACCTAATGAACACAACTGCAGGCATATCCTACACTCGGGGCGACCACGGTACATCATGGACCATAAATACACATATGAAGAAACTTTGAAAAATCATATCTTGCCAAGGTGTTAAATTCTGGTTCTGAAACTTCGCATAGACATTCACAGCATGCTTGAGAACCTAATGAACACAACTGCAGGCATATCCTACACTCGGGGCGACCACGGTACATCATGGACCATAAATACACATATGAAGAAACTTTGAAAAATCATATCTTGCCAAGGTGTTAAATTCTGGTTCTGAAACTTCGCATAGACATTCACAGCATGCTTGAGAACCTAATGAACACAGCTGCAGGCATTTCCTACACTCGGGGCGACCACGGTACATCATGGACCATAAATACACATATGAAGAAACTTTGAAAAATCATATCTCGCCAAGGTGTTAAATTCTGGTTCTGAAACTTTGCATAGACATTCACAGCATACCTGAGAACCTAATGAACACAGCTGCAGGCATATCCTACACTCGGGGCGACCACGGTACATCATGGACCATAAATACACATGTCTAGAAACTTTGAAAAATCATATCTCGCCAAGGTGTTAAATTCTGGTTCTGAAACTTTGCATAGACATTCACAGCATGCTTGAGAACCTAATGAACACAGCTGCAGGCATTTCCTACACTCGGGGCGACCACGGTACATCATGGACCATAAATACACATATGAAGAAACTTTGAAAAATCATATCTCGCCAAGGTGTTAAATTCTGGTTCTGAAACTTTGCATAGACATTCACAGCATACCTGAGAACCTAATGAACACAACTGCAGGCATATCCTACACTCGGG
Source organism: Caenorhabditis macrosperma (assembly GCA_963932285.1). Taxonomy (NCBI): domain Eukaryota; kingdom Metazoa; phylum Nematoda; class Chromadorea; order Rhabditida; family Rhabditidae; genus Caenorhabditis; species Caenorhabditis macrosperma. The sequence goes on from OZ010622.1 coordinate 14,309,799, forward strand.
GCGACCACGGTACATCATGGACCATAAATACACATATGAAGAAACTTTGAAAAATCATATCTTGCCAAGGTGTTAAATTCTGGTTCTGAAACTTCGCATAGACATTCACAGCATGCTTGAGAACCTAATGAACACAACTGCAGGCATATCCTACACTCGGGGCGACCACGGTACATCATGGACCATAAATACACATATGAAGAAACTTTGAAAAATCATATCTCGCCAAGGTGTTAAATTCTGGTTCTGAAACTTTGCATAGACATTCACAGCATACCTGAGAACCTAATGAACACAGCTGCAGGCATATCCTACACTCGGGGCGACCACGGTACATCATGGACCATAAATACACATGTCTAGAAACTTTGAAAAATCATATCTCGCCAAGGTGTTAAATTCTGGTTCTGAAACTTTGCATAGACATTCACAGCATACCTGAGAACCTAATGAACACAGCTGCAGGCATATCCTACACTCGGGGCGACCACGGTACATCATGGACCATAAATACACATGTCTAGAAACTTTGAAAAATCATATCTCGCCAAGGTGTTAAATTCTGGTTCTGAAACTTTGCATAGACATTCACAGCATGCTTGAGAACCTAATGAACACAGCTGCAGGCATTTCCTACACTCGGGGCGACCACGGTACATCATGGACCATAAATACACATATGAAGAAACTTTGAAAAATCATATCTCGCCAAGGTGTTAAATTCTGGTTCTGAAACTTTGCATAGACATTCACAGCATACCTGAGAACCTAATGAACACAGCTGCAGGCATATCCTACACTCGGGGCGACCACGGTACATCATGGACCATAAATACACATGTCTAGAAACTTTGAAAAATCATATCTCGCCAAGGTGTTAAATTCTGGTTCTGAAACTTTGCATAGACATTCACAGCATACCTGAGAACCTAATGAACACAGCTGCAGGCATATCCTACACTCGGGGCGACCACGGTACATCATGGACCATAAATACACATGTCTAGAAACTTTGAAAAATCATATCTCGCCAAGGTGTTAAATTCTGGTTCTGAAACTTTGCATAGACATTCACAGCATGCTTGAGAACCTAATGGACACAGCTGCAGGCATTTCCTACACTCGGGGCGACCACGGTACATCATGGACCATAAATACACATATGAAGAAACTTTGAAAAATCATATCTCGCCAAGGTGTTAAATTCTGGTTCTGAAACTTTGCATAGACATTCACAGCATACCTGAGAACCTAATGAACACAGCTGCAGGCATATCCTACACTCGGGGCGACCACGGTACATCATGGACCATAAATACACATGTCTAGAAACTTTGAAAAATCATATCTCGCCAAGGTGTTAAATTCTGGTTCTGAAACTTTGCATAGACATTCACAGCATACCTGAGAACCTAATGAACACAGCTGCAGGCATATCCTACACTCGGGGCGACCACGGTACATCATGGACCATAAATACACATGTCTAGAAACTTTGAAAAATCATATCTCGCCAAGGTGTTAAATTCTGGTTCTGAAACTTTGCATAGACATTCACAGCATGCTTGAGAACCTAATGAACACAGCTGCAGGCATTTCCTACACTCGGGGCGACCACGGTACATCATGGACCATAAATACACATGTCTAGAAACTTTGAAAAATCATATCTCGCCAAGGTGTTAAATTCTGGTTCTGAAACTTTGCATAGACATTCACAGCATGCTTGAGAACCTAATGAACACAGCTGCAGGCATTTCCTACACTCGGGGCGACCACGGTACATCATGGACCATAAATACACATATGAAGAAACTTTGAAAAATCATATCTCGCCAAGGTGTTAAATTCTGGTTCTGAAACTTTGCATAGACATTCACAGCATGCTTGAGAACCTAATGGACACAGCTGCAGGCATATCCTACACTCGGGGCGACCACGGTACATCATGGACCATAAATACACATGTCTAGAAACTTTGAAAAATCATATCTCGCCAAGGTGTTAAATTCTGGTTCTGAAACTTTGCATAGACATTCACAGCATACCTGAGAACCTAATGAACACAGCTGCAGGCATATCCTACACTCGGGGCGACCACGGTACATCATGGACCATAAATACACATGTCTAGAAACTTTGAAAAATCATATCTCGCCAAGGTGTTAAATTCTGGTTCTGAAACTTTGCATAGACATTCACAGCATGCTTGAGAACCTAATGGACACAGCTGCAGGCATTTCCTACACTCGGGGCGACCACGGTACATCATGGACCATAAATACACATATGAAGAAACTTTGAAAAATCATATCTCGCCAAGGTGTTAAATTCTGGTTCTGAAACTTTGCATAGACATTCACAGCATACCTGAGAACCTAATGAACACAGCTGCAGGCATATCCTACACTCGGGGCGACCACGGTACATCATGGACCATAAATACACATGTCTAGAAACTTTGAAAAATCATATCTCGCCAAGGTGTTAAATTCTGGTTCTGAAACTTTGCATAGACATTCACAGCATGCTTGAGAACCTAATGGACACAGCTGCAGGCATTTCCTACACTCGGGGCGACCACGGTACATCATGGACCATAAATACACATATGAAGAAACTTTGAAAAATCATATCTCGCCAAGGTGTTAAATTCTGGTTCTGAAACTTTGCATAGACATTCACAGCATACCTGAGAACCTAATGAACACAACTGCAGGCATATCCTACACTCGGGGCGACCACGGTACATCATGGACCATAAATACACATATGAAGAAACTTTGAAAAATCATATCTTGCCAAGGTGTTAAATTCTGGTTCTGAAACTTTGCATAGACATTCACAGCTTATCTGAGAACCTAATGAACACAACTGCAGGCATATCCTACACTCGGGGCGACCACGGTACATCATGGACCATAAATACACATATGAAGAAACTTTGAAAAATCATATCTCGCCAAGGTGTTAAATTCTGGTTCTGAAACTTTGCATAGACATTCACAGCATACCTGAGAACCTAATGAACACAACTGCAGGCATATCCTACACTCGGGGCGACCACGGTACATCATGGACCATAAATACACATATGAAGAAACTTTGAAAAATCATATCTCGCCAAGGTGTTAAATTCTGGTTCTGAAACTTTGCATAGACATTCACAGCATGCTTGAGAACCTAATGAACACAGCTGCAGGCATATCCTACACTCGGGGCGACCACGGTACATCATGGACCATAAATACACATATGAAGAAACTTTGAAAAATCATATCTCGCCAAGGTGTTAAATTCTGGTTCTGAAACTTTGCATAGACATTCACAGCATACCTGAGAACCTAATGAACACAACTGCAGGCATATCCTACACTCGGGGCGACCACGGTACATCATGGACCATAAATACACATATGAAGAAACTTTGAAAAATCATATCTCGCCAAGGTGTTAAATTCTGGTTCTGAAACTTTGCATAGACATTCACAGCATGCTTGAGAACCTAATGAACACAGCTGCAGGCATATCCTACACTCGGGGCGACCACGGTACATCATGGACCATAAATACACATATGAAGAAACTTTGAAAAATCATATCTCGCCAAGGTGTTAAATTCTGGTTCTGAAACTTTGCATAGACATTCACAGCATGCTTGAGAACCTAATGAACACAACTGCAGGCATATCCTACACTCGGGGCGACCACGGTACATCATGGACCATAAATACACATGTCTAGAAACTTTGAAAAATCATATCTCGCCAAGGTGTTAAATTCTGGTTCTGAAACTTTGCATAGACATCCACAGCATGCTTGAGAACCTAATGAACACAGCCGCAGGCATATCCTACACTCGGGGCGACCACGGTACATCATGGACCATAAATACACATATGAAGAAACTTTGAAAAATCATATCTTGCCAAGGTGTTAAATTCTGGTTCTGAAACTTCGCATAGACATTCACAGCATACCTGAGAACCTAATGAACACAGCAGCAGGCATATCCTACACTCGGGGCGACCACGGTACATCATGGACCATAAATACACATATGAAGAAACTTTGAAAAATCATATCTTGCCAAGGTGTTAAATTCTGGTTCTGAAACTTCGCATAGACATTCACAGCATGCTTGAGAACCTAATGAACACAGCCGCAGGCATATCCTACACTCGGGGCGACCACGGTACATCATGGACCATAAATACACATATGAAGAAACTTTGAAAAATCATATCTTGCCAAGGTGTTAAATTCTGGTTCTGAAACTTCGCATAGACATTCACAGCATGCTTGAGAACCTAATGAACACAACTGCAGGCATATCCTACACTCGGGGCGACCACGGTACATCATGGACCATAAATACACATGTCTAGAAACTTTGAAAAATCATATCTCGCCAAGGTGTTAAATTCTGGTTCTGAAACTTTGCATAGACATTCACAGCATACCTGAGAACCTAATGAACACAACTGCAGGCATATCCTACACTCGGGGCGACCACGGTACATCATGGACCATAAATACACATATGAAGAAACTTTGAAAAATCATATCTTGCCAAGGTGTTAAATTCTGGTTCTGAAACTTCGCATAGACATTCACAGCATGCTTGAGAACCTAATGAACACAGCCGCAGGCATATCCTACACTCGGGGCGACCACGGTACATCATGGACCATAAATACACATGTCTAGAAACTTTGAAAAATCATATCTCGCCAAGGTGTTAAATTCTGGTTCTGAAACTTTGCATAGACATTCACAGCATACCTGAGAACGTAATGAACACAACTGCAGGCATATCCTACACTCGGGGCGACCACGGTACATCATGGACCATAAATACACATGTCTAGAAACTTTGAAAAATCATATCTCGCCAAGGTGTTAAATTCTGGTTCTGAAACTTTGCATAGACATCCACAGCATACCTGAGAACCTAATGAACACAGCAGCAGGCATATCCTACACTCGGGGCGACCACGGTACATCATGGACCATAAATACACATACGAAGAAACTTTGAAAAATCATATCTCGCCAAGGTATTAAATTCTGGTTCTGAAACTTTGCATAGACATTCACAGCATACCTGAGAACCTAATGAACACAGCCGCAGGCATTTCCTACACTCGGGGCGACCACGGTACATCATGGACCATAAATACACATGTGAAGATACTTTGAAAAATCATATCTCGCCAAGGTATTAAATTCTGGTTCTGAAACTTTGCATAGACATTCACAGCATACCTGAGAACCTAATGAACACAGCCGCAGGCATATCCTACACTCGGGGCGACCACGGTACATCATGGACCATAAATACACATGTCTAGAAACTTTGAAAAATCATATCTCGCCAAGGTGTTAAATTCTGGTTCTGAAACTTTGCATAGACATCCACAGCATACCTGAGAACCTAATGAACACAACTGCAGGCATATCCTACACTCGGGGCGACCACGGTACATCATGGACCATAAATACACATGTCTAGAAACTTTGAAAAATCATATCTCGCCAAGGTGTTAAATTCTGGTTCTGAAACTTTGCATAGACATCCACAGCATACCTGAGAACCTAATGAACACAGCAGCAGGCATATCCTACACTCGGGGCGACCACGGTACATCATGGACCATAAATACACATGTCTAGAAACTTTGAAAAATCATATCTCGCCAAGGTGTTAAATTCTGGTTCTGAAACTTTGCATAGACATCCACAGCATACCTGAGAACCTAATGAACACAGCAGCAGGCATATCCTACACTCGGGGCGACCACGGTACATCATGGACCATAAATACACATATGAAGAAACTTTGAAAAATCATATCTCGCCAAGGTGTTAAATTCTGGTTCTGAAACTTTGCATAGACATTCACAGCATACCTGAGAACCTAATGAACACAGCTGCAGGCATTTCCTACACTCGGGGCGACCACGGTACATCATGGACCATAAATACACATGTGAAGATACTTTGAAAAATCATATCTCGCCAAGGTATTAAATTCTGGTTCTGAAACTTTGCATAGACATTCACAGCATACCTGAGAACCTAATGAACACAGCCGCAGGCATATCCTACACTCGGGGCGACCACGGTACATCATGGACCATAAATACACATGTCTAGAAACTTTGAAAAATCATATCTCGCCAAGGTGTTAAATTCTGGTTCTGAAACTTTGCATAGACATTCACAGCATACCTGAGAACCTAATGAACACAGCCGCAGGCATATCCTACACTCGGGGCGACCACGGTACATCATGGACCATAAATACACATGTCTAGAAACTTTGAAAAATCATATCTCGCCAAGGTGTTAAATTCTGGTTCTGAAACTTTGCATAGACATTCACAGCATACCTGAGAACCTAATGAACACAGCCGCAGGCATATCCTACACTCGGGGCGACCACGGTACATCATGGACCATAAATACACATGTCTAGAAACTTTGAAAAATCATATCTCGCCAAGGTGTTAAATTCTGGTTCTGAAACTTTGCATAGACATCCACAGCATACCTGAGAACCTAATGAACACAACTGCAGGCATATCCTACACTCGGGGCGACCACGGTACATCATGGACCATAAATACACATGTCTAGAAACTTTGAAAAATCATATCTCGCCAAGGTGTTAAATTCTGGTTCTGAAACTTTGCATAGACATCCACAGCATACCTGAGAACCTAATGAACACAGCAGCAGGCATATCCTACACTCGGGGCGACCACGGTACATCATGGACCATAAATACACATGTCTAGAAACTTTGAAAAATCATATCTCGCCAAGGTGTTAAATTCTGGTTCTGAAACTTTGCATAGACATCCACAGCATACCTGAGAACCTAATGAACACAGCAGCAGGCATATCCTACACTCGGGGCGACCACGGTACATCATGGACCATAAATACACATATGAAGAAACTTTGAAAAATCATATCTCGCCAAGGTGTTAAATTCTGGTTCTGAAACTTTGCATAGACATTCACAGCATACCTGAGAACCTAATGAACACAGCTGCAGGCATTTCCTACACTCGGGGCGACCACGGTACATCATGGACCATAAATACACATGTGAAGATACTTTGAAAAATCATATCTCGCCAAGGTATTAAATTCTGGTTCTGAAACTTTGCATAGACATTCACAGCATACCTGAGAACCTAATGAACACAGCCGCAGGCATATCCTACACTCGGGGCGACCACGGTACATCATGGACCATAAATACACATGTCTAGAAACTTTGAAAAATCATATCTCGCCAAGGTGTTAAATTCTGGTTCTGAAACTTTGCATAGACATTCACAGCATGCTTGAGAACCTAATGAACACAGCAGCAGGCATATCCTACACTCGGGGCGACCACGGTACATCATGGACCATAAATACACATATGAAGAAACTTTGAAAAATCATATCTCGCCAAGGTGTTAAATTCTGGTTCTGAAACTTTGCATAGACATTCACAGCATACCTGAGAACCTAATGAACACAGCTGCAGGCATTTCCTACACTCGGGGCGACCACGGTACATCATGGACCATAAATACACATATGAAGAAACTTTGAAAAATCATATCTCGCCAAGGTGTTAAATTCTCGTTCTGAAACTTTGCATAGACATTCACAGCATACCTGAGAACCTAATGAACACAACTGCAGGCATATCCTACACTCGGGGCGACCACGGTACATCATGGACCATAAATACACATATGAAGAAACTTTGAAAAATCATATCTTGCCAAGGTGTTAAATTCTCGTTCTGAAACTTTGCATAGACATTCACAGCATACCTGAGAACCTAATGAACACAACTGCAGGCATATCCTACACTCGGGGCGACCACGGTACATCATGGACCATAAATACACATGTCTAGAAACTTTGAAAAATCATATCTTGCCAAGGTGTTAAATTCTGGTTCTGAAACTTTGCATAGACATCCACAGCATGCTTGAGAACCTAATGAACACAGCCGCAGGCATATCCTACACTCGGGGCGACCACGGTACATCATGGACCATAAATACACATGTCTAGAAACTTTGAAAAATCATATCTCGCCAAGGTGTTAAATTCTGGTTCTGAAACTTTGCATAGACATTCACAGCATACCTGAGAACCTAATGAACACAGCTGCAGGCATTTCCTACACTCGGGGCGACCACGGTACATCATGGACCATAAATACACATGTGAAGATACTTTGAAAAATCATATCTCGCCAAGGTATTAAATTCTGGTTCTGAAACTTTGCATAGACATTCACAGCATACCTGAGAACCTAATGAACACAGCCGCAGGCATATCCTACACTCGGGGCGACCACGGTACATCATGGACCATAAATACACATGTCTAGAAACTTTGAAAAATCATATCTCGCCAAGGTGTTAAATTCTGGTTCTGAAACTTTGCATAGACATTCACAGCATGCTTGAGAACCTAATGAACACAGCAGCAGGCATATCCTACACTCGGGGCGACCACGGTACATCATGGACCATAAATACACATATGAAGAAACTTTGAAAAATCATATCTCGCCAAGGTGTTAAATTCTGGTTCTGAAACTTTGCATAGACATTCACAGCATACCTGAGAACCTAATGAACACAGCTGCAGGCATTTCCTACACTCGGGGCGACCACGGTACATCATGGACCATAAATACACATATGAAGAAACTTTGAAAAATCATATCTCGCCAAGGTGTTAAATTCTCGTTCTGAAACTTTGCATAGACATTCACAGCATACCTGAGAACCTAATGAACACAACTGCAGGCATATCCTACACTCGGGGCGACCACGGTACATCATGGACCATAAATACACATATGAAGAAACTTTGAAAAATCATATCTTGCCAAGGTGTTAAATTCTGGTTCTGAAACTTTGCATAGACATCCACAGCATGCTTGAGAACCTAATGAACACAGCCGCAGGCATATCCTACACTCGGGGCGACCACGGTACATCATGGACCATAAATACACATGTCTAGAAACTTTGAAAAATCATATCTCGCCAAGGTGTTAAATTCTGGTTCTGAAACTTTGCATAGACATTCACAGCATACCTGAGAACGTAATGAACACAACTGCAGGCATATCCTACACTCGGGGCGACCACGGTACATCATGGACCATAAATACACATGTCTAGAAACTTTGAAAAATCATATCTCGCCAAGGTATTAAATTCTGGTTCTGAAACTTTGCATAGACATTCACAGCATACCTGAGAACCTAATGAACACAGCTGCAGGCATATCCTACACTCGGGGCGACCACGGTACATCATGGACCATAAATACACATGTCTAGAAACTTTGAAAAATCATATCTCGCCAAGGTATTAAATTCTGGTTCTGAAACTTTGCATAGACATTCACAGCATACCTGAGAACCTAATGAACACAGCCGCAGGCATATCCTACACTCGGGGCGACCACGGTACATCATGGACCATAAATACACATGTCTAGAAACTTTGAAAAACCATATCTCGCCAAGGTATTAAATTCTGGTTCTGAAACTTTGCATAGACATTCACAGCATACCTGAGAACCTAATGAACACAGCCGCAGGCATATCCTACACTCGGGGCGACCACGGTACATCATGGACCATAAATACACATGTGAAGATACTTTGAAAAATCATATCTCGCCAAGGTGTTAAATTCTGGTTCGGAAACTTTGCATAGACATTCACAGCATACCTGAGAACCTAATGAACACAGCCGCAGGCATATCCTACACTCGGGGCGACCACGGTACATCATGGACCATAAATACACATGTCTAGAAACTTTGAAAAACCATATCTCGCCAAGGTATTAAATTCTGGTTCGGAAACTTTGCATAGACATTCACAGCATACCTGAGAACCTAATGAACACAGCCGCAGGCATATCCTACACTCGGGGCGACCACGGTACATCATGGACCATAAATACACATGTGAAGATACTTTGAAAAATCATATCTCGCCAAGGTATTAAATTCTGGTTCTGAAACTTTGCATAGACATTCACAGCATACCTGAGAACCTAATGAACACAGCCGCAGGCATATCCTACACTCGGGGCGACCACGGTACATCATGGACCATAAATACACATGTGAAGATACTTTGAAAAATCATATCTCGCCAAGGTGTTGAATTCTGGTTCTGAAACTTTGCATAGACATTCACAGCATACCTGAGAACCTAATGAACACAGCCGCAGGCATATCCTACACTCGGGGCGACCACGGTACATCATGGACCATAAATACACATGTCTAGAAACTTTGAAAAATCATATCTCGCCAAGGTGTTAAATTCTGGTTCTGAAACTTTGCATAGACATTCACAGCATACCTGAGAACCTAATGAACACAGCTGCAGGCATATCCTACACTCGGGGCGACCACGGTACATCATGGACCATAAATACACATGTCTAGAAACTTTGAAAAATCATATCTCGCCAAGGTATTAAATTCTGGTTCTGAAACTTTGCATAGACATTCACAGCATACCTGAGAACCTAATGAACACAGCTGCAGGCATATCCTACACTCGGGGCGACCACGGTACATCATGGACCATAAATACACATGTCTAGAAACTTTGAAAAATCATATCTCGCCAAGGTGTTAAATTCTGGTTCTGAAACTTTGCATAGACATTCACAGCATACCTGAGAACCTAATGAACACAACGGCAGGCATATCCTACACTCGGGGCGACCACGGTACATCATGGACCATAAATACACATGTGAAGATACTTTGAAAAATCATATCTCGCCAAGGTATTAAATTCTGGTTCTGAAACTTTGCATAGACATTCACAGCATACCTGAGAACCTAATGAACACAACGGCAGGCATATCCTACACTCGGGGCGACCACGGTACATCATGGACCATAAATACACATGTGAAGATACTTTGAAAAATCATATCTCGCCAAGGTGTTAAATTCTGGTTCTGAAACTTTGCATAGACATTCACAGCATACCTGAGAACCCAATGAACACAGCCGCAGGCATATCCTACACTCGGGGCGACCACGGTACATCATGGACCATAAATACACATGTGAAGATACTTTGAAAAATCATATCTCGCCAAGGTGTTAAATTCTGGTTCTGAAACTTTGCATAGACATTCACAGCATACCTGAGAACCTAATGAACACAGCCGCAGGCATATCCTACACTCGGGGCGACCACGGTACATCATGGACCATAAATACACATGTGAAGATACTTTGAAAAATCATATCTCGCCAAGGTGTTAAATTCTGGTTCGGAAACTTTGCATAGACATTCACAGCATACCTGAGAACCTAATGAACACAGCCGCAGGCATATCCTACACTCGGGGCGACCACGGTACATCATGGACCATAAATACACATGTCTAGAAACTTTGAAAAATCATATCTCGCCAAGGTATTAAATTCTGGTTCTGAAACTTTGCATAGACATTCACAGCATACCTGAGAACCTAATGAACACAGCTGCAGGCATATCCTACACTCGGGGCGACCACGGTACATCATGGACCATAAATACACATGTCTAGAAACTTTGAAAAATCATATCTCGCCAAGGTGTTAAATTCTGGTTCTGAAACTTTGCATAGACATTCACAGCATACCTGAGAACCTAATGAACACAGTTGCAGGCATATCCTACACTCGGGGCGACCACGGTACATCATGGACCATAAATACACATGTGAAGATACTTTGAAAAATCATATCTCGCCAAGGTGTTAAATTCTGGTTCGGAAACTTTGCATAGACATTCACAGCATACCTGAGAACCTAATGAACACAGCCGCAGGCATATCCTACACTCGGGGCGACCACGGTACATCATGGACCATAAATACACATGTGAAGATACTTTGAAAAATCATATCTCGCCAAGGTGTTAAATTCTGGTTCTGAAACTTTGCATAGACATTCACAGCATACCTGAGAACCTAATGAACACAGCTGCAGGCATATCCTACACTCGGGGCGACCACGGTACATCATGGACCATAAATACACATGTCTAGAAACTTTGAAAAATCATATCTCGCCAAGGTGTTAAATTCTGGTTCTGAAACTTTGCATAGACATTCACAGCATACCTGAGAACCTAATGAACACAGTTGCAGGCATATCCTACACTCGGGGCGACCACGGTACATCATGGACCATAAATACACATGTGAAGATACTTTGAAAAATCATATCTCGCCAAGGTGTTAAATTCTGGTTCTGAAACTTTGCATAGACATTCACAGCATACCTGAGAACCTAATGAACACAGCCGCAGGCATATCCTACACTCGGGGCGACCACGGTACATCATGGACCATAAATACACATGTGAAGATACTTTGAAAAATCATATCTCGCCAAGGTGTTAAATTCTGGTTCTGAAACTTTGCATAGACATTCACAGCATACCTGAGAACCCAATGAACACAGCCGCAGGCATATCCTACACTCGGGGCGACCACGGTACATCATGGACCATAAATACACATGTGAAGATACTTTGAAAAATCATATCTCGCCAAGGTGTTAAATTCTGGTTCGGAAACTTTGCATAGACATTCACAGCATACCTGAGAACCTAATGAACACAGCCGCAGGCATATCCTACACTCGGGGCGACCACGGTACATCATGGACCATAAATACACATGTGAAGATACTTTGAAAAATCATATCTCGCCAAGGTGTTAAATTCTGGTTCTGAAACTTTGCATAGACATTCACAGCATACCTGAGAACCCAATGAACACAGCCGCAGGCATATCCTACACTCGGGGCGACCACGGTACATCATGGACCATAAATACACATGTGAAGATACTTTGAAAAATCATATCTCGCCAAGGTGTTAAATTCTGGTTCGGAAACTTTGCATAGACATTCACAGCATACCTGAGAACCTAATGAACACAACGGCAGGCATATCCTACACTCGGGGCGACCACGGTACATCATGGACCATAAATACACATGTGAAGATACTTTGAAAAATCATATCTCGCCAAGGTGTTAAATTCTGGTTCGGAAACTTTGCATAGACATTCACAGCATACCTGAGAACCTAATGAACACAGCCGCAGGCATATCCTACACTCGGGGCGACCACGGTACATCATGGACCATAAATACACATGTGAAGATACTTTGAAAAATCATATCTCGCCAAGGTGTTAAATTCTGGTTCGGAAACTTTGCATAGACATTCACAGCATACCTGAGAACCTAATGAACACAGCCGCAGGCATATCCTACACTCGGGGCGACCACGGTACATCATGGACCATAAATACACATGTCTAGAAACTTTGAAAAATCATATCTCGCCAAGGTATTAAATTCTGGTTCTGAAACTTTGCATAGACATTCACAGCATACCTGAGAACCTAATGAACACAGCTGCAGGCATATCCTACACTCGGGGCGACCACGGTACATCATGGACCATAAATACACATGTCTAGAAACTTTGAAAAATCATATCTCGCCAAGGTATTAAATTCTGGTTCTGAAACTTTGCATAGACATTCACAGCATACCTGAGAACCTAATGAACACAGCTGCAGGCATATCCTACACTCGGGGCGACCACGGTACATCATGGACCATAAATACACATGTCTAGAAACTTTGAAAAATCATATCTCGCCAAGGTGTTAAATTCTGGTTCTGAAACTTTGCATAGACATTCACAGCATACCTGAGAACCTAATGAACACAGTTGCAGGCATATCCTACACTCGGGGCGACCACGGTACATCATGGACCATAAATACACATGTGAAGATACTTTGAAAAATCATATCTCGCCAAGGTGTTAAATTCTGGTTCTGAAACTTTGCATAGACATTCACAGCATACCTGAGAACCTAATGAACACAGTTGCAGGCATATCCTACACTCGGGGCGACCACGGTACATCATGGACCATAAATACACATGTCTAGAAACTTTGAAAAATCATATCTCGCCAAGGTGTTAAATTCTGGTTCTGAAACTTTGCATAGACATTCACAGCATACCTGAGAACCTAATGAACACATTTGCAGGCATATCCTACACTCGGGGCGACCACGGTACATCATGGACCATAAATACACATGTGAAGATACTTTGAAAAATCATATCTCGCCAAGGTGTTAAATTCTGGTTCGGAAACTTTGCATAGACATTCACAGCATACCTGAGAACCTAATGAACACAGCCGCAGGCATATCCTACACTTGGGGCGACCACGGTACATCATGGACCATAAATACACATGTGAAGATACTTTGAAAAATCATATCTCGCCAAGGTATTAAATTCTGGTTCTGAAACTTTGCATAGACATTCACAGCATACCTGAGAACCTAATGAACACAGCCGCAGGCATATCCTACACTCGGGGCGACCACGGTACATCATGGACCATAAATACACATGTGAAGATACTTTGAAAAATCATATCTCGCCAAGGTGTTAAATTCTGGTTCTGAAACTTTGCATAGACATTCACAGCATACCTGAGAACCTAATGAACACAGCCGCAGGCATATCCTACACTCGGGGCGACCACGGTACATCATGGACCATAAATACACATGTGAAGATACTTTGAAAAATCATATCTCGCCAAGGTGTTAAATTCTGGTTCGGAAACTTTGCATAGACATTCACAGCATACCTGAGAACCTAATGAACACAGCCGCAGGCATATCCTACACTCGGGGCGACCACGGTACATCATGGACCATAAATACACATGTCTAGAAACTTTGAAAAATCATATCTCGCCAAGGTATTAAATTCTGGTTCTGAAACTTTGCATAGACATTCACAGCATACCTGAGAACCCAATGAACACAGCCGCAGGCATATCCTACACTCGGGGCGACCACGGTACATCATGGACCATAAATACACATGTGAAGATACTTTGAAAAATCATATCTCGCCAAGGTGTTAAATTCTGGTTCTGAAACTTTGCATAGACATTCACAGCATACCTGAGAACCTAATGAACACAGCCGCAGGCATATCCTACACTCGGGGCGACCACGGTACATCATGGACCATAAATACACATGTGAAGATACTTTGAAAAATCATATCTCGCCAAGGTGTTAAATTCTGGTTCTGAAACTTTGCATAGACATTCACAGCATACCTGAGAACCTAATGAACACAGCCGCAGGCATATCCTACACTCGGGGCGACCACGGTACATCATGGACCATAAATACACATGTGAAGATACTTTGAAAAATCATATCTCGCCAAGGTGTTAAATTCTGGTTCTGAAACTTTGCATAGACATTCACAGCATACCTGAGAACCTAATGAACACAGCCGCAGGCATATCCTACACTCGGGGCGACCACGGTACATCATGGACCATAAATACACATATGAAGATACTTTGAAAAATCATATCTCGCCAAGGTATTAAATTCTGGTTCTGAAACTCTGCATAGACATTCACAGCATACCTGAGAACCTAATGAACACAACGGCAGGCATATCCTACACTCGGGGCGACCACGGTACATCATGGACCATAAATACACATGTGAAGATACTTTGAAAAATCATATCTCGCCAAGGTGTTAAATTCTGGTTCTGAAACTTTGCATAGACATTCACAGCATACCTGAGAACCTAATGAACACAGCCGCAGGCATATCCTACACTCGGGGCGACCACGGTACATCATGGACCATAAATACACATGTGAAGATACTTTGAAAAATCATATCTCGCCAAGGTGTTAAATTCTGGTTCGGAAACTTTGCATAGACCTTCACAGCATACCTGAGAACCTAATGAACACAGCCGCAGGCATATCCTACACTCGGGGCGACCACGGTACATCATGGACCATAAATACACATGTTTAGAAACTTTGAAAAATCATATCTCGCCAAGGTGTTAAATTCTGGTTCTGAAACTTTGCATAGACATTCACAGCATACCTGAGAACCTAATGAACACAGCTGCAGGCATATCCTACACTCGGGGCGACCACGGTACATCATGGACCATAAATACACATGTCTAGAAACTTTGAAAAATCATATCTCGCCAAGGTATTGAATTCTGGTTCTGAAACTTTGCATAGACATTCACAGCATACCTGAGAACCTAATGAACACAACTGCAGGCATATCCTACACTCGGGGCGACCACGGTACATCATGGACCATAAATACACATGTCTAGAAACTTTGAAAAATCATATCTCGCCAAGGTATTAAATTCTGGTTCTGAAACTTTGCATAGACATTCACAGCATACCTGAGAACCTAATGAACACAGCTGCAGGCATATCCTACACTCGGGGCGACCACGGTACATCATGGACCATAAATACACATGTCTAGAAACTTTGAAAAATCATATCTCGCCAAGGTATTAAATTCTGGTTCTGAAACTTTGCATAGACATTCACAGCATACCTGAGAACCTAATGAACACAGCTGCAGGCATATCCTACACTCGGGGCGACCACGGTACATCATGGACCATAAATACACATGTCTAGAAACTTTGAAAAATCATATCTCGCCAAGGTGTTAAATTCTGGTTCTGAAACTTTGCATAGACATTCACAGCATACCTGAGAACCTAATGAACACAGCCGCAGGCATATCCTACACTCGGGGCGACCACGGTACATCATGGACCATAAATACACATGTGAAGATACTTTGAAAAATCATATCTCGCCAAGGTGTTAAATTCTGGTTCTGAAACTTTGCATAGACATTCACAGCATACCTGAGAACCTAATGAACACAGCCGCAGGCATATCCTACACTTGGGGCGACCACGGTACATCATGGACCATAAATACACATGTGAAGATACTTTGAAAAATCATATCTCGCCAAGGTATTAAATTCTGGTTCTGAAACTTTGCATAGACATTCACAGCATACCTGAGAACCTAATGAACACAGCCGCAGGCATATCCTACACTCGGGGCGACCACGGTACATCATGGACCATAAATACACATGTGAAGATACTTTGAAAAATCATATCTCGCCAAGGTGTTAAATTCTGGTTCGGAAACTTTGCATAGACATTCACAGCATACCTGAGAACCTAATGAACACAGCCGCAGGCATATCCTACACTTGGGGCGACCACGGTACATCATGGACCATAAATACACATGTGAAGATACTTTGAAAAATCATATCTCGCCAAGGTGTTAAATTCTGGTTCTGAAACTTTGCATAGACATTCACAGCATACCTGAGAACCTAATGAACACAGCCGCAGGCATATCCTACACTCGGGGCGACCACGGTACATCATGGACCATAAATACACATGTGAAGATACTTTGAAAAATCATATCTCGCCAAGGTGTTAAATTCTGGTTCTGAAACTTTGCATAGACATTCACAGCATACCTGAGAACCTAATGAACACAGCTGCAGGCATATCCTACACTCGGGGCGACCACGGTACATCATGGACCATAAATACACATGTCTAGAAACTTTGAAAAATCATATCTCGCCAAGGTGTTAAATTCTGGTTCTGAAACTTTGCATAGACATTCACAGCATACCTGAGAACCTAATGAACACAGTTGCAGGCATATCCTACACTCGGGGCGACCACGGTACATCATGGACCATAAATACACATGTGAAGATACTTTGAAAAATCATATCTCGCCAAGGTGTTAAATTCTGGTTCGGAAACTTTGCATAGACATTCACAGCATACCTGAGAACCTAATGAACACAGCCGCAGGCATATCCTACACTTGGGGCGACCACGGTACATCATGGACCATAAATACACATGTGAAGATACTTTGAAAAATCATATCTCGCCAAGGTATTAAATTCTGGTTCTGAAACTTTGCATAGACATTCACAGCATACCTGAGAACCTAATGAACACAGCCGCAGGCATATCCTACACTCGGGGCGACCACGGTACATCATGGACCATAAATACACATGTGAAGATACTTTGAAAAATCATATCTCGCCAAGGTATTAAATTCTGGTTCTGAAACTTTGCATAGACATTCACAGCATACCTGAGAACCTAATGAACACAGCCGCAGGCATATCCTACACTCGGGGCGACCACGGTACATCATGGACCATAAATACACATGTGAAGATACTTTGAAAAATCATATCTCGCCAAGGTGTTAAATTCTGGTTCTGAAACTTTGCATAGACATTCACAGCATACCTGAGAACCTAATGAACACAGCCGCAGGCATATCCTACACTTGGGGCGACCACGGTACATCATGGACCATAAATACACATGTGAAGATACTTTGAAAAATCATATCTCGCCAAGGTATTAAATTCTGGTTCTGAAACTTTGCATAGACATTCACAGCATACCTGAGAACCTAATGAACACAGCCGCAGGCATATCCTACACTCGGGGCGACCACGGTACATCATGGACCATAAATACACATGTGAAGATACTTTGAAAAATCATATCTCGCCAAGGTGTTAAATTCTGGTTCGGAAACTTTGCATAGACATTCACAGCATACCTGAGAACCTAATGAACACAGCCGCAGGCATATCCTACACTTGGGGCGACCACGGTACATCATGGACCATAAATACACATGTGAAGATACTTTGAAAAATCATATCTCGCCAAGGTATTAAATTCTGGTTCTGAAACTTTGCATAGACATTCACAGCATACCTGAGAACCTAATGAACACAGCCGCAGGCATATCCTACACTTGGGGCGACCACGGTACATCATGGACCATAAATACACATGTGAAGATACTTTGAAAAATCATATCTCGCCAAGGTATTAAATTCTGGTTCTGAAACTTTGCATAGACATTCACAGCATACCTGAGAACCTAATGAACACAGCCGCAGGCATATCCTACACTCGGGGCGACCACGGTACATCATGGACCATAAATACACATGTGAAGATACTTTGAAAAATCATATCTCGCCAAGGTGTTAAATTCTGGTTCTGAAACTTTGCATAGACATTCACAGCATACCTGAGAACCTAATGAACACAGCCGCAGGCATATCCTACACTCGGGGCGACCACGGTACATCATGGACCATAAATACACATGTGAAGATACTTTGAAAAATCATATCTCGCCAAGGTGTTAAATTCTGGTTCGGAAACTTTGCATAGACATTCACAGCATACCTGAGAACCTAATGAACACAGCCGCAGGCATATCCTACACTCGGGGCGACCACGGTACATCATGGACCATAAATACACATGTCTAGAAACTTTGAAAAATCATATCTCGCCAAGGTGTTAAATTCTGGTTCTGAAACTTTGCATAGACATTCACAGCATACCTGAGAACCTAATGAACACAGCCGCAGGCATATCCTACACTCGGGGCGACCACGGTACATCATGGACCATAAATACACATGTGAAGATACTTTGAAAAATCATATCTCGCCAAGGTGTTAAATTCTGGTTCGGAAACTTTGCATAGACATTCACAGCATACCTGAGAACCTAATGAACACAGCCGCAGGCATATCCTACACTCGGGGCGACCACGGTACATCATGGACCATAAATACACATGTGAAGATACTTTGAAAAATCATATCTCGCCAAGGTGTTAAATTCTGGTTCGGAAACTTTGCATAGACATTCACAGCATACCTGAGAACCTAATGAACACAGCCGCAGGCATATCCTACACTCGGGGCGACCACGGTACATCATGGACCATAAATACACATGTGAAGATACTTTGAAAAATCATATCTCGCCAAGGTGTTAAATTCTGGTTCGGAAACTTTGCATAGACATTCACAGCATACCTGAGAACCTAATGAACACAGCCGCAGGCATATCCTACACTCGGGGCGACCACGGTACATCATGGACCATAAATACACATGTCTAGAAACTTTGAAAAATCATATCTCGCCAAGGTGTTAAATTCTGGTTCTGAAACTTTGCATAGACATTCACAGCATACCTGAGAACCTAATGAACACAGCCGCAGGCATATCCTACACTCGGGGCGACCACGGTACATCATGGACCATAAATACACATGTGAAGATACTTTGAAAAATCATATCTCGCCAAGGTGTTAAATTCTGGTTCGGAAACTTTGCATAGACATTCACAGCATACCTGAGAACCTAATGAACACAGCCGCAGGCATATCCTACACTCGGGGCGACCACGGTACATCATGGACCATAAATACACATGTGAAGATACTTTGAAAAATCATATCTCGCCAAGGTATTAAATTCTGGTTCTGAAACTTTGCATAGACATTCACAGCATACCTGAGAACCTAATGAACACAGCCGCAGGCATATCCTACACTCGGGGCGACCACGGTACATCATGGACCATAAATAAACATGTGAAGATACTTTGAAAAATCATATCTCGCCAAGGTGTTAAATTCTGGTTCGGAAACTTTGCATAGACCTTCACAGCATACCTGAGAACCTAATGAACACAGCCGCAGGCATATCCTACACTCGGGGCGACCACGGTACATCATGGACCATAAATACACATGTCTAGAAACTTTGAAAAATCATATCTCGCCAAGGTGTTAAATTCTGGTTCTGAAACTTTGCATAGACATTCACAGCATACCTGAGAACCTAATGAACACAGCCGCAGGCATATCCTACACTCGGGGCGACCACGGTACATCATGGACCATAAATACACATGTGAAGATACTTTGAAAAATCATATCTCGCCAAGGTGTTAAATTCTGGTTCGGAAACTTTGCATAGACATTCACAGCATACCTGAGAACCTAATGAACACAGCCGCAGGCATATCCTACACTCGGGGCGACCACGGTACATCATGGACCATAAATACACATGTGAAGATACTTTGAAAAATCATATCTCGCCAAGGTGTTAAATTCTGGTTCTGAAACTTTGCATAGACATTCACAGCATACCTGAGAACCTAATGAACACAGCCGCAGGCATATCCTACACTCGGGGCGACCACGGTACATCATGGACCATAAATACACATGTGAAGATACTTTGAAAAATCATATCTCGCCAAGGTGTTAAATTCTGGTTCTGAAACTTTGCATAGACATTCACAGCATACCTGAGAACCCAATGAACACAGCCGCAGGCATATCCTACACTCGGGGCGACCACGGTACATCATGGACCATAAATACACATGTGAAGATACTTTGAAAAATCATATCTCGCCAAGGTGTTAAATTCTGGTTCGGAAACTTTGCATAGACATTCACAGCATACCTGAGAACCTAATGAACACAACGGCAGGCATATCCTACACTCGGGGCGACCACGGTACATCATGGACCATAAATACACATGTGAAGATACTTTGAAAAATCATATCTCGCCAAGGTGTTAAATTCTGGTTCTGAAACTTTGCATAGACATTCACAGCATACCTGAGAACCTAATGAACACAGCCGCAGGCATATCCTACACTCGGGGCGACCACGGTACATCATGGACCATAAATACACATGTGAAGATACTTTGAAAAATCATATCTCGCCAAGGTGTTAAATTCTGGTTCTGAAACTTTGCATAGACATTCACAGCATACCTGAGAACCTAATGAACACAGCCGCAGGCATATCCTACACTCGGGGCGACCACGGTACATCATGGACCATAAATACACATGTGAAGATACTTTGAAAAATCATATCTCGCCAAGGTGTTAAATTCTGGTTCGGAAACTTTGCATAGACATTCACAGCATACCTGAGAACCTAATGAACACAGCCGCAGGCATATCCTACACTCGGGGCGACCACGGTACATCATGGACCATAAATACACATGTCTAGAAACTTTGAAAAATCATATCTCGCCAAGGTATTAAATTCTGGTTCTGAAACTTTGCATAGACATTCACAGCATACCTGAGAACCCAATGAACACAGCCGCAGGCATATCCTACACTCGGGGCGACCACGGTACATCATGGACCATAAATACACATGTGAAGATACTTTGAAAAATCATATCTCGCCAAGGTGTTAAATTCTGGTTCGGAAACTTTGCATAGACATTCACAGCATACCTGAGAACCTAATGAACACAGCCGCAGGCATATCCTACACTCGGGGCGACCACGGTACATCATGGACCATAAATACACATGTGAAGATACTTTGAAAAATCATATCTCGCCAAGGTGTTAAATTCTGGTTCTGAAACTTTGCATAGACATTCACAGCATACCTGAGAACCTAATGAACACAGCCGCAGGCATATCCTACACTCGGGGCGACCACGGTACATCATGGACCATAAATACACATGTGAAGATACTTTGAAAAATCATATCTCGCCAAGGTGTTAAATTCTGGTTCTGAAACTTTGCATAGACATTCACAGCATACCTGAGAACCTAATGAACACAGCCGCAGGCATATCCTACACTCGGGGCGACCACGGTACATCATGGACCATAAATACACATGTGAAGATACTTTGAAAAATCATATCTCGCCAAGGTGTTAAATTCTGGTTCTGAAACTTTGCATAGACCTTCACAGCATACCTGAGAACCTAATGAACACAGCCGCAGGCATATCCTACACTCGGGGCGACCACGGTACATCATGGACCATAAATACACATGTTTAGAAACTTTGAAAAATCATATCTCGCCAAGGTGTTAAATTCTGGTTCTGAAACTTTGCATAGACATTCACAGCATACCTGAGAACCTAATGAACACAGCTGCAGGCATATCCTACACTCGGGGCGACCACGGTACATCATGGACCATAAATACACATGTCTAGAAACTTTGAAAAATCATATCTCGCCAAGGTATTGAATTCTGGTTCTGAAACTTTGCATAGACATTCACAGCATACCTGAGAACCTAATGAACACAACTGCAGGCATATCCTACACTCGGGGCGACCACGGTACATCATGGACCATAAATACACATGTCTAGAAACTTTGAAAAATCATATCTCGCCAAGGTATTAAATTCTGGTTCTGAAACTTTGCATAGACATTCACAGCATACCTGAGAACCTAATGAACACAGCTGCAGGCATATCCTACACTCGGGGCGACCACGGTACATCATGGACCATAAATACACATGTGAAGATACTTTGAAAAATCATATCTCGCCAAGGTATTAAATTCTGGTTCTGAAACTTTGCATAGACATTCACAGCATACCTGAGAACCCAATGAACACAGCTGCAGGCATATCCTACACTCGGGGCGACCACGGTACATCATGGACCATAAATACACATGTGAAGATACTTTGAAAAATCATATCTCGCCAAGGTGTTAAATTCTGGTTCGGAAACTTTGCATAGACATTCACAGCATACCTGAGAACCTAATGAACACAGCCGCAGGCATATCCTACACTCGGGGCGACCACGGTACATCATGGACCATAAATACACATGTGAAGATACTTTGAAAAATCATATCTCGCCAAGGTGTTAAATTCTGGTTCTGAAACTTTGCATAGACATTCACAGCATACCTGAGAACCTAATGAACACAGCCGCAGGCATATCCTACACTCGGGGCGACCACGGTACATCATGGACCATAAATACACATGTGAAGATACTTTGAAAAATCATATCTCGCCAAGGTGTTAAATTCTGGTTCTGAAACTTTGCATAGACATTCACAGCATACCTGAGAACCTAATGAACACAGCCGCAGGCATATCCTACACTCGGGGCGACCACGGTACATCATGGACCATAAATACACATGTGAAGATACTTTGAAAAATCATATCTCGCCAAGGTGTTAAATTCTGGTTCTGAAACTTTGCATAGACATTCACAGCATACCTGAGAACCTAATGAACACAGCCGCAGGCATATCCTACACTCGGGGCGACCACGGTACATCATGGACCATAAATACACATATGAAGATACTTTGAAAAATCATATCTCGCCAAGGTATTAAATTCTGGTTCTGAAACTCTGCATAGACATTCACAGCATACCTGAGAACCTAATGAACACAACGGCAGGCATATCCTACACTCGGGGCGACCACGGTACATCATGGACCATAAATACACATGTGAAGATACTTTGAAAAATCATATCTCGCCAAGGTGTTAAATTCTGGTTCTGAAACTTTGCATAGACATTCACAGCATACCTGAGAACCTAATGAACACAGCCGCAGGCATATCCTACACTCGGGGCGACCACGGTACATCATGGACCATAAATACACATGTGAAGATACTTTGAAAAATCATATCTCGCCAAGGTGTTAAATTCTGGTTCGGAAACTTTGCATAGACCTTCACAGCATACCTGAGAACCTAATGAACACAGCCGCAGGCATATCCTACACTCGGGGCGACCACGGTACATCATGGACCATAAATACACATGTTTAGAAACTTTGAAAAATCATATCTCGCCAAGGTGTTAAATTCTGGTTCTGAAACTTTGCATAGACATTCACAGCATACCTGAGAACCTAATGAACACAGCTGCAGGCATATCCTACACTCGGGGCGACCACGGTACATCATGGACCATAAATACACATGTCTAGAAACTTTGAAAAATCATATCTCGCCAAGGTATTGAATTCTGGTTCTGAAACTTTGCATAGACATTCACAGCATACCTGAGAACCTAATGAACACAACTGCAGGCATATCCTACACTCGGGGCGACCACGGTACATCATGGACCATAAATACACATGTCTAGAAACTTTGAAAAATCATATCTCGCCAAGGTATTAAATTCTGGTTCTGAAACTTTGCATAGACATTCACAGCATACCTGAGAACCTAATGAACACAGCTGCAGGCATATCCTACACTCGGGGCGACCACGGTACATCATGGACCATAAATACACATGTGAAGATACTTTGAAAAATCATATCTCGCCAAGGTATTAAATTCTGGTTCTGAAACTTTGCATAGACATTCACAGCATACCTGAGAACCCAATGAACACAGCTGCAGGCATATCCTACACTCGGGGCGACCACGGTACATCATGGACCATAAATACACATGTCTAGAAACTTTGAAAAATCATATCTCGCCAAGGTGTTAAATTCTGGTTCGGAAACTTTGCATAGACATTCACAGCATACCTGAGAACCTAATGAACACAGCCGCAGGCATATCCTACACTCGGGGCGACCACGGTACATCATGGACCATAAATACACATGTGAAGATACTTTGAAAAATCATATCTCGCCAAGGTGTTAAATTCTGGTTCTGAAACTTTGCATAGACATTCACAGCATACCTGAGAACCTAATGAACACAGCCGCAGGCATATCCTACACTCGGGGCGACCACGGTACATCATGGACCATAAATACACATGTGAAGATACTTTGAAAAATCATATCTCGCCAAGGTGTTAAATTCTGGTTCTGAAACTTTGCATAGACATTCACAGCATACCTGAGAACCTAATGAACACAGCCGCAGGCATATCCTACACTCGGGGCGACCACGGTACATCATGGACCATAAATACACATGTGAAGATACTTTGAAAAATCATATCTCGCCAAGGTGTTAAATTCTGGTTCTGAAACTTTGCATAGACATTCACAGCATACCTGAGAACCTAATGAACACAGCCGCAGGCATATCCTACACTCGGGGCGACCACGGTACATCATGGACCATAAATACACATATGAAGATACTTTGAAAAATCATATCTCGCCAAGGTATTAAATTCTGGTTCTGAAACTCTGCATAGACATTCACAGCATACCTGAGAACCTAATGAACACAACGGCAGGCATATCCTACACTCGGGGCGACCACGGTACATCATGGACCATAAATACACATGTGAAGATACTTTGAAAAATCATATCTCGCCAAGGTGTTAAATTCTGGTTCTGAAACTTTGCATAGACATTCACAGCATACCTGAGAACCTAATGAACACAGCCGCAGGCATATCCTACACTCGGGGCGACCACGGTACATCATGGACCATAAATACACATGTGAAGATACTTTGAAAAATCATATCTCGCCAAGGTGTTAAATTCTGGTTCTGAAACTTTGCATAGACATTCACAGCATACCTGAGAACCTAATGAACACAGCCGCAGGCATATCCTACACTCGGGGCGACCACGGTACATCATGGACCATAAATACACATGTGAAGATACTTTGAAAAATCATATCTCGCCAAGGTGTTAAATTCTGGTTCTGAAACTTTGCATAGACATTCACAGCATACCTGAGAACCTAATGAACACAGCCGCAGGCATATCCTACACTCGGGGCGACCACGGTACATCATGGACCATAAATACACATATGAAGATACTTTGAAAAATCATATCTCGCCAAGGTATTAAATTCTGGTTCTGAAACTCTGCATAGACATTCACAGCATACCTGAGAACCTAATGAACACAACGGCAGGCATATCCTACACTCGGGGCGACCACGGTACATCATGGACCATAAATACACATGTGAAGATACTTTGAAAAATCATATCTCGCCAAGGTGTTAAATTCTGGTTCTGAAACTTTGCATAGACATTCACAGCATACCTGAGAACCTAATGAACACAGCCGCAGGCATATCCTACACTCGGGGCGACCACGGTACATCATGGACCATAAATACACATGTGAAGATACTTTGAAAAATCATATCTCGCCAAGGTGTTAAATTCTGGTTCGGAAACTTTGCATAGACCTTCACAGCATACCTGAGAACCTAATGAACACAGCCGCAGGCATATCCTACACTCGGGGCGACCACGGTACATCATGGACCATAAATACACATGTTTAGAAACTTTGAAAAATCATATCTCGCCAAGGTGTTAAATTCTGGTTCTGAAACTTTGCATAGACATTCACAGCATACCTGAGAACCTAATGAACACAGCTGCAGGCATATCCTACACTCGGGGCGACCACGGTACATCATGGACCATAAATACACATGTCTAGAAACTTTGAAAAATCATATCTCGCCAAGGTATTGAATTCTGGTTCTGAAACTTTGCATAGACATTCACAGCATACCTGAGAACCTAATGAACACAGCTGCAGGCATATCCTACACTCGGGGCGACCACGGTACATCATGGACCATAAATACACATGTGAAGATACTTTGAAAAATCATATCTCGCCAAGGTATTAAATTCTGGTTCTGAAACTTTGCATAGACATTCACAGCATACCTGAGAACCTAATGAACACAGCTGCAGGCATATCCTACACTCGGGGCGACCACGGTACATCATGGACCATAAATACACATGTGAAGATACTTTGAAAAATCATATCTCGCCAAGGTATTAAATTCTGGTTCTGAAACTTTGCATAGACATTCACAGCATACCTGAGAACCTAATGAACACAGCTGCAGGCATATCCTACACTCGGGGCGACCACGGTACATCATGGACCATAAATACACATGTCTAGAAACTTTGAAAAATCATATCTCGCCAAGGTATTGAATTCTGGTTCTGAAACTTTGCATAGACATTCACAGCATACCTGAGAACCTAATGAACACAGCTGCAGGCATATCCTACACTCGGGGCGACCACGGTACATCATGGACCATAAATACACATGTGAAGAAACTTTGAAAAATCATATCTCGCCAAGGTATTGAATTCTGGTTCTGAAACTTTGCATAGACATTCACAGCATACCTGAGAACCTAATGAACACAGCTGCAGGCATATCCTACACTCGGGGCGACCACGGTACATCATGGACCATAAATACACATGTCTAGAAACTTTGAAAAATCATATCTCGCCAAGGTATTGAATTCTGGTTCTGAAACTTTGCATAGACATTCACAGCATACCTGAGAACCTAATGAACACAGCTGCAGGCATATCCTACACTCGGGGCGACCACGGTACATCATGGACCATAAATACACATGTCTAGAAACTTTGAAAAATCATATCTCGCCAAGGTATTGAATTCTGGTTCTGAAACTTTGCATAGACATTCACAGCATACCTGAGAACCTAATGAACACAGCTGCAGGCATATCCTACACTCGGGGCGACCACGGTACATCATGGACCATAAATACACATGTCTAGAAACTTTGAAAAATCATATCTCGCCAAGGTATTAAATTCTGGTTCTGAAACTTTGCATAGACATTCACAGCATACCTGAGAACCTAATGAACACAGCTGCAGGCATATCCTACACTCGGGGCGACCACGGTACATCATGGACCATAAATACACATGTGAAGATACTTTGAAAAATCATATCTCGCCAAGGTATTAAATTCTGGTTCTGAAACTTTGCATAGACATTCACAGCATACCTGAGAACCTAATGAACACAGCTGCAGGCATATCCTACACTCGGGGCGACCACGGTACATCATGGACCATAAATACACATGTGAAGATACTTTGAAAAATCATATCTCGCCAAGGTATTAAATTCTGGTTCTGAAACTTTGCATAGACATTCACAGCATACCTGAGAACCTAATGAACACAGCTGCAGGCATATCCTACACTCGGGGCGACCACGGTACATCATGGACCATAAATACACATGTGAAGATACTTTGAAAAATCATATCTCGCCAAGGTATTAAATTCTGGTTCTGAAACTTTGCATAGACATTCACAGCATACCTGAGAACCTAATGAACACAGCTGCAGGCATATCCTACACTCGGGGCGACCACGGTACATCATGGACCATAAATACACATGTGAAGATACTTTGAAAAATCATATCTCGCCAAGGTATTAAATTCTGGTTCTGAAACTTTGCATAGACATTCACAGCATACCTGAGAACCTAATGAACACAGCTGCAGGCATATCCTACACTCGGGGCGACCACGGTACATCATGGACCATAAATACACATGTGAAGATACTTTGAAAAATCATATCTCGCCAAGGTATTAAATTCTGGTTCTGAAACTTTGCATAGACATTCACAGCATACCTGAGAACCTAATGAACACAGCTGCAGGCATATCCTACACTCGGGGCGACCACGGTACATCATGGACCATAAATACACATGTGAAGATACTTTGAAAAATCATATCTCGCCAAGGTATTAAATTCTGGTTCTGAAACTTTGCATAGACATTCACAGCATACCTGAGAACCTAATGAACACAGCTGCAGGCATATCCTACACTCGGGGCGACCACGGTACATCATGGACCATAAATACACATGTCTAGAAACTTTGAAAAATCATATCTCGCCAAGGTATTGAATTCTGGTTCTGAAACTTTGCATAGACATTCACAGCATACCTGAGAACCTAATGAACACAACTGCAGGCATATCCTACACTCGGGGCGACCACGGTACATCATGGACCATAAATACACATGTCTAGAAACTTTGAAAAATCATATCTCGCCAAGGTATTAAATTCTGGTTCTGAAACTTTGCATAGACATTCACAGCATACCTGAGAACCTAATGAACACAGCTGCAGGCATATCCTACACTCGGGGCGACCACGGTACATCATGGACCATAAATACACATGTGAAGATACTTTGAAAAATCATATCTCGCCAAGGTATTAAATTCTGGTTCTGAAACTTTGCATAGACATTCACAGCATACCTGAGAACCCAATGAACACAGCTGCAGGCATATCCTACACTCGGGGCGACCACGGTACATCATGGACCATAAATACACATGTCTAGAAACTTTGAAAAATCATATCTCGCCAAGGTGTTAAATTCTGGTTCGGAAACTTTGCATAGACATTCACAGCATACCTGAGAACCTAATGAACACAGCCGCAGGCATATCCTACACTCGGGGCGACCACGGTACATCATGGACCATAAATACACATGTGAAGATACTTTGAAAAATCATATCTCGCCAAGGTGTTAAATTCTGGTTCTGAAACTTTGCATAGACATTCACAGCATACCTGAGAACCTAATGAACACAGCCGCAGGCATATCCTACACTCGGGGCGACCACGGTACATCATGGACCATAAATACACATGTGAAGATACTTTGAAAAATCATATCTCGCCAAGGTGTTAAATTCTGGTTCTGAAACTTTGCATAGACATTCACAGCATACCTGAGAACCTAATGAACACAGCCGCAGGCATATCCTACACTCGGGGCGACCACGGTACATCATGGACCATAAATACACATGTGAAGATACTTTGAAAAATCATATCTCGCCAAGGTGTTAAATTCTGGTTCTGAAACTTTGCATAGACATTCACAGCATACCTGAGAACCTAATGAACACAGCCGCAGGCATATCCTACACTCGGGGCGACCACGGTACATCATGGACCATAAATACACATGTGAAGATACTTTGAAAAATCATATCTCGCCAAGGTGTTAAATTCTGGTTCTGAAACTTTGCATAGACATTCACAGCATACCTGAGAACCTAATGAACACAGCTGCAGGCATATCCTACACTCGGGGCGACCACGGTACATCATGGACCATAAATACACATGTGAAGATACTTTGAAAAATCATATCTCGCCAAGGTGTTAAATTCTGGTTCGGAAACTTTGCATAGACCTTCACAGCATACCTGAGAACCTAATGAACACAGCCGCAGGCATATCCTACACTCGGGGCGACCACGGTACATCATGGACCATAAATACACATGTTTAGAAACTTTGAAAAATCATATCTCGCCAAGGTGTTAAATTCTGGTTCTGAAACTTTGCATAGACATTCACAGCATACCTGAGAACCTAATGAACACAGCTGCAGGCATATCCTACACTCGGGGCGACCACGGTACATCATGGACCATAAATACACATGTCTAGAAACTTTGAAAAATCATATCTCGCCAAGGTATTGAATTCTGGTTCTGAAACTTTGCATAGACATTCACAGCATACCTGAGAACCTAATGAACACAGCTGCAGGCATATCCTACACTCGGGGCGACCACGGTACATCATGGACCATAAATACACATGTGAAGATACTTTGAAAAATCATATCTCGCCAAGGTATTAAATTCTGGTTCTGAAACTTTGCATAGACATTCACAGCATACCTGAGAACCTAATGAACACAGCTGCAGGCATATCCTACACTCGGGGCGACCACGGTACATCATGGACCATAAATACACATGTGAAGATACTTTGAAAAATCATATCTCGCCAAGGTATTAAATTCTGGTTCTGAAACTTTGCATAGACATTCACAGCATACCTGAGAACCTAATGAACACAGCTGCAGGCATATCCTACACTCGGGGCGACCACGGTACATCATGGACCATAAATACACATGTCTAGAAACTTTGAAAAATCATATCTCGCCAAGGTATTGAATTCTGGTTCTGAAACTTTGCATAGACATTCACAGCATACCTGAGAACCTAATGAACACAGCTGCAGGCATATCCTACACTCGGGGCGACCACGGTACATCATGGACCATAAATACACATGTGAAGATACTTTGAAAAATCATATCTCGCCAAGGTATTAAATTCTGGTTCTGAAACTTTGCATAGACATTCACAGCATACCTGAGAACCTAATGAACACAGCTGCAGGCATATCCTACACTCGGGGCGACCACGGTACATCATGGACCATAAATACACATGTGAAGATACTTTGAAAAATCATATCTCGCCAAGGTATTAAATTCTGGTTCTGAAACTTTGCATAGACATTCACAGCATACCTGAGAACCTAATGAACACAGCTGCAGGCATATCCTACACTCGGGGCGACCACGGTACATCATGGACCATAAATACACATGTGAAGATACTTTGAAAAATCATATCTCGCCAAGGTATTAAATTCTGGTTCTGAAACTTTGCATAGA
Source organism: Caenorhabditis macrosperma (assembly GCA_963932285.1). Classification (NCBI taxonomy): domain Eukaryota; kingdom Metazoa; phylum Nematoda; class Chromadorea; order Rhabditida; family Rhabditidae; genus Caenorhabditis; species Caenorhabditis macrosperma. The sequence goes on from OZ010622.1 coordinate 14,341,779, forward strand.
CATTCACAGCATACCTGAGAACCTAATGAACACAGCTGCAGGCATATCCTACACTCGGGGCGACCACGGTACATCATGGACCATAAATACACATGTGAAGATACTTTGAAAAATCATATCTCGCCAAGGTATTAAATTCTGGTTCTGAAACTTTGCATAGACATTCACAGCATACCTGAGAACCTAATGAACACAGCTGCAGGCATATCCTACACTCGGGGCGACCACGGTACATCATGGACCATAAATACACATGTGAAGATACTTTGAAAAATCATATCTCGCCAAGGTATTAAATTCTGGTTCTGAAACTTTGCATAGACATTCACAGCATACCTGAGAACCTAATGAACACAGCTGCAGGCATATCCTACACTCGGGGCGACCACGGTACATCATGGACCATAAATACACATGTGAAGATACTTTGAAAAATCATATCTCGCCAAGGTATTAAATTCTGGTTCTGAAACTTTGCATAGACATTCACAGCATACCTGAGAACCTAATGAACACAGCTGCAGGCATATCCTACACTCGGGGCGACCACGGTACATCATGGACCATAAATACACATGTCTAGAAACTTTGAAAAATCATATCTCGCCAAGGTATTAAATTCTGGTTCTGAAACTTTGCATAGACATTCACAGCATACCTGAGAACCTAATGAACACAGCTGCAGGCATATCCTACACTCGGGGCGACCACGGTACATCATGGACCATAAATACACATGTGAAGATACTTTGAAAAATCATATCTCGCCAAGGTATTAAATTCTGGTTCTGAAACTTTGCATAGACATTCACAGCATACCTGAGAACCTAATGAACACAGCTGCAGGCATATCCTACACTCGGGGCGACCACGGTACATCATGGACCATAAATACACATGTGAAGATACTTTGAAAAATCATATCTCGCCAAGGTATTAAATTCTGGTTCTGAAACTTTGCATAGACATTCACAGCATACCTGAGAACCTAATGAACACAGCTGCAGGCATATCCTACACTCGGGGCGACCACGGTACATCATGGACCATAAATACACATGTGAAGATACTTTGAAAAATCATATCTCGCCAAGGTATTAAATTCTGGTTCTGAAACTTTGCATAGACATTCACAGCATACCTGAGAACCTAATGAACACAGCTGCAGGCATATCCTACACTCGGGGCGACCACGGTACATCATGGACCATAAATACACATGTGAAGATACTTTGAAAAATCATATCTCGCCAAGGTATTAAATTCTGGTTCTGAAACTTTGCATAGACATTCACAGCATACCTGAGAACCTAATGAACACAGCTGCAGGCATATCCTACACTCGGGGCGACCACGGTACATCATGGACCATAAATACACATGTCTAGAAACTTTGAAAAATCATATCTCGCCAAGGTATTGAATTCTGGTTCTGAAACTTTGCATAGACATTCACAGCATACCTGAGAACCTAATGAACACAACTGCAGGCATATCCTACACTCGGGGCGACCACGGTACATCATGGACCATAAATACACATGTCTAGAAACTTTGAAAAATCATATCTCGCCAAGGTATTAAATTCTGGTTCTGAAACTTTGCATAGACATTCACAGCATACCTGAGAACCTAATGAACACAGCTGCAGGCATATCCTACACTCGGGGCGACCACGGTACATCATGGACCATAAATACACATGTGAAGATACTTTGAAAAATCATATCTCGCCAAGGTATTAAATTCTGGTTCTGAAACTTTGCATAGACATTCACAGCATACCTGAGAACCCAATGAACACAGCTGCAGGCATATCCTACACTCGGGGCGACCACGGTACATCATGGACCATAAATACACATGTCTAGAAACTTTGAAAAATCATATCTCGCCAAGGTGTTAAATTCTGGTTCGGAAACTTTGCATAGACATTCACAGCATACCTGAGAACCTAATGAACACAGCCGCAGGCATATCCTACACTCGGGGCGACCACGGTACATCATGGACCATAAATACACATGTGAAGATACTTTGAAAAATCATATCTCGCCAAGGTGTTAAATTCTGGTTCTGAAACTTTGCATAGACATTCACAGCATACCTGAGAACCTAATGAACACAGCCGCAGGCATATCCTACACTCGGGGCGACCACGGTACATCATGGACCATAAATACACATGTGAAGATACTTTGAAAAATCATATCTCGCCAAGGTGTTAAATTCTGGTTCTGAAACTTTGCATAGACATTCACAGCATACCTGAGAACCTAATGAACACAGCCGCAGGCATATCCTACACTCGGGGCGACCACGGTACATCATGGACCATAAATACACATGTGAAGATACTTTGAAAAATCATATCTCGCCAAGGTGTTAAATTCTGGTTCTGAAACTTTGCATAGACATTCACAGCATACCTGAGAACCTAATGAACACAGCCGCAGGCATATCCTACACTCGGGGCGACCACGGTACATCATGGACCATAAATACACATATGAAGATACTTTGAAAAATCATATCTCGCCAAGGTATTAAATTCTGGTTCTGAAACTCTGCATAGACATTCACAGCATACCTGAGAACCTAATGAACACAACGGCAGGCATATCCTACACTCGGGGCGACCACGGTACATCATGGACCATAAATACACATGTGAAGATACTTTGAAAAATCATATCTCGCCAAGGTGTTAAATTCTGGTTCTGAAACTTTGCATAGACATTCACAGCATACCTGAGAACCTAATGAACACAGCCGCAGGCATATCCTACACTCGGGGCGACCACGGTACATCATGGACCATAAATACACATGTGAAGATACTTTGAAAAATCATATCTCGCCAAGGTGTTAAATTCTGGTTCTGAAACTTTGCATAGACATTCACAGCATACCTGAGAACCTAATGAACACAGCCGCAGGCATATCCTACACTCGGGGCGACCACGGTACATCATGGACCATAAATACACATGTGAAGATACTTTGAAAAATCATATCTCGCCAAGGTGTTAAATTCTGGTTCTGAAACTTTGCATAGACATTCACAGCATACCTGAGAACCTAATGAACACAGCCGCAGGCATATCCTACACTCGGGGCGACCACGGTACATCATGGACCATAAATACACATATGAAGATACTTTGAAAAATCATATCTCGCCAAGGTATTAAATTCTGGTTCTGAAACTCTGCATAGACATTCACAGCATACCTGAGAACCTAATGAACACAACGGCAGGCATATCCTACACTCGGGGCGACCACGGTACATCATGGACCATAAATACACATGTGAAGATACTTTGAAAAATCATATCTCGCCAAGGTGTTAAATTCTGGTTCTGAAACTTTGCATAGACATTCACAGCATACCTGAGAACCTAATGAACACAGCCGCAGGCATATCCTACACTCGGGGCGACCACGGTACATCATGGACCATAAATACACATGTGAAGATACTTTGAAAAATCATATCTCGCCAAGGTGTTAAATTCTGGTTCGGAAACTTTGCATAGACCTTCACAGCATACCTGAGAACCTAATGAACACAGCCGCAGGCATATCCTACACTCGGGGCGACCACGGTACATCATGGACCATAAATACACATGTTTAGAAACTTTGAAAAATCATATCTCGCCAAGGTGTTAAATTCTGGTTCTGAAACTTTGCATAGACATTCACAGCATACCTGAGAACCTAATGAACACAGCTGCAGGCATATCCTACACTCGGGGCGACCACGGTACATCATGGACCATAAATACACATGTCTAGAAACTTTGAAAAATCATATCTCGCCAAGGTATTGAATTCTGGTTCTGAAACTTTGCATAGACATTCACAGCATACCTGAGAACCTAATGAACACAGCTGCAGGCATATCCTACACTCGGGGCGACCACGGTACATCATGGACCATAAATACACATGTGAAGATACTTTGAAAAATCATATCTCGCCAAGGTATTAAATTCTGGTTCTGAAACTTTGCATAGACATTCACAGCATACCTGAGAACCTAATGAACACAGCTGCAGGCATATCCTACACTCGGGGCGACCACGGTACATCATGGACCATAAATACACATGTCTAGAAACTTTGAAAAATCATATCTCGCCAAGGTGTTAAGTTCTGGTTCTGAAACTTTGCATAGACATTCACAGCATACCTGAGAACCTAATGAACACAGCTGCAGGCATATCCTACACTCGGGGCGACCACGGTACATCATGGACCATAAATACACATGTCTAGAAACTTTGAAAAATCATATCTCGCCAAGGTATTAAATTCTGGTTCTGAAACTTTGCATAGACATTCACAGCATACCTGAGAACCTAATGAACACAGCTGCAGGCATATCCTACACTCGGGGCGACCACGGTACATCATGGACCATAAATACACATGTCTAGAAACTTTGAAAAATCATATCTCGCCAAGGTGTTAAGTTCTGGTTCTGAAACTTTGCATAGACATTCACAGCATACCTGAGAACCTAATGAACACAGCCGCAGGCATATCCTACACTCGGGGCGACCACGGTACATCATGGACCATAAATACACATGTCTAGAAACTTTGAAAAATCATATCTCGCCAAGGTATTAAATTCTGGTTCTGAAACTTTGCATAGACATTCACAGCATACCTGAGAACCCAATGAACACAGCTGCAGGCATATCCTACACTCGGGGCGACCACGGTACATCATGGACCATAAATACACATGTGAAGATACTTTGAAAAATCATATCTCGCCAAGGTATTAAATTCTGGTTCTGAAACTTTGCATAGACCTTCACAGCATACCTGAGAACCTAATGAACACAGCCGCAGGCATATCCTACACTCGGGGCGACCACGGTACATCATGGACCATAAATACACATGTTTAGAAACTTTGAAAAATCATATCTCGCCAAGGTGTTAAATTCTGGTTCTGAAACTTTGCATAGACATTCACAGCATACCTGAGAACCTAATGAACACAGCTGCAGGCATATCCTACACTCGGGGCGACCACGGTACATCATGGACCATAAATACACATGTCTAGAAACTTTGAAAAATCATATCTCGCCAAGGTATTAAATTCTGGTTCTGAAACTTTGCATAGACATTCACAGCATACCTGAGAACCCAATGAACACAGCTGCAGGCATATCCTACACTCGGGGCGACCACGGTACATCATGGACCATAAATACACATGTCTAGAAACTTTGAAAAATCATATCTCGCCAAGGTATTAAATTCTGGTTCTGAAACTTTGCATAGACATTCACAGCATACCTGAGAACCCAATGAACACAGCTGCAGGCATATCCTACACTCGGGGCGACCACGGTACATCATGGACCATAAATACACATGTCTAGAAACTTTGAAAAATCATATCTCGCCAAGGTGTTAAATTCTGGTTCTGAAACTTTGCATAGACATTCACAGCATACCTGAGAACCTAATGAACACAGCTGCAGGCATATCCTACACTCGGGGCGACCACGGTACATCATGGACCATAAATACACATGTCTAGAAACTTTGAAAAATCATATCTCGCCAAGGTATTAAATTCTGGTTCTGAAACTTTGCATAGACATTCACAGCATACCTGAGAACCCAATGAACACAGCTGCAGGCATATCCTACACTCGGGGCGACCACGGTACATCATGGACCATAAATACACATGTGAAGATACTTTGAAAAATCATATCTCGCCAAGGTATTGAATTCTGGTTCTGAAACTTTGCATAGACATTCACAGCATACCTGAGAACCTAATGAACACAGCTGCAGGCATATCCTACACTCGGGGCGACCACGGTACATCATGGACCATAAATACACATGTGAAGATACTTTGAAAAATCATATCTCGCCAAGGTATTAAATTCTGGTTCTGAAACTTTGCATAGACATTCACAGCATACCTGAGAACCTAATGAACACAGCTGCAGGCATATCCTACACTCGGGGCGACCACGGTACATCATGGACCATAAATACACATGTCTAGAAACTTTGAAAAATCATATCTCGCCAAGGTGTTAAGTTCTGGTTCTGAAACTTTGCATAGACATTCACAGCATACCTGAGAACCTAATGAACACAGCTGCAGGCATATCCTACACTCGGGGCGACCACGGTACATCATGGACCATAAATACACATGTCTAGAAACTTTGAAAAATCATATCTCGCCAAGGTATTAAATTCTGGTTCTGAAACTTTGCATAGACATTCACAGCATACCTGAGAACCCAATGAACACAGCTGCAGGCATATCCTACACTCGGGGCGACCACGGTACATCATGGACCATAAATACACATGTGAAGATACTTTGAAAAATCATATCTCGCCAAGGTATTAAATTCTGGTTCTGAAACTTTGCATAGACCTTCACAGCATACCTGAGAACCTAATGAACACAGCCGCAGGCATATCCTACACTCGGGGCGACCACGGTACATCATGGACCATAAATACACATGTTTAGAAACTTTGAAAAATCATATCTCGCCAAGGTGTTAAATTCTGGTTCTGAAACTTTGCATAGACATTCACAGCATACCTGAGAACCTAATGAACACAGCTGCAGGCATATCCTACACTCGGGGCGACCACGGTACATCATGGACCATAAATACACATGTCTAGAAACTTTGAAAAATCATATCTCGCCAAGGTATTAAATTCTGGTTCTGAAACTTTGCATAGACATTCACAGCATACCTGAGAACCCAATGAACACAGCTGCAGGCATATCCTACACTCGGGGCGACCACGGTACATCATGGACCATAAATACACATGTCTAGAAACTTTGAAAAATCATATCTCGCCAAGGTATTAAATTCTGGTTCTGAAACTTTGCATAGACATTCACAGCATACCTGAGAACCCAATGAACACAGCTGCAGGCATATCCTACACTCGGGGCGACCACGGTACATCATGGACCATAAATACACATGTCTAGAAACTTTGAAAAATCATATCTCGCCAAGGTATTAAATTCTGGTTCTGAAACTTTGCATAGACATTCACAGCATACCTGAGAACCCAATGAACACAGCTGCAGGCATATCCTACACTCGGGGCGACCACGGTACATCATGGACCATAAATACACATGTGAAGATACTTTGAAAAATCATATCTCGCCAAGGTGTTAAATTCTGGTTCGGAAACTTTGCATAGACCTTCACAGCATACCTGAGAACCTAATGAACACAGCCGCAGGCATATCCTACACTCGGGGCGACCACGGTACATCATGGACCATAAATACACATGTTTAGAAACTTTGAAAAATCATATCTCGCCAAGGTGTTAAATTCTGGTTCTGAAACTTTGCATAGACATTCACAGCATACCTGAGAACCTAATGAACACAGCTGCAGGCATATCCTACACTCGGGGCGACCACGGTACATCATGGACCATAAATACACATGTCTAGAAACTTTGAAAAATCATATCTCGCCAAGGTATTAAATTCTGGTTCTGAAACTTTGCATAGACATTCACAGCATACCTGAGAACCTAATGAACACAACTGCAGGCATATCCTACACTCGGGGCGACCACGGTACATCATGGACCATAAATACACATGTCTAGAAACTTTGAAAAATCATATCTCGCCAAGGTATTAAATTCTGGTTCTGAAACTTTGCATAGACATTCACAGCATACCTGAGAACCTAATGAACACAACTGCAGGCATATCCTACACTCGGGGCGACCACGGTACATCATGGACCATAAATACACATGTCTAGAAACTTTGAAAAATCATATCTCGCCAAGGTATTAAATTCTGGTTCTGAAACTTTGCATAGACATTCACAGCATACCTGAGAACCCAATGAACACAGCTGCAGGCATATCCTACACTCGGGGCGACCACGGTACATCATGGACCATAAATACACATGTCTAGAAACTTTGAAAAATCATATCTCGCCAAGGTATTAAATTCTGGTTCTGAAACTTTGCATAGACATTCACAGCATACCTGAGAACCTAATGAACACAGCTGCAGGCATATCCTACACTCGGGGCGACCACGGTACATCATGGACCATAAATACACATGTCTAGAAACTTTGAAAAATCATATCTCGCCAAGGTATTAAATTCTGGTTCTGAAACTTTGCATAGACATTCACAGCATACCTGAGAACCTAATGAACACAGCTGCAGGCATATCCTACACTCGGGGCGACCACGGTACATCATGGACCATAAATACACATGTCTAGAAACTTTGAAAAATCATATCTCGCCAAGGTATTAAATTCTGGTTCTGAAACTTTGCATAGACATTCACAGCATACCTGAGAACCCAATGAACACAGCCGCAGGCATATCCTACACTCGGGGCGACCACGGTACATCATGGACCATAAATACACATGTTTAGAAACTTTGAAAAATCATATCTCGCCAAGGTGTTAAATTCTGGTTCTGAAACTTTGCATAGACATTCACAGCATACCTGAGAACCTAATGAACACAGCTGCAGGCATATCCTACACTCGGGGCGACCACGGTACATCATGGACCATAAATACACATGTCTAGAAACTTTGAAAAATCATATCTCGCCAAGGTATTAAATTCTGGTTCTGAAACTTTGCATAGACATTCACAGCATACCTGAGAACCTAATGAACACAACTGCAGGCATATCCTACACTCGGGGCGACCACGGTACATCATGGACCATAAATACACATGTCTAGAAACTTTGAAAAATCATATCTCGCCAAGGTATTAAATTCTGGTTCTGAAACTTTGCATAGACATTCACAGCATACCTGAGAACCTAATGAACACAGCTGCAGGCATATCCTACACTCGGGGCGACCACGGTACATCATGGACCATAAATACACATGTCTAGAAACTTTGAAAAATCATATCTCGCCAAGGTATTAAATTCTGGTTCTGAAACTTTGCATAGACATTCACAGCATACCTGAGAACCTAATGAACACAGCTGCAGGCATATCCTACACTCGTGGCGACCACGGTACATCATGGACCATAAATACACATGTCTAGAAACTTTGAAAAATCATATCTCGCCAAGGTATTAAATTCTGGTTCTGAAACTTTGCATAGACATTCACAGCATACCTGAGAACCTAATGAACACAGCTGCAGGCATATCCTACACTCGGGGCGACCACGGTACATCATGGACCATAAATACACATGTCTAGAAACTTTGAAAAATCATATCTCGCCAAGGTATTAAATTCTGGTTCTGAAACTTTGCATAGACATTCACAGCATACCTGAGAACCCAATGAACACAGCTGCAGGCATATCCTACACTCGGGGCGACCACGGTACATCATGGACCATAAATACACATGTGAAGATACTTTGAAAAATCATATCTCGCCAAGGTATTAAATTCTGGTTCTGAAACTTTGCATAGACATTCACAGCATACCTGAGAACCTAATTAACACAGCCGCAGGCATATCCTACACTCGGGGCGACCACGGTACATCATGGACCATAAATACACATGTCTAGAAACTTTGAAAAATCATATCTCGCCAAGGTGTTAAATTCTGGTTCTGAAACTTTGCATAGACATTCACAGCATACCTGAGAACCTAATGAACACAGCTGCAGGCATATCCTACACTCGGGGCGACCACGGTACATCATGGACCATAAATACACATGTCTAGAAACTTTGAAAAATCATATCTCGCCAAGGTATTAAATTCTGGTTCTGAAACTTTGCATAGACATTCACAGCATACCTGAGAACCCAATGAACACAGCCGCAGGCATATCCTACACTCGGGGCGACCACGGTACATCATGGACCATAAATACACATGTCTAGAAACTTTGAAAAATCATATCTCGCCAAGGTATTAAATTCTGGTTCGGAAACTTTGCATAGACATTCACAGCATACCTGAGAACCTAATGAACACAGCCGCAGGCATATCCTACACTCGGGGCGACCACGGTACATCATGGACCATAAATACACATGTGAAGATACTTTGAAAAATCATATCTCGCCAAGGTGTTAAATTCTGGTTCGGAAACTTTGCATAGACATTCACAGCATACCTGAGAACCTAATGAACACAGCCGCAGGCATATCCTACACTCGGGGCGACCACGGTACATCATGGACCATAAATACACATGTGAAGATACTTTGAAAAATCATATCTCGCCAAGGTGTTAAATTCTGGTTCGGAAACTTTGCATAGACATTCACAGCATACCTGAGAACCTAATGAACACAGCCGCAGGCATATCCTACACTCGGGGCGACCACGGTACATCATGGACCATAAATACACATGTGAAGATACTTTGAAAAATCATATCTCGCCAAGGTGTTAAATTCTGGTTCGGAAACTTTGCATAGACCTTCACAGCATACCTGAGAACCTAATGAACACAGCCGCAGGCATATCCTACACTCGGGGCGACCACGGTACATCATGGACCATAAATACACATGTCTAGAAACTTTGAAAAATCATATCTCGCCAAGGTGTTAAATTCTGGTTCTGAAACTTTGCATAGACATTCACAGCATACCTGAGAACCTAATGAACACAGCTGCAGGCATATCCTACACTCGGGGCGACGACGGTACATCATGGACCATAAATACACATGTCTAGAAACTTTGAAAAATCATATCTCGCCAAGGTATTAAATTCTGGTTCTGAAACTTTGCATAGACATTCACAGCATACCTGAGAACCTAATGAACACAGCTGCAGGCATATCCTACACTCGGGGCGACCACGGTACATCATGGACCATAAATACACATGTCTAGAAACTTTGAAAAATCATATCTCGCCAAGGTATTAAATTCTGGTTCTGAAACTTTGCATAGACATTCACAGCATACCTGAGAACCTAATGAACACAGCCGCAGGCATATCCTACACTCGGGGCGACCACGGTACATCATGGACCATAAATACACATGTGAAGATACTTTGAAAAATCATATCTCGCCAAGGTGTTAAATTCTGGTTCTGAAACTCTGCATAGACATTCACAGCATACCTGAGAACCTAATGAACACAGCCGCAGGCATATCCTACACTCGGGGCGACCACGGTACATCATGGACCATAAATACACATGTGAAGATACTTTGAAAAATCATATCTCGCCAAGGTGTTAAATTCTGGTTCGGAAACTTTGCATAGACATTCACAGCACACCTGAGAACCTAATGAACACAGCTGCAGGCATATCCTACACTCGGGGCGACGACGGTACATCATGGACCATAAATACACATGTCTAGAAACTTTGAAAAATCATATCTCGCCAAGGTATTAAATTCTGGTTCTGAAACTTTGCATAGACATTCACAGCATACCTGAGAACCCAATGAACACAGCCGCAGGCATATCCTACACTCGGGGCGACCACGGTACATCATGGACCATAAATACACATGTCTAGAAACTTTGAAAAATCATATCTCGCCAAGGTGTTAAATTCTGGTTCTGAAACTCTGCATAGACATTCACAGCATACCTGAGAACCTAATGAACACAGCCGCAGGCATATCCTACACTCGGGGCGACCACGGTACATCATGGACCATAAATACACATGTGAAGATACTTTGAAAAATCATATCTCGCCAAGGTGTTAAATTCTGGTTCTGAAACTCTGCATAGACATTCACAGCATACCTGAGAACCTAATGAACACAGCCGCAGGCATATCCTACACTCGGGGCGACCACGGTACATCATGGACCATAAATACACATGTGAAGATACTTTGAAAAATCATATCTCGCCAAGGTGTTAAATTCTGGTTCGGAAACTTTGCATAGACATTCACAGCACACCTGAGAACCTAATGAACACAGCTGCAGGCATATCCTACACTCGGGGCGACGACGGTACATCATGGACCATAAATACACATGTCTAGAAACTTTGAAAAATCATATCTCGCCAAGGTATTAAATTCTGGTTCGGAAACTTTGCATAGACATTCACAGCACACCTGAGAACCTAATGAACACAGCTGCAGGCATATCCTACACTCGGGGCGACCACGGTACATCATGGACCATAAATACACATGTCTAGAAACTTTGAAAAATCATATCTCGCCAAGGTGTTAAATTCTGGTTCTGAAACTCTGCATAGACATTCACAGCATACCTGAGAACCTAATGAACACAGCCGCAGGCATATCCTACACTCGGGGCGACCACGGTACATCATGGACCATAAATACACATGTGAAGATACTTTGAAAAATCATATCTCGCCAAGGTGTTAAATTCTGGTTCTGAAACTTTGCATAGACATTCACAGCATACCTGAGAACCTAATGAACACAGCCGCAGGCATATCCTACACTCGGGGCGACCACGGTACATCATGGACCATAAATACACATGTCTAGAAACTTTGAAAAATCATATCTCGCCAAAGTATTAAATTCTGGTTCTGAAACTTTGCATAGACATTCACAGCATACCTGAGAACCTAATGAACACAGCTGCAGGCATATCCTACACTCGGGGCGACCACGGTACATCATGGACCATAAATACACATGTCTAGAAACTTTGAAAAATCATATCTCGCCAAGGTGTTAAATTCTGGTTCTGAAACTTTGCATAGACATTCACAGCATACCTGAGAACCTAATGAACACAGCTGCAGGCATATCCTACACTCGGGGCGACCACGGTACATCATGGACCATAAATACACATGTGAAGATACTTTGAAAAATCATATCTCGCCAAGGTGTTAAATTCTGGTTCTGAAACTTTGCATAGACATTCACAGCATACCTGAGAACCTAATGAACACAGCCGCAGGCATATCCTACACTCGGGGCGACCACGGTACATCATGGACCATAAATACACATGTGAAGATACTTTGAAAAATCATATCTCGCCAAGGTGTTAAATTCTGGTTCGGAAACTTTGCATAGACATTCACAGCACACCTGAGAACCTAATGAACACAGCTGCAGGCATATCCTACACTCGGGGCGACGACGGTACATCATGGACCATAAATACACATGTCTAGAAACTTTGAAAAATCATATCTCGCCAAGGTATTAAATTCTGGTTCTGAAACTTTGCATAGACATTCACAGCATACCTGAGAACCTAATGAACACAGCCGCAGGCATATCCTACACTCGGGGCGACCACGGTACATCATGGACCATAAATACACATGTGAAGATACTTTGAAAAATCATATCTCGCCAAGGTGTTAAATTCTGGTTCGGAAACTTTGCATAGACATTCACAGCACACCTGAGAACCTAATGAACACAGCTGCAGGCATATCCTACACTCGGGGCGACGACGGTACATCATGGACCATAAATACACATGTCTAGAAACTTTGAAAAATCATATCTCGCCAAGGTGTTAAATTCTGGTTCTGAAACTTTGCATAGACATTCACAGCATACCTGAGAACCTAATGAACACAGCTGCAGGCATATCCTACACTCGGGGCGACCACGGTACATCATGGACCATAAATACACATGTCTAGAAACTTTGAAAAATCATATCTCGCCAAGGTGTTAAATTCTGGTTCTGAAACTTTGCATAGACATTCACAGCATACCTGAGAACCTAATGAACACAGCCGCAGGCATATCCTACACTCGGGGCGACCACGGTACATCATGGACCATAAATACACATGTGAAGATACTTTGAAAAATCATATCTCGCCAAGGTGTTAAATTCTGGTTCGGAAACTTTGCATAGACATTCACAGCACACCTGAGAACCTAATGAACACAGCTGCAGGCATATCCTACACTCGGGGCGACGACGGTACATCATGGACCATAAATACACATGTCTAGAAACTTTGAAAAATCATATCTCGCCAAGGTGTTAAATTCTGGTTCTGAAACTTTGCATAGACATTCACAGCATACCTGAGAACCTAATGAACACAGCCGCAGGCATATCCTACACTCGGGGCGACCACGGTACATCATGGACCATAAATACACATGTGAAGATACTTTGAAAAATCATATCTCGCCAAGGTGTTAAATTCTGGTTCGGAAACTTTGCATAGACATTCACAGCACACCTGAGAACCTAATGAACACAGCTGCAGGCATATCCTACACTCGGGGCGACGACGGTACATCATGGACCATAAATACACATGTCTAGAAACTTTGAAAAATCATATCTCGCCAAGGTATTAAATTCTGGTTCTGAAACTTTGCATAGACATTCACAGCATACCTGAGAACCTAATGAACACAGCTGCAGGCATATCCTACACTCGGGGCGACCACGGTACATCATGGACCATAAATACACATGTGAAGATACTTTGAAAAATCATATCTCGCCAAGGTGTTAAATTCTGGTTCGGAAACTTTGCATAGACATTCACAGCATACCTGAGAACCTAATGAACACAGCTGCAGGCATATCCTACACTCGGGGCGACCACGGTACATCATGGACCATAAATACACATGTGAAGATACTTTGAAAAATCATATCTCGCCAAGGTGTTAAATTCTGGTTCGGAAACTTTGCATAGACATTCACAGCACACCTGAGAACCTAATGAACACAGCTGCAGGCATATCCTACACTCGGGGCGACGACGGTACATCATGGACCATAAATACACATGTCTAGAAACTTTGAAAAATCATATCTCGCCAAGGTATTAAATTCTGGTTCTGAAACTTTGCATAGACATTCACAGCATACCTGAGAACCTAATGAACACAGCTGCAGGCATATCCTACACTCGGGGCGACCACGGTACATCATGGACCATAAATACACATGTCTAGAAACTTTGAAAAATCATATCTCGCCAAGGTGTTAAATTCTGGTTCTGAAACTTTGCATAGACATTCACAGCATACCTGAGAACCCAATGAACACAGCTGCAGGCATATCCTACACTCGGGGCGACCACGGTACATCATGGACCATAAATACACATGTGAAGATACTTTGAAAAATCATATCTCGCCAAGGTGTTAAATTCTGGTTCGGAAACTTTGCATAGACATTCACAGCATACCTGAGAACCTAATGAACACAGCCGCAGGCATATCCTACACTCGGGGCGACCACGGTACATCATGGACCATAAATACACATGTGAAGATACTTTGAAAAATCATATCTCGCCAAGGTATTAAATTCTGGTTCTGAAACTTTGCATAGACATTCACAGCATACCTGAGAACCTAATGAACACAGCTGCAGGCATATCCTACACTCGGGGCGACCACGGTACATCATGGACCATAAATACACATGTGAAGATACTTTGAAAAATCATATCTCGCCAAGGTGTTAAATTCTGGTTCTGAAACTTTGCATAGACATTCACAGCATACCTGAGAACCTAATGAACACAGCTGCAGGCATATCCTACACTCGGGGCGACCACGGTACATCATGGACCATAAATACACATGTGAAGATACTTTGAAAAATCATATCTCGCCAAGGTATTAAATTCTGGTTCTGAAACTTTGCATAGACATTCACAGCATACCTGAGAACCTAATGAACACAGCCGCAGGCATATCCTACACTCGGGGCGACCACGGTACATCATGGACCAAAAATACACATATGTATTATGACTCTAGAAACTTTGAAAAATCATATCTCGCCAAGGTATTAAATTCTGGTTCTGAAACTTTGCATAGACATTCACAGCATACCTGAGAACCTAATGAACACAGCTGCAGGCATATCCTACACTCGGGGCGACCACGGTACATCATGGACCATAAATACACATGTCTAGAAACTTTGAAAAATCATATCTCGCCAAGGTATTAAATTCTGGTTCTGAAACTTTGCATAGACATTCACAGCATACCTGAGAACCTAATGAACACAGCTGCAGGCATATCCTACACTCGGGGCGACCACGGTACATCATGGACCATAAATACACATGTGAAGATACTTTGAAAAATCATATCTCGCCAAGGTGTTAAATTCTGGTTCGGAAACTTTGCATAGACATTCACAGCATACCTGAGAACCTAATGAACACAGCCGCAGGCATATCCTACACTCGGGGCGACCACGGTACATCATGGACCAAAAATACACATATGTATTATGACTCTAGAAACTTTGAAAAATCATATCTCGCCAAGGTATTAAATTCTGGTTCTGAAACTTTGCATAGACATTCACAGCATACCTGAGAACCTAATGAACACAGCCGCAGGCATATCCTACACTCGGGGCGACCACGGTACATCATGGACCATAAATACACATGTGAAGATACTTTGAAAAATCATATCTCGCCAAGGTGTTAAATTCTGGTTCGGAAACTTTGCATAGACATTCACAGCATACCTGAGAACCTAATGAACACAGCTGCAGGCATATCCTACACTCGGGGCGACCACGGTACATCATGGACCATAAATACACATGTCTAGAAACTTTGAAAAATCATATCTCGCCAAGGTATTAAATTCTGGTTCTGAAACTTTGCATAGACATTCACAGCATACCTGAGAACCTAATGAACACAGCCGCAGGCATATCCTACACTCGGGGCGACCACGGTACATCATGGACCATAAATACACATGTGAAGATACTTTGAAAAATCATATCTCGCCAAGGTGTTAAATTCTGGTTCGGAAACTTTGCATAGACATTCACAGCACACCTGAGAACCTAATGAACACAGCTGCAGGCATATCCTACACTCGGGGCGACCACGGTACATCATGGACCATAAATACACATGTCTAGAAACTTTGAAAAATCATATCTCGCCAAGGTATTAAATTCTGGTTCTGAAACTTTGCATAGACATTCACAGCATACCTGAGAACCTAATGAACACAGCTGCAGGCATATCCTACACTCGGGGCGACCACGGTACATCATGGACCATAAATACACATGTCTAGAAACTTTGAAAAATCATATCTCGCCAAGGTATTAAATTCTGGTTCTGAAACTTTGCATAGACATTCACAGCATACCTGAGAACCTAATGAACACAGCCGCAGGCATATCCTACACTCGGGGCGACCACGGTACATCATGGACCATAAATACACATGTGAAGATACTTTGAAAAATCATATCTCGCCAAGGTGTTAAATTCTGGTTCGGAAACTTTGCATAGACATTCACAGCATACCTGAGAACCTAATGAACACAGCTGCAGGCATATCCTACACTCGGGGCGACCACGGTACATCATGGACCATAAATACACATGTGAAGATACTTTGAAAAATCATATCTCGCCAAGGTGTTAAATTCTGGTTCGGAAACTTTGCATAGACATTCACAGCATACCTGAGAACCTAATGAACACAGCCGCAGGCATATCCTACACTCGGGGCGACCACGGTACATCATGGACCAAAAATACACATATGTATTATGACTCTAGAAACTTTGAAAAATCATATCTCGCCAAGGTATTAAATTCTGGTTCTGAAACTTTGCATAGACATTCACAGCATACCTGAGAACCTAATGAACACAGCCGCAGGCATATCCTACACTCGGGGCGACCACGGTACATCATGGACCATAAATACACATGTGAAGATACTTTGAAAAATCATATCTCGCCAAGGTGTTAAATTCTGGTTCGGAAACTTTGCATAGACATTCACAGCATACCTGAGAACCTAATGAACACAGCTGCAGGCATATCCTACACTCGGGGCGACCACGGTACATCATGGACCATAAATACACATGTCTAGAAACTTTGAAAAATCATATCTCGCCAAGGTATTAAATTCTGGTTCTGAAACTTTGCATAGACATTCACAGCATACCTGAGAACCTAATGAACACAGCCGCAGGCATATCCTACACTCGGGGCGACCACGGTACATCATGGACCATAAATACACATGTGAAGATACTTTGAAAAATCATATCTCGCCAAGGTGTTAAATTCTGGTTCGGAAACTTTGCATAGACATTCACAGCACACCTGAGAACCTAATGAACACAGCTGCAGGCATATCCTACACTCGGGGCGACCACGGTACATCATGGACCATAAATACACATGTCTAGAAACTTTGAAAAATCATATCTCGCCAAGGTATTAAATTCTGGTTCTGAAACTTTGCATAGACATTCACAGCATACCTGAGAACCTAATGAACACAGCTGCAGGCATATCCTACACTCGGGGCGACCACGGTACATCATGGACCATAAATACACATGTCTAGAAACTTTGAAAAATCATATCTCGCCAAGGTATTAAATTCTGGTTCTGAAACTTTGCATAGACATTCACAGCATACCTGAGAACCTAATGAACACAGCCGCAGGCATATCCTACACTCGGGGCGACCACGGTACATCATGGACCATAAATACACATGTGAAGATACTTTGAAAAATCATATCTCGCCAAGGTGTTAAATTCTGGTTCGGAAACTTTGCATAGACATTCACAGCACACCTGAGAACCTAATGAACACAGCTGCAGGCATATCCTACACTCGGGGCGACCACGGTACATCATGGACCATAAATACACATGTCTAGAAACTTTGAAAAATCATATCTCGCCAAGGTATTAAATTCTGGTTCTGAAACTCTGCATAGACATTCACAGCATACCTGAGAACCTAATGAACACAGCCGCAGGCATATCCTACACTCGGGGCGACCACGGTACATCATGGACCATAAATACACATGTGAAGATACTTTGAAAAATCATATCTCGCCAAGGTGTTAAATTCTGGTTCGGAAACTTTGCATAGACATTCACAGCATACCTGAGAACCTAATGAACACAGCTGCAGGCATATCCTACACTCGGGGCGACGACGGTACATCATGGACCATAAATACACATGTCTAGAAACTTTGAAAAATCATATCTCGCCAAGGTATTAAATTCTGGTTCTGAAACTTCGCATAGACATTCACAGCATACCTGAGAACCTAATGAACACAGCTGCAGGCATATCCTACACTCGGGGCGACCACGGTACATCATGGACCATAAATACACATGTGAAGATACTTTGAAAAATCATATCTCGCCAAGGTGTTAAATTCTGGTTCGGAAACTTTGCATAGACATTCACAGCATACCTGAGAACCTAATGAACACAGCTGCAGGCATATCCTACACTCGGGGCGACCACGGTACATCATGGACCATAAATACACATGTCTAGAAACTTTGAAAAATCATATCTCGCCAAGGTATTAAATTCTGGTTCTGAAACTTTGCATAGACATTCACAGCATACCTGAGAACCTAATGAACACAGCTGCAGGCATATCCTACACTCGGGGCGACCACGGTACATCATGGACCATAAATACACATGTCTAGAAACTTTGAAAAATCATATCTCGCCAAGGTATTAAATTCTGGTTCTGAAACTTTGCATAGACATTCACAGCATACCTGAGAACCTAATGAACACAGCTGCAGGCATATCCTACACTCAGGGCGACCACGGTACATCATGGACCATAAATACACATGTCTAGAAACTTTGAAAAATCATATCTCGCCAAGGTATTAAATTCTGGTTCTGAAACTTTGCATAGACATTCACAGCATACCTGAGAACCTAATGAACACAGCCGCAGGCATATCCTACACTCGGGGCGACCACGGTACATCATGGACCATAAATACACATGTGAAGATACTTTGAAAAATCATATCTCGCCAAGGTGTTAAATTCTGGTTCTGAAACTCTGCATAGACATTCACAGCATACCTGAGAACCTAATGAACACAGCTGCAGGCATATCCTACACTCAGGGCGACCACGGTACATCATGGACCATAAATACACATGTCTAGAAACTTTGAAAAATCATATCTCGCCAAGGTATTAAATTCTGGTTCTGAAACTTCGCATAGACATTCACAGCATACCTGAGAACCTAATGAACACAGCTGCAGGCATATCCTACACTCGGGGCGACCACGGTACATCATGGACCATAAATACACATGTGAAGATACTTTGAAAAATCATATCTCGCCAAGGTGTTAAATTCTGGTTCTGAAACTCTGCATAGACATTCACAGCATACCTGAGAACCTAATGAACACAGCTGCAGGCATATCCTACACTCGGGGCGACCACGGTACATCATGGACCATAAATACACATGTCTAGAAACTTTGAAAAATCATATCTCGCCAAGGTGTTAAATTCTGGTTCTGAAACTTTGCATAGACATTCACAGCATACCTGAGAACCTAATGAACACAGCTGCAGGCATATCCTACACTCGGGGCGACCACGGTACATCATGGACCATAAATACACATGTGAAGATACTTTGAAAAATCATATCTCGCCAAGGTGTTAAATTCTGGTTCGGAAACTTTGCATAGACATTCACAGCATACCTGAGAACCTAATGAACACAGCTGCAGGCATATCCTACACTCGGGGCGACCACGGTACATCATGGACCATAAATACACATGTCTAGAAACTTTGAAAAATCATATCTCGCCAAGGTATTAAATTCTGGTTCGGAAACTTTGCATAGACATTCACAGCATACCTGAGAACCTAATGAACACAGCCGCAGGCATATCCTACACTCGGGGCGACCACGGTACATCATGGACCAAAAATACACATATGTATTATGACTCTAGAAACTTTGAAAAATCATATCTCGCCAAGGTATTAAATTCTGGTTCGGAAACTTTGCATAGACATTCACAGCATACCTGAGAACCTAATGAACACAGCTGCAGGCATATCCTAAACTCGGGGCGACCACGGTACATCATGGACCATAAATACACATATGTATTATGACTCTAGAAACTTTGAAAAATCATATCTCGCCAAGGTATTAAATTCTGGTTCTGGAACTTTGCATAGACATTCACAGCATACCTGAGAACCTAATGAACACAACTGCAGGCATATCCTACACTCGGGGCGACCACGGTACATCATGGACCATAAATACACATGTCTAGAAACTTTGAAAAATCATATCTCGCCAAGGTGTTAAATTCTGGTTCTGAAACTCTGCATAGACATTCACAGCATACCTGAGAACCTAATGAACACAGCCGCAGGCATATCCTACACTCGGGGCGACCACGGTACATCATGGACCATAAATACACATGTGAAGATACTTTGAAAAATCATATCTCGCCAAGGTGTTAAATTCTGGTTCTGAAACTTTGCATAGACATTCACAGCATACCTGAGAACCCAATGAACACAGCTGCAGGCATATCCTACACTCGGGGCGACCACGGTACATCATGGACCATAAATACACATGTGAAGATACTTTGAAAAATCATATCTCGCCAAGGTGTTAAATTCTGGTTCTGAAACTTTGCATAGACATTCACAGAATACCTGAGAACCCAATGAACACAGCTGCAGGCATATCCTACACTCGGGGCGACCACGGTACATCATGGACCATAAATACACATGTCTAGAAACTTTGAAAAATCATATCTCGCCAAGGTATTAAATTCTGGTTCTGAAACTTTGCATAGACATTCACAGCATACCTGAGAACCCAATGAACACAGCTGCAGGCATATCCTACACTCGGGGCGACCACGGTACATCATGGACCATAAATACACATGTGAAGATACTTTGAAAAATCATATCTCGCCAAGGTGTTAAATTCTGGTTCTGAAACTTTGCATAGACATTCACAGCACACCTGAGAACCTAATGAACACAGCTGCAGGCATATCCTACACTCGGGGCGACCACGGTACATCATGGACCATAAATACACATGTCTAGAAACATTGAAAAATCATATCTCGCCAAGGTATTAAATTCTGGTTCTGAAACTTTGCATAGACATTCACAGCATACCTGAGAACCCAATGAACACAGCTGCAGGCATATCCTACACTCGGGGCGACCACGGTACATCATGGACCATAAATACACATGTGAAGATACTTTGAAAAATCATATCTCGCCAAGGTGTTAAATTCTGGTTCTGAAACTTCGCATAGACATTCACAGCATACCTGAGAACCTAATGAACACAGCTGCAGGCATATCCTACACTCGGGGCGACCACGGTACATCATGGACCATAAATACACATGTGAAGATACTTTGAAAAATCATATCTCGCCAAGGTATTAAATTCTGGTTCTGAAACTTTGCATAGACATTCACAGCATACCTGAGAACCTAATGAACACAGCTGCAGGCATATCCTACACTCGGGGCGACCACGGTACATCATGGACCATAAATACACATGTCTAGAAACTTTGAAAAATCATATCTCGCCAAGGTATTAAATTCTGGTTCTGAAACTTTGCATAGACATTCACAGCATACCTGAGAACCTAATGAACACAACTGCAGGCATATCCTACACTCGGGGCGACCACGGTACATCATGGACCATAAATACACATGTCTAGAAACTTTGAAAAATCATATCTCGCCAAGGTGTTAAATTCTGGTTCTGAAACTTTGCATAGACATTCACAGCATACCTGAGAACCTAATGAACACAGCTGCAGGCATATCCTACACTCGGGGCGACCACGGTACATCATGGACCATAAATACACATGTCTAGAAACTTTGAAAAATCATATCTCGCCAAGGTGTTAAATTCTGGTTCTGAAACTTTGCATAGACATTCACAGCATACCTGAGAACCTAATGAACACAGCTGCAGGCATATCCTACACTCGGGGCGACCACGGTACATCATGGACCATAATTACACATGTCTAGAAACTTTGAAAAATCATATCTCGCCAAGGTGTTAAATTCTGGTTCTGAAACTTTGCATAGACATTCACAGCATACCTGAGAACCTAATGAACACAACTGCAGGCATATCCTACACTCGGGGCGACCACGGTACATCATGGACCATAAATACACATGTCTAGAAACTTTGAAAAATCATATCTCGCCAAGGTATTAAATTCTGGTTCTGAAACTTTGCATAGACATTCACAGCATACCTGAGAACCTAATGAACACAACTGCAGGCATATCCTACACTCGGGGCGACCACGGTACATCATGGACCATAAATACACATGTCTAGAAACTTTGAAAAATCATATCTCGCCAAGGTGTTAAATTCTGGTTCTGAAACTTTGCATAGACATTCACAGCATACCTGAGAACCTAATGAACACAGCTGCAGGCATATCCTACACTCGGGCGACCACGGTACATCATGGACCATAAATACACATGTCTAGAAACTTTGAAAAATCATATCTCGCCAAGGTGTTAAATTCTGGTTCTGAAACTTTGCATAGACATTCACAGCATACCTGAGAACCTAATGAACACAGCTGCAGGCATATCCTACACTCGGGGCGACCACGGTACATCATGGACCATAAATACACATGTCTAGAAACTTTGAAAAATCATATCTCGCCAAGGTATTAAATTCTGGTTCGGAAACTTTGCATAGACATTCACAGCACACCTGAGAACCTAATGAACACAGCTGCAGGCATATCCTACACTCGGGGCGACCACGGTACATCATGGACCATAAATACACATGTCTAGAAACTTTGAAAAATCATATCTCGCCAAGGTATTAAATTCTGGTTCTGAAACTTTGCATAGACATTCACAGCATACCTGAGAACCTAATGAACACAACTGCAGGCATATCCTACACTCGGGGCGACCACGGTACATCATGGACCATAAATACACATGTCTAGAAACTTTGAAAAATCATATCTCGCCAAGGTGTTAAATTCTGGTTCTGAAACTTTGCATAGACATTCACAGCATACCTGAGAACCTAATGAACACAGCTGCAGGCATATCCTACACTCGGGGCGACCACGGTACATCATGGACCATAAATACACATGTCTAGAAACTTTGAAAAATCATATCTCGCCAAGGTGTTAAATTCTGGTTCTGAAACTTTGCATAGACATTCACAGCATACCTGAGAACCTAATGAACACAGCTGCAGGCATATCCTACACTCGGGGCGACCACGGTACATCATGGACCATAAATACACATGTCTAGAAACTTTGAAAAATCATATCTCGCCAAGGTGTTAAATTCTGGTTCTGAAACTTTGCATAGACATTCACAGCATACCTGAGAACCTAATGAACACAGCTGCAGGCATATCCTACACTCGGGCGACCACGGTACATCATGGACCATAAATACACATGTCTAGAAACTTTGAAAAATCATATCTCGCCAAGGTATTAAATTCTGGTTCTGAAACTTTGCATAGACATTCACAGCATACCTGAGAACCTAATGAACACAACTGCAGGCATATCCTACACTCGGGGCGACCACGGTACATCATGGACCATAAATACACATGTCTAGAAACTTTGAAAAATCATATCTCGCCAAGGTGTTAAATTCTGGTTCTGAAACTTTGCATAGACATTCACAGCACACCTGAGAACCTAATGAACACAGCCGCAGGCATATCCTACACTCGGGGCGACCACGGTACATCATGGACCATAAATACACATGTCTAGAAACTTTGAAAAATCATATCTCGCCAAGGTATTAAATTCTGGTTCTGAAACTTTGCATAGACATTCACAGCATACCTGAGAACCTAATGAACACAACTGCAGGCATATCCTACACTCGGGGCGACCACGGTACATCATGGACCATAAATACACATGTCTAGAAACTTTGAAAAATCATATCTCGCCAAGGTGTTAAATTCTGGTTCTGAAACTTTGCATAGACATTCACAGCATACCTGAGAACCTAATGAACACAGCCGCAGGCATATCCTACACTCGGGGCGACCACGGTACATCATGGACCATAAATACACATGTCTAGAAACTTTGAAAAATCATATCTCGCCAAGGTATTAAATTCTGGTTCTGAAACTTTGCATAGACATTCACAGCATACCTGAGAACCTAATGAACACAGCTGCAGGCATATCCTACACTCGGGGCGACCACGGTACATCATGGACCATAAATACACATGTCTAGAAACTTTGAAAAATCATATCTCGCCAAGGTGTTAAATTCTGGTTCTGAAACTTTGCATAGCCATTCACAGCACACCTGAGAACCTAATGAACACAGCTGCAGGCATATCCTACACTCGGGGCGACCACGGTACATCATGGACCATAAATACACATGTCTAGAAACTTTGAAAAATCATATCTCGCCAAGGTATTAAATTCTGGTTCTGAAACTTTGCATAGACATTCACAGCATACCTGAGAACCTAATGAACACAGCCGCAGGCATATCCTACACTCGGGGCGACCACGGTACATCATGGACCATAAATACACATGTCTAGAAACTTTGAAAAATCATATCTCGCCAAGGTGTTAAATTCTGGTTCTGAAACTTTGCATAGACATTCACAGCAAACCTGAGAACCTAATGAACACAGCCGCAGGCATATCCTACACTCGGGGCGACCACGGTACATCATGGACCATAAATACACATGTCTAGAAACTTTGAAAAATCATATCTCGCCAAGGTATTAAATTCTGGTTCTGAAACTTTGCATAGACATTCACAGCATACCTGAGAACCTAATGAACACAGCCGCAGGCATATCCTACACTCGGGGCGACCACGGTACATCATGGACCATAAATACACATGTCTAGAAACTTTGAAAAATCATATCTCGCCAAGGTATTAAATTCTGGTTCTGAAACTTTGCATAGACATTCACAGCAAACCTGAGAACCTAATGAACACAGCTGCAGGCATATCCTACACTCGGGGCGACCACGGTACATCATGGACCATAAATACACATGTGAAGATACTTTGAAAAATCATATCTCGCCAAGGTATTAAATTCTGGTTCTGAAACTTTGCATAGACATTCACAGCATACCTGAGAACCTAATGAACACAGCCGCAGGCATATCCTACACTCGGGGCGACCACGGTACATCATGGACCATAAATACACATGTCTAGAAACTTTGAAAAATCATATCTCGCCAAGGTATTAAATTCTGGTTCTGAAACTTTGCATAGACATTCACAGCATACCTGAGAACCTAATGAACACAGCCGCAGGCATATCCTACACTCGGGGCGACCACGGTACATCATGGACCATAAATACACATGTCTAGAAACTTTGAAAAATCATATCTCGCCAAGGTATTAAATTCTGGTTCTGAAACTTTGCATAGACATTCACAGCAAACCTGAGAACCTAATGAACACAGCTGCAGGCATATCCTACACTCGGGGCGACCACGGTACATCATGGACCATAAATACACATGTCTAGAAACTTTGAAAAATCATATCTCGCCAAGGTATTAAATTCTGGTTCTGAAACTTTGCATAGACATTCACAGCATACCTGAGAACCTAATGAACACAGCCGCAGGCATATCCTACACTCGGGGCGACCACGGTACATCATGGACCATAAATACACATGTCTAGAAACTTTGAAAAATCATATCTCGCCAAGGTATTAAATTCTGGTTCTGAAACTTTGCATAGACATTCACAGCAAACCTGAGAACCTAATGAACACAGCTGCAGGCATATCCTACACTCGGGGCGACCACGGTACATCATGGACCATAAATACACATGTCTAGAAACTTTGAAAAATCATATCTCGCCAAGGTATTAAATTCTGGTTCGGAAACTTTGCATAGACATTCACAGCACACCTGAGAACCTAATGAACACAGCTGCAGGCATATCCTACACTCGGGGCGACCACGGTACATCATGGACCATAAATACACATATGTATTATGACTCTAGAAACTTTGAAAAATCATATCTCGCCAAGGTATTAAATTCTGGTTCTGAAACTTTGCATAGACATTCACAGCATACCTGAGAACCTAATGAACACAGCTGCAGGCATATCCTACACTCGGGGCGACCACGGTACATCATGGACCATAAATACACATGTGAAGAAACTTTGAAAAATCATATCTCGCCAAGGTATTAAATTCTGGTTCGGAAACTTTGCATAGACATTCGCAGCACACCTGAGAACCTAATGAACACAGCTGCAGGCATATCCTACACTCGGGGCGACCACGGTACATCATGGACCATAAATACACATATGTATTATGACTCTAGAAACTTTGAAAAATCATATCTCGCCAAGGTGTTAAATTCTGGTTCTGAAACTTTGCATAGACATTCACAGCATACCTGAGAACCTAATGAACACAGCCGCAGGCATATCCTACACTCGGGGCGACCACGGTACATCATGGACCATAAATACACATGTCTAGAAACTTTGAAAAATCATATCTCGCCAAGGTGTTAAATTCTGGTTCTGAAACTTTGCATAGACATTCACAGCATACCTGAGAACCTAATGAACACAGCCGCAGGCATATCCTACACTCGGGGCGACCACGGTACATCATGGACCATAAATACACATGTCTAGAAACTTTGAAAAATCATATCTCGCCAAGGTGTTAAATTCTGGTTCTGAAACTTTGCATAGACATTCACAGCAAACCTGAGAACCTAATGAACACAGCTGCAGGCATATCCTACACTCGGGGCGACCACGGTACATCATGGACCATAAATACACATGTCTAGAAACTTTGAAAAATCATATCTCGCCAAGGTATTAAATTCTGGTTCTGAAACTTTGCATAGACATTCACAGCAAACCTGAGAACCTAATGAACACAGCTGCAGGCATATCCTACACTCGGGGCGACCACGGTACATCATGGACCATAAATACACATGTCTAGAAACTTTGAAAAATCATATCTCGCCAAGGTGTTAAATTCTGGTTCTGAAACTTTGCATAGACATTCACAGCAAACCTGAGAACCTAATGAACACAGCTGCAGGCATATCCTACACTCGGGGCGACCACGGTACATCATGGACCATAAATACACATGTCTAGAAACTTTGAAAAATCATATCTCGCCAAGGTATTAAATTCTGGTTCGGAAACTTTGCATAGACATTCACAGCATACCTGAGAACCTAATGAACACAGCTGCAGGCATATCCTAGACTCGGGGCGACCACGGTACATCATGGACCATAAATACACATGTCTAGAAACTTTGAAAAATCATATCTCGCCAAGGTGTTAAATTCTGGTTCTGAAACTTTGCATAGACATTCACAGCATACCTGAGAACCTAATGAACACAGCCGCAGGCATATCCTACACTCGGGGCGACCACGGTACATCATGGACCATAAATACACATATGTATTATGACTCTAGAAACTTTGAAAAATCATATCTCGCCAAGGTGTTAAATTCTGGTTCTGAAACTTTGCATAAACATTCACAGCATACCTGAGAACCTAATGAACACAGCCGCAGGCATATCCTACACTCGGGGCGACCACGGTACATCATGGACCATAAATACACATGTCTAGAAACTTTGAAAAATCATATCTCGCCAAGGTGTTAAATTCTGGTTCTGAAACTTCGCATAGACATTCACAGCATACCTGAGAACCTAATGAACACAACGGCAGGCATATCCTACACTCGGGGCGACCACGGTACATCATGGACCATAAATACACATGTCTAGAAACTTTGAAAAATCATATCTCGCCAAGGTGTTAAATTCTGGTTCTGAAACTTTGCATAGACATTCACAGCACACCTGAGAACCTAATGAACACAACTGCAGGCATATCCTACACTCGGGGCGACCACGGTACATCATGGACCATAAATACACATATGTATTATGACTCTAGAAACTTTGAAAAATCATATCTCGCCAAGGTGTTAAATTCTGGTTCTGAAACTTTGCATAGACATTCACAGCATACCTGAGAACCTAATGAACACAGCTGCAGGCATATCCTACACTCGGGGCGACCACGGTACATCATGGACCATAAATACACATGTCTAGAAACTTTGAAAAATCATATCTCGCCAAGGTGTTAAATTCTGGTTCTGAAACTTTGCATAGACATTCACAGCATACCTGAGAACCCAATGAACACAGCTGCAGGCATATCCTACACTCGGGGCGACCACGGTACATCATGGACCATAAATACACATGTCTAGAAACTTTGAAAAATCATATCTCGCCAAGGTGTTAAATTCTGGTTCTGAAACTTTGCATAGACATTCACAGCATACCTGAGAACCCAATGAACACAGCTGCAGGCATATCCTACACTCGGGGCGACCACGGTACATCATGGACCATAAATACACATGTGAAGAAACTTCGAAAAATCATATCTCGCCAAGGTGTTAAATTCTGGTTCCGAAACTTTGCATAGACATTCACAGCACACCTGAGAACCTAATGAACACAACTGCAGGCATATCCTACACTCGGGGCGACCACGGTACATCATGGACCATAAATACACATGTCTAGAAACTTTGAAAAATCATATCTCGCCAAGGTGTTAAATTCTGGTTCTGAAACTTTGCATAGACATTCACAGCATACCTGAGAACCTAATGAACACAGCTGCAGGCATATCCTACACTCGGGGCGACCACGGTACATCATGGACCATAAATACACATGTGAAGAAACTTCGAAAAATCATATCTCGCCAAGGTGTTAAATTCTGGTTCCGAAACTTTGCATAGACATTCACAGCACACCTGAGAACCTAATGAACACAACTGCAGGCATATCCTACACTCGGGGCGACCACGGTACATCATGGACCATAAATACACATGTCTAGAAACTTTGAAAAATCATATCTCGCCAAGGTGTTAAATTCTGGTTCTGAAACTTTGCATAGACATTCACAGCATACCTGAGAACCCAATGAACACAGCTGCAGGCATATCCTACACTCGGGGCGACCACGGTACATCATGGACCATAAATACACATGTCTAGAAACTTTGAAAAATCATATCTCGCCAAGGTGTTAGATTCTGGTTCTGAAACTTTGCATAGACATTCACAGCATACCTGAGAACCTAATGAACACAACTGCAGGCATATCCTACACTCGGGGCGACCACGGTACATCATGGACCATAAATACACATGTCTAGAAACTTTGAAAAATCATATCTCGCCAAGGTGTTAAATTCTGGTTCTGAAACTTTGCATAGCCATTCACAGCACACCTGAGAACCTAATGAACACAACTGCAGGCATATCCTACACTCGGGGCGACCACGGTACATCATGGACCATAAATACACATGTGAAGAAACTTTGAAAAATCATATCTCGCCAAGGTGTTAAATTCTGGTTCTGAAACTTTGCATAGACATTCACAGCATACCTGAGAACCTAATGAACACAACTGCAGGCATATCCTACACTCGGGGCGACCACGGTACATCATGGACCATAAATACACATGTCTAGAAACTTTGAAAAATCATATCTCGCCAAGGTGTTAAATTCTGGTTCTGAAACTTTGCATAGACATTCACAGCATACCTGAGAACCTAATGAACACAGCTGCAGGCATATCCTACACTCGGGGCGACCACGGTACATCATGGACCATAAATACACATGTCTAGAAACTTTGAAAAATCATATCTCGCCAAGGTGTTAAATTCTGGTTCTGAAACTTTGCATAGACATTCACAGCATACCTGAGAACCCAATGAACACAGCTGCAGGCATATCCTACACTCGGGGCGACCACGGTACATCATGGACCATAAATACACATGTCTAGAAACTTTGAAAAATCATATCTCGCCAAGGTGTTAGATTCTGGTTCTGAAACTTTGCATAGACATTCACAGCATACCTGAGAACCTAATGAACACAACTGCAGGCATATCCTACACTCGGGGCGACCACGGTACATCATGGACCATAAATACACATGTCTAGAAACTTTGAAAAATCATATCTCGCCAAGGTGTTAAATTCTGGTTCTGAAACTTTGCATAGCCATTCACAGCACACCTGAGAACCTAATGAACACAACTGCAGGCATATCCTACACTCGGGGCGACCACGGTACATCATGGACCATAAATAGACATGTGAAGAAACTTTGAAAAATCATATCTCGCCAAGGTGTTAAATTCTGGTTCTGAAACTTTGCATAGACATTCACAGCATACCTGAGAACCTAATGAACACAACTGCAGGCATATCCTACACTCGGGGCGACCACGGTACATCATGGACCATAAATACACATATGTATTATGACTCTAGAAACTTTGAAAAATCATATCTCGCCAAGGTGTTAAATTCTGGTTCTGAAACTTTGCATAGACATTCACAGCATACCTGAGAACCCAATGAACACAGCTGCAGGCATATCCTACACTCGGGGCGACCACGGTACATCATGGACCATAAATAGACATATGAAGAAACTTTGAAAAATCATATCTCGCCAAGGTATTAAATTCTGGTTCTGAAACTTTGCATAGACATTCACAGCATACCTGAGAACCTAATGAACACAACTGCAGGCATATCCTACACTCGGGGCGACCACGGTACATCATGGACCATAAATAGACATATGAAGAAACTTTGAAAAATCATATCTCGCCAAGGTATTAAATTCCGGTTCTGAAACTTTGCATAGACATTCACAGCATACTTAAGAACCTAATGAACACAACTGCAGGCATATCCTACACTCGGGGCGACCACGGTACATCATGGACCATAAATACACATATGAAGAAACTTTGAAAAATCATATCTCGCCAAGGTGTTAAATTCTGGTTCCGAAACTTTGCATAGACATTCACAGCACACCTGAGAACCTAATGAACACAACTGCAGGCATATCCTACACTCGGGGCGACCACGGTACATCATGGACCATAAATACACATGTCTAGAAACTTTGAAAAATCATATCTCGCCAAGGTGTTAGATTCTGGTTCTGAAACTTTGCATAGACATTCACAGCATACCTGAGAACCTAATGAACACAACTGCAGGCATATCCTACACTCGGGGCGACCACGGTACATCATGGACCATAAATACACATGTCTAGAAACTTTGAAAAATCATATCTCGCCAAGGTGTTAAATTCTGGTTCTGAAACTTTGCATAGACATTCACAGCACACCTGAGAACCTTATGAACACAACTGCAGGCATATCCTACACTCGGGGCGACCACGGTACATCATGGACCATAAATACACATGTCTAGAAACTTTGAAAAATCATATCTCGCCAAGGTGTTAGATTCTGGTTCTGAAACTTTGCATAGACATTCACAGCATACCTGAGAACCTAATGAACACAGCCGCAGGCATATCCTACACTCGGGGCGACCACGGTACATCATGGACCATAAATACACATGTCTAGAAACTTTGAAAAATCATATCTCGCCAAGGTGTTAAATTCTGGTTCTGAAACTTCGCATAGACATTCACAGCACACCTGAGAACCTAATGAACACAACTGCAGGCATATCCTACACTCGGGGCGACCACGGTACATCATGGACCATAAATACACATGTCTAGAAACTTTGAAAAATCATATCTCACCAAGGTGTTAAATTCTGGTTCCGAAACTTTGCATAGACATTCACAGCACACCTGAGAACCTAATGAACACAACTGCAGGCATATCCTACACTCGGGGCGACCACGGTACATCATGGACCATAAATACACATGTCTAGAAACTTTGAAAAATCATATCTCGCCAAGGTGTTAAATTCTGGTTCTGAAACTTTGCATAGCCATTCACAGCACACCTGAGAACCTAATGAACACAACTGCAGGCATATCCTACACTCGGGGCGACCACGGTACATCATGGACCATAAATACACATGTCTAGAAACTTTGAAAAATCATATCTCGCCAAGGTGTTAGATTCTGGTTCTGAAACTTTGCATAGACATTCACAGCATACCTGAGAACCTAATGAACACAGCCGCAGGCATATCCTACACTCGGGGCGACCACGGTACATCATGGACCATAAATACACATGTCTAGAAACTTTGAAAAATCATATCTCGCCAAGGTGTTAAATTCTGGTTCTGAAACTTTGCATAGACATTCACAGCATACCTGAGAACCTAATGAACACAGCCGCAGGCATATCCTACACTCGGGGCGACCACGGTACATCATGGACCATAAATACACATGTCTAGAAACTTTGAAAAATCATATCTCGCCAAGGTGTTAAATTCTGGTTCTGAAACTTTGCATAGACATTCACAGCATACCTGAGAACCTAATGAACACAACGGCAGGCATATCCTACACTCGGGGCGACCACGGTACATCATGGACCATAAATACACATGTCTAGAAACTTTGAAAAATCATATCTCGCCAAGGTGTTAAATTCTGGTTCTGAAACTTTGCATAGCCATTCACAGCACACCTGAGAACCTAATGAACACAACTGCAGGCATATCCTACACTCGGGGCGACCACGGTACATCATGGACCATAAATACACATGTCTAGAAACTTTGAAAAATCATATCTCGCCAAGGTATTAAATTCTGGTTCTGAAACTTTGCATAGACATTCACAGCATACCTGAGAACCTAATGAACACAGCCGCAGGCATATCCTACACTCGGGGCGACCACGGTACATCATGGACCATAAATACACATGTCTAGAAACTTTGAAAAATCATATCTCGCCAAGGTGTTAAATTCTGGTTCTGAAACTTTGCATAGACATTCACAGCATACCTGAGAACCTAATGAACACAGCCGCAGGCATATCCTACACTCGGGGCGACCACGGTACATCATGGACCATAAATACACATGTCTAGAAACTTTGAAAAATCATATCTCGCCAAGGTATTAAATTCTGGTTCTGAAACTTTGCATAGACATTCACAGCATACCTGAGAACCTAATGAACACAACTGCAGGCATATCCTACACTCGGGGCGACCACGGTACATCATGGACCATAAATACACATATGTATTATGACTCTAGAAACTTTGAAAAATCATATCTCGCCAAGGTGTTAAATTCTGGTTCTGAAACATTTTGCATGGACATTCACAGCATACCTGAGAACCTAATGAACACAGCCGCAGGCATATCCTACACTCGGGGCGACCACGGTACATCATGGATCATAAATACACATGTCTAGAAACTTTGAAAAATCATATCTCGCCAAGGTATTAAATTCTGGTTCTGAAACTTTGCATAGACATTCACAGCATACCTGAGAACCCAATGAACACAGCTGCAGGCATATCCTACACTCGGGGCGACCACGGTACATCATGGACCATAAATACACATGTGAAGAAACTTTGAAAAATCATATCTCGCCAAGGTATTAAATTCTGGTTCTGAAACTTTGCATAGACATTCACAGCATACCTGAGAACCCAATGAACACAGCTGCAGGCATATCCTACACTCGGGGCGACCACGGTACATCATGGACCATAAATACACATGTGAAGAAACTTTGAAAAATCATATCTCGCCAAGGTGTTAAATTCTGGTTCCGAAACTTTGCATAGACATTCACAGCACACCTGAGAACCTAATGAACACAGCCGCAGGCATATCCTACACTCGGGGCGACCACGGTACATCATGGACCATAAATACACATGTGAAGAAACTTTGAAAAATCATATCTCGCCAAGGTGTTAAATTCTGGTTCTGAAACATTTTGCATGGACATTCACAGCATACCTGAGAACCTAATGAACACAGCCGCAGGCATATCCTACACTCGGGGCGACCACGGTACATCATGGATCATAAATACACATGTCTAGAAACTTTGAAAAATCATATCTCGCCAAGGTATTAAATTCTGGTTCTGAAACTTTGCATAGACATTCACAGCATACCTGAGAACCCAATGAACACAGCTGCAGGCATATCCTACACTCGGGGCGACCACGGTACATCATGGACCATAAATACACATGTGAAGAAACTTTGAAAAATCATATCTCGCCAAGGTATTAAATTCTGGTTCTGAAACTTTGCATAGACATTCACAGCATACCTGAGAACCCAATGAACACAGCTGCAGGCATATCCTACACTCGGGGCGACCACGGTACATCATGGACCATAAATACACATGTGAAGAAACTTTGAAAAATCATATCTCGCCAAGGTGTTAAATTCTGGTTCCGAAACTTTGCATAGACATTCACAGCACACCTGAGAACCTAATGAACACAACTGCAGGCATATCCTACACTCGGGGCGACCACGGTACATCATGGACCATAAATACACATGTCTAGAAACTTTGAAAAATCATATCTCGCCAAGGTATTAAATTCTGGTTCTGAAACTTTGCATAGACATTCACAGCATACCTGAGAACCTAATGAACACAGCCGCAGGCATATCCTACACTCGGGGCGACCACGGTACATCATGGACCATAAATACACATGTCTAGAAACTTTGAAAAATCATATCTCGCCAAGGTGTTAAATTCTGGTTCTGAAACTTCGCATAGACATTCACAGCATACCTGAGAACCTAATGAACACAACTGCAGGCATATCCTACACTCGGGGCGACCACGGTACATCATGGACCATAAATACACATGTCTAGAAACTTTGAAAAATCATATCTCGCCAAGGTATTAAATTCTGGTTCTGAAACTTTGCATAGACATTCACAGCATACCTGAGAACCTAATGAACACAGCCGCAGGCATATCCTACACTCGGGGCGACCACGGTACATCATGGACCATAAATACACATGTCTAGAAACTTTGAAAAATCATATCTCGCCAAGGTGTTAAATTCTGGTTCTGAAACTTCGCATAGACATTCACAGCATACCTGAGAACCTAATGAACACAACGGCAGGCATATCCTACACTCGGGGCGACCACGGTACATCATGGACCATAAATACACATATGTATTATGACTCTAGAAACTTTGAAAAATCATATCTCGCCAAGGTATTAAATTCTGGTTCGGAAACTTTGCATAGACATTCACAGCACACCTGAGAACCTAATGAACACAGCTGCAGGCATATCCTACACTCGGGGCGACCACGGTACATCATGGACCATAAATACACATATGTATTATGACTCTAGAAACTTTGAAAAATCATATCTCGCCAAGGTATTAAATTCTGGTTCTGAAACTTTGCATAGACATTCACAGCACACCTGAGAACCTAATGAACACAGCTGCAGGCATATCCTACACTCGGGGCGACCACGGTACATCATGGACCATAAATACACATGTCTAGAAACTTTGAAAAATCATATCTCGCCAAGGTATTAAATTCTGGTTCTGAAACTTTGCATAGACATTCACAGCATACCTGAGAACCTAATGAACACAACTGCAGGCATATCCTACACTCGGGGCGACCACGGTACATCATGGACCATAAATACACATGTCTAGAAACTTTGAAAAATCATATCTCGCCAAGGTATTAAATTCTGGTTCTGAAACTTTGCATAGACATTCACAGCACACCTGAGAACCTAATGAACACAGCTGCAGGCATATCCTACACTCGGGGCGACCACGGTACATCATGGACCATAAATACACATGTCTAGAAACTTTGAAAAATCATATCTCGCCAAGGTGTTAAATTCTGGTTCTGAAACTTTGCATAGACATTCACAGCATACCTGAGAACCTAATGAACACAGCTGCAGGCATATCCTACACTCGGGGCGACCACGGTACATCATGGACCATAAATACACATGTCTAGAAACTTTGAAAAATCATATCTCGCCAAGGTGTTAAATTCTGGTTCTGAAACTTCGCATAGACATTCACAGCATACCTGAGAACCTAATGAACACAGCCGCAGGCATATCCTACACTCGGGGCGACCACGGTACATCATGGACCATAAATACACATGTCTAGAAACTTTGAAAAATCATATCTCGCCAAGGTGTTAAATTCTGGTTCTGAAACTTCGCATAGACATTCACAGCATACCTGAGAACCTAATGAACACAACTGCAGGCATATCCTACACTCGGGGCGACCACGGTACATCATGGACCATAAATACACATGTCTAGAAACTTTGAAAAATCATATCTCGCCAAGGTGTTAAATTCTGGTTCTGAAACTTCGCATAGACATTCACAGCATACCTGAGAACCTAATGAACACAGCCGCAGGCATATCCTACACTCGGGGCGACCACGGTACATCATGGACCATAAATACACATGTCTAGAAACTTTGAAAAATCATATCTCGCCAAGGTATTAAATTCTGGTTCTGAAACTTTGCATAGACATTCACAGCATACCTGAGAACCTAATGAACACAGCTGCAGGCATATCCTACACTCGGGGCGACCACGGTACATCATGGACCATAAATACACATGTCTAGAAACTTTGAAAAATCATATCTCGCCAAGGTATTAAATTCTGGTTCTGAAACTTTGCATAGACATTCACAGCATACCTGAGAACCTAATGAACACAGCCGCAGGCATATCCTACACTCGGGGCGACCACGGTACATCATGGACCATAAATACACATATGTATTATGACTCTAGAAACTTTGAAAAATCATATCTCGCCAAGGTATTAAATTCTGGTTCTGAAACTTTGCATAGACATTCACAGCATACCTGAGAACCTAATGAACACAACGGCAGGCATATCCTACACTCGGGGCGACCACGGTACATCATGGACCATAAATACACATATGTATTATGACTCTAGAAACTTTGAAAAATCATATCTCGCCAAGGTATTAAATTCTGGTTCTGAAACTTTGCATAGACATTCACAGCATACCTGAGAACCTAATGAACACAGCCGCAGGCATATCCTACACTCGGGGCGACCACGGTACATCATGGACCATAAATACACATATGTATTATGACTCTAGAAACTTTGAAAAATCATATCTCGCCAAGGTATTAAATTCTGGTTCTGAAACTTTGCATAGATATTCACAGCATACCTGAGAACCTAATGAACACAGCTGCAGGCATATCCTACACTCGGGGCGACCACGGTACATCATGGACCATAAATACACATATGTATTATGACTCTAGAAACTTTGAAAAATCATATCTCGCCAAGGTATTAAATTCTGGTTCTGAAACTTTGCATAGACATTCACAGCATACCTGAGAACCTAATGAACACAGCTGCAGGCATATCCTACACTCGGGGCGACCACGGTACATCATGGACCATAAATACACATATGTATTATGACTCTAGAAACTTTGAAAAATCATATCTCGCCAAGGTGTTAAATTCTGGTTCTGAAACTTTGCATAGACATTCACAGCACACCTGAGAACCTAATGAACACAGCTGCAGGCATATCCTACACTCGGGGCGACCACGGTACATCATGGACCATAAATACACACGTCTGGAAACTTTGAAAAATCATATCTCGCCAAGGTATTAAATTCTGGTTCTGAAACTTTGCATAGACATTCACAGCACACCTGAGAACCTAATGAACACAGCTGCAGGCATATCCTACACTCGGGGCGACCACGGTACATCATGGACCATAAATACACATGTCTAGAAACTTTGAAAAATCATATCTCGCCAAGGTGTTAAATTCTGGTTCTGAAACTTTGCATAGACATTCACAGCATACCTGAGAACCTAATGAACACAGCTGCAGGCATATCCTACACTCGGGGCGACCACGGTACATCATGGACCATAAATACACATGTCTAGAAACTTTGAAAAATCATATCTCGCCAAGGTGTTAAATTCTGGTTCTGAAACTTTGCATAGACATTCACAGCATACCTGAGAACCTAATGAACACAGCTGCAGGCATATCCTACACTCGGGGCGACCACGGTACATCATGGACCATAAATACACATGTCTAGAAACTTTGAAAAATCATATCTCGCCAAGGTGTTAAATTCTGGTTCTGAAACTTTGCATAGACATTCACAGCACACCTGAGAACCTAATGAACACAGCTGCAGGCATATCCTACACTCGGGGCGACCACGGTACATCATGGACCATAAATACACACGTCTGGAAACTTTGAAAAATCATATCTCGCCAAGGTATTAAATTCTGGTTCTGAAACTTTGCATAGACATTCACAGCACACCTGAGAACCTAATGAACACAGCTGCAGGCATATCCTACACTCGGGGCGACCACGGTACATCATGGACCATAAATACACATGTCTAGAAACTTTGAAAAATCATATCTCGCCAAGGTGTTAAATTCTGGTTCTGAAACTTTGCATAGACATTCACAGCACACCTGAGAACCTAATGAACACAGCTGCAGGCATATCCTACACTCGGGGCGACCACGGTACATCATGGACCATAAATACACATGTCTAGAAACTTTGAAAAATCATATCTCGCCAAGGTATTAAATTCTGGTTCTGAAACTTTGCATAGACATTCACAGCATACCTGAGAACCTAATGAACACAACTGCAGGCATATCCTACACTCGGGGCGACCACGGTACATCATGGACCATAAATACACATATGTATTATGACTCTAGAAACTTTGAAAAATCATATCTCGCCAAGGTGTTAAATTCTGGTTCTGAAACTTTGCATAGACATTCACAGCATACCTGAGAACCTAATGAACACAGCTGCAGGCATATCCTACACTCGGGGCGACCACGGTACATCATGGACCATAAATACACATGTCTAGAAACTTTGAAAAATCATATCTCGCCAAGGTATTAAATTCTGGTTCTGAAACTTTGCATAGACATTCACAGCATACCTGAGAACCTAATGAACACAGCCGCAGGCATATCCTACACTCGGGGCGACCACGGTACATCATGGACCATAAATACACATATGTATTATGACTCTAGAAACTTTGAAAAATCATATCTCGCCAAGGTGTTAAATTCTGGTTCTGAAACATTTTGCATGGACATTCACAGCATACCTGAGAACCTAATGAACACAGCCGCAGGCATATCCTACACTCGGGGCGACCACGGTACATCATGGATCATAAATACACATGTCTAGAAACTTTGAAAAATCATATCTCGCCAAGGTATTAAATTCTGGTTCTGAAACTTTGCATAGACATTCACAGCATACCTGAGAACCCAATGAACACAGCTGCAGGCATATCCTACACTCGGGGCGACCACGGTACATCATGGACCATAAATACACATGTGAAGAAACTTTGAAAAATCATATCTCGCCAAGGTGTTAAATTCTGGTTCCGAAACTTTGCATAGACATTCACAGCACACCTGAGAACCTAATGAACACAACTGCAGGCATATCCTACACTCGGGGCGACCACGGTACATCATGGACCATAAATACACATGTCTAGAAACTTTGAAAAATCATATCTCGCCAAGGTATTAAATTCTGGTTCCGAAACTTTGCATAGACATTCACAGCACACCTGAGAACCTAATGAACACAGCTGCAGGCATATCCTACACTCGGGGCGACCACGGTACATCATGGACCATAAATACACATGTGAAGAAACTTTGAAAAATCATATCTCGCCAAGGTGTTAAATTCTGGTTCCGAAACTTTGCATAGACATTCACAGCACACCTGAGAACCTAATGAACACAACTGCAGGCATATCCTACACTCGGGGCGACCACGGTACATCATGGACCATAAATACACATGTCTAGAAACTTTGAAAAATCATATCTCGCCAAGGTGTTAGATTCTGGTTCTGAAACTTTGCATAGACATTCACAGCATACCTGAGAACCTAATGAACACAGCCGCAGGCATATCCTACACTCGGGGCGACCACGGTACATCATGGACCATAAATACACATGTCTAGAAACTTTGAAAAATCATATCTCGCCAAGGTGTTAAATTCTGGTTCTGAAACTTTGCATAGACATTCACAGCACACCTGAGAACCTAATGAACACAGCCGCAGGCATATCCTACACTCGGGGCGACCACGGTACATCATGGACCGTAAATACACATGTCTAGAAACTTTGAAAAATCATATCTCGCCAAGGTGTTAAATTCTGGTTCTGAAACTTTGCATAGACATTCACAGCATACCTGAGAACCTAATGAACACAGCTGCAGGCATATCCTACACTCGGGGCGACCACGGTACATCATGGACCATAAATACACATGTCTAGAAACTTTGAAAAATCATATCTCGCCAAGGTGTTAAATTCTGGTTCTGAAACTTCGCATAGACATTCACAGCATACCTGAGAACCTAATGAACACAACTGCAGGCATATCCTACACTCGGGGCGACCACGGTACATCATGGACCGTAAATACACATGTCTAGAAACTTTGAAAAATCATATCTCGCCAAGGTATTAAATTCTGGTTCTGAAACTTTGCATAGACATTCACAGCATACCTGAGAACCTAATGAACACAGCCGCAGGCATATCCTACACTCGGGGCGACCACGGTACATCATGGACCGTAAATACACATGTCTAGAAACTTTGAAAAATCATATCTCGCCAAGGTGTTAAACTCTGGTTCTGAAACTTCGCATAGACATTCACAGCATACCTGAGAACCTAATGAACACAACTGCAGGCATATCCTACACTCGGGGCGACCACGGTACATCATGGACCGTAAATACACATGTCTAGAAACTTTGAAAAATCATATCTCGCCAAGGTGTTAAACTCTGGTTCTGAAACTTTGCATAGACATTCACAGCATACCTGAGAACCTAATGAACACAGCCGCAGGCATATCCTACACTCGGGGCGACCACGGTACATCATGGACCATAAATACACATGTCTAGAAACTTTGAAAAATCATATCTCGCCAAGGTGTTAAATTCTGGTTCTGAAACTTCGCATAGACATTCACAGCATACCTGAGAACCTAATGAACACAACTGCAGGCATATCCTACACTCGGGGCGACCACGGTACATCATGGACCATAAATACACATATGTATTATGACTCTAGAAACTTTGAAAAATCATATCTCGCCAAGGTATTAAATTCTGGTTCTGAAACTTTGCATAGACATTCACAGCATACCTGAGAACCTAATGAACACAACGGCAGGCATATCCTACACTCGGGGCGACCACGGTACATCATGGACCATAAATACACATATGTATTATGACTCTAGAAACTTTGAAAAATCATATCTCGCCAAGGTGTTAAATTCTGGTTCTGAAACTTTGCATAGACATTCACAGCACACCTGAGAACCTAATGAACACAGCTGCAGGCATATCCTACACTCGGGGCGACCACGGTACATCATGGACCATAAATACACATGTCTAGAAACTTTGAAAAATCATATCTCGCCAAGGTATTAAATTCTGGTTCGGAAACTTTGCATAGACATTCACAGCATACCTGAGAACCTAATGAACACAGCTGCAGGCATATCCTACACTCGGGGCGACCACGGTACATCATGGACCATAAATACACATATGTATTATGACTCTAGAAACTTTGAAAAATCATATCTCGCCAAGGTGTTAAATTCTGGTTCTGAAACTTTGCATAGACATTCACAGCACACCTGAGAACCTAATGAACACAGCTGCAGGCATATCCTACACTCGGGGCGACCACGGTACATCATGGACCATAAATACACACGTCTAGAAACTTTGAAAAATCATATCTCGCCAAGGTGTTAAATTCTGGTTCTGAAACTTTGCATAGACATTCACAGCACACCTGAGAACCTAATGAACACAGCTGCAGGCATATCCTACACTCGGGGCGACCACGGTACATCATGGACCATAAATACACATATGTATTATGACTCTAGAAACTTTGAAAAATCATATCTCGCCAAGGTGTTAAATTCTGGTTCTGAAACTTTGCATAGACATTCACAGCATACCTGAGAACCTAATGAACACAGCTGCAGGCATATCCTACACTCGGGGCGACCACGGTACATCATGGACCATAAATACACATGTCTAGAAACTTTGAAAAATCATATCTCGCCAAGGTATTAAATTCTGGTTCGGAAACTTTGCATAGACATTCACAGCACACCTGAGAACCTAATGAACACAGCTGCAGGCATATCCTACACTCGGGGCGACCACGGTACATCATGGACCATAAATACACATGTGAAGAAACTTTGAAAAATCATATCTCGCCAAGGTGTTAAATTCTGGTTCGGAAACTTTGCATAGACATTCACAGCACACCTGAGAACCTAATGAACACAGCTGCAGGCATATCCTACACTCGGGGCGACCACGGTACATCATGGACCATAAATACACATGTCTAGAAACTTTGAAAAATCATATCTCGCCAAGGTGTTAAATTCTGGTTCTGAAACTTTGCATAGACATTCACAGCACACCTGAGAACCTAATGAACACAGCTGCAGGCATATCCTACACTCGGGGCGACCACGGTACATCATGGACCATAAATACACATGTCTAGAAACTTTGAAAAATCATATCTCGCCAAGGTATTAAATTCTGGTTCGGAAACTTTGCATAGACATTCACAGCACACCTGAGAACCTAATGAACACAGCTGCAGGCATATCCTACACTCGGGGCGACCACGGTACATCATGGACCATAAATACACATGTCTAGAAACTTTGAAAAATCATATCTCGCCAAGGTATTAAATTCTGGTTCGGAAACTTTGCATAGACATTCACAGCACACCTGAGAACCTAATGAACACAGCTGCAGGCATATCCTACACTCGGGGCGACCACGGTACATCATGGACCATAAATACACATGTGAAGAAACTTTGAAAAATCATATCTCGCCAAGGTATTAAATTCTGGTTCGGAAACTTTGCATAGACATTCACAGCACACCTGAGAACCTAATGAACACAGCTGCAGGCATATCCTACACTCGGGGCGACCACGGTACATCATGGACCATAAATACACATGTGAAGAAACTTTGAAAAATCATATCTCGCCAAGGTGTTAAATTCTGGTTCGGAAACTTTGCATAGACATTCACAGCACAC
Source organism: Caenorhabditis macrosperma (assembly GCA_963932285.1). Classification (NCBI taxonomy): domain Eukaryota; kingdom Metazoa; phylum Nematoda; class Chromadorea; order Rhabditida; family Rhabditidae; genus Caenorhabditis; species Caenorhabditis macrosperma. Next base: position 14,385,853 of record OZ010622.1, read on the forward strand.
CTGAGAACCTAATGAACACAGCTGCAGGCATATCCTACACTCGGGGCGACCACGGTACATCATGGACCATAAATACACATGTCTAGAAACTTTGAAAAATCATATCTCGCCAAGGTATTAAATTCTGGTTCTGAAACTTTGCATAGACATTCACAGCACACCTGAGAACCTAATGAACACAGCTGCAGGCATATCCTACACTCGGGGCGACCACGGTACATCATGGACCATAAATACACATGTCTAGAAACTTTGAAAAATCATATCTCGCCAAGGTATTAAATTCTGGTTCGGAAACTTTGCATAGACATTCACAGCACACCTGAGAACCTAATGAACACAGCTGCAGGCATATCCTACACTCGGGGCGACCACGGTACATCATGGACCATGAATACACATGTCTAGAAACTTTGAAAAATCATATCTCGCCAAGGTATTAAATTCTGGTTCGGAAACTTTGCATAGACATTCACAGCACACCTGAGAACCTAATGAACACAGCTGCAGGCATATCCTACACTCGGGGCGACCACGGTACATCATGGACCATAAATACACATGTGAAGAAACTTTGAAAAATCATATCTCGCCAAGGTGTTAAATTCTGGTTCGGAAACTTTGCATAGACATTCACAGCACACCTGAGAACCTAATGAACACAGCTGCAGGCATATCCTACACTCGGGGCGACCACGGTACATCATGGACCATAAATACACATGTCTAGAAACTTTGAAAAATCATATCTCGCCAAGGTGTTAAATTCTGGTTCTGAAACTTTGCATAGACATTCACAGCACACCTGAGAACCTAATGAACACAGCTGCAGGCATATCCTACACTCGGGGCGACCACGGTACATCATGGACCATAAATACACATGTCTAGAAACTTTGAAAAATCATATCTCGCCAAGGTATTAAATTCTGGTTCGGAAACTTTGCATAGACATTCACAGCACACCTGAGAACCTAATGAACACAGCTGCAGGCATATCCTACACTCGGGGCGACCACGGTACATCATGGACCATAAATACACATGTCTAGAAACTTTGAAAAATCATATCTCGCCAAGGTATTAAATTCTGGTTCGGAAACTTTGCATAGACATTCACAGCACACCTGAGAACCTAATGAACACAGCTGCAGGCATATCCTACACTCGGGGCGACCACGGTACATCATGGACCATAAATACACATGTCTAGAAACTTTGAAAAATCATATCTCGCCAAGGTATTAAATTCTGGTTCGGAAACTTTGCATAGACATTCACAGCACACCTGAGAACCTAATGAACACAGCTGCAGGCATATCCTACACTCGGGGCGACCACGGTACATCATGGACCATGAATACACATGTCTAGAAACTTTGAAAAATCATATCTCGCCAAGGTATTAAATTCTGGTTCGGAAACTTTGCATAGACATTCACAGCACACCTGAGAACCTAATGAACACAGCTGCAGGCATATCCTACACTCGGGGCGACCACGGTACATCATGGACCATAAATACACATGTGAAGAAACTTTGAAAAATCATATCTCGCCAAGGTGTTAAATTCTGGTTCTGAAACTTTGCATAGACATTCACAGCACACCTGAGAACCTAATGAACACAGCTGCAGGCATATCCTACACTCGGGGCGACCACGGTACATCATGGACCATAAATACACATATGTATTATGACTCTAGAAACTTTGAAAAATCATATCTCGCCAAGGTGTTAAATTCTGGTTCTGAAACATTTTGCATGGACATTCACAGCATACCTGAGAACCTAATGAACACAGCCGCAGGCATATCCTACACTCGGGGCGACCACGGTACATCATGGATCATAAATACACATGTCTAGAAACTTTGAAAAATCATATCTCGCCAAGGTATTAAATTCTGGTTCTGAAACTTTGCATAGACATTCACAGCATACCTGAGAACCCAATGAACACAGCTGCAGGCATATCCTACACTCGGGGCGACCACGGTACATCATGGACCATAAATACACATGTCTAGAAACTTTGAAAAATCATATCTCGCCAAGGTGTTAAATTCTGGTTCCGAAACTTTGCATAGACATTCACAGCACACCTGAGAACCTAATGAACACAGCTGCAGGCATATCCTACACTCGGGGCGACCACGGTACATCATGGACCATAAATACACATGTGAAGAAACTTTGAAAAATCATATCTCGCCAAGGTGTTAAATTCTGGTTCCGAAACTTTGCATAGACATTCACAGCACACCTGAGAACCTAATGAACACAACTGCAGGCATATCCTACACTCGGGGCGACCACGGTACATCATGGACCATAAATACACATGTCTAGAAACTTTGAAAAATCATATCTCGCCAAGGTGTTAGATTCTGGTTCTGAAACTTTGCATAGACATTCACAGCATACCTGAGAACCTAATGAACACAGCCGCAGGCATATCCTACACTCGGGGCGACCACGGTACATCATGGACCATAAATACACATGTCTAGAAACTTTGAAAAATCATATCTCGCCAAGGTGTTAAATTCTGGTTCTGAAACTTTGCATAGACATTCACAGCACACCTGAGAACCTAATGAACACAGCCGCAGGCATATCCTACACTCGGGGCGACCACGGTACATCATGGACCGTAAATACACATGTCTAGAAACTTTGAAAAATCATATCTCGCCAAGGTGTTAAATTCTGGTTCTGAAACTTCGCATAGACATTCACAGCATACCTGAGAACCTAATGAACACAACTGCAGGCATATCCTACACTCGGGGCGACCACGGTACATCATGGACCGTAAATACACATGTCTAGAAACTTTGAAAAATCATATCTCGCCAAGGTATTAAATTCTGGTTCGGAAACTTTGCATAGACATTCACAGCACACCTGAGAACCTAATGAACACAGCTGCAGGCATATCCTACACTCGGGGCGACCACGGTACATCATGGACCATAAATACACATGTCTAGAAACTTTGAAAAATCATATCTCGCCAAGGTATTAAATTCTGGTTCGGAAACTTTGCATAGACATTCACAGCACACCTGAGAACCTAATGAACACAGCTGCAGGCATATCCTACACTCGGGGCGACCACGGTACATCATGGACCATAAATACACATGTGAAGAAACTTTGAAAAATCATATCTCGCCAAGGTGTTAAATTCTGGTTCGGAAACTTTGCATAGACATTCACAGCACACCTGAGAACCTAATGAACACAGCTGCAGGCATATCCTACACTCGGGGCGACCACGGTACATCATGGACCATAAATACACATGTCTAGAAACTTTGAAAAATCATATCTCGCCAAGGTGTTAAATTCTGGTTCTGAAACTTTGCATAGACATTCACAGCACACCTGAGAACCTAATGAACACAGCTGCAGGCATATCCTACACTCGGGGCGACCACGGTACATCATGGACCATAAATACACATGTCTAGAAACTTTGAAAAATCATATCTCGCCAAGGTATTAAATTCTGGTTCGGAAACTTTGCATAGACATTCACAGCACACCTGAGAACCTAATGAACACAGCTGCAGGCATATCCTACACTCGGGGCGACCACGGTACATCATGGACCATAAATACACATGTCTAGAAACTTTGAAAAATCATATCTCGCCAAGGTATTAAATTCTGGTTCGGAAACTTTGCATAGACATTCACAGCACACCTGAGAACCTAATGAACACAGCTGCAGGCATATCCTACACTCGGGGCGACCACGGTACATCATGGACCATAAATACACATGTCTAGAAACTTTGAAAAATCATATCTCGCCAAGGTATTAAATTCTGGTTCGGAAACTTTGCATAGACATTCACAGCACACCTGAGAACCTAATGAACACAGCTGCAGGCATATCCTACACTCGGGGCGACCACGGTACATCATGGACCATGAATACACATGTCTAGAAACTTTGAAAAATCATATCTCGCCAAGGTATTAAATTCTGGTTCGGAAACTTTGCATAGACATTCACAGCACACCTGAGAACCTAATGAACACAGCTGCAGGCATATCCTACACTCGGGGCGACCACGGTACATCATGGACCATAAATACACATGTGAAGAAACTTTGAAAAATCATATCTCGCCAAGGTGTTAAATTCTGGTTCTGAAACTTTGCATAGACATTCACAGCACACCTGAGAACCTAATGAACACAGCTGCAGGCATATCCTACACTCGGGGCGACCACGGTACATCATGGACCATAAATACACATATGTATTATGACTCTAGAAACTTTGAAAAATCATATCTCGCCAAGGTGTTAAATTCTGGTTCTGAAACATTTTGCATGGACATTCACAGCATACCTGAGAACCTAATGAACACAGCCGCAGGCATATCCTACACTCGGGGCGACCACGGTACATCATGGATCATAAATACACATGTCTAGAAACTTTGAAAAATCATATCTCGCCAAGGTATTAAATTCTGGTTCTGAAACTTTGCATAGACATTCACAGCATACCTGAGAACCCAATGAACACAGCTGCAGGCATATCCTACACTCGGGGCGACCACGGTACATCATGGACCATAAATACACATGTCTAGAAACTTTGAAAAATCATATCTCGCCAAGGTGTTAAATTCTGGTTCCGAAACTTTGCATAGACATTCACAGCACACCTGAGAACCTAATGAACACAGCTGCAGGCATATCCTACACTCGGGGCGACCACGGTACATCATGGACCATAAATACACATGTGAAGAAACTTTGAAAAATCATATCTCGCCAAGGTGTTAAATTCTGGTTCCGAAACTTTGCATAGACATTCACAGCACACCTGAGAACCTAATGAACACAACTGCAGGCATATCCTACACTCGGGGCGACCACGGTACATCATGGACCATAAATACACATGTCTAGAAACTTTGAAAAATCATATCTCGCCAAGGTGTTAGATTCTGGTTCTGAAACTTTGCATAGACATTCACAGCATACCTGAGAACCTAATGAACACAGCCGCAGGCATATCCTACACTCGGGGCGACCACGGTACATCATGGACCATAAATACACATGTCTAGAAACTTTGAAAAATCATATCTCGCCAAGGTGTTAAATTCTGGTTCTGAAACTTTGCATAGACATTCACAGCACACCTGAGAACCTAATGAACACAGCCGCAGGCATATCCTACACTCGGGGCGACCACGGTACATCATGGACCGTAAATACACATGTCTAGAAACTTTGAAAAATCATATCTCGCCAAGGTGTTAAATTCTGGTTCTGAAACTTCGCATAGACATTCACAGCATACCTGAGAACCTAATGAACACAACTGCAGGCATATCCTACACTCGGGGCGACCACGGTACATCATGGACCGTAAATACACATGTCTAGAAACTTTGAAAAATCATATCTCGCCAAGGTATTAAATTCTGGTTCTGAAACTTTGCATAGACATTCACAGCATACCTGAGAACCTAATGAACACAGCCGCAGGCATATCCTACACTCGGGGCGACCACGGTACATCATGGACCATAAATACACATGTCTAGAAACTTTGAAAAATCATATCTCGCCAAGGTGTTAAATTCTGGTTCTGAAACTTCGCATAGACATTCACAGCATACCTGAGAACCTAATGAACACAACTGCAGGCATATCCTACACTCGGGGCGACCACGGTACATCATGGACCATAAATACACATATGTATTATGACTCTAGAAACTTTGAAAAATCATATCTCGCCAAGGTATTAAATTCTGGTTCTGAAACTTTGCATAGACATTCACAGCATACCTGAGAACCTAATGAACACAACGGCAGGCATATCCTACACTCGGGGCGACCACGGTACATCATGGACCATAAATACACATATGTATTGGGGGCGAGCCTGGTACAGCAGCAGTTTGTCACCCTTGCGGGTGGACTGCCAGCTGCGACGTAGGGATTATTGTAAGGACGCCTTGCGGCGTGGGGTCATCATCACTTCTGGTTAGTGCTGATGGGTCGCGATCGGGGAACACCAGAAAAGGGTTTGATCCACCCGCATCACCATTGTGTTTTTGAATGGCTGCCGCAGTGGACCCAATGCCGGCTATGGCCCTCACGCGCCCCTTGTTCCTTGACCTTATCAGGATTCCTCCATATGTCAGCACCGTCGGGCTAGGCAGCCACTAGTACTGACGGAGTTACCCGCCCAATGCCTCACGGCCTTCGCCCCTCGACCGCAGTCTTTTGACTTTAGCCTCAGGGCGGCATTCAACCCGCGTCACGAGTGACTTTTCTGGAGCACCAGGCTCTAGCTGGTTGCTCCTTCCCGGCCACTTTGCCTGGGTGTTAATCTGCGGGTTGTGCATCCGTACTTGTGGGACGTGTGCCCGACACCTCCCAACCACCCTCCCAAACGAGGTGTCTAGCCGAACTTCACGGCATGCGTGGCCGTTTTCTTGAAGTTGCGACTAGTGGGCCAATCTTGTTGTGCCCGTGTCTTGCTTTTGGAGTTGCTTCGTTCGCGTTTTGCCGACTCCCGCTCCTCTTTTATGGAGTTCCACGCGCTTCTTCTCGCGAGCTCCTTTTCCTTCCTGGTTCTTTCCGGACGCCAGCATTCGTCCTTCTCGGGTCTGTTCGCCCTTCCAGGTCTCCACGACTCCCCGTACTCGTGCTTGAATCTCTTGGAGACTGTTCTGAATTGGGTGTCATCGGATTGGATCCTGTCGTCGCTTTCTGCGTCTTTCCTGCAGTACAGGCTTGGTGCGAATTTATAATTCTCACCGAAGATGTGGGTCCAGTAGATGTTTTTCGAGATTTCGAGTGTGATTCTCGAGAGCTCGGGAATCAGATTCCTGATCTGCCCATCACCGAGACCCATTTCCTTGAGCGACTTTGATGTTTCTGGCCAGTACGTTCCAAGGCTTCCGACCACCAGTGGGAGGATCTTCGCCTTTTTCCCCTGTTTTCTGTAGTGCTCGATAAAATGGTCGTACTTATCCAGCTTTCTTTTCCATGCATTTTCCATCGCCTCGACGCCGTACTCCATTGGTACAGTGACATCGGCGAGAAGCACTTCTGGACCGTCGCGCTGTTCCATCACGATGTCCGGTCGTTCTCTGGACGGGCCGATCTCCATGTCAACCCTGAGCAAGTAGTCTTTCTTCTTTCCTTTTATGGTCTCTTCGAGTATTCGGTTCAGAACCATATCATGTCTTTCGGTAATTCCTCGATTCAGATGATATCTGCAGTTCTGAAGTATGTGAATCTGTGATTCAAAGTCGTTGTCACAGCGTCTGCATCCTTTTGGTGCATCCTTCATGTAGCTGTTGGCGTTGCAGACGAGGAGGTTGAGACGGGCTCGATGAACGAACCTCTGCGAGGCGATGCTCGTGTCCTTACCGTCGCGGACGAAGCGGTTGGACGGGGGGTGAAGCTGCAGGACTTGTACCACTTTGCTCTTGACGTTCTTCACTGAGAGGAACGTCTTGAGCATCGTGTCACGTACAAGATCTGTCAACTTCGGGAGCATTCGCTTTGCGTCGTCTCTCGAGAAGATTCTCGGCGTTGAGTCTTTCGTCGCTTGCACTTCGAGTGCGATTTGTCCGTCCATTGGGATGAACTCCATTGCATGGAGTGGTGCTCCTTTGTGTCGCGCCAGCGTCTTTATCGATTCATTCATGCGGACAAATGCGTTGTATCCGTTCTTGGAGAGGGTCTTGGTTGAATTCAACCATTCGCATTGTTCTGCAATTGTGGCTGCCTGTTTGAGGCCTAGGGCCTTCGCGGCTATCCGGCTGAGCGCGTTCTTGTAGAGGGCTGATATGTAGCTGTCATCCGTCCACAGTTTTCCAAGTATGGTGCATAGGAAGCTCATGACGCACGTGTAGCGTGGCGACATGAGTCCTAGCCCTCCTTTCTTCACCGGAATCATCACGTATTCTCTTGGAGAGCCTTTGATTGGAATGTGATGGTAGAGTTTCACTGCTTTCATCACTACATTTTCGAACTCCCTCATCTCCGAAAGCTTTGGGGTTGCATTTCGGTACATGTGCGTGAGTTTGGGCAGGACGAAGGCCTTGAGGCAGTCGAGCTTCTGGTGCGGTGCCAGATCCGCTTCGTGTATGAGCTGCAGCTCCTTCGACACTTCCTTGAGCCTCTCGATTTCTGTCACTCTTCCGTTTGAGCCAGTCTTCACTCCAAGGTATCTGTATGTATCCTTTGTGTCGAGCGTTCTGATTTTGTTCGTCTGGATTGTGATCGAGCTGAACTTGTCTACGGTGCCCTTTTCAATTATCAGCGACGCGCATTTTCTTGGCTTGAACACGAGGCCGACGCTTCTGCAGTCACTGTCCAGCTTGGAGATCAATGACTGCAGGTCTTCCTTGTTGTTCGCGAGGATGGCGAGGTCGTCTGCGAATGCCAGACATCTGACATTCGTTCCGACACACGCGTGTCCGACTTTCCGCGCCAAGTGTCTCCTGATGATGCCTTCTAGACATATATTGAACAGGGTTGGGGATATTGGATCTCCTTGTTTCACCCCGGCTTCGATGCGTATCGCATTTGTTTTCTCTTTTCCAGTTTTCACTCTCATTGTAGCTCCACTGTATAGATCTTTGATCGTCTCTATGACTGACTCCGGATATCCGAATGCTTCCAGCGACTTCTCTATCAGCCGGTGCGGGACACTTCCAAAGGCATTGGTGAGGTCCAGCCAGCTGACAGCCAGATTCCGATTGAGTGTCGTTGCTGTGTCGATGCACGTTCGGAGGATTCCGATGCTGTCGTTGCAGCCGTCCATCGTTTGGAATCCACGTTGACATGGACTGATCACATTAGGAACTGCACTGATTCGGTTATTCCAGATTCCAGTGTACAGTTTGTAGATGGTCGCCATCAAACTGATTGGTCTCCAGTTTTCCGGCTTCTTCCTTTCCTCTTCTGTGCAGTCCTTTGGGAGCAGCACTGTCTCTGCTTCCTTCCAGTGGTTTGGCACTTTCCGGTGCTTGCGGCATTCATCGAACAGTCTGGCAAGTCTTGATCCGTCGGGGTCGAACCACCGTAACCCACTGTAGGCTAAGCCATCAGTTCCGGGCGCCGTGTCCTTGATTCTGGCTAGAATCTTCTGGACTTCGCTGGCGGTGATTTCGTCCTCGATGCACGGATTGACGTGGACTTTCGGAATTCCAGTGCAGATCTCTGCTATCGATTCTTCAGCTATCTTCTGTGGCTTCATCGTAGCTCTGAAGTGCGCCTCTACTTCTCCGATTTTGATGTTACATCTTGGTTCTTCCTTGGCGACAATCATGTTGTATGTCTTGGACCGATTTTTGGCGTACGCGATCCTTAGAGGCTCGTTGACCACCTGTTTCGGTCTCTCATGACACTTGATTGGCTCTTGGATTCGTGAAGTTTGGGTAGAGCGTTCTCCTTGTTCTGGAAGTGGCGGCGGAAAACGGGCGGTTATCAGATCGACGATCTTGACGTTACCGTCCTTTCCTTTCAGTAGAGCTGCTGTGAGGCAGTCTGCTACCCACTCCAGTCGCTGGAAGACCCTCCCTTCGTCTTCGTAGTGATCCATTCGCTGATCGAACCACTTGCGGATCTTCTCAAGTAGTTGCCGTGGGACCCCACCGTTTGGCTCTGCCGGACTCGGTGTCTTTTTTGTTGGTCCTTTTGCTGGTCTCTCCGTTTTCTTTAGTTTATCCACAGCCTTTTTGGAAGGCGGTGCTGGTTTTGTAGCCTGTGGCTTCTGGATTTCGAGTGTTAGGAGACTCGGGAGTCTTGGCGGCTCCTTTCTTGACACCTGGCTCGTTGTTGGTGTCTCTGGCTCGATATCCGGCCTTTTCGTGACTGGCGACACCTTTGGATCATATCCTCGCTTTCGCTTCGCTCTCGCCACCTTCCAGCCCGTATCGTTGCGTGTCTCCACGTCTTCACCGGCCGTGCTCGATGGCTCCATTGTGTCAGTGCGGTCGCTGGGCACACATTGACCACACGTTTTACACTTTGGCGTCGTCGTCGTTGGCCGGAGGCTGCTCCTTGGCTTCGGGATGGGTGGCACTTCTGGAGTGCTTCTTGGAGTTTGGAACTCGGCGACTTCCATCTTCTCGTCCGTCTGCTCCCGTGGCGGTTCTCTCTTGGGAGTGTGCTGAGTCGTGCTCGAAGTCGCGTAGACCTCGTACTCGTGCTCGAGCTCGGTCCGTAGCCGATTTCTGAACACAGCCACGTCCTTGGCCGCCGTCTCCGGGTCCCATGTTTTCTTCTGAATGAAGGCCTCCGCCATCTTCATCACAAACACTCCACAATTGTTGTTGTCCTCTTGTTTCGGGACCTTCTCTTTCAGTTGCTTCACTGGTAGGGCCAGCGCGTCCGTTAGCGATTTCACGCTTCGCGTCATGTCCTTGAGCATCGGATCGTAGAAGACGATGCCCTCTCTCTTGATGACTAGCAGGGTCCAGTGCTCGTTGGAGCATATTGGGAAGATGAGCGCTTTCAGCGCTTTTTCCTCGAACCTCTTCTTTATCATCTCCGCCAATTTCTTGTTGTTCGGATTGCCGAAGTTGAGTGCGTCTACTTCTCCGTAACTTCGATTCCAGCTTATTCTCTTCTTGAGGAATGCTGTCATGACATCGCTGTCTATCCACGAATCTCTTCCAGAGTCGTTGACGAGACACCAGATATTCAATCTGGGTCTCCCTTTTCGAACGTCCTCTTCGTCGTCTATGGTGACGCATTCTGGCGATTTCGCTGCCTCGGCGTAGGACTTCTTCGCGGGTGGGGAGCTGGACGGAGTCTTGTTCTCCTTGTCCTTCACCTCCCCTACCGGCGCCGATCGTTTCTTCTTCTGATGCGCCGCTTCGCCCTTCACCAGGAACTTGTCCATTGGCTTTTCTAGAAACTTTGAAAAATCATATCTCGCCAAGGTGTTAAATTCTGGTTCTGAAACTTTGCATAGACATTCACAGCACACCTGAGAACCTAATGAACACAGCTGCAGGCATATCCTACACTCGGGGCGACCACGGTACATCATGGACCATAAATACACATGTCTAGAAACTTTGAAAAATCATATCTCGCCAAGGTATTAAATTCTGGTTCGGAAACTTTGCATAGACATTCACAGCATACCTGAGAACCTAATGAACACAGCTGCAGGCATATCCTACACTCGGGGCGACCACGGTACATCATGGACCATAAATACACATATGTATTATGACTCTAGAAACTTTGAAAAATCATATCTCGCCAAGGTGTTAAATTCTGGTTCTGAAACTTTGCATAGACATTCACAGCACACCTGAGAACCTAATGAACACAGCTGCAGGCATATCCTACACTCGGGGCGACCACGGTACATCATGGACCATAAATACACATGTCTAGAAACTTTGAAAAATCATATCTCGCCAAGGTATTAAATTCTGGTTCTGAAACTTTGCATAGACATTCACAGCATACCTGAGAACCTAATGAACACAGCTGCAGGCATATCCTACACTCGGGGCGACCACGGTACATCATGGACCATAAATACACATGTCTAGAAACTTTGAAAAATCATATCTCGCCAAGGTGTTAAATTCTGGTTCTGAAACTTTGCATAGACATTCACAGCATACCTGAGAACCTAATGAACACAGCTGCAGGCATATCCTACACTCGGGGCGACCACGGTACATCATGGACCATAAATACACATGTCTAGAAACTTTGAAAAATCATATCTCGCCAAGGTGTTAAATTCTGGTTCTGAAACTTTGCATAGACATTCACAGCACACCTGTGAACCTAATGAACACAGCTGCAGGCATATCCTACACTCGGGGCGACCACGGTACATCATGGACCATAAATACACACGTCTAGAAACTTTGAAAAATCATATCTCGCCAAGGTGTTAAATTCTGGTTCTGAAACTTTGCATAGACATTCACAGCACACCTGAGAACCTAATGAACACAGCTGCAGGCATATCCTACACTCGGGGCGACCACGGTACATCATGGACCATAAATACACATATGTATTATGACTCTAGAAACTTTGAAAAATCATATCTCGCCAAGGTGTTAAATTCTGGTTCTGAAACTTTGCATAGACATTCACAGCACACCTGAGAACCTAATGAACACAACGGCAGGCATATCCTACACTCGGGGCGACCACGGTACATCATGGACCATAAATACACACGTCTAGAAACTTTGAAAAATCATATCTCGCCAAGGTGTTAAATTCTGGTTCTGAAACTTTGCATAGACATTCACAGCACACCTGAGAACCTAATGAACACAGCTGCAGGCATATCCTACACTCGGGGCGACCACGGTACATCATGGACCATAAATACACACGTCTAGAAACTTTGAAAAATCATATCTCGCCAAGGTATTAAATTCTGGTTCGGAAACTTTGCATAGACATTCACAGCACACCTGAGAACCTAATGAACACAGCTGCAGGCATATCCTACACTCGGGGCGACCACGGTACATCATGGACCATAAATACACATGTGAAGAAACTTTGAAAAATCATATCTCGCCAAGGTGTTAAATTCTGGTTCGGAAACTTTGCATAGACATTCACAGCACACCTGAGAACCTAATGAACACAGCTGCAGGCATATCCTACACTCGGGGCGACCACGGTACATCATGGACCATAAATACACATATGTATTATGACTCTAGAAACTTTGAAAAATCATATCTCGCCAAGGTGTTAAATTCTGGTTCTGAAACTTTGCATAGACATTCACAGCATACCTGAGAACCTAATGAACACAGCTGCAGGCATATCCTACACTCGGGGCGACCACGGTACATCATGGACCATAAATACACATGTCTAGAAACTTTGAAAAATCATATCTCGCCAAGGTATTAAATTCTGGTTCGGAAACTTTGCATAGACATTCACAGCACACCTGAGAACCTAATGAACACAGCTGCAGGCATATCCTACACTCGGGGCGACCACGGTACATCATGGACCATAAATACACATGTGAAGAAACTTTGAAAAATCATATCTCGCCAAGGTGTTAAATTCTGGTTCGGAAACTTTGCATAGACATTCACAGCACACCTGAGAACCTAATGAACACAGCTGCAGGCATATCCTACACTCGGGGCGACCACGGTACATCATGGACCATAAATACACATGTCTAGAAACTTTGAAAAATCATATCTCGCCAAGGTGTTAAATTCTGGTTCTGAAACTTTGCATAGACATTCACAGCACACCTGAGAACCTAATGAACACAGCTGCAGGCATATCCTACACTCGGGGCGACCACGGTACATCATGGACCATAAATACACATGTCTAGAAACTTTGAAAAATCATATCTCGCCAAGGTATTAAATTCTGGTTCGGAAACTTTGCATAGACATTCACAGCACACCTGAGAACCTAATGAACACAGCTGCAGGCATATCCTACACTCGGGGCGACCACGGTACATCATGGACCATAAATACACATGTGAAGAAACTTTGAAAAATCATATCTCGCCAAGGTGTTAAATTCTGGTTCTGAAACTTTGCATAGACATTCACAGCACACCTGAGAACCTAATGAACACAGCTGCAGGCATATCCTACACTCGGGGCGACCACGGTACATCATGGACCATAAATACACATATGTATTATGACTCTAGAAACTTTGAAAAATCATATCTCGCCAAGGTGTTAAATTCTGGTTCTGAAACTTTGCATAGACATTCACAGCACACCTGAGAACCTAATGAACACAGCTGCAGGCATATCCTACACTCGGGGCGACCACGGTACATCATGGACCATAAATACACATATGTATTATGACTCTAGAAACTTTGAAAAATCATATCTCGCCAAGGTATTAAATTCTGGTTCGGAAACTTTGCATAGACATTCACAGCACACCTGAGAACCTAATGAACACAGCTGCAGGCATATCCTACACTCGGGGCGACCACGGTACATCATGGACCATAAATACACATATGTATTATGACTCTAGAAACTTTGAAAAATCATATCTTGCCAAGGTATTAAATTCTGGTTCTGAAACTTTGCATAGACATTCACAGCACACCTGAAAACCTAATGAACACAGCTGCAGGCATATCCTACACTCGGGGCGACCACGGTACATCATGGACCATAAATACACATGTCTAGAAACTTTGAAAAATCATATCTCGCCAAGGTATTAAATTCTGGTTCTGAAACTTTGCATAGACATTCACAGCATACCTGAGAACCTAATGAACACAACTGCAGGCATATCCTACACTCGGGGCGACCACGGTACATCATGGACCATAAATACACATGTCTAGAAACTTTGAAAAATCATATCTCGCCAAGGTGTTAAATTCTGGTTCTGAAACTTTGCATAGACATTCACAGCATACCTGAGAACCTAATGAACACAGCTGCAGGCATATCCTACACTCGGGGCGACCACGGTACATCATGGACCATAAATACACATGTCTAGAAACTTTGAAAAATCATATCTCGCCAAGGTGTTAAATTCTGGTTCTGAAACTTTGCATAGACATTCACAGCATACCTGAGAACCTAATGAACACAGCTGCAGGCATATCCTACACTCGGGGCGACCACGGTACATCATGGACCATAAATACACACGTCTAGAAACTTTGAAAAATCATATCTCGCCAAGGTGTTAAATTCTGGTTCTGAAACTTTGCATAGACATTCACAGCACACCTGAGAACCTAATGAACACAACTGCAGGCATATCCTACACTCGGGGCGACCACGGTACATCATGGACCATAAATACACATGTCTAGAAACTTTGAAAAATCATATCTCGCCAAGGTGTTAAATTCTGGTTCTGAAACTTTGCATAGACATTCACAGCACACCTGAGAACCTAATGAACACAGCTGCAGGCATATCCTACACTCGGGGCGACCACGGTACATCATGGACCATAAATACACATGTCTAGAAACTTTGAAAAATCATATCTCGCCAAGGTATTAAATTCTGGTTCTGAAACTTTGCATAGACATTCACAGCATACCTGAGAACCTAATGAACACAACTGCAGGCATATCCTACACTCGGGGCGACCACGGTACATCATGGACCATAAATACACATGTCTAGAAACTTTGAAAAATCATATCTCGCCAAGGTGTTAAATTCTGGTTCTGAAACTTTGCATAGACATTTACAGCACACCTGAGAACCTAATGAACACAGCCGCAGGCATATCCTACACTCGGGGCGACCACGGTACATCATGGACCGTAAATACACATGTCTAGAAACTTTGAAAAATCATATCTCGCCAAGGTGTTAAATTCTGGTTCTGAAACTTTGCATAGACATTCACAGCATACCTGAGAACCTAATGAACACAGCTGCAGGCATATCCTACACTCGGGGCGACCACGGTACATCATGGACCATAAATACACATGTCTAGAAACTTTGAAAAATCATATCTCGCCAAGGTATTAAATTCTGGTTCTGAAACTTTGCATAGACATTCACAGCATACCTGAGAACCTAATGAACACAGCCACAGGCATATCCTACACTCGGGGCGACCACGGTACATCATGGACCATAAATACACATGTCTAGAAACTTTGAAAAATCATATCTCGCCAAGGTATTAAATTCTGGTTCGGAAACTTTGCATAGACATTCACAGCACACCTGAGAACCTAATGAACACAACTGCAGGCATATCCTACACTCGGGGCGACCACGGTACATCATGGACCATAAATACACATGTCTAGAAACTTTGAAAAATCATATCTCGCCAAGGTATTAAATTCTGGTTCTGAAACTTTGCATAGACATTCACAGCACACCTGAGAACCTAATGAACACAACTGCAGGCATATCCTACACTCGGGGCGACCACGGTACATCATGGACCATAAATACACATGTGAAGAAACTTTGAAAAATCATATCTCGCCAAGGTGTTAAATTCTGGTTCTGAAACTTTGCATAGACATTCACAGCACACCTGAGAACCTAATGAACACAGCTGCAGGCATATCCTACACTCGGGGCGACCACGGTACATCATGGACCATAAATACACATGTGAAGAAACTTTGAAAAATCATATCTCGCCAAGGTATTAAATTCTGGTTCGGAAACTTTGCATAGACATTCACAGCACACCTGAGAACCTAATGAACACAGCTGCAGGCATATCCTACACTCGGGGCGACCACGGTACATCATGGACCATAAATACACATGTCTAGAAACTTTGAAAAATCATATCTCGCCAAGGTATTAAATTCTGGTTCTGAAACTTTGCATAGACATTCACAGCATACCTGAGAACCTAATGAACACAGCTGCAGGCATATCCTACACTCGGGGCGACCACGGTACATCATGGACCATAAATACACATGTCTAGAAACTTTGAAAAATCATATCTCGCCAAGGTATTAAATTCTGGTTCTGAAACTTTGCATAGACATTCACAGCATACCTGAGAACCTAATGAACACAGCCGCAGGCATATCCTACACTCGGGGCGACCACGGTACATCATGGACCATAAATACACATGTCTAGAAACTTTGAAAAATCATATCTCGCCAAGGTATTAAATTCTGGTTCTGAAACTTTGCATAGACATTCACAGCATACCTGAGAACCTAATGAACACAGCTGCAGGCATATCCTACACTCGGGGCGACCACGGTACATCATGGACCATAAATACACATGTCTAGAAACTTTGAAAAATCATATCTCGCCAAGGTGTTAAATTCTGGTTCTGAAACTTTGCATAGACATTCACAGCATACCTGAGAACCTAATGAACACAGCTGCAGGCATATCCTACACTCGGGGCGACCACGGTACATCATGGACCATAAATACACATGTCTAGAAACTTTGAAAAATCATATCTCGCCAAGGTATTAAATTCTGGTTCTGAAACTTTGCATAGACATTCACAGCATACCTGAGAACCTAATGAACACAGCTGCAGGCATATCCTACACTCGGGGCGACCACGGTACATCATGGACCATAAATACACATGTCTAGAAACTTTGAAAAATCATATCTCGCCAAGGTATTAAATTCTGGTTCTGAAACTTTGCATAGACATTCACAGCATACCTGAGAACCTAATGAACACAGCTGCAGGCATATCCTACACTCGGGGCGACCACGGTACATCATGGACCATAAATACACATGTCTAGAAACTTTGAAAAATCATATCTCGCCAAGGTGTTAAATTCTGGTTCTGAAACTTTGCATAGACATTCACAGCAAACCTGAGAACCTAATGAACACAGCTGCAGGCATATCCTACACTCGGGGCGACCACGGTACATCATGGACCATAAATACACATGTCTAGAAACTTTGAAAAATCATATCTCGCCAAGGTATTAAATTCTGGTTCTGAAACTTTGCATAGACATTCACAGCATACCTGAGAACCTAATGAACACAGCTGCAGGCATATCCTACACTCGGGGCGACCACGGTACATCATGGACCATAAATACACATGTCTAGAAACTTTGAAAAATCATATCTCGCCAAGGTGTTAAATTCTGGTTCTGAAACTTTGCATAGACATTCACAGCAAACCTGAGAACCTAATGAACACAGCTGCAGGCATATCCTACACTCGGGGCGACCACGGTACATCATGGACCATAAATACACATATGTATTATGACTCTAGAAACTTTGAAAAATCATATCTCGCCAAGGTGTTAAATTCTGGTTCTGAAACTTTGCATAGACATTCACAGCATACCTGAGAACCTAATGAACACAGCTGCAGGCATATCCTACACTCGGGGCGACCACGGTACATCATGGACCATGAATACACATGTCTAGAAACTTTGAAAAATCATATCTCGCCAAGGTATTAAATTCTGGTTCGGAAACTTTGCATAGACATTCACAGCACACCTGAGAACCTGATGAACACAGCAGCAGGCATATCCTACACTCGGGGCGACCACGGTACATCATGGACCATAAATACACATATGTATTATGACTCTAGAAACTTTGAAAAATCATATCTCGCCAAGGTGTTAAATTCTGGTTCTGAAACTTTGCATAGACATTCACAGCATACCTGAGAACCTAATGAACACAGCCGCAGGCATATCCTACACTCGGGGCGACCACGGTACATCATGGACCATAAATACACATATGTATTGTGAACGAGTGGACTTTGGTCCTCTCTTTCCATCTTGCCCGAGTGTGCGTAATATGCACCCCAGCTGGGGGCCACATGGCGCCCGAGGGGCACATGCCTCGTGACACTCGCATGTCACGCGCAACCACACGCCCACGAGTGGAAGGGCTCGTAAACATCAGTCGAGCATGACGCAGCGGTAGCGAGTGGTCGCTCTCTGGGACCTCCAGCGACCACCCGCTCATACCGCCCTCATATATTTAACCCTAATAAAGATATATCTTAACACTCTCATAACCAACACCATAAACATGATATACCAGGAACACGGATATCATACGTTTATATGGAAGTCCCACCAGTAGGAGCTCTAGCCGAGTGTTCCATTCCATCTTTCGGCTAGAGTCTCCGCGAACTCTGGTGTCGAGGATTTGATTCCTAGTGCTACCCTACCGCTACACCCACCGAGAACCAATATCTTCTATTCCATCCCTACTTCCGAACTCTGATACTACCCTTCTACCTATTCGTATTCTGTCTGGCCGAAGTTGTGCTATACGAGCAGTTACAAGGATCGTGCTTCAAGTTGCTGCGGATTTTGATCCACTTCTGGATGAGTTCCCCGTCTAACCTTTCTTCCTCCATGATGCAATCCCCATGTCGAGAGTGTGTTCTCAAGTACAATTCGGTTGTATAAGTTCTTTTGGCGAATGAGCCATGTTGTGATGCCCTCCCCGATTTTGATCTTGGTAAATGCGCGATGACGCTGCAGACCTAATCGTGTAGCCGCGATGATACAATGCCGCCGCTATTTACATCACTAAGAGCTGTAGAACACTAAGGTCGTTAATAGGCGCTAGGAACACTTTGTTATTGACAATTTGAAGAATGTCACGTCTCTTGTTCAAAATTCCCCTTTATTTTATTGTAATTTCCGCAATTCTCAGCGCCGATTTCTAACGAAGGCTGGTTAATAGTTTAAGACTGAGGCGATAAAATGACGGTGAATCTGTTCAATTGTATTTCTAAGGTTAGACTAGTTTATGTAATTTTTAGTTAGGTCGTTCAATTGTTATTGACTCTTTTGGACTTGGTTCAAACTCGAGGTTTCATTCCATCTTGCTTCGAGGGCGAATCATTTCAAAAAGGGGTGGGATGTGGTTTCGCTGATTATTCCATCTATGTGCTTTCTTTTGGAAAGTAGGGACAAACTCGGGCTCTACCATCTATAGCGCCGAGGACGTCGCAGCTTTCTAAAGGGGGTGGGATGTGAACGAGTGGACTTTGGTCCTCTCTTTCCATCTTGCCCGAGTGTGCGTAATATGCACCCCAGCTGGGGGCCACATGGCGCCCGAGGGGCACATGCCTCGTGACACTCGCATGTCACGCGCAACCACACGCCCACGAGTGGAAGGGCTCGTAAACATCAGTCGAGCATGACGCAGCGGTAGCGAGTGGTCGCTCTCTGGGACCTCCAGCGACCACCCGCTCATACCGCCCTCATATATTTAACCCTAATAAAGATATATCTTAACACTCTCATAACCAACACCATAAACATGATATACCAGGAACACGTATATCAATAACGTTTATAGTATTATGACTCTAGAAACTTTGAAAAATCATATCTCGCCAAGGTATTAAATTCTGGTTCTGAAACTTTGCATAGACATTCACAGCATACCTGAGAACCTAATGAACACAACGGCAGGCATATCCTACACTCGGGGCGACCACGGTACATCATGGACCATAAATACACATGTCTAGAAACTTTGAAAAATCATATCTCGCCAAGGTGTTAAATTCTGGTTCTGAAACTTTGCATAGACATTCACAGCATACCTGAGAACCTAATGAACACAACGGCAGGCATATCCTACACTCGGGGCGACCACGGTACATCATGGACCATAAATACACATATGTATTATGACTCTAGAAAC
This sequence comes from Caenorhabditis macrosperma, assembly GCA_963932285.1. NCBI lineage: Eukaryota > Metazoa > Nematoda > Chromadorea > Rhabditida > Rhabditidae > Caenorhabditis > Caenorhabditis macrosperma. The sequence goes on from OZ010622.1 coordinate 14,406,043, forward strand.
TTTGAAAAATCATATCTCGCCAAGGTGTTAAATTCTGGTTCTGAAACTTTGCATAGACATTCACAGCATACCTGAGAACCTAATGAACACAGCCGCAGGCATATCCTACACTCGGGGCGACCACGGTACATCATGGACCATAAATACACATGTCTAGAAACTTTGAAAAATCATATCTCGCCAAGGTGTTAAATTCTGGTTCTGAAACTTTGCATAGCCATTCACAGCACACCTGAGAACCTAATGAACACAACTGCAGGCATATCCTACACTCGGGGCGACCACGGTACATCATGGACCATAAATACACATGTGAAGAAACTTTGAAAAATCATATCTCGCCAAGGTGTTAAATTCTGGTTCTGAAACTTTGCATAGACATTCACAGCATACCTGAGAACCTAATGAACACAGCCGCAGGCATATCCTACACTCGGGGCGACCACGGTACATCATGGACCATAAATACACATATGTATTATGACTCTAGAAACTTTGAAAAATCATATCTCGCCAAGGTATTAAATTCTGGTTCTGAAACTTTGCATAGACATTCACAGCATACCTGAGAACCTAATGAACACAGCCGCAGGCATATTCTACACTCGGGGCGACCACGGTACATCATGGACCATAAATACACATGTGAAAAAACTTTGAAAAATCATATCTCGCCAAGGTGTTAAATTCTGGTTCTGAAACTTTGCATAGACTTTCACAGCATACCTGAGAACCTAATGAACACAACTGCAGGCATATCCTACACTCGGGGCGACCACGGTACATCATGGACCATAAATACACATATGTATTAAGACTCTAGAAACTTTGAAAAATCATATCTCGCCAAGGTGTTAAATTCTGGTTCTGAAACTTTGCATAGACATTCACAGCATACCTGAGAACCTAATGAACACAGCCGCAGGCATATCCTACACTCGGGGCGACCACGGTACATCATGGACCATAAATACACATGTGAAGAAACTTTGAAAAATCATATCTCGCCAAGGTGTTAAATTCTGGTTCTGAAACTTTGCATAGACATTCACAGCGCACCTGAGAACCTAATGAACACAACTGCAGGCATATCCTACACTCGGGGCGACCACGGTACATCATGGACCATAAATACACATGTCTAGAAACTTTGAAAAACCATATCTCGCCAAGGTGTTAGATTCTGGTTCTGAAACTTTGCATAGACATTCACAGCATACCTGAGAACCTAATGAACACAGCCGCAGGCATATCCTACACTCGGGGCGACCACGGTACATCATGGACCATAAATACACATGTCTAGAAACTTTGAAAAATCATATCTCGCCAAGGTGTTAAATTCTGGTTCTGAAACTTTGCATAGACATTCACAGCATACCTGAGAACCTAATGAACACAACGGCAGGCATATCCTACACTCGGGGCGACCACGGTACATCATGGACCATAAATACACATGTCTAGAAACTTTGAAAAATCATATCTCGCCAAGGTGTTAGATTCTGGTTCTGAAACTTTGCATAGACATTCACAGCATACCTGAGAACCTAATGAACACAACGGCAGGCATATCCTACACTCGGGGCGACCACGGTACATCATGGACCATAAATACACATGTCTAGAAACTTTGAAAAATCATATCTCGCCAAGGTGTTAAATTCTGGTTCTGAAACTTTGCATAGACATTCACAGCATACCTGAGAACCTAATGAACACAACTGCAGGCATATCCTACACTCGGGGCGACCACGGTACATCATGGACCATAAATACACATGTCTAGAAACTTTGAAAAATCATATCTCGCCAAGGTATTAAATTCTGGTTCTGAAACTTTGCATAGACATTCACAGCATACCTGAGAACCTAATGAACACAACGGCAGGCATATCCTACACTCGGGGCGACCACGGTACATCATGGACCATAAATACACATGTCTAGAAACTTTGAAAAATCATATCTCGCCAAGGTGTTAAATTCTGGTTCTGAAACTTTGCATAGACATTCACAGCATACCTGAGAACCTAATGAACACAACGGCAGGCATATCCTACACTCGGGGCGACCACGGTACATCATGGACCATAAATACACATATGTATTATGACTCTAGAAACTTTGAAAAATCATATCTCGCCAAGGTGTTAAATTCTGGTTCTGAAACTTTGCATAGACATTCACAGCATACCTGAGAACCTAATGAACACAGCCGCAGGCATATCCTACACTCGGGGCGACCACGGTACATCATGGACCATAAATACACATGTCTAGAAACTTTGAAAAATCATATCTCGCCAAGGTGTTAAATTCTGGTTCTGAAACTTCGCATAGACATTCACAGCATACCTGAGAACCTAATGAACACAACGGCAGGCATATCCTACACTCGGGGCGACCACGGTACATCATGGACCATAAATACACATGTCTAGAAACTTTGAAAAATCATATCTCGCCAAGGTGTTAAATTCTGGTTCTGAAACTTTGCATAGCCATTCACAGCACACCTGAGAACCTAATGAACACAACTGCAGGCATATCCTACACTCGGGGCGACCACGGTACATCATGGACCATAAATACACATGTGAAGAAACTTTGAAAAATCATATCTCGCCAAGGTGTTAAATTCTGGTTCTGAAACTTTGCATAGACATTCACAGCATACCTGAGAACCTAATGAACACAGCCGCAGGCATATCCTACACTCGGGGCGACCACGGTACATCATGGACCATAAATACACATATGTATTATGACTCTAGAAACTTTGAAAAATCATATCTCGCCAAGGTATTAAATTCTGGTTCTGAAACTTTGCATAGACATTCACAGCATACCTGAGAACCTAATGAACACAGCCGCAGGCATATTCTACACTCGGGGCGACCACGGTACATCATGGACCATAAATACACATGTGAAAAAACTTTGAAAAATCATATCTCGCCAAGGTGTTAAATTCTGGTTCTGAAACTTTGCATAGACTTTCACAGCATACCTGAGAACCTAATGAACACAACTGCAGGCATATCCTACACTCGGGGCGACCACGGTACATCATGGACCATAAATACACATATGTATTAAGACTCTAGAAACTTTGAAAAATCATATCTCGCCAAGGTGTTAAATTCTGGTTCTGAAACTTTGCATAGACATTCACAGCATACCTGAGAACCTAATGAACACAGCCGCAGGCATATCCTACACTCGGGGCGACCACGGTACATCATGGACCATAAATACACATGTGAAGAAACTTTGAAAAATCATATCTCGCCAAGGTGTTAAATTCTGGTTCTGAAACTTTGCATAGACATTCACAGCGCACCTGAGAACCTAATGAACACAACTGCAGGCATATCCTACACTCGGGGCGACCACGGTACATCATGGACCATAAATACACATGTCTAGAAACTTTGAAAAACCATATCTCGCCAAGGTGTTAGATTCTGGTTCTGAAACTTTGCATAGACATTCACAGCATACCTGAGAACCTAATGAACACAGCCGCAGGCATATCCTACACTCGGGGCGACCACGGTACATCATGGACCATAAATACACATGTCTAGAAACTTTGAAAAATCATATCTCGCCAAGGTGTTAAATTCTGGTTCTGAAACTTTGCATAGACATTCACAGCATACCTGAGAACCTAATGAACACAACGGCAGGCATATCCTACACTCGGGGCGACCACGGTACATCATGGACCATAAATACACATGTCTAGAAACTTTGAAAAATCATATCTCGCCAAGGTGTTAGATTCTGGTTCTGAAACTTTGCATAGACATTCACAGCATACCTGAGAACCTAATGAACACAACGGCAGGCATATCCTACACTCGGGGCGACCACGGTACATCATGGACCATAAATACACATGTCTAGAAACTTTGAAAAATCATATCTCGCCAAGGTGTTAAATTCTGGTTCTGAAACTTTGCATAGACATTCACAGCATACCTGAGAACCTAATGAACACAACTGCAGGCATATCCTACACTCGGGGCGACCACGGTACATCATGGACCATAAATACACATGTCTAGAAACTTTGAAAAATCATATCTCGCCAAGGTGTTAAATTCTGGTTTTGAAACTTCGCATAGACATTCACAGCACACCTGAGAACCTAATGAACACAGCTGCAGGCATATCCTACACTCGGGGCGACCACGGTACATCATGGACCATAAATACACATGTCTAGAAACTTTGAAAAATCATATCTCGCCAAGGTGTTAAATTCTGGTTTTGAAACTTCGCATAGACATTCACAGCACACCTGAGAACCTAATGAACACAACTGCAGGCATATCCTACACTCGGGGCGACCACGGTACATCATGGACCATAAATACACATGTCTAGAAACTTTGAAAAATCATATCTCGCCAAGGTGTTAAGTTCTGGTTCTGAAACTTTGCATAGACATTCACAGCATACCTGAGAACCTAATGAACACAACTGCAGGCATATCCTACACTCGGGGCGACCACGGTACATCATGGACCATAAATACACATGTCTAGAAACTTTGAAAAATCATATCTCGCCAAGGTGTTAAATTCTGGTTCCGAAACTTTGCATAGACATTCACAGCACACCTGAGAACCTAATGAACACAACTGCAGGCATATCCTACACTCGGGGCGACCACGGTACATCATGGACCATAAATACACATGTCTAGAAACTTTGAAAAATCATATCTCGCCAAGGTGTTAAGTTCTGGTTCTGAAACTTTGCATAGACATTCACAGCATACCTGAGAACCTAATGAACACAACGGCAGGCATATCCTACACTCGGGGCGACCACGGTACATCATGGACCATAAATACACATGTCTAGAAACTTTGAAAAATCATATCTCGCCAAGGTGTTAAATTCTGGTTCTGAAACTTTGCATAGACATTCACAGCATACCTGAGAACCTAATGAACACAGCTGCAGGCATATCCTACACTCGGGGCGACCACGGTACATCATGGACCATAAATACACATGTCTAGAAACTTTGAAAAATCATATCTCGCCAAGGTGTTAAATTCTGGTTCCGAAACTTTGCATAGACATTCACAGCATACCTGAGAACCTAATGAACACAACGGCAGGCATATCCTACACTCGGGGCGACCACGGTACATCATGGACCATAAATACACATGTGAAGAAACTTTGAAAAATCATATCTCGCCAAGGTGTTAAATTCTGGTTCCGAAACTTTGCATAGACATTCACAGCACACCTGAGAACCTAATGAACACAACTGCAGGCATATCCTACACTCGGGGCGACCACGGTACATCATGGACCATAAATACACATGTGAAGAAACTTTGAAAAATCATATCTCGCCAAGGTGTTAAATTCTGGTTCCGAAACTTTGCATAGACATTCACAGCACACCTGAGAACCTAATGAACACAACTGCAGGCATATCCTACACTCGGGGCGACCACGGTACATCATGGACCATAAATACACATGTCTAGAAACTTTGAAAAACCATATCTCGCCAAGGTATTAAATTCTGGTTCTGAAACTTTGCATAGACATTCACAGCACACCTGAGAACCTAATGAACACAACTGCAGGCATATCCTACACTCGGGGCGACCACGGTACATCATGGACCATAAATACACATGTCTAGAAACTTTGAAAAATCATATCTCGCCAAGGTGTTAGATTCTGGTTCTGAAACTTTGCATAGACATTCACAGCATACCTGAGAACCTAATGAACACAGCCGCAGGCATATCCTACACTCGGGGCGACCACAGTACATCATGGACCATAAATACACATGTCTAGAAACTTTGAAAAATCATATCTCGCCAAGGTGTTAAATTCTGGTTCTGAAACTTTGCATAGACATTCACAGCATACCTGAGAACCTAATGAACACAACTGCAGGCATATCCTACACTCGGGGCGACCACGGTACATCATGGACCATAAATACACATGTCTAGAAACTTTGAAAAATCATATCTCGCCAAGGTGTTAGATTCTGGTTCTGAAACTTTGCATAGACATTCACAGCATACCTGAGAACCTAATGAACACAGCCGCAGGCATATCCTACACTCGGGGCGACCACGGTACATCATGGACCATAAATACACATGTCTAGAAACTTTGAAAAATCATATCTCGCCAAGGTGTTAAATTCTGGTTTTGAAACTTCGCATAGACATTCACAGCACACCTGAGAACCTAATGAACACAGCTGCAGGCATATCCTACACTCGGGGCGACCACGGTACATCATGGACCATAAATACACATGTCTAGAAACTTTGAAAAATCATATCTCGCCAAGGTGTTAAATTCTGGTTCTGAAACTTTGCATAGACATTCACAGCTTATCTGAGAACCTAATGAACACAGCTGCAGGCATATCCTACACTCGGGGCGACCACGGTACATCATGGACCATAAATACACATGTCTAGAAACTTTGAAAAATCATATCTCGCCAAGGTGTTAAGTTCTGGTTCTGAAACTTTGCATAGACATTCACAGCATACCTGAGAACCTAATGAACACAACTGCAGGCATATCCTACACTCGGGGCGACCACGGTACATCATGGACCATAAATACACATGTCTAGAAACTTTGAAAAATCATATCTCGCCAAGGTGTTAAGTTCTGGTTCTGAAACTTTGCATAGACATTCACAGCATACCTGAGAACCTAATGAACACAACTGCAGGCATATCCTACACTCGGGGCGACCACGGTACATCATGGACCATAAATACATATGTCTAGAAACTTTGAAAAATCATATCTCGCCAAGGTGTTAAATTCTGGTTCTGAAACTTTGCATAGACATTCACAGCTTATCTGAGAACCTAATGAACACAGCTGCAGGCATATCCTACACTCGGGGCGACCACGGTACATCATGGACCATAAATACACATGTCTAGAAACTTTGAAAAATCATATCTCGCCAAGGTGTTAAATTCTGGTTCTGAAACTTTGCATAGACATTCACAGCATACCTGAGAACCTAATGAACACAACTGCAGCCATATCCTACACTCGGGGCGACCACGGTACATCATGGACCATAAATACACATGTATTATGACTCTAGAAACTTTGAAAAATCATATCTCGCCAAGGTATTAAATTCTGGTTCTGAAACTTTGCATAGACATTCACAGCATACCTGAGAACCTAATGAACACAACTGCAGGCATATCCTACACTCGGGGCGACCACGGTACATCATGGACCATAAATACACATGTCTAGAAACTTTGAAAAATCATATCTCGCCAAGGTGTTAAGTTCTGGTTCTGAAACTTTGCATAGACATTCACAGCATACCTGAGAACCTAATGAACACAACGGCAGGCATATCCTACACTCGGGGCGACCACGGTACATCATGGACCATAAATACATATGTCTAGAAACTTTGAAAAATCATATCTCGCCAAGGTGTTAAATTCTGGTTCTGAAACTTTGCATAGACATTCACAGCTTATCTGAGAACCTAATGAACACAGCTGCAGGCATATCCTACACTCGGGGCGACCACGGTACATCATGGACCATAAATACACATGTCTAGAAACTTTGAAAAATCATATCTCGCCAAGGTGTTAAATTCTGGTTCTGAAACTTTGCATAGACATTCACAGCATACCTGAGAACCTAATGAACACAACTGCAGCCATATCCTACACTCGGGGCGACCACGGTACATCATGGACCATAAATACACATGTATTATGACTCTAGAAACTTTGAAAAATCATATCTCGCCAAGGTATTAAATTCTGGTTCTGAAACTTTGCATAGACATTCACAGCATACCTGAGAACCTAATGAACACAACTGCAGGCATATCCTACACTCGGGGCGACCACGGTACATCATGGACCATAAATACACATGTATTATGACTCTAGAAACTTTGAAAAACCATATCTCGCCAAGGTATTAAATTCTGGTTCTGAAACTTTGCATAGACATTCACAGCATACCTGAGAACCTAATGAACACAACTGCAGGCATATCCTACACTCGGGGCGACCACGGTACATCATGGACCATAAATACACATGTATTATGACTCTAGAAACTTTGAAAAACCATATCTCGCCAAGGTATTAAATTCTGGTTCTGAAACTTTGCATAGACATTCACAGCATACCTGAGAACCTAATGAACACAACTGCAGCCATATCCTACACTCGGGGCGACCACGGTACATCATGGACCATAAATACACATGTCTAGAAACTTTGAAAAATCATATCTCGCCAAGGTGTTAAATTCTGGTTCTGAAACTTTGCATAGACATTCACAGCATACCTGAGAACCTAATGAACACAACGGCAGGCATATCCTACACTCGGGGCGACCACGGTACATCATGGACCATAAATACACATGTCTAGAAACTTTGAAAAATCATATCTCGCCAAGGTGTTAGATTCTGGTTCTGAAACTTTGCATAGACATTCACAGCATACCTGAGAACCTAATGAACACAACGGCAGGCATATCCTACACTCGGGGCGACCACGGTACATCATGGACCATAAATACACATGTCTAGAAACTTTGAAAAATCATATCTCGCCAAGGTGTTAAATTCTGGTTCCGAAACTTTGCATAGACATTCACAGCACACCTGAGAACCTAATGAACACAACTGCAGGCATATCCTACACTCGGGGCGACCACGGTACATCATGGACCATAAATACACATGTCTAGAAACTTTGAAAAATCATATCTCGCCAAGGTGTTAAATTCTGGTTCCGAAACTTTGCATAGACATTCACAGCACACCTGAGAACCTAATGAACACAACTGCAGGCATATCCTACACTCGGGGCGACCACGGTACATCATGGACCATAAATACACATGTCTAGAAACTTTGAAAAATCATATCTCGCCAAGGTGTTAAATTCTGGTTCCGAAACTTTGCATAGACATTCACAGCATACCTGAGAACCTAATGAACACAACTGCAGGCATATCCTACACTCGGGGCGACCACGGTACATCATGGACCATAAATACACATGTCTAGAAACTTTGAAAAATCATATCTCGCCAAGGTGTTAAATTCTGGTTCCGAAACTTTGCATAGACATTCACAGCATACCTGAGAACCTAATGAACACAACGGCAGGCATATCCTACACTCGGGGCGACCACGGTACATCATGGACCATAAATACACATGTCTAGAAACTTTGAAAAATCATATCTCGCCAAGGTGTTAAATTCTGGTTCCGAAACTTTGCATAGACATTCACAGCACACCTGAGAACCTAATGAACACAACTGCAGGCATATCCTACACTCGGGGCGACCACGGTACATCATGGACCATAAATACACATGTCTAGAAACTTTGAAAAATCATATCTCGCCAAGGTGTTAAATTCTGGTTCTGAAACTTTGCATAGACATTCACAGCATACCTGAGAACCTAATGAACACAACGGCAGGCATATCCTACACTCGGGGCGACCACGGTACATCATGGACCATAAATACACATGTCTAGAAACTTTGAAAAATCATATCTCGCCAAGGTGTTAAATTCTGGTTCCGAAACTTTGCATAGACATTCACAGCACACCTGAGAACCTAATGAACACAACTGCAGGCATATCCTACACTCGGGGCGACCACGGTACATCATGGACCATAAATACACATGTCTAGAAACTTTGAAAAATCATATCTCGCCAAGGTGTTAAATTCTGGTTCTGAAACTTTGCATAGACATTCACAGCATACCTGAGAACCTAATGAACACAACGGCAGGCATATCCTACACTCGGGGCGACCACGGTACATCATGGACCATAAATACACATGTCTAGAAACTTTGAAAAATCATATCTCGCCAAGGTGTTAAATTCTGGTTCCGAAACTTTGCATAGACATTCACAGCACACCTGAGAACCTAATGAACACAACTGCAGGCATATCCTACACTCGGGGCGACCACGGTACATCATGGACCATAAATACACATGTCTAGAAACTTTGAAAAACCATATCTCGCCAAGGTATTAAATTCTGGTTCTGAAACTTTGCATAGACATTCACAGCACACCTGAGAACCTAATGAACACAACTGCAGGCATATCCTACACTCGGGGCGACCACGGTACATCATGGACCATAAATACACATGTCTAGAAACTTTGAAAAATCATATCTCGCCAAGGTGTTAGATTCTGGTTCTGAAACTTTGCATAGACATTCACAGCATACCTGAGAACCTAATGAACACAACTGCAGGCATATCCTACACTCGGGGCGACCACGGTACATCATGGACCATAAATACACATGTCTAGAAACTTTGAAAAATCATATCTCGCCAAGGTGTTAAATTCTGGTTCTGAAACTTTGCATAGACATTCACAGCATACCTGAGAACCTAATGAACACAGCCGCAGGCATATCCTACACTCGGGGCGACCACGGTACATCATGGACCATAAATACACATGTCTAGAAACTTTGAAAAATCATATCTCGCCAAGGTGTTAAATTCTGGTTTTGAAACTTCGCATAGACATTCACAGCACACCTGAGAACCTAATGAACACAACTGCAGGCATATCCTACACTCGGGGCGACCACGGTACATCATGGACCATAAATACACATGTCTAGAAACTTTGAAAAATCATATCTCGCCAAGGTGTTAAATTCTGGTTCTGAAACTTTGCATAGACATTCACAGCTTATCTGAGAACCTAATGAACACAGCTGCAGGCATATCCTACACTCGGGGCGACCACGGTACATCATGGACCATAAATACACATGTCTAGAAACTTTGAAAAATCATATCTCGCCAAGGTGTTAAGTTCTGGTTCTGAAACTTTGCATAGACATTCACAGCATACCTGAGAACCTAATGAACACAACTGCAGGCATATCCTACACTCGGGGCGACCACGGTACATCATGGACCATAAATACACATGTCTAGAAACTTTGAAAAATCATATCTCGCCAAGGTGTTAAGTTCTGGTTCTGAAACTTTGCATAGACATTCACAGCATACCTGAGAACCTAATGAACACAACTGCAGGCATATCCTACACTCGGGGCGACCACGGTACATCATGGACCATAAATACACATGTCTAGAAACTTTGAAAAATCATATCTCGCCAAGGTGTTAAATTCTGGTTCTGAAACTTTGCATAGACATTCACAGCTTATCTGAGAACCTAATGAACACAGCTGCAGGCATATCCTACACTCGGGGCGACCACGGTACATCATGGACCATAAATACACATGTCTAGAAACTTTGAAAAATCATATCTCGCCAAGGTGTTAAATTCTGGTTCTGAAACTTTGCATAGACATTCACAGCATACCTGAGAACCTAATGAACACAACTGCAGGCATATCCTACACTCGGGGCGACCACGGTACATCATGGACCATAAATACACATGTATTATGACTCTAGAAACTTTGAAAAATCATATCTCGCCAAGGTATTAAATTCTGGTTCTGAAACTTTGCATAGACATTCACAGCTTATCTGAGAACCTAATGAACACAGCTGCAGGCATATCCTACACTCGGGGCGACCACGGTACATCATGGACCATAAATACACATGTCTAGAAACTTTGAAAAATCATATCTCGCCAAGGTGTTAAATTCTGGTTCTGAAACTTTGCATAGACATTCACAGCATACCTGAGAACCTAATGAACACAACTGCAGGCATATCCTACACTCGGGGCGACCACGGTACATCATGGACCATAAATACACATGTCTAGAAACTTTGAAAAATCATATCTCGCCAAGGTGTTAAGTTCTGGTTCTGAAACTTTGCATAGACATTCACAGCATACCTGAGAACCTAATGAACACAGCCGCAGGCATATCCTACACTCGGGGCGACCACGGTACATCATGGACCATAAATACACATGTCTAGAAACTTTGAAAAATCATATCTCGCCAAGGTGTTAAATTCTGGTTTTGAAACTTCGCATAGACATTCACAGCACACCTGAGAACCTAATGAACACAACTGCAGGCATATCCTACACTCGGGGCGACCACGGTACATCATGGACCATAAATACACATGTCTAGAAACTTTGAAAAATCATATCTCGCCAAGGTGTTAAATTCTGGTTCTGAAACTTTGCATAGACATTCACAGCTTATCTGAGAACCTAATGAACACAGCTGCAGGCATATCCTACACTCGGGGCGACCACGGTACATCATGGACCATAAATACACATGTCTAGAAACTTTGAAAAATCATATCTCGCCAAGGTGTTAAGTTCTGGTTCTGAAACTTTGCATAGACATTCACAGCATACCTGAGAACCTAATGAACACAACTGCAGGCATATCCTACACTCGGGGCGACCACGGTACATCATGGACCATAAATACACATGTCTAGAAACTTTGAAAAATCATATCTCGCCAAGGTGTTAAGTTCTGGTTCTGAAACTTAGCATAGACATTCACAGCATACCTGAGAACCTAATGAACACAACTGCAGGCATATCCTACACTCGGGGCGACCACGGTACATCATGGACCATAAATACACATGTCTAGAAACTTTGAAAAATCATATCTCGCCAAGGTGTTAAATTCTGGTTCTGAAACTTTGCATAGACATTCACAGCTTATCTGAGAACCTAATGAACACAGCTGCAGGCATATCCTACACTCGGGGCGACCACGGTACATCATGGACCATAAATACACATGTCTAGAAACTTTGAAAAATCATATCTCGCCAAGGTGTTAAATTCTGGTTCTGAAACTTTGCATAGACATTCACAGCATACCTGAGAACCTAATGAACACAACTGCAGGCATATCCTACACTCGGGGCGACCACGGTACATCATGGACCATAAATACACATGTATTATGACTCTAGAAACTTTGAAAAATCATATCTCGCCAAGGTATTAAATTCTGGTTCTGAAACTTTGCATAGACATTCACAGCTTATCTGAGAACCTAATGAACACAGCTGCAGGCATATCCTACACTCGGGGCGACCACGGTACATCATGGACCATAAATACACATGTCTAGAAACTTTGAAAAATCATATCTCGCCAAGGTGTTAAATTCTGGTTCTGAAACTTTGCATAGACATTCACAGCATACCTGAGAACCTAATGAACACAACTGCAGGCATATCCTACACTCGGGGCGACCACGGTACATCATGGACCATAAATACACATATGTATTATGACTCTAGAAACTTTGAAAAATCATATCTCGCCAAGGTATTAAATTCTGGTTCTGAAACTTTGCATAGACATTCACAGCATACCTGAGAACCTAATGAACACAACTGCAGGCATATCCTACACTCGGGGCGACCACGGTACATCATGGACCATAAATACACATGTCTAGAAACTTTGAAAAATCATATCTCGCCAAGGTGTTAAATTCTGGTTCTGAAACTTTGCATAGACATTCACAGCATACCTGAGAACCTAATGAACACAGCTGCAGGCATATCCTACACTCGGGGCGACCACGGTACATCATGGACCATAAATACACATGTCTAGAAACTTTGAAAAATCATATCTCGCCAAGGTGTTAAATTCTGGTTCTGAAACTTTGCATAGACATTCACAGCATACCTGAGAACCTAATGAACACAGCCGCAGGCATATCCTACACTCGGGGCGACCACGGTACATCATGGACCATAAATACACATGTGAAGATACTTTGAAAAATCATATCTCGCCAAGGTGTTAAATTCTGGTTCTGAAACTTTGCATAGACATTCACAGCATACCTGAGAACCCAATGAACACAGCTGCAGGCATATCCTACACTCGGGGCGACCACGGTACATCATGGACCATAAATACACATGTCTAGAAACTTTGAAAAATCATATCTCGCCAAGGTATTAAATTCTGGTTCTGAAACTTTGCATAGACATTCACAGCATACCTGAGAACCTAATGAACACAGCTGCAGGCATATCCTACACTCGGGGCGACCACGGTACATCATGGACCAAAAATACACATATGTATTATGACTCTAGAAACTTTGAAAAATCATATCTCGCCAAGGTATTAAATTCTGGTTCGGAAACTTTGCATAGACATTCACAGCATACCTGAGAACCTAATGAACACAGCCGCAGGCATATCCTACACTCGGGGCGACCACGGTACATCATGGACCATAAATACACATGTGAAGATAATTTGAAAAATCATATCTCGCCAAGGTGTTAAATTCTGGTTCTGAAACTTTGCATAGACATTCACAGCATACCTGAGAACCCAATGAACACAGCTGCAGGCATATCCTACACTCGGGGCGACCACGGTACATCATGGACCATAAATACACATGTGAAGATACTTTGAAAAATCATATCTCGCCAAGGTGTTAAATTCTGGTTCGGAAACTTTGCATAGACATTCACAGCATACCTGAGAACCTAATGAACACAGCTGCAGGCATATCCTACACTCGGGGCGACCACGGTACATCATGGACCAAAAATACACATATGTATTATGACTCTAGAAACTTTGAAAAATCATATCTCGCCAAGGTATTAAATTCTGGTTCGGAAACTTTGCATAGACATTCACAGCTTATCTGAGAACCTAATGAACACAGCTGCAGGCATATCCTACACTCGGGGCGACCACGGTACATCATGGACCATAAATACACATGTATTATGACTCTAGAAACTTTGAAAAATCATATCTCGCCAAGGTATTAAATTCTGGTTCTGAAACTTTGCATAGACATTCACAGCTTATCTGAGAACCTAATGAACACAGCTGCAGGCATATCCTACACTCGGGGCGACCACGGTACATCATGGACCATAAATACACATGTCTAGAAACTTTGAAAAATCATATCTCGCCAAGGTGTTAAATTCTGGTTCTGAAACTTTGCATAGACATTCACAGCATACCTGAGAACCTAATGAACACAACTGCAGGCATATCCTACACTCGGGGCGACCACGGTACATCATGGACCATAAATACACATATGTATTATGACTCTAGAAACTTTGAAAAATCATATCTCGCCAAGGTATTAAATTCTGGTTCTGAAACTTTGCATAGACATTCACAGCTTATCTGAGAACCTAATGAACACAACTGCAGGCATATCCTACACTCGGGGCGACCACGGTACATCATGGACCATAAATACACATGTATTATGACTCTAGAAACTTTGAAAAATCATATCTCGCCAAGGTATTAAATTCTGGTTCTGAAACTTTGCATAGACATTCACAGCTTATCTGAGAACCTAATGAACACAGCTGCAGGCATATCCTACACTCGGGGCGACCACGGTACATCATGGACCATAAATACACATGTCTAGAAACTTTGAAAAATCATATCTCGCCAAGGTGTTAAATTCTGGTTCTGAAACTTTGCATAGACATTCACAGCATACCTGAGAACCTAATGAACACAACTGCAGGCATATCCTACACTCGGGGCGACCACGGTACATCATGGACCATAAATACACATATGTATTATGACTCTAGAAACTTTGAAAAATCATATCTCGCCAAGGTATTAAATTCTGGTTCGGAAACTTTGCATAGACATTCACAGCTTATCTGAGAACCTAATGAACACAACTGCAGGCATATCCTACACTCGGGGCGACCACGGTACATCATGGACCATAAATACACATGTATTATGACTCTAGAAACTTTGAAAAATCATATCTCGCCAAGGTATTAAATTCTGGTTCTGAAACTTTGCATAGACATTCACAGCATACCTGAGAACCTAATGAACACAACTGCAGGCATATCCTACACTCGGGGCGACCACGGTACATCATGGACCATAAATACACATGTCTAGAAACTTTGAAAAATCATATCTCGCCAAGGTGTTAAATTCTGGTTCTGAAACTTTGCATAGACATTCACAGCATACCTGAGAACCTAATGAACACAGCTGCAGGCATATCCTACACTCGGGGCGACCACGGTACATCATGGACCATAAATACACATGTCTAGAAACTTTGAAAAATCATATCTCGCCAAGGTGTTAAATTCTGGTTCTGAAACTTTGCATAGACATTCACAGCATACCTGAGAACCTAATGAACACAGCCGCAGGCATATCCTACACTCGGGGCGACCACGGTACATCATGGACCATAAATACACATGTGAAGATACTTTGAAAAATCATATCTCGCCAAGGTGTTAAATTCTGGTTCTGAAACTTTGCATAGACATTCACAGCATACCTGAGAACCCAATGAACACAGCTGCAGGCATATCCTACACTCGGGGCGACCACGGTACATCATGGACCATAAATACACATGTCTAGAAACTTTGAAAAATCATATCTCGCCAAGGTATTAAATTCTGGTTCTGAAACTTTGCATAGACATTCACAGCATACCTGAGAACCTAATGAACACAGCTGCAGGCATATCCTACACTCGGGGCGACCACGGTACATCATGGACCAAAAATACACATATGTATTATGACTCTAGAAACTTTGAAAAATCATATCTCGCCAAGGTATTAAATTCTGGTTCGGAAACTTTGCATAGACATTCACAGCATACCTGAGAACCTAATGAACACAGCCGCAGGCATATCCTACACTCGGGGCGACCACGGTACATCATGGACCATAAATACACATGTGAAGATAATTTGAAAAATCATATCTCGCCAAGGTGTTAAATTCTGGTTCTGAAACTTTGCATAGACATTCACAGCATACCTGAGAACCCAATGAACACAGCTGCAGGCATATCCTACACTCGGGGCGACCACGGTACATCATGGACCATAAATACACATGTGAAGATACTTTGAAAAATCATATCTCGCCAAGGTGTTAAATTCTGGTTCGGAAACTTTGCATAGACATTCACAGCATACCTGAGAACCTAATGAACACAGCTGCAGGCATATCCTACACTCGGGGCGACCACGGTACATCATGGACCAAAAATACACATATGTATTATGACTCTAGAAACTTTGAAAAATCATATCTCGCCAAGGTATTAAATTCTGGTTCGGAAACTTTGCATAGACATTCACAGCATACCTGAGAACCTAATGAACACAGCTGCAGGCATATCCTACACTCGGGGCGACCACGGTACATCATGGACCATAAATACGCATGTCTAGAAACTTTGAAAAATCATATCTCGCCAAGGTATTAAATTCTGGTTCTGAAACTTTGCATAGACATTCACAGCATACCTGAGAACCTAATGAACACAGCCGCAGGCATATCCTACACTCGGGGCGACCACGGTACATCATGGACCATAAATACACATGTGAAGATACTTTGAAAAATCATATCTCGCCAAGGTATTAAATTCTGGTTCTGAAACTTTGCATAGACATTCACAGCATACCTGAGAACCCAATGAACACAGCCGCAGGCATATCCTACACTCGGGGCGACCACGGTACATCATGGACCATAAATACACATGTGAAGATACTTTGAAAAATCATATCTCGCCAAGGTGTTAAATTCTGGTTCTGAAACTTTGCATAGACATTCACAGCATACCTGAGAACCTAATGAACACAGCTGCAGGCATATCCTACACTCGGGGCGACCACGGTACATCATGGACCAAAAATACACATATGTATTATGACTCTAGAAACTTTGAAAAATCATATCTCGCCAAGGTATTAAATTCTGGTTCTGAAACTTTGCATAGACATTCACAGCATACCTGAGAACCCAATGAACACAGCTGCAGGCATATCCTACACTCGGGGCGACCACGGTACATCATGGACCATAAATACACATGTGAAGATACTTTGAAAAATCATATCTCGCCAAGGTATTAAATTCTGGTTCTGAAACTTTGCATAGACATTCACAGCATACCTGAGAACCTAATGAACACAGCCGCAGGCATATCCTACACTCGGGGCGACCACGGTACATCATGGACCATAAATACACATGTGAAGATACTTTGAAAAATCATATCTCGCCAAGGTATTAAATTCTGGTTCTGAAACTTTGCATAGACATTCACAGCATACCTGAGAACCCAATGAACACAGCCGCAGGCATATCCTACACTCGGGGCGACCACGGTACATCATGGACCATAAATACACATGTGAAGATACTTTGAAAAATCATATCTCGCCAAGGTGTTAAATTCTGGTTCTGAAACTTTGCATAGACATTCACAGCATACCTGAGAACCTAATGAACACAGCCGCAGGCATATCCTACACTCGGGGCGACCACGGTACATCATGGACCATAAATACACATGTGAAGATACTTTGAAAAATCATATCTCGCCAAGGTGTTAAATTCTGGTTCGGAAACTTTGCATAGACATTCACAGCATACCTGAGAACCTAATGAACACAGCTGCAGGCATATCCTACACTCGGGGCGACGACGGTACATCATGGACCATAAATACACATGTCTAGAAACTTTGAAAAATCATATCTCGCCAAGGTATTAAATTCTGGTTCTGAAACTTTGCATAGACATTCACAGCATACCTGAGAACCTAATGAACACAGCTGCAGGCATATCCTACACTCGGGGCGACCACGGTACATCATGGACCATAAATACACATGTCTAGAAACTTTGAAAAATCATATCTCGCCAAGGTGTTAAATTCTGGTTCTGAAACTTTGCATAGACATTCACAGCATACCTGAGAACCTAATGAACACAGCCGCAGGCATATCCTACACTCGGGGCGACCACGGTACATCATGGACCATAAATACACATGTCTAGAAACTTTGAAAAATCATATCTCGCCAAGGTATCAAATTCTGGTTCTGAAACTCTGCATAGACATTCACAGCATACCTGAGAACCTAATGAACACAGCCGCAGGCATATCCTACACTCGGGGCGACCACGGTACATCATGGACCATAAATACACATGTGAAGATACTTTGAAAAATCATATCTCGCCAAGGTGTTAAATTCTGGTTCGGAAACTTTGCATAGACATTCACAGCACACCTGAGAACCTAATGAACACAGCTGCAGGCATATCCTACACTCGGGGCGACGACGGTACATCATGGACCATAAATACACATGTCTAGAAACTTTGAAAAATCATATCTCGCCAAGGTGTTAAATTCTGGTTCTGAAACTTTGCATAGACATTCACAGCATACCTGAGAACCTAATGAACACAGCTGCAGGCATATCCTACACTCGGGGCGACGACGGTACATCATGGACCATAAATACACATGTCTAGAAACTTTGAAAAATCATATCTCGCCAAGGTGTTAAATTCTGGTTCTGAAACTTTGCATAGACATTCACAGCATACCTGAGAACCCAATGAACACAGCTGCAGGCATATCCTACACTCGGGGCGACGACGGTACATCATGGACCATAAATACACATGTCTAGAAACTTTGAAAAATCATATCTCGCCAAGGTGTTAAATTCTGGTTCGGAAACTTTGCATAGACATTCACAGCACACCTGAGAACCTAATGAACACAGCTGCAGGCATATCCTACACTCGGGGCGACGACGGTACATCATGGACCATAAATACACATGTCTAGAAACTTTGAAAAATCATATCTCGCCAAGGTGTTAGATTCTGGTTCTGAAACTTTGCATAGACATTCACAGCATACCTGAGAACCCAATGAACACAGCTGCAGGCATATCCTACACTCGGGGCGACGACGGTACATCATGGACCATAAATACACATGTCTAGAAACTTTGAAAAATCATATCTCGCCAAGGTGTTAGATTCTGGTTCTGAAACTTTGCATAGACATTCACAGCACACCTGAGAACCTAATGAACACAGCTGCAGGCATATCCTACACTCGGGGCGACGACGGTACATCATGGACCATAAATACACATGTCTAGAAACTTTGAAAAATCATATCTCGCCAAGGTGTTAAATTCTGGTTCTGAAACTTTGCATAGACATTCACAGCATACCTGAGAACCCAATGAACACAGCTGCAGGCATATCCTACACTCGGGGCGACCACGGTACATCATGGACCATAAATACACATGTGAAGATACTTTGAAAAATCATATCTCGCCAAGGTATCAAATTCTGGTTCTGAAACTCTGCATAGACATTCACAGCATACCTGAGAACCTAATGAACACAGCCGC
The DNA here is from genome assembly GCA_963932285.1 of Caenorhabditis macrosperma. NCBI lineage: Eukaryota > Metazoa > Nematoda > Chromadorea > Rhabditida > Rhabditidae > Caenorhabditis > Caenorhabditis macrosperma. Next base: position 14,426,327 of record OZ010622.1, read on the forward strand.
AGGCATATCCTACACTCGGGGCGACCACGGTACGTCATGGACCATAAATACACATGTCTAGAAACTTTGAAAAATCATATCTCGCCAAGGTGTTAAATTCTGGTTCGGAAACTTTGCATAGACATTCACAGCACACCTGAGAACCTAATGAACACAGCTGCAGGCATATCCTACACTCGGGGCGACGACGGTACATCATGGACCATAAATACACATGTCTAGAAACTTTGAAAAATCATATCTCGCCAAGGTGTTAAATTCTGGTTCTGAAACTTTGCATAGACATTCACAGCATACCTGAGAACCTAATGAACACAGCTGCAGGCATATCCTACACTCGGGGCGACGACGGTACATCATGGACCATAAATACACATGTCTAGAAACTTTGAAAAATCATATCTCGCCAAGGTGTTAGATTCTGGTTCTGAAACTTTGCATAGACATTCACAGCATACCTGAGAACCTAATGAACACAGCTGCAGGCATATCCTACACTCGGGGCGACGACGGTACATCATGGACCATAAATACACATGTCTAGAAACTTTGAAAAATCATATCTCGCCAAGGTGTTAAATTCTGGTTCTGAAACTTTGCATAGACATTCACAGCATACCTGAGAACCCAATGAACACAGCTGCAGGCATATCCTACACTCGGGGCGACCACGGTACATCATGGACCATAAATACACATGTCTAGAAACTTTGAAAAATCATATCTCGCCAAGGTGTTAAATTCTGGTTCTGAAACTTTGCATAGACATTCACAGCATACCTGAGAACCCAATGAACACAGCTGCAGGCAAATCCTACACTCGGGGCGACCACGGTACATCATGGACCATAAATACACATGTGAAGATACTTTGAAAAATCATATCTCGCCAAGGTGTTAAATTCTGGTTCGGAAACTTTGCATAGACATTCACAGCATACCTGAGAACCTAATGAACACAGCTGCAGGCATATCCTACACTCGGGGCGACCACGGTACATCATGGACCATAAATACACATATGTATTATGACTCTAGAAACTTTGAAAAATCATATCTCGCCAAGGTATTAAATTCTGGTTCGGAAACTTTGCATAGACATTCACAGCATACCTGAGAACCTAATGAACACAGCTGCAGGCATATCCTACACTCGGGGCGACCACGGTACATCATGGACCATAAATACACATATGTATTATGACTCTAGAAACTTTGAAAAATCATATCTCGCCAAGGTATTAAATTCTGGTTCTGAAACTTTGCATAGACATTCACAGCATACCTGAGAACCTAATGAACACAGCCGCAGGCATATCCTACACTCGGGGCGACCACGGTACATCATGGACCATAAATACACATGTGAAGATACTTTGAAAAATCATATCTCGCCAAGGTATCAAATTCTGGTTCTGAAACTCTGCATAGACATTCACAGCATACCTGAGAACCTAATGAACACAGCCGCAGGCATATCCTACACTCGGGGCGACCACGGTACATCATGGACCATAAATACACATGTGAAGATACTTTGAAAAATCATATCTCGCCAAGGTGTTAAATTCAGGTTCGGAAACTTTGCATAGACATTCACAGCACACCTGAGAACCTAATGAACACAGCTGCAGGCATATCCTACACTCGGGGCGACGACGGTACATCATGGACCATAAATACACATGTCTAGAAACTTTGAAAAATCATATCTCGCCAAGGTGTTAGGTTCTGGTTCTGAAACTTTGCATAGACATTCACAGCATACCTGAGAACCTAATGAACACAGCTGCAGGCATATCCTACACTCGGGGCGACGACGGTACATCATGGACCATAAATACACATGTCTAGAAACTTTGAAAAATCATATCTCGCCAAGGTGTTAAATTCTGGTTCTGAAACTTTGCATAGACATTCACAGCATACCTGAGAACCTAATGAACACAGCTGCAGGCATATCCTACACTCGGGGCGACCACGGTACATCATGGACCATAAATACACATGTCTAGAAACTTTGAAAAATCATATCTCGCCAAGGTGTTAGATTCTGGTTCTGAAACTTTGCATAGACATTCACAGCATACCTGAGAACCTAATGAACACAGCTGCAGGCATATCCTACACTCGGGGCGACGACGGTACATCATGGACCATAAATACACATGTCTACACTGCTCCACATAATTATAGCCTCACCCCCACTTTTCAGGAAAAACCCAAATTTTGAGGTTTTCCGGAAAAGTTCCTGAAGCGAAAATACGCCTAATTTGAATCCATTTCCGGTCCCAAAATGATTTTTGGATTCGAAAAAAACAACGAAACATTTTTTGATTTTAGTGAAAACAGATGTTTGGCCATTCCACATAATCATAGCCTCACTTGAGAAAATCAAGAAATTAGTAATCTTGAGAGGCTGAACTGTGTCGTTTTTGTTCTCAAATCATGTGAAAGTACCAATTGAACAGTTCCGCATGATGAGAACTTCCAAAATTCTCACCAGAGCTCTCCTGGAGTCCGGTTTTCAGAATGAACGAGATTTTGTCACAAACCTTTTTTTTCGCATGGAAACTTCAACTTTCTTAGTAGTTGTGATCGACTTGACCACAATTTGGCTTATTATCGTGTTTCCAAGCAAAATTCTTCAAGAAACTGCCTTCTTACGAGAGAATCTAGCCGAATGCTTCCCAAGGCGCCCGTAAAGTAGGTATCCACCTCCTTTGTCCGTTATTTTCATGGCTAGACCATGAAGATGCACACAGTTTATGATGCGAGGAAACAGTAGAAAACATGGAAAAACTCGAATTTCCCGTGAACGGAAAGCTGCAAAGTTCAGAGTTACATTCCGTTCTCGATCACTGAACGTTCACATGATCAGTACTAATTTCTGTTGGATGTTTGCGTGCGTGGATAGAACCAAAATCCAAGCGTTCTATTGTTTCTATTCAATTACCAGGCATTATAATCATCCCATATCTTGCCATTTTCGCCATGAACACGAACGACAAACTCGTAGCATTCCCGAAATTGCGGAACACTGTGACGACAAAGCGATTGGAAATCAAAATATTCCCGTGAGAAGGCAGTTTCTTAAAGAATTTTGCTTGGAAACACGAGAATAAGCCAAATTGTGGTTAAGTCGATCACAACTACTAAGAAAGTTGAAGTTTCCATGCGAAAAAAAAGGTTTGTGACAAAATCTCGTTCATTCTGAAAACCGGACTCCAGGAGAGCTCTGGTGAGAATTTTGGAAGTTCTCATCATGCGGAACTGTTCAATTGGTACTTTCACATGATTTGAGAACAAAAGCGACACAGTTCAGCCTCTCAAGATTCCTAAATCCTTGATTTTCTCAAGTGAGGCTATGATTATGTGGAATGGCCAAACATCTGTTTTCACTAGAATCAAAAAATGTTTCGTTGTTTTTTTCGAATCCAAAAATCATTTTGGGACCGGAAATGGATTCAAATTAGGCGTATTTTCGCTTCAGGAACTTTTCCGGAAAACCTCAAAATTTGGGTTTTTCCTGAAAAGTGGGGGTGAGGCTATAATTATGTGGAGCAGTGTAGAAACTTTGAAAAATCATATCTCGCCAAGGTGTTAGGTTCTGGTTCTGAAACTTTGCATAGACATTCACAGCATACCTGAGAACCTAATGAACACAGCTGCAGGCATATCCTACACTCGGGGCGACGACGGTACATCATGGACCATAAATACACATGTCTAGAAACTTTGAAAAATCATATCTCGCCAAGGTGTTAGGTTCTGGTTCTGAAACTTTGCATAGACATTCACAGCATACCTGAGAACCTAATGAACACAGCTGCAGGCATATCCTACACTCGGGGCGACGACGGTACATCATGGACCATAAATACACATGTCTAGAAACTTTGAAAAATCATATCTCGCCAAGGTGTTAGGTTCTGGTTCTGAAACTTTGCATAGACATTCACAGCATACCTGAGAACCTAATGAACACAGCTGCAGGCATATCCTACACTCGGGGCGACGACGGTACATCATGGACCATAAATACACATGTCTAGAAACTTTGAAAAATCATATCTCGCCAAGGTGTTAGGTTCTGGTTCTGAAACTTTGCATAGACATTCACAGCATACCTGAGAACCTAATGAACACAGCTGCAGGCATATCCTACACTCGGGGCGACGACGGTACATCATGGACCATAAATACACATGTCTAGAAACTTTGAAAAATCATATCTCGCCAAGGTGTTAGGTTCTGGTTCTGAAACTTTGCATAGACATTCACAGCATACCTGAGAACCTAATGAACACAACTGCAGGCATATCCTACACTCGGGGCGACGACGGTACATCATGGACCATAAATACACATGTCTAGAAACTTTGAAAAATCATATCTCGCCAAGGTGTTAGGTTCTGGTTCTGAAACTTTGCATAGACATTCACAGCATACCTGAGAACCTAATGAACACAGCTGCAGGCATATCCTACACTCGGGGCGACGACGGTACATCATGGACCATAAATACACATGTCTAGAAACTTTGAAAAATCATATCTCGCCAAGGTGTTAGGTTCTGGTTCTGAAACTTTGCATAGACATTCACAGCATACCTGAGAACCTAATGAACACAGCTGCAGGCATATCCTACACTCGGGGCGACGACGGTACATCATGGACCATAAATACACATGTCTAGAAACTTTGAAAAATCATATCTCGCCAAGGTGTTAAATTCTGGTTCTGAAACTTTGCATAGACATTCACAGCATACCTGAGAACCTAATGAACACAGCTGCAGGCATATCCTACACTCGGGGCGACCACGGTACATCATGGACCATAAATACACATGTCTAGAAACTTTGAAAAATCATATCTCGCCAAGGTGTTAGATTCTGGTTCTGAAACTTTGCATAGACATTCACAGCATACCTGAGAACCTAATGAACACAGCTGCAGGCATATCCTACACTCGGGGCGACCACGGTACATCATGGACCATAAATACACATATGTATTATGACTCTAGAAACTTTGAAAAATCATATCTCGCCAAGGTATTAAATTCTGGTTCGGAAACTTTGCATAGACATTCACAGCATACCTGAGAACCTAATGAACACAGCCGCAGGCATATCCTACACTCGGGGCGACCACGGTACATCATGGACCATAAATACACATATGTATTATGACTCTAGAAACTTTGAAAAATCATATCTCGCCAAGGTATTAAATTCTGGTTCTGAAACTTTGCATAGACATTCACAGCATACCTGAGAACCTAATGAACACAGCTGCAGGCATATCCTACACTCGGGGCGACCACGGTACATCATGGACCATAAATACACATATGTATTATGACTCTAGAAACTTTGAAAAATCATATCTCGCCAAGGTATTAAATTCTGGTTCTGAAACTTTGCATAGACATTCACAGCATACCTGAGAACCTAATGAACACAGCTGCAGGCATATCCTACACTCGGGGCGACCACGGTACATCATGGACCATAAATACACATATGTATTATGACTCTAGAAACTTTGAAAAATCATATCTCGCCAAGGTATTAAATTCTGGTTCGGAAACTTTGCATAGACATTCACAGCATACCTGAGAACCTAATGAACACAGCCGCAGGCATATCCTACACTCGGGGCGACCACGGTACATCATGGACCAAAAATACACATATGTATTATGACTCTAGAAACTTTGAAAAATCATATCTCGCCAAGGTATTAAATTCTGGTTCTGAAACTTTGCATAGACATTCACAGCATACCTGAGAACCTAATGAACACAGCTGCAGGCATATCCTACACTCGGGGCGACCACGGTACATCATGGACCATAAATACACATGTCTAGAAACTTTGAAAAATCATATCTCGCCAAGGTATTAAATTCTGGTTCTGAAACTTTGCATAGACATTCACAGCATACCTGAGAACCTAATGAACACAGCTGCAGGCATATCCTACACTCGGGGCGACCACGGTACATCATGGACCATAAATACACATGTCTAGAAACTTTGAAAAATCATATCTCGCCAAGGTATTAAATTCTGGTTCTGAAACTTTGCATAGACATTCACAGCATACCTGAGAACCTAATGAACACAACTGCAGGCATATCCTACACTCGGGGCGACCACGGTACATCATGGACCATAAATACACATGTCTAGAAACTTTGAAAAATCATATCTCGCCAAGGTGTTAAATTCTGGTTCTGAAACTTTGCATAGACATTCACAGCATACCTGAGAACCTAATGAACACAGCCGCAGGCATATCCTACACTCGGGGCGACCACGGTACATCATGGACCAAAAATACACATATGTATTATGACTCTAGAAACTTTGAAAAATCATATCTCGCCAAGGTATTAAATTCTGGTTCGGAAACTTTGCATAGACATTCACAGCATACCTGAGAACCTAATGAACACAGCCGCAGGCATATCCTACACTCGGGGCGACCACGGTACATCATGGACCAAAAATACACATATGTATTATGACTCTAGAAACTTTGAAAAATCATATCTCGCCAAGGTATTAAATTCTGGTTCGGAAACTTTGCATAGACATTCACAGCATACCTGAGAACCTAATGAACACAGCTGCAGGCATATCCTACACTCGGGGCGACCACGGTACATCATGGACCATAAATACACATATGTATTATGACTCTAGAAACTTTGAAAAATCATATCTCGCCAAGGTATTAAATTCTGGTTCGGAAACTTTGCATAGACATTCACAGCATACCTGAGAACCTAATGAACACAGCCGCAGGCATATCCTACACTCGGGGCGACCACGGTACATCATGGACCATAAATACACATATGTATTATGACTCTAGAAACTTTGAAAAATCATATCTCGCCAAGGTATTAAATTCTGGTTCGGAAACTTTGCATAGACATTCACAGCATACCTGAGAACCTAATGAACACAGCCGCAGGCATATCCTACACTCGGGGCGACCACGGTACATCATGGACCAAAAATACACATATGTATTATGACTCTAGAAACTTTGAAAAATCATATCTCGCCAAGGTATTAAATTCTGGTTCTGAAACTTTGCATAGACATTCACAGCATACCTGAGAACCTAATGAACACAGCTGCAGGCATATCCTACACTCGGGGCGACCACGGTACATCATGGACCATAAATACACATGTCTAGAAACTTTGAAAAATCATATCTCGCCAAGGTGTTAAATTCTGGTTCTGAAACTCTGCATAGACATTCACAGCATACCTGAGAACCTAATGAACACAACTGCAGGCATATCCTACACTCGGGGCGACCACGGTACATCATGGACCATAAATACACATGTGAAGATACTTTGAAAAATCATATCTCGCCAAGGTGTTAAATTCTGGTTCTGAAACTTTGCATAGACATTCACAGCATACCTGAGAACCTAATGAACACAGCCGCAGGCATATCCTACACTCGGGGCGACCACGGTACATCATGGACCATAAATACACATGTGAAGATACTTTGAAAAATCATATCTCGCCAAGGTGTTAAATTCTGGTTCTGAAACTTTGCATAGACATTCACAGCATACCTGAGAACCTAATGAACACAGCTGCAGGCATATCCTACACTCGGGGCGACCACGGTACATCATGGACCATAAATACACATGTCTAGAAACTTTGAAAAATCATATCTCGCCAAGGTATTAAATTCTGGTTCTGAAACTTTGCATAGACATTCACAGCATACCTGAGAACCCAATGAACACAGCTGCAGGCATATCCTACACTCGGGGCGACCACGGTACATCATGGACCATAAATACACATGTGAAGATACTTTGAAAAATCATATCTCGCCAAGGTGTTAAATTCTGGTTCGGAAACTTTGCATAGACATTCACAGCATACCTGAGAACCTAATGAACACAGCTGCAGGCATATCCTACACTCGGGGCGACCACGGTACATCATGGACCATAAATACACATATGTATTATGACTCTAGAAACTTTGAAAAATCATATCTCGCCAAGGTATTAAATTCTGGTTCTGAAACTTTGCATAGACATTCACAGCATACCTGAGAACCCAATGAACACAGCTGCAGGCATATCCTACACTCGGGGCGACCACGGTACATCATGGACCATAAATACACATGTGAAGATACTTTGAAAAATCATATCTCGCCAAGGTGTTAAATTCTGGTTCTGAAACTTTGCATAGACATTCACAGCATACCTGAGAACCTAATGAACACAGCTGCAGGCATATCCTACACTCGGGGCGACCACGGTACATCATGGACCATAAATACACATGTCTAGAAACTTTGAAAAATCATATCTCGCCAAGGTATTAAATTCTGGTTCTGAAACTTTGCATAGACATTCACAGCATACCTGAGAACCTAATGAACACAGCTGCAGGCATATCCTACACTCGGGCGACCACGGTACATCATGGACCATAAATACACATGCCTAGAAACTTTGAAAAATCATATCTCGCCAAGGTGTTAAATTCTGGTTCGGAAACTTTGCATAGACATTCACAGCATACCTGAGAACCTAATGAACACAGCTGCAGGCATATCCTACACTCGGGGCGACCACGGTACATCATGGACCATAAATACACATGTCTAGAAACTTTGAAAAATCATATCTCGCCAAGGTATTAAATTCTGGTTCGGAAACTTTGCATAGACATTCACAGCACACCTGAGAACCTAATGAACACAGCTGCAGGCATATCCTACACTCGGGGCGACCACGGTACATCATGGACCATAAATACACATGTCTAGAAACTTTGAAAAATCATATCTCGCCAAGGTGTTAAATTCTGGTTCTGAAACTTTGCATAGACATTCACAGCACACCTGAGAACCTAATGAACACAGCCGCAGGCATATCCTACACTCGGGGCGACCACGGTACATCATGGACCATAAATACACATGTCTAGAAACTTTGAAAAATCATATCTCGCCAAGGTGTTAAATTCTGGTTCTGAAACTTTGCATAGACATTCACAGCATACCTGAGAACCTAATGAACACAGCTGCAGGCATATCCTACACTCGGGGCGACCACGGTACATCATGGACCATAAATACACATATGTATTATGACTCTAGAAACTTTGAAAAATCATATCTCGCCAAGGTATTAAATTCTGGTTCTGAAACTTTGCATAGACATTCACAGCATACCTGAGAACCTAATGAACACAGCCGCAGGCATATCCTACACTCGGGGCGACCACGGTACATCATGGACCATAAATACACATGTGAAGAAACTTTGAAAAATCATATCTCGCCAAGGTGTTAAATTCTGGTTCTGAAACTTTGCATAGACATTCACAGCATACCTGAGAACCTAATGAACACAACTGCAGGCATATCCTACACTCGGGGCGACCACGGTACATCATGGACCATAAATACACATGTCTAGAAACTTTGAAAAATCATATCTCGCCAAGGTATTAAATTCTGGTTCTGAAACTTTGCATAGACATTCACAGCATACCTGAGAACCTAATGAACACAGCCGCAGGCATATCCTACACTCGGGGCGACCACGGTACATCATGGACCATAAATACACATGTGAAGAAACTTTGAAAAATCATATCTCGCCAAGGTGTTAAATTCTGGTTCTGAAACTTTGCATAGACATTCACAGCATACCTGAGAACCTAATGAACACAGCTGCAGGCATATCCTACACTCGGGGCGACCACGGTACATCATGGACCATAAATACACATATGTATTATGACTCTAGAAACTTTGAAAAATCATATCTCGCCAAGGTATTAAATTCTGGTTCTGAAACTTTGCATAGACATTCACAGCATACCTGAGAACCCAATGAACACAGCTGCAGGCATATCCTACACTCGGGGCGACCACGGTACATCATGGACCATAAATACACATGTGAAGATACTTTGAAAAATCATATCTCGCCAAGGTGTTAAATTCTGGTTCTGAAACTTTGCATAGACATTCACAGCATACCTGAGAACCTAATGAACACAGCTGCAGGCATATCCTACACTCGGGGCGACCACGGTACATCATGGACCATAAATACACATGTCTAGAAACTTTGAAAAATCATATCTCGCCAAGGTATTAAATTCTGGTTCTGAAACTTTGCATAGACATTCACAGCATACCTGAGAACCTAATGAACACAGCTGCAGGCATATCCTACACTCGGGCGACCACGGTACATCATGGACCATAAATACACATGCCTAGAAACTTTGAAAAATCATATCTCGCCAAGGTGTTAAATTCTGGTTCTGAAACTTTGCATAGACATTCACAGCATACCTGAGAACCTAATGAACACAACTGCAGGCATATCCTACACTCGGGGCGACCACGGTACATCATGGACCATAAATACACATGTCTAGAAACTTTGAAAAATCATATCTCGCCAAGGTGTTAAATTCTGGTTCTGAAACTTTGCATAGACATTCACAGCATACCTGAGAACCCAATGAACACAGCTGCAGGCATATCCTACACTCGGGGCGACCACGGTACATCATGGACCATAAATACACATGCCTAGAAACTTTGAAAAATCATATCTCGCCAAGGTGTTAAATTCTGGTTCTGAAACTTTGCATAGACATTCACAGCATACCTGAGAACCTAATGAACACAGCTGCAGGCATATCCTACACTCGGGGCGACCACGGTACATCATGGACCATAAATACACATGTCTAGAAACTTTGAAAAATCATATCTCGCCAAGGTATTAAATTCTGGTTCGGAAACTTTGCATAGACATTCACAGCACACCTGAGAACCTAATGAACACAACTGCAGGCATATCCTACACTCGGGGCGACCACGGTACATCATGGACCATAAATACACATGTCTAGAAACTTTGAAAAATCATATCTCGCCAAGGTATTAAATTCTGGTTCTGAAACTTTGCATAGACATTCACAGCATACCTGAGAACCTAATGAACACAACTGCAGGCATATCCTACACTCGGGGCGACCACGGTACATCATGGACCATAAATACACATGTCTAGAAACTTTGAAAAATCATATCTCGCCAAGGTGTTAAATTCTGGTTCTGAAACTTTGCATAGACATTCACAGCACACCTGAGAACCTAATGAACACAGCCGCAGGCATATCCTACACTCGGGGCGACCACGGTACATCATGGACCATAAATACACATGTCTAGAAACTTTGAAAAATCATATCTCGCCAAGGTGTTAAATTCTGGTTCTGAAACTTTGCATAGACATTCACAGCATACCTGAGAACCTAATGAACACAGCTGCAGGCATATCCTACACTCGGGGCGACCACGGTACATCATGGACCATAAATACACATATGTATTATGACTCTAGAAATTTTGAAAAATCATATCTCGCCAAGGTATTAAATTCTGGTTCTGAAACTTTGCATAGACATTCACAGCATACCTGAGAACCTAATGAACACAGCTGCAGGCATATCCTACACTCGGGGCGACCACGGTACATCATGGACCATAAATACACATATGTATTATGACTCTAGAAACTTTGAAAAATCATATCTCGCCAAGGTGTTAAATTCTGGTTCTGAAACTTTGCATAGACATTCACAGCATACCTGAGAACCTAATGAACACAGCCGCAGGCATATCCTACACTCGGGGCGACCACGGTACATCATGGACCATAAATACACATGTGAAGAAACTTTGAAAAATCATATCTCGCCAAGGTGTTAAATTCTGGTTCTGAAACTTTGCATAGACATTCACAGCATACCTGAGAACCTAATGAACACAGCCGCAGGCATATCCTACACTCGGGGCGACCACGGTACATCATGGACCATAAATACACATGTGAAGAAACTTTGAAAAATCATATCTCGCCAAGGTGTTAAATTCTGGTTCTGAAACTTTGCATAGACATTCACAGCATACCTGAGAACCTAATGAACACAGCTGCAGGCATATCCTACACTCGGGGCGACCACGGTACATCATGGACCATAAATACACATATGTATTATGACTCTAGAAACTTTGAAAAATCATATCTCGCCAAGGTGTTAAATTCTGGTTCTGAAACTTTGCATAGACATTCACAGCATACCTGAGAACCTAATGAACACAGCTGCAGGCATATCCTACACTCGGGGCGACCACGGTACATCATGGACCATAAATACACATATGTATTATGACTCTAGAAACTTTGAAAAATCATATCTCGCCAAGGTGTTAAATTCTGGTTCTGAAACTTTGCATAGACATTCACAGCATACCTGAGAACCTAATGAACACAACTGCAGGCATATCCTACACTCGGGGCGACCACGGTACATCATGGACCATAAATACACATATGTATTATGACTCTAGAAACTTTGAAAAATCATATCTCGCCAAGGTGTTAAATTCTGGTTCTGAAACTTTGCATAGACATTCACAGCATACCTGAGAACCTAATGAACACAACTGCAGGCATATCCTACACTCGGGGCGACCACGGTACATCATGGACCATAAATACACATATGTATTATGGCTCTAGAAACTTTGAAAAATCATATCTCGCCAAGGTGTTAAATTCTGGTTCTGAAACTTTGCATAGACATTCACAGCATACCTGAGAACCTAATGAACACAACTGCAGGCATATCCTACACTCGGGGCGACCACGGTACATCATGGACCATAAATACACATATGTATTATGACTCTAGAAACTTTGAAAAATCATATCTCGCCAAGGTGTTAAATTCTGGTTCTGAAACTTTGCATAGACATTCACAGCATACCTGAGAACCTAATGAACACAGCTGCAGGCATATCCTACACTCGGGGCGACCACGGTACATCATGGACCATAAATACACATATGTATTATGACTCTAGAAACTTTGAAAAATCATATCTCGCCAAGGTGTTAAATTCTGGTTCTGAAACTTTGCATAGACATTCACAGCATACCTGAGAACCTAATGAACACAACTGCAGGCATATCCTACACTCGGGGCGACCACGGTACATCATGGACCATAAATACACATATGTATTATGACTCTAGAAACTTTGAAAAATCATATCTCGCCAAGGTGTTAAATTCTGGTTCTGAAACTTTGCATAGACATTCACAGCATACCTGAGAACCTAATGAACACAGCTGCAGGCATATCCTACACTCGGGGCGACCACGGTACATCATGGACCATAAATACACATGTCTAGAAACTTTGAAAAATCATATCTCGCCAAGGTATTAAATTCTGGTTCTGAAACTTTGCATAGACATTCACAGCATACCTGAGAACCTAATGAACACAACTGCAGGCATATCCTACACTCGGGGCGACCACGGTACATCATGGACCATAAATACACATGTCTAGAAACTTTGAAAAATCATATCTCGCCAAGGTGTTAAATTCTGGTTCTGAAACTTTGCATAGACATTCACAGCATACCTGAGAACCCAATGAACACAGCTGCAGGCATATCCTACACTCGGGGCGACCACGGTACATCATGGACCATAAATACACATATGTATTATGACTCTAGAAACTTTGAAAAATCATATCTCGCCAAGGTGTTAAATTCTGGTTCTGAAACTTTGCATAGACATTCACAGCATACCTGAGAACCTAATGAACACAGCTGCAGGCATATCCTACACTCGGGGCGACCACGGTACATCATGGACCATAAATACACATGTCTAGAAACTTTGAAAAATCATATCTCGCCAAGGTATTAAATTCTGGTTCTGAAACTTTGCATAGACATTCACAGCATACCTGAGAACCTAATGAACACAGCTGCAGGCATATCCTACACTCGGGGCGACCACGGTACATCATGGACCATAAATACACATGTCTAGAAACTTTGAAAAATCATATCTCGCCAAGGTGTTAAGTTCTGGTTCTGAAACTTTGCATAGACATTCACAGCATACCTGAGAACCTAATGAACACAACTGCAGGCATATCCTACACTCGGGGCGACCACGGTACATCATGGACCCTAAATACACATGTCTAGAAACTTTGAAAAATCATATCTCGCCAAGGTATTAAATTCTGGTTCTGAAACTTTGCATAGACATTCACAGCATACCTGAGAACCTAATGAACACAACTGCAGGCATATCCTACACTCGGGGCGACCACGGTACATCATGGACCATAAATACACATGTCTAGAAACTTTGAAAAATCATATCTCGCCAAGGTGTTAAATTCTGGTTCTGAAACTTTGCATAGACATTCACAGCATACCTGAGAACCTAATGAACACAGCTGCAGGCATATCCTACACTCGGGCGACCACGGTACATCATGGACCATAAATACACATGTCTAGAAACTTTGAAAAATCATATCTCGCCAAGGTGTTAAATTCTGGTTCTGAAACTTCGCATAGACATTCACAGCATACCTGAGAACCTAATGAACACAACTGCAGGCATATCCTACACTCGGGGCGACCACGGTACATCATGGACCCTAAATACACATGTCTAGAAACTTTGAAAAATCATATCTCGCCAAGGTGTTAAATTCTGGTTCTGAAACTTTGCATAGACATTCACAGCATACCTGAGAACCTAATGAACACAACTGCAGGCATATCCTACACTCGGGGCGACCACGGTACATCATGGACCCTAAATACACATGTCTAGAAACTTTGAAAAATCATATCTCGCCAAGGTATTAAATTCTGGTTCTGAAACTTTGCATAGACATTCACAGCATACCTGAGAACCTAATGAACACAACTGCAGGCATATCCTACACTCGGGGCGACCACGGTACATCATGGACCATAAATACACATGTCTAGAAACTTTGAAAAATCATATCTCGCCAAGGTGTTAAATTCTGGTTCTGAAACTTTGCATAGACATTCACAGCATACCTGAGAACCTAATGAACACAGCTGCAGGCATATCCTACACTCGGGCGACCACGGTACATCATGGACCATAAATACACATGTCTAGAAACTTTGAAAAATCATATCTCGCCAAGGTGTTAAATTCTGGTTCTGAAACTTCGCATAGACATTCACAGCATACCTGAGAACCTAATGAACACAACTGCAGGCATATCCTACACTCGGGGCGACCACGGTACATCATGGACCATAAATACACAT
This sequence comes from Caenorhabditis macrosperma, assembly GCA_963932285.1. Classification (NCBI taxonomy): domain Eukaryota; kingdom Metazoa; phylum Nematoda; class Chromadorea; order Rhabditida; family Rhabditidae; genus Caenorhabditis; species Caenorhabditis macrosperma. The sequence continues at coordinate 14,441,573 of OZ010622.1, forward strand.
GTCTAGAAACTTTGAAAAATCATATCTCGCCAAGGTATTAAATTCTGGTTCGGAAACTTTGCATAGACATTCACAGCACACCTGAGAACCTAATGAACACAGCTGCAGGCATATCCTACACTCGGGGCGACCACGGTACATCATGGACCATAAATACACATGTCTAGAAACTTTGAAAAATCATATCTCGCCAAGGTATTAAATTCTGGTTCTGAAACTTTGCATAGACATTCACAGCATACCTGAGAACCTAATGAACACAACTGCAGGCATATCCTACACTCGGGGCGACCACGGTACATCATGGACCATAAATACACATGTCTAGAAACTTTGAAAAATCATATCTCGCCAAGGTGTTAAATTCTGGTTCTGAAACTTTGCATAGACATTCACAGCACACCTGAGAACCTAATGAACACAGCCGCAGGCATATCCTACACTCGGGGCGACCACGGTACATCATGGACCATAAATACACATGTCTAGAAACTTTGAAAAATCATATCTCGCCAAGGTGTTAAATTCTGGTTCTGAAACTTTGCATAGACATTCACAGCATACCTGAGAACCTAATGAACACAGCTGCAGGCATATCCTACACTCGGGGCGACCACGGTACATCATGGACCATAAATACACATGTCTAGAAACTTTGAAAAATCATATCTCGCCAAGGTGTTAGATTCTGGTTCTGAAACTTTGCATAGACATTCACAGCACACCTGAGAACCTAATGAACACAACTGCAGGCATATCCTACACTCGGGGCGACCACGGTACATCATGGACCATAAATACACATGTCTAGAAACTTTGAAAAATCATATCTCGCCAAGGTATTAAATTCTGGTTCTGAAACTTTGCATAGACATTCACAGCATACCTGAGAACCTAATGAACACAGCTGCAGGCATATCCTACACTCGGGGCGACCACGGTACATCATGGACCATAAATACACATGTCTAGAAACTTTGAAAAATCATATCTCGCCAAGGTATTAAATTCTGGTTCTGAAACTTTGCATAGACATTCACAGCACACCTGAGAACCTAATGAACACAACTGCAGGCATATCCTACACTCGGGGCGACCACGGTACATCATGGACCATAAATACACATGTCTAGAAACTTTGAAAAATCATATCTCGCCAAGGTGTTAGATTCTGGTTCTGAAACTTTGCATAGACATTCACAGCATACCTGAGAACCTAATGAACACAGCTGCAGGCATATCCTACACTCGGGGCGACCACGGTACATCATGGACCATAAATACACATGTCTAGAAACTTTGAAAAATCATATCTCGCCAAGGTATTAAATTCTGGTTCGGAAACTTTGCATAGACATTCACAGCACACCTGAGAACCTAATGAACACAGCTGCAGGCATATCCTACACTCGGGGCGACCACGGTACATCATGGACCATAAATACACATGTCTAGAAACTTTGAAAAATCATATCTCGCCAAGGTATTAAATTCTGGTTCTGAAACTTTGCATAGACATTCACAGCATACCTGAGAACCTAATGAACACAACTGCAGGCATATCCTACACTCGGGGCGACCACGGTACATCATGGACCATAAATACACATGTCTAGAAACTTTGAAAAATCATATCTCGCCAAGGTGTTAAATTCTGGTTCTGAAACTTTGCATAGACATTCACAGCATACCTGAGAACCTAATGAACACAGCTGCAGGCATATCCTACACTCGGGGCGACCACGGTACATCATGGACCATAAATACACATGTCTAGAAACTTTGAAAAATCATATCTCGCCAAGGTATTAAATTCTGGTTCGGAAACTTTGCATAGACATTCACAGCACACCTGAGAACCTAATGAACACAGCTGCAGGCATATCCTACACTCGGGGCGACCACGGTACATCATGGACCATAAATACACATGTCTAGAAACTTTGAAAAATCATATCTCGCCAAGTTATTAAATTCTGGTTCGGAAACTTTGCATAGACATTCACAGCACACCTGAGAACCTAATGAACACAGCTGCAGGCATATCCTACACTCGGGGCGACCACGGTACATCATGGACCATAAATACACATGTCTAGAAACTTTGAAAAATCATATCTCGCCAAGGTATTAAATTCTGGTTCTGAAACTTTGCATAGACATTCACAGCACACCTGAGAACCTAATGAACACAGCCGCAGGCATATCCTACACTCGGGGCGACCACGGTACATCATGGACCATAAATACACATGTCTAGAAACTTTGAAAAATCATATCTCGCCAAGGTGTTAAATTCTGGTTCTGAAACTTTGCATAGACATTCACAGCAAACCTGAGAACCTAATGAACACAGCTGCAGGCATATCCTACACTCGGGGCGACCACGGTACATCATGGACCATAAATACACATGTCTAGAAACTTTGAAAAATCATATCTCGCCAAGTTATTAAATTCTGGTTCGGAAACTTTGCATAGACATTCACAGCACACCTGAGAACCTAATGAACACAGCTGCAGGCATATCCTACACTCGGGGCGACCACGGTACATCATGGACCATAAATACACATGTCTAGAAACTTTGAAAAATCATATCTCGCCAAGGTATTAAATTCTGGTTCTGAAACTTTGCATAGACATTCACAGCACACCTGAGAACCTAATGAACACAGCCGCAGGCATATCCTACACTCGGGGCGACCACGGTACATCATGGACCATAAATACACATGTCTAGAAACTTTGAAAAATCATATCTCGCCAAGGTGTTAAATTCTGGTTCTGAAACTTTGCATAGACATTCACAGCATACCTGAGAACCTAATGAACACAGCTGCAGGCATATCCTACACTCGGGGCGACCACGGTACATCATGGACCATGAATACACATATGTATTATGACTCTAGAAACTTTGAAAAATCATATCTCGCCAAGGTATTAAATTCTGGTTCTGAAACTTTGCATAGACATTCACAGCATACCTGAGAACCTAATGAACACAGCCGCAGGCATATCCTACACTCGGGGCGACCACGGTACATCATGGACCATAAATACACATGTGAAGAAACTTTGAAAAATCATATCTCGCCAAGGTGTTAAATTCTGGTTCTGAAACTTTGCATAGACATTCACAGCATACCTGAGAACCTAATGAACACAACTGCAGGCATATCCTACACTCGGGGCGACCACGGTACATCATGGACCATAAATACACATGTCTAGAAACTTTGAAAAATCATATCTCACCAAGGTGTTAAATTCTGGTTCCGAAACTTTGCATAGACATTCACAGCACACCTGAGAACCTAATGAACACAACTGCAGGCATATCCTACACTCGGGGCGACCACGGTACATCATGGACCATAAATACACATATGTATTATGACTCTAGAAACTTTGAGAAATCATATCTCGCCAAGGTGTTAAATTCTGGTTCTGAAACTTTGCATAGACATTCACAGCATACCTGAGAACCTAATGAACACAGCTGCAGGCATATCCTACACTCGGGGCGACCACGGTACATCATGGACCATAAATACACATGTCTAGAAACTTTGAAAAATCATATCTCACCAAGGTGTTAAATTCTGGTTCCGAAACTTTGCATAGACATTCACAGCACACCTGAGAACCTAATGAACACAGCTGCAGGCATATCCTACACTCGGGGCGACCACGGTACATCATGGACCATAAATACACATGTCTAGAAACTTTGAAAAATCATATCTCGCCAAGGTGTTAAATTCTGGTTCTGAAACTTTGCATAGACATTCACAGCATACCTGAGAACCTAATGAACACAGCTGCAGGCATATCCTACACTCGGGGCGACCACGGTACATCATGGACCATAAATACACATGTCTAGAAACTTTGAAAAATCATATCTCACCAAGGTGTTAAATTCTGGTTCCGAAACTTTGCATAGACATTCACAGAACACCTGAGAACCTAATGAACACAACTGCAGGCATATCCTACACTCGGGGCGACCACGGTACATCATGGACCATAAATACACATGTCTAGAAACTTTGAAAAATCATATCTCGCCAAGGTGTTAAATTCTGGTTCTGAAACTTTGCATAGACATTCACAGCATACCTGAGAACCTAATGAACACAGCTGCAGGCATATCCTACACTCGGGGCGACCACGGTACATCATGGACCATAAATACACATGTCTAGAAACTTTGAAAAATCATATCTCGCCAAGGTATTAAATTCTGGTTCGGAAACTTTGCATAGACATTCACAGCACACCTGAGAACCTAATGAACACAGCTGCAGGCATATCCTACACTCGGGGCGACCACGGTACATCATGGACCATAAATACACATGTCTAGAAACTTTGAAAAATCATATCTCGCCAAGGTATTAAATTCTGGTTCTGAAACTTTGCATAGACATTCACAGCACACCTGAGAACCTAATGAACACAGCCGCAGGCATATCCTACACTCGGGGCGACCACGGTACATCATGGACCATAAATACACATGTCTAGAAACTTTGAAAAATCATATCTCGCCAAGGTGTTAAATTCTGGTTCTGAAACTTTGCATAGACATTCACAGCATACCTGAGAACCTAATGAACACAGCTGCAGGCATATCCTACACTCGGGGCGACCACGGTACATCATGGACCATAAATACACATATGTATTATGACTCTAGAAACTTTGAAAAATCATATCTCGCCAAGGTATTAAATTCTGGTTCTGAAACTTTGCATAGACATTCACAGCATACCTGAGAACCTAATGAACACAGCCGCAGGCATATCCTACACTCGGGGCGACCACGGTACATCATGGACCATAAATACACATGTGAAGAAACTTTGAAAAATCATATCTCGCCAAGGTGTTAAATTCTGGTTCTGAAACTTTGCATAGACATTCACAGCATACCTGAGAACCTAATGAACACAACTGCAGGCATATCCTACACTCGGGGCGACCACGGTACATCATGGACCATAAATACACATATGTATTATGACTCTAGAAACTTTGAAAAATCATATCTCGCCAAGGTGTTAAATTCTGGTTCTGAAACTTTGCATAGACATTCACAGCATACCTGAGAACCTAATGAACACAGCTGCAGGCATATCCTACACTCGGGGCGACCACGGTACATCATGGACCATAAATACACATGTCTAGAAACTTTGAAAAATCATATCTCACCAAGGTGTTAAATTCTGGTTCTGAAACTTTGCATAGACATTCACAGCATACCTGAGAACCTAATGAACACAGCTGCAGGCATATCCTACACTCGGGGCGACCACGGTACATCATGGACCATAAATACACATGTCTAGAAACTTTGAAAAATCATATCTCGCCAAGGTATCAAATTCTGGTTCTGAAACTTTGCATAGACATTCACAGCATACCTGAGAACCTAATGAACACAACTGCAGGCATATCCTACACTCGGGGCGACCACGGTACATCATGGACCATAAATACACATGTCTAGAAACTTTGAAAAATCATATCTCGCCAAGGTGTTGAATTCTGGTTCTGAAACTTTGCATAGACATTCACAGCATACCTGAGAACCTAATGAACACAACTGCAGGCATATCCTACACTCGGGGCGACCACGGTACATCATGGACCATAAATACACATGTCTAGAAACTTTGAAAAATCATATCTCGCCAAGGTATCAAATTCTGGTTCTGAAACTTTGCATAGACATTCACAGCATACCTGAGAACCTAATGAACACAGCCGCAGGCATATCCTACACTCGGGGCGACCACGGTACATCATGGACCATAAATACACATGTCTAGAAACTTTGAAAAATCATATCTCGCCAAGGTATCAAATTCTGGTTCTGAAACTTTGCATAGACATTCACAGCATACCTGAGAACCTAATGAACACAGCCGCAGGCATATCCTACACTCGGGGCGACCACGGTACATCATGGACCATAAATACACATGTCTAGAAACTTTGAAAAATCATATCTTGCCAAGGTGTTAAATTCTGGTTCTGAAACTTTGCATAGACATTCACAGCATACCTGAGAACCTAATGAACACAGCTGCAGGCATATCCTACACTCGGGGCGACCACGGTACATCATGGACCATAAATACACATGTCTAGAAACTTTGAAAAATCATATCTCGCCAAGGTATCAAATTCTGGTTCTGAAACTTTGCATAGACATTCACAGCATGCTTGAGAACCTAATGAACACAGCCGCAGGCATATCCTACACTCGGGGCGACCACGGTACATCATGGACCATAAATACACATGTCTAGAAACTTTGAAAAATCATATCTCGCCAAGGTATTAAATTCTGGTTCTGAAACTTTGCATAGACATTCACAGCATACCTGAGAACCTAATGAACACAACTGCAGGCATATCCTACACTCGGGGCGACCACGGTACATCATGGACCATAAATACACATGTCTAGAAACTTTGAAAAATCATATCTCGCCAAGGTATCAAATTCTGGTTCTGAAACTTTGCATAGACATTCACAGCATACCTGAGAACCTAATGAACACAGCTGCAGGCATATCCTACACTCGGGGCGACCACGGTACATCATGGACCATAAATACACATGTCTAGAAACTTTGAAAAATCATATCTCGCCAAGGTATCAAATTCTGGTTCTGAAACTTTGCATAGACATTCACAGCATACCTGAGAACCTAATGAACACAACTGCAGGCATATCCTACACTCGGGGCGACCACGGTACATCATGGACCATAAATACACATATGAAGAAACTTTGAAAAATCATATCTCGCCAAGGTGTTAAATTCTGGTTCTGAAACTTTGCATAGACATTCACAGCATACCTGAGAACCTAATGAACACAGCTGCAGGCATTTCCTACACTCGGGGCGACCACGGTACATCATGGACCATAAATACACATGTCTAGAAACTTTCAAAAATCATATCTCGCCAAGGTGTTAAATTCTGGTTCTGAAACTTTGCATAGACATTCACAGCATGCTTGAGAACCTAATGAACACAGCTGCAGGCATATCCTACACTCGGGGCGACCACGGTACATCATGGACCATAAATACACATATGAAGAAACTTTGAAAAATCATATCTCGCCAAGGTGTTAAATTCTGGTTCTGAAACTTTGCATAGACATTCACAGCATACCTGAGAACCTAATGAACACAGCTGCAGGCATATCCTACACTCGGGGCGACCACGGTACATCATGGACCATAAATACACATGTCTAGAAACTTTGAAAAATCATATCTTGCCAAGGTGTTAAATTCTGGTTCTGAAACTTTGCATAGACATTCACAGCATACCTGAGAACCTAATGAACACAGCTGCAGGCATTTCCTACACTCGGGGCGACCACGGTACATCATGGACCATAAATACACATGTCTAGAAACTTTGAAAAATCATATCTCGCCAAGGTGTTAAATTCTGGTTCTGAAACTTTGCATAGACATTCACAGCATACCTGAGAACCTAATGAACACAGCTGCAGGCATTTCCTACACTCGGGGCGACCACGGTACATCATGGACCATAAATACACATATGAAGAAACTTTGAAAAATCATATCTCGCCAAGGTGTTAAATTCTGGTTCTGAAACTTTGCATAGACATTCACAGCATACCTGAGAACCTAATGAACACAGCTGCAGGCATATCCTACACTCGGGGCGACCACGGTACATCATGGACCATAAATACACATATGAAGAAACTTTGAAAAATCATATCTTGCCAAGGTGTTAAATTCTGGTTCTGAAACTTTGCATAGACATTCACAGCATGCTTGAGAACCTAATGAACACAGCTGCAGGCATTTCCTACACTCGGGGCGACCACGGTACATCATGGACCATAAATACACATATGAAGAAACTTTGAAAAATCATATCTTGCCAAGGTGTTAAATTCTGGTTCTGAAACTTTGCATAGACATTCACAGCATACCTGAGAACCTAATGAACACAGCTGCAGGCATATCCTACACTCGGGGCGACCACGGTACATCATGGACCATAAATACACATATGAAGAAACTTTGAAAAATCATATCTTGCCAAGGTGTTAAATTCTGGTTCTGAAACTTTGCATAGACATTCACAGCATACCTGAGAACCTAATGAACACAACTGCAGGCATATCCTACACTCGGGGCGACCACGGTACATCATGGACCATAAATACACATATGAAGAAACTTTGAAAAATCATATCTTGCCAAGGTGTTAAATTCTGGTTCTGAAACTTTGCATAGACATTCACAGCATACCTGAGAACCTAATGAACACAACTGCAGGCATATCCTACACTCGGGGCGACCACGGTACATCATGGACCATAAATACACATATGAAGAAACTTTGAAAAATCATATCTTGCCAAGGTGTTAAATTCTGGTTCTGAAACTTTGCATAGACATTCACAGCATGCTTGAGAACCTAATGAACACAGCTGCAGGCATTTCCTACACTCGGGGCGACCACGGTACATCATGGACCATAAATACACATATGAAGAAACTTTGAAAAATCATATCTCGCCAAGGTGTTAAATTCTGGTTCTGAAACTTTGCATAGACATTCACAGCATACCTGAGAACCTAATGAACACAACTGCAGGCATATCCTACACTCGGGGCGACCACGGTACATCATGGACCATAAATACACATATGAAGAAACTTTGAAAAATCATATCTTGCCAAGGTGTTAAATTCTGGTTCTGAAACTTTGCATAGACATTCACAGCTTATCTGAGAACCTAATGAACACAACTGCAGGCATATCCTACACTCGGGGCGACCACGGTACATCATGGACCATAAATACACATATGAAGAAACTTTGAAAAATCATATCTTGCCAAGGTGTTAAATTCTGGTTCTGAAACTTTGCATAGACATTCACAGCATGCTTGAGAACCTAATGAACACAACTGCAGGCATATCCTACACTCGGGGCGACCACGGTACATCATGGACCATAAATACACATGTCTAGAAACTTTGAAAAATCATATCTCGCCAAGGTGTTAAATTCTGGTTCTGAAACTTTGCATAGACATCCACAGCATGCTTGAGAACCTAATGAACACAACTGCAGGCATATCCTACACTCGGGGCGACCACGGTACATCATGGACCATAAATACACATGTCTAGAAACTTTGAAAAATCATATCTCGCAAAGGTGTTAAATTCTGGTTCTGAAACTTTGCATAGACATTCACAGCATGCTTGAGAACCTAATGAACACAACTGCAGGCATATCCTACACTCGGGGCGACCACGGTACATCATGGACCATAAATACACATATGAAGAAACTTTGAAAAATCATATCTTGCCAAGGTGTTAAATTCTGGTTCTGAAACTTCGCATAGACATTCACAGCATGCTTGAGAACCTAATGAACACAACTGCAGGCATATCCTACACTCGGGGCGACCACGGTACATCATGGACCATAAATACACATGTCTAGAAACTTTGAAAAATCATATCTCGCCAAGGTGTTAAATTCTGGTTCTGAAACTTTGCATAGACATTCACAGCATGCTTGAGAACCTAATGAACACAGCTGCAGGCATATCCTACACTCGGGGCGACCACGGTACATCATGGACCATAAATACACATATGAAGAAACTTTGAAAAATCATATCTTGCCAAGGTGTTAAATTCTGGTTCTGAAACTTTGCATAGACATTCACAGCATACCTGAGAACCTAATGAACACAACTGCAGGCATATCCTACACTCGGGGCGACCACGGTACATCATGGACCATAAATACACATATGAAGAAACTTTGAAAAATCATATCTTGCCAAGGTGTTAAATTCTGGTTCTGAAACTTTGCATAGACATTCACAGCATACCTGAGAACCTAATGAACACAACTGCAGGCATATCCTACACTCGGGGCGACCACGGTACATCATGGACCATAAATACACATATGAAGAAACTTTGAAAAATCATATCTCGCCAAGGTGTTAAATTCTGGTTCTGAAACTTTGCATAGACATTCACAGCATACCTGAGAACCTAATGAACACAACTGCAGGCATATCCTACACTCGGGGCGACCACGGTACATCATGGACCATAAATACACATATGAAGAAACTTTGAAAAATCATATCTTGCCAAGGTGTTAAATTCTGGTTCTGAAACTTCGCATAGACATTCACAGCATGCTTGAGAACCTAATGAACACAACTGCAGGCATATCCTACACTCGGGGCGACCACGGTACATCATGGACCATAAATACACATGTCTAGAAACTTTGAAAAATCATATCTCGCCAAGGTGTTAAATTCTGGTTCTGAAACTTTGCATAGACATTCACAGCATACCTGAGAACCTAATGAACACAACTGCAGGCATATCCTACACTCGGGGCGACCACGGTACATCATGGACCATAAATACACATATGAAGAAACTTTGAAAAATCATATCTCGCCAAGGTGTTAAATTCTGGTTCTGAAACTTTGCATAGACATTCACAGCATGCTTGAGAACCTAATGAACACAGCTGCAGGCATATCCTACACTCGGGGCGACCACGGTACATCATGGACCATAAATACACATGTCTAGAAACTTTGAAAAATCATATCTCGCCAAGGTGTTAAATTCTGGTTCTGAAACTTTGCATAGACATTCACAGCATACCTGAGAACCTAATGAACACAACTGCAGGCATATCCTACACTCGGGGCGACCACGGTACATCATGGACCATAAATACACATGTCTAGAAACTTTGAAAAATCATATCTCGCCAAGGTGTTAAATTCTGGTTCTGAAACTTTGCATAGACATTCACAGCATACCTGAGAACCTAATGAACACAGCTGCAGGCATATCCTACACTCGGGGCGACCACGGTACATCATGGACCATAAATACACATGTCTAGAAACTTTGAAAAATCATATCTCGCCAAGGTGTTAAATTCTGGTTCTGAAACTTTGCATAGACATTCACAGCATACCTGAGAACCTAATGAACACAACTGCAGGCATATCCTACACTCGGGGCGACCACGGTACATCATGGACCATAAATACACATGTCTAGAAACTTTGAAAAATCATATCTCGCCAAGGTGTTAAATTCTGGTTCTGAAACTTTGCATAGACATTCACAGCATACCTGAGAACCTAATGAACACAACTGCAGGCATATCCTACACTCGGGGCGACCACGGTACATCATGGACCATAAATACACATATGAAGAAACTTTGAAAAATCATATCTCGCCAAGGTGTTAAATTCTGGTTCTGAAACTTTGCATAGACATTCACAGCATACCTGAGAACCTAATGAACACAACTGCAGGCATATCCTACACTCGGGGCGACCACGGTACATCATGGACCATAAATACACATGTCTAGAAACTTTGAAAAATCATATCTTGCCAAGGTGTTAAATTCTGGTTCTGAAACTTTGCATAGACATTCACAGCATGCTTGAGAACCTAATGAACACAGCAGCAGGCATATCCTACACTCGGGGCGACCACGGTACATCATGGACCATAAATACACATATGAAGAAACTTTGAAAAATCATATCTCGCCAAGGTGTTAAATTCTCGTTCTGAAACTTTGCATAGACATTCACAGCATACCTGAGAACCTAATGAACACAACTGCAGGCATATCCTACACTCGGGGCGACCACGGTACATCATGGACCATAAATACACATATGAAGAAACTTTGAAAAATCATATCTTGCCAAGGTGTTAAATTCTGGTTCTGAAACTTCGCATAGACATTCACAGCATGCTTGAGAACCTAATGAACACAACTGCAGGCATATCCTACACTCGGGGCGACCACGGTACATCATGGACCATAAATACACATGTCTAGAAACTTTGAAAAATCATATCTCGCCAAGGTGTTAAATTCTGGTTCTGAAACTTTGCATAGACATTCACAGCATGCTTGAGAACCTAATGAACACAGCTGCAGGCATATCCTACACTCGGGGCGACCACGGTACATCATGGACCATAAATACACATGTCTAGAAACTTTGAAAAATCATATCTCGCCAAGGTGTTAAATTCTAGTTCTGAAACTTTGCATAGACATCCACAGCATACCTGAGAACCTAATGAACACAGCCGCAGGCATATCCTACACTCGGGGCGACCACGGTACATCATGGACCATAAATACACATATGAAGAAACTTTGAAAAATCATATCTCGCCAAGGTGTTAAATTCTGGTTCTGAAACTTTGCATAGACATTCACAGCATGCTTGAGAACCTAATGAACACAGCAGCAGGCATATCCTACACTCGGGGGGACCACGGTACATCATGGACCATAAATACACATGTCTAGAAACTTTGAAAAATCATATCTCGCCAAGGTGTTAAATTCTAGTTCTGAAACTTTGCATAGACATCCACAGCATACCTGAGAACCTAATGAACACAACTGCAGGCATATCCTACACTCGGGGCGACCACGGTACATCATGGACCATAAATACACATGTCTAGAAACTTTGAAAAATCATATCTCGCCAAGGTGTTAAATTCTGGTTCTGAAACTTTGCATAGACACCCACAGCATACCTGAGAACCTAATGAACACAGCAGCAGGCATATCCTACACTCGGGGCGACCACGGTACATCATGGACCATAAATACACATATGAAGAAACTTTGAAAAATCATATCTCGCCAAGGTGTTAAATTCTGGTTCTGAAACTTTGCATAGACATTCACAGCATACCTGAGAACCTAATGAACACAGCCGCAGGCATATCCTACACTCGGGGCGACCACGGTACATCATGGACCATAAATACACATATGAAGAAACTTTGAAAAATCATATCTCGCCAAGGTGTTAAATTCTGGTTCTGAAACTTTGCATAGACATTCACAGCATACCTGAGAACCTAATGAACACAGCTGCAGGCATTTCCTACACTCGGGGCGACCACGGTACATCATGGACCATAAATACACATGTGAAGATACTTTGAAAAATCATATCTCGCCAAGGTATTAAATTCTGGTTCTGAAACTTTGCATAGACATTCACAGCATACCTGAGAACCTAATGAACACAGCCGCAGGCATATCCTACACTCGGGGCGACCACGGTACATCATGGACCATAAATACACATACGAAGAAACTTTGAAAAATCATATCTCGCCAAGGTGTTAAATTCTGGTTCGGAAACTTTGCATAGACATTCACAGCATACCTGAGAACCTAATGAACACAGCCGCAGGCATATCCTACACTCGGGGCGACCACGGTACATCATGGACCATAAATACACATATGAAGAAACTTTGAAAAATCATATCTCGCCAAGGTGTTAAATTCTGGTTCGGAAACTTTGCATAGACATTCACAGCATACCTGAGAACCCAATGAACACAGCTGCAGGCATATCCTACACTCGGGGCGACCACGGTACATCATGGACCATAAATACACATGTGAAGATACTTTGAAAAATCATATCTCGCCAAGGTATTAAATTCTGGTTCTGAAACTTTGCATAGACATTCACAGCATACCTGAGAACCTAATGAACACAGCCGCAGGCATATCCTACACTCGGGGCGACCACGGTACATCATGGACCATAAATACACATGTCTAGAAACTTTGAAAAATCATATCTCGCCAAGGTATTAAATTCTGGTTCTGAAACTTTGCATAGACATTCACAGCATACCTGAGAACCTAATGAACACAGCTGCAGGCATATCCTACACTCGGGGCGACCACGGTACATCATGGACCATAAATACACATATGAAGAAACTTTGAAAAATCATATCTCGCCAAGGTGTTAAATTCTGGTTCGGAAACTTTGCATAGACATTCACAGCATACCTGAGAACCTAATGAACACAGCCGCAGGCATATCCTACACTCGGGGCGACCACGGTACATCATGGACCATAAATACACATGTGAAGATACTTTGAAAAATCATATCTCGCCAAGGTATTAAATTCTGGTTCTGAAACTTTGCATAGACATTCACAGCATACCTGAGAACCCAATGAACACAGCTGCAGGCATATCCTACACTCGGGGCGACCACGGTACATCATGGACCATAAATACACATGTGAAGATACTTTGAAAAATCATATCTCGCCAAGGTGTTAAATTCTGGTTCTGAAACTTTGCATAGACATTCACAGCATACCTGAGAACCTAATGAACACAGCTGCAGGCATATCCTACACTCGGGGCGACCACGGTACATCATGGACCATAAATACACATGTCTAGAAACTTTGAAAAATCATATCTCGCCAAGGTGTTAAACTCTGGTTCTGAAACTTTGCATAGACATTCACAGCATACCTGAGAACCTAATGAACACAGCTGCAGGCATATCCTACACTCGGGGCGACCACGGTACATCATGGACCATAAATACACATGTCTAGAAACTTTGAAAAATCATATCTCGCCAAGGTATTAAATTCTGGTTCTGAAACTTTGCATAGACATTCACAGCATACCTGAGAACCTAATGAACACAGCTGCAGGCATATCCTACACTCGGGGCGACCACGGTACATCATGGACCATAAATACACATATGAAGAAACTTTGAAAAATCATATCTCGCCAAGGTGTTAAATTCTGGTTCGGAAACTTTGCATAGACATTCACAGCATACCTGAGAACCTAATGAACACAGCCGCAGGCATATCCTACACTCGGGGCGACCACGGTACATCATGGACCATAAATACACATGTGAAGATACTTTGAAAAATCATATCTCGCCAAGGTATTAAATTCTGGTTCTGAAACTTTGCATAGACATTCACAGCATACCTGAGAACCCAATGAACACAGCTGCAGGCATATCCTACACTCGGGGCGACCACGGTACATCATGGACCATAAATACACATGTGAAGATACTTTGAAAAATCATATCTCGCCAAGGTGTTAAATTCTGGTTCTGAAACTTTGCATAGACATTCACAGCATACCTGAGAACCTAATGAACACAGCTGCAGGCATATCCTACACTCGGGGCGACCACGGTACATCATGGACCATAAATACACATGTCTAGAAACTTTGAAAAATCATATCTCGCCAAGGTGTTAAACTCTGGTTCTGAAACTTTGCATAGACATTCACAGCATACCTGAGAACCTAATGAACACAGCTGCAGGCATATCCTACACTCGGGGCGACCACGGTACATCATGGACCATAAATACACATGTCTAGAAACTTTGAAAAATCATATCTCGCCAAGGTATTAAATTCTGGTTCTGAAACTTTGCATAGACATTCACAGCATACCTGAGAACCTAATGAACACAGCTGCAGGCATATCCTACACTCGGGGCGACCACGGTACATCATGGACCATAAATACACATGTCTAGAAACTTTGAAAAATCATATCTCGCCAAGGTATTAAATTCTGGTTCTGAAACTTTGCATAGACATTCACAGCATACCTGAGAACCTAATGAACACAGCTGCAGGCATATCCTACACTCGGGGCGACCACGGTACATCATGGACCATAAATACACATGTCTAGAAACTTTGAAAAATCATATCTCGCCAAGGTGTTGAATTCTGGTTCTGAAACTTTGCATAGACATTCACAGCATACCTGAGAACCTAATGAACACAGTTGCAGGCATATCCTACACTCGGGGCGACCACGGTACATCATGGACCATAAATACACATGTGAAGATACTTTGAAAAATCATATCTCGCCAAGGTGTTAAATTCTGGTTCGGAAACTTTGCATAGACATTCACAGCATACCTGAGAACCTAATGAACACAGCCGCAGGCATATCCTACACTCGGGGCGACCACGGTACATCATGGACCATAAATACACATGTCTAGAAACTTTGAAAAACCATATCTCGCCAAGGTATTAAATTCTGGTTCTGAAACTTTGCATAGACATTCACAGCATACCTGAGAACCTAATGAACACAGCCGCAGGCATATCCTACACTCGGGGCGACCACGGTACATCATGGACCATAAATACACATGTGAAGATACTTTGAAAAATCATATCTCGCCAAGGTGTTAAATTCTGGTTCGGAAACTTTGCATAGACATTCACAGCATACCTGAGAACCTAATGAACACAGCCGCAGGCATATCCTACACTCGGGGCGACCACGGTACATCATGGACCATAAATACACATGTGAAGATACTTTGAAAAATCATATCTCGCCAAGGTATTAAATTCTGGTTCTGAAACTTTGCATAGACATTCACAGCATACCTGAGAACCTAATGAACACAGCCGCAGGCATATCCTACACTCGGGGCGACCACGGTACATCATGGACCATAAATACACATGTGAAGATACTTTGAAAAATCATATCTCGCCAAGGTATTAAATTCTGGTTCTGAAACTTTGCATAGACATTCACAGCATACCTGAGAACCTAATGAACACAGCCGCAGGCATATCCTACACTCGGGGCGACCACGGTACATCATGGACCATAAATACACATGTGAAGATACTTTGAAAAATCATATCTCGCCAAGGTATTAAATTCTGGTTCTGAAACTTTGCATAGACATTCACAGCATACCTGAGAACCTAATGAACACAGCCGCAGGCATATCCTACACTCGGGGCGACCACGGTACATCATGGACCATAAATACACATGTCTAGAAACTTTGAAAAATCATATCTCGCCAAGGTATTAAATTCTGGTTCTGAAACTTTGCATAGACATTCACAGCATACCTGAGAACCCAATGAACACAGCTGCAGGCATATCCTACACTCGGGGCGACCACGGTACATCATGGACCATAAATACACATGTCTAGAAACTTTGAAAAATCATATCTCGCCAAGGTATTAAATTCTGGTTCTGAAACTTTGCATAGACATTCACAGCATACCTGAGAACCCAATGAACACAGCCGCAGGCATATCCTACACTCGGGGCGACCACGGTACATCATGGACCATAAATACACATGTCTAGAAACTTTGAAAAATCATATCTCGCCAAGGTGTTAAATTCTGGTTCGGAAACTTTGCATAGACCTTCACAGCATACCTGAGAACCTAATGAACACAGCCGCAGGCATATCCTACACTCGGGGCGACCACGGTACATCATGGACCATAAATACACATGTCTAGAAACTTTGAAAAATCATATCTCGCCAAGGTGTTAAATTCTGGTTCTGAAACTTTGCATAGACATTCACAGCATACCTGAGAACCTAATGAACACAGCTGCAGGCATATCCTACACTCGGGGCGACCACGGTACATCATGGACCATAAATACACATGTCTAGAAACTTTGAAAAATCATATCTCGCCAAGGTGTTAAATTCTGGTTCTGAAACTTTGCATAGACATTCACAGCATACCTGAGAACCCAATGAACACAGCTGCAGGCATATCCTACACTCGGGGCGACCACGGTACATCATGGACCATAAATACACATGTGAAGATACTTTGAAAAATCATATCTCGCCAAGGTGTTAAATTCTGGTTCTGAAACTTTGCATAGACATTCACAGCATACCTGAGAACCTAATGAACACAGCTGCAGGCATATCCTACACTCGGGGCGACCACGGTACATCATGGACCATAAATACACATGTCTAGAAACTTTGAAAAATCATATCTCGCCAAGGTGTTAAATTCTGGTTCTGAAACTTTGCATAGACATTCACAGCATACCTGAGAACCTAATGAACACAGCTGCAGGCATATCCTACACTCGGGGCGACCACGGTACATCATGGACCATAAATACACATGTCTAGAAACTTTGAAAAATCATATCTCGCCAAGGTATTAAATTCTGGTTCTGAAACTTTGCATAGACATTCACAGCATACCTGAGAACCTAATGAACACAGCTGCAGGCATATCCTACACTCGGGGCGACCACGGTACATCATGGACCATAAATACACATGTCTAGAAACTTTGAAAAATCATATCTCGCCAAGGTGTTGAATTCTGGTTCTGAAACTTTGCATAGACATTCACAGCATACCTGAGAACCTAATGAACACAGCTGCAGGCATATCCTACACTCGGGGCGACCACGGTACATCATGGACCATAAATACACATGTCTAGAAACTTTGAAAAATCATATCTCGCCAAGGTGTTGAATTCTGGTTCTGAAACTTTGCATAGACATTCACAGCATACCTGAGAACCTAATGAACACAGTTGCAGGCATATCCTACACTCGGGGCGACCACGGTACATCATGGACCATAAATACACATGTCTAGAAACTTTGAAAAACCATATCTCGCCAAGGTATTAAATTCTGGTTCTGAAACTTTGCATAGACATTCACAGCATACCTGAGAACCTAATGAACACAGCCGCAGGCATATCCTACACTCGGGGCGACCACGGTACATCATGGACCATAAATACACATGTGAAGATACTTTGAAAAATCATATCTCGCCAAGGTGTTAAATTCTGGTTCGGAAACTTTGCATAGACATTCACAGCATACCTGAGAACCTAATGAACACAGCCGCAGGCATATCCTACACTCGGGGCGACCACGGTACATCATGGACCATAAATACACATGTCTAGAAACTTTGAAAAATCATATCTCGCCAAGGTATTAAATTCTGGTTCTGAAACTTTGCATAGACATTCACAGCATACCTGAGAACCCAATGAACACAGCTGCAGGCATATCCTACACTCGGGGCGACCACGGTACATCATGGACCATAAATACACATGTCTAGAAACTTTGAAAAATCATATCTCGCCAAGGTGTTAAATTCTGGTTCGGAAACTTTGCATAGACCTTCACAGCATACCTGAGAACCTAATGAACACAGCCGCAGGCATATCCTACACTCGGGGCGACCACGGTACATCATGGACCATAAATACACATGTCTAGAAACTTTGAAAAATCATATCTCGCCAAGGTGTTAAATTCTGGTTCTGAAACTTTGCATAGACATTCACAGCATACCTGAGAACCTAATGAACACAGCTGCAGGCATATCCTACACTCGGGGCGACCACGGTACATCATGGACCATAAATACACATGTCTAGAAACTTTGAAAAATCATATCTCGCCAAGGTGTTAAATTCTGGTTCTGAAACTTTGCATAGACATTCACAGCATACCTGAGAACCTAATGAACACAACTGCAGGCATATCCTACACTCGGGGCGACCACGGTACATCATGGACCATAAATACACATATGAAGAAACTTTGAAAAATCATATCTCGCCAAGGTGTTAAATTCTGGTTCTGAAACTTTGCATAGACATTCACAGCATACCTGAGAACCTAATGAACACAGCCGCAGGCATATCCTACACTCGGGGCGACCACGGTACATCATGGACCATAAATACACATGTCTAGAAACTTTGAAAAACCATATCTCGCCAAGGTATTAAATTCTGGTTCTGAAACTTTGCATAGACATTCACAGCATACCTGAGAACCTAATGAACACAGCCGCAGGCATATCCTACACTCGGGGCGACCACGGTACATCATGGACCATAAATACACATGTGAAGATACTTTGAAAAATCATATCTCGCCAAGGTGTTAAATTCTGGTTCGGAAACTTTGCATAGACATTCACAGCATACCTGAGAACCTAATGAACACAGCCGCAGGCATATCCTACACTCGGGGCGACCACGGTACATCATGGACCATAAATACACATGTCTAGAAACTTTGAAAAATCATATCTCGCCAAGGTATTAAATTCTGGTTCTGAAACTTTGCATAGACATTCACAGCATACCTGAGAACCCAATGAACACAGCTGCAGGCATATCCTACACTCGGGGCGACCACGGTACATCATGGACCATAAATACACATGTCTAGAAACTTTGAAAAATCATATCTCGCCAAGGTGTTAAATTCTGGTTCGGAAACTTTGCATAGACCTTCACAGCATACCTGAGAACCTAATGAACACAGCCGCAGGCATATCCTACACTCGGGGCGACCACGGTACATCATGGACCATAAATACACATGTCTAGAAACTTTGAAAAATCATATCTCGCCAAGGTGTTAAATTCTGGTTCTGAAACTTTGCATAGACATTCACAGCATACCTGAGAACCTAATGAACACAGCTGCAGGCATATCCTACACTCGGGGCGACCACGGTACATCATGGACCATAAATACACATGTCTAGAAACTTTGAAAAATCATATCTCGCCAAGGTGTTAAATTCTGGTTCTGAAACTTTGCATAGACATTCACAGCATACCTGAGAACCCAATGAACACAGCTGCAGGCATATCCTACACTCGGGGCGACCACGGTACATCATGGACCATAAATACACATGTGAAGATACTTTGAAAAATCATATCTCGCCAAGGTGTTAAATTCTGGTTCTGAAACTTTGCATAGACATTCACAGCATACCTGAGAACCCAATGAACACAGCCGCAGGCATATCCTACACTCGGGGCGACCACGGTACATCATGGACCATAAATACACATGTCTAGAAACTTTGAAAAATCATATCTCGCCAAGGTGTTAAATTCTGGTTCGGAAACTTTGCATAGACCTTCACAGCATACCTGAGAACCTAATGAACACAGCCGCAGGCATATCCTACACTCGGGGCGACCACGGTACATCATGGACCATAAATACACATGTCTAGAAACTTTGAAAAATCATATCTCGCCAAGGTGTTAAATTCTGGTTCTGAAACTTTGCATAGACATTCACAGCATACCTGAGAACCTAATGAACACAGCTGCAGGCATATCCTACACTCGGGGCGACCACGGTACATCATGGACCATAAATACACATGTCTAGAAACTTTGAAAAATCATATCTCGCCAAGGTGTTAAATTCTGGTTCTGAAACTTTGCATAGACATTCACAGCATACCTGAGAACCCAATGAACACAGCTGCAGGCATATCCTACACTCGGGGCGACCACGGTACATCATGGACCATAAATACACATGTGAAGATACTTTGAAAAATCATATCTCGCCAAGGTGTTAAATTCTGGTTCTGAAACTTTGCATAGACATTCACAGCATACCTGAGAACCTAATGAACACAGCTGCAGGCATATCCTACACTCGGGGCGACCACGGTACATCATGGACCATAAATACACATGTCTAGAAACTTTGAAAAATCATATCTCGCCAAGGTGTTAAATTCTGGTTCTGAAACTTTGCATAGACATTCACAGCATACCTGAGAACCTAATGAACACAGCTGCAGGCATATCCTACACTCGGGGCGACCACGGTACATCATGGACCATAAATACACATGTCTAGAAACTTTGAAAAATCATATCTCGCCAAGGTATTAAATTCTGGTTCTGAAACTTTGCATAGACATTCACAGCATACCTGAGAACCTAATGAACACAGCTGCAGGCATATCCTACACTCGGGGCGACCACGGTACATCATGGACCATAAATACACATGTCTAGAAACTTTGAAAAATCATATCTCGCCAAGGTGTTGAATTCTGGTTCTGAAACTTTGCATAGACATTCACAGCATACCTGAGAACCTAATGAACACAGCTGCAGGCATATCCTACACTCGGGGCGACCACGGTACATCATGGACCATAAATACACATGTCTAGAAACTTTGAAAAATCATATCTCGCCAAGGTGTTGAATTCTGGTTCTGAAACTTTGCATAGACATTCACAGCATACCTGAGAACCTAATGAACACAGTTGCAGGCATATCCTACACTCGGGGCGACCACGGTACATCATGGACCATAAATACACATGTCTAGAAACTTTGAAAAACCATATCTCGCCAAGGTATTAAATTCTGGTTCTGAAACTTTGCATAGACATTCACAGCATACCTGAGAACCTAATGAACACAGCCGCAGGCATATCCTACACTCGGGGCGACCACGGTACATCATGGACCATAAATACACATGTGAAGATACTTTGAAAAATCATATCTCGCCAAGGTGTTAAATTCTGGTTCGGAAACTTTGCATAGACATTCACAGCATACCTGAGAACCTAATGAACACAGCCGCAGGCATATCCTACACTCGGGGCGACCACGGTACATCATGGACCATAAATACACATGTCTAGAAACTTTGAAAAATCATATCTCGCCAAGGTATTAAATTCTGGTTCTGAAACTTTGCATAGACATTCACAGCATACCTGAGAACCCAATGAACACAGCTGCAGGCATATCCTACACTCGGGGCGACCACGGTACATCATGGACCATAAATACACATGTCTAGAAACTTTGAAAAATCATATCTCGCCAAGGTGTTAAATTCTGGTTCGGAAACTTTGCATAGACCTTCACAGCATACCTGAGAACCTAATGAACACAGCCGCAGGCATATCCTACACTCGGGGCGACCACGGTACATCATGGACCATAAATACACATGTCTAGAAACTTTGAAAAATCATATCTCGCCAAGGTGTTAAATTCTGGTTCTGAAACTTTGCATAGACATTCACAGCATACCTGAGAACCTAATGAACACAGCTGCAGGCATATCCTACACTCGGGGCGACCACGGTACATCATGGACCATAAATACACATGTCTAGAAACTTTGAAAAATCATATCTCGCCAAGGTGTTAAATTCTGGTTCTGAAACTTTGCATAGACATTCACAGCATACCTGAGAACCTAATGAACACAACTGCAGGCATATCCTACACTCGGGGCGACCACGGTACATCATGGACCATAAATACACATATGAAGAAACTTTGAAAAATCATATCTCGCCAAGGTGTTAAATTCTGGTTCTGAAACTTTGCATAGACATTCACAGCATACCTGAGAACCTAATGAACACAGCCGCAGGCATATCCTACACTCGGGGCGACCACGGTACATCATGGACCATAAATACACATGTCTAGAAACTTTGAAAAACCATATCTCGCCAAGGTATTAAATTCTGGTTCTGAAACTTTGCATAGACATTCACAGCATACCTGAGAACCTAATGAACACAGCCGCAGGCATATCCTACACTCGGGGCGACCACGGTACATCATGGACCATAAATACACATGTGAAGATACTTTGAAAAATCATATCTCGCCAAGGTGTTAAATTCTGGTTCGGAAACTTTGCATAGACATTCACAGCATACCTGAGAACCTAATGAACACAGCCGCAGGCATATCCTACACTCGGGGCGACCACGGTACATCATGGACCATAAATACACATGTCTAGAAACTTTGAAAAATCATATCTCGCCAAGGTATTAAATTCTGGTTCTGAAACTTTGCATAGACATTCACAGCATACCTGAGAACCCAATGAACACAGCTGCAGGCATATCCTACACTCGGGGCGACCACGGTACATCATGGACCATAAATACACATGTCTAGAAACTTTGAAAAATCATATCTCGCCAAGGTGTTAAATTCTGGTTCGGAAACTTTGCATAGACCTTCACAGCATACCTGAGAACCTAATGAACACAGCCGCAGGCATATCCTACACTCGGGGCGACCACGGTACATCATGGACCATAAATACACATGTCTAGAAACTTTGAAAAATCATATCTCGCCAAGGTGTTAAATTCTGGTTCTGAAACTTTGCATAGACATTCACAGCATACCTGAGAACCTAATGAACACAGCTGCAGGCATATCCTACACTCGGGGCGACCACGGTACATCATGGACCATAAATACACATGTCTAGAAACTTTGAAAAATCATATCTCGCCAAGGTGTTAAATTCTGGTTCTGAAACTTTGCATAGACATTCACAGCATACCTGAGAACCCAATGAACACAGCTGCAGGCATATCCTACACTCGGGGCGACCACGGTACATCATGGACCATAAATACACATGTGAAGATACTTTGAAAAATCATATCTCGCCAAGGTGTTAAATTCTGGTTCTGAAACTTTGCATAGACATTCACAGCATACCTGAGAACCTAATGAACACAGCTGCAGGCATATCCTACACTCGGGGCGACCACGGTACATCATGGACCATAAATACACATGTCTAGAAACTTTGAAAAATCATATCTCGCCAAGGTGTTAAATTCTGGTTCTGAAACTTTGCATAGACATTCACAGCATACCTGAGAACCCAATGAACACAGCTGCAGGCATATCCTACACTCGGGGCGACCACGGTACATCATGGACCATAAATACACATGTCTAGAAACTTTGAAAAATCATATCTCGCCAAGGTATTAAATTCTGGTTCTGAAACTTTGCATAGACATTCACAGCATACCTGAGAACCTAATGAACACAGCTGCAGGCATATCCTACACTCGGGGCGACCACGGTACATCATGGACCATAAATACACATGTCTAGAAACTTTGAAAAATCATATCTCGCCAAGGTGTTGAATTCTGGTTCTGAAACTTTGCATAGACATTCACAGCATACCTGAGAACCTAATGAACACAGTTGCAGGCATATCCTACACTCGGGGCGACCACGGTACATCATGGACCATAAATACACATGTCTAGAAACTTTGAAAAACCATATCTCGCCAAGGTATTAAATTCTGGTTCTGAAACTTTGCATAGACATTCACAGCATACCTGAGAACCTAATGAACACAGCCGCAGGCATATCCTACACTCGGGGCGACCACGGTACATCATGGACCATAAATACACATGTGAAGATACTTTGAAAAATCATATCTCGCCAAGGTGTTAAATTCTGGTTCGGAAACTTTGCATAGACATTCACAGCATACCTGAGAACCTAATGAACACAGCCGCAGGCATATCCTACACTCGGGGCGACCACGGTACATCATGGACCATAAATACACATGTGAAGATACTTTGAAAAATCATATCTCGCCAAGGTGTTAAATTCTGGTTTTGAAACTTTGCATAGACATTCACAGCATACCTGAGAACCTAATGAACACAGCCGCAGGCATATCCTACACTCGGGGCGACCACGGTACATCATGGACCATAAATACACATGTGAAGATACTTTGAAAAATCATATCTCGCCAAGGTATTAAATTCTGGTTCTGAAACTTTGCATAGACATTCACAGCATACCTGAGAACCTAATGAACACAGCCGCAGGCATATCCTACACTCGGGGCGACCACGGTACATCATGGACCATAAATACACATGTCTAGAAACTTTGAAAAATCATATCTCGCCAAGGTATTAAATTCTGGTTCTGAAACTTTGCATAGACATTCACAGCATACCTGAGAACCCAATGAACACAGCCGCAGGCATATCCTACACTCGGGGCGACCACGGTACATCATGGACCATAAATACACATGTGAAGATACTTTGAAAAATCATATCTCGCCAAGGTGTTAAATTCTGGTTCGGAAACTTTGCATAGACATTCACAGCATACCTGAGAACCTAATGAACACAGCCGCAGGCATATCCTACACTCGGGGCGACCACGGTACATCATGGACCATAAATACACATGTGAAGATACTTTGAAAAATCATATCTCGCCAAGGTATTAAATTCTGGTTCTGAAACTTTGCATAGACATTCACAGCATACCTGAGAACCCAATGAACACAGCCGCAGGCATATCCTACACTCGGGGCGACCACGGTACATCATGGACCATAAATACACATGTGAAGATACTTTGAAAAATCATATCTCGCCAAGGTGTTAAATTCTGGTTCGGAAACTTTGCATAGACATTCACAGCATACCTGAGAACCTAATGAACACAGCCGCAGGCATATCCTACACTCGGGGCGACCACGGTACATCATGGACCATAAATACACATGTGAAGATACTTTGAAAAATCATATCTCGCCAAGGTGTTAAATTCTGGTTCGGAAACTTTGCATAGACATTCACAGCATACCTGAGAACCTAATGAACACAACGGCAGGCATATCCTACACTCGGGGCGACCACGGTACATCATGGACCATAAATACACATGTGAAGATACTTTGAAAAATCATATCTCGCCAAGGTGTTAAATTCTGGTTCGGAAACTTTGCATAGACATTCACAGCATACCTGAGAACCTAATGAACACAACGGCAGGCATATCCTACACTCGGGGCGACCACGGTACATCATGGACCATAAATACACATGTGAAGATACTTTGAAAAATCATATCTCGCCAAGGTGTTAAATTCTGGTTCTGAAACTTTGCATAGACATTCACAGCATACCTGAGAACCCAATGAACACAGCCGCAGGCATATCCTACACTCGGGGCGACCACGGTACATCATGGACCATAAATACACATGTGAAGATACTTTGAAAAATCATATCTCGCCAAGGTGTTAAATTCTGGTTCTGAAACTTTGCATAGACATTCACAGCATACCTGAGAACCTAATGAACACAGCCGCAGGCATATCCTACACTCGGGGCGACCACGGTACATCATGGACCATAAATACACATGTGAAGATACTTTGAAAAATCATATCTCGCCAAGGTATTAAATTCTGGTTCTGAAACTTTGCATAGACATTCACAGCATACCTGAGAACCTAATGAACACAGCCGCAGGCATATCCTACACTCGGGGCGACCACGGTACATCATGGACCATAAATACACATGTGAAGATACTTTGAAAAATCATATCTCGCCAAGGTATTAAATTCTGGTTCTGAAACTTTGCATAGACATTCACAGCATACCTGAGAACCTAATGAACACAACGGCAGGCATATCCTACACTCGGGGCGACCACGGTACATCATGGACCATAAATACACATGTGAAGATACTTTGAAAAATCATATCTCGCCAAGGTGTTAAATTCTGGTTCGGAAACTTTGCATAGACATTCACAGCATACCTGAGAACCTAATGAACACAGCCGCAGGCATATCCTACACTCGGGGCGACCACGGTACATCATGGACCATAAATACACATGTGAAGATACTTTGAAAAATCATATCTCGCCAAGGTGTTAAATTCTGGTTCGGAAACTTTGCATAGACATTCACAGCATACCTGAGAACCTAATGAACACAACGGCAGGCATATCCTACACTCGGGGCGACCACGGTACATCATGGACCATAAATACACATGTGAAGATACTTTGAAAAATCATATCTCGCCAAGGTGTTAAATTCTGGTTCTGAAACTTTGCATAGACATTCACAGCATACCTGAGAACCCAATGAACACAGCCGCAGGCATATCCTACACTCGGGGCGACCACGGTACATCATGGACCTTAAATACACATGTGAAGATACTTTGAAAAATCATATCTCGCCAAGGTGTTAAATTCTGGTTCTGAAACTTTGCATAGACATTCACAGCATACCTGAGAACCTAATGAACACAGCCGCAGGCATATCCTACACTCGGGGCGACCACGGTACATCATGGACCATAAATACACATGTGAAGATACTTTGAAAAATCATATCTCGCCAAGGTATTAAATTCTGGTTCTGAAACTTTGCATAGACATTCACAGCATACCTGAGAACCTAATGAACACAGCCGCAGGCATATCCTACACTCGGGGCGACCACGGTACATCATGGACCATAAATACACATGTGAAGATACTTTGAAAAATCATATCTCGCCAAGGTGTTAAATTCTGGTTCTGAAACTTTGCATAGACATTCACAGCATACCTGAGAACCTAATGAACACAGCCGCAGGCATATCCTACACTCGGGGCGACCACGGTACATCATGGACCATAAATACACATGTGAAGATACTTTGAAAAATCATATCTCGCCAAGGTATTAAATTCTGGTTCTGAAACTTTGCATAGACATTCACAGCATACCTGAGAACCTAATTAACACAGCCGCAGGCATATCCTACACTCGGGGCGACCACGGTACATCATGGACCTTAAATACACATGTGAAGATACTTTGAAAAATCATATCTCGCCAAGGTATTAAATTCTGGTTCTGAAACTTTGCATAGACATTCACAGCATACCTGAGAACCCAATGAACACAGCCGCAGGCATATCCTACACTCGGGGCGACCACGGTACATCATGGACCTTAAATACACATGTGAAGATACTTTGAAAAATCATATCTCGCCAAGGTGTTAAATTCTGGTTCTGAAACTTTGCATAGACATTCACAGCATACCTGAGAACCTAATGAACACAGCCGCAGGCATATCCTACACTCGGGGCGACCACGGTACATCATGGACCATAAATACACATGTGAAGATACTTTGAAAAATCATATCTCGCCAAGGTATTAAATTCTGGTTCTGAAACTTTGCATAGACATTCACAGCATACCTGAGAACCTAATTAACACAGCCGCAGGCATATCCTACACTCGGGGCGACCACGGTACATCATGGACCATAAATACACATGTGAAGATACTTTGAAAAATCATATCTCGCCAAGGTATTAAATTCTGGTTCTGAAACTTTGCATAGACATTCACAGCATACCTGAGAACCCAATGAACACAGCCGCAGGCATATCCTACACTCGGGGCGACCACGGTACATCATGGACCTTAAATACACATGTGAAGATACTTTGAAAAATCATATCTCGCCAAGGTGTTAAATTCTGGTTCTGAAACTTTGCATAGACATTCACAGCATACCTGAGAACCTAATGAACACAGCCGCAGGCATATCCTACACTCGGGGCGACCACGGTACATCATGGACCATAAATACACATGTGAAGATACTTTGAAAAATCATATCTCGCCAAGGTATTAAATTCTGGTTCTGAAACTTTGCATAGACATTCACAGCATACCTGAGAACCTAATTAACACAGCCGCAGGCATATCCTACACTCGGGGCGACCACGGTACATCATGGACCATAAATACACATGTCTAGAAACTTTGAAAAATCATATCTCGCCAAGGTGTTAAATTCTGGTTCTGAAACTTTGCATAGACATTCACAGCATACCTGAGAACCTAATGAACACAGCTGCAGGCATATCCTACACTCGGGGCGACCACGGTACATCATGGACCATAAATACACATGTCTAGAAACTTTGAAAAATCATATCTCGCCAAGGTATTAAATTCTGGTTCTGAAACTTTGCATAGACATTCACAGCATACCTGAGAACCTAATGAACACAGCCGCAGGCATATCCTACACTCGGGGCGACCACGGTACATCATGGACCATAAATACACATGTGAAGATACTTTGAAAAATCATATCTCGCCAAGGTATTAAATTCTGGTTCTGAAACTTTGCATAGACATTCACAGCATACCTGAGAACCTAATGAACACAGCCGCAGGCATATCCTACACTCGGGGCGACCACGGTACATCATGGACCATAAATACACATGTGAAGATACTTTGAAAAATCATATCTCGCCAAGGTGTTAAATTCTGGTTCGGAAACTTTGCATAGACATTCACAGCATACCTGAGAACCTAATGAACACAACGGCAGGCATATCCTACACTCGGGGCGACCACGGTACATCATGGACCATAAATACACATGTGAAGATACTTTGAAAAATCATATCTCGCCAAGGTGTTAAATTCTGGTTCTGAAACTTTGCATAGACATTCACAGCATACCTGAGAACCCAATGAACACAGCCGCAGGCATATCCTACACTCGGGGCGACCACGGTACATCATGGACCATAAATACACATGTCTAGAAACTTTGAAAAATCATATCTCGCCAAGGTGTTAAATTCTGGTTCGGAAACTTTGCATAGACATTCACAGCATACCTGAGAACCTAATGAACACAGCCGCAGGCATATCCTACACTCGGGGCGACCACGGTACATCATGGACCATAAATACACATGTGAAGATACTTTGAAAAATCATATCTCGCCAAGGTATTAAATTCTGGTTCTGAAACTTTGCATAGACATTCACAGCATACCTGAGAACCTAATGAACACAGCCGCAGGCATATCCTACACTCGGGGCGACCACGGTACATCATGGACCATAAATACACATGTGAAGATACTTTGAAAAATCATATCTCGCCAAGGTGTTAAATTCTGGTTCGGAAACTTTGCATAGACATTCACAGCATACCTGAGAACCTAATGAACACAGCCGCAGGCATATCCTACACTCGGGGCGACCACGGTACATCATGGACCATAAATACACATGTGAAGATACTTTGAAAAATCATATCTCGCCAAGGTGTTAAATTCTGGTTCTGAAACTTTGCATAGACATTCACAGCATACCTGAGAACCAAATGAACACAACTGCAGGCATATCCTACACTCGGGGCGACCACGGTACATCATGGACCATAAATACACATGTGAAGATACTTTGAAAAATCATATCTCGCCAAGGTGTTAAATTCTGGTTCTGAAACTTTGCATAGACATTCACAGCATACCTGAGAACCTAATGAACACAACTGCAGGCATATCCTACACTCGGGGCGACCACGGTACATCATGGACCATAAATACACATGTGAAGATACTTTGAAAAATCATATCTCGCCAAGGTGTTAAATTCTGGTTCGGAAACTTTGCATAGACCTTCACAGCATACCTGAGAACCTAATGAACACAGCCGCAGGCATATCCTACACTCGGGGCGACCACGGTACATCATGGACCATAAATACACATGTCTAGAAACTTTGAAAAATCATATCTCGCCAAGGTATTAAATTCTGGTTCTGAAACTTTGCATAGACATTCACAGCATACCTGAGAACCTAATGAACACAGCTGCAGGCATATCCTACACTCGGGGCGACCACGGTACATCATGGACCATAAATACACATGTCTAGAAACTTTGAAAAATCATATCTCGCCAAGGTGTTAAATTCTGGTTCTGAAACTTTGCATAGACATTCACAGCATACCTGAGAACCTAATGAACACAGTTGCAGGCATATCCTACACTCGGGGCGACCACGGTACATCATGGACCATAAATACACATGTGAAGATACTTTGAAAAATCATAGCTCGCCAAGGTGTTAAATTCTGGTTCGGAAACTTTGCATAGACATTCACAGCATACCTGAGAACCTAATGAACACAGCCGCAGGCATATCCTACACTCGGGGCGACCACGGTACATCATGGACCATAAATACACATGTGAAGATACTTTGAAAAATCATATCTCGCCAAGGTGTTAAATTCTGGTTCGGAAACTTTGCATAGACATTCACAGCATACCTGAGAACCTAATGAACACAGCCGCAGGCATATCCTACACTCGGGGCGACCACGGTACATCATGGACCATAAATACACATGTGAAGATACTTTGAAAAATCATATCTCGCCAAGGTGTTAAATTCTGGTTCTGAAACTTTGCATAGACATTCACAGCATACCTGAGAACCTAATGAACACAGCCGCAGGCATATCCTACACTCGGGGCGACCACGGTACATCATGGACCATAAATACACATGTGAAGATACTTTGAAAAATCATATCTCGCCAAGGTATTAAATTCTGGTTCTGAAACTTTGCATAGACATTCACAGCATACCTGAGAACCTAATGAACACAGCCGCAGGCATATCCTACACTCGGGGCGACCACGGTACATCATGGACCATAAATACACATGTGAAGATACTTTGAAAAATCATATCTCGCCAAGGTGTTAAATTCTGGTTCGGAAACTTTGCATAGACCTTCACAGCATACCTGAGAACCTAATGAACACAGCCGCAGGCATATCCTACACTCGGGGCGACCACGGTACATCATGGACCATAAATACACATGTCTAGAAACTTTGAAAAATCATATCTCGCCAAGGTGTTAAATTCTGGTTCTGAAACTTTGCATAGACATTCACAGCATACCTGAGAACCTAATGAACACAGCCGCAGGCATATCCTACACTCGGGGCGACCACGGTACATCATGGACCATAAATACACATGTGAAGATACTTTGAAAAATCATATCTCGCCAAGGTATTAAATTCTGGTTCTGAAACTTTGCATAGACATTCACAGCATACCTGAGAACCCAATGAACACAGCTGCAGGCATATCCTACACTCGGGGCGACCACGGTACATCATGGACCATAAATACACATGTGAAGATACTTTGAAAAATCATATCTCGCCAAGGTATTAAATTCTGGTTCTGAAACTTTGCATAGACATTCACAGCATACCTGAGAACCTAATTAACACAGCCGCAGGCATATCCTACACTCGGGGCGACCACGGTACATCATGGACCATAAATACACATGTCTAGAAACTTTGAAAAATCATATCTCGCCAAGGTGTTAAATTCTGGTTCTGAAACTTTGCATAGACATTCACAGCATACCTGAGAACCTAATGAACACAGCTGCAGGCATATCCTACACTCGGGGCGACCACGGTACATCATGGACCATAAATACACATGTCTAGAAACTTTGAAAAATCATATCTCGCCAAGGTATTAAATTCTGGTTCTGAAACTTTGCATAGACATTCACAGCATACCTGAGAACCTAATGAACACAGCTGCAGGCATATCCTACACTCGGGGCGACCACGGTACATCATGGACCATAAATACACATGTCTAGAAACTTTGAAAAATCATATCTCGCCAAGGTATTAAATTCTGGTTCTGAAACTTTGCATAGACATTCACAGCATACCTGAGAACCCAATGAACACAGCCGCAGGCATATCCTACACTCGGGGCGACCACGGTACATCATGGACCATAAATACACATGTGAAGATACTTTGAAAAATCATATCTCGCCAAGGTGTTAAATTCTGGTTCGGAAACTTTGCATAGACATTCACAGCATACCTGAGAACCTAATGAACACAGCCGCAGGCATATCCTACACTCGGGGCGACTACGGTACATCATGGACCATAAATACACATGTGAAGATACTTTGAAAAATCATATCTCGCCAAGGTATTAAATTCTGGTTCTGAAACTTTGCATAGACATTCACAGCATACCTGAGAACCTAATGAACACAGCCGCAGGCATATCCTACACTCGGGGCGACCACGGTACATCATGGACCATAAATACACATGTGAAGATACTTTGAAAAATCATATCTCGCCAAGGTATTAAATTCTGGTTCGGAAACTTTGCATAGACATTCACAGCATACCTGAGAACCTAATGAACACAGCCGCAGGCATATCCTACACTCGGGGCGACTACGGTACATCATGGACCATAAATACACATGTGAAGATACTTTGAAAAATCATATCTCGCCAAGGTGTTAAATTCTGGTTCGGAAACTTTGCATAGACATTCACAGCATACCTGAGAACCTAATGAACACAGCCGCAGGCATATCCTACACTCGGGGCGACCACGGTACATCATGGACCATAAATACACATGTGAAGATACTTTGAAAAATCATATCTCGCCAAGGTATTAAATTCTGGTTCTGAAACTTTGCATAGACATTCACAGCATACCTGAGAACCTAATGAACACAGCCGCAGGCATATCCTACACTCGGGGCGACCACGGTACATCATGGACCATAAATACACATGTGAAGATACTTTGAAAAATCATATCTCGCCAAGGTATTAAATTCTGGTTCTGAAACTTTGCATAGACATTCACAGCATACCTGAGAACCTAATGAACACAGCCGCAGGCATATCCTACACTCGGGGCGACCACGGTACATCATGGACCATAAATACACATGTGAAGATACTTTGAAAAATCATATCTCGCCAAGGTGTTAAATTCTGGTTCGGAAACTTTGCATAGACCTTCACAGCATACCTGAGAACCTAATGAACACAGCCGCAGGCATATCCTACACTCGGGGCGACCACGGTACATCATGGACCATAAATACACATGTCTAGAAACTTTGAAAAATCATATCTCGCCAAGGTGTTAAATTCTGGTTCTGAAACTTTGCATAGACATTCACAGCATACCTGAGAACCTAATGAACACAGCTGCAGGCATATCCTACACTCGGGGCGACCACGGTACATCATGGACCATAAATACACATGTCTAGAAACTTTGAAAAATCATATCTCGCCAAGGTATTAAATTCTGGTTCTGAAACTTTGCATAGACATTCACAGCATACCTGAGAACCCAATGAACACAGCTGCAGGCATATCCTACACTCGGGGCGACCACGGTACATCATGGACCATAAATACACATGTGAAGATACTTTGAAAAATCATATCTCGCCAAGGTGTTAAATTCTGGTTCTGAAACTTTGCATAGACATTCACAGCATACCTGAGAACCTAATGAACACAGCCGCAGGCATATCCTACACTCGGGGCGACCACGGTACATCATGGACCATAAATACACATGTGAAGATACTTTGAAAAATCATATCTCGCCAAGGTATTAAATTCTGGTTCTGAAACTTTGCATAGACATTCACAGCATACCTGAGAACCCAATGAACACAGCTGCAGGCATATCCTACACTCGGGGCGACCACGGTACATCATGGACCATAAATACACATGTGAAGATACTTTGAAAAATCATATCTCGCCAAGGTATTAAATTCTGGTTCGGAAACTTTGCATAGACATTCACAGCATACCTGAGAACCTAATGAACACAGCCGCAGGCATATCCTACACTCGGGGCGACCACGGTACATCATGGACCATAAATACACATGTGAAGATACTTTGAAAAATCATATCTCGCCAAGGTGTTAAATTCTGGTTCTGAAACTTTGCATAGACATTCACAGCATACCTGAGAACCTAATGAACACAGCTGCAGGCATATCCTACACTCGGGGCGACCACGGTACATCATGGACCATAAATACACATGTCTAGAAACTTTGAAAAATCATATCTCGCCAAGGTATTAAATTCTGGTTCTGAAACTTTGCATAGACATTCACAGCATACCTGAGAACGTAATGAACACAACTGCAGGCATATCCTACACTCGGGGCGACCACGGTACATCATGGACCATAAATACACATGTCTAGAAACTTTGAAAAATCATATCTCGCCAAGGTATTAAATTCTGGTTCTGAAACTTTGCATAGACATTCACAGCATACCTGAGAACCCAATGAACACAGCTGCAGGCATATCCTACACTCGGGGCGACGACGGTACATCATGGACCATAAATACACATGTCTAGAAACTTTGAAAAATCATATCTCGCCAAGGTATTAAATTCTGGTTCTGAAACTTTGCATAGACATTCACAGCATACCTGAGAACCTAATGAACACAGCTGCAGGCATATCCTACACTCGGGGCGACCACGGTACATCATGGACCATAAATACACATGTGAAGATACTTTGAAAAATCATATCTCGCCAAGGTATTAAATTCTGGTTCTGAAACTTTGCATAGACATTCACAGCATACCTGAGAACCTAATGAACACAGCCGCAGGCATATCCTACACTCGGGGCGACGACGGTACATCATGGACCATAAATACACATGTGAAGATACTTTGAAAAATCATATCTCGCCAAGGTGTTAAATTCTGGTTCGGAAACTTTGCATAGACATTCACAGCATACCTGAGAACCTAATGAACACAGCTGCAGGCATATCCTACACTCGGGGCGACCACGGTACATCATGGACCATAAATACACATGTGAAGATACTTTGAAAAATCATATCTCGCCAAGGTATTAAATTCTGGTTCTGAAACTTTGCATAGACATTCACAGCATACCTGAGAACCTAATGAACACAGCCGCAGGCATATCCTACACTCGGGGCGACCACGGTACATCCTGGACCATAAATACACATGTCTAGAAACTTTGAAAAATCATATCTCGCCAAGGTATTAAATTCTGGTTCTGAAACTTTGCATAGACATTCACAGCATACCTGAGAACCCAATGAACACAGCTGCAGGCATATCCTACACTCGGGGCGACGACGGTACATCATGGACCATAAATACACATGTCTAGAAACTTTGAAAAATCATATCTCGCCAAGGTATTAAATTCTGGTTCTGAAACTTTGCATAGACATTCACAGCATACCTGAGAACCCAATGAACACAGCTGCAGGCATATCCTACACTCGGGGCGACCACGGTACATCATGGACCATAAATACACATGTGAAGATACTTTGAAAAATCATATCTCGCCAAGGTATTAAATTCTGGTTCTGAAACTTTGCATAGACATTCACAGCATACCTGAGAACCTAATGAACACAGCCGCAGGCATATCCTACACTCGGGGCGACCACGGTACATACTGGACCATAAATACACATGTCTAGAAACTTTGAAAAATCATATCTCGCCAAGGTATTAAATTCTGGTTCTGAAACTTTGCATAGACATTCACAGCATACCTGAGAACCCAATGAACACAGCTGCAGGCATATCCTACACTCGGGGCGACCACGGTACATCATGGACCATAAATACACATGTCTAGAAACTTTGAAAAATCATATCTCGCCAAGGTATTAAATTCTGGTTCTGAAACTTTGCATAGACATTCACAGCATACCTGAGAACCCAATGAACACAGCTGCAGGCATATCCTACACTCGGGGCGACCACGGTACATCATGGACCATAAATACACATGTCTAGAAACTTTGAAAAATCATATCTCGCCAAGGTATTAAATTCTGGTTCTGAAACTTTGCATAGACATTCACAGCATACCTGAGAACCCAATGAACACAGCTGCAGGCATATCCTACACTCGGGGCGACCACGGTACATCATGGACCATAAATACACATGTCTAGAAACTTTGAAAAATCATATCTCGCCAAGGTATTAAATTCTGGTTCTGAAACTTTGCATAGACATTCACAGCATACCTGAGAACCTAATGAACACAGCCGCAGGCATATCCTACACTCGGGGCGACGACGGTACATCATGGACCATAAATACACATGTGAAGATACTTTGAAAAATCATATCTCGCCAAGGTGTTAAATTCTGGTTCGGAAACTTTGCATAGACATTCACAGCATACCTGAGAACCTAATGAACACAGCTGCAGGCATATCCTACACTCGGGGCGACGACGGTACATCATGGACCATAAATACACATGTCTAGAAACTTTGAAAAATCATATCTCGCCAAGGTATTAAATTCTGGTTCTGAAACTTTGCATAGACATTCACAGCATACCTGAGAACCTAATGAACACAGCTGCAGGCATATCCTACACTCGGGGCGACGACGGTACATCATGGACCATAAATACACATGTCTAGAAACTTTGAAAAATCATATCTCGCCAAGGTATTAAATTCTGGTTCTGAAACTTTGCATAGACATTCACAGCATACCTGAGAACCTAATGAACACAGCTGCAGGCATATCCTACACTCGGGGCGACCACGGTACATCATGGACCATAAATACACATGTCTAGAAACTTTGAAAAATCATATCTTGCCAAGGTGTTAAATTCTGGTTCTGAAACTTTGCATAGACATTCACAGCATACCTGAGAACCTAATGAACACAGCTGCAGGCATATCCTACACTCGGGGCGACCACGGTACATCATGGACCATAAATACACATGTCTAGAAACTTTGAAAAATCATATCTCGCCAAGGTATTAAATTCTGGTTCTGAAACTTTGCATAGACATTCACAGCATACCTGAGAACCTAATGAACACAGCCGCAGGCATATCCTACACTCGGGGCGACCACGGTACATCATGGACCATAAATACACATGTGAAGATACTTTGAAAAATCATATCTCGCCAAGGTGTTAAATTCTGGTTCTGAAACTCTGCATAGACATTCACAGCATACCTGAGAACCTAATGAACACAGCCGCAGGCATATCCTACACTCGGGGCGACCACGGTACATCATGGACCATAAATACACATGTGAAGATACTTTGAAAAATCATATCTCGCCAAGGTGTTAAATTCTGGTTCGGAAACTTTGCATAGACATTCACAGCACACCTGAGAACCTAATGAACACAACTGCAGGCATATCCTATACTCGGGGCGACGACGGTACATCATGGACCATAAATACACATGTCTAGAAACTTTGAAAAATCATATCTCGCCAAGGTATTAAATTCTGGTTCTGAAACTTTGCATAGACATTCACAGCATACCTGAGAACCTAATGAACA
This sequence comes from Caenorhabditis macrosperma, assembly GCA_963932285.1. Lineage (NCBI taxonomy): Eukaryota > Metazoa > Nematoda > Chromadorea > Rhabditida > Rhabditidae > Caenorhabditis > Caenorhabditis macrosperma. Next base: position 14,479,873 of record OZ010622.1, read on the forward strand.
CAGCTGCAGGCATATCCTACACTCGGGGCGACCACGGTACATCATGGACCATAAATACACATGTCTAGAAACTTTGAAAAATCATATCTCGCCAAGGTGTTAAATTCTGGTTCTGAAACTTTGCATAGACATTCACAGCATACCTGAGAACCTAATGAACACAGCCGCAGGCATATCCTACACTCGGGGCGACCACGGTACATCATGGACCATAAATACACATGTGAAGATACTTTGAAAAATCATATCTCGCCAAGGTATTAAATTCTGGTTCTGAAACTTTGCATAGACATTCACAGCATACCTGAGAACCTAATGAACACAGCTGCAGGCATATCCTACACTCGGGGCGACGACGGTACATCATGGACCATAAATACACATGTCTAGAAACTTTGAAAAATCATATCTCGCCAAGGTATTAAATTCTGGTTCTGAAACTTTGCATAGACATTCACAGCATACCTGAGAACCTAATGAACACAGCTGCAGGCATATCCTACACTCGGGGCGACCACGGTACATCATGGACCATAAATACACATGTCTAGAAACTTTGAAAAATCATATCTCGCCAAGGTATTAAATTCTGGTTCTGAAACTTTGCATAGACATTCACAGCATACCTGAGAACCTAATGAACACAGCTGCAGGCATATCCTACACTCGGGGCGACCACGGTACATCATGGACCATAAATACACATGTCTAGAAACTTTGAAAAATCATATCTCGCCAAGGTGTTAAATTCTGGTTCTGAAACTTTGCATAGACATTCACAGCATACCTGAGAACCTAATGAACACAGCTGCAGGCATATCCTACACTCGGGGCGACGACGGTACATCATGGACCATAAATACACATGTCTAGAAACTTTGAAAAATCATATCTCGCCAAGGTATTAAATTCTGGTTCTGAAACTTTGCATAGACATTCACAGCATACCTGAGAACCTAATGAACACAGCTGCAGGCATATCCTACACTCGGGGCGACCACGGTACATCATGGACCATAAATACACATGTCTAGAAACTTTGAAAAATCATATCTCGCCAAGGTGTTAAATTCTGGTTCTGAAACTTTGCATAGACATTCACAGCATACCTGAGAACCTAATGAACACAGCTGCAGGCATATCCTACACTCGGGGCGACCACGGTACATCATGGACCATAAATACACATGTCTAGAAACTTTGAAAAATCATATCTCGCCAAGGTATTAAATTCTGGTTCTGAAACTTTGCATAGACATTCACAGCATACCTGAGAACCTAATGAACACAGCCGCAGGCATATCCTACACTCGGGGCGACCACGGTACATCATGGACCATAAATACACATGTGAAGATACTTTGAAAAATCATATCTCGCCAAGGTATTAAATTCTGGTTCTGAAACTTTGCATAGACATTCACAGCATACCTGAGAACCTAATGAACACAGCTGCAGGCATATCCTACACTCGGGGCGACGACGGTACATCATGGACCATAAATACACATGTCTAGAAACTTTGAAAAATCATATCTCGCCAAGGTATTAAATTCTGGTTCTGAAACTTTGCATAGACATTCACAGCATACCTGAGAACCTAATGAACACAGCTGCAGGCATATCCTACACTCGGGGCGACCACGGTACATCATGGACCATAAATACACATGTGAAGATACTTTGAAAAATCATATCTCGCCAAGGTATTAAATTCTGGTTCTGAAACTTTGCATAGACATTCACAGCATACCTGAGAACCTAATGAACACAGCTGCAGGCATATCCTACACTCGGGGCGACCACGGTACATCCTGGACCATAAATACACATGTGAAGATACTTTGAAAAATCATATCTCGCCAAGGTATTAAATTCTGGTTCTGAAACTTTGCATAGACATTCACAGCATACCTGAGAACCCAATGAACACAGCTGCAGGCATATCCTACACTCGGGGCGACCACGGTACATCATGGACCATAAATACACATGTCTAGAAACTTTGAAAAATCATATCTCGCCAAGGTATTAAATTCTGGTTCTGAAACTTTGCATAGACATTCACAGCATACCTGAGAACCCAATGAACACAGCTGCAGGCATATCCTACACTCGGGGCGACCACGGTACATCATGGACCATAAATACACATGTCTAGAAACTTTGAAAAATCATATCTCGCCAAGGTATTAAATTCTGGTTCTGAAACTTTGCATAGACATTCACAGCATACCTGAGAACCCAATGAACACAGCTGCAGGCATATCCTACACTCGGGGCGACCACGGTACATCATGGACCATAAATACACATGTCTAGAAACTTTGAAAAATCATATCTCGCCAAGGTATTAAATTCTGGTTCTGAAACTTTGCATAGACATTCACAGCATACCTGAGAACCTAATGAACACAGCCGCAGGCATATCCTACACTCGGGGCGACCACGGTACATCATGGACCATAAATACACATGTCTAGAAACTTTGAAAAATCATATCTCGCCAAGGTGTTAAATTCTGGTTCGGAAACTTTGCATAGACATTCACAGCATACCTGAGAACCTAATGAACACAGCTGCAGGCATATCCTACACTCGGGGCGACGACGGTACATCATGGACCATAAATACACATGTCTAGAAACTTTGAAAAATCATATCTCGCCAAGGTATTAAATTCTGGTTCTGAAACTTTGCATAGACATTCACAGCATACCTGAGAACCTAATGAACACAGCTGCAGGCATATCCTATACTCGGGGCGACGACGGTACATCATGGACCATAAATACACATGTGAAGATACTTTGAAAAATCATATCTCGCCAAGGTGTTAAATTCTGGTTCTGAAACTTTGCATAGACATTCACAGCATACCTGAGAACCTAATGAACACAGCTGCAGGCATATCCTACACTCGGGGCGACGACGGTACATCATGGACCATAAATACACATGTCTAGAAACTTTGAAAAATCATATCTCGCCAAGGTGTTAAATTCTGGTTCGGAAACTTTGCATAGACATTCACAGCATACCTGAGAACCTAATGAACACAGCTGCAGGCATATCCTACACTCGGGGCGACCACGGTACATCATGGACCATAAATACACATGTCTAGAAACTTTGAAAAATCATATCTCGCCAAGGTGTTAAATTCTGGTTCTGAAACTTTGCATAGACATTCACAGCATACCTGAGAACCTAATGAACACAGCCGCAGGCATATCCTACACTCGGGGCGACCACGGTACATCATGGACCATAAATACACATGTCTAGAAACTTTGAAAAATCATATCTCGCCAAGGTATTAAATTCTGGTTCTGAAACTTTGCATAGACATTCACAGCATACCTGAGAACCTAATGAACACAGCCGCAGGCATATCCTACACTCGGGGCGACCACGGTACATCATGGACCATAAATACACATGTGAAGATACTTTGAAAAATCATATCTCGCCAAGGTGTTAAATTCTGGTTCTGAAACTCTGCATAGACATTCACAGCATACCTGAGAACCTAATGAACACAGCCGCAGGCATATCCTACACTCGGGGCGACGACGGTACATCATGGACCATAAACACACATGTCTAGAAACTTTGAAAAATCATATCTCGCCAAGGTGTTAAATTCTGGTTCGGAAACTTTGCATAGACATTCACAGCATACCTGAGAACCTAATGAACACAGCCGCAGGCATATCCTACACTCGGGGCGACGACGGTACATCATGGACCATAAATACACATGTGAAGATACTTTGAAAAATCATATCTCGCCAAGGTGTTAAATTCTGGTTCGGAAACTTTGCATAGACATTCACAGCATACCTGAGAACCTAATGAACACAGCTGCAGGCATATCCTACACTCGGGGCGACGACGGTACATCATGGACCATAAATACACATGTCTAGAAACTTTGAAAAATCATATCTCGCCAAGGTATTAAATTCTGGTTCTGAAACTTTGCATAGACATTCACAGCATACCTGAGAACCTAATGAACACAGCTGCAGGCATATCCTACACTCGGGGCGACCACGGTACATCATGGACCATAAATACACATGTGAAGATACTTTGAAAAATCATATCTCGCCAAGGTATTAAATTCTGGTTCTGAAACTTTGCATAGACATTCACAGCATACCTGAGAACCTAATGAACACAGCTGCAGGCATATCCTACACTCGGGGCGACCACGGTACATCCTGGACCATAAATACACATGTGAAGATACTTTGAAAAATCATATCTCGCCAAGGTATTAAATTCTGGTTCTGAAACTTTGCATAGACATTCACAGCATACCTGAGAACCCAATGAACACAGCTGCAGGCATATCCTACACTCGGGGCGACCACGGTACATCATGGACCATAAATACACATGTCTAGAAACTTTGAAAAATCATATCTCGCCAAGGTATTAAATTCTGGTTCTGAAACTTTGCATAGACATTCACAGCATACCTGAGAACCCAATGAACACAGCTGCAGGCATATCCTACACTCGGGGCGACCACGGTACATCATGGACCATAAATACACATGTCTAGAAACTTTGAAAAATCATATCTCGCCAAGGTATTAAATTCTGGTTCTGAAACTTTGCATAGACATTCACAGCATACCTGAGAACCCAATGAACACAGCTGCAGGCATATCCTACACTCGGGGCGACCACGGTACATCATGGACCATAAATACACATGTCTAGAAACTTTGAAAAATCATATCTCGCCAAGGTATTAAATTCTGGTTCTGAAACTTTGCATAGACATTCACAGCATACCTGAGAACCTAATGAACACAGCCGCAGGCATATCCTACACTCGGGGCGACCACGGTACATCATGGACCATAAATACACATGTGAAGATACTTTGAAAAATCATATCTCGCCAAGGTGTTAAATTCTGGTTCGGAAACTTTGCATAGACATTCACAGCATACCTGAGAACCTAATGAACACAGCTGCAGGCATATCCTACACTCGGGGCGACGACGGTACATCATGGACCATAAATACACATGTCTAGAAACTTTGAAAAATCATATCTCGCCAAGGTATTAAATTCTGGTTCTGAAACTTTGCATAGACATTCACAGCATACCTGAGAACCTAATGAACACAGCTGCAGGCATATCCTACACTCGGGGCGACGACGGTACATCATGGACCATAAATACACATGTCTAGAAACTTTGAAAAATCATATCTCGCCAAGGTATTAAATTCTGGTTCTGAAACTTTGCATAGACATTCACAGCATACCTGAGAACCTAATGAACACAGCTGCAGGCATATCCTATACTCGGGGCGACGACGGTACATCATGGACCATAAATACACATGTCTAGAAACTTTGAAAAATCATATCTCGCCAAGGTGTTAAATTCTGGTTCGGAAACTTTGCATAGACATTCACAGCATACCTGAGAACCTAATGAACACAGCTGCAGGCATATCCTACACTCGGGGCGACCACGGTACATCATGGACCATAAATACACATGTGAAGATACTTTGAAAAATCATATCTCGCCAAGGTGTTAAATTCTGGTTCTGAAACTTTGCATAGACATTCACAGCATACCTGAGAACCTAATGAACACAGCTGCAGGCATATCCTACACTCGGGGCGACCACGGTACATCATGGACCATAAATACACATGTCTAGAAACTTTGAAAAATCATATCTCGCCAAGGTGTTAAATTCTGGTTCTGAAACTTTGCATAGACATTCACAGCATACCTGAGAACCTAATGAACACAGCCGCAGGCATATCCTACACTCGGGGCGACCACGGTACATCATGGACCATAAATACACATGTCTAGAAACTTTGAAAAATCATATCTCGCCAAGGTATTAAATTCTGGTTCTGAAACTTTGCATAGACATTCACAGCATACCTGAGAACCTAATGAACACAGCCGCAGGCATATCCTACACTCGGGGCGACCACGGTACATCATGGACCATAAATACACATGTGAAGATACTTTGAAAAATCATATCTCGCCAAGGTGTTAAATTCTGGTTCTGAAACTCTGCATAGACATTCACAGCATACCTGAGAACCTAATGAACACAGCCGCAGGCATATCCTACACTCGGGGCGACGACGGTACATCATGGACCATAAACACACATGTCTAGAAACTTTGAAAAATCATATCTCGCCAAGGTGTTAAATTCTGGTTCGGAAACTTTGCATAGACATTCACAGCATACCTGAGAACCTAATGAACACAGCCGCAGGCATATCCTACACTCGGGGCGACCACGGTACATCATGGACCATAAATACACATGTGAAGATACTTTGAAAAATCATATCTCGCCAAGGTGTTAAATTCTGGTTCTGAAACTTTGCATAGACATTCACAGCATACCTGAGAACCCAATGAACACAGCTGCAGGCATATCCTACACTCGGGGCGACCACGGTACATCATGGACCATAAATACACATGTCTAGAAACTTTGAAAAATCATATCTCGCCAAGGTGTTAAATTCTGGTTCTGAAACTTTGCATAGACATTCACAGCATACCTGAGAACCTAATGAACACAGCTGCAGGCATATCCTACACTCGGGGCGACCACGGTACATCATGGACCATAAATACACATGTCTAGAAACTTTGAAAAATCATATCTCGCCAAGGTGTTAAATTCTGGTTCTGAAACTTTGCATAGACATTCACAGCATACCTGAGAACCTAATGAACACAGCTGCAGGCATATCCTACACTCGGGGCGACCACGGTACATCATGGACCATAAATACACATGTCTAGAAACTTTGAAAAATCATATCTCGCCAAGGTGTTAAATTCTGGTTCGGAAACTTTGCATAGACATTCACAGCATACCTGAGAACCTAATGAACACAGCTGCAGGCATATCCTACACTCGGGGCGACCACGGTACATCATGGACCATAAATACACATGTCTAGAAACTTTGAAAAATCATATCTCGCCAAGGTGTTAAATTCTGGTTCTGAAACTTTGCATAGACATTCACAGCATACCTGAGAACCTAATGAACACAGCTGCAGGCATATCCTACACTCGGGGCGACCACGGTACATCATGGACCATAAATACACATGTCTAGAAACTTTGAAAAATCATATCTCGCCAAAGTATTAAATTCTGGTTCGGAAACTTTGCATAGACATTCACAGCATACCTGAGAACCTAATGAACACAGCCGCAGGCATATCCTACACTCGGGGCGACCACGGTACATCATGGACCATAAATACACATGTCTAGAAACTTTGAAAAATCATATCTCGCCAAGGTATTAAATTCTGGTTCTGAAACTTTGCATAGACATTCACAGCATACCTGAGAACCCAATGAACACAGCTGCAGGCATATCCTACACTCGGGGCGACCACGGTACATCATGGACCATAAATTCACATGTCTAGAAACTTTGAAAAATCATATCTCGCCAAGGTATTAAATTCTGGTTCTGAAACTTTGCATAGACATTCACAGCATACCTGAGAACCTAATGAACACAGCTGCAGGCATATCCTACACTCGGGGCGACCACGGTACATCATGGACCATAAATACACATGTCTAGAAACTTTGAAAAATCATATCTCGCCAAGGTATTAAATTCTGGTTCTGAAACTTTGCATAGACATTCACAGCATACCTGAGAACCCAATGAACACAGCTGCAGACATATCCTACACTCGGGGCGACCACGGTACATCATGGACCATAAATACACATGTGAAGATACTTTGAAAAATCATATCTCGCCAAGGTGTTAAATTCTGGTTCTGAAACTTTGCATAGACATTCACAGCATACCTGAGAACCTAATGAACACAGCTGCAGGCATATCCTACACTCGGGGCGACCACGGTACATCATGGACCATAAATACACATGTCTAGAAACTTTGAAAAATCATATCTCGCCAAGGTATTAAATTCTGGTTCTGAAACTTTGCATAGACATTCACAGCATACCTGAGAACCCAATGAACACAGCTGCAGGCATATCCTACACTCGGGGCGACCACGGTACATCATGGACCATAAATTCACATGTCTAGAAACTTTGAAAAATCATATCTCGCCAAGGTATTAAATTCTGGTTCTGAAACTTTGCATAGACATTCACAGCATACCTGAGAACCTAATGAACACAGCCGCAGGCATATCCTACACTCGGGGCGACCACGGTACATCATGGACCATAAATACACATGTGAAGATAGTTTGAAAAATCATATCTCGCCAAGGTGTTAAATTCTGGTTCTGAAACTTTGCATAGACATTCACAGCATACCTGAGAACCTAATGAACACAGCCGCAGGCATATCCTACACTCGGGGCGACCACGGTACATCATGGACCATAAATACACATGTGAAGATAGTTTGAAAAATCATATCTCGCCAAGGTGTTAAATTCTGGTTCTGAAACTTTGCATAGACATTCACAGCATACCTGAGAACCTAATGAACACAGCTGCAGGCATATCCTACACTCGGGGCGACCACGGTACATCATGGACCATAAATACACATGTCTAGAAACTTTGAAAAATCATATCTCGCCAAGATATTAAATTCTGGTTCTGAAACTTTGCATAGACATTCACAGCATACCTGAGAACCTAATGAACACAGCCGCAGGCATATCCTACACTCGGGGCGACCACGGTACATCATGGACCATAAATACACATGTGAAGATACTTTGAAAAATCATATCTCGCCAAGGTGTTAAATTCTGGTTCGGAAACTTTGCATAGACATTCACAGCACACCTGAGAACCTAATGAACACAGCTGCAGGCATATCCTACACTCGGGGCGACCACGGTACATCATGGACCATAAATACACATGTCTAGAAACTTTGAAAAATCATATCTCGCCAAGGTATTAAATTCTGGTTCTGAAACTCTGCATAGACATTCACAGCATACCTGAGAACCTAATGAACACAGCCGCAGGCATATCCTACACTCGGGGCGACCACGGTACATCATGGACCATAAATACACATGTGAAGATACTTTGAAAAATCATATCTCGCCAAGGTGTTAAATTCTGGTTCGGAAACTTTGCATAGACATTCACAGCACACCTGAGAACCTAATGAACACAGCTGCAGGCATATCCTACACTCGGGGCGACGACGGTATATCATGGACCATAAATACACATGTCTAGAAACTTTGAAAAATCATATCTCGCCAAGGTATTAAATTCTGGTTCTGAAACTTTGCATAGACATTCACAGCACACCTGAGAACCTAATGAACACAGCTGCAGGCATATCCTACACTCGGGGCGACCACGGTACATCATGGACCATAAATACACATGTCTAGAAACTTTGAAAAATCATATCTCGCCAAGGTATTAAATTCTGGTTCTGAAACTTTGCATAGACATTCACAGCATACCTGAGAACCTAATGAACACAACGGCAGGCATATCCTACACTCGGGGCGACCACGGTACATCATGGACCATAAATACACATGTCTAGAAACTTTGAAAAATCATATCTCGCCAAGGTGTTAAATTCTGGTTCTGAAACTTTGCATAGACATTCACAGCATACCTGAGAACCCAATGAACACAGCTGCAGGCATATCCTACACTCGGGGCGACCACGGTACATCATGGACCATAAATACACATGTCTAGAAACTTTGAAAAATCATATCTCGCCAAGGTGTTAAATTCTGGTTCGGAAACTTTGCATAGACATTCACAGCATACCTGAGAACCTAATGAACACAGCTGCAGGCATATCCTACACTCGGGGCGACCACGGTACATCATGGACCATAAATACACATATGTATTATGACTCTAGAAACTTTGAAAAATCATATCTCGCCAAGGTATTAAATTCTGGTTCGGAAACTTTGCATAGACATTCACAGCATACCTGAGAACCTAATGAACACAGCCGCAGGCATATCCTACACTCGGGGCGACCACGGTACATCATGGACCAAAAATACACATATGTATTATGACTCTAGAAACTTTGAAAAATCATATCTCGCCAATGTATTAAATTCTGGTTCGGAAACTTTGCATAGACATTCACAGCATACCTGAGAACCTAATGAACACAGCTGCAGGCATATCCTAAACTCGGGGCGACCACGGTACATCATGGACCATAAATACACATGTCTAGAAACTTTGAAAAATCATATCTCGCCAAGGTGTTAAATTCTGGTTCTGAAACTTTGCATAGACATTCACAGCATACCTGAGAACCTAATGAACACAGCCGCAGGCATATCCTACACTCGGGGCGACCACGGTACATCATGGACCATAAATACACATATGTATTATGACTCTAGAAACTTTGAAAAATCATATCTCGCCAAGGTATTAAATTCTGGTTCTGGAACTTTGCATAGACATTCACAGCATACCTGAGAACCTAATGAACACAGCTGCAGGCATATCCTAAACTCGGGGCGACCACGGTACATCATGGACCATAAATACACATGTCTAGAAACTTTGAAAAATCATATCTCGCCAAGGTATTAAATTCTGGCTCCGCGACACTTCGCCACCAGACATTTCGCCACTAAGACAGTTCGTCACGTTTTCATTTTTCGATCCTACGACAGTTCGCCACCAGACGTTTAGTTACTGCGACAGTTCGTCACGCGACATTTAGCCACCGTGACCTTTCGCCAACAAGACAGTTCGTCAACCAGACAGTTCGCCACCAAGACAGTTCGGCATAAATTTGCTAAAAAATTGTTGAAATGGTCAAACGGAGAGTGTTTCTTCCCGTGATCCCACACGAAGGATTTACCATGAGATAAATGGAAAATTGAAGTAAATTGTAGGATATTCTGAAGACAGACGACATCTGAAAGTGATTGAGAATAGACCGGTTCCTCAAAGACATCGATCAAGGGGTTGAATTGCTTCCGGGCTCTTCGAGCAGCCCATCTAGGTCACTGAGCACCAACTCAACCCAGAACTCGTTGCTTTATTTATCGTTGTTATTGAATTTTATTGGTCAGACGTTGTCCGAATTAAAGGCGCGTTGTTTACGGAGGTGGCGGTATCGAAATATCGCGGTGTCGAAATGGCGCGGTGGCGAACTGTCTTAGTGTCGAAATATCGCGGTGTCGATTTGTCTGGTGGCGAAACGTCTTGTGGCGAAACGTCTAGTGTCGAAATGAAACGGTTGCTAATTGTCTGGTCACGTAATGTCTCGGTGGCGAACTGTCTTAGTGTCGAAAAATGAACACGTGACGAACTGTCTTGGTGGCGAAATGTCTGGTGGCGAAGTGTCGCGGAGCCTAAATTCTGGTTCGGAAACTTTGCATAGACATTCACAGCATACCTGAGAACCTAATGAACACAGCCGCAGGCATATCCTACACTCGGGGCGACCACGGTACATCATGGACCATAAATACACATATGTATTATGACTCTAGAAACTTTGAAAAATCATATCTCGCCAAGGTATTAAATTCTGGTTCTGGAACTTTGCATAGACATTCACAGCATACCTGAGAACCTAATGAACACAACTGCAGGCATATCCTACACTCGGGGCGACCACGGTACATCATGGACCATAAATACACATGTCTAGAAACTTTGAAAAATCATATCTCGCCAAGGTGTTAAATTCTGGTTCTGAAACTTTGCATAGACATTCACAGCATACCTGAGAACCTAATGAACACAACTGCAGGCATATCCTACACTCGGGGCGACCACGGTACATCATGGACCATAAATACACATATGTATTATGACTCTAGAAACTTTGAAAAATCATATCTCGCCAAGGTATTAAATTCTGGTTCTGGAACTTTGCATAGACATTCACAGCATACCTGAGAACCTAATGAACACAACTGCAGGCATATCCTACACTCGGGGCGACCACGGTACATCATGGACCATAAATACACATGTCTAGAAACTTTGAAAAATCATATCTCGCCAAGGTGTTAAATTCTGGTTCTGAAACTTTGCATAGACATTCACAGCATACCTGAGAACCTAATGAACACAACTGCAGGCATATCCTACACTCGGGGCGACCACGGTACATCATGGACCATAAATACACATGTCTAGAAACTTTGAAAAATCATATCTCGCCAAGGTGTTAAATTCTGGTTCTGAAACTCTGCATAGACATTCACAGCATACCTGAGAACCTAATGAACACAGCCGCAGGCATATCCTACACTCGGGGCGACCACGGTACATCATGGACCATAAATACACATGTGAAGATACTTTGAAAAATCATATCTCGCCAAGGTGTTAAATTCTGGTTCTGAAACTTTGCATAGACATTCACAGCATACCTGAGAACCTAATGAACACAGCCGCAGGCATATCCTACACTCGGGGCGACCACGGTACATCATGGACCATAAATACACATGTGAAGATACTTTGAAAAATCATATCTCGCCAAGGTGTTAAATTCTGGTTCTGAAACTTTGCATAGACATTCACAGCATACCTGAGAACCCAATGAACACAGCTGCAGGCATATCCTACACTCGGGGCGACCACGGTACATCATGGACCATAAATACACATGTGAAGATACTTTGAAAAATCATATCTCGCCAAGGTGTTAAATTCTGGTTCTGAAACTTTGCATAGACATTCACAGCATACCTGAGAACCTAATGAACACAGCTGCAGGCATATCCTACACTCGGGGCGACCACGGTACATCATGGACCATAAATACACATGTCTAGAAACTTTGAAAAATCATATCTCGCCAAGGTATTAAATTCTGGTTCTGAAACTTTGCATAGACATTCACAGCATACCTGAGAACCCAATGAACACAGCTGCAGGCATATCCTACACTCGGGGCGACCACGGTACATCATGGACCATAAATACACATGTCTAGAAACTTTGAAAAATCATATCTCGCCAAGGTATTAAATTCTGGTTCTGAAACTTTGCATAGACATTCACAGCATACCTGAGAACCTAATGAACACAGCTGCAGGCATATCCTACACTCGGGGCGACCACGGTACATCATGGACCATAAATACACATGTCTAGAAACTTTGAAAAATCATATCTCGCCAAGGTATTAAATTCTGGTTCTGAAACTTTGCATAGACATTCACAGCATACCTGAGAACCTAATGAACACAGCTGCAGGCATATCCTACACTCGGGGCGACCACGGTACATCATGGACCATAAATACACATGTCTAGAAACTTTGAAAAATCATATCTCGCCAAGGTGTTAAATTCTGGTTCGGAAACTTTGCATAGACATTCACAGCATACCTGAGAACCTAATGAACACAGCTGCAGGCATATCCTACACTCGGGGCGACCACGGTACATCATGGACCATAAATACACATGTCTAGAAACTTTGAAAAATCATATCTCGCCAAGGTATTAAATTCTGGTTCTGAAACTTTGCATAGACATTCACAGCATACCTGAGAACCTAATGAACACAGCTGCAGGCATATCCTACACTCGGGGCGACCACGGTACATCATGGACCATAAATACACATGTCTAGAAACTTTGAAAAATCATATCTCGCCAAGGTATTAAATTCTGGTTCTGAAACTTTGCATAGACATTCACAGCATACCTGAGAACCTAATGAACACAGCTGCAGGCATATCCTACACTCGGGGCGACCACGGTACATCATGGACCATAATTACACATGTCTAGAAACTTTGAAAAATCATATCTCGCCAAGGTGTTAAATTCTGGTTCTGAAACTTTGCATAGACATTCACAGCATACCTGAGAACCTAATGAACACAACTGCAGGCATATCCTACACTCGGGGCGACCACGGTACATCATGGACCATAAATACACATGTCTAGAAACTTTGAAAAATCATATCTCGCCAAGGTATTAAATTCTGGTTCTGAAACTTTGCATAGACATTCACAGCATACCTGAGAACCTAATGAACACAACTGCAGGCATATCCTACACTCGGGGCGACCACGGTACATCATGGACCATAAATACACATGTCTAGAAACTTTGAAAAATCATATCTCGCCAAGGTATTAAATTCTGGTTCTGAAACTTTGCATAGACATTCACAGCATACCTGAGAACCTAATGAACACAGCTGCAGGCATATCCTACACTCGGGGCGACCACGGTACATCATGGACCATAATTACACATGTCTAGAAACTTTGAAAAATCATATCTCGCCAAGGTGTTAAATTCTGGTTCTGAAACTTTGCATAGACATTCACAGCATACCTGAGAACCTAATGAACACAACTGCAGGCATATCCTACACTCGGGGCGACCACGGTACATCATGGACCATAAATACACATGTCTAGAAACTTTGAAAAATCATATCTCGCCAAGGTATTAAATTCTGGTTCTGAAACTTTGCATAGACATTCACAGCATACCTGAGAACCTAATGAACACAACTGCAGGCATATCCTACACTCGGGGCGACCACGGTACATCATGGACCATAAATACACATGTCTAGAAACTTTGAAAAATCATATCTCGCCAAGGTGTTAAATTCTGGTTCTGAAACTTTGCATAGACATTCACAGCATACCTGAGAACCTAATGAACACAGCTGCAGGCATATCCTACACTCGGGGCGACCACGGTACATCATGGACCATAATTACACATGTCTAGAAACTTTGAAAAATCATATCTCGCCAAGGTATTAAATTCTGGTTCTGAAACTTTGCATAGACATTCACAGCATACCTGAGAACCTAATGAACACAACTGCAGGCATATCCTACACTCGGGGCGACCACGGTACATCATGGACCATAAATACACATGTCTAGAAACTTTGAAAAATCATATCTCGCCAAGGTATTAAATTCTGGTTCTGAAACTTTGCATAGACATTCACAGCATACCTGAGAACCTAATGAACACAGCTGCAGGCATATCCTACACTCGGGGCGACCACGGTACATCATGGACCATAATTACACATGTCTAGAAACTTTGAAAAATCATATCTCGCCAAGGTGTTAAATTCTGGTTCTGAAACTTTGCATAGACATTCACAGCATACCTGAGAACCTAATGAACACAACTGCAGGCATATCCTACACTCGGGGCGACCACGGTACATCATGGACCATAAATACACATGTCTAGAAACTTTGAAAAATCATATCTCGCCAAGGTATTAAATTCTGGTTCTGAAACTTTGCATAGACATTCACAGCATACCTGAGAACCTAATGAACACAACTGCAGGCATATCCTACACTCGGGGCGACCACGGTACATCATGGACCATAAATACACATGTCTAGAAACTTTGAAAAATCATATCTCGCCAAGGTGTTAAATTCTGGTTCTGAAACTTTGCATAGACATTCACAGCATACCTGAGAACCTAATGAACACAGCTGCAGGCATATCCTACACTCGGGGCGACCACGGTACATCATGGACCATAAATACACATGTCTAGAAACTTTGAAAAATCATATCTCGCCAAGGTATTAAATTCTGGTTCTGAAACTTTGCATAGACATTCACAGCATACCTGAGAACCTAATGAACACAACTGCAGGCATATCCTACACTCGGGGCGACCACGGTACATCATGGACCATAAATACACATGTCTAGAAACTTTGAAAAATCATATCTCGCCAAGGTATTAAATTCTGGTTCTGAAACTTTGCATAGACATTCACAGCATACCTGAGAACCTAATGAACACAACTGCAGGCATATCCTACACTCGGGGCGACCACGGTACATCATGGACCATAAATACACATGTCTAGAAACTTTGAAAAATCATATCTCGCCAAGGTGTTAAATTCTGGTTCTGAAACTTTGCATAGACATTCACAGCATACCTGAGAACCTAATGAACACAGCTGCAGGCATATCCTACACTCGGGGCGACCACGGTACATCATGGACCATAATTACACATGTCTAGAAACTTTGAAAAATCATATCTCGCCAAGGTGTTAAATTCTGGTTCTGAAACTTTGCATAGACATTCACAGCATACCTGAGAACCTAATGAACACAACTGCAGGCATATCCTACACTCGGGGCGACCACGGTACATCATGGACCATAAATACACATGTCTAGAAACTTTGAAAAATCATATCTCGCCAAGGTATTAAATTCTGGTTCTGAAACTTTGCATAGACATTCACAGCATACCTGAGAACCTAATGAACACAGCTGCAGGCATATCCTACACTCGGGGCGACCACGGTACATCATGGACCATAAATACACATGTCTAGAAACTTTGAAAAATCATATCTCGCCAAGGTGTTAAATTCTGGTTCTGAAACTTTGCATAGACATTCACAGCATACCTGAGAACCTAATGAACACAGCTGCAGGCATATCCTACACTCGGGGCGACCACGGTACATCATGGACCATAAATACACATGTCTAGAAACTTTGAAAAATCATATCTCGCCAAGGTATTAAATTCTGGTTCGGAAACTTTGCATAGACATTCACAGCACACCTGAGAACCTAATGAACACAGCTGCAGGCATATCCTACACTCGGGGCGACCACGGTACATCATGGACCATAAATACACATGTCTAGAAACTTTGAAAAATCATATCTCGCCAAGGTATTAAATTCTGGTTCTGAAACTTTGCATAGACATTCACAGCATACCTGAGAACCTAATGAACACAACTGCAGGCATATCCTACACTCGGGGCGACCACGGTACATCATGGACCATAAATACACATGTCTAGAAACTTTGAAAAATCATATCTCGCCAAGGTGTTAAATTCTGGTTCTGAAACTTTGCATAGACATTCACAGCACACCTGAGAACCTAATGAACACAGCTGCAGGCATATCCTACACTCGGGGCGACCACGGTACATCATGGACCATAAATACACATGTCTAGAAACTTTGAAAAATCATATCTCGCCAAGGTGTTAAATTCTGGTTCTGAAACTTTGCATAGACATTCACAGCATACCTGAGAACCTAATGAACACAGCTGCAGGCATATCCTACACTCGGGGCGACCACGGTACATCATGGACCATAAATACACATGTCTAGAAACTTTGAAAAATCATATCTCGCCAAGGTATTAAATTCTGGTTCTGAAACTTTGCATAGACATTCACAGCATACCTGAGAACCTAATGAACACAGCCGCAGGCATATCCTACACTCGGGGCGACCACGGTACATCATGGACCATAAATACACATGTCTAGAAACTTTGAAAAATCATATCTCGCCAAGGTGTTAAATTCTGGTTCTGAAACTTTGCATAGACATTCACAGCATACCTGAGAACCTAATGAACACAGCCGCAGGCATATCCTACACTCGGGGCGACCACGGTACATCATGGACCATAAATACACATGTCTAGAAACTTTGAAAAATCATATCTCGCCAAGGTGTTAAATTCTGGTTCTGAAACTTTGCATAGACATTCACAGCAAACCTGAGAACCTAATGAACACAGCTGCAGGCATATCCTACACTCGGGGCGACCACGGTACATCATGGACCATAAATACACATGTCTAGAAACTTTGAAAAATCATATCTCGCCAAGGTATTAAATTCTGGTTCTGAAACTTTGCTTAGACATTCACAGCAAACCTGAGAACCTAATGAACACAGCTGCAGGCATATCCTACACTCGGGGCGACCACGGTACATCATGGACCATAAATACACATGTCTAGAAACTTTGAAAAATCATATCTCGCCAAGGTATTAAATTCTGGTTCGGAAACTTTGCATAGACATTCACAGCACACCTGAGAACCTAATGAACACATCTGCAGGCATATCCTACACTCGGGGCGACCACGGTACATCATGGACCATAAATACACATATGTATTATGACTCTAGAAACTTTGAAAAATCATATCTCGCCAAGGTATTAAATTCTGGTTCTGAAACTTTGCATAGACTTTCACAGCATACCTGAGAACCTAATGAACACAACGGCAGGCATATCCTACACTCGGGGCGACCACGGTACATCATGGACCATAAATACACATGTCTAGAAACTTTGAAAAATCATATCTCGCCAAGGTGTTAAATTCTGGTTCTGAAACTTTGCATAGCCATTCACAGCACACCTGAGAACCTAATGAACACAACTGCAGGCATATCCTACACTCGGGGCGACCACGGTACATCATGGACCATAAATACACATGTGAAGAAACTTTGAAAAATCATATCTCGCCAAGGTGTTAAATTCTGGTTCTGAAACTTTGCATAGACATTCACAGCATACCTGAGAACCTAATGAACACAACTGCAGGCATATCCTACACTCGGGGCGACCACGGTACATCATGGACCATAAATACACATGTGAAGAAACTTTGAAAAATCATATCTCGCCAAGGTGTTAAATTCTGGTTCTGAAACTTTGCATAGACTTTCACAGCATACCTGAGAACCTAATGAACACAACGGCAGGCATATCCTACACTCGGGGCGACCACGGTACATCATGGACCATAAATACACATGTCTAGAAACTTTGAAAAATCATATCTCGCCAAGGTGTTAAATTCTGGTTCTGAAACTTTGCATAGCCATTCACAGCACACCTGAGAACCTAATGAACACAACTGCAGGCATATCCTACACTCGGGGCGACCACGGTACATCATGGACCATAAATACACATGTGAAGAAACTTTGAAAAATCATATCTCGCCAAGGTGTTAAATTCTGGTTCTGAAACTTTGCATAGACATTCACAGCATACCTGAGAACCTAATGAACACAACTGCAGGCATATCCTACACTCGGGGCGACCACGGTACATCATGGACCATAAATACACATATGTATTATGACTCTAGAAACTTTGAAAAATCATATCTCGCCAAGGTGTTAAATTCTGGTTCTGAAACTTTGCATAGACATTCACAGCATACCTGAGAACCTAATGAACACAGCTGCAGGCATATCCTTCACTCGGGGCGACCACGGTACATCATGGACCATAAATACACATGTCTAGAAACTTTGAAAAATCATATCTCGCCAAGGTATTAAATTCTGGTTCTGAAACTTTGCATAGACATTCACAGCATACCTGAGAACCCAATGAACACAGCTGCAGGCATATCCTACACTCGGGGCGACCACGGTACATCATGGACCATAAATACACATGTGAAGAAACTTTGAAAAATCATATCTCGCCAAGGTGTTAAATTCTGGTTCCGAAACTTTGCATAGACATTCACAGCACACCTGAGAACCTAATGAACACAACTGCAGGCATATCCTACACTCGGGGCGACCACGGTACATCATGGACCATAAATACACATGTCTAGAAACTTTGAAAAATCATATCTCGCCAAGGTATTAAATTCTGGTTCTGAAACTTTGCATAGACATTCACAGCACACCTGAGAACCTTATGAACACAACTGCAGGCATATCCTACACTCGGGGCGACCACGGTACATCATGGACCATAAATACACATGTCTAGAAACTTTGAAAAATCATATCTCGCCAAGGTGTTAGATTCTGGTTCTGAAACTTTGCATAGACATTCACAGCATACCTGAGAACCTAATGAACACAGCCGCAGGCATATCCTACACTCGGGGCGACCACGGTACATCATGGACCATAAATACACATGTCTAGAAACTTTGAAAAATCATATCTCGCCAAGGTGTTAAATTCTGGTTCTGAAACTTTGCATAGACATTCACAGCATACCTGAGAACCTAATGAACACAACTGCAGGCATATCCTACACTCGGGGCGACCACGGTACATCATGGACCATAAATACACATGTCTAGAAACTTTGAAAAATCATATCTCGCCAAGGTGTTAAATTCTGGTTCTGAAACTTCGCATAGACATTCACAGCACACCTGAGAACCTAATGAACACAACTGCAGGCATATCCTACACTCGGGGCGACCACGGTACATCATGGACCATAAATACACATGTCTAGAAACTTTGAAAAATCATATCTCGCCAAGGTGTTAAATTCTGGTTCTGAAACTTTGCATAGCCATTCACAGCACACCTGAGAACCTAATGAACACAACTGCAGGCATATCCTACACTCGGGGCGACCACGGTACATCATGGACCATAAATACACATGTGAAGATACTTTGAAAAATCATATCTCGCCAAGGTGTTAGATTCTGGTTCTGAAACTTTGCATAGACATTCACAGCATACCTGAGAACCTAATGAACACAGCCGCAGGCATATCCTACACTCGGGGCGACCACGGTACATCATGGACCATAAATACACATGTCTAGAAACTTTGAAAAATCATATCTCGCCAAGGTGTTAAATTCTGGTTCTGAAACTTTGCATAGACATTCACAGCATACCTGAGAACCTAATGAACACAACTGCAGGCATATCCTACACTCGGGGCGACCACGGTACATCATGGACCATAAATACACATGTCTAGAAACTTTGAAAAATCATATCTCGCCAAGGTGTTAAATTCTGGTTCTGAAACTTCGCATAGACATTCACAGCACACCTGAGAACCTAATGAACACAACTGCAGGCATATCCTACACTCGGGGCGACCACGGTACATCATGGACCATAAATACACATGTCTAGAAACTTTGAAAAATCATATCTCGCCAAGGTGTTAAATTCTGGTTCTGAAACTTTGCATAGCCATTCACAGCACACCTGAGAACCTAATGAACACAACTGCAGGCATATCCTACACTCGGGGCGACCACGGTACATCATGGACCATAAATACACATGTCTAGAAACTTTGAAAAATCATATCTCGCCAAGGTATTAAATTCTGGTTCTGAAACTTTGCATAGACATTCACAGCACACCTGAGAACCTTATGAACACAACTGCAGGCATATCCTACACTCGGGGCGACCACGGTACATCATGGACCATAAATACACATGTCTAGAAACTTTGAAAAATCATATCTCGCCAAGGTGTTAGATTCTGGTTCTGAAACTTTGCATAGACATTCACAGCATACCTGAGAACCTAATGAACACAGCCGCAGGCATATCCTACACTCGGGGCGACCACGGTACATCATGGACCATAAATACACATGTCTAGAAACTTTGAAAAATCATATCTCGCCAAGGTGTTAAATTCTGGTTCTGAAACTTTGCATAGACATTCACAGCATACCTGAGAACCTAATGAACACAACTGCAGGCATATCCTACACTCGGGGCGACCACGGTACATCATGGACCATAAATACACATGTCTAGAAACTTTGAAAAATCATATCTCGCCAAGGTGTTAAATTCTGGTTCTGAAACTTCGCATAGACATTCACAGCACACCTGAGAACCTAATGAACACAACTGCAGGCATATCCTACACTCGGGGCGACCACGGTACATCATGGACCATAAATACACATGTCTAGAAACTTTGAAAAATCATATCTCGCCAAGGTGTTAAATTCTGGTTCTGAAACTTTGCATAGCCATTCACAGCACACCTGAGAACCTAATGAACACAACTGCAGGCATATCCTACACTCGGGGCGACCACGGTACATCATGGACCATAAATACACATGTGAAGATACTTTGAAAAATCATATCTCGCCAAGGTGTTAGATTCTGGTTCTGAAACTTTGCATAGACATTCACAGCATACCTGAGAACCTAATGAACACAGCCGCAGGCATATCCTACACTCGGGGCGACCACGGTACATCATGGACCATAAATACACATGTCTAGAAACTTTGAAAAATCATATCTCGCCAAGGTGTTAAATTCTGGTTCTGAAACTTTGCATAGACATTCACAGCATACCTGAGAACCTAATGAACACAACTGCAGGCATATCCTACACTCGGGGCGACCACGGTACATCATGGACCATAAATACACATGTCTAGAAACTTTGAAAAATCATATCTCGCCAAGGTGTTAAATTCTGGTTCTGAAACTTCGCATAGACATTCACAGCACACCTGAGAACCTAATGAACACAACTGCAGGCATATCCTACACTCGGGGCGACCACGGTACATCATGGACCATAAATACACATGTCTAGAAACTTTGAAAAATCATATCTCGCCAAGGTGTTAAATTCTGGTTCTGAAACTTTGCATAGCCATTCACAGCACACCTGAGAACCTAATGAACACAACTGCAGGCATATCCTACACTCGGGGCGACCACGGTACATCATGGACCATAAATACACATGTCTAGAAACTTTGAAAAATCATATCTCGCCAAGGTGTTAAATTCTGGTTCTGAAACTTTGCATAGCCATTCACAGCACACCTGAGAACCCAATGAACACAGCCGCAGGCATATCCTACACTCGGGGCGACCACGGTACATCATGGACCATAAATACACATGTCTAGAAACTTTGAAAAATCATATCTCGCCAAGGTGTTAGATTCTGGTTCTGAAACTTTGCATAGACATTCACAGCATACCTGAGAACCTAATGAACACAACGGCAGGCATATCCTACACTCGGGGCGACCACGGTACATCATGGACCATAAATACACATGTCTAGAAACTTTGAAAAATCATATCTCGCCAAGGTGTTAAATTCTGGTTCTGAAACTTTGCATAGCCATTCACAGCACACCTGAGAACCTAATGAACACAGCCGCAGGCATATCCTACACTCGGGGCGACCACGGTACATCATGGACCATAAATACACATGTCTAGAAACTTTGAAAAATCATATCTCGCCAAGGTGTTAAATTCTGGTTCTGAAACTTTGCATAGACATTCACAGCATACCTGAGAACCTAATGAACACAACTGCAGGCATATCCTACACTCGGGGCGACCACGGTACATCATGGACCATAAATACACATGTCTAGAAACTTTGAAAAATCATATCTCGCCAAGGTGTTAAATTCTGGTTCTGAAACTTCGCATAGACATTCACAGCACACCTGAGAACCTAATGAACACAACTGCAGGCATATCCTACACTCGGGGCGACCACGGTACATCATGGACCATAAATACACATGTCTAGAAACTTTGAAAAATCATATCTCGCCAAGGTGTTAAATTCTGGTTCTGAAACTTTGCATAGCCATTCACAGCACACCTGAGAACCTAATGAACACAACTGCAGGCATATCCTACACTCGGGGCGACCACGGTACATCATGGACCATAAATACACATGTGAAGATACTTTGAAAAATCATATCTCGCCAAGGTGTTAGATTCTGGTTCTGAAACTTTGCATAGACATTCACAGCATACCTGAGAACCTAATGAACACAGCCGCAGGCATATCCTACACTCGGGGCGACCACGGTACATCATGGACCATAAATACACATGTCTAGAAACTTTGAAAAATCATATCTCGCCAAGGTGTTAAATTCTGGTTCTGAAACTTTGCATAGCCATTCACAGCACACCTGAGAACCTAATGAACACAACTGCAGGCATATCCTACACTCGGGGCGACCACGGTACATCATGGACCATAAATACACATGTCTAGAAACTTTGAAAAATCATATCTCGCCAAGGTGTTAAATTCTGGTTCTGAAACTTTGCATAGCCATTCACAGCACACCTGAGAACCCAATGAACACAGCCGCAGGCATATCCTACACTCGGGGCGACCACGGTACATCATGGACCATAAATACACATGTCTAGAAACTTTGAAAAATCATATCTCGCCAAGGTGTTAGATTCTGGTTCTGAAACTTTGCATAGACATTCACAGCATACCTGAGAACCTAATGAACACAACGGCAGGCATATCCTACACTCGGGGCGACCACGGTACATCATGGACCATAAATACACATGTCTAGAAACTTTGAAAAATCATATCTCGCCAAGGTGTTAAATTCTGGTTCTGAAACTTTGCATAGCCATTCACAGCACACCTGAGAACCTAATGAACACAACTGCAGGCATATCCTACACTCGGGGCGACCACGGTACATCATGGACCATAAATACACATGTGAAGAAACTTTGAAAAATCATATCTCGCCAAGGTGTTAAATTCTGGTTCTGAAACTTTGCATAGACATTCACAGCATACCTGAGAACGTAATGAACACAACTGCAGGCATATCCTACACTCGGGGCGACCACGGTACATCATGGACCATAAATACACATATGTATTATGACTCTAGAAACTTTGAAAAATCATATCTCGCCAAGGTGTTAAATTCTGGTTCTGAAACTTTGCATAGACATTCACAGCATACCTGAGAACCTAATGAACACAGCCGCAGGCATATCCTACACTCGGGGCGACCACGGTACATCATGGACCATAAATACACATATGTATTATGACTCTAGAAACTTTGAAAAATCATATCTCGCCAAGGTATTAAATTCTGGTTCTGAAACTTTGCATAGACATTCACAGCATACCTGAGAACCTAATGAACACAGCCGCAGGCATATCCTACACTCGGGGCGACCACGGTACATCATGGACCATAAATACACATGTGAAGAAACTTTGAAAAATCATATCTCGCCAAGGTGTTAAATTCTGGTTCTGAAACTTTGCATAGACATTCACAGCATACCTGAGAACGTAATGAACACAACTGCAGGCATATCCTACACTCGGGGCGACCACGGTACATCATGGACCATAAATACACATATGTATTATGACTCTAGAAACTTTGAAAAATCATATCTCGCCAAGGTGTTAAATTCTGGTTCTGAAACTTTGCATAGACATTCACAG
Organism: Caenorhabditis macrosperma; assembly: GCA_963932285.1. NCBI lineage: Eukaryota > Metazoa > Nematoda > Chromadorea > Rhabditida > Rhabditidae > Caenorhabditis > Caenorhabditis macrosperma. The sequence continues at coordinate 14,504,723 of OZ010622.1, forward strand.
CATACCTGAGAACGTAATGAACACAGCCGCAGGCATATCCTACACTCGGGGCGACCACGGTACATCATGGACCATAAATACACATGTGAAGAAACTTTGAAAAATCATATCTCGCCAAGGTGTTAAATTCTGGTTCTGAAACTTCGCATAGCCATTCACAGCACACCTGAGAACCTAATGAACACAACTGCAGGCATATCCTACACTCGGGGCGACCACGGTACATCATGGACCATAAATACACATATGTATTATGACTCTAGAAACTTTGAAAAATCATATCTCGCCAAGGTATTAAATTCTGGTTCTGAAACTTTGCATAGACATTCACAGCATACCTGAGAACCTAATGAACACAGCCGCAGGCATATCCTACACTCGGGGCGACCACGGTACATCATGGACCATAAATACACATGTGAAGAAACTTTGAAAAATCATATCTCGCCAAGGTGTTAAATTCTGGTTCTGAAACTTTGCATAGACATTCACAGCATACCTGAGAACGTAATGAACACAACTGCAGGCATATCCTACACTCGGGGCGACCACGGTACATCATGGACCATAAATACACATATGTATTATGACTCTAGAAACTTTGAAAAATCATATCTCGCCAAGGTATTAAATTCTGGTTCTGAAACTTTGCATAGACATTCACAGCATACCTGAGAACCTAATGAACACAGCCGCAGGCATATCCTACACTCGGGGCGACCACGGTACATCATGGACCATAAATACACATGTGAAGAAACTTTGAAAAATCATATCTCGCCAAGGTGTTAAATTCTGGTTCTGAAACTTTGCATAGACATTCACAGCATACCTGAGAACGTAATGAACACAACTGCAGGCATATCCTACACTCGGGGCGACCACGGTACATCATGGACCATAAATACACATGTGAAGAAACTTTGAAAAATCATATCTCGCCAAGGTGTTAAATTCTGGTTCTGAAACTTTGCATAGACATTCACAGCATACCTGAGAACCTAATGAACACAGCCGCAGGCATATCCTACACTCGGGGCGACCACGGTACATCATGGACCATAAATACACATATGTATTATGACTCTAGAAACTTTGAAAAATCATATCTCGCCAAGGTATTAAATTCTGGTTCTGAAACTTTGCATAGACATTCACAGCATACCTGAGAACCTAATGAACACAGCCGCAGGCATATCCTACACTCGGGGCGACCACGGTACATCATGGACCATAAATACACATGTGAAGAAACTTTGAAAAATCATATCTCGCCAAGGTGTTAAATTCTGGTTCTGAAACTTTGCATAGACATTCACAGCATACCTGAGAACGTAATGAACACAACTGCAGGCATATCCTACACTCGGGGCGACCACGGTACATCATGGACCATAAATACACATATGTATTATGACTCTAGAAACTTTGAAAAATCATATCTCGCCAAGGTGTTAAATTCTGGTTCTGAAACTTTGCATAGACATTCACAGCATACCTGAGAACGTAATGAACACAGCCGCAGGCATATCCTACACTCGGGGCGACCACGGTACATCATGGACCATAAATACACATGTGAAGAAACTTTGAAAAATCATATCTCGCCAAGGTGTTAAATTCTGGTTCTGAAACTTCGCATAGCCATTCACAGCACACCTGAGAACCTAATGAACACAACTGCAGGCATATCCTACACTCGGGGCGACCACGGTACATCATGGACCATAAATACACATGTCTAGAAACTTTGAAAAATCATATCTCGCCAAGGTGTTAAATTCTGGTTCTGAAACTTTGCATAGACATTCACAGCATACCTGAGAACCTAATGAACTCAGCCGCAGGCATATCCTACACTCGGGGCGACCACGGTACATCATGGACCAAAAATACACATATGTATTATGACTCTAGAAACTTTGAAAAATCATATCTCGCCAAGGTATTAAATTCTGGTTCGGAAACTTTGCATAGACATTCACAGCATACCTGAGAACCTAATGAACACAGCCGCAGGCATATCCTACACTCGGGGCGACCACGGTACATCATGGACCAAAAATACACATATGTATTATGACTCTAGAAACTTTGAAAAATCATATCTCGCCAAGGTATTAAATTCTGGTTCGGAAACTTTGCATAGACATTCACAGCATACCTGAGAACCTAATGAACACAGCTGCAGGCATATCCTACACTCGGGGCGACCACGGTACATCATGGACCATAAATACACATATGTATTATGACTCTAGAAACTTTGAAAAATCATATCTCGCCAAGGTATTAAATTCTGGTTCGGAAACTTTGCATAGACATTCACAGCATACCTGAGAACCTAATGAACACAGCCGCAGGCATATCCTACACTCGGGGCGACCACGGTACATCATGGACCATAAATACACATATGTATTATGACTCTAGAAACTTTGAAAAATCATATCTCGCCAAGGTATTAAATTCTGGTTCGGAAACTTTGCATAGACATTCACAGCATACCTGAGAACCTAATGAACACAGCCGCAGGCATATCCTACACTCGGGGCGACCACGGTACATCATGGACCAAAAATACACATATGTATTATGACTCTAGAAACTTTGAAAAATCATATCTCGCCAAGGTATTAAATTCTGGTTCTGAAACTTTGCATAGACATTCACAGCATACCTGAGAACCTAATGAACACAGCTGCAGGCATATCCTACACTCGGGGCGACCACGGTACATCATGGACCATAAATACACATGTCTAGAAACTTTGAAAAATCATATCTCGCCAAGGTGTTAAATTCTGGTTCTGAAACTCTGCATAGACATTCACAGCATACCTGAGAACCTAATGAACACAACTGCAGGCATATCCTACACTCGGGGCGACCACGGTACATCATGGACCATAAATACACATGTGAAGATACTTTGAAAAATCATATCTCGCCAAGGTGTTAAATTCTGGTTCTGAAACTTTGCATAGACATTCACAGCATACCTGAGAACCTAATGAACACAGCCGCAGGCATATCCTACACTCGGGGCGACCACGGTACATCATGGACCATAAATACACATGTGAAGATACTTTGAAAAATCATATCTCGCCAAGGTGTTAAATTCTGGTTCTGAAACTTTGCATAGACATTCACAGCATACCTGAGAACCTAATGAACACAGCTGCAGGCATATCCTACACTCGGGGCGACCACGGTACATCATGGACCATAAATACACATGTCTAGAAACTTTGAAAAATCATATCTCGCCAAGGTATTAAATTCTGGTTCTGAAACTTTGCATAGACATTCACAGCATACCTGAGAACCCAATGAACACAGCTGCAGGCATATCCTACACTCGGGGCGACCACGGTACATCATGGACCATAAATACACATGTGAAGATACTTTGAAAAATCATATCTCGCCAAGGTGTTAAATTCTGGTTCGGAAACTTTGCATAGACATTCACAGCATACCTGAGAACCTAATGAACACAGCTGCAGGCATATCCTACACTCGGGGCGACCACGGTACATCATGGACCATAAATACACATATGTATTATGACTCTAGAAACTTTGAAAAATCATATCTCGCCAAGGTATTAAATTCTGGTTCTGAAACTTTGCATAGACATTCACAGCATACCTGAGAACCCAATGAACACAGCTGCAGGCATATCCTACACTCGGGGCGACCACGGTACATCATGGACCATAAATACACATGTGAAGATACTTTGAAAAATCATATCTCGCCAAGGTGTTAAATTCTGGTTCTGAAACTTTGCATAGACATTCACAGCATACCTGAGAACCTAATGAACACAGCTGCAGGCATATCCTACACTCGGGGCGACCACGGTACATCATGGACCATAAATACACATGTCTAGAAACTTTGAAAAATCATATCTCGCCAAGGTATTAAATTCTGGTTCTGAAACTTTGCATAGACATTCACAGCATACCTGAGAACCTAATGAACACAGCTGCAGGCATATCCTACACTCGGGCGACCACGGTACATCATGGACCATAAATACACATGCCTAGAAACTTTGAAAAATCATATCTCGCCAAGGTGTTAAATTCTGGTTCGGAAACTTTGCATAGACATTCACAGCATACCTGAGAACCTAATGAACACAGCTGCAGGCATATCCTACACTCGGGGCGACCACGGTACATCATGGACCATAAATACACATGTCTAGAAACTTTGAAAAATCATATCTCGCCAAGGTATTAAATTCTGGTTCGGAAACTTTGCATAGACATTCACAGCACACCTGAGAACCTAATGAACACAGCTGCAGGCATATCCTACACTCGGGGCGACCACGGTACATCATGGACCATAAATACACATGTCTAGAAACTTTGAAAAATCATATCTCGCCAAGGTGTTAAATTCTGGTTCTGAAACTTTGCATAGACATTCACAGCACACCTGAGAACCTAATGAACACAGCCGCAGGCATATCCTACACTCGGGGCGACCACGGTACATCATGGACCATAAATACACATGTCTAGAAACTTTGAAAAATCATATCTCGCCAAGGTGTTAAATTCTGGTTCTGAAACTTTGCATAGACATTCACAGCATACCTGAGAACCTAATGAACACAGCTGCAGGCATATCCTACACTCGGGGCGACCACGGTACATCATGGACCATAAATACACATATGTATTATGACTCTAGAAACTTTGAAAAATCATATCTCGCCAAGGTATTAAATTCTGGTTCTGAAACTTTGCATAGACATTCACAGCATACCTGAGAACCTAATGAACACAGCCGCAGGCATATCCTACACTCGGGGCGACCACGGTACATCATGGACCATAAATACACATGTGAAGAAACTTTGAAAAATCATATCTCGCCAAGGTGTTAAATTCTGGTTCTGAAACTTTGCATAGACATTCACAGCATACCTGAGAACCTAATGAACACAGCTGCAGGCATATCCTACACTCGGGGCGACCACGGTACATCATGGACCATAAATACACATATGTATTATGACTCTAGAAACTTTGAAAAATCATATCTCGCCAAGGTATTAAATTCTGGTTCTGAAACTTTGCATAGACATTCACAGCATACCTGAGAACCCAATGAACACAGCTGCAGGCATATCCTACACTCGGGGCGACCACGGTACATCATGGACCATAAATACACATGTGAAGATACTTTGAAAAATCATATCTCGCCAAGGTGTTAAATTCTGGTTCTGAAACTTTGCATAGACATTCACAGCATACCTGAGAACCTAATGAACACAGCTGCAGGCATATCCTACACTCGGGGCGACCACGGTACATCATGGACCATAAATACACATGTCTAGAAACTTTGAAAAATCATATCTCGCCAAGGTATTAAATTCTGGTTCTGAAACTTTGCATAGACATTCACAGCATACCTGAGAACCTAATGAACACAGCTGCAGGCATATCCTACACTCGGGCGACCACGGTACATCATGGACCATAAATACACATGCCTAGAAACTTTGAAAAATCATATCTCGCCAAGGTGTTAAATTCTGGTTCTGAAACTTTGCATAGACATTCACAGCATACCTGAGAACCTAATGAACACAACTGCAGGCATATCCTACACTCGGGGCGACCACGGTACATCATGGACCATAAATACACATGTCTAGAAACTTTGAAAAATCATATCTCGCCAAGGTGTTAAATTCTGGTTCTGAAACTTTGCATAGACATTCACAGCATACCTGAGAACCCAATGAACACAGCTGCAGGCATATCCTACACTCGGGGCGACCACGGTACATCATGGACCATAAATACACATGCCTAGAAACTTTGAAAAATCATATCTCGCCAAGGTGTTAAATTCTGGTTCTGAAACTTTGCATAGACATTCACAGCATACCTGAGAACCTAATGAACACAGCTGCAGGCATATCCTACACTCGGGGCGACCACGGTACATCATGGACCATAAATACACATGTCTAGAAACTTTGAAAAATCATATCTCGCCAAGGTATTAAATTCTGGTTCGGAAACTTTGCATAGACATTCACAGCACACCTGAGAACCTAATGAACACAACTGCAGGCATATCCTACACTCGGGGCGACCACGGTACATCATGGACCATAAATACACATGTCTAGAAACTTTGAAAAATCATATCTCGCCAAGGTATTAAATTCTGGTTCTGAAACTTTGCATAGACATTCACAGCATACCTGAGAACCTAATGAACACAACTGCAGGCATATCCTACACTCGGGGCGACCACGGTACATCATGGACCATAAATACACATGTCTAGAAACTTTGAAAAATCATATCTCGCCAAGGTGTTAAATTCTGGTTCTGAAACTTTGCATAGACATTCACAGCACACCTGAGAACCTAATGAACACAGCCGCAGGCATATCCTACACTCGGGGCGACCACGGTACATCATGGACCATAAATACACATGTCTAGAAACTTTGAAAAATCATATCTCGCCAAGGTGTTAAATTCTGGTTCTGAAACTTTGCATAGACATTCACAGCATACCTGAGAACCTAATGAACACAGCTGCAGGCATATCCTACACTCGGGGCGACCACGGTACATCATGGACCATAAATACACATATGTATTATGACTCTAGAAACTTTGAAAAATCATATCTCGCCAAGGTATTAAATTCTGGTTCTGAAACTTTGCATAGACATTCACAGCATACCTGAGAACCTAATGAACACAGCTGCAGGCATATCCTACACTCGGGGCGACCACGGTACATCATGGACCATAAATACACATATGTATTATGACTCTAGAAACTTTGAAAAATCATATCTCGCCAAGGTGTTAAATTCTGGTTCTGAAACTTTGCATAGACATTCACAGCATACCTGAGAACCTAATGAACACAGCCGCAGGCATATCCTACACTCGGGGCGACCACGGTACATCATGGACCATAAATACACATGTGAAGAAACTTTGAAAAATCATATCTCGCCAAGGTGTTAAATTCTGGTTCTGAAACTTTGCATAGACATTCACAGCATACCTGAGAACCTAATGAACACAGCTGCAGGCATATCCTACACTCGGGGCGACCACGGTACATCATGGACCATAAATACACATATGTATTATGACTCTAGAAACTTTGAAAAATCATATCTCGCCAAGGTGTTAAATTCTGGTTCTGAAACTTTGCATAGACATTCACAGCATACCTGAGAACCTAATGAACACAGCTGCAGGCATATCCTACACTCGGGGCGACCACGGTACATCATGGACCATAAATACACATATGTATTATGACTCTAGAAACTTTGAAAAATCATATCTCGCCAAGGTGTTAAATTCTGGTTCTGAAACTTTGCATAGACATTCACAGCATACCTGAGAACCTAATGAACACAACTGCAGGCATATCCTACACTCGGGGCGACCACGGTACATCATGGACCATAAATACACATATGTATTATGACTCTAGAAACTTTGAAAAATCATATCTCGCCAAGGTGTTAAATTCTGGTTCTGAAACTTTGCATAGACATTCACAGCATACCTGAGAACCTAATGAACACAACTGCAGGCATATCCTACACTCGGGGCGACCACGGTACATCATGGACCATAAATACACATATGTATTATGGCTCTAGAAACTTTGAAAAATCATATCTCGCCAAGGTGTTAAATTCTGGTTCTGAAACTTTGCATAGACATTCACAGCATACCTGAGAACCTAATGAACACAACTGCAGGCATATCCTACACTCGGGGCGACCACGGTACATCATGGACCATAAATACACATATGTATTATGACTCTAGAAACTTTGAAAAATCATATCTCGCCAAGGTGTTAAATTCTGGTTCTGAAACTTTGCATAGACATTCACAGCATACCTGAGAACCTAATGAACACAGCTGCAGGCATATCCTACACTCGGGGCGACCACGGTACATCATGGACCATAAATACACATATGTATTATGACTCTAGAAACTTTGAAAAATCATATCTCGCCAAGGTGTTAAATTCTGGTTCTGAAACTTTGCATAGACATTCACAGCATACCTGAGAACCTAATGAACACAACTGCAGGCATATCCTACACTCGGGGCGACCACGGTACATCATGGACCATAAATACACATATGTATTATGACTCTAGAAACTTTGAAAAATCATATCTCGCCAAGGTGTTAAATTCTGGTTCTGAAACTTTGCATAGACATTCACAGCATACCTGAGAACCTAATGAACACAGCTGCAGGCATATCCTACACTCGGGGCGACCACGGTACATCATGGACCATAAATACACATGTCTAGAAACTTTGAAAAATCATATCTCGCCAAGGTATTAAATTCTGGTTCTGAAACTTTGCATAGACATTCACAGCATACCTGAGAACCTAATGAACACAACTGCAGGCATATCCTACACTCGGGGCGACCACGGTACATCATGGACCATAAATACACATGTCTAGAAACTTTGAAAAATCATATCTCGCCAAGGTGTTAAATTCTGGTTCTGAAACTTTGCATAGACATTCACAGCATACCTGAGAACCCAATGAACACAGCTGCAGGCATATCCTACACTCGGGGCGACCACGGTACATCATGGACCATAAATACACATATGTATTATGACTCTAGAAACTTTGAAAAATCATATCTCGCCAAGGTGTTAAATTCTGGTTCTGAAACTTTGCATAGACATTCACAGCATACCTGAGAACCTAATGAACACAGCTGCAGGCATATCCTACACTCGGGGCGACCACGGTACATCATGGACCATAAATACACATGTCTAGAAACTTTGAAAAATCATATCTCGCCAAGGTATTAAATTCTGGTTCTGAAACTTTGCATAGACATTCACAGCATACCTGAGAACCTAATGAACACAGCTGCAGGCATATCCTACACTCGGGGCGACCACGGTACATCATGGACCATAAATACACATGTCTAGAAACTTTGAAAAATCATATCTCGCCAAGGTGTTAAGTTCTGGTTCTGAAACTTTGCATAGACATTCACAGCATACCTGAGAACCTAATGAACACAACTGCAGGCATATCCTACACTCGGGGCGACCACGGTACATCATGGACCCTAAATACACATGTCTAGAAACTTTGAAAAATCATATCTCGCCAAGGTATTAAATTCTGGTTCTGAAACTTTGCATAGACATTCACAGCATACCTGAGAACCTAATGAACACAACTGCAGGCATATCCTACACTCGGGGCGACCACGGTACATCATGGACCATAAATACACATGTCTAGAAACTTTGAAAAATCATATCTCGCCAAGGTGTTAAATTCTGGTTCTGAAACTTTGCATAGACATTCACAGCATACCTGAGAACCTAATGAACACAGCTGCAGGCATATCCTACACTCGGGCGACCACGGTACATCATGGACCATAAATACACATGTCTAGAAACTTTGAAAAATCATATCTCGCCAAGGTGTTAAATTCTGGTTCTGAAACTTCGCATAGACATTCACAGCATACCTGAGAACCTAATGAACACAACTGCAGGCATATCCTACACTCGGGGCGACCACGGTACATCATGGACCCTAAATACACATGTCTAGAAACTTTGAAAAATCATATCTCGCCAAGGTATTAAATTCTGGTTCTGAAACTTTGCATAGACATTCACAGCATACCTGAGAACCTAATGAACACAACTGCAGGCATATCCTACACTCGGGGCGACCACGGTACATCATGGACCATAAATACACATGTCTAGAAACTTTGAAAAATCATATCTCGCCAAGGTGTTAAATTCTGGTTCTGAAACTTTGCATAGACATTCACAGCATACCTGAGAACCTAATGAACACAGCTGCAGGCATATCCTACACTCGGGCGACCACGGTACATCATGGACCATAAATACACATGTCTAGAAACTTTGAAAAATCATATCTCGCCAAGGTGTTAAATTCTGGTTCTGAAACTTCGCATAGACATTCACAGCATACCTGAGAACCTAATGAACACAACTGCAGGCATATCCTACACTCGGGGCGACCACGGTACATCATGGACCCTAAATACACATGTCTAGAAACTTTGAAAAATCATATCTCGCCAAGGTGTTAAATTCTGGTTCTGAAACTTTGCATAGACATTCACAGCATACCTGAGAACCTAATGAACACAACTGCAGGCATATCCTACACTCGGGGCGACCACGGTACATCATGGACCCTAAATACACATGTCTAGAAACTTTGAAAAATCATATCTCGCCAAGGTATTAAATTCTGGTTCTGAAACTTTGCATAGACATTCACAGCATACCTGAGAACCTAATGAACACAACTGCAGGCATATCCTACACTCGGGGCGACCACGGTACATCATGGACCATAAATACACATGTCTAGAAACTTTGAAAAATCATATCTCGCCAAGGTGTTAAATTCTGGTTCTGAAACTTTGCATAGACATTCACAGCATACCTGAGAACCTAATGAACACAGCTGCAGGCATATCCTACACTCGGGCGACCACGGTACATCATGGACCATAAATACACATGTCTAGAAACTTTGAAAAATCATATCTCGCCAAGGTGTTAAATTCTGGTTCTGAAACTTCGCATAGACATTCACAGCATACCTGAGAACCTAATGAACACAACTGCAGGCATATCCTACACTCGGGGCGACCACGGTACATCATGGACCATAAATACACATGTCTAGAAACTTTGAAAAATCATATCTCGCCAAGGTATTAAATTCTGGTTCGGAAACTTTGCATAGACATTCACAGCACACCTGAGAACCTAATGAACACAGCTGCAGGCATATCCTACACTCGGGGCGACCACGGTACATCATGGACCATAAATACACATGTCTAGAAACTTTGAAAAATCATATCTCGCCAAGGTATTAAATTCTGGTTCTGAAACTTTGCATAGACATTCACAGCATACCTGAGAACCTAATGAACACAACTGCAGGCATATCCTACACTCGGGGCGACCACGGTACATCATGGACCATAAATACACATGTCTAGAAACTTTGAAAAATCATATCTCGCCAAGGTGTTAAATTCTGGTTCTGAAACTTTGCATAGACATTCACAGCACACCTGAGAACCTAATGAACACAGCCGCAGGCATATCCTACACTCGGGGCGACCACGGTACATTATGGACCATAAATACACATGTCTAGAAACTTTGAAAAATCATATCTCGCCAAGGTGTTAAATTCTGGTTCTGAAACTTTGCATAGACATTCACAGCATACCTGAGAACCTAATGAACACAGCTGCAGGCATATCCTACACTCGGGGCGACCACGGTACATCATGGACCATAAATACACATATGTATTATGACTCTAGAAACTTTGAAAAATCATATCTCGCCAAGGTATTAAATTCTGGTTCTGAAACTTTGCATAGACATTCACAGCATACCTGAGAACCTAATGAACACAGCTGCAGGCATATCCTACACTCGGGGCGACCACGGTACATCATGGACCATAAATACACATGTCTAGAAACTTTGAAAAATCATATCTCGCCAAGGTATTAAATTCTGGTTCTGAAACTTTGCATAGACATTCACAGCACACCTGAGAACCTAATGAACACAACTGCAGGCATATCCTACACTCGGGGCGACCACGGTACATCATGGACCATAAATACACATGTCTAGAAACTTTGAAAAATCATATCTCGCCAAGGTGTTAGATTCTGGTTCTGAAACTTTGCATAGACATTCACAGCATACCTGAGAACCTAATGAACACAGCTGCAGGCATATCCTACACTCGGGGCGACCACGGTACATCATGGACCATAAATACACATGTCTAGAAACTTTGAAAAATCATATCTCGCCAAGGTATTAAATTCTGGTTCGGAAACTTTGCATAGACATTCACAGCACACCTGAGAACCTAATGAACACAGCTGCAGGCATATCCTACACTCGGGGCGACCACGGTACATCATGGACCATAAATACACATGTCTAGAAACTTTGAAAAATCATATCTCGCCAAGGTATTAAATTCTGGTTCTGAAACTTTGCATAGACATTCACAGCATACCTGAGAACCTAATGAACACAACTGCAGGCATATCCTACACTCGGGGCGACCACGGTACATCATGGACCATAAATACACATGTCTAGAAACTTTGAAAAATCATATCTCGCCAAGGTGTTAAATTCTGGTTCTGAAACTTTGCATAGACATTCACAGCATACCTGAGAACCTAATGAACACAGCTGCAGGCATATCCTACACTCGGGGCGACCACGGTACATCATGGACCATAAATACACATGTCTAGAAACTTTGAAAAATCATATCTCGCCAAGGTATTAAATTCTGGTTCGGAAACTTTGCATAGACATTCACAGCACACCTGAGAACCTAATGAACACAGCTGCAGGCATATCCTACACTCGGGGCGACCACGGTACATCATGGACCATAAATACACATGTCTAGAAACTTTGAAAAATCATATCTCGCCAAGTTATTAAATTCTGGTTCGGAAACTTTGCATAGACATTCACAGCACACCTGAGAACCTAATGAACACAGCTGCAGGCATATCCTACACTCGGGGCGACCACGGTACATCATGGACCATAAATACACATGTCTAGAAACTTTGAAAAATCATATCTCGCCAAGGTATTAAATTCTGGTTCTGAAACTTTGCATAGACATTCACAGCACACCTGAGAACCTAATGAACACAGCCGCAGGCATATCCTACACTCGGGGCGACCACGGTACATCATGGACCATAAATACACATGTCTAGAAACTTTGAAAAATCATATCTCGCCAAGGTGTTAAATTCTGGTTCTGAAACTTTGCATAGACATTCACAGCATACCTGAGAACCTAATGAACACAGCTGCAGGCATATCCTACACTCGGGGCGACCACGGTACATCATGGACCATGAATACACATATGTATTATGACTCTAGAAACTTTGAAAAATCATATCTCGCCAAGGTATTAAATTCTGGTTCTGAAACTTTGCATAGACATTCACAGCATACCTGAGAACCTAATGAACACAGCCGCAGGCATATCCTACACTCGGGGCGACCACGGTACATCATGGACCATAAATACACATGTGAAGAAACTTTGAAAAATCATATCTCGCCAAGGTGTTAAATTCTGGTTCTGAAACTTTGCATAGACATTCACAGCATACCTGAGAACCTAATGAACACAACTGCAGGCATATCCTACACTCGGGGCGACCACGGTACATCATGGACCATAAATACACATGTCTAGAAACTTTGAAAAATCATATCTCACCAAGGTGTTAAATTCTGGTTCCGAAACTTTGCATAGACATTCACAGCACACCTGAGAACCTAATGAACACAACTGCAGGCATATCCTACACTCGGGGCGACCACGGTACATCATGGACCATAAATACACATATGTATTATGACTCTAGAAACTTTGAGAAATCATATCTCGCCAAGGTGTTAAATTCTGGTTCTGAAACTTTGCATAGACATTCACAGCATACCTGAGAACCTAATGAACACAGCTGCAGGCATATCCTACACTCGGGGCGACCACGGTACATCATGGACCATAAATACACATGTCTAGAAACTTTGAAAAATCATATCTCACCAAGGTGTTAAATTCTGGTTCCGAAACTTTGCATAGACATTCACAGCACACCTGAGAACCTAATGAACACAGCTGCAGGCATATCCTACACTCGGGGCGACCACGGTACATCATGGACCATAAATACACATGTCTAGAAACTTTGAAAAATCATATCTCGCCAAGGTGTTAAATTCTGGTTCTGAAACTTTGCATAGACATTCACAGCATACCTGAGAACCTAATGAACACAGCTGCAGGCATATCCTACACTCGGGGCGACCACGGTACATCATGGACCATAAATACACATGTCTAGAAACTTTGAAAAATCATATCTCACCAAGGTGTTAAATTCTGGTTCCGAAACTTTGCATAGACATTCACAGAACACCTGAGAACCTAATGAACACAACTGCAGGCATATCCTACACTCGGGGCGACCACGGTACATCATGGACCATAAATACACATGTCTAGAAACTTTGAAAAATCATATCTCGCCAAGGTGTTAAATTCTGGTTCTGAAACTTTGCATAGACATTCACAGCATACCTGAGAACCTAATGAACACAGCTGCAGGCATATCCTACACTCGGGGCGACCACGGTACATCATGGACCATAAATACACATGTCTAGAAACTTTGAAAAATCATATCTCGCCAAGGTATTAAATTCTGGTTCGGAAACTTTGCATAGACATTCACAGCACACCTGAGAACCTAATGAACACAGCTGCAGGCATATCCTACACTCGGGGCGACCACGGTACATCATGGACCATAAATACACATGTCTAGAAACTTTGAAAAATCATATCTCGCCAAGGTATTAAATTCTGGTTCTGAAACTTTGCATAGACATTCACAGCACACCTGAGAACCTAATGAACACAGCCGCAGGCATATCCTACACTCGGGGCGACCACGGTACATCATGGACCATAAATACACATGTCTAGAAACTTTGAAAAATCATATCTCGCCAAGGTGTTAAATTCTGGTTCTGAAACTTTGCATAGACATTCACAGCATACCTGAGAACCTAATGAACACAGCTGCAGGCATATCCTACACTCGGGGCGACCACGGTACATCATGGACCATAAATACACATATGTATTATGACTCTAGAAACTTTGAAAAATCATATCTCGCCAAGGTATTAAATTCTGGTTCTGAAACTTTGCATAGACATTCACAGCATACCTGAGAACCTAATGAACACAGCCGCAGGCATATCCTACACTCGGGGCGACCACGGTACATCATGGACCATAAATACACATGTGAAGAAACTTTGAAAAATCATATCTCGCCAAGGTGTTAAATTCTGGTTCTGAAACTTTGCATAGACATTCACAGCATACCTGAGAACCTAATGAACACAACTGCAGGCATATCCTACACTCGGGGCGACCACGGTACATCATGGACCATAAATACACATATGTATTATGACTCTAGAAACTTTGAAAAATCATATCTCGCCAAGGTGTTAAATTCTGGTTCTGAAACTTTGCATAGACATTCACAGCATACCTGAGAACCTAATGAACACAGCTGCAGGCATATCCTACACTCGGGGCGACCACGGTACATCATGGACCATAAATACACATGTCTAGAAACTTTGAAAAATCATATCTCACCAAGGTGTTAAATTCTGGTTCTGAAACTTTGCATAGACATTCACAGCATACCTGAGAACCTAATGAACACAGCTGCAGGCATATCCTACACTCGGGGCGACCACGGTACATCATGGACCATAAATACACATGTCTAGAAACTTTGAAAAATCATATCTCGCCAAGGTATCAAATTCTGGTTCTGAAACTTTGCATAGACATTCACAGCATACCTGAGAACCTAATGAACACAACTGCAGGCATATCCTACACTCGGGGCGACCACGGTACATCATGGACCATAAATACACATGTCTAGAAACTTTGAAAAATCATATCTCGCCAAGGTGTTGAATTCTGGTTCTGAAACTTTGCATAGACATTCACAGCATACCTGAGAACCTAATGAACACAACTGCAGGCATATCCTACACTCGGGGCGACCACGGTACATCATGGACCATAAATACACATGTCTAGAAACTTTGAAAAATCATATCTCGCCAAGGTATCAAATTCTGGTTCTGAAACTTTGCATAGACATTCACAGCATACCTGAGAACCTAATGAACACAGCCGCAGGCATATCCTACACTCGGGGCGACCACGGTACATCATGGACCATAAATACACATGTCTAGAAACTTTGAAAAATCATATCTCGCCAAGGTATCAAATTCTGGTTCTGAAACTTTGCATAGACATTCACAGCATACCTGAGAACCTAATGAACACAGCCGCAGGCATATCCTACACTCGGGGCGACCACGGTACATCATGGACCATAAATACACATGTCTAGAAACTTTGAAAAATCATATCTTGCCAAGGTGTTAAATTCTGGTTCTGAAACTTTGCATAGACATTCACAGCATACCTGAGAACCTAATGAACACAGCTGCAGGCATATCCTACACTCGGGGCGACCACGGTACATCATGGACCATAAATACACATGTCTAGAAACTTTGAAAAATCATATCTCGCCAAGGTATCAAATTCTGGTTCTGAAACTTTGCATAGACATTCACAGCATGCTTGAGAACCTAATGAACACAGCCGCAGGCATATCCTACACTCGGGGCGACCACGGTACATCATGGACCATAAATACACATGTCTAGAAACTTTGAAAAATCATATCTCGCCAAGGTATTAAATTCTGGTTCTGAAACTTTGCATAGACATTCACAGCATACCTGAGAACCTAATGAACACAACTGCAGGCATATCCTACACTCGGGGCGACCACGGTACATCATGGACCATAAATACACATGTCTAGAAACTTTGAAAAATCATATCTCGCCAAGGTATCAAATTCTGGTTCTGAAACTTTGCATAGACATTCACAGCATACCTGAGAACCTAATGAACACAGCTGCAGGCATATCCTACACTCGGGGCGACCACGGTACATCATGGACCATAAATACACATGTCTAGAAACTTTGAAAAATCATATCTCGCCAAGGTATCAAATTCTGGTTCTGAAACTTTGCATAGACATTCACAGCATACCTGAGAACCTAATGAACACAACTGCAGGCATATCCTACACTCGGGGCGACCACGGTACATCATGGACCATAAATACACATATGAAGAAACTTTGAAAAATCATATCTCGCCAAGGTGTTAAATTCTGGTTCTGAAACTTTGCATAGACATTCACAGCATACCTGAGAACCTAATGAACACAGCTGCAGGCATTTCCTACACTCGGGGCGACCACGGTACATCATGGACCATAAATACACATGTCTAGAAACTTTCAAAAATCATATCTCGCCAAGGTGTTAAATTCTGGTTCTGAAACTTTGCATAGACATTCACAGCATGCTTGAGAACCTAATGAACACAGCTGCAGGCATATCCTACACTCGGGGCGACCACGGTACATCATGGACCATAAATACACATATGAAGAAACTTTGAAAAATCATATCTCGCCAAGGTGTTAAATTCTGGTTCTGAAACTTTGCATAGACATTCACAGCATACCTGAGAACCTAATGAACACAGCTGCAGGCATATCCTACACTCGGGGCGACCACGGTACATCATGGACCATAAATACACATGTCTAGAAACTTTGAAAAATCATATCTTGCCAAGGTGTTAAATTCTGGTTCTGAAACTTTGCATAGACATTCACAGCATACCTGAGAACCTAATGAACACAGCTGCAGGCATTTCCTACACTCGGGGCGACCACGGTACATCATGGACCATAAATACACATGTCTAGAAACTTTGAAAAATCATATCTCGCCAAGGTGTTAAATTCTGGTTCTGAAACTTTGCATAGACATTCACAGCATACCTGAGAACCTAATGAACACAGCTGCAGGCATTTCCTACACTCGGGGCGACCACGGTACATCATGGACCATAAATACACATATGAAGAAACTTTGAAAAATCATATCTCGCCAAGGTGTTAAATTCTGGTTCTGAAACTTTGCATAGACATTCACAGCATACCTGAGAACCTAATGAACACAGCTGCAGGCATATCCTACACTCGGGGCGACCACGGTACATCATGGACCATAAATACACATATGAAGAAACTTTGAAAAATCATATCTTGCCAAGGTGTTAAATTCTGGTTCTGAAACTTTGCATAGACATTCACAGCATGCTTGAGAACCTAATGAACACAGCTGCAGGCATTTCCTACACTCGGGGCGACCACGGTACATCATGGACCATAAATACACATATGAAGAAACTTTGAAAAATCATATCTTGCCAAGGTGTTAAATTCTG
This sequence comes from Caenorhabditis macrosperma, assembly GCA_963932285.1. Taxonomy (NCBI): domain Eukaryota; kingdom Metazoa; phylum Nematoda; class Chromadorea; order Rhabditida; family Rhabditidae; genus Caenorhabditis; species Caenorhabditis macrosperma. The sequence goes on from OZ010622.1 coordinate 14,522,857, forward strand.
GTTCTGAAACTTTGCATAGACATTCACAGCATACCTGAGAACCTAATGAACACAGCTGCAGGCATATCCTACACTCGGGGCGACCACGGTACATCATGGACCATAAATACACATATGAAGAAACTTTGAAAAATCATATCTTGCCAAGGTGTTAAATTCTGGTTCTGAAACTTTGCATAGACATTCACAGCATACCTGAGAACCTAATGAACACAACTGCAGGCATATCCTACACTCGGGGCGACCACGGTACATCATGGACCATAAATACACATATGAAGAAACTTTGAAAAATCATATCTTGCCAAGGTGTTAAATTCTGGTTCTGAAACTTTGCATAGACATTCACAGCATACCTGAGAACCTAATGAACACAACTGCAGGCATATCCTACACTCGGGGCGACCACGGTACATCATGGACCATAAATACACATATGAAGAAACTTTGAAAAATCATATCTTGCCAAGGTGTTAAATTCTGGTTCTGAAACTTTGCATAGACATTCACAGCATGCTTGAGAACCTAATGAACACAGCTGCAGGCATTTCCTACACTCGGGGCGACCACGGTACATCATGGACCATAAATACACATATGAAGAAACTTTGAAAAATCATATCTCGCCAAGGTGTTAAATTCTGGTTCTGAAACTTTGCATAGACATTCACAGCATACCTGAGAACCTAATGAACACAACTGCAGGCATATCCTACACTCGGGGCGACCACGGTACATCATGGACCATAAATACACATATGAAGAAACTTTGAAAAATCATATCTTGCCAAGGTGTTAAATTCTGGTTCTGAAACTTTGCATAGACATTCACAGCTTATCTGAGAACCTAATGAACACAACTGCAGGCATATCCTACACTCGGGGCGACCACGGTACATCATGGACCATAAATACACATATGAAGAAACTTTGAAAAATCATATCTTGCCAAGGTGTTAAATTCTGGTTCTGAAACTTTGCATAGACATTCACAGCATGCTTGAGAACCTAATGAACACAACTGCAGGCATATCCTACACTCGGGGCGACCACGGTACATCATGGACCATAAATACACATGTCTAGAAACTTTGAAAAATCATATCTCGCCAAGGTGTTAAATTCTGGTTCTGAAACTTTGCATAGACATCCACAGCATGCTTGAGAACCTAATGAACACAACTGCAGGCATATCCTACACTCGGGGCGACCACGGTACATCATGGACCATAAATACACATGTCTAGAAACTTTGAAAAATCATATCTCGCAAAGGTGTTAAATTCTGGTTCTGAAACTTTGCATAGACATTCACAGCATGCTTGAGAACCTAATGAACACAACTGCAGGCATATCCTACACTCGGGGCGACCACGGTACATCATGGACCATAAATACACATATGAAGAAACTTTGAAAAATCATATCTTGCCAAGGTGTTAAATTCTGGTTCTGAAACTTCGCATAGACATTCACAGCATGCTTGAGAACCTAATGAACACAACTGCAGGCATATCCTACACTCGGGGCGACCACGGTACATCATGGACCATAAATACACATGTCTAGAAACTTTGAAAAATCATATCTCGCCAAGGTGTTAAATTCTGGTTCTGAAACTTTGCATAGACATTCACAGCATGCTTGAGAACCTAATGAACACAGCTGCAGGCATATCCTACACTCGGGGCGACCACGGTACATCATGGACCATAAATACACATATGAAGAAACTTTGAAAAATCATATCTTGCCAAGGTGTTAAATTCTGGTTCTGAAACTTTGCATAGACATTCACAGCATACCTGAGAACCTAATGAACACAACTGCAGGCATATCCTACACTCGGGGCGACCACGGTACATCATGGACCATAAATACACATATGAAGAAACTTTGAAAAATCATATCTTGCCAAGGTGTTAAATTCTGGTTCTGAAACTTTGCATAGACATTCACAGCATACCTGAGAACCTAATGAACACAACTGCAGGCATATCCTACACTCGGGGCGACCACGGTACATCATGGACCATAAATACACATATGAAGAAACTTTGAAAAATCATATCTCGCCAAGGTGTTAAATTCTGGTTCTGAAACTTTGCATAGACATTCACAGCATACCTGAGAACCTAATGAACACAACTGCAGGCATATCCTACACTCGGGGCGACCACGGTACATCATGGACCATAAATACACATATGAAGAAACTTTGAAAAATCATATCTTGCCAAGGTGTTAAATTCTGGTTCTGAAACTTCGCATAGACATTCACAGCATGCTTGAGAACCTAATGAACACAACTGCAGGCATATCCTACACTCGGGGCGACCACGGTACATCATGGACCATAAATACACATGTCTAGAAACTTTGAAAAATCATATCTCGCCAAGGTGTTAAATTCTGGTTCTGAAACTTTGCATAGACATTCACAGCATACCTGAGAACCTAATGAACACAACTGCAGGCATATCCTACACTCGGGGCGACCACGGTACATCATGGACCATAAATACACATATGAAGAAACTTTGAAAAATCATATCTCGCCAAGGTGTTAAATTCTGGTTCTGAAACTTTGCATAGACATTCACAGCATGCTTGAGAACCTAATGAACACAGCTGCAGGCATATCCTACACTCGGGGCGACCACGGTACATCATGGACCATAAATACACATGTCTAGAAACTTTGAAAAATCATATCTCGCCAAGGTGTTAAATTCTGGTTCTGAAACTTTGCATAGACATTCACAGCATACCTGAGAACCTAATGAACACAACTGCAGGCATATCCTACACTCGGGGCGACCACGGTACATCATGGACCATAAATACACATATGAAGAAACTTTGAAAAATCATATCTCGCCAAGGTGTTAAATTCTGGTTCTGAAACTTTGCATAGACATTCACAGCATACCTGAGAACCTAATGAACACAGCTGCAGGCATATCCTACACTCGGGGCGACCACGGTACATCATGGACCATAAATACACATGTCTAGAAACTTTGAAAAATCATATCTCGCCAAGGTGTTAAATTCTGGTTCTGAAACTTTGCATAGACATTCACAGCATACCTGAGAACCTAATGAACACAACTGCAGGCATATCCTACACTCGGGGCGACCACGGTACATCATGGACCATAAATACACATGTCTAGAAACTTTGAAAAATCATATCTCGCCAAGGTGTTAAATTCTGGTTCTGAAACTTTGCATAGACATTCACAGCATACCTGAGAACCTAATGAACACAACTGCAGGCATATCCTACACTCGGGGCGACCACGGTACATCATGGACCATAAATACACATATGAAGAAACTTTGAAAAATCATATCTCGCCAAGGTGTTAAATTCTGGTTCTGAAACTTTGCATAGACATTCACAGCATACCTGAGAACCTAATGAACACAACTGCAGGCATATCCTACACTCGGGGCGACCACGGTACATCATGGACCATAAATACACATGTCTAGAAACTTTGAAAAATCATATCTTGCCAAGGTGTTAAATTCTGGTTCTGAAACTTTGCATAGACATTCACAGCATGCTTGAGAACCTAATGAACACAGCAGCAGGCATATCCTACACTCGGGGCGACCACGGTACATCATGGACCATAAATACACATATGAAGAAACTTTGAAAAATCATATCTCGCCAAGGTGTTAAATTCTCGTTCTGAAACTTTGCATAGACATTCACAGCATACCTGAGAACCTAATGAACACAACTGCAGGCATATCCTACACTCGGGGCGACCACGGTACATCATGGACCATAAATACACATATGAAGAAACTTTGAAAAATCATATCTTGCCAAGGTGTTAAATTCTGGTTCTGAAACTTCGCATAGACATTCACAGCATGCTTGAGAACCTAATGAACACAACTGCAGGCATATCCTACACTCGGGGCGACCACGGTACATCATGGACCATAAATACACATGTCTAGAAACTTTGAAAAATCATATCTCGCCAAGGTGTTAAATTCTAGTTCTGAAACTTTGCATAGACATCCACAGCATACCTGAGAACCTAATGAACACAGCCGCAGGCATATCCTACACTCGGGGCGACCACGGTACATCATGGACCATAAATACACATATGAAGAAACTTTGAAAAATCATATCTCGCCAAGGTGTTAAATTCTGGTTCTGAAACTTTGCATAGACATTCACAGCATGCTTGAGAACCTAATGAACACAGCAGCAGGCATATCCTACACTCGGGGGGACCACGGTACATCATGGACCATAAATACACATGTCTAGAAACTTTGAAAAATCATATCTCGCCAAGGTGTTAAATTCTAGTTCTGAAACTTTGCATAGACATCCACAGCATACCTGAGAACCTAATGAACACAACTGCAGGCATATCCTACACTCGGGGCGACCACGGTACATCATGGACCATAAATACACATGTCTAGAAACTTTGAAAAATCATATCTCGCCAAGGTGTTAAATTCTGGTTCTGAAACTTTGCATAGACACCCACAGCATACCTGAGAACCTAATGAACACAGCAGCAGGCATATCCTACACTCGGGGCGACCACGGTACATCATGGACCATAAATACACATATGAAGAAACTTTGAAAAATCATATCTCGCCAAGGTGTTAAATTCTGGTTCTGAAACTTTGCATAGACATTCACAGCATACCTGAGAACCTAATGAACACAGCCGCAGGCATATCCTACACTCGGGGCGACCACGGTACATCATGGACCATAAATACACATATGAAGAAACTTTGAAAAATCATATCTCGCCAAGGTGTTAAATTCTGGTTCTGAAACTTTGCATAGACATTCACAGCATACCTGAGAACCTAATGAACACAGCTGCAGGCATTTCCTACACTCGGGGCGACCACGGTACATCATGGACCATAAATACACATGTGAAGATACTTTGAAAAATCATATCTCGCCAAGGTATTAAATTCTGGTTCTGAAACTTTGCATAGACATTCACAGCATACCTGAGAACCTAATGAACACAGCCGCAGGCATATCCTACACTCGGGGCGACCACGGTACATCATGGACCATAAATACACATACGAAGAAACTTTGAAAAATCATATCTCGCCAAGGTGTTAAATTCTGGTTCGGAAACTTTGCATAGACATTCACAGCATACCTGAGAACCTAATGAACACAGCCGCAGGCATATCCTACACTCGGGGCGACCACGGTACATCATGGACCATAAATACACATATGAAGAAACTTTGAAAAATCATATCTCGCCAAGGTGTTAAATTCTGGTTCGGAAACTTTGCATAGACATTCACAGCATACCTGAGAACCCAATGAACACAGCTGCAGGCATATCCTACACTCGGGGCGACCACGGTACATCATGGACCATAAATACACATGTGAAGATACTTTGAAAAATCATATCTCGCCAAGGTATTAAATTCTGGTTCTGAAACTTTGCATAGACATTCACAGCATACCTGAGAACCTAATGAACACAGCCGCAGGCATATCCTACACTCGGGGCGACCACGGTACATCATGGACCATAAATACACATGTCTAGAAACTTTGAAAAATCATATCTCGCCAAGGTATTAAATTCTGGTTCTGAAACTTTGCATAGACATTCACAGCATACCTGAGAACCTAATGAACACAGCTGCAGGCATATCCTACACTCGGGGCGACCACGGTACATCATGGACCATAAATACACATATGAAGAAACTTTGAAAAATCATATCTCGCCAAGGTGTTAAATTCTGGTTCGGAAACTTTGCATAGACATTCACAGCATACCTGAGAACCTAATGAACACAGCCGCAGGCATATCCTACACTCGGGGCGACCACGGTACATCATGGACCATAAATACACATGTGAAGATACTTTGAAAAATCATATCTCGCCAAGGTATTAAATTCTGGTTCTGAAACTTTGCATAGACATTCACAGCATACCTGAGAACCCAATGAACACAGCTGCAGGCATATCCTACACTCGGGGCGACCACGGTACATCATGGACCATAAATACACATGTCTAGAAACTTTGAAAAATCATATCTCGCCAAGGTGTTAAATTCTGGTTCTGAAACTTTGCATAGACATTCACAGCATACCTGAGAACCTAATGAACACAGCTGCAGGCATATCCTACACTCGGGGCGACCACGGTACATCATGGACCATAAATACACATGTGAAGATACTTTGAAAAATCATATCTCGCCAAGGTGTTAAATTCTGGTTCTGAAACTTTGCATAGACATTCACAGCATACCTGAGAACCTAATGAACACAGCTGCAGGCATATCCTACACTCGGGGCGACCACGGTACATCATGGACCATAAATACACATGTCTAGAAACTTTGAAAAATCATATCTCGCCAAGGTGTTAAACTCTGGTTCTGAAACTTTGCATAGACATTCACAGCATACCTGAGAACCTAATGAACACAGCTGCAGGCATATCCTACACTCGGGGCGACCACGGTACATCATGGACCATAAATACACATGTCTAGAAACTTTGAAAAATCATATCTCGCCAAGGTATTAAATTCTGGTTCTGAAACTTTGCATAGACATTCACAGCATACCTGAGAACCTAATGAACACAGCTGCAGGCATATCCTACACTCGGGGCGACCACGGTACATCATGGACCATAAATACACATGTCTAGAAACTTTGAAAAATCATATCTCGCCAAGGTATTAAATTCTGGTTCTGAAACTTTGCATAGACATTCACAGCATACCTGAGAACCTAATGAACACAGCTGCAGGCATATCCTACACTCGGGGCGACCACGGTACATCATGGACCATAAATACACATGTCTAGAAACTTTGAAAAATCATATCTCGCCAAGGTGTTGAATTCTGGTTCTGAAACTTTGCATAGACATTCACAGCATACCTGAGAACCTAATGAACACAGTTGCAGGCATATCCTACACTCGGGGCGACCACGGTACATCATGGACCATAAATACACATGTGAAGATACTTTGAAAAATCATATCTCGCCAAGGTGTTAAATTCTGGTTCGGAAACTTTGCATAGACATTCACAGCATACCTGAGAACCTAATGAACACAGCCGCAGGCATATCCTACACTCGGGGCGACCACGGTACATCATGGACCATAAATACACATGTCTAGAAACTTTGAAAAACCATATCTCGCCAAGGTATTAAATTCTGGTTCTGAAACTTTGCATAGACATTCACAGCATACCTGAGAACCTAATGAACACAGCCGCAGGCATATCCTACACTCGGGGCGACCACGGTACATCATGGACCATAAATACACATGTGAAGATACTTTGAAAAATCATATCTCGCCAAGGTGTTAAATTCTGGTTCGGAAACTTTGCATAGACATTCACAGCATACCTGAGAACCTAATGAACACAGCCGCAGGCATATCCTACACTCGGGGCGACCACGGTACATCATGGACCATAAATACACATGTGAAGATACTTTGAAAAATCATATCTCGCCAAGGTATTAAATTCTGGTTCTGAAACTTTGCATAGACATTCACAGCATACCTGAGAACCTAATGAACACAGCCGCAGGCATATCCTACACTCGGGGCGACCACGGTACATCATGGACCATAAATACACATGTGAAGATACTTTGAAAAATCATATCTCGCCAAGGTATTAAATTCTGGTTCTGAAACTTTGCATAGACATTCACAGCATACCTGAGAACCTAATGAACACAGCCGCAGGCATATCCTACACTCGGGGCGACCACGGTACATCATGGACCATAAATACACATGTGAAGATACTTTGAAAAATCATATCTCGCCAAGGTATTAAATTCTGGTTCTGAAACTTTGCATAGACATTCACAGCATACCTGAGAACCTAATGAACACAGCCGCAGGCATATCCTACACTCGGGGCGACCACGGTACATCATGGACCATAAATACACATGTCTAGAAACTTTGAAAAATCATATCTCGCCAAGGTATTAAATTCTGGTTCTGAAACTTTGCATAGACATTCACAGCATACCTGAGAACCCAATGAACACAGCTGCAGGCATATCCTACACTCGGGGCGACCACGGTACATCATGGACCATAAATACACATGTCTAGAAACTTTGAAAAATCATATCTCGCCAAGGTATTAAATTCTGGTTCTGAAACTTTGCATAGACATTCACAGCATACCTGAGAACCCAATGAACACAGCCGCAGGCATATCCTACACTCGGGGCGACCACGGTACATCATGGACCATAAATACACATGTCTAGAAACTTTGAAAAATCATATCTCGCCAAGGTGTTAAATTCTGGTTCGGAAACTTTGCATAGACCTTCACAGCATACCTGAGAACCTAATGAACACAGCCGCAGGCATATCCTACACTCGGGGCGACCACGGTACATCATGGACCATAAATACACATGTCTAGAAACTTTGAAAAATCATATCTCGCCAAGGTGTTAAATTCTGGTTCTGAAACTTTGCATAGACATTCACAGCATACCTGAGAACCTAATGAACACAGCTGCAGGCATATCCTACACTCGGGGCGACCACGGTACATCATGGACCATAAATACACATGTCTAGAAACTTTGAAAAATCATATCTCGCCAAGGTGTTAAATTCTGGTTCTGAAACTTTGCATAGACATTCACAGCATACCTGAGAACCCAATGAACACAGCTGCAGGCATATCCTACACTCGGGGCGACCACGGTACATCATGGACCATAAATACACATGTGAAGATACTTTGAAAAATCATATCTCGCCAAGGTGTTAAATTCTGGTTCTGAAACTTTGCATAGACATTCACAGCATACCTGAGAACCTAATGAACACAGCTGCAGGCATATCCTACACTCGGGGCGACCACGGTACATCATGGACCATAAATACACATGTCTAGAAACTTTGAAAAATCATATCTCGCCAAGGTGTTAAATTCTGGTTCTGAAACTTTGCATAGACATTCACAGCATACCTGAGAACCTAATGAACACAGCTGCAGGCATATCCTACACTCGGGGCGACCACGGTACATCATGGACCATAAATACACATGTCTAGAAACTTTGAAAAATCATATCTCGCCAAGGTATTAAATTCTGGTTCTGAAACTTTGCATAGACATTCACAGCATACCTGAGAACCTAATGAACACAGCTGCAGGCATATCCTACACTCGGGGCGACCACGGTACATCATGGACCATAAATACACATGTCTAGAAACTTTGAAAAATCATATCTCGCCAAGGTGTTGAATTCTGGTTCTGAAACTTTGCATAGACATTCACAGCATACCTGAGAACCTAATGAACACAGCTGCAGGCATATCCTACACTCGGGGCGACCACGGTACATCATGGACCATAAATACACATGTCTAGAAACTTTGAAAAATCATATCTCGCCAAGGTGTTGAATTCTGGTTCTGAAACTTTGCATAGACATTCACAGCATACCTGAGAACCTAATGAACACAGTTGCAGGCATATCCTACACTCGGGGCGACCACGGTACATCATGGACCATAAATACACATGTCTAGAAACTTTGAAAAACCATATCTCGCCAAGGTATTAAATTCTGGTTCTGAAACTTTGCATAGACATTCACAGCATACCTGAGAACCTAATGAACACAGCCGCAGGCATATCCTACACTCGGGGCGACCACGGTACATCATGGACCATAAATACACATGTGAAGATACTTTGAAAAATCATATCTCGCCAAGGTGTTAAATTCTGGTTCGGAAACTTTGCATAGACATTCACAGCATACCTGAGAACCTAATGAACACAGCCGCAGGCATATCCTACACTCGGGGCGACCACGGTACATCATGGACCATAAATACACATGTCTAGAAACTTTGAAAAATCATATCTCGCCAAGGTATTAAATTCTGGTTCTGAAACTTTGCATAGACATTCACAGCATACCTGAGAACCCAATGAACACAGCTGCAGGCATATCCTACACTCGGGGCGACCACGGTACATCATGGACCATAAATACACATGTCTAGAAACTTTGAAAAATCATATCTCGCCAAGGTGTTAAATTCTGGTTCGGAAACTTTGCATAGACCTTCACAGCATACCTGAGAACCTAATGAACACAGCCGCAGGCATATCCTACACTCGGGGCGACCACGGTACATCATGGACCATAAATACACATGTCTAGAAACTTTGAAAAATCATATCTCGCCAAGGTGTTAAATTCTGGTTCTGAAACTTTGCATAGACATTCACAGCATACCTGAGAACCTAATGAACACAGCTGCAGGCATATCCTACACTCGGGGCGACCACGGTACATCATGGACCATAAATACACATGTCTAGAAACTTTGAAAAATCATATCTCGCCAAGGTGTTAAATTCTGGTTCTGAAACTTTGCATAGACATTCACAGCATACCTGAGAACCCAATGAACACAGCTGCAGGCATATCCTACACTCGGGGCGACCACGGTACATCATGGACCATAAATACACATGTGAAGATACTTTGAAAAATCATATCTCGCCAAGGTGTTAAATTCTGGTTCTGAAACTTTGCATAGACATTCACAGCATACCTGAGAACCTAATGAACACAGCTGCAGGCATATCCTACACTCGGGGCGACCACGGTACATCATGGACCATAAATACACATGTCTAGAAACTTTGAAAAATCATATCTCGCCAAGGTGTTAAATTCTGGTTCTGAAACTTTGCATAGACATTCACAGCATACCTGAGAACCCAATGAACACAGCTGCAGGCATATCCTACACTCGGGGCGACCACGGTACATCATGGACCATAAATACACATGTCTAGAAACTTTGAAAAATCATATCTCGCCAAGGTATTAAATTCTGGTTCTGAAACTTTGCATAGACATTCACAGCATACCTGAGAACCTAATGAACACAGCTGCAGGCATATCCTACACTCGGGGCGACCACGGTACATCATGGACCATAAATACACATGTCTAGAAACTTTGAAAAATCATATCTCGCCAAGGTGTTGAATTCTGGTTCTGAAACTTTGCATAGACATTCACAGCATACCTGAGAACCTAATGAACACAGTTGCAGGCATATCCTACACTCGGGGCGACCACGGTACATCATGGACCATAAATACACATGTCTAGAAACTTTGAAAAACCATATCTCGCCAAGGTATTAAATTCTGGTTCTGAAACTTTGCATAGACATTCACAGCATACCTGAGAACCTAATGAACACAGCCGCAGGCATATCCTACACTCGGGGCGACCACGGTACATCATGGACCATAAATACACATGTGAAGATACTTTGAAAAATCATATCTCGCCAAGGTGTTAAATTCTGGTTCGGAAACTTTGCATAGACATTCACAGCATACCTGAGAACCTAATGAACACAGCCGCAGGCATATCCTACACTCGGGGCGACCACGGTACATCATGGACCATAAATACACATGTGAAGATACTTTGAAAAATCATATCTCGCCAAGGTGTTAAATTCTGGTTTTGAAACTTTGCATAGACATTCACAGCATACCTGAGAACCTAATGAACACAGCCGCAGGCATATCCTACACTCGGGGCGACCACGGTACATCATGGACCATAAATACACATGTGAAGATACTTTGAAAAATCATATCTCGCCAAGGTATTAAATTCTGGTTCTGAAACTTTGCATAGACATTCACAGCATACCTGAGAACCTAATGAACACAGCCGCAGGCATATCCTACACTCGGGGCGACCACGGTACATCATGGACCATAAATACACATGTCTAGAAACTTTGAAAAATCATATCTCGCCAAGGTATTAAATTCTGGTTCTGAAACTTTGCATAGACATTCACAGCATACCTGAGAACCCAATGAACACAGCCGCAGGCATATCCTACACTCGGGGCGACCACGGTACATCATGGACCATAAATACACATGTGAAGATACTTTGAAAAATCATATCTCGCCAAGGTGTTAAATTCTGGTTCGGAAACTTTGCATAGACATTCACAGCATACCTGAGAACCTAATGAACACAGCCGCAGGCATATCCTACACTCGGGGCGACCACGGTACATCATGGACCATAAATACACATGTGAAGATACTTTGAAAAATCATATCTCGCCAAGGTATTAAATTCTGGTTCTGAAACTTTGCATAGACATTCACAGCATACCTGAGAACCCAATGAACACAGCCGCAGGCATATCCTACACTCGGGGCGACCACGGTACATCATGGACCATAAATACACATGTGAAGATACTTTGAAAAATCATATCTCGCCAAGGTGTTAAATTCTGGTTCGGAAACTTTGCATAGACATTCACAGCATACCTGAGAACCTAATGAACACAGCCGCAGGCATATCCTACACTCGGGGCGACCACGGTACATCATGGACCATAAATACACATGTGAAGATACTTTGAAAAATCATATCTCGCCAAGGTGTTAAATTCTGGTTCGGAAACTTTGCATAGACATTCACAGCATACCTGAGAACCTAATGAACACAACGGCAGGCATATCCTACACTCGGGGCGACCACGGTACATCATGGACCATAAATACACATGTGAAGATACTTTGAAAAATCATATCTCGCCAAGGTGTTAAATTCTGGTTCGGAAACTTTGCATAGACATTCACAGCATACCTGAGAACCTAATGAACACAACGGCAGGCATATCCTACACTCGGGGCGACCACGGTACATCATGGACCATAAATACACATGTGAAGATACTTTGAAAAATCATATCTCGCCAAGGTGTTAAATTCTGGTTCTGAAACTTTGCATAGACATTCACAGCATACCTGAGAACCCAATGAACACAGCCGCAGGCATATCCTACACTCGGGGCGACCACGGTACATCATGGACCATAAATACACATGTGAAGATACTTTGAAAAATCATATCTCGCCAAGGTGTTAAATTCTGGTTCTGAAACTTTGCATAGACATTCACAGCATACCTGAGAACCTAATGAACACAGCCGCAGGCATATCCTACACTCGGGGCGACCACGGTACATCATGGACCATAAATACACATGTGAAGATACTTTGAAAAATCATATCTCGCCAAGGTATTAAATTCTGGTTCTGAAACTTTGCATAGACATTCACAGCATACCTGAGAACCTAATGAACACAGCCGCAGGCATATCCTACACTCGGGGCGACCACGGTACATCATGGACCATAAATACACATGTGAAGATACTTTGAAAAATCATATCTCGCCAAGGTATTAAATTCTGGTTCTGAAACTTTGCATAGACATTCACAGCATACCTGAGAACCTAATGAACACAACGGCAGGCATATCCTACACTCGGGGCGACCACGGTACATCATGGACCATAAATACACATGTGAAGATACTTTGAAAAATCATATCTCGCCAAGGTGTTAAATTCTGGTTCGGAAACTTTGCATAGACATTCACAGCATACCTGAGAACCTAATGAACACAGCCGCAGGCATATCCTACACTCGGGGCGACCACGGTACATCATGGACCATAAATACACATGTGAAGATACTTTGAAAAATCATATCTCGCCAAGGTGTTAAATTCTGGTTCGGAAACTTTGCATAGACATTCACAGCATACCTGAGAACCTAATGAACACAACGGCAGGCATATCCTACACTCGGGGCGACCACGGTACATCATGGACCATAAATACACATGTGAAGATACTTTGAAAAATCATATCTCGCCAAGGTGTTAAATTCTGGTTCTGAAACTTTGCATAGACATTCACAGCATACCTGAGAACCCAATGAACACAGCCGCAGGCATATCCTACACTCGGGGCGACCACGGTACATCATGGACCTTAAATACACATGTGAAGATACTTTGAAAAATCATATCTCGCCAAGGTGTTAAATTCTGGTTCTGAAACTTTGCATAGACATTCACAGCATACCTGAGAACCTAATGAACACAGCCGCAGGCATATCCTACACTCGGGGCGACCACGGTACATCATGGACCATAAATACACATGTGAAGATACTTTGAAAAATCATATCTCGCCAAGGTATTAAATTCTGGTTCTGAAACTTTGCATAGACATTCACAGCATACCTGAGAACCTAATGAACACAGCCGCAGGCATATCCTACACTCGGGGCGACCACGGTACATCATGGACCATAAATACACATGTGAAGATACTTTGAAAAATCATATCTCGCCAAGGTGTTAAATTCTGGTTCGGAAACTTTGCATAGACATTCACAGCATACCTGAGAACCCAATGAACACAGCCGCAGGCATATCCTACACTCGGGGCGACCACGGTACATCATGGACCTTAAATACACATGTGAAGATACTTTGAAAAATCATATCTCGCCAAGGTGTTAAATTCTGGTTCTGAAACTTTGCATAGACATTCACAGCATACCTGAGAACCTAATGAACACAGCCGCAGGCATATCCTACACTCGGGGCGACCACGGTACATCATGGACCATAAATACACATGTGAAGATACTTTGAAAAATCATATCTCGCCAAGGTATTAAATTCTGGTTCTGAAACTTTGCATAGACATTCACAGCATACCTGAGAACCTAATTAACACAGCCGCAGGCATATCCTACACTCGGGGCGACCACGGTACATCATGGACCATAAATACACATGTCTAGAAACTTTGAAAAATCATATCTCGCCAAGGTATTAAATTCTGGTTCTGAAACTTTGCATAGACATTCACAGCATACCTGAGAACCTAATGAACACAGCCGCAGGCATATCCTACACTCGGGGCGACCACGGTACATCATGGACCATAAATACACATGTGAAGATACTTTGAAAAATCATATCTCGCCAAGGTATTAAATTCTGGTTCTGAAACTTTGCATAGACATTCACAGCATACCTGAGAACCTAATTAACACAGCCGCAGGCATATCCTACACTCGGGGCGACCACGGTACATCATGGACCATAAATACACATGTCTAGAAACTTTGAAAAATCATATCTCGCCAAGGTATTAAATTCTGGTTCTGAAACTTTGCATAGACATTCACAGCATACCTGAGAACCTAATGAACACAGCCGCAGGCATATCCTACACTCGGGGCGACCACGGTACATCATGGACCATAAATACACATGTGAAGATACTTTGAAAAATCATATCTCGCCAAGGTATTAAATTCTGGTTCTGAAACTTTGCATAGACATTCACAGCATACCTGAGAACCTAATGAACACAGCCGCAGGCATATCCTACACTCGGGGCGACCACGGTACATCATGGACCATAAATACACATGTGAAGATACTTTGAAAAATCATATCTCGCCAAGGTGTTAAATTCTGGTTCGGAAACTTTGCATAGACATTCACAGCATACCTGAGAACCTAATGAACACAACGTCAGGCATATCCTACACTCGGGGCGACCACGGTACATCATGGACCATAAATACACATGTGAAGATACTTTGAAAAATCATATCTCGCCAAGGTGTTAAATTCTGGTTCTGAAACTTTGCATAGACATTCACAGCATACCTGAGAACCCAATGAACACAGCCGCAGGCATATCCTACACTCGGGGCGACCACGGTACATCATGGACCATAAATACACATGTGAAGATACTTTGAAAAATCATATCTCGCCAAGGTGTTAAATTCTGGTTCGGAAACTTTGCATAGACATTCACAGCATACCTGAGAACCTAATGAACACAGCCGCAGGCATATCCTACACTCGGGGCGACCACGGTACATCATGGACCATAAATACACATGTGAAGATACTTTGAAAAATCATATCTCGCCAAGGTATTAAATTCTGGTTCTGAAACTTTGCATAGACATTCACAGCATACCTGAGAACCTAATGAACACAGCCGCAGGCATATCCTACACTCGGGGCGACCACGGTACATCATGGACCATAAATACACATGTGAAGATACTTTGAAAAATCATATCTCGCCAAGGTATTAAATTCTGGTTCTGAAACTTTGCATAGACATTCACAGCATACCTGAGAACCTAATGAACACAGCCGCAGGCATATCCTACACTCGGGGCGACCACGGTACATCATGGACCATAAATACACATGTGAAGATACTTTGAAAAATCATATCTCGCCAAGGTGTTAAATTCTGGTTCGGAAACTTTGCATAGACATTCACAGCATACCTGAGAACCTAATGAACACAGCCGCAGGCATATCCTACACTCGGGGCGACCACGGTACATCATGGACCATAAATACACATGTGAAGATACTTTGAAAAATCATATCTCGCCAAGGTGTTAAATTCTGG
Organism: Caenorhabditis macrosperma; assembly: GCA_963932285.1. Classification (NCBI taxonomy): domain Eukaryota; kingdom Metazoa; phylum Nematoda; class Chromadorea; order Rhabditida; family Rhabditidae; genus Caenorhabditis; species Caenorhabditis macrosperma. The sequence continues at coordinate 14,539,280 of OZ010622.1, forward strand.
TTCTGAAACTTTGCATAGACATTCACAGCATACCTGAGAACCAAATGAACACAACTGCAGGCATATCCTACACTCGGGGCGACCACGGTACATCATGGACCATAAATACACATGTGAAGATACTTTGAAAAATCATATCTCGCCAAGGTGTTAAATTCTGGTTCTGAAACTTTGCATAGACATTCACAGCATACCTGAGAACCTAATGAACACAACTGCAGGCATATCCTACACTCGGGGCGACCACGGTACATCATGGACCATAAATACACATGTGAAGATACTTTGAAAAATCATATCTCGCCAAGGTGTTAAATTCTGGTTCGGAAACTTTGCATAGACCTTCACAGCATACCTGAGAACCTAATGAACACAGCCGCAGGCATATCCTACACTCGGGGCGACCACGGTACATCATGGACCATAAATACACATGTCTAGAAACTTTGAAAAATCATATCTCGCCAAGGTATTAAATTCTGGTTCTGAAACTTTGCATAGACATTCACAGCATACCTGAGAACCTAATGAACACAGCTGCAGGCATATCCTACACTCGGGGCGACCACGGTACATCATGGACCATAAATACACATGTCTAGAAACTTTGAAAAATCATATCTCGCCAAGGTGTTAAATTCTGGTTCTGAAACTTTGCATAGACATTCACAGCATACCTGAGAACCTAATGAACACAGTTGCAGGCATATCCTACACTCGGGGCGACCACGGTACATCATGGACCATAAATACACATGTGAAGATACTTTGAAAAATCATAGCTCGCCAAGGTGTTAAATTCTGGTTCGGAAACTTTGCATAGACATTCACAGCATACCTGAGAACCTAATGAACACAGCCGCAGGCATATCCTACACTCGGGGCGACCACGGTACATCATGGACCATAAATACACATGTGAAGATACTTTGAAAAATCATATCTCGCCAAGGTGTTAAATTCTGGTTCGGAAACTTTGCATAGACATTCACAGCATACCTGAGAACCTAATGAACACAGCCGCAGGCATATCCTACACTCGGGGCGACCACGGTACATCATGGACCATAAATACACATGTGAAGATACTTTGAAAAATCATATCTCGCCAAGGTGTTAAATTCTGGTTCTGAAACTTTGCATAGACATTCACAGCATACCTGAGAACCTAATGAACACAGCCGCAGGCATATCCTACACTCGGGGCGACCACGGTACATCATGGACCATAAATACACATGTGAAGATACTTTGAAAAATCATATCTCGCCAAGGTATTAAATTCTGGTTCTGAAACTTTGCATAGACATTCACAGCATACCTGAGAACCTAATGAACACAGCCGCAGGCATATCCTACACTCGGGGCGACCACGGTACATCATGGACCATAAATACACATGTGAAGATACTTTGAAAAATCATATCTCGCCAAGGTGTTAAATTCTGGTTCGGAAACTTTGCATAGACCTTCACAGCATACCTGAGAACCTAATGAACACAGCCGCAGGCATATCCTACACTCGGGGCGACCACGGTACATCATGGACCATAAATACACATGTCTAGAAACTTTGAAAAATCATATCTCGCCAAGGTGTTAAATTCTGGTTCTGAAACTTTGCATAGACATTCACAGCATACCTGAGAACCTAATGAACACAGCCGCAGGCATATCCTACACTCGGGGCGACCACGGTACATCATGGACCATAAATACACATGTGAAGATACTTTGAAAAATCATATCTCGCCAAGGTATTAAATTCTGGTTCTGAAACTTTGCATAGACATTCACAGCATACCTGAGAACCCAATGAACACAGCTGCAGGCATATCCTACACTCGGGGCGACCACGGTACATCATGGACCATAAATACACATGTGAAGATACTTTGAAAAATCATATCTCGCCAAGGTATTAAATTCTGGTTCTGAAACTTTGCATAGACATTCACAGCATACCTGAGAACCTAATTAACACAGCCGCAGGCATATCCTACACTCGGGGCGACCACGGTACATCATGGACCATAAATACACATGTCTAGAAACTTTGAAAAATCATATCTCGCCAAGGTGTTAAATTCTGGTTCTGAAACTTTGCATAGACATTCACAGCATACCTGAGAACCTAATGAACACAGCTGCAGGCATATCCTACACTCGGGGCGACCACGGTACATCATGGACCATAAATACACATGTCTAGAAACTTTGAAAAATCATATCTCGCCAAGGTGTTAAATTCTGGTTCTGAAACTTTGCATAGACATTCACAGCATACCTGAGAACCTAATGAACACAGCTGCAGGCATATCCTACACTCGGGGCGACCACGGTACATCATGGACCATAAATACACATGTCTAGAAACTTTGAAAAATCATATCTCGCCAAGGTATTAAATTCTGGTTCTGAAACTTTGCATAGACATTCACAGCATACCTGAGAACCCAATGAACACAGCTGCAGGCATATCCTACACTCGGGGCGACCACGGTACATCATGGACCATAAATACACATGTGAAGATACTTTGAAAAATCATATCTCGCCAAGGTGTTAAATTCTGGTTCTGAAACTTTGCATAGACATTCACAGCATACCTGAGAACCTAATGAACACAGCCGCAGGCATATCCTACACTCGGGGCGACCACGGTACATCATGGACCATAAATACACATGTGAAGATACTTTGAAAAATCATATCTCGCCAAGGTATTAAATTCTGGTTCTGAAACTTTGCATAGACATTCACAGCATACCTGAGAACCCAATGAACACAGCTGCAGGCATATCCTACACTCGGGGCGACCACGGTACATCATGGACCATAAATACACATGTGAAGATACTTTGAAAAATCATATCTCGCCAAGGTATTAAATTCTGGTTCGGAAACTTTGCATAGACATTCACAGCATACCTGAGAACCTAATGAACACAGCCGCAGGCATATCCTACACTCGGGGCGACCACGGTACATCATGGACCATAAATACACATGTGAAGATACTTTGAAAAATCATATCTCGCCAAGGTGTTAAATTCTGGTTCTGAAACTTTGCATAGACATTCACAGCATACCTGAGAACCTAATGAACACAGCTGCAGGCATATCCTACACTCGGGGCGACCACGGTACATCATGGACCATAAATACACATGTCTAGAAACTTTGAAAAATCATATCTCGCCAAGGTATTAAATTCTGGTTCTGAAACTTTGCATAGACATTCACAGCATACCTGAGAACGTAATGAACACAACTGCAGGCATATCCTACACTCGGGGCGACCACGGTACATCATGGACCATAAATACACATGTCTAGAAACTTTGAAAAATCATATCTCGCCAAGGTATTAAATTCTGGTTCTGAAACTTTGCATAGACATTCACAGCATACCTGAGAACCCAATGAACACAGCTGCAGGCATATCCTACACTCGGGGCGACGACGGTACATCATGGACCATAAATACACATGTCTAGAAACTTTGAAAAATCATATCTCGCCAAGGTATTAAATTCTGGTTCTGAAACTTTGCATAGACATTCACAGCATACCTGAGAACCTAATGAACACAGCTGCAGGCATATCCTACACTCGGGGCGACCACGGTACATCATGGACCATAAATACACATGTGAAGATACTTTGAAAAATCATATCTCGCCAAGGTATTAAATTCTGGTTCTGAAACTTTGCATAGACATTCACAGCATACCTGAGAACCTAATGAACACAGCCGCAGGCATATCCTACACTCGGGGCGACGACGGTACATCATGGACCATAAATACACATGTGAAGATACTTTGAAAAATCATATCTCGCCAAGGTGTTAAATTCTGGTTCGGAAACTTTGCATAGACATTCACAGCATACCTGAGAACCTAATGAACACAGCTGCAGGCATATCCTACACTCGGGGCGACCACGGTACATCATGGACCATAAATACACATGTGAAGATACTTTGAAAAATCATATCTCGCCAAGGTATTAAATTCTGGTTCTGAAACTTTGCATAGACATTCACAGCATACCTGAGAACCTAATGAACACAGCCGCAGGCATATCCTACACTCGGGGCGACCACGGTACATCCTGGACCATAAATACACATGTCTAGAAACTTTGAAAAATCATATCTCGCCAAGGTATTAAATTCTGGTTCTGAAACTTTGCATAGACATTCACAGCATACCTGAGAACCCAATGAACACAGCTGCAGGCATATCCTACACTCGGGGCGACGACGGTACATCATGGACCATAAATACACATGTCTAGAAACTTTGAAAAATCATATCTCGCCAAGGTATTAAATTCTGGTTCTGAAACTTTGCATAGACATTCACAGCATACCTGAGAACCCAATGAACACAGCTGCAGGCATATCCTACACTCGGGGCGACCACGGTACATCATGGACCATAAATACACATGTGAAGATACTTTGAAAAATCATATCTCGCCAAGGTATTAAATTCTGGTTCTGAAACTTTGCATAGACATTCACAGCATACCTGAGAACCCAATGAACACAGCTGCAGGCATATCCTACACTCGGGGCGACCACGGTACATCATGGACCATAAATACACATGTCTAGAAACTTTGAAAAATCATATCTCGCCAAGGTATTAAATTCTGGTTCTGAAACTTTGCATAGACATTCACAGCATACCTGAGAACCTAATGAACACAGCCGCAGGCATATCCTACACTCGGGGCGACGACGGTACATCATGGACCATAAATACACATGTGAAGATACTTTGAAAAATCATATCTCGCCAAGGTGTTAAATTCTGGTTCGGAAACTTTGCATAGACATTCACAGCATACCTGAGAACCTAATGAACACAGCTGCAGGCATATCCTACACTCGGGGCGACGACGGTACATCATGGACCATAAATACACATGTCTAGAAACTTTGAAAAATCATATCTCGCCAAGGTATTAAATTCTGGTTCTGAAACTTTGCATAGACATTCACAGCATACCTGAGAACCTAATGAACACAGCTGCAGGCATATCCTACACTCGGGGCGACGACGGTACATCATGGACCATAAATACACATGTCTAGAAACTTTGAAAAATCATATCTCGCCAAGGTATTAAATTCTGGTTCTGAAACTTTGCATAGACATTCACAGCATACCTGAGAACCTAATGAACACAGCTGCAGGCATATCCTACACTCGGGGCGACCACGGTACATCATGGACCATAAATACACATGTCTAGAAACTTTGAAAAATCATATCTTGCCAAGGTGTTAAATTCTGGTTCTGAAACTTTGCATAGACATTCACAGCATACCTGAGAACCTAATGAACACAGCTGCAGGCATATCCTACACTCGGGGCGACCACGGTACATCATGGACCATAAATACACATGTCTAGAAACTTTGAAAAATCATATCTCGCCAAGGTATTAAATTCTGGTTCTGAAACTTTGCATAGACATTCACAGCATACCTGAGAACCTAATGAACACAGCCGCAGGCATATCCTACACTCGGGGCGACCACGGTACATCATGGACCATAAATACACATGTGAAGATACTTTGAAAAATCATATCTCGCCAAGGTGTTAAATTCTGGTTCGGAAACTTTGCATAGACATTCACAGCACACCTGAGAACCTAATGAACACAGCTGCAGGCATATCCTATACTCGGGGCGACGACGGTACATCATGGACCATAAATACACATGTCTAGAAACTTTGAAAAATCATATCTCGCCAAGGTATTAAATTCTGGTTCTGAAACTTTGCATAGACATTCACAGCATACCTGAGAACCTAATGAACACAGCTGCAGGCATATCCTACACTCGGGGCGACCACGGTACATCATGGACCATAAATACACATGTCTAGAAACTTTGAAAAATCATATCTCGCCAAGGTGTTAAATTCTGGTTCTGAAACTTTGCATAGACATTCACAGCATACCTGAGAACCTAATGAACACAGCCGCAGGCATATCCTACACTCGGGGCGACCACGGTACATCATGGACCATAAATACACATGTGAAGATACTTTGAAAAATCATATCTCGCCAAGGTATTAAATTCTGGTTCTGAAACTTTGCATAGACATTCACAGCATACCTGAGAACCTAATGAACACAGCTGCAGGCATATCCTACACTCGGGGCGACGACGGTACATCATGGACCATAAATACACATGTCTAGAAACTTTGAAAAATCATATCTCGCCAAGGTATTAAATTCTGGTTCTGAAACTTTGCATAGACATTCACAGCATACCTGAGAACCTAATGAACACAGCTGCAGGCATATCCTACACTCGGGGCGACCACGGTACATCATGGACCATAAATACACATGTCTAGAAACTTTGAAAAATCATATCTCGCCAAGGTATTAAATTCTGGTTCTGAAACTTTGCATAGACATTCACAGCATACCTGAGAACCTAATGAACACAGCTGCAGGCATATCCTACACTCGGGGCGACCACGGTACATCATGGACCATAAATACACATGTCTAGAAACTTTGAAAAATCATATCTCGCCAAGGTGTTAAATTCTGGTTCTGAAACTTTGCATAGACATTCACAGCATACCTGAGAACCTAATGAACACAGCTGCAGGCATATCCTACACTCGGGGCGACGACGGTACATCATGGACCATAAATACACATGTCTAGAAACTTTGAAAAATCATATCTCGCCAAGGTATTAAATTCTGGTTCTGAAACTTTGCATAGACATTCACAGCATACCTGAGAACCTAATGAACACAGCTGCAGGCATATCCTACACTCGGGGCGACCACGGTACATCATGGACCATAAATACACATGTCTAGAAACTTTGAAAAATCATATCTCGCCAAGGTGTTAAATTCTGGTTCTGAAACTTTGCATAGACATTCACAGCATACCTGAGAACCTAATGAACACAGCTGCAGGCATATCCTACACTCGGGGCGACCACGGTACATCATGGACCATAAATACACATGTCTAGAAACTTTGAAAAATCATATCTCGCCAAGGTATTAAATTCTGGTTCTGAAACTTTGCATAGACATTCACAGCATACCTGAGAACCTAATGAACACAGCCGCAGGCATATCCTACACTCGGGGCGACCACGGTACATCATGGACCATAAATACACATGTGAAGATACTTTGAAAAATCATATCTCGCCAAGGTATTAAATTCTGGTTCTGAAACTTTGCATAGACATTCACAGCATACCTGAGAACCTAATGAACACAGCTGCAGGCATATCCTACACTCGGGGCGACGACGGTACATCATGGACCATAAATACACATGTCTAGAAACTTTGAAAAATCATATCTCGCCAAGGTATTAAATTCTGGTTCTGAAACTTTGCATAGACATTCACAGCATACCTGAGAACCTAATGAACACAGCTGCAGGCATATCCTACACTCGGGGCGACCACGGTACATCATGGACCATAAATACACATGTGAAGATACTTTGAAAAATCATATCTCGCCAAGGTATTAAATTCTGGTTCTGAAACTTTGCATAGACATTCACAGCATACCTGAGAACCTAATGAACACAGCTGCAGGCATATCCTACACTCGGGGCGACCACGGTACATCCTGGACCATAAATACACATGTGAAGATACTTTGAAAAATCATATCTCGCCAAGGTATTAAATTCTGGTTCTGAAACTTTGCATAGACATTCACAGCATACCTGAGAACCCAATGAACACAGCTGCAGGCATATCCTACACTCGGGGCGACCACGGTACATCATGGACCATAAATACACATGTCTAGAAACTTTGAAAAATCATATCTCGCCAAGGTATTAAATTCTGGTTCTGAAACTTTGCATAGACATTCACAGCATACCTGAGAACCCAATGAACACAGCTGCAGGCATATCCTACACTCGGGGCGACCACGGTACATCATGGACCATAAATACACATGTCTAGAAACTTTGAAAAATCATATCTCGCCAAGGTATTAAATTCTGGTTCTGAAACTTTGCATAGACATTCACAGCATACCTGAGAACCCAATGAACACAGCTGCAGGCATATCCTACACTCGGGGCGACCACGGTACATCATGGACCATAAATACACATGTCTAGAAACTTTGAAAAATCATATCTCGCCAAGGTATTAAATTCTGGTTCTGAAACTTTGCATAGACATTCACAGCATACCTGAGAACCTAATGAACACAGCCGCAGGCATATCCTACACTCGGGGCGACCACGGTACATCATGGACCATAAATACACATGTGAAGATACTTTGAAAAATCATATCTCGCCAAGGTGTTAAATTCTGGTTCGGAAACTTTGCATAGACATTCACAGCATACCTGAGAACCTAATGAACACAGCTGCAGGCATATCCTACACTCGGGGCGACGACGGTACATCATGGACCATAAATACACATGTCTAGAAACTTTGAAAAATCATATCTCGCCAAGGTATTAAATTCTGGTTCTGAAACTTTGCATAGACATTCACAGCATACCTGAGAACCTAATGAACACAGCTGCAGGCATATCCTATACTCGGGGCGACGACGGTACATCATGGACCATAAATACACATGTGAAGATACTTTGAAAAATCATATCTCGCCAAGGTGTTAAATTCTGGTTCTGAAACTTTGCATAGACATTCACAGCATACCTGAGAACCTAATGAACACAGCTGCAGGCATATCCTACACTCGGGGCGACGACGGTACATCATGGACCATAAATACACATGTCTAGAAACTTTGAAAAATCATATCTCGCCAAGGTGTTAAATTCTGGTTCGGAAACTTTGCATAGACATTCACAGCATACCTGAGAACCTAATGAACACAGCTGCAGGCATATCCTACACTCGGGGCGACCACGGTACATCATGGACCATAAATACACATGTCTAGAAACTTTGAAAAATCATATCTCGCCAAGGTGTTAAATTCTGGTTCTGAAACTTTGCATAGACATTCACAGCATACCTGAGAACCTAATGAACACAGCCGCAGGCATATCCTACACTCGGGGCGACCACGGTACATCATGGACCATAAATACACATGTCTAGAAACTTTGAAAAATCATATCTCGCCAAGGTATTAAATTCTGGTTCTGAAACTTTGCATAGACATTCACAGCATACCTGAGAACCTAATGAACACAGCCGCAGGCATATCCTACACTCGGGGCGACCACGGTACATCATGGACCATAAATACACATGTGAAGATACTTTGAAAAATCATATCTCGCCAAGGTGTTAAATTCTGGTTCTGAAACTCTGCATAGACATTCACAGCATACCTGAGAACCTAATGAACACAGCCGCAGGCATATCCTACACTCGGGGCGACGACGGTACATCATGGACCATAAACACACATGTCTAGAAACTTTGAAAAATCATATCTCGCCAAGGTGTTAAATTCTGGTTCGGAAACTTTGCATAGACATTCACAGCATACCTGAGAACCTAATGAACACAGCCGCAGGCATATCCTACACTCGGGGCGACGACGGTACATCATGGACCATAAATACACATGTGAAGATACTTTGAAAAATCATATCTCGCCAAGGTGTTAAATTCTGGTTCGGAAACTTTGCATAGACATTCACAGCATACCTGAGAACCTAATGAACACAGCTGCAGGCATATCCTACACTCGGGGCGACGACGGTACATCATGGACCATAAATACACATGTCTAGAAACTTTGAAAAATCATATCTCGCCAAGGTATTAAATTCTGGTTCTGAAACTTTGCATAGACATTCACAGCATACCTGAGAACCTAATGAACACAGCTGCAGGCATATCCTACACTCGGGGCGACCACGGTACATCATGGACCATAAATACACATGTGAAGATACTTTGAAAAATCATATCTCGCCAAGGTATTAAATTCTGGTTCTGAAACTTTGCATAGACATTCACAGCATACCTGAGAACCTAATGAACACAGCTGCAGGCATATCCTACACTCGGGGCGACCACGGTACATCCTGGACCATAAATACACATGTGAAGATACTTTGAAAAATCATATCTCGCCAAGGTATTAAATTCTGGTTCTGAAACTTTGCATAGACATTCACAGCATACCTGAGAACCCAATGAACACAGCTGCAGGCATATCCTACACTCGGGGCGACCACGGTACATCATGGACCATAAATACACATGTCTAGAAACTTTGAAAAATCATATCTCGCCAAGGTATTAAATTCTGGTTCTGAAACTTTGCATAGACATTCACAGCATACCTGAGAACCCAATGAACACAGCTGCAGGCATATCCTACACTCGGGGCGACCACGGTACATCATGGACCATAAATACACATGTCTAGAAACTTTGAAAAATCATATCTCGCCAAGGTATTAAATTCTGGTTCTGAAACTTTGCATAGACATTCACAGCATACCTGAGAACCCAATGAACACAGCTGCAGGCATATCCTACACTCGGGGCGACCACGGTACATCATGGACCATAAATACACATGTCTAGAAACTTTGAAAAATCATATCTCGCCAAGGTATTAAATTCTGGTTCTGAAACTTTGCATAGACATTCACAGCATACCTGAGAACCTAATGAACACAGCCGCAGGCATATCCTACACTCGGGGCGACCACGGTACATCATGGACCATAAATACACATGTGAAGATACTTTGAAAAATCATATCTCGCCAAGGTGTTAAATTCTGGTTCGGAAACTTTGCATAGACATTCACAGCATACCTGAGAACCTAATGAACACAGCTGCAGGCATATCCTACACTCGGGGCGACGACGGTACATCATGGACCATAAATACACATGTCTAGAAACTTTGAAAAATCATATCTCGCCAAGGTATTAAATTCTGGTTCTGAAACTTTGCATAGACATTCACAGCATACCTGAGAACCTAATGAACACAGCTGCAGGCATATCCTACACTCGGGGCGACGACGGTACATCATGGACCATAAATACACATGTCTAGAAACTTTGAAAAATCATATCTCGCCAAGGTATTAAATTCTGGTTCTGAAACTTTGCATAGACATTCACAGCATACCTGAGAACCTAATGAACACAGCTGCAGGCATATCCTATACTCGGGGCGACGACGGTACATCATGGACCATAAATACACATGTCTAGAAACTTTGAAAAATCATATCTCGCCAAGGTGTTAAATTCTGGTTCGGAAACTTTGCATAGACATTCACAGCATACCTGAGAACCTAATGAACACAGCTGCAGGCATATCCTACACTCGGGGCGACCACGGTACATCATGGACCATAAATACACATGTGAAGATACTTTGAAAAATCATATCTCGCCAAGGTGTTAAATTCTGGTTCTGAAACTTTGCATAGACATTCACAGCATACCTGAGAACCTAATGAACACAGCTGCAGGCATATCCTACACTCGGGGCGACCACGGTACATCATGGACCATAAATACACATGTCTAGAAACTTTGAAAAATCATATCTCGCCAAGGTGTTAAATTCTGGTTCTGAAACTTTGCATAGACATTCACAGCATACCTGAGAACCTAATGAACACAGCCGCAGGCATATCCTACACTCGGGGCGACCACGGTACATCATGGACCATAAATACACATGTCTAGAAACTTTGAAAAATCATATCTCGCCAAGGTATTAAATTCTGGTTCTGAAACTTTGCATAGACATTCACAGCATACCTGAGAACCTAATGAACACAGCCGCAGGCATATCCTACACTCGGGGCGACCACGGTACATCATGGACCATAAATACACATGTGAAGATACTTTGAAAAATCATATCTCGCCAAGGTGTTAAATTCTGGTTCTGAAACTCTGCATAGACATTCACAGCATACCTGAGAACCTAATGAACACAGCCGCAGGCATATCCTACACTCGGGGCGACGACGGTACATCATGGACCATAAACACACATGTCTAGAAACTTTGAAAAATCATATCTCGCCAAGGTGTTAAATTCTGGTTCGGAAACTTTGCATAGACATTCACAGCATACCTGAGAACCTAATGAACACAGCCGCAGGCATATCCTACACTCGGGGCGACCACGGTACATCATGGACCATAAATACACATGTGAAGATACTTTGAAAAATCATATCTCGCCAAGGTGTTAAATTCTGGTTCTGAAACTTTGCATAGACATTCACAGCATACCTGAGAACCCAATGAACACAGCTGCAGGCATATCCTACACTCGGGGCGACCACGGTACATCATGGACCATAAATACACATGTCTAGAAACTTTGAAAAATCATATCTCGCCAAGGTGTTAAATTCTGGTTCTGAAACTTTGCATAGACATTCACAGCATACCTGAGAACCTAATGAACACAGCTGCAGGCATATCCTACACTCGGGGCGACCACGGTACATCATGGACCATAAATACACATGTCTAGAAACTTTGAAAAATCATATCTCGCCAAGGTGTTAAATTCTGGTTCTGAAACTTTGCATAGACATTCACAGCATACCTGAGAACCTAATGAACACAGCTGCAGGCATATCCTACACTCGGGGCGACCACGGTACATCATGGACCATAAATACACATGTCTAGAAACTTTGAAAAATCATATCTCGCCAAGGTGTTAAATTCTGGTTCGGAAACTTTGCATAGACATTCACAGCATACCTGAGAACCTAATGAACACAGCTGCAGGCATATCCTACACTCGGGGCGACCACGGTACATCATGGACCATAAATACACATGTCTAGAAACTTTGAAAAATCATATCTCGCCAAGGTGTTAAATTCTGGTTCTGAAACTTTGCATAGACATTCACAGCATACCTGAGAACCTAATGAACACAGCTGCAGGCATATCCTACACTCGGGGCGACCACGGTACATCATGGACCATAAATACACATGTCTAGAAACTTTGAAAAATCATATCTCGCCAAGGTGTTAAATTCTGGTTCGGAAACTTTGCATAGACATTCACAGCATACCTGAGAACCTAATGAACACAGCTGCAGGCATATCCTACACTCGGGGCGACCACGGTACATCATGGACCATAAATACACATGTCTAGAAACTTTGAAAAATCATATCTCGCCAAGGTGTTAAATTCTGGTTCGGAAACTTTGCATAGACATTCACAGCATACCTGAGAACCTAATGAACACAGCTGCAGGCATATCCTACACTCGGGGCGACCACGGTACATCATGGACCATAAATACACATGTCTAGAAACTTTGAAAAATCATATCTCGCCAAAGTATTAAATTCTGGTTCGGAAACTTTGCATAGACATTCACAGCATACCTGAGAACCCAATGAACACAGCTGCAGGCATATCCTACACTCGGGGCGACCACGGTACATCATGGACCATAAATTCACATGTCTAGAAACTTTGAAAAATCATATCTCGCCAAGGTATTAAATTCTGGTTCTGAAACTTTGCATAGACATTCACAGCATACCTGAGAACCTAATGAACACAGCTGCAGGCATATCCTACACTCGGGGCGACCACGGTACATCATGGACCATAAATACACATGTCTAGAAACTTTGAAAAATCATATCTCGCCAAGGTATTAAATTCTGGTTCTGAAACTTTGCATAGACATTCACAGCATACCTGAGAACCCAATGAACACAGCTGCAGACATATCCTACACTCGGGGCGACCACGGTACATCATGGACCATAAATACACATGTGAAGATACTTTGAAAAATCATATCTCGCCAAGGTGTTAAATTCTGGTTCTGAAACTTTGCATAGACATTCACAGCATACCTGAGAACCTAATGAACACAGCTGCAGGCATATCCTACACTCGGGGCGACCACGGTACATCATGGACCATAAATACACATGTCTAGAAACTTTGAAAAATCATATCTCGCCAAGGTATTAAATTCTGGTTCTGAAACTTTGCATAGACATTCACAGCATACCTGAGAACCCAATGAACACAGCTGCAGGCATATCCTACACTCGGGGCGACCACGGTACATCATGGACCATAAATTCACATGTCTAGAAACTTTGAAAAATCATATCTCGCCAAGGTATTAAATTCTGGTTCTGAAACTTTGCATAGACATTCACAGCATACCTGAGAACCTAATGAACACAGCCGCAGGCATATCCTACACTCGGGGCGACCACGGTACATCATGGACCATAAATACACATGTGAAGATAGTTTGAAAAATCATATCTCGCCAAGGTGTTAAATTCTGGTTCTGAAACTTTGCATAGACATTCACAGCATACCTGAGAACCTAATGAACACAGCCGCAGGCATATCCTACACTCGGGGCGACCACGGTACATCATGGACCATAAATACACATGTGAAGATAGTTTGAAAAATCATATCTCGCCAAGGTGTTAAATTCTGGTTCTGAAACTTTGCATAGACATTCACAGCATACCTGAGAACCTAATGAACACAGCTGCAGGCATATCCTACACTCGGGGCGACCACGGTACATCATGGACCATAAATACACATGTCTAGAAACTTTGAAAAATCATATCTCGCCAAGATATTAAATTCTGGTTCTGAAACTTTGCATAGACATTCACAGCATACCTGAGAACCTAATGAACACAGCCGCAGGCATATCCTACACTCGGGGCGACCACGGTACATCATGGACCATAAATACACATGTGAAGATACTTTGAAAAATCATATCTCGCCAAGGTGTTAAATTCTGGTTCGGAAACTTTGCATAGACATTCACAGCACACCTGAGAACCTAATGAACACAGCTGCAGGCATATCCTACACTCGGGGCGACCACGGTACATCATGGACCATAAATACACATGTCTAGAAACTTTGAAAAATCATATCTCGCCAAGGTATTAAATTCTGGTTCTGAAACTCTGCATAGACATTCACAGCATACCTGAGAACCTAATGAACACAGCCGCAGGCATATCCTACACTCGGGGCGACCACGGTACATCATGGACCATAAATACACATGTGAAGATACTTTGAAAAATCATATCTCGCCAAGGTGTTAAATTCTGGTTCGGAAACTTTGCATAGACATTCACAGCACACCTGAGAACCTAATGAACACAGCTGCAGGCATATCCTACACTCGGGGCGACGACGGTACATCATGGACCATAAATACACATGTCTAGAAACTTTGAAAAATCATATCTCGCCAAGGTGTTAAATTCTGGTTCTGAAACTTTGCATAGACATTCACAGCATACCTGAGAACCCAATGAACACAGCTGCAGGCATATCCTACACTCGGGGCGACCACGGTACATCATGGACCATAAATACACATGTCTAGAAACTTTGAAAAATCATATCTCGCCAAGGTGTTAAATTCTGGTTCGGAAACTTTGCATAGACATTCACAGCATACCTGAGAACCTAATGAACACAGCTGCAGGCATATCCTACACTCGGGGCGACCACGGTACATCATGGACCATAAATACACATATGTATTATGACTCTAGAAACTTTGAAAAATCATATCTCGCCAAGGTATTAAATTCTGGTTCGGAAACTTTGCATAGACATTCACAGCATACCTGAGAACCTAATGAACACAGCCGCAGGCATATCCTACACTCGGGGCGACCACGGTACATCATGGACCAAAAATACACATATGTATTATGACTCTAGAAACTTTGAAAAATCATATCTCGCCAATGTATTAAATTCTGGTTCGGAAACTTTGCATAGACATTCACAGCATACCTGAGAACCTAATGAACACAGCTGCAGGCATATCCTAAACTCGGGGCGACCACGGTACATCATGGACCATAAATACACATGTCTAGAAACTTTGAAAAATCATATCTCGCCAAGGTGTTAAATTCTGGTTCTGAAACTTTGCATAGACATTCACAGCATACCTGAGAACCTAATGAACACAGCCGCAGGCATATCCTACACTCGGGGCGACCACGGTACATCATGGACCATAAATACACATATGTATTATGACTCTAGAAACTTTGAAAAATCATATCTCGCCAAGGTATTAAATTCTGGTTCTGGAACTTTGCATAGACATTCACAGCATACCTGAGAACCTAATGAACACAGCTGCAGGCATATCCTAAACTCGGGGCGACCACGGTACATCATGGACCATAAATACACATGTCTAGAAACTTTGAAAAATCATATCTCGCCAAGGTATTAAATTCTGGCTCCGCGACACTTCGCCACCAGACATTTCGCCACTAAGACAGTTCGTCACGTTTTCATTTTTCGATCCTACGACAGTTCGCCACCAGACGTTTAGTTACTGCGACAGTTCGTCACGCGACATTTAGCCACCGTGACCTTTCGCCAACAAGACAGTTCGTCAACCAGACAGTTCGCCACCAAGACAGTTCGGCATAAATTTGCTAAAAAATTGTTGAAATGGTCAAACGGAGAGTGTTTCTTCCCGTGATCCCACACGAAGGATTTACCATGAGATAAATGGAAAATTGAAGTAAATTGTAGGATATTCTGAAGACAGACGACATCTGAAAGTGATTGAGAATAGACCGGTTCCTCAAAGACATCGATCAAGGGGTTGAATTGCTTCCGGGCTCTTCGAGCAGCCCATCTAGGTCACTGAGCACCAACTCAACCCAGAACTCGTTGCTTTATTTATCGTTGTTATTGAATTTTATTGGTCAGACGTTGTCCGAATTAAAGGCGCGTTGTTTACGGAGGTGGCGGTATCGAAATATCGCGGTGTCGAAATGGCGCGGTGGCGAACTGTCTTAGTGTCGAAATATCGCGGTGTCGATTTGTCTGGTGGCGAAACGTCTTGTGGCGAAACGTCTAGTGTCGAAATGAAACGGTTGCTAATTGTCTGGTCACGTAATGTCTCGGTGGCGAACTGTCTTAGTGTCGAAAAATGAACACGTGACGAACTGTCTTGGTGGCGAAATGTCTGGTGGCGAAGTGTCGCGGAGCCTAAATTCTGGTTCGGAAACTTTGCATAGACATTCACAGCATACCTGAGAACCTAATGAACACAGCCGCAGGCATATCCTACACTCGGGGCGACCACGGTACATCATGGACCATAAATACACATATGTATTATGACTCTAGAAACTTTGAAAAATCATATCTCGCCAAGGTATTAAATTCTGGTTCTGGAACTTTGCATAGACATTCACAGCATACCTGAGAACCTAATGAACACAACTGCAGGCATATCCTACACTCGGGGCGACCACGGTACATCATGGACCATAAATACACATGTCTAGAAACTTTGAAAAATCATATCTCGCCAAGGTGTTAAATTCTGGTTCTGAAACTTTGCATAGACATTCACAGCATACCTGAGAACCTAATGAACACAACTGCAGGCATATCCTACACTCGGGGCGACCACGGTACATCATGGACCATAAATACACATATGTATTATGACTCTAGAAACTTTGAAAAATCATATCTCGCCAAGGTATTAAATTCTGGTTCTGGAACTTTGCATAGACATTCACAGCATACCTGAGAACCTAATGAACACAACTGCAGGCATATCCTACACTCGGGGCGACCACGGTACATCATGGACCATAAATACACATGTCTAGAAACTTTGAAAAATCATATCTCGCCAAGGTGTTAAATTCTGGTTCTGAAACTTTGCATAGACATTCACAGCATACCTGAGAACCTAATGAACACAACTGCAGGCATATCCTACACTCGGGGCGACCACGGTACATCATGGACCATAAATACACATGTCTAGAAACTTTGAAAAATCATATCTCGCCAAGGTGTTAAATTCTGGTTCTGAAACTCTGCATAGACATTCACAGCATACCTGAGAACCTAATGAACACAGCCGCAGGCATATCCTACACTCGGGGCGACCACGGTACATCATGGACCATAAATACACATGTGAAGATACTTTGAAAAATCATATCTCGCCAAGGTGTTAAATTCTGGTTCTGAAACTTTGCATAGACATTCACAGCATACCTGAGAACCTAATGAACACAGCCGCAGGCATATCCTACACTCGGGGCGACCACGGTACATCATGGACCATAAATACACATGTGAAGATACTTTGAAAAATCATATCTCGCCAAGGTGTTAAATTCTGGTTCTGAAACTTTGCATAGACATTCACAGCATACCTGAGAACCCAATGAACACAGCTGCAGGCATATCCTACACTCGGGGCGACCACGGTACATCATGGACCATAAATACACATGTGAAGATACTTTGAAAAATCATATCTCGCCAAGGTGTTAAATTCTGGTTCTGAAACTTTGCATAGACATTCACAGCATACCTGAGAACCTAATGAACACAGCTGCAGGCATATCCTACACTCGGGGCGACCACGGTACATCATGGACCATAAATACACATGTCTAGAAACTTTGAAAAATCATATCTCGCCAAGGTATTAAATTCTGGTTCTGAAACTTTGCATAGACATTCACAGCATACCTGAGAACCCAATGAACACAGCTGCAGGCATATCCTACACTCGGGGCGACCACGGTACATCATGGACCATAAATACACATGTCTAGAAACTTTGAAAAATCATATCTCGCCAAGGTATTAAATTCTGGTTCTGAAACTTTGCATAGACATTCACAGCATACCTGAGAACCTAATGAACACAGCTGCAGGCATATCCTACACTCGGGGCGACCACGGTACATCATGGACCATAAATACACATGTCTAGAAACTTTGAAAAATCATATCTCGCCAAGGTATTAAATTCTGGTTCTGAAACTTTGCATAGACATTCACAGCATACCTGAGAACCTAATGAACACAGCTGCAGGCATATCCTACACTCGGGGCGACCACGGTACATCATGGACCATAAATACACATGTCTAGAAACTTTGAAAAATCATATCTCGCCAAGGTGTTAAATTCTGGTTCGGAAACTTTGCATAGACATTCACAGCATACCTGAGAACCTAATGAACACAGCTGCAGGCATATCCTACACTCGGGGCGACCACGGTACATCATGGACCATAAATACACATGTCTAGAAACTTTGAAAAATCATATCTCGCCAAGGTATTAAATTCTGGTTCTGAAACTTTGCATAGACATTCACAGCATACCTGAGAACCTAATGAACACAGCTGCAGGCATATCCTACACTCGGGGCGACCACGGTACATCATGGACCATAAATACACATGTCTAGAAACTTTGAAAAATCATATCTCGCCAAGGTATTAAATTCTGGTTCTGAAACTTTGCATAGACATTCACAGCATACCTGAGAACCTAATGAACACAGCTGCAGGCATATCCTACACTCGGGGCGACCACGGTACATCATGGACCATAATTACACATGTCTAGAAACTTTGAAAAATCATATCTCGCCAAGGTGTTAAATTCTGGTTCTGAAACTTTGCATAGACATTCACAGCATACCTGAGAACCTAATGAACACAACTGCAGGCATATCCTACACTCGGGGCGACCACGGTACATCATGGACCATAAATACACATGTCTAGAAACTTTGAAAAATCATATCTCGCCAAGGTATTAAATTCTGGTTCTGAAACTTTGCATAGACATTCACAGCATACCTGAGAACCTAATGAACACAACTGCAGGCATATCCTACACTCGGGGCGACCACGGTACATCATGGACCATAAATACACATGTCTAGAAACTTTGAAAAATCATATCTCGCCAAGGTATTAAATTCTGGTTCTGAAACTTTGCATAGACATTCACAGCATACCTGAGAACCTAATGAACACAGCTGCAGGCATATCCTACACTCGGGGCGACCACGGTACATCATGGACCATAATTACACATGTCTAGAAACTTTGAAAAATCATATCTCGCCAAGGTGTTAAATTCTGGTTCTGAAACTTTGCATAGACATTCACAGCATACCTGAGAACCTAATGAACACAACTGCAGGCATATCCTACACTCGGGGCGACCACGGTACATCATGGACCATAAATACACATGTCTAGAAACTTTGAAAAATCATATCTCGCCAAGGTATTAAATTCTGGTTCTGAAACTTTGCATAGACATTCACAGCATACCTGAGAACCTAATGAACACAACTGCAGGCATATCCTACACTCGGGGCGACCACGGTACATCATGGACCATAAATACACATGTCTAGAAACTTTGAAAAATCATATCTCGCCAAGGTGTTAAATTCTGGTTCTGAAACTTTGCATAGACATTCACAGCATACCTGAGAACCTAATGAACACAGCTGCAGGCATATCCTACACTCGGGGCGACCACGGTACATCATGGACCATAATTACACATGTCTAGAAACTTTGAAAAATCATATCTCGCCAAGGTATTAAATTCTGGTTCTGAAACTTTGCATAGACATTCACAGCATACCTGAGAACCTAATGAACACAACTGCAGGCATATCCTACACTCGGGGCGACCACGGTACATCATGGACCATAAATACACATGTCTAGAAACTTTGAAAAATCATATCTCGCCAAGGTATTAAATTCTGGTTCTGAAACTTTGCATAGACATTCACAGCATACCTGAGAACCTAATGAACACAGCTGCAGGCATATCCTACACTCGGGGCGACCACGGTACATCATGGACCATAATTACACATGTCTAGAAACTTTGAAAAATCATATCTCGCCAAGGTGTTAAATTCTGGTTCTGAAACTTTGCATAGACATTCACAGCATACCTGAGAACCTAATGAACACAACTGCAGGCATATCCTACACTCGGGGCGACCACGGTACATCATGGACCATAAATACACATGTCTAGAAACTTTGAAAAATCATATCTCGCCAAGGTATTAAATTCTGGTTCTGAAACTTTGCATAGACATTCACAGCATACCTGAGAACCTAATGAACACAACTGCAGGCATATCCTACACTCGGGGCGACCACGGTACATCATGGACCATAAATACACATGTCTAGAAACTTTGAAAAATCATATCTCGCCAAGGTGTTAAATTCTGGTTCTGAAACTTTGCATAGACATTCACAGCATACCTGAGAACCTAATGAACACAGCTGCAGGCATATCCTACACTCGGGGCGACCACGGTACATCATGGACCATAATTACACATGTCTAGAAACTTTGAAAAATCATATCTCGCCAAGGTATTAAATTCTGGTTCTGAAACTTTGCATAGACATTCACAGCATACCTGAGAACCTAATGAACACAACTGCAGGCATATCCTACACTCGGGGCGACCACGGTACATCATGGACCATAAATACACATGTCTAGAAACTTTGAAAAATCATATCTCGCCAAGGTATTAAATTCTGGTTCTGAAACTTTGCATAGACATTCACAGCATACCTGAGAACCTAATGAACACAGCTGCAGGCATATCCTACACTCGGGGCGACCACGGTACATCATGGACCATAATTACACATGTCTAGAAACTTTGAAAAATCATATCTCGCCAAGGTGTTAAATTCTGGTTCTGAAACTTTGCATAGACATTCACAGCATACCTGAGAACCTAATGAACACAACTGCAGGCATATCCTACACTCGGGGCGACCACGGTACATCATGGACCATAAATACACATGTCTAGAAACTTTGAAAAATCATATCTCGCCAAGGTATTAAATTCTGGTTCTGAAACTTTGCATAGACATTCACAGCATACCTGAGAACCTAATGAACACAGCTGCAGGCATATCCTACACTCGGGGCGACCACGGTACATCATGGACCATAAATACACATGTCTAGAAACTTTGAAAAATCATATCTCGCCAAGGTGTTAAATTCTGGTTCTGAAACTTTGCATAGACATTCACAGCATACCTGAGAACCTAATGAACACAGCTGCAGGCATATCCTACACTCGGGGCGACCACGGTACATCATGGACCATAAATACACATGTCTAGAAACTTTGAAAAATCATATCTCGCCAAGGTATTAAATTCTGGTTCGGAAACTTTGCATAGACATTCACAGCACACCTGAGAACCTAATGAACACAGCTGCAGGCATATCCTACACTCGGGGCGACCACGGTACATCATGGACCATAAATACACATGTCTAGAAACTTTGAAAAATCATATCTCGCCAAGGTATTAAATTCTGGTTCTGAAACTTTGCATAGACATTCACAGCATACCTGAGAACCTAATGAACACAACTGCAGGCATATCCTACACTCGGGGCGACCACGGTACATCATGGACCATAAATACACATGTCTAGAAACTTTGAAAAATCATATCTCGCCAAGGTGTTAAATTCTGGTTCTGAAACTTTGCATAGACATTCACAGCACACCTGAGAACCTAATGAACACAGCTGCAGGCATATCCTACACTCGGGGCGACCACGGTACATCATGGACCATAAATACACATGTCTAGAAACTTTGAAAAATCATATCTCGCCAAGGTGTTAAATTCTGGTTCTGAAACTTTGCATAGACATTCACAGCATACCTGAGAACCTAATGAACACAGCTGCAGGCATATCCTACACTCGGGGCGACCACGGTACATCATGGACCATAAATACACATGTCTAGAAACTTTGAAAAATCATATCTCGCCAAGGTATTAAATTCTGGTTCTGAAACTTTGCATAGACATTCACAGCATACCTGAGAACCTAATGAACACAGCCGCAGGCATATCCTACACTCGGGGCGACCACGGTACATCATGGACCATAAATACACATGTCTAGAAACTTTGAAAAATCATATCTCGCCAAGGTGTTAAATTCTGGTTCTGAAACTTTGCATAGACATTCACAGCATACCTGAGAACCTAATGAACACAGCCGCAGGCATATCCTACACTCGGGGCGACCACGGTACATCATGGACCATAAATACACATGTCTAGAAACTTTGAAAAATCATATCTCGCCAAGGTGTTAAATTCTGGTTCTGAAACTTTGCATAGACATTCACAGCAAACCTGAGAACCTAATGAACACAGCTGCAGGCATATCCTACACTCGGGGCGACCACGGTACATCATGGACCATAAATACACATGTCTAGAAACTTTGAAAAATCATATCTCGCCAAGGTATTAAATTCTGGTTCTGAAACTTTGCTTAGACATTCACAGCAAACCTGAGAACCTAATGAACACAGCTGCAGGCATATCCTACACTCGGGGCGACCACGGTACATCATGGACCATAAATACACATGTCTAGAAACTTTGAAAAATCATATCTCGCCAAGGTATTAAATTCTGGTTCGGAAACTTTGCATAGACATTCACAGCACACCTGAGAACCTAATGAACACATCTGCAGGCATATCCTACACTCGGGGCGACCACGGTACATCATGGACCATAAATACACATATGTATTATGACTCTAGAAACTTTGAAAAATCATATCTCGCCAAGGTATTAAATTCTGGTTCTGAAACTTTGCATAGACTTTCACAGCATACCTGAGAACCTAATGAACACAACGGCAGGCATATCCTACACTCGGGGCGACCACGGTACATCATGGACCATAAATACACATGTCTAGAAACTTTGAAAAATCATATCTCGCCAAGGTGTTAAATTCTGGTTCTGAAACTTTGCATAGCCATTCACAGCACACCTGAGAACCTAATGAACACAACTGCAGGCATATCCTACACTCGGGGCGACCACGGTACATCATGGACCATAAATACACATGTGAAGAAACTTTGAAAAATCATATCTCGCCAAGGTGTTAAATTCTGGTTCTGAAACTTTGCATAGACATTCACAGCATACCTGAGAACCTAATGAACACAACTGCAGGCATATCCTACACTCGGGGCGACCACGGTACATCATGGACCATAAATACACATGTGAAGAAACTTTGAAAAATCATATCTCGCCAAGGTGTTAAATTCTGGTTCTGAAACTTTGCATAGACTTTCACAGCATACCTGAGAACCTAATGAACACAACGGCAGGCATATCCTACACTCGGGGCGACCACGGTACATCATGGACCATAAATACACATGTCTAGAAACTTTGAAAAATCATATCTCGCCAAGGTGTTAAATTCTGGTTCTGAAACTTTGCATAGCCATTCACAGCACACCTGAGAACCTAATGAACACAACTGCAGGCATATCCTACACTCGGGGCGACCACGGTACATCATGGACCATAAATACACATGTGAAGAAACTTTGAAAAATCATATCTCGCCAAGGTGTTAAATTCTGGTTCTGAAACTTTGCATAGACATTCACAGCATACCTGAGAACCTAATGAACACAACTGCAGGCATATCCTACACTCGGGGCGACCACGGTACATCATGGACCATAAATACACATATGTATTATGACTCTAGAAACTTTGAAAAATCATATCTCGCCAAGGTGTTAAATTCTGGTTCTGAAACTTTGCATAGACATTCACAGCATACCTGAGAACCTAATGAACACAGCTGCAGGCATATCCTTCACTCGGGGCGACCACGGTACATCATGGACCATAAATACACATGTGAAGAAACTTTGAAAAATCATATCTCGCCAAGGTATTAAATTCTGGTTCTGAAACTTTGCATAGACATTCACAGCATACCTGAGAACCCAATGAACACAGCTGCAGGCATATCCTACACTCGGGGCGACCACGGTACATCATGGACCATAAATACACATGTGAAGAAACTTTGAAAAATCATATCTCGCCAAGGTGTTAAATTCTGGTTCCGAAACTTTGCATAGACATTCACAGCACACCTGAGAACCTAATGAACACAACTGCAGGCATATCCTACACTCGGGGCGACCACGGTACATCATGGACCATAAATACACATGTCTAGAAACTTTGAAAAATCATATCTCGCCAAGGTATTAAATTCTGGTTCTGAAACTTTGCATAGACATTCACAGCACACCTGAGAACCTTATGAACACAACTGCAGGCATATCCTACACTCGGGGCGACCACGGTACATCATGGACCATAAATACACATGTCTAGAAACTTTGAAAAATCATATCTCGCCAAGGTGTTAGATTCTGGTTCTGAAACTTTGCATAGACATTCACAGCATACCTGAGAACCTAATGAACACAGCCGCAGGCATATCCTACACTCGGGGCGACCACGGTACATCATGGACCATAAATACACATGTCTAGAAACTTTGAAAAATCATATCTCGCCAAGGTGTTAAATTCTGGTTCTGAAACTTTGCATAGACATTCACAGCATACCTGAGAACCTAATGAACACAACTGCAGGCATATCCTACACTCGGGGCGACCACGGTACATCATGGACCATAAATACACATGTCTAGAAACTTTGAAAAATCATATCTCGCCAAGGTGTTAAATTCTGGTTCTGAAACTTCGCATAGACATTCACAGCACACCTGAGAACCTAATGAACACAACTGCAGGCATATCCTACACTCGGGGCGACCACGGTACATCATGGACCATAAATACACATGTCTAGAAACTTTGAAAAATCATATCTCGCCAAGGTGTTAAATTCTGGTTCTGAAACTTTGCATAGCCATTCACAGCACACCTGAGAACCTAATGAACACAACTGCAGGCATATCCTACACTCGGGGCGACCACGGTACATCATGGACCATAAATACACATGTGAAGATACTTTGAAAAATCATATCTCGCCAAGGTGTTAGATTCTGGTTCTGAAACTTTGCATAGACATTCACAGCATACCTGAGAACCTAATGAACACAGCCGCAGGCATATCCTACACTCGGGGCGACCACGGTACATCATGGACCATAAATACACATGTCTAGAAACTTTGAAAAATCATATCTCGCCAAGGTGTTAAATTCTGGTTCTGAAACTTTGCATAGACATTCACAGCATACCTGAGAACCTAATGAACACAACTGCAGGCATATCCTACACTCGGGGCGACCACGGTACATCATGGACCATAAATACACATGTCTAGAAACTTTGAAAAATCATATCTCGCCAAGGTGTTAAATTCTGGTTCTGAAACTTCGCATAGACATTCACAGCACACCTGAGAACCTAATGAACACAACTGCAGGCATATCCTACACTCGGGGCGACCACGGTACATCATGGACCATAAATACACATGTCTAGAAACTTTGAAAAATCATATCTCGCCAAGGTGTTAAATTCTGGTTCTGAAACTTTGCATAGCCATTCACAGCACACCTGAGAACCTAATGAACACAACTGCAGGCATATCCTACACTCGGGGCGACCACGGTACATCATGGACCATAAATACACATGTCTAGAAACTTTGAAAAATCATATCTCGCCAAGGTATTAAATTCTGGTTCTGAAACTTTGCATAGACATTCACAGCACACCTGAGAACCTTATGAACACAACTGCAGGCATATCCTACACTCGGGGCGACCACGGTACATCATGGACCATAAATACACATGTCTAGAAACTTTGAAAAATCATATCTCGCCAAGGTGTTAGATTCTGGTTCTGAAACTTTGCATAGACATTCACAGCATACCTGAGAACCTAATGAACACAGCCGCAGGCATATCCTACACTCGGGGCGACCACGGTACATCATGGACCATAAATACACATGTCTAGAAACTTTGAAAAATCATATCTCGCCAAGGTGTTAAATTCTGGTTCTGAAACTTTGCATAGACATTCACAGCATACCTGAGAACCTAATGAACACAACTGCAGGCATATCCTACACTCGGGGCGACCACGGTACATCATGGACCATAAATACACATGTCTAGAAACTTTGAAAAATCATATCTCGCCAAGGTGTTAAATTCTGGTTCTGAAACTTCGCATAGACATTCACAGCACACCTGAGAACCTAATGAACACAACTGCAGGCATATCCTACACTCGGGGCGACCACGGTACATCATGGACCATAAATACACATGTCTAGAAACTTTGAAAAATCATATCTCGCCAAGGTGTTAAATTCTGGTTCTGAAACTTTGCATAGCCATTCACAGCACACCTGAGAACCTAATGAACACAACTGCAGGCATATCCTACACTCGGGGCGACCACGGTACATCATGGACCATAAATACACATGTCTAGAAACTTTGAAAAATCATATCTCGCCAAGGTGTTAAATTCTGGTTCTGAAACTTTGCATAGCCATTCACAGCACACCTGAGAACCCAATGAACACAGCCGCAGGCATATCCTACACTCGGGGCGACCACGGTACATCATGGACCATAAATACACATGTCTAGAAACTTTGAAAAATCATATCTCGCCAAGGTGTTAGATTCTGGTTCTGAAACTTTGCATAGACATTCACAGCATACCTGAGAACCTAATGAACACAACGGCAGGCATATCCTACACTCGGGGCGACCACGGTACATCATGGACCATAAATACACATGTCTAGAAACTTTGAAAAATCATATCTCGCCAAGGTGTTAAATTCTGGTTCTGAAACTTTGCATAGCCATTCACAGCACACCTGAGAACCTAATGAACACAGCCGCAGGCATATCCTACACTCGGGGCGACCACGGTACATCATGGACCATAAATACACATGTCTAGAAACTTTGAAAAATCATATCTCGCCAAGGTGTTAAATTCTGGTTCTGAAACTTTGCATAGACATTCACAGCATACCTGAGAACCTAATGAACACAACTGCAGGCATATCCTACACTCGGGGCGACCACGGTACATCATGGACCATAAATACACATGTCTAGAAACTTTGAAAAATCATATCTCGCCAAGGTGTTAAATTCTGGTTCTGAAACTTCGCATAGACATTCACAGCACACCTGAGAACCTAATGAACACAACTGCAGGCATATCCTACACTCGGGGCGACCACGGTACATCATGGACCATAAATACACATGTCTAGAAACTTTGAAAAATCATATCTCGCCAAGGTGTTAAATTCTGGTTCTGAAACTTTGCATAGCCATTCACAGCACACCTGAGAACCTAATGAACACAACTGCAGGCATATCCTACACTCGGGGCGACCACGGTACATCATGGACCATAAATACACATGTGAAGATACTTTGAAAAATCATATCTCGCCAAGGTGTTAGATTCTGGTTCTGAAACTTTGCATAGACATTCACAGCATACCTGAGAACCTAATGAACACAGCCGCAGGCATATCCTACACTCGGGGCGACCACGGTACATCATGGACCATAAATACACATGTCTAGAAACTTTGAAAAATCATATCTCGCCAAGGTGTTAAATTCTGGTTCTGAAACTTTGCATAGCCATTCACAGCACACCTGAGAACCTAATGAACACAACTGCAGGCATATCCTACACTCGGGGCGACCACGGTACATCATGGACCATAAATACACATGTCTAGAAACTTTGAAAAATCATATCTCGCCAAGGTGTTAAATTCTGGTTCTGAAACTTTGCATAGCCATTCACAGCACACCTGAGAACCCAATGAACACAGCCGCAGGCATATCCTACACTCGGGGCGACCACGGTACATCATGGACCATAAATACACATGTCTAGAAACTTTGAAAAATCATATCTCGCCAAGGTGTTAGATTCTGGTTCTGAAACTTTGCATAGACATTCACAGCATACCTGAGAACCTAATGAACACAACGGCAGGCATATCCTACACTCGGGGCGACCACGGTACATCATGGACCATAAATACACATGTCTAGAAACTTTGAAAAATCATATCTCGCCAAGGTGTTAAATTCTGGTTCTGAAACTTTGCATAGCCATTCACAGCACACCTGAGAACCTAATGAACACAACTGCAGGCATATCCTACACTCGGGGCGACCACGGTACATCATGGACCATAAATACACATGTGAAGAAACTTTGAAAAATCATATCTCGCCAAGGTGTTAAATTCTGGTTCTGAAACTTTGCATAGACATTCACAGCATACCTGAGAACGTAATGAACACAACTGCAGGCATATCCTACACTCGGGGCGACCACGGTACATCATGGACCATAAATACACATATGTATTATGACTCTAGAAACTTTGAAAAATCATATCTCGCCAAGGTGTTAAATTCTGGTTCTGAAACTTTGCATAGACATTCACAGCATACCTGAGAACCTAATGAACACAGCCGCAGGCATATCCTACACTCGGGGCGACCACGGTACATCATGGACCATAAATACACATATGTATTATGACTCTAGAAACTTTGAAAAATCATATCTCGCCAAGGTATTAAATTCTGGTTCTGAAACTTTGCATAGACATTCACAGCATACCTGAGAACCTAATGAACACAGCCGCAGGCATATCCTACACTCGGGGCGACCACGGTACATCATGGACCATAAATACACATGTGAAGAAACTTTGAAAAATCATATCTCGCCAAGGTGTTAAATTCTGGTTCTGAAACTTTGCATAGACATTCACAGCATACCTGAGAACGTAATGAACACAACTGCAGGCATATCCTACACTCGGGGCGACCACGGTACATCATGGACCATAAATACACATATGTATTATGACTCTAGAAACTTTGAAAAATCATATCTCGCCAAGGTGTTAAATTCTGGTTCTGAAACTTTGCATAGACATTCACAGCATACCTGAGAACGTAATGAACACAGCCGCAGGCATATCCTACACTCGGGGCGACCACGGTACATCATGGACCATAAATACACATGTGAAGAAACTTTGAAAAATCATATCTCGCCAAGGTGTTAAATTCTGGTTCTGAAACTTCGCATAGCCATTCACAGCACACCTGAGAACCTAATGAACACAACTGCAGGCATATCCTACACTCGGGGCGACCACGGTACATCATGGACCATAAATACACATATGTATTATGACTCTAGAAACTTTGAAAAATCATATCTCGCCAAGGTATTAAATTCTGGTTCTGAAACTTTGCATAGACATTCACAGCATACCTGAGAACCTAATGAACACAGCCGCAGGCATATCCTACACTCGGGGCGACCACGGTACATCATGGACCATAAATACACATGTGAAGAAACTTTGAAAAATCATATCTCGCCAAGGTGTTAAATTCTGGTTCTGAAACTTTGCATAGACATTCACAGCATACCTGAGAACGTAATGAACACAGCCGCAGGCATATCCTACACTCGGGGCGACCACGGTACATCATGGACCATAAATACACATGTGAAGAAACTTTGAAAAATCATATCTCGCCAAGGTATTAAATTCTGGTTCTGAAACTTTGCATAGACATTCACAGCATACCTGAGAACCTAATGAACACAGCCGCAGGCATATCCTACACTCGGGGCGACCACGGTACATCATGGACCATAAATACACATGTGAAGAAACTTTGAAAAATCATATCTCGCCAAGGTGTTAAATTCTGGTTCTGAAACTTTGCATAGACATTCACAGCATACCTGAGAACGTAATGAACACAGCCGCAGGCATATCCTACACTCGGGGCGACCACGGTACATCATGGACCATAAATACACATGTGAAGAAACTTTGAAAAATCATATCTCGCCAAGGTATTAAATTCTGGTTCTGAAACTTTGCATAGACATTCACAGCATACCTGAGAACCTAATGAACACAGCCGCAGGCATATCCTACACTCGGGGCGACCACGGTACATCATGGACCATAAATACACATGTGAAGAAACTTTGAAAAATCATATCTCGCCAAGGTGTTAAATTCTGGTTCTGAAACTTTGCATAGACATTCACAGCATACCTGAGAACGTAATGAACACAACTGCAGGCATATCCTACACTCGGGGCGACCACGGTACATCATGGACCATAAATACACATGTGAAGAAACTTTGAAAAATCATATCTCGCCAAGGTGTTAAATTCTGGTTCTGAAACTTTGCATAGCCATTCACAGCACACCTGAGAACCTAATGAACACAGCCGCAGGCATATCCTACACTCGGGGCGACCACGGTACATCATGGACCATAAATACACATGTCTAGAAACTTTGAAAAATCATATCTCGCCAAGGTGTTAAATTCTGGTTCTGAAACTTTGCATAGCCATTCACAGCACACCTGAGAACCTAATGAACACAGCCGCAGGCATATCCTACACTCGGGGCGACCACGGTACATCATGGACCATAAATACACATGTCTAGAAACTTTGAAAAATCATATCTCGCCAAGGTGTTAAATTCTGGTTCTGAAACTTTGCATAGACATTCACAGCATACCTGAGAACCTAATGAACACAGCTGCAGGCATATCCTACACTCGGGGCGACCACGGTACATCATGGACCATAAATACACATGTCTAGAAACTTTGAAAAATCATATCTCGCCAAGGTGTTAAATTCTGGTTCTGAAACTTTGCATAGCCATTCACAGCATACCTGAGAACCTAATGAACACAACGGCAGGCATATCCTACACTCGGGGCGACCACGGTACATCATGGACCATAAATACACATGTGAAGAAACTTTGAAAAATCATATCTCGCCAAGGTGTTAAATTCTGGTTCTGAAACTTTGCATAGCCATTCACAGCACACCTGAGAACCTAATGAACACAGCCGCAGGCATATCCTACACTCGGGGCGACCACGGTACATCATGGACCATAAATACACATGTCTAGAAACTTTGAAAAATCATATCTCGCCAAGGTGTTAAATTCTGGTTCTGAAACTTTGCATAGACATTCACAGCATACCTGAGAACCTAATGAACACAACTGCAGGCATATCCTACACTCGGGGCGACCACGGTACATCATGGACCATAAATACACATGTCTAGAAACTTTGAA
The DNA here is from genome assembly GCA_963932285.1 of Caenorhabditis macrosperma. Lineage (NCBI taxonomy): Eukaryota > Metazoa > Nematoda > Chromadorea > Rhabditida > Rhabditidae > Caenorhabditis > Caenorhabditis macrosperma. The sequence continues at coordinate 14,571,216 of OZ010622.1, forward strand.
AAATCATATCTCGCCAAGGTATTAAATTCTGGTTCTGAAACTTTGCATAGACATTCACAGCACACCTGAGAACCTTATGAACACAACTGCAGGCATATCCTACACTCGGGGCGACCACGGTACATCATGGACCATAAATACACATGTCTAGAAACTTTGAAAAATCATATCTCGCCAAGGTGTTAGATTCTGGTTCTGAAACTTTGCATAGACATTCACAGCATACCTGAGAACCTAATGAACACAGCCGCAGGCATATCCTACACTCGGGGCGACCACGGTACATCATGGACCATAAATACACATGTCTAGAAACTTTGAAAAATCATATCTCGCCAAGGTGTTAAATTCTGGTTCTGAAACTTTGCATAGACATTCACAGCATACCTGAGAACCTAATGAACACAACTGCAGGCATATCCTACACTCGGGGCGACCACGGTACATCATGGACCATAAATACACATGTCTAGAAACTTTGAAAAATCATATCTCGCCAAGGTGTTAAATTCTGGTTCTGAAACTTCGCATAGACATTCACAGCACACCTGAGAACCTAATGAACACAACTGCAGGCATATCCTACACTCGGGGCGACCACGGTACATCATGGACCATAAATACACATGTCTAGAAACTTTGAAAAATCATATCTCGCCAAGGTATTAAATTCTGGTTCTGAAACTTTGCATAGACATTCACAGCACACCTGAGAACCTAATGAACACAGCCGCAGGCATATCCTACACTCGGGGCGACCACGGTACATCATGGACCATAAATACACATGTCTAGAAACTTTGAAAAATCATATCTCGCCAAGGTGTTAAATTCTGGTTCTGAAACTTTGCATAGACATTCACAGCACACCTGAGAACCTAATGAACACAACTGCAGGCATATCCTACACTCGGGGCGACCACGGTACATCATGGACCATAAATACACATGTCTAGAAACTTTGAAAAATCATATCTCGCCAAGGTGTTAAATTCTGGTTCTGAAACTTTGCATAGCCATTCACAGCACACCTGAGAACCTAATGAACACAACTGCAGGCATATCCTACACTCGGGGCGACCACGGTACATCATGGACCATAAATACACATGTCTAGAAACTTTGAAAAATCATATCTCGCCAAGGTATTAAATTCTGGTTCTGAAACTTTGCATAGACATTCACAGCACACCTGAGAACCTAATGAACACAACTGCAGGCATATCCTACACTCGGGGCGACCACGGTACATCATGGACCATAAATACACATGTCTAGAAACTTTGAAAAATCATATCTCGCCAAGGTGTTAAATTCTGGTTCTGAAACTTTGCATAGACATTCACAGCATACCTGAGAACCTAGTGAACACAACTGCAGGCATATCCTACACTCGGGGCGACCACGGTACATCATGGACCATAAATACATATGTCTAGAAACTTTGAAAAATCATATCTCGCCAAGGTGTTAAATTCTGGTTCTGAAACTTTGCATAGCCATTCACAGCACACCTGAGAACCTAATGAACACAACTGCAGGCATATCCTACACTCGGGGCGACCACGGTACATCATGGACCATAAATACACATGTCTAGAAACTTTGAAAAATCATATCTCGCCAAGGTGTTAGATTCTGGTTCTGAAACTTTGCATAGACATTCACAGCATACCTGAGAACCTAATGAACACAGCCGCAGGCATATCCTACACTCGGGGCGACCACGGTACATCATGGACCATAAATACACATGTCTAGAAACTTTGAAAAATCATATCTCGCCAAGGTGTTAAATTCTGGTTCTGAAACTTTGCATAGACATTCACAGCATACCTGAGAACCTAATGAACACAGCCGCAGGCATATCCTACACTCGGGGCGACCACGGTACATCATGGACCATAAATACACATGTCTAGAAACTTTGAAAAATCATATCTCGCCAAGGTGTTAAATTCTGGTTCTGAAACTTTGCATAGACATTCACAGCATACCTGAGAACCTAATGAACACAACGGCAGGCATATCCTACACTCGGGGCGACCACGGTACATCATGGACCATAAATACACATGTCTAGAAACTTTGAAAAATCATATCTCGCCAAGGTGTTAAATTCTGGTTCTGAAACTCTGCATAGCCATTCACAGCACACCTGAGAACCTAATGAACACAACTGCAGGCATATCCTACACTCGGGGCGACCACGGTACATCATGGACCATAAATACACATATGTATTATGACTCTAGAAACTTTGAAAAATCATATCTCGCCAAGGTGTTAAATTCTGGTTCTGAAACATTTTGCATAGACATTCACAGCATACCTGAGAACCTAATGAACACAGCTGCAGGCATATCCTACACTCGGGGCGACCACGGTACATCATGGACCATAAATACACATGTGAAGAAACTTTGAAAAATCATATCTCGCCAAGGTGTTAAATTCTGGTTCCGAAACTTTGCATAGACATTCACAGCACACCTGAGAACCCAATGAACACAGCTGCAGGCATATCCTACACTCGGGGCGACCACGGTACATCATGGACCATAAATACACATGTGAAGAAACTTTGAAAAATCATATCTCGCCAAGGTGTTAAATTCTGGTTCTGAAACTTTGCATAGACATTCACAGCATACCTGAGAACCCAATGAACACAGCTGCAGGCATATCCTACACTCGGGGCGACCACGGTACATCATGGACCATAAATACACATGTGAAGAAACTTTGAAAAATCATATCTCGCCAAGGTGTTAAATTCTGGTTCCGAAACTTTGCATAGACATTCACAGCACACCTGAGAACCTAATGAACACAACTGCAGGCATATCCTACACTCGGGGCGACCACGGTACATCATGGACCATAAATACACATGTCTAGAAACTTTGAAAAATCATATCTCGCCAAGGTATTAAATTCTGGTTCTGAAACTTTGCATAGACATTCACAGCACACCTGAGAACCTAATGAACACAACTGCAGGCATATCCTACACTCGGGGCGACCACGGTACATCATGGACCATAAATACACATGTCTAGAAACTTTGAAAAATCATATCTCGCCAAGGTGTTAGATTCTGGTTCTGAAACTTTGCATAGACATTCACAGCATACCTGAGAACCTAATGAACACAGCCGCAGGCATATCCTACACTCGGGGCGACCACGGTACATCATGGACCATAAATACACATGTCTAGAAACTTTGAAAAATCATATCTCGCCAAGGTGTTAAATTCTGGTTCTGAAACTTCGCATAGACATTCACAGCATACCTGAGAACCTAATGAACACAACGGCAGGCATATCCTACACTCGGGGCGACCACGGTACATCATGGACCATAAATACACATATGTATTATGACTCTAGAAACTTTGAAAAATCATATCTCGCCAAGGTATTAAATTCTGGTTCTGAAACTTTGCATAGACATTCACAGCATACCTGAGAACCTAATGAACACAACGGCAGGCATATCCTACACTCGGGGCGACCACGGTACATCATGGACCATAAATACACATGTGAAGAAACTTTGAAAAATCATATCTCGCCAAGGTATTAAATTCTGGTTCGGAAACTTTGCATAGACATTCACAGCACACCTGAGAACCTAATGAACACAGCTGCAGGCATATCCTACACTCGGGGCGACCACGGTACATCATGGACCATAAATACACATATGTATTATGACTCTAGAAACTTTGAAAAATCATATCTCGCCAAGGTGTTAAATTCTGGTTCTGAAACTTTGCATAGACATTCACAGCACACCTGAGAACCTAATGAACACAGCTGCAGGCATATCCTACACTCGGGGCGACCACGGTACATCATGGACCATAAATACACATGTCTAGAAACTTTGAAAAATCATATCTCGCCAAGGTATTAAATTCTGGTTCTGAAACTTTGCATAGACATTCACAGCATACCTGAGAACCTAATGAACACAGCTGCAGGCATATCCTACACTCGGGGCGACCACGGTACATCATGGACCATAAATACACATGTCTAGAAACTTTGAAAAATCATATCTCGCCAAGGTATTAAATTCTGGTTCTGAAACTTTGCATAGACATTCACAGCATACCTGAGAACCTAATGAACACAGCTGCAGGCATATCCTACACTCGGGGCGACCACGGTACATCATGGACCATAAATACACATGTCTAGAAACTTTGAAAAATCATATCTCGCCAAGGTGTTAAATTCTCGTTCTGAAACTTTGCATAGACATTCACAGCATACCTGAGAACCTAATGAACACAGCTGCAGGCATATCCTACATTCGGGGCGACCACGGTACATCATGGACCATAAATACACATATGTATTATGACTCTAGAAACTTTGAAAAATCATATCTCGCCAAGGTGTTAAATTCTGGTTCGGAAACTTTGCATAGACATTCACAGCACACCTGAGAACCTAATGAACACAGCTGCAGGCATATCCTACACTCGGGGCGACCACGGTACATCATGGACCATAAATACACATATGTATTATGACTCTAGAAACTTTGAAAAATCATATCTCGCCAAGGTGTTAAATTCTGGTTCTGAAACTTTGCATAGACATTCACAGCACACCTGAGAACCTAATGAACACAGCTGCAGGCATATCCTACACTCGGGGCGACCACGATACATCATGGACCATAAATACACATATGTATTATGACTCTAGAAACTTTGAAAAATCATATCTCGCCAAGGTGTTAAATTCTGGTTCGGAAACTTTGCATAGACATTCACAGCACACCTGAGAACCTAATGAACACAGCTGCAGGCATATCCTACACTCGGGGCGACCACGGTACATCATGGACCATAAATACACATATGTATTATGACTCTAGAAACTTTGAAAAATCATATCTCGCCAAGGTATTAAATTCTGGTTCGGAAACTTTGCATAGACATTCACAGCACACCTGAGAACCTAATGAACACAGCTGCAGGCATATCCTACACTCGGGGCGACCACGGTACATCATGGACCATAAATACACATGTCTAGAAACTTTGAAAAATCATATCTCGCCAAGGTATTAAATTCTGGTTCTGAAACTTTGCATAGACATTCACAGCATACCTGAGAACCTAATGAACACAACTGCAGGCATATCCTACACTCGGGACGACCACGGTACATCATGGACCATAAATACACATGTCTAGAAACTTTGAAAAATCATATCTCGCCAAGGTGTTAAATTCTCGTTCTGAAACTTTGCATAGACATTCACAGCACACCTGAGAACCTAATGAACACAGCCGCAGGCATATCCTACACTCGGGGCGACCACGGTACATCATGGACCGTAAATACACATGTCTAGAAACTTTGAAAAATCATATCTCGCCAAGGTGTTAAATTCTGGTTCTGAAACTTTGCATAGACATTCACAGCATACCTGAGAACCTAATGAACACAGCTGCAGGCATATCCTACACTCGGGGCGACCACGGTACATCATGGACCATAAATACACATGTCTAGAAACTTTGAAAAATCATATCTCGCCAAGGTATTAAATTCTGGTTCTGAAACTTTGCATAGACATTCACAGCATACCTGAGAACCTAATGAACACAGCCGCAGGCATATCCTACACTCGGGGCGACCACGGTACATCATGGACCATAAATACACATGTCTAGAAACTTTGAAAAATCATATCTCGCCAAGGTGTTAAATTCTGGTTCTGAAACTTCGCATAGACATTCACAGCAAACCTGAGAACCTAATGAACACAGCTGCAGGCATATCCTACACTCGGGGCGACCACGGTACATCATGGACCATAAATACACATGTCTAGAAACTTTGAAAAATCATATCTCGCCAAGGTATTAAATTCTGGTTCTGAAACTTTGCATAGACATTCACAGCATACCTGAGAACCTAATGAACACAGCTGCAGGCATATCCTACACTCGGGGCGACCACGGTACATCATGGACCATAAATACACATGTCTAGAAACTTTGAAAAATCATATCTCGCCAAGGTGTTAAATTCTGGTTCTGAAACTTTGCATAGACATTCACAGCATACCTGAGAACCTAATGAACACAGCTGCAGGCATATCCTACACTCGGGGCGACCACGGTACATCATGGACCATAAATACACATGTCTAGAAACTTTGAAAAATCATATCTCGCCAAGGTATTAAATTCTGGTTCTGAAACTTTGCATAGACATTCACAGCATACCTGAGAACCTAATGAACACAGCCGCAGGCATATCCTACACTCGGGGCGACCACGGTACATCATGGACCATAAATACACATGTCTAGAAACTTTGAAAAATCATATCTCGCCAAGGTGTTAAATTCTGGTTCGGAAACTTTGCATAGACATTCACAGCACACCTGAGAACCTAATGAACACAGCCGCAGGCATATCCTACACTCGGGGCGACCACGGTACATCATGGACCATAAATACACATGTCTAGAAACTTTGAAAAATCATATCTCGCCAAGGTGTTAAATTCTGGTTCTGAAACTTTGCATAGACATTCACAGCATACCTGAGAACCTAATGAACACAGCCGCAGGCATATCCTACACTCGGGGCGACCACGGTACATCATGGACCATAAATACACATATGTATTATGACTCTAGAAACTTTGAAAAATCATATCTCGCCAAGGTGTTAAATTCTGGTTCTGAAACTTTGCATAGACATTCACAGCACACCTGAGAACCTAATGAACACAGCTGCAGGCATATCCTACACTCGGGGCGACCACGGTACATCATGGACCATAAATACACATATGTATTATGACTCTAGAAACTTTGAAAAATCATATCTCGCCAAGGTGTTAAATTCTGGTTCTGAAACTTTGCATAGACATTCACAGCACACCTGAGAACCCAATGAACACAGCTGCAGGCATATCCTACACTCGGGGCGACCACGGTACATCATGGACCATAAATACACATGTCTAGAAACTTTGAAAAATCATATCTCGCCAAGGTGTTAAATTCTCGTTCTGAAACTTTGCATAGACATTCACAGCACACCTGAGAACCTAATGAACACAGCCGCAGGCATATCCTACACTCGGGGCGACCACGGTACATCATGGACCGTAAATACACATGTCTAGAAACTTTGAAAAATCATATCTCGCCAAGGTGTTAAATTCTGGTTCTGAAACTTTGCATAGACATTCACAGCATACCTGAGAACCTAATGAACACAGCTGCAGGCATATCCTACACTCGGGGCGACCACGGTACATCATGGACCATAAATACACATGTCTAGAAACTTTGAAAAATCATATCTCGCCAAGGTATTAAATTCTGGTTCTGAAACTTTGCATAGACATTCACAGCATACCTGAGAACCTAATGAACACAGCCGCAGGCATATCCTACACTCGGGGCGACCACGGTACATCATGGACCATAAATACACATGTCTAGAAACTTTGAAAAATCATATCTCGCCAAGGTGTTAAATTCTGGTTCTGAAACTTTGCATAGACATTCACAGCAAACCTGAGAACCTAATGAACACAGCTGCAGGCATATCCTACACTCGGGGCGACCACGGTACATCATGGACCATAAATACACATGTCTAGAAACTTTGAAAAATCATATCTCGCCAAGGTATTAAATTCTGGTTCTGAAACTTTGCATAGACATTCACAGCATACCTGAGAACCTAATGAACACAGCTGCAGGCATATCCTACACTCGGGGCGACCACGGTACATCATGGACCATAAATACACATGTCTAGAAACTTTGAAAAATCATATCTCGCCAAGGTGTTAAATTCTGGTTCTGAAACTTTGCATAGACATTCACAGCATACCTGAGAACCTAATGAACACAGCTGCAGGCATATCCTACACTCGGGGCGACCACGGTACATCATGGACCATAAATACACATGTCTAGAAACTTTGAAAAATCATATCTCGCCAAGGTATTAAATTCTGGTTCTGAAACTTTGCATAGACATTCACAGCATACCTGAGAACCTAATGAACACAGCCGCAGGCATATCCTACACTCGGGGCGACCACGGTACATCATGGACCATAAATACACATGTCTAGAAACTTTGAAAAATCATATCTCGCCAAGGTGTTAAATTCTGGTTCTGAAACTTTGCATAGACATTCACAGCATACCTGAGAACCTAATGAACACAGCCGCAGGCATATCCTACACTCGGGGCGACCACGGTACATCATGGACCATAAATACACATGTCTAGAAACTTTGAAAAATCATATCTCGCCAAGGTGTTAAATTCTGGTTCTGAAACTTCGCATAGACATTCACAGCATACCTGAGAACCTAATGAACACAACGGCAGGCATATCCTACACTCGGGGCGACCACGGTACATCATGGACCATAAATACACATATGTATTATGACTCTAGAAACTTTGAAAAATCATATCTCGCCAAGGTGTTAAATTCTGGTTCTGAAACTTTGCATAGACATTCACAGCACACCTGAGAACCTAATGAACACAGCTGCAGGCATATCCTACACTCGGGGCGACCACGGTACATCATGGACCATAAATACACATATGTATTATGACTCTAGAAACTTTGAAAAATCATATCTCGCCAAGGTGTTAAATTCTGGTTCTGAAACTTTGCATAGACATTCACAGCACACCTGAGAACCCAATGAACACAGCTGCAGGCATATCCTACACTCGGGGCGACCACGGTACATCATGGACCATAAATACACATGTCTAGAAACTTTGAAAAATCATATCTCGCCAAGGTATTAAATTCTGGTTCTGAAACTTTGCATAGACATTCACAGCATACCTGAGAACCTAATGAACACAACTGCAGGCATATCCTACACTCGGGGCGACCACGGTACATCATGGACCATAAATACACATGTCTAGAAACTTTGAAAAATCATATCTCGCCAAGGTGTTAAATTCTCGTTCTGAAACTTTGCATAGACATTCACAGCATACCTGAGAACCTAATGAACACAGCCGCAGGCATATCCTACACTCGGGGCGACCACGGTACATCATGGACCATAAATACACATGTCTAGAAACTTTGAAAAATCATATCTCGCCAAGGTGTTAAATTCTGGTTCTGAAACTTTGCATAGACATTCACAGCATACCTGAGAACCTAATGAACACAGCCGCAGGCATATCCTACACTCGGGGCGACCACGGTACATCATGGACCATAAATACACATGTCTAGAAACTTTGAAAAATCATATCTCGCCAAGGTGTTAAATTCTGGTTCTGAAACTTCGCATAGACATTCACAGCATACCTGAGAACCTAATGAACACAACGGCAGGCATATCCTACACTCGGGGCGACCACGGTACATCATGGACCATAAATACACATATGTATTATGACTCTAGAAACTTTGAAAAATCATATCTCGCCAAGGTGTTAAATTCTGGTTCTGAAACTTTGCATAGACATTCACAGCACACCTGAGAACCTAATGAACACAGCTGCAGGCATATCCTACACTCGGGGCGACCACGGTACATCATGGACCATAAATACACATATGTATTATGACTCTAGAAACTTTGAAAAATCATATCTCGCCAAGGTGTTAAATTCTGGTTCTGAAACTTTGCATAGACATTCACAGCACACCTGAGAACCCAATGAACACAGCTGCAGGCATATCCTACACTCGGGGCGACCACGGTACATCATGGACCATAAATACACATGTCTAGAAACTTTGAAAAATCATATCTCGCCAAGGTATTAAATTCTGGTTCTGAAACTTTGCATAGACATTCACAGCATACCTGAGAACCTAATGAACACAACTGCAGGCATATCCTACACTCGGGGCGACCACGGTACATCATGGACCGTAAATACACATGTCTAGAAACTTTGAAAAATCATATCTCGCCAAGGTGTTAAATTCTGGTTCTGAAACTTTGCATAGACATTCACAGCATACCTGAGAACCTAATGAACACAGCTGCAGGCATATCCTACACTCGGGGCGACCACGGTACATCATGGACCATAAATACACATGTCTAGAAACTTTGAAAAATCATATCTCGCCAAGGTGTTAAATTCTCGTTCTGAAACTTTGCATAGACATTCACAGCATACCTGAGAACCTAATGAACACAGCCGCAGGCATATCCTACACTCGGGGCGACCACGGTACATCATGGACCGTAAATACACATGTCTAGAAACTTTGAAAAATCATATCTCGCCAAGGTGTTAAATTCTGGTTCTGAAACTTTGCATAGACATTCACAGCATACCTGAGAACCTAATGAACACAGCTGCAGGCATATCCTACACTCGGGGCGACCACGGTACATCATGGACCATAAATACACATGTCTAGAAACTTTGAAAAATCATATCTCGCCAAGGTATTAAATTCTGGTTCTGAAACTTTGCATAGACATTCACAGCATACCTGAGAACCTAATGAACACAGCCGCAGGCATATCCTACACTCGGGGCGACCACGGTACATCATGGACCATAAATACACATGTCTAGAAACTTTGAAAAATCATATCTCGCCAAGGTGTTAAATTCTGGTTCTGAAACTTTGCATAGACATTCACAGCAAACCTGAGAACCTAATGAACACAGCTGCAGGCATATCCTACACTCGGGGCGACCACGGTACATCATGGACCATAAATACACATGTCTAGAAACTTTGAAAAATCATATCTCGCCAAGGTATTAAATTCTGGTTCTGAAACTTTGCATAGACATTCACAGCATACCTGAGAACCTAATGAACACAGCTGCAGGCATATCCTACACTCGGGGCGACCACGGTACATCATGGACCATAAATACACATGTCTAGAAACTTTGAAAAATCATATCTCGCCAAGGTGTTAAATTCTGGTTCTGAAACTTTGCATAGACATTCACAGCATACCTGAGAACCTAATGAACACAGCTGCAGGCATATCCTACACTCGGGGCGACCACGGTACATCATGGACCATAAATACACATGTCTAGAAACTTTGAAAAATCATATCTCGCCAAGGTATTAAATTCTGGTTCTGAAACTTTGCATAGACATTCACAGCATACCTGAGAACCTAATGAACACAGCCGCAGGCATATCCTACACTCGGGGCGACCACGGTACATCATGGACCATAAATACACATGTCTAGAAACTTTGAAAAATCATATCTCGCCAAGGTGTTAAATTCTGGTTCCGAAACTTTGCATAGACATTCACAGCACACCTGAGAACCTAATGAACACAACTGCAGGCATATCCTACACTCGGGGCGACCACGGTACATCATGGACCATAAATACACATGTCTAGAAACTTTGAAAAACCATATCTCGCCAAGGTGTTAGATTCTGGTTCTGAAACTTTGCATAGACATTCACAGCATACCTGAGAACCTAATGAACACAGCCGCAGGCATATCCTACACTCGGGGCGACCACGGTACATCATGGACCATAAATACACATGTCTAGAAACTTTGAAAAATCATATCTCGCCAAGGTGTTAAATTCTGGTTCTGAAACTTTGCATAGACATTCACAGCATACCTGAGAACCTAATGAACACAACTGCAGGCATATCCTACACTCGGGGCGACCACGGTACATCATGGACCATAAATACACATGTCTAGAAACTTTGAAAAATCATATCTCGCCAAGGTGTTAGATTCTGGTTCTGAAACTTTGCATAGACATTCACAGCATACCTGAGAACCTAATGAACACAGCCGCAGGCATATCCTACACTCGGGGCGACCACGGTACATCATGGACCATAAATACACATGTCTAGAAACTTTGAAAAATCATATCTCGCCAAGGTGTTAAATTCTGGTTCTGAAACTTTGCATAGACATTCACAGCTTATCTGAGAACCTAATGAACACAGCTGCAGGCATATCCTACACTCGGGGCGACCACGGTACATCATGGACCATAAATACACATGTCTAGAAACTTTGAAAAATCATATCTCGCCAAGGTGTTAAGTTCTGGTTCTGAAACTTTGCATAGACATTCACAGCATACCTGAGAACCTAATGAACACAACTGCAGGCATATCCTACACTCGGGGCGACCACGGTACATCATGGACCATAAATACACATGTCTAGAAACTTTGAAAAATCATATCTCGCCAAGGTATTAAATTCTGGTTCTGAAACTTTGCATAGACATTCACAGCATACCTGAGAACCTAATGAACACAACTGCAGGCATATCCTACACTCGGGGCGACCACGGTACATCATGGACCATAAATACACATGTCTAGAAACTTTGAAAAATCATATCTCGCCAAGGTGTTAAGTTCTGGTTCTGAAACTTTGCATAGACATTCACAGCATACCTGAGAACCTAATGAACACAACTGCAGGCATATCCTACACTCGGGGCGACCACGGTACATCATGGACCATAAATACACATGTCTAGAAACTTTGAAAAATCATATCTCGCCAAGGTGTTAAATTCTGGTTCTGAAACTTTGCATAGACATTCACAGCTTATCTGAGAACCTAATGAACACAGCTGCAGGCATATCCTACACTCAAGGCGACCACGGTACATCATGGACCATAAATACACATGTCTAGAAACTTTGAAAAATCATATCTCGCCAAGGTGTTAAATTCTGGTTCTGAAACTTTGCATAGACATTCACAGCATACCTGAGAACCTAATGAACACAACTGCAGGCATATCCTACACTCGGGGCGACCACGGTACATCATGGACCATAAATACACATGTATTATGACTCTAGAAACTTTGAAAAATCATATCTCGCCAAGGTGTTAAATTCTGGTTCTGAAACTTTGCATAGACATTCACAGCATACCTGAGAACCTAATGAACACAACTGCAGGCATATCCTACACTCGGGGCGACCACGGTACATCATGGACCATAAATACACATATGTATTATGACTCTAGAAACTTTGAAAAATCATATCTCGCCAAGGTATTAAATTCTGGTTCTGAAACTTTGCATAGACATTCACAGCATACCTGAGAACCTAATGAACACAACTGCAGGCATATCCTACACTCGGGGCGACCACGGTACATCATGGACCATAAATACACATGTCTAGAAACTTTGAAAAATCATATCTCGCCAAGGTGTTAAATTCTGGTTCTGAAACTTTGCATAGACATTCACAGCATACCTGAGAACCTAATGAACACAGCTGCAGGCATATCCTACACTCGGGGCGACCACGGTACATCATGGACCATAAATACACATGTCTAGAAACTTTGAAAAATCATATCTCGCCAAGGTGTTAAATTCTGGTTCTGAAACTTTGCATAGACATTCACAGCATACCTGAGAACCTAATGAACACAGCCGCAGGCATATCCTACACTCGGGGCGACCACGGTACATCATGGACCATAAATACACATGTGAAGATACTTTGAAAAATCATATCTCGCCAAGGTGTTAAATTCTGGTTCTGAAACTCTGCATAGACATTCACAGCATACCTGAGAACCTAATGAACACAGCCGCAGGCATATCCTACACTCGGGGCGACCACGGTACATCATGGACCATAAATACACATGTGAAGATACTTTGAAAAATCATATCTCGCCAAGGTGTTAAATTCTGGTTCTGAAACTCTGCATAGACATTCACAGCATACCTGAGAACCTAATGAACACAGCCGCAGGCATATCCTACACTCGGGGCGACCACGGTACATCATGGACCATAAATACACATGTCTAGAAACTTTGAAAAATCATATCTCGCCAAGGTATTAAATTCTGGTTCTGAAACTTTGCATAGACATTCACAGCATACCTGAGAACCTAATGAACACAGCTGCAGGCATATCCTACACTCGGGGCGACCACGGTACATCATGGACCATAAATACACATGTCTAGAAACTTTGAAAAATCATATCTCGCCAAGGTGTTAAATTCTGGTTCTGAAACTTTGCATAGACATTCACAGCATACCTGAGAACCCAATGAACACAGCTGCAGGCATATCCTACACTCGGGGCGACCACGGTACATCATGGACCATAAATACACATGTCTAGAAACTTTGAAAAATCATATCTCGCCAAGGTATTAAATTCTGGTTCTGAAACTTTGCATAGACATTCACAGCATACCTGAGAACCCAATGAACACAGCTGCAGGCATATCCTACACTCGGGGCGACCACGGTACATCATGGACCATAAATACACATGTGAAGATACTTTGAAAAATCATATCTCGCCAAGGTGTTAAATTCTGGTTCGGAAACTTTGCATAGACATTCACAGCATACCTGAGAACCCAATGAACACAGCTGCAGGCATATCCTACACTCGGGGCGACCACGGTACATCATGGACCATAAATACACATGTCTAGAAACTTTGAAAAATCATATCTCGCCAAGGTGTTAAGTTCTGGTTCTGAAACTTTGCATAGACATTCACAGCATACCTGAGAACCCAATGAACACAGCTGCAGGCATATCCTACACTCGGGGCGACCACGGTACATCATGGACCATAAATACACATGTGAAGATACTTTGAAAAATCATATCTCGCCAAGGTGTTAAATTCTGGTTCTGAAACTTTGCATAGACATTCACAGCATACCTGAGAACCTAATGAACACAACGGCAGGCATATCCTACACTCGGGGCGACCACGGTACATCATGGACCATAAATACACATGTGAAGAAACTTTGAAAAATCATATCTCGCCAAGGTGTTAAATTCTGGTTCCGAAACTTTGCATAGACATTCACAGCACACCTGAGAACCTAATGAACACAACTGCAGGCATATCCTACACTCGGGGCGACCACGGTACATCATGGACCATAAATACACATGTCTAGAAACTTTGAAAAATCATATCTCGCCAAGGTGTTAAGTTCTGGTTCTGAAACTTTGCATAGACATTCACAGCATACCTGAGAACCCAATGAACACAGCTGCAGGCATATCCTACACTCGGGGCGACCACGGTACATCATGGACCATAAATACACATGTGAAGATACTTTGAAAAATCATATCTCGCCAAGGTGTTAAATTCTGGTTCTGAAACTTTGCATAGACATTCACAGCATACCTGAGAACCTAATGAACACAACGGCAGGCATATCCTACACTCGGGGCGACCACGGTACATCATGGACCATAAATACACATGTGAAGAAACTTTGAAAAATCATATCTCGCCAAGGTGTTAAATTCTGGTTCCGAAACTTTGCATAGACATTCACAGCACACCTGAGAACCTAATGAACACAACTGCAGGCATATCCTACACTCGGGGCGACCACGGTACATCATGGACCATAAATACACATGTCTAGAAACTTTGAAAAACCATATCTCGCCAAGGTATTAAATTCTGGTTCTGAAACTTTGCATAGACATTCACAGCATACCTGAGAACCTAATGAACACAGCCGCAGGCATATCCTACACTCGGGGCGACCACGGTACATCATGGACCATAAATACACATGTCTAGAAACTTTGAAAAATCATATCTCGCCAAGGTGTTAGATTCTGGTTCTGAAACTTTGCATAGACATTCACAGCATACCTGAGAACCTAATGAACACAGCCGCAGGCATATCCTACACTCGGGGCGACCACGGTACATCATGGACCATAAATACACATGTCTAGAAACTTTGAAAAATCATATCTCGCCAAGGTGTTAAATTCTGGTTCTGAAACTTTGCATAGACATTCACAGCATACCTGAGAACCTAATGAACACAACTGCAGGCATATCCTACACTCGGGGCGACCACGGTACATCATGGACCATAAATACACATGTCTAGAAACTTTGAAAAATCATATCTCGCCAAGGTGTTAGATTCTGGTTCTGAAACTTTGCATAGACATTCACAGCATACCTGAGAACCTAATGAACACAGCCGCAGGCATATCCTACACTCGGGGCGACCACGGTACATCATGGACCATAAATACACATGTCTAGAAACTTTGAAAAATCATATCTCGCCAAGGTGTTAAATTCTGGTTCTGAAACTTTGCATAGACATTCACAGCATACCTGAGAACCTAATGAACACAACTGCAGGCATATCCTACACTCGGGGCGACCACGGTACATCATGGACCATAAATACACATGTCTAGAAACTTTGAAAAATCATATCTCGCCAAGGTGTTAAATTCTGGTTCTGAAACTTTGCATAGACATTCACAGCATACCTGAGAACCTAATGAACACAACTGCAGGCATATCCTACACTCGGGGCGACCACGGTACATCATGGACCATAAATACACATGTCTAGAAACTTTGAAAAATCATATCTCGCCAAGGTGTTAGATTCTGGTTCTGAAACTTTGCATAGACATTCACAGCATACCTGAGAACCTAATGAACACAGCCGCAGGCATATCCTACACTCGGGGCGACCACGGTACATCATGGACCATAAATACACATGTCTAGAAACTTTGAAAAATCATATCTCGCCAAGGTGTTAAGTTCTGGTTCTGAAACTTTGCATAGACATTCACAGCATACCTGAGAACCTAATGAACACAACTGCAGGCATATCCTACACTCGGGGCGACCACGGTACATCATGGACCATAAATACACATGTCTAGAAACTTTGAAAAATCATATCTCGCCAAGGTGTTAAGTTCTGGTTCTGAAACTTTGCATAGACATTCACAGCATACCTGAGAACCTAATGAACACAACTGCAGGCATATCCTACACTCGGGGCGACCACGGTACATCATGGACCATAAATACACATGTCTAGAAACTTTGAAAAATCATATCTCGCCAAGGTGTTAAATTCTGGTTCTGAAACTTTGCATAGACATTCACAGCATACCTGAGAACCTAATGAACACAACTGCAGGCATATCCTACACTCGGGGCGACCACGGTACATCATGGACCATAAATACACATATGTATTATGACTCTAGAAACTTTGAAAAATCATATCTCGCCAAGGTATTAAATTCTGGTTCTGAAACTTTGCATAGACATTCACAGCATACCTGAGAACCTAATGAACACAACTGCAGGCATATCCTACACTCGGGGCGACCACGGTACATCATGGACCATAAATACACATGTCTAGAAACTTTGAAAAATCATATCTCGCCAAGGTGTTAAATTCTGGTTCTGAAACTTTGCATAGACATTCACAGCATACCTGAGAACCTAATGAACACAGCTGCAGGCATATCCTACACTCGGGGCGACCACGGTACATCATGGACCATAAATACACATGTCTAGAAACTTTGAAAAATCATATCTCGCCAAGGTGTTAAATTCTGGTTCTGAAACTTTGCATAGACATTCACAGCATACCTGAGAACCTAATGAACACAGCCGCAGGCATATCCTACACTCGGGGCGACCACGGTACATCATGGACCATAAATACACATGTGAAGATACTTTGAAAAATCATATCTCGCCAAGGTGTTAAATTCTGGTTCTGAAACTCTGCATAGACATTCACAGCATACCTGAGAACCTAATGAACACAGCTGCAGGCATATCCTACACTCGGGGCGACGACGGTACATCATGGACCATAAATACACATGTCTAGAAACTTTGAAAAATCATATCTCGCCAAGGTATTAAATTCTGGTTCTGAAACTTTGCATAGACATTCACAGCATACCTGAGAACCTAATGAACACAGCCGCAGGCATATCCTACACTCGGGGCGACCACGGTACATCATGGACCATAAATACACATGTGAAGATACTTTGAAAAATCATATCTCGCCAAGGTGTTAAATTCTGGTTCTGAAACTTTGCATAGACATTCACAGCATACCTGAGAACCTAATGAACACAGCCGCAGGCATATCCTACACTCGGGGCGACCACGGTACATCATGGACCATAAATACACATGTGAAGATACTTTGAAAAATCATATCTCGCCAAGGTGTTAAATTCTGGTTCTGAAACTCTGCATAGACATTCACAGCATACCTGAGAACCTAATGAACACAGCTGCAGGCATATCCTACACTCGGGGCGACGACGGTACATCATGGACCATAAATACACATGTGAAGATACTTTGAAAAATCATATCTCGCCAAGGTGTTAAATTCTGGTTCTGAAACTTTGCATAGACATTCACAGCATACCTGAGAACCCAATGAACACAGCTGCAGGCATATCCTACACTCGGGGCGACCACGGTACATCATGGACCATAAATACACATGTGAAGATACTTTGAAAAATCATATCTCGCCAAGGTGTTAAATTCTGGTTCTGAAACTTTGCATAGACATTCACAGCATACCTGAGAACCCAATGAACACAGCTGCAGGCATATCCTACACTCGGGGCGACCACGGTACATCATGGACCATAAATACACATGTCTAGAAACTTTGAAAAATCATATCTCGCCAAGGTATTAAATTCTGGTTCTGAAACTTTGCATAGACATTCACAGCATACCTGAGAACCCAATGAACACAGCTGCAGGCATATCCTACACTCGGGGCGACCACGGTACATCATGGACCATAAATACACATGTGAAGATACTTTGAAAAATCATATCTCGCCAAGGTGTTAAATTCTGGTTCGGAAACTTTGCATAGACATTCACAGCATACCTGAGAACCTAATGAACACAGCTGCAGGCATATCCTACACTCGGGGCGACCACGGTACATCATGGACCAAAAATACACATATGTATTATGACTCTAGAAACTTTGAAAAATCATATCTCGCCAAGGTATTAAATTCTGGTTCGGAAACTTTGCATAGACATTCACAGCATACCTGAGAACCTAATGAACACAGCCGCAGGCATATCCTACACTCGGGGCGACCACGGTACATCATGGACCATAAATACACATGTCTAGAAACTTTGAAAAATCATATCTCGCCAAGGTATTAAATTCTGGTTCGGAAACTTTGCATAGACATTCACAGCATACCTGAGAACCTAATGAACACAGCCGCAGGCATATCCTACACTCGGGGCGACCACGGTACATCATGGACCATAAATACACATGTGAAGATACTTTGAAAAATCATATCTCGCCAAGGTGTTAAATTCTGGTTCGGAAACTTTGCATAGACATTCACAGCATACCTGAGAACCTAATGAACACAGCTGCAGGCATATCCTACACTCGGGGCGACCACGGTACATCATGGACCAAAAATACACATATGTATTATGACTCTAGAAACTTTGAAAAATCATATCTCGCCAAGGTATTAAATTCTGGTTCGGAAACTTTGCATAGACATTCACAGCATACCTGAGAACCTAATGAACACAGCCGCAGGCATATCCTACACTCGGGGCGACCACGGTACATCATGGACCATAAATACACATGTGAAGATACTTTGAAAAATCATATCTCGCCAAGGTGTTAAATTCTGGTTCGGAAACTTTGCATAGACATTCACAGCATACCTGAGAACCTAATGAACACAACGGCAGGCATATCCTACACTCGGGGCGACCACGGTACATCATGGACCATAAATACACATGTCTAGAAACTTTGAAAAATCATATCTCGCCAAGGTGTTAAGTTCTGGTTCTGAAACTTTGCATAGACATTCACAGCATACCTGAGAACCCAATGAACACAGCTGCAGGCATATCCTACACTCGGGGCGACCACGGTACATCATGGACCATAAATACACATGTGAAGATACTTTGAAAAATCATATCTCGCCAAGGTGTTAAATTCTGGTTCTGAAACTTTGCATAGACATTCACAGCATACCTGAGAACCTAATGAACACAGCCGCAGGCATATCCTACACTCGGGGCGACCACGGTACATCATCGACCATAAATACACATGTGAAGATACTTTGAAAAATCATATCTCGCCAAGGTGTTAAATTCTGGTTCTGAAACTTTGCATAGACATTCACAGCATACCTGAGAACCCAATGAACACAGCTGCAGGCATATCCTACACTCGGGGCGACCACGGTACATCATGGACCATAAATACACATGTGAAGATACTTTGAAAAATCATATCTCGCCAAGGTGTTAAATTCTGGTTCGGAAACTTTGCATAGACATTCACAGCATACCTGAGAACCTAATGAACACAGCTGCAGGCATATCCTACACTCGGGGCGACCACGGTACATCATGGACCATAAATACACATGTGAAGATACTTTGAAAAATCATATCTCGCCAAGGTATTAAATTCTGGTTCTGAAACTTTGCATAGACATTCACAGCATACCTGAGAACCCAATGAACACAGCTGCAGGCATATCCTACACTCGGGGCGACCACGGTACATCATGGACCAAAAATACACATATGTATTATGACTCTAGAAACTTTGAAAAATCATATCTCGCCAAGGTATTAAATTCTGGTTCGGAAACTTTGCATAGACATTCACAGCATACCTGAGAACCTAATGAACACAGCCGCAGGCATATCCTACACTCGGGGCGACCACGGTACATCATGGACCATAAATACACATGTCTAGAAACTTTGAAAAATCATATCTCGCCAAGGTATTAAATTCTGGTTCGGAAACTTTGCATAGACATTCACAGCATACCTGAGAACCTAATGAACACAGCCGCAGGCATATCCTACACTCGGGGCGACCACGGTACATCATGGACCATAAATACACATGTGAAGATACTTTGAAAAATCATATCTCGCCAAGGTGTTAAATTCTGGTTCGGAAACTTTGCATAGACATTCACAGCATACCTGAGAACCTAATGAACACAGCTGCAGGCATATCCTACACTCGGGGCGACCACGGTACATCATGGACCAAAAATACACATATGTATTATGACTCTAGAAACTTTGAAAAATCATATCTCGCCAAGGTATTAAATTCTGGTTCGGAAACTTTGCATAGACATTCACAGCATACCTGAGAACCTAATGAACACAGCCGCAGGCATATCCTACACTCGGGGCGACCACGGTACATCATGGACCATAAATACACATGTCTAGAAACTTTGAAAAATCATATCTCGCCAAGGTGTTAAGTTCTGGTTCTGAAACTTTGCATAGACATTCACAGCATACCTGAGAACCCAATGAACACAGCCGCAGGCATATCCTACACTCGGGGCGACCACGGTACATCATGGACCATAAATACACATGTGAAGATACTTTGAAAAATCATATCTCGCCAAGGTGTTAAATTCTGGTTCTGAAACTTTGCATAGACATTCACAGCATACCTGAGAACCCAATGAACACAGCTGCAGGCATATCCTACACTCGGGGCGACCACGGTACATCATGGACCATAAATACACATGTGAAGATACTTTGAAAAATCATATCTCGCCAAGGTGTTAAATTCTGGTTCGGAAACTTTGCATAGACATTCACAGCATACCTGAGAACCTAATGAACACAGCTGCAGGCATATCCTACACTCGGGGCGACCACGGTACATCATGGACCATAAATACACATGTGAAGATACTTTGAAAAATCATATCTCGCCAAGGTATTAAATTCTGGTTCTGAAACTTTGCATAGACATTCACAGCATACCTGAGAACCCAATGAACACAGCTGCAGGCATATCCTACACTCGGGGCGACCACGGTACATCATGGACCATAAATACACATGTCTAGAAACTTTGAAAAATCATATCTCGCCAAGGTATTAAATTCTGGTTCTGAAACTTTGCATAGACATTCACAGCATACCTGAGAACCCAATGAACACAGCTGCAGGCATATCCTACACTCGGGGCGACCACGGTACATCATGGACCATAAATACACATGTCTAGAAACTTTGAAAAATCATATCTCGCCAAGGTATTAAATTCTGGTTCTGAAACTTTGCATAGACATTCACAGCATACCTGAGAACCTAATGAACACAGCTGCAGGCATATCCTACACTCGGGGCGACCACGGTACATCATGGACCATAAATACACATGTCTAGAAACTTTGAAAAATCATATCTCGCCAAGGTATTAAATTCTGGTTCTGAAACTTTGCATAGACATTCACAGCATACCTGAGAACCTAATGAACACAACTGCAGGCATATCCTACACTCGGGGCGACCACGGTACATCATGGACCATAAATACACATGTCTAGAAACTTTGAAAAATCATATCTCGCCAAGGTATTAAATTCTGGTTCTGAAACTTTGCATAGACATTCACAGCATACCTGAGAACCTAATGAACACAGCTGCAGGCATATCCTACACTCGGGGCGACCACGGTACATCATGGACCATAAATACACATGTCTAGAAACTTTGAAAAATCATATCTCGCCAAGGTATTAAATTCTGGTTCTGAAACTTTGCATAGACATTCACAGCATACCTGAGAACCTAATGAACACAACTGCAGGCATATCCTACACTCGGGGCGACCACGGTACATCATGGACCATAAATACACATGTCTAGAAACTTTGAAAAATCATATCTCGCCAAGGTATTAAATTCTGGTTCTGAAACTTTGCATAGACATTCACAGCATACCTGAGAACCTAATGAACACAGCTGCAGGCATATCCTACACTCGGGGCGACCACGGTACATCATGGACCATAAATACACATGTCTAGAAACTTTGAAAAATCATATCTCGCCAAGGTGTTAAATTCTGGTTCTGAAACTTTGCATAGACATTCACAGCATACCTGAGAACCTAATGAACACAGCTGCAGGCATATCCTACACTCGGGGCGACCACGGTACATCATGGACCATAAATACACATGTCTAGAAACTTTGAAAAATCATATCTCGCCAAGGTGTTAAATTCTGGTTCTGAAACTTTGCATAGACATTCACAGCATACCTGAGAACCCAATGAACACAGCTGCAGGCATATCCTACACTCGGGGCGACCACGGTACATCATGGACCATAAATACACATGTCTAGAAACTTTGAAAAATCATATCTCGCCAAGGTATTAAATTCTGGTTCTGAAACTTTGCATAGACATTCACAGCATACCTGAGAACCTAATGAACACAGCTGCAGGCATATCCTACACTCGGGGCGACCACGGTACATCATGGACCATAAATACACATGTCTAGAAACTTTGAAAAATCATATCTCGCCAAGGTATTAAATTCTGGTTCTGAAACTTTGCATAGACATTCACAGCATACCTGAGAACCTAATGAACACAGCTGCAGGCATATCCTACACTCGGGGCGACCACGGTACATCATGGACCATAAATACACATGCCTAGAAACTTTGAAAAATCATATCTCGCCAAGGTGTTAAATTCTGGTTCTGAAACTTTGCATAGACATTCACAGCATACCTGAGAACCTAATGAACACAACTGCAGGCATATCCTACACTCGGGGCGACCACGGTACATCATGGACCATAAATACACATGTCTAGAAACTTTGAAAAATCATATCTCGCCAAGGTGTTAAATTCTGGTTCTGAAACTTTGCATAGACATTCACAGCATACCTGAGGACCTAATGAACACAGCTGCAGGCATATCCTACACTCGGGCGACCACGGTACATCATGGACCATAAATACACATGTCTAGAAACTTTGAAAAATCATATCTCGCCAAGGTGTTAAATTCTGGTTCTGAAACTTTGCATAGACATTCACAGCATACCTGAGAACCTAATGAACACAACTGCAGGCATATCCTACACTCGGGGCGACCACGGTACATCATGGACCATAAATACACATGTCTAGAAACTTTGAAAAATCATATCTCGCCAAGGTGTTAAATTCTGGTTCTGAAACTTTGCATAGACATTCACAGCATACCTGAGGACCTAATGAACACAGCTGCAGGCATATCCTACACTCGGGCGACCACGGTACATCATGGACCATAAATACACATGTCTAGAAACTTTGAAAAATCATATCTCGCCAAGGTGTTAAATTCTGGTTCTGAAACTTTGCATAGACATTCACAGCATACCTGAGAACCTAATGAACACAGCTGCAGGCATATCCTACACTCGGGGCGACCACGGTACATCATGGACCATAAATACACATGTCTAGAAACTTTGAAAAATCATATCTCGCCAAGGTGTTAAATTCTGGTTCTGAAACTTTGCATAGACATTCACAGCATACCTGAGGACCTAATGAACACAGCTGCAGGCATATCCTACACTCGGGCGACCACGGTACATCATGGACCATAAATACACATGCCTAGAAACTTTGAAAAATCATATCTCGCCAAGGTGTTAAATTCTGGTTCTGAAACTTTGCATAGACATTCACAGCATACCTGAGAACCTAATGAACACAGCTGCAGGCATATCCTACACTCGGGGCGACCACGGTACATCATGGACCATAAATACACATGTCTAGAAACTTTGAAAAATCATATCTCGCCAAGGTATTAAATTCTGGTTCGGAAACTTTGCATAGACATTCACAGCACACCTGAGAACCTAATGAACACAGCTGCAGGCATATCCTACACTCGGGGCGACCACGGTACATCATGGACCATAAATACACATGTCTAGAAACTTTGAAAAATCATATCTCGCCAAGGTATTAAATTCTGGTTCTGAAACTTTGCATAGACATTCACAGCATACCTGAGAACCTAATGAACACAACTGCAGGCATATCCTACACTCGGGGCGACCACGGTACATCATGGACCATAAATACACATGTCTAGAAACTTTGAAAAATCATATCTCGCCAAGGTGTTAAATTCTGGTTCTGAAACTTTGCATAGACATTCACAGCATACCTGAGAACCTAATGAACACAGCTGCAGGCATATCCTACACTCGGGGCGACCACGGTACATCATGGACCATAAATACACATATGTATTATGACTCTAGAAACTTTGAAAAATCATATCTCGCCAAGGTATTAAATTCTGG
Source organism: Caenorhabditis macrosperma (assembly GCA_963932285.1). Taxonomy (NCBI): domain Eukaryota; kingdom Metazoa; phylum Nematoda; class Chromadorea; order Rhabditida; family Rhabditidae; genus Caenorhabditis; species Caenorhabditis macrosperma. The sequence goes on from OZ010622.1 coordinate 14,596,270, forward strand.
TTCTGAAACTTTGCATAGACATTCACAGCATACCTGAGAACCTAATGAACACAGCCGCAGGCATATCCTACACTCGGGGCGACCACGGTACATCATGGACCATAAATACACATATGTATTATGACTCTAGAAACTTTGAAAAATCATATCTCGCCAAGGTGTTAAATTCTGGTTCTGAAACTTTGCATAGACATTCACAGCATACCTGAGAACCTAATGAACACAGCTGCAGGCATATCCTACACTCGGGGCGACCACGGTACATCATGGACCATAAATACACATATGTATTATGACTCTAGAAACTTTGAAAAATCATATCTCGCCAAGGTGTTAAATTCTGGTTCTGAAACTTTGCATAGACATTCACAGCATACCTGAGAACCTAATGAACACAGCTGCAGGCATATCCTACACTCGGGGCGACCACGGTACATCATGGACCATAAATACACATGTCTAGAAACTTTGAAAAATCATATCTCGCCAAGGTATTAAATTCTGGTTCTGAAACTTTGCATAGACATTCACAGCATACCTGAGAACCCAATGAACACAGCTGCAGGCATATCCTACACTCGGGGCGACCACGGTACATCATGGACCATAAATACACATATGTATTATGACTCTAGAAACTTTGAAAAATCATATCTCGCCAAGGTGTTAAATTCTGGTTCTGAAACTTCGCATAGACATTCACAGCATACCTGAGAACCTAATGAACACAGCTGCAGGCATATCCTACACTCGGGGCGACCACGGTACATCATGGACCATAAATACACATGTCTAGAAACTTTGAAAGATCATATCTCGCCAAGGTGTTAAATTCTGGTTCTGAAACTTCGCATAGACATTCACAGCATACCTGAGAACCTAATGAACACAACTGCAGGCATATCCTACACTCGGGGCGACCACGGTACATCATGGACCATAAATACACATGTCTAGAAACTTTGAAAAATCATATCTCGCCAAGGTGTTAAATTCTGGTTCTGAAACTTCGCATAGACATTCACAGCACACCTGAGAACCTAATGAACACAGCTGCAGGCATATCCTACACTCGGGGCGACCACGGTACATCATGGACCATAAATACACATGTCTAGAAACTTTGAAAGATCATATCTCGCCAAGGTGTTAAATTCTGGTTCTGAAACTTCGCATAGACATTCACAGCATACCTGAGAACCTAATGAACACAACTGCAGGCATATCCTACACTCGGGGCGACCACGGTACATCATGGACCATAAATACACATGTCTAGAAACTTTGAAAAATCATATCTCGCCAAGGTGTTAAATTCTGGTTCTGAAACTTCGCATAGACATTCACAGCACACCTGAGAACCTAATGAACACAGCTGCAGGCATATCCTACACTCGGGGCGACCACGGTACATCATGGACCATAAATACACATGTCTAGAAACTTTGAAAAATCATATCTCGCCAAGGTGTTAAATTCTGGTTCTGAAACTTTGCATAGACATTCACAGCATACCTGAGAACCTAATGAACACAACTGCAGGCATATCCTACACTCGGGGCGACCACGGTACATCATGGACCATAAATACACATGTCTAGAAACTTTGAAAAATCATATCTCGCCAAGGTATTAAATTCTGGTTCTGAAACTTTGCATAGACATTCACAGCATACCTGAGAACCTAATGAACACAACTGCAGGCATATCCTACACTCGGGGCGACCACGGTACATCATGGACCATAAATACACATGTCTAGAAACTTTGAAAAATCATATCTCGCCAAGGTGTTAAATTCTGGTTCTGAAACTTTGCATAGACATTCACAGCATACCTGAGAACCTAATGAACACAGCTGCAGGCATATCCTACACTCGGGCGACCACGGTACATCATGGACCATAAATACACATGTCTAGAAACTTTGAAAGATCATATCTCGCCAAGGTGTTAAATTCTGGTTCTGAAACTTCGCATAGACATTCACAGCATACCTGAGAACCTAATGAACACAGCTGCAGGCATATCCTACACTCGGGGCGACCACGGTACATCATGGACCATAAATACACATGTCTAGAAACTTTGAAAAATCATATCTCGCCAAGGTATTAAATTCTGGTTCGGAAACTTTGCATAGACATTCACAGCACACCTGAGAACCTAATGAACACAGCTGCAGGCATATCCTACACTCGGGGCGACCACGGTACATCATGGACCATAAATACACATGTCTAGAAACTTTGAAAAATCATATCTCGCCAAGGTATTAAATTCTGGTTCTGAAACTTTGCATAGACATTCACAGCATACCTGAGAACCTAATGAACACAACTGCAGGCATATCCTACACTCGGGGCGACCACGGTACATCATGGACCATAAATACACATGTCTAGAAACTTTGAAAAATCATATCTCGCCAAGGTGTTAAATTCTGGTTCTGAAACTTTGCATAGACATTCACAGCATACCTGAGAACCTAATGAACACAGCTGCAGGCATATCCTACACTCGGGCGACCACGGTACATCATGGACCATAAATACACATGTCTAGAAACTTTGAAAAATCATATCTCGCCAAGGTGTTAAATTCTGGTTCTGAAACTTTGCATAGACATTCACAGCATACCTGAGAACCTAATGAACACAGCTGCAGGCATATCCTACACTCGGGGCGACCACGGTACATCATGGACCATAAATACACATGTCTAGAAACTTTGAAAGATCATATCTCGCCAAGGTGTTAAATTCTGGTTCTGAAACTTCGCATAGACATTCACAGCATACCTGAGAACCTAATGAACACAACTGCAGGCATATCCTACACTCGGGGCGACCACGGTACATCATGGACCATAAATACACATGTCTAGAAACTTTGAAAAATCATATCTCGCCAAGGTGTTAAATTCTGGTTCTGAAACTTCGCATAGACATTCACAGCACACCTGAGAACCTAATGAACACAGCTGCAGGCATATCCTACACTCGGGGCGACCACGGTACATCATGGACCATAAATACACATGTCTAGAAACTTTGAAAAATCATATCTCGCCAAGGTGTTAAATTCTGGTTCTGAAACTTTGCATAGACATTCACAGCATACCTGAGAACCTAATGAACACAACTGCAGGCATATCCTACACTCGGGGCGACCACGGTACATCATGGACCATAAATACACATGTCTAGAAACTTTGAAAAATCATATCTCGCCAAGGTATTAAATTCTGGTTCTGAAACTTTGCATAGACATTCACAGCATACCTGAGAACCTAATGAACACAACTGCAGGCATATCCTACACTCGGGGCGACCACGGTACATCATGGACCATAAATACACATGTCTAGAAACTTTGAAAAATCATATCTCGCCAAGGTGTTAAATTCTGGTTCTGAAACTTTGCATAGACATTCACAGCATACCTGAGAACCTAATGAACACAGCTGCAGGCATATCCTACACTCGGGCGACCACGGTACATCATGGACCATAAATACACATGTCTAGAAACTTTGAAAGATCATATCTCGCCAAGGTGTTAAATTCTGGTTCTGAAACTTCGCATAGACATTCACAGCATACCTGAGAACCTAATGAACACAGCTGCAGGCATATCCTACACTCGGGGCGACCACGGTACATCATGGACCATAAATACACATGTCTAGAAACTTTGAAAAATCATATCTCGCCAAGGTATTAAATTCTGGTTCGGAAACTTTGCATAGACATTCACAGCACACCTGAGAACCTAATGAACACAGCTGCAGGCATATCCTACACTCGGGGCGACCACGGTACATCATGGACCATAAATACACATGTCTAGAAACTTTGAAAAATCATATCTCGCCAAGGTATTAAATTCTGGTTCTGAAACTTTGCATAGACATTCACAGCATACCTGAGAACCTAATGAACACAACTGCAGGCATATCCTACACTCGGGGCGACCACGGTACATCATGGACCATAAATACACATGTCTAGAAACTTTGAAAAATCATATCTCGCCAAGGTATTAAATTCTGGTTCTGAAACTTTGCATAGACATTCACAGCATACCTGAGAACCTAATGAACACAGCTGCAGGCATATCCTACACTCGGGGCGACCACGGTACATCATGGACCATAAATACACATGTCTAGAAACTTTGAAAAATCATATCTCGCCAAGGTATTAAATTCTGGTTCTGAAACTTTGCATAGACATTCACAGCATACCTGAGAACCTAATGAACACAACTGCAGGCATATCCTACACTCGGGGCGACCACGGTACATCATGGACCATAAATACACATGTCTAGAAACTTTGAAAAATCATATCTCGCCAAGGTGTTAAATTCTGGTTCTGAAACTTTGCATAGACATTCACAGCACACCTGAGAACCTAATGAACACAGCCGCAGGCATATCCTACACTCGGGGCGACCACGGTACATCATGGACCATAAATACACATGTCTAGAAACTTTGAAAAATCATATCTCGCCAAGGTATTAAATTCTGGTTCTGAAACTTTGCATAGACATTCACAGCATACCTGAGAACCTAATGAACACAGCTGCAGGCATATCCTACACTCGGGGCGACCACGGTACATCATGGACCATAAATACACATGTGAAGAAACTTTGAAAAATCATATCTCGCCAAGGTGTTAAATTCTGGTTCGGAAACTTTGCATAGACATTCACAGCATACCTGAGAACCTAATGAACACAACTGCAGGCATATCCTACACTCGGGGCGACCACGGTACATCATGGACCATAAATACACATATGTATTATGACTCTAGAAACTTTGAAAAATCATATCTCGCCAAGGTATTAAATTCTGGTTCTGAAACTTTGCATAGACATTCACAGCATACCTGAGAACCTAATGAACACAGCCGCAGGCATATCCTAAACTCGGGGCGACCACGGTACATCATGGACCATAAATACACATGTGAAGAAACTTTGAAAAATCATATCTCGCCAAGGTGTTAAATTCTGGTTCTGAAACTTTGCATAGACATTCACAGCATACCTGAGAACCTAATGAACACAACTGCAGGCATATCCTACACTCGGGGCGACCACGGTACATCATGGACCATAAATACACATATGTATTATGACTCTAGAAACTTTGAAAAATCATATCTCGCCAAGGTGTTAAATTCTGGTTCTGAAACTTTGCATAGACATTCACAGCATACCTGAGAACCTAATGAACACAACTGCAGGCATATCCTACACTCGGGGCGACCACGGTACATCATGGACCATAAATACACATATGTATTATGACTCTAGAAACTTTGAAAAATCATATCTCACCAAGGTGTTAAATTCTGGTTCCGAAACTTTGCATAGACATTCACAGCACACCTGAGAACCTAATGAACACAACTGCAGGCATATCCTACACTCGGGGCGACCACGGTACATCATGGACCATAAATACACATATGTATTATGACTCTAGAAACTTTGAAAAATCATATCTCGCCAAGGTGTTAAATTCTGGTTCTGAAACTTTGCATAGACATTCACAGCATACCTGAGAACCCAATGAACACAGCTGCAGGCATATCCTACACTCGGGGCGACCACGGTACATCATGGACCATAAATACACATGTGAAGAAACTTTGAAAAATCATATCTCACCAAGGTGTTAAATTCTGGTTCCGAAACTTTGCATAGACATTCACAGCACACCTGAGAACCTAATGAACACAACTGCAGGCATATCCTACACTCGGGGCGACCACGGTACATCATGGACCATAAATACACATGTCTAGAAACTTTGAAAAATCATATCTCGCCAAGGTATTAAATTCTGGTTCTGAAACTTTGCATAGACATTCACAGCACACCTGAGAACCTAATGAACACAACTGCAGGCATATCCTACACTCGGGGCGACCACGGTACATCATGGACCATAAATACACATGTCTAGAAACTTTGAAAAATCATATCTCGCCAAGGTGTTAGATTCTGGTTCTGAAACTTTGCATAGACATTCACAGCATACCTGAGAACCTAATGAACACAACTGCAGGCATATCCTACACTCGGGGCGACCACGGTACATCATGGACCATAAATACACATATGTATTATGACTCTAGAAACTTTGAAAAATCATATCTCGCCAAGGTGTTAAATTCTGGTTCTGAAACTTTGCATAGACATTCACAGCATACCTGAGAACCTAATGAACACAGCTGCAGGCATATCCTACACTCGGGGCGACCACGGTACATCATGGACCATAAATACACATGTCTAGAAACTTTGAAAAATCATATCTCACCAAGGTGTTAAATTCTGGTTCCGAAACTTTGCATAGACATTCACAGCACACCTGAGAACCTAATGAACACAACTGCAGGCATATCCTACACTCGGGGCGACCACGGTACATCATGGACCATAAATACACATATGTATTATGACTCTAGAAACTTTGAAAAATCATATCTCGCCAAGGTGTTAAATTCTGGTTCTGAAACTTTGCATAGACATTCACAGCATACCTGAGAACCTAATGAACACAACTGCAGGCATATCCTACACTCGGGGCGACCACGGTACATCATGGACCATAAATACACATGTGAAGAAACTTTGAAAAATCATATCTCACCAAGGTGTTAAATTCTGGTTCCGAAACTTTGCATAGACATTCACAGCACACCTGAGAACCTAATGAACACAACTGCAGGCATATCCTACACTCGGGGCGACCACGGTACATCATGGACCATAAATACACATGTCTAGAAACTTTGAAAAATCATATCTCGCCAAGGTATTAAATTCTGGTTCTGAAACTTTGCATAGACATTCACAGCACACCTGAGAACCTAATGAACACAACTGCAGGCATATCCTACACTCGGGGCGACCACGGTACATCATGGACCATAAATACACATGTCTAGAAACTTTGAAAAATCATATCTCACCAAGGTGTTAAATTCTGGTTCCGAAACTTTGCATAGACATTCACAGCACACCTGAGAACCTAATGAACACAACTGCAGGCATATCCTACACTCGGGGCGACCACGGTACATCATGGACCATAAATACACATGTCTAGAAACTTTGAAAAATCATATCTCGCCAAGGTGTTAGATTCTGGTTCTGAAACTTTGCATAGACATTCACAGCATACCTGAGAACCTAATGAACACAGCTGCAGGCATATCCTACACTCGGGGCGACCACGGTACATCATGGACCATAAATACACATGTCTAGAAACTTTGAAAAATCATATCTCGCCAAGGTGTTAAATTCTGGTTCTGAAACTTTGCATAGACATTCACAGCATACCTGAGAACCTAATGAACACAACTGCAGGCATATCCTACACTCGGGGCGACCACGGTACATCATGGACCATAAATACACATGTCTAGAAACTTTGAAAAATCATATCTCGCCAAGGTGTTAAATTCTGGTTCTGAAACTTTGCATAGACATTCACAGCATACCTGAGAACCTAATGAACACAGCTGCAGGCATATCCTACACTCGGGGCGACCACGGTACATCATGGACCATAAATACACATGTCTAGAAACTTTGAAAAATCATATCTCGCCAAGGTGTTAAATTCTGGTTCTGAAACTTTGCATAGACATTCACAGCATACCTGAGAACCTAATGAACACAACTGCAGGCATATCCTACACTCGGGGCGACCACGGTACATCATGGACCATAAATACACATGTCTAGAAACTTTGAAAAATCATATCTCGCCAAGGTGTTAAATTCTGGTTCTGAAACTTTGCATAGACATTCACAGCATACCTGAGAACCTAATGAACACAGCTGCAGGCATATCCTACACTCGGGGCGACCACGGTACATCATGGACCATAAATACACATATGAAGAAACTTTGAAAAATCATATCTCGCCAAGGTGTTAAATTCTGGTTCTGAAACTTTGCATAGACATTCACAGCCTACTTGAGAACCTAATGAACACAGCTGCAGGCATATCCTACACTCGGGGCGACCACGGTACATCATGGACCATAAATACACATATGTATTATGACTCTAGAAACTTTGAAAAATCATATCTCGCCAAGGTGTTAAATTCTGGTTCTGAAACTTTGCATAGACATTCACAGCATACCTGAGAACCTAATGAACACAACTGCAGGCATATCCTACACTCGGGGCGACCACGGTACATCATGGACCATAAATACACATATGTATTATGACTCTAGAAACTTTGAAAAATCATATCTCACCAAGGTGTTAAATTCTGGTTCCGAAACTTTGCATAGACATTCACAGCACACCTGAGAACCTAATGAACACAACTGCAGGCATATCCTACACTCGGGGCGACCACGGTACATCATGGACCATAAATACACATATGTATTATGACTCTAGAAACTTTGAAAAATCATATCTCGCCAAGGTGTTAAATTCTGGTTCTGAAACTTTGCATAGACATTCACAGCATACCTGAGAACCCAATGAACACAGCTGCAGGCATATCCTACACTCGGGGCGACCACGGTACATCATGGACCATAAATACACATGTGAAGAAACTTTGAAAAATCATATCTCACCAAGGTGTTAAATTCTGGTTCCGAAACTTTGCATAGACATTCACAGCACACCTGAGAACCTAATGAACACAACTGCAGGCATATCCTACACTCGGGGCGACCACGGTACATCATGGACCATAAATACACATGTCTAGAAACTTTGAAAAATCATATCTCGCCAAGGTATTAAATTCTGGTTCTGAAACTTTGCATAGACATTCACAGCACACCTGAGAACCTAATGAACACAACTGCAGGCATATCCTACACTCGGGGCGACCACGGTACATCATGGACCATAAATACACATGTCTAGAAACTTTGAAAAATCATATCTCGCCAAGGTGTTAGATTCTGGTTCTGAAACTTTGCATAGACATTCACAGCATACCTGAGAACCTAATGAACACAACTGCAGGCATATCCTACACTCGGGGCGACCACGGTACATCATGGACCATAAATACACATATGTATTATGACTCTAGAAACTTTGAAAAATCATATCTCGCCAAGGTGTTAAATTCTGGTTCTGAAACTTTGCATAGACATTCACAGCATACCTGAGAACCTAATGAACACAGCTGCAGGCATATCCTACACTCGGGGCGACCACGGTACATCATGGACCATAAATACACATGTCTAGAAACTTTGAAAAATCATATCTCACCAAGGTGTTAAATTCTGGTTCCGAAACTTTGCATAGACATTCACAGCACACCTGAGAACCTAATGAACACAACTGCAGGCATATCCTACACTCGGGGCGACCACGGTACATCATGGACCATAAATACACATATGTATTATGACTCTAGAAACTTTGAAAAATCATATCTCGCCAAGGTGTTAAATTCTGGTTCTGAAACTTTGCATAGACATTCACAGCATACCTGAGAACCTAATGAACACAACTGCAGGCATATCCTACACTCGGGGCGACCACGGTACATCATGGACCATAAATACACATGTGAAGAAACTTTGAAAAATCATATCTCACCAAGGTGTTAAATTCTGGTTCCGAAACTTTGCATAGACATTCACAGCACACCTGAGAACCTAATGAACACAACTGCAGGCATATCCTACACTCGGGGCGACCACGGTACATCATGGACCATAAATACACATGTCTAGAAACTTTGAAAAATCATATCTCGCCAAGGTATTAAATTCTGGTTCTGAAACTTTGCATAGACATTCACAGCACACCTGAGAACCTAATGAACACAACTGCAGGCATATCCTACACTCGGGGCGACCACGGTACATCATGGACCATAAATACACATGTCTAGAAACTTTGAAAAATCATATCTCACCAAGGTGTTAAATTCTGGTTCCGAAACTTTGCATAGACATTCACAGCACACCTGAGAACCTAATGAACACAACTGCAGGCATATCCTACACTCGGGGCGACCACGGTACATCATGGACCATAAATACACATGTCTAGAAACTTTGAAAAATCATATCTCGCCAAGGTGTTAGATTCTGGTTCTGAAACTTTGCATAGACATTCACAGCATACCTGAGAACCTAATGAACACAGCTGCAGGCATATCCTACACTCGGGGCGACCACGGTACATCATGGACCATAAATACACATGTCTAGAAACTTTGAAAAATCATATCTCGCCAAGGTGTTAAATTCTGGTTCTGAAACTTTGCATAGACATTCACAGCATACCTGAGAACCTAATGAACACAACTGCAGGCATATCCTACACTCGGGGCGACCACGGTACATCATGGACCATAAATACACATGTCTAGAAACTTTGAAAAATCATATCTCGCCAAGGTGTTAAATTCTGGTTCTGAAACTTTGCATAGACATTCACAGCACACCTGAGAACCTAATGAACACAGCCGCAGGCATATCCTACACTCGGGGCGACCACGGTACATCATGGACCATAAATACACATGTCTAGAAACTTTGAAAAATCATATCTCGCCAAGGTGTTAAATTCTGGTTCTGAAACTTTGCATAGACATTCACAGCACACCTGAGAACCTAATGAACACAGCCGCAGGCATATCCTACACTCGGGGCGACCACGGTACATCATGGACCATAAATACACATATGTATTATGACTCTAGAAACTTTGAAAAATCATATCTCGCCAAGGTATTAAATTCTGGTTCTGAAACTTTGCATAGACATTCACAGCATACCTGAGAACCTAATGAACACAGCTGCAGGCATATCCTACACTCGGGGCGACCACGGTACATCATGGACCATAAATACACATATGTATTATGACTCTAGAAACTTTGAAAAATCATATCTCGCCAAGGTATTAAATTCTGGTTCTGAAACTTTGCATAGACATTCACAGCATACCTGAGAACCTAATGAACACAGCTGCAGGCATATCCTACACTCGGGGCGACCACGGTACATCATGGACCATAAATACACATATGTATTATGACTCTAGAAACTTTGAAAAATCATATCTCGCCAAGGTGTTAAATTCTGGTTCTGAAACTTTGCATAGACATTCACAGCACACCTGAGAACCTAATGAACACAGCCGCAGGCATATCCTACACTCGGGGCGACCACGGTACATCATGGACCATAAATACACATATGTATTATGACTCTAGAAACTTTGAAAAATCATATCTCGCCAAGGTATTAAATTCTGGTTCTGAAACTTTGCATAGACATTCACAGCATACCTGAGAACCTAAAGAACACAACTGCAGGTATATCCTACACTCGGGGCGACCACGGTACATCATGGACCATAAATACACATGTCTAGAAACTTTGAAAAATCATATCTCGCCAAGGTGTTAAATTCTGGTTCTGAAACTTTGCATAGACATTCACAGCATACCTGAGAACCTAATGAACACAGCTGCAGGCATATCCTACACTCGGGGCGACCACGGTACATCATGGACCATAAATACACATATGTATTATGACTCTAGAAACTTTGAAAAATCATATCTCGCCAAGGTATTAAATTCTGGTTCTGAAACTTTGCATAGACATTCACAGCATACCTGAGAACCTAATGAACACAGCCGCAGGCATATCCTACACTCGGGGCGACCACGGTACATCATGGACCATAAATACACATGTGAAGAAACTTTGAAAAATCATATCTCGCCAAGGTGTTAAATTCTGGTTCTGAAACTTTGCATAGACATTCACAGCATACCTGAGAACCTAATGAACACAACTGCAGGCATATCCTACACTCGGGGCGACCACGGTACATCATGGACCATAAATACACATATGTATTATGACTCTAGAAACTTTGAAAAATCATATCTCGCCAAGGTGTTAAATTCTGGTTCTGAAACTTTGCATAGACATTCACAGCATACCTGAGAACCTAATGAACACAGCTGCAGGCATATCCTACACTCGGGGCGACCACGGTACATCATGGACCATAAATACACATGTCTAGAAACTTTGAAAAATCATATCTCACCAAGGTGTTAAATTCTGGTTCCGAAACTTTGCATAGACATTCACAGCACACCTGAGAACCTAATGAACACAACTGCAGGCATATCCTACACTCGGGGCGACCACGGTACATCATGGACCATAAATACACATATGTATTATGACTCTAGAAACTTTGAAAAATCATATCTCGCCAAGGTGTTAAATTCTGGTTCTGAAACTTTGCATAGACATTCACAGCATACCTGAGAACCCAATGAACACAGCTGCAGGCATATCCTACACTCGGGGCGACCACGGTACATCATGGACCATAAATACACATGTGAAGAAACTTTGAAAAATCATATCTCACCAAGGTGTCAAATTCTGGTTCCGAAACTTTGCATAGACATTCACAGCACACCTGAGAACCTAATGAACACAACTGCAGGCATATCCTACACTCGGGGCGACCACGGTACATCATGGACCATAAATACACATGTGAAGAAACTTTGAAAAATCATATCTCACCAAGGTGTTAAATTCTGGTTCTGAAACTTTGCATAGACATTCACAGCATACCTGAGAACCTAATGAACACAGCTGCAGGCATATCCTACACTCGGGGCGACCACGGTACATCATGGACCATAAATACACATGTGAAGAAACTTTGAAAAATCATATCTCACCAAGGTGTTAAATTCTGGTTCCGAAACTTTGCAAAGACATTCACAGCACACCTGAGAACCTAATGAACACAACTGCAGGCATATCCTACACTCGGGGCGACCACGGTACATCATGGACCATAAATACACATGTGAAGAAACTTTGAAAAATCATATCTCGCCAAGGTGTTAGATTCTGGTTCTGAAACTTTGCATAGACATTCACAGCATACCTGAGAACCTAATGAACACAACTGCAGGCATATCCTACACTCGGGGCGACCACGGTACATCATGGACCATAAATACACATGTGAAGAAACTTTGAAAAATCATATCTCACCAAGGTGTTAAATTCTGGTTCCGAAACTTTGCAAAGACATTCACAGCACACCTGAGAACCTAATGAACACAACTGCAGGCATATCCTACACTCGGGGCGACCACGGTACATCATGGACCATAAATACACATGTCTAGAAACTTTGAAAAATCATATCTCGCCAAGGTGTTAGATTCTGGTTCTGAAACTTTGCATAGACATTCACAGCATACCTGAGAACCTAATGAACACAGCTGCAGGCATATCCTACACTCGGGGCGACCACGGTACATCATGGACCATAAATACACATGTCTAGAAACTTTGAAAAATCATATCTCGCCAAGGTATTAAATTCTGGTTCGGAAACTTTGCATAGACATTCACAGCATACCTGAGAACCTAATGAACACAACTGCAGGCATATCCTACACTCGGGGCGACCACGGTACATCATGGACCATAAATACACATGTCTAGAAACTTTGAAAAATCATATCTCGCCAAGGTGTTAAATTCTGGTTCTGAAACTTTGCATAGACATTCACAGCATACCTGAGAACCTAATGAACACAACTGCAGGCATATCCTACACTCGGGGCGACCACGGTACATCATGGACCATAAATACACATGTCTAGAAACTTTGAAAAATCATATCTCGCCAAGGTGTTAGATTCTGGTTCTGAAACTTTGCATAGACATTCACAGCACACCTGAGAACCTAATGAACACAGCTGCAGGCATATCCTACACTCGGGGCGACCACGGTACATCATGGACCATAAATACACATGTGAAGAAACTTTGAAAAATCATATCTCACCAAGGTGTTAAATTCTGGTTCCGAAACTTTGCATAGACATTCACAGCACACCTGAGAACCTAATGAACACAGCTGCAGGCATATCCTACACTCGGGGCGACCACGGTACATCATGGACCATAAATACACATGTCTAGAAACTTTGAAAAATCATATCTCGCCAAGGTGTTAAATTCTGGTTCTGAAACTTTGCATAGACATTCACAGCATACCTGAGAACCTAATGAACACAACTGCAGGCATATCCTACACTCGGGGCGACCACGGTACATCATGGACCATAAATACACATGTCTAGAAACTTTGAAAAATCATATCTCGCCAAGGTGTTAAATTCTGGTTCTGAAACTTTGCATAGACATTCACAGCATACCTGAGAACCTAATGAACACAGCTGCAGGCATATCCTACACTCGGGGCGACCACGGTACATCATGGACCATAAATACACATATGTATTATGACTCTAGAAACTTTGAAAAATCATATCTCGCCAAGGTGTTAAATTCTGGTTCTGAAACTTTGCATAGACATTCACAGCATACCTGAGAACCTAATGAACACAGCTGCAGGCATATCCTACACTCGGGGCGACCACGGTACATCATGGACCATAAATGCACATGTCTAGAAACTTTGAAAAATCATATCTCACCAAGGTGTTAAATTCTGGTTCCGAAACTTTGCATAGACATTCACAGCACACCTGAGAACCTAATGAACACAACTGCAGGCATATCCTACACTCGGGGCGACCACGGTACATCATGGACCATAAATACACATGTCTAGAAACTTTGAAAAATCATATCTCGCCAAGGTGTTAGATTCTGGTTCTGAAACTTTGCATAGACATTCACAGCATACCTGAGAACCTAATGAACACAGCTGCAGGCATATCCTACACTCGGGGCGACCACGGTACATCATGGACCATAAATACACATGTCTAGAAACTTTGAAAAATCATATCTCGCCAAGGTATTAAATTCTGGTTCTGAAACTTTGCATAGACATTCACAGCACACCTGAGAACCTAATGAACACAACTGCAGGCATATCCTACACTCGGGGCGACCACGGTACATCATGGACCATAAATACACATGTCTAGAAACTTTGAAAAATCATATCTCGCCAAGGTGTTAGATTCTGGTTCTGAAACTTTGCATAGACATTCACAGCATACCTGAGAACCTAATGAACACAGCCGCAGGCATATCCTACACTCGGGGCGACCACGGTACATCATGGACCATAAATACACATGTCTAGAAACTTTGAAAAATCATATCTCGCCAAGGTGTTAAATTCTGGTTCTGAAACTTTGCATAGACATTCACAGCATACCTGAGAACCTAATGAACACAGCCGCAGGCATATCCTACACTCGGGGCGACCACGGTACATCATGGACCATAAATACACATGTCTAGAAACTTTGAAAAATCATATCTCGCCAAGGTATTAAATTCTGGTTCGGAAACTTTGCATAGACATTCACAGCACACCTGAGAACCTAATGAACACAGCTGCAGGCATATCCTACACTCGGGGCGACCACGGTACATCATGGACCATAAATACACATATGTATTATGACTCTAGAAACTTTGAAAAATCATATCTCGCCAAGTTATTAAATTCTGGGTCTGAAACTTTGCATAGACATTCACAGCACACCTGAGAACCTAATGAACACAACGGCAGGCATATCCTACACTCGGGGCGACCACGGTACATCATGGACCATAAATACACATGTGAAGAAACTTTGAAAAATCATATCTCGCCAAGGTATTAAATTCTGGTTCGGAAACTTTGCATAGACATTCACAGCACACCTGAGAACCTAATGAACACAGCTGCAGGCATATCCTACACTCGGGGCGACCACGGTACATCATGGACCATAAATACACATATGTATTATGACTCTAGAAACTTTGAAAAATCATATCTCGCCAAGTTATTAAATTCTGGGTCTGAAACTTTGCATAGACATTCACAGCACACCTGAGAACCTAATGAACACAACGGCAGGCATATCCTACACTCGGGGCGACCACGGTACATCATGGACCATAAATACACATGTCTAGAAACTTTGAAAAATCATATCTCGCCAAGGTGTTAGATTCTGGTTCTGAAACTTCGCATAGACATTCACAGCATACCTGAGAACCCAATGAACACAGCTGCAGGCATATCCTACACTCGGGGCGACCACGGTACATCATGGACCATAAATACACATGTGAAGAAACTTTGAAAAATCATATCTCACCAAGGTGTTAAATTCTGGTTCCGAAACTTTGCATAGACATTCACAGCACACCTGAGAACCTAATGAACACAACTGCAGGCATATCCTACACTCGGGGCGACCACGGTACATCATGGACCATAAATACACATGTCTAGAAACTTTGAAAAATCATATCTCGCCAAGGTGTTAAATTCTGGTTCTGAAACTTTGCATAGACATTCACAGCATACCTGAGAACCTAATGAACACAACTGCAGGCATATCCTACACTCGGGGCGACCACGGTACATCATGGACCATAAATACACATGTCTAGAAACTTTGAAAAATCATATCTCGCCAAGGTATTAAATTCTGGTTCTGAAACTTTGCATAGACATTCACAGCATACCTGAGAACCTAATGAACACAACTGCAGGCATATCCTACACTCGGGGCGACCACGGTACATCATGGACCATAAATACACATGTCTAGAAACTTTGAAAAATCATATCTCGCCAAGGTATTAAATTCTGGTTCGGAAACTTTGCATAGACATTCACAGCACACCTGAGAACCTAATGAACACAGCTGCAGGCATATCCTACACTCGGGGCGACCACGGTACATCATGGACCATAAATACACATGTCTAGAAACTTTGAAAAATCATATCTCGCCAAGGTATTAAATTCTGGTTCGGAAACTTTGCATAGACATTCACAGCACACCTGAGAACCTAATGAACACAGCTGCAGGCATATCCTACACTCGGGGCGACCACGGTACATCATGGACCATAAATACACATGTCTAGAAACTTTGAAAAATCATATCTCGCCAAGGTATTAAATTCTGGTTCGGAAACTTTGCATAGACATTCACAGCACACCTGAGAACCTAATGAACACAGCTGCAGGCATATCCTACACTCGGGGCGACCACGGTACATCATGGACCATAAATACACATGTCTAGAAACTTTGAAAAATCATATCTCGCCAAGGTATTAAATTCTGGTTCGGAAACTTTGCATAGACATTCACAGCACACCTGAGAACCTAATGAACACAGCTGCAGGCATATCCTACACTCGGGGCGACCACGGTACATCATGGACCATAAATACACATGTCTAGAAACTTTGAAAAATCATATCTCGCCAAGGTATTAAATTCTGGTTCGGAAACTTTGCATAGACATTCACAGCACACCTGAGAACCTAATGAACACAACTGCAGGCATATCCTACACTCGGGGCGACCACGGTACATCATGGACCATAAATACACATGTCTAGAAACTTTGAAAAATCATATCTCGCCAAGGTATTAAATTCTGGTTCTGAAACTTTGCATAGACATTCACAGCATACCTGAGAACCTAATGAACACAGCTGCAGGCATATCCTACACTCGGGGCGACCACGGTACATCATGGACCATAAATACACATGTCTAGAAACTTTGAAAAATCATATCTCGCCAAGGTATTAAATTCTGGTTCGGAAACTTTGCATAGACATTCACAGCACACCTGAGAACCTAATGAACACAGCTGCAGGCATATCCTACACTCGGGGCGACCACGGTACATCATGGACCATAAATACACATGTCTAGAAACTTTGAAAAATCATATCTCGCCAAGGTATTAAATTCTGGTTCGGAAACTTTGCATAGACATTCACAGCACACCTGAGAACCTAATGAACACAGCTGCAGGCATATCCTACACTCGGGGCGACCACGGTACATCATGGACCATAAATACACATGTGAAGATACTTTGAAAAATCATATCTCGCCAAGGTGTTAAATTCTGGTTCCGAAACTTTGCATAGACATTCACAGCACACCTGAGAACCTAATGAACACAACTGCAGGCATATCCTACACTCGGGGCGACCACGGTACATCATGGACCATAAATACACATGTCTAGAAACTTTGAAAAATCATATCTCGCCAAGGTGTTAAATTCTGGTTCCGAAACTTTGCATAGACATTCACAGCACACCTGAGAACCTAATGAACACAACTGCAGGCATATCCTACACTCGGGGCGACCACGGTACATCATGGACCATAAATACACATGTCTAGAAACTTTGAAAAATCATATCTCGCCAAGGTATTAAATTCTGGTTCGGAAACTTTGCATAGACATTCACAGCACACCTGAGAACCTAATGAACACAGCTGCAGGCATATCCTACACTCGGGGCGACCACGGTACATCATGGACCATAAATACACATGTCTAGAAACTTTGAAAAATCATATCTCGCCAAGGTGTTAAATTCTGGTTCTGAAACTTTGCATAGACATTCACAGCATACCTGAGAACCTAATGAACACAACTGCAGGCATATCCTACACTCGGGGCGACCACGGTACATCATGGACCATAAATACACATGTCTAGAAACTTTGAAAAATCATATCTCGCCAAGGTGTTAAATTCTGGTTCTGAAACTTTGCATAGACATTCACAGCACACCTGAGAACCTAATGAACACAGCCGCAGGCATATCCTACACTCGGGGCGACCACGGTACATCATGGACCATAAATACACATGTCTAGAAACTTTGAAAAATCATATCTCGCCAAGGTGTTAAATTCTGGTTCTGAAACTTTGCATAGACATTCACAGCATACCTGAGAACCTAATGAACACAGCTGCAGGCATATCCTACACTCGGGGCGACCACGGTACATCATGGACCATAAATACACATATGTATTATGACTCTAGAAACTTTGAAAAATCATATCTCGCCAAGGTATTAAATTCTGGTTCTGAAACTTTGCATAGACATTCACAGCATACCTGAGAACCTAATGAACACAGCCGCAGGCATATCCTACACTCGGGGCGACCACGGTACATCATGGACCATAAATACACATGTGAAGAAACTTTGAAAAATCATATCTCGCCAAGGTGTTAAATTCTGGTTCTGAAACTTTGCATAGACATTCACAGCATACCTGAGAACCTAATGAACACAACTGCAGGCATATCCTACACTCGGGGCGACCACGGTACATCATGGACCATAAATACACATATGTATTATGACTCTAGAAACTTTGAAAAATCATATCTCGCCAAGGTGTTAAATTCTGGTTCTGAAACTTTGCATAGACATTCACAGCATACCTGAGAACCTAATGAACACAGCTGCAGGCATATCCTACACTCGGGGCGACCACGGTACATCATGGACCATAAATACACATGTCTAGAAACTTTGAAAAATCATATCTCGCCAAGGTATTAAATTCTGGTTCCGAAACTTTGCATAGACATTCACAGCACACCTGAGAACCTAATGAACACAACTGCAGGCATATCCTACACTCGGGGCGACCACGGTACATCATGGACCATAAATACACATGTCTAGAAACTTTGAAAAATCATATCTCGCCAAGGTGTTAAATTCTGGTTCTGAAACTTTGCATAGACATTCACAGCATACCTGAGAACCTAATGAACACAGCCGCAGGCATATCCTACACTCGGGGCGACCACGGTACATCATGGACCATAAATACACATGTCTAGAAACTTTGAAAAATCATATCTCGCCAAGGTATTAAATTCTGGTTCGGAAACTTTGCATAGACATTCACAGCACACCTGAGAACCTAATGAACACAGCTGCAGGCATATCCTACACTCGGGGCGACCACGGTACATCATGGACCATAAATACACATATGTATTATGACTCTAGAAACTTTGAAAAATCATATCTCGCCAAGTTATTAAATTCTGGGTCTGAAACTTTGCATAGACATTCACAGCACACCTGAGAACCTAATGAACACAACGGCAGGCATATCCTACACTCGGGGCGACCACGGTACATCATGGACCATAAATACACATGTGAAGAAACTTTGAAAAATCATATCTCGCCAAGGTATTAAATTCTGGTTCGGAAACTTTGCATAGACATTCACAGCACACCTGAGAACCTAATGAACACAACTGCAGGCATATCCTACACTCGGGGCGACCACGGTACATCATGGACCATAAATACACATGTGAAGAAACTTTGAAAAATCATATCTCGCCAAGGTGTTAAATTCTGGTTCTGAAACTTTGCATAGACATTCACAGCATACCTGAGAACCTAATGAACACAACTGCAGGCATATCCTACACTCGGGGCGACCACGGTACATCATGGACCATAAATACACATGTGAAGAAACTTTGAAAAATCATATCTCGCCAAGGTATTAAATTCTGGTTCGGAAACTTTGCATAGACATTCACAGCACACCTGAGAACCTAATGAACACAGCTGCAGGCATATCCTACACTCGGGGCGACCACGGTACATCATGGACCATAAATACACATATGTATTATGACTCTAGAAACTTTGAAAAATCATATCTCGCCAAGTTATTAAATTCTGGGTCTGAAACTTTGCATAGACATTCACAGCACACCTGAGAACCTAATGAACACAACGGCAGGCATATCCTACACTCGGGGCGACCACGGTACATCATGGACCATAAATACACATGTGAAGAAACTTTGAAAAATCATATCTCGCCAAGGTATTAAATTCTGGTTCGGAAACTTTGCATAGACATTCACAGCACACCTGAGAACCTAATGAACACAACGGCAGGCATATCCTACACTCGGGGCGACCACGGTACATCATGGACCATAAATACACATGTGAAGAAACTTTGAAAAATCATATCTCGCCAAGGTGTTAAATTCTGGTTCTGAAACTTTGCATAGACATTCACAGCATACCTGAGAACCTAATGAACACAGCTGCAGGCATATCCTACACTCGGGGCGACCACGGTACATCATGGACCATAAATACACATGTCTAGAAACTTTGAAAAATCATATCTCACCAAGGTGTTAAATTCTGGTTCCGAAACTTTGCATAGACATTCACAGCACACCTGAGAACCTAATGAACACAACTGCAGGCATATCCTACACTCGGGGCGACCACGGTACATCATGGACCATAAATACACATGTCTAGAAACTTTGAAAAATCATATCTCGCCAAGGTGTTAGATTCTGGTTCTGAAACTTTGCATAGACATTCACAGCATACCTGAGAACCTAATGAACACAGCCGCAGGCATATCCTACACTCGGGGCGACCACGGTACATCATGGACCATAAATACACATGTCTAGAAACTTTGAAAAATCATATCTCGCCAAGGTGTTAAATTCTGGTTCTGAAACTTTGCATAGACATTCACAGCATACCTGAGAACCTAATGAACACAGCCGCAGGCATATCCTACACTCGGGGCGACCACGGTACATCATGGACCATAAATACACATGTCTAGAAACTTTGAAAAATCATATCTCGCCAAGGTATTAAATTCTGGTTCGGAAACTTTGCATAGACATTCACAGCACACCTGAGAACCTAATGAACACAGCCGCAGGCATATCCTACACTCGGAGCGACCACGGTACATCATGGACCATAAATACACATGTCTAGAAACTTTGAAAAATCATATCTCGCCAAGGTATTAAATTCTGGTTCGGAAACTTTGCATAGACATTCACAGCACACCTGAGAACCTAATGAACACAGCTGCAGGCATATCCTACACTCGGGGCGACCACGGTACATCATGGACCATAAATACACATGTGAAGAAACTTTGAAAAATCATATCTCGCCAAGTTATTAAATTCTGGTTCGGAAACTTTGCATAGACATTCACAGCACACCTGAGAACCTAATGAACACAACGGCAGGCATATCCTACACTCGGGGCGACCACGGTACATCATGGACCATAAATACACATGTGAAGAAACTTTGAAAAATCATATCTCGCCAAGTTATTAAATTCTGGTTCGGAAACTTTGCATAGACATTCACAGCACACCTGAGAACCTAATGAACACAGCTGCAGGCATATCCTACACTCGGGGCGACCACGGTACATCATGGACCATAAATACACATGTGAAGAAACTTTGAAAAATCATATCTCGCCAAGTTATTAAATTCTGGGTCTGAAACTTTGCATAGACATTCACAGCACACCTGAGAACCTAATGAACACAACGGCAGGCATATCCTACACTCGGGGCGACCACGGTACATCATGGACCATAAATACACATGTGAAGAAACTTTGAAAAATCATATCTCGCCAAGTTATTAAATTCTGGTTCGGAAACTTTGCATAGACATTCACAGCACACCTGAGAACCTAATGAACACAGCTGCAGGCATATCCTACACTCGGGGCGACCACGGTACATCATGGACCATAAATACACATATGTATTATGACTCTAGAAACTTTGAAAAATCATATCTCGCCAAGGTGTTAAATTCTGGTTCTGAAACTTTGCATAGACATTCACAGCACACCTGAGAACCTAATGAACACAGCTGCAGGCATATCCTACACTCGGGGCGACCACGGTACATCATGGACCATAAATACACATGTCTAGAAACTTTGAAAAATCATATCTCGCCAAGGTATTAAATTCTGGTTCGGAAACTTTGCATAGACATTCACAGCACACCTGAGAACCTAATGAACACAGCTGCAGGCATATCCTACACTCGGGGCGACCACGGTACATCATGGACCATAAATACACATGTCTAGAAACTTTGAAAAATCATATCTCGCCAAGGTACTAAATTCTGGTTCTGAAACTTTGCATAGACATTCACAGCATACCTGAGAACCTAATGAACACAACTGCAGGCATATCCTACACTCGGTGCGACCACGGTACATCATGGACCATAAATACACATGTGAAGAAACTTTGAAAAATCATATCTCACCAAGGTGTTAAATTCTGGTTCTGAAACTTTGCATAGACATTCACAGCACACCTGAGAACCTAATGAACACAACTGCAGGCATATCCTACACTCGGGGCGACCACGGTACATCATGGACCATAAATACACATATGTATTATGACTCTAGAAACTTTGAAAAATCATATCTCGCCAAGGTGTTAAATTCTGGTTCTGAAACTTTGCATAGACATTCACAGCATACCTGAGAACCTAATGAACACAGCCGCAGGCATATCCTACACTCGGGGCGACCACGGTACATCATGGACCATAAATACACATGTGAAGAAACTTTGAAAAATCATATCTCGCCAAGGTATTAAATTCTGGTTCGGAAACTTTGCATAGACATTCACAGCATACCTGAGAACCTAATGAACACAACTGCAGGCATATCCTACACTCGGTGCGACCACGGTACATCATGGACCATAAATACACATGTCTAGAAACTTTGAAAAATCATATCTCGCCAAGGTGTTAAATTCTGGTTCTGAAACTTTGCATAGACATTCACAGCACACCTGAGAACCTAATGAACACAGCCGCAGGCATATCCTACACTCGGGGCGACCACGGTACATCATGGACCATAAATACACATATGTATTATGACTCTAGAAACTTTGAAAAATCATATCTCGCCAAGGTGTTAAATTCTGGTTCTGAAACTTTGCATAGACATTCACAGCATACCTGAGAACCTAATGAACACAGCCGCAGGCATATCCTACACTCGGGGCGACCACGGTACATCATGGACCATAAATACACATGTGAAGAAACTTTGAAAAATCATATCTCGCCAAGGTATTAAATTCTGGTTCGGAAACTTTGCATAGACATTCACAGCACACCTGAGAACCTAATGAACACAGCTGCAGGCATATCCTACACTCGGGGCGACCACGGTACATCATGGACCATAAATACACATGTCTTGAAACTTTGAAAAATCATATCTCGCCAAGGTGTTAAATTCTGGGTCTGAAACTTTGCATAGACATTCACAGCACACCTGAGAACCTAATGAACACAACGGCAGGCATATCCTACACTCGGGGCGACCACGGTACATCATGGACCATAAATACACATATGTATTATGACTCTAGAAACTTTGAAAAATCATATCTCGCCAAGGTGTTAAATTCTGGTTCTGAAACTTTGCATAGACATTCACAGCATACCTGAGAACCTAATGAACACAGCCGCAGGCATATCCTACACTCGGGGCGACCACGGTACATCATGGACCATAAATACACATGTGAAGAAACTTTGAAAAATCATATCTCGCCAAGGTATTAAATTCTGGTTCGGAAACTTTGCATAGACATTCACAGCACACCTGAGAACCTAATGAACACAGCTGCAGGCATATCCTACACTCGGGGCGACCACGGTACATCATGGACCATAAATACACATGTCTAGAAACTTTGAAAAATCATATCTCGCCAAGGTATTAAATTCTGGTTCGGAAACTTTGCATAGACATTCACAGCACACCTGAGAACCTAATGAACACAGCTGCAGGCATATCCTACACTCGGGGCGACCACGGTACATCATGGACCATAAATACACATGTCTAGAAACTTTGAAAAATCATATCTCGCCAAGGTGTTAAATTCTGGTTCTGAAACTTTGCATAGACATTCACAGCATACCTGAGAACCTAATGAACACAACTGCAGGCATATCCTACACTCGGGGCGACCACGGTACATCATGGACCATAAATACACATGTCTAGAAACTTTGAAAAATCATATCTCGCCAAGGTATTAAATTCTGGTTCTGAAACTTTGCATAGACATTCACAGCATACCTGAGAACCTAATGAACACAGCCGCAGGCATATCCTACACTCGGGGCGACCACGGTACATCATGGACCATAAATACACATGTCTAGAAACTTTGAAAAATCATATCTCGCCAAGGTATTAAATTCTGGTTCGGAAACTTTGCATAGACATTCACAGCATACCTGAGAACCTAATGAACACAACTGCAGGCATATCCTACACTCGGGGCGACCACGGTACATCATGGACCATAAATACACATATGTATTATGACTCTAGAAACTTTGAAAAATCATATCTCGCCAAGGTGTTAAATTCTGGTTCTGAAACTTTGCATAGACATTCACAGCATACCTGAGAACCTAATGAACACAGCTGCAGGCATATCCTACACTCGGGGCGACCACGGTACATCATGGACCATAAATACACATGTCTAGAAACTTTGAAAAATCATATCTCGCCAAGGTATTAAATTCTGGTTCTGAAACTTTGCATAGACATTCACAGCATACCTGAGAACCTAATGAACACAGCCGCAGGCATATCCTACACTCGGGGCGACCACGGTACATCATGGACCATAAATACACATGTCTAGAAACTTTGAAAAATCATATCTCGCCAAGGTGTTAGATTCTGGTTCTGAAACTTTGCATAGACATTCACAGCATACCTGAGAACCTAATGAACACAGCCGCAGGCATATCCTACACTCGGGGCGACCACGGTACATCATGGACCATAAATACACATGTCTAGAAACTTTGAAAAATCATATCTCGCCAAGGTGTTAAATTCTGGTTCTGAAACTTTGCATAGACATTCACAGCATACCTGAGAACCTAATGAACACAGCCGCAGGCATATCCTACACTCGGGGCGACCACGGTACATCATGGACCATAAATACACATGTCTAGAAACTTTGAAAAATCATATCTCGCCAAGGTATTAAATTCTGGTTCGGAAACTTTGCATAGACATTCACAGCACACCTGAGAACCTAATGAACACAGCCGCAGGCATATCCTACACTCGGAGCGACCACGGTACATCATGGACCATAAATACACATGTCTAGAAACTTTGAAAAATCATATCTCGCCAAGGTATTAAATTCTGGTTCGGAAACTTTGCATAGACATTCACAGCACACCTGAGAACCTAATGAACACAGCTGCAGGCATATCCTACACTCGGGGCGACCACGGTACATCATGGACCATAAATACACATGTGAAGAAACTTTGAAAAATCATATCTCGCCAAGTTATTAAATTCTGGTTCGGAAACTTTGCATAGACATTCACAGCACACCTGAGAACCTAATGAACACAACGGCAGGCATATCCTACACTCGGGGCGACCACGGTACATCATGGACCATAAATACACATGTGAAGAAACTTTGAAAAATCATATCTCGCCAAGTTATTAAATTCTGGTTCGGAAACTTTGCATAGACATTCACAGCACACCTGAGAACCTAATGAACACAGCTGCAGGCATATCCTACACTCGGGGCGACCACGGTACATCATGGACCATAAATACACATGTGAAGAAACTTTGAAAAATCATATCTCGCCAAGTTATTAAATTCTGGGTCTGAAACTTTGCATAGACATTCACAGCACACCTGAGAACCTAATGAACACAACGGCAGGCATATCCTACACTCGGGGCGACCACGGTACATCATGGACCATAAATACACATGTGAAGAAACTTTGAAAAATCATATCTCGCCAAGTTATTAAATTCTGGTTCGGAAACTTTGCATAGACATTCACAGCACACCTGAGAACCTAATGAACACAGCTGCAGGCATATCCTACACTCGGGGCGACCACGGTACATCATGGACCATAAATACACATATGTATTATGACTCTAGAAACTTTGAAAAATCATATCTCGCCAAGGTGTTAAATTCTGGTTCTGAAACTTTGCATAGACATTCACAGCACACCTGAGAACCTAATGAACACAGCTGCAGGCATATCCTACACTCGGGGCGACCACGGTACATCATGGACCATAAATACACATGTCTAGAAACTTTGAAAAATCATATCTCGCCAAGGTATTAAATTCTGGTTCGGAAACTTTGCATAGACATTCACAGCACACCTGAGAACCTAATGAACACAGCTGCAGGCATATCCTACACTCGGGGCGACCACGGTACATCATGGACCATAAATACACATGTCTAGAAACTTTGAAAAATCATATCTCGCCAAGGTATTAAATTCTGGTTCTGAAACTTTGCATAGACATTCACAGCATACCTGAGAACCTAATGAACACAACTGCAGGCATATCCTACACTCGGTGCGACCACGGTACATCATGGACCATAAATACACATGTGAAGAAACTTTGAAAAATCATATCTCACCAAGGTGTTAAATTCTGGTTCTGAAACTTTGCATAGACATCCACAGCACACCTGAGAACCTAATGAACACAACTGCAGGCATATCCTACACTCGGGGCGACCACGGTACATCATGGACCATAAATACACATATGTATTATGACTCTAGAAACTTTGAAAAATCATATCTCGCCAAGGTGTTAAATTCTGGTTCTGAAACTTTGCATAGACATTCACAGCATACCTGAGAACCTAATGAACACAACTGCAGGCATATCCTACACTCGGTGCGACCACGGTACATCATGGACCATAAATACACATGTCTAGAAACTTTGAAAAATCATATCTCGCCAAGGTGTTAAATTCTGGTTCTGAAACTTTGCATAGACATTCACAGCACACCTGAGAACCTAATGAACACAGCCGCAGGCATATCCTACACTCGGGGCGACCACGGTACATCATGGACCATAAATACACATGTGAAGAAACTTTGAAAAATCATATCTCGCCAAGGTATTAAATTCTGGTTCGGAAACTTTGCATAGACATTCACAGCATACCTGAGAACCTAATGAACACAACTGCAGGCATATCCTACACTCGGTGCGACCACGGTACATCATGGACCATAAATACACATGTCTAGAAACTTTGAAAAATCATATCTCGCCAAGGTGTTAAATTCTGGTTCTGAAACTTTGCATAGACATTCACAGCACACCTGAGAACCTAATGAACACAGCCGCAGGCATATCCTACACTCGGGGCGACCACGGTACATCATGGACCATAAATACACATATGTATTATGACTCTAGAAACTTTGAAAAATCATATCTCGCCAAGGTGTTAAATTCTGGTTCTGAAACTTTGCATAGACATTCACAGCATACCTGAGAACCTAATGAACACAGCCGCAGGCATATCCTACACTCGGGGCGACCACGGTACATCATGGACCATAAATACACATGTGAAGAAACTTTGAAAAATCATATCTCGCCAAGGTATTAAATTCTGGTTCGGAAACTTTGCATAGACATTCACAGCACACCTGAGAACCTAATGAACACAGCTGCAGGCATATCCTACACTCGGGGCGACCACGGTACATCATGGACCATAAATACACATGTCTTGAAACTTTGAAAAATCATATCTCGCCAAGGTGTTAAATTCTGGGTCTGAAACTTTGCATAGACATTCACAGCACACCTGAGAACCTAATGAACACAACGGCAGGCATATCCTACACTCGGGGCGACCACGGTACATCATGGACCATAAATACACATATGTATTATGACTCTAGAAACTTTGAAAAATCATATCTCGCCAAGGTGTTAAATTCTGGTTCTGAAACTTTGCATAGACATTCACAGCATACCTGAGAACCTAATGAACACAGCCGCAGGCATATCCTACACTCGGGGCGACCACGGTACATCATGGACCATAAATACACATGTGAAGAAACTTTGAAAAATCATATCTCGCCAAGGTATTAAATTCTGGTTCGGAAACTTTGCATAGACATTCACAGCACACCTGAGAACCTAATGAACACAGCTGCAGGCATATCCTACACTCGGGGCGACCACGGTACATCATGGACCATAAATACACATGTCTAGAAACTTTGAAAAATCATATCTCGCCAAGGTATTAAATTCTGGTTCGGAAACTTTGCATAGACATTCACAGCACACCTGAGAACCTAATGAACACAGCTGCAGGCATATCCTACACTCGGGGCGACCACGGTACATCATGGACCATAAATACACATGTCTAGAAACTTTGAAAAATCATATCTCGCCAAGGTGTTAAATTCTGGTTCTGAAACTTTGCATAGACATTCACAGCATACCTGAGAACCTAATGAACACAACTGCAGGCATATCCTACACTCGGGGCGACCACGGTACATCATGGACCATAAATACACATGTCTAGAAACTTTGAAAAATCATATCTCGCCAAGGTATTAAATTCTGGTTCTGAAACTTTGCATAGACATTCACAGCATACCTGAGAACCTAATGAACACAGCCGCAGGCATATCCTACACTCGGGGCGACCACGGTACATCATGGACCATAAATACACATGTCTAGAAACTTTGAAAAATCATATCTCGCCAAGGTATTAAATTCTGGTTCGGAAACTTTGCATAGACATTCACAGCATACCTGAGAACCTAATGAACACAACTGCAGGCATATCCTACACTCGGGGCGACCACGGTACATCATGGACCATAAATACACATATGTATTATGACTCTAGAAACTTTGAAAAATCATATCTCGCCAAGGTGTTAAATTCTGGTTCTGAAACTTTGCATAGACATTCACAGCATACCTGAGAACCTAATGAACACAGCTGCAGGCATATCCTACACTCGGGGCGACCACGGTACATCATGGACCATAAATACACATGTCTAGAAACTTTGAAAAATCATATCTCGCCAAGGTATTAAATTCTGGTTCTGAAACTTTGCATAGACATTCACAGCATACCTGAGAACCTAATGAACACAGCCGCAGGCATATCCTACACTCGGGGCGACCACGGTACATCATGGACCATAAATACACATGTCTAGAAACTTTGAAAAATCATATCTCGCCAAGGTATTAAATTCTGGTTCGGAAACTTTGCATAGACATTCACAGCATACCTGAGAACCTAATGAACACAACTGCAGGCATATCCTACACTCGGGGCGACCACGGTACATCATGGACCATAAATACACATGTCTAGAAACTTTGAAAAATCATATCTCGCCAAGGTGTTAGATTCTGGTTCTGAAACTTTGCATAGACATTCACAGCATACCTGAGAACCTAATGAACACAACGGCAGGCATATCCTACACTCGGGGCGACCACGGTACATCATGGACCATAAATACACATGTCTAGAAACTTTGAAAAATCATATCTCGCCAAGGTGTTAAGTTCTGGTTCTGAAACTTTGCATAGACATTCACAGCATACCTGAGAACCTAATGAACACAACTGCAGGCATATCCTACACTCGGGGCGACCACGGTACATCATGGACCATAAATACACATGTCTAGAAACTTTGAAAAATCATATCTCGCCAAGGTATTAAATTCTGGTTCTGAAACTTTGCATAGACATTCACAGCATACCTGAGAACCTAATGAACACAACGGCAGGCATATCCTACACTCGGGGCGACCACGGTACATCATGGACCATAAATACACATGTCTAGAAACTTTGAAAAATCATATCTCGCCAAGGTGTTAAGTTCTGGTTCTGAAACTTTGCATAGACATTCACAGCATACCTGAGAACCAAATGAACACAACTGCAGGCATATCCTACACTCGGGGCGACCACGGTACATCATGGACCATAAATACACATGTCTAGAAACTTTGAAAAATCATATCTCGCCAAGGTATTAAATTCTGGTTTTGAAACTTTGCATAGACATTCACAGCTTATCTGAGAACCTAATGAACACAGCTGCAGGCATATCCTACACTCGGGGCGACCACGGTACATCATGGACCATAAATACACATGTCTAGAAACTTTGAAAAATCATATCTCGCCAAGGTGTTAAGTTCTGGTTCTGAAACTTTGCATAGACATTCACAGCATACCTGAGAACCTAATGAACACAACTGCAGGCATATCCTACACTCGGGGCGACCACGGTACATCATGGACCATAAATACACATGTCTAGAAACTTTGAAAAATCATATCTCGCCAAGGTGTTAAGTTCTGGTTCTGAAACTTTGCATAGACATTCACAGCATACCTGAGAACCTAATGAACACAACTGCAGGCATATCCTACACTCGGGGCGACCACGGTACATCATGGACCATAAATACACATGTCTAGAAACTTTGAAAAATCATATCTCGCCAAGGTATTAAATTCTGGTTCTGAAACTTTGCATAGACATTCACAGCATACCTGAGAACCTAATGAACACAACGGCAGGCATATCCTACACTCGGGGCGACCACGGTACATCATGGACCATAAATACACATGTCTAGAAACTTTGAAAAATCATATCTCGCCAAGGTGTTAAGTTCTGGTTCTGAAACTTTGCATAGACATTCACAGCATACCTGAGAACCTAATGAACACAACGGCAGGCATATCCTACACTCGGGGCGACCACGGTACATCATGGACCATAAATACACATGTCTAGAAACTTTGAAAAATCATATCTCGCCAAGGTGTTAAGTTCTGGTTCTGAAACTTTGCATAGACATTCACAGCATACCTGAGAACCTAATGAACACAACTGCAGGCATATCCTACACTCGGGGCGACCACGGTACATCATGGACCATAAATACACATGTCTAGAAACTTTGAAAAATCATATCTCGCCAAGGTATTAAATTCTGGTTCTGAAACTTTGCATAGACATTCACAGCATACCTGAGAACCTAATGAACACAACGGCAGGCATATCCTACACTCGGGGCGACCACGGTACATCATGGACCATAAATACACATGTCTAGAAACTTTGAAAAATCATATCTCGCCAAGGTATTAAACTCTGGTTTTGAAACTTTGCATAGACATTCACAGCTTATCTGAGAACCTAATGAACACAGCTGCAGGCATATCCTACACTCGGGGCGACCACGGTACATCATGGACCATAAATACACATGTCTAGAAACTTTGAAAAATCATATCTCGCCAAGGTATTAAACTCTGGTTTTGAAACTTTGCATAGACATTCACAGCTTATCTGAGAACCTAATGAACACAGCTGCAGGCATATCCTACACTCGGGGCGACCACGGTACATCATGGACCATAAATACACATGTCTAGAAACTTTGAAAAATCATATCTCGCCAAGGTGTTAAGTTCTGGTTCTGAAACTTTGCATAGACATTCACAGCATACCTGAGAACCTAATGAACACAACTGCAGGCATATCCTACACTCGGGGCGACCACGGTACATCATGGACCATAAATACACATGTCTAGAAACTTTGAAAAATCATATCTCGCCAAGGTGTTAAGTTCTGGTTCTGAAACTTTGCATAGACATTCACAGCATACCTGAGAACCTAATGAACACAACTGCAGGCATATCCTACACTCGGGGCGACCACGGTACATCATGGACCATAAATACACATGTCTAGAAACTTTGAAAAATCATATCTCGCCAAGGTGTTAAGTTCTGGTTCTGAAACTTTGCATAGACATTCACAGCATACCTGAGAACCTAATGAACACAACGGCAGGCATATCCTACACTCGGGGCGACCACGGTACATCATGGACCATAAATACACATATGTATTATGACTCTAGAAACTTTGAAAAATCATATCTCGCCAAGGTGTTAAATTCTGGTTCTGAAACTTTGCATAGACATTCACAGCATACCTGAGAACCTAATGAACACAGCCGCAGGCATATCCTACACTCGGGGCGACCACGGTACATCATGGACCATAAATACACATGTGAAGAAACTTTGAAAAATCATATCTCGCCAAGGTATTAAATTCTGGTTCGGAAACTTTGCATAGACATTCACAGCACACCTGAGAACCTAATGAACACAGCTGCAGGCATATCCTACACTCGGGGCGACCACGGTACATCATGGACCATAAATACACATGTCTAGAAACTTTGAAAAATCATATCTCGCCAAGGTGTTAAATTCTGGTTCTGAAACTTTGCATAGACATTCACAGCATACCTGAGAACCTAATGAACACAACTGCAGGCATATCCTACACTCGGGGCGACCACGGTACATCATGGACCATAAATACACATGTCTAGAAACTTTGAAAAATCATATCTCGCCAAGGTATTAAATTCTGGTTCTGAAACTTTGCATAGACATTCACAGCATACCTGAGAACCTAATGAACACAACTGCAGGCATATCCTACACTCGGGGCGACCACGGTACATCATGGACCATAAATACACATATGTATTATGACTCTAGAAACTTTGAAAAATCATATCTCGCCAAGGTGTTAAATTCTGGTTCTGAAACTTTGCATAGACATTCACAGCATACCTGAGAACCTAATGAACACAGCCGCAGGCATATCCTACACTCGGGGCGACCACGGTACATCATGGACCATAAATACACATGTCTAGAAACTTTGAAAAATCATATCTCGCCAAGGTATTAAATTCTGGTTCTGAAACTTTGCATAGACATTCACAGCATACCTGAGAACCTAATGAACACAGCCGCAGGCATATCCTACACTCGGGGCGACCACGGTACATCATGGACCATAAATACACATGTCTAGAAACTTTGAAAAATCATATCTCGCCAAGGTATTAAATTCTGGTTCGGAAACTTTGCATAGACATTCACAGCATACCTGAGAACCTAATGAACACAACTGCAGGCATATCCTACACTCGGGGCGACCACGGTACATCATGGACCATAAATACACATGTCTAGAAACTTTGAAAAATCATATCTCGCCAAGGTGTTAAATTCTGGTTCTGAAACTTTGCATAGACATTCACAGCATACCTGAGAACCTAATGAACACAGCCGCAGGCATATCCTACACTCGGGGCGACCACGGTACATCATGGACCATAAATACACATGTCTAGAAACTTTGAAAAATCATATCTCGCCAAGGTATTAAATTCTGGTTCTGAAACTTTGCATAGACATTCACAGCATACCTGAGAACCTAATGAACACAGCCGCAGGCATATCCTACACTCGGGGCGACCACGGTACATCATGGACCATAAATACACATGTCTAGAAACTTTGAAAAATCATATCTCGCCAAGGTATTAAATTCTGGTTCGGAAACTTTGCATAGACATTCACAGCATACCTGAGAACCTAATGAACACAACTGCAGGCATATCCTACACTCGGGGCGACCACGGTACATCATGGACCATAAATACACATGTCTAGAAACTTTGAAAAATCATATCTCGCCAAGGTGTTAGATTCTGGTTCTGAAACTTTGCATAGACATTCACAGCATACCTGAGAACCTAATGAACACAACGGCAGGCATATCCTACACTCGGGGCGACCACGGTACATCATGGACCATAAATACACATGTCTAGAAACTTTGAAAAATCATATCTCGCCAAGGTGTTAAGTTCTGGTTCTGAAACTTTGCATAGACATTCACAGCATACCTGAGAACCTAATGAACACAACTGCAGGCATATCCTACACTCGGGGCGACCACGGTACATCATGGACCATAAATACACATGTCTAGAAACTTTGAAAAATCATATCTCGCCAAGGTATTAAATTCTGGTTCTGAAACTTTGCATAGACATTCACAGCATACCTGAGAACCTAATGAACACAACGGCAGGCATATCCTACACTCGGGGCGACCACGGTACATCATGGACCATAAATACACATGTCTAGAAACTTTGAAAAATCATATCTCGCCAAGGTGTTAAGTTCTGGTTCTGAAACTTTGCATAGACATTCACAGCATACCTGAGAACCAAATGAACACAACTGCAGGCATATCCTACACTCGGGGCGACCACGGTACATCATGGACCATAAATACACATGTCTAGAAACTTTGAAAAATCATATCTCGCCAAGGTATTAAATTCTGGTTTTGAAACTTTGCATAGACATTCACAGCTTATCTGAGAACCTAATGAACACAGCTGCAGGCATATCCTACACTCGGGGCGACCACGGTACATCATGGACCATAAATACACATGTCTAGAAACTTTGAAAAATCATATCTCGCCAAGGTGTTAAGTTCTGGTTCTGAAACTTTGCATAGACATTCACAGCATACCTGAGAACCTAATGAACACAACTGCAGGCATATCCTACACTCGGGGCGACCACGGTACATCATGGACCATAAATACACATGTCTAGAAACTTTGAAAAATGATATCTCGCCAAGGTATTAAATTCTGGTTCTGAAACTTTGCATAGACATTCACAGCATACCTGAGAACCTAATGAACACAACGGCAGGCATATCCTACACTCGGGGCGACCACGGTACATCATGGACCATAAATACACATGTCTAGAAACTTTGAAAAATCATATCTCGCCAAGGTGTTAAGTTCTGGTTCTGAAACTTTGCATAGACATTCACAGCATACCTGAGAACCTAATGAACACAACTGCAGGCATATCCTACACTCGGGGCGACCACGGTACATCATGGACCATAAATACACATGTCTAGAAACTTTGAAAAATCATATCTCGCCAAGGTATTAAATTCTGGTTCTGAAACTTTGCATAGACATTCACAGCATACCTGAGAACCTAATGAACACAACGGCAGGCATATCCTACACTCGGGGCGACCACGGTACATCATGGACCATAAATACACATGTCTAGAAACTTTGAAAAATCATATCTCGCCAAGGTATTAAACTCTGGTTTTGAAACTTTGCATAGACATTCACAGCTTATCTGAGAACCTAATGAACACAGCTGCAGGCATATCCTACACTCGGGGCGACCACGGTACATCATGGACCATAAATACACATGTCTAGAAACATTGAAAAATCATATCTCGCCAAGGTATTAAACTCTGGTTTTGAAACTTTGCATAGACATTCACAGCTTATCTGAGAACCTAATGAACACAGCTGCAGGCATATCCTACACTCGGGGCGACCACGGTACATCATGGACCATAAATACACATGTCTAGAAACTTTGAAAAATCATATCTCGCCAAGGTGTTAAGTTCTGGTTCTGAAACTTTGCATAGACATTCACAGCATACCTGAGAACCTAATGAACACAACTGCAGGCATATCCTACACTCGGGGCGACCACGGTACATCATGGACCATAAATACACATGTCTAGAAACTTTGAAAAATCATATCTCGCCAAGGTGTTAAGTTCTGGTTCTGAAACTTTGCATAGACATTCACAGCATACCTGAGAACCTAATGAACACAACTGCAGGCATATCCTACACTCGGGGCGACCACGGTACATCATGGACCATAAATACACATGTCTAGAAACTTTGAAAAATCATATCTCGCCAAGGTGTTAAGTTCTGGTTCTGAAACTTTGCATAGACATTCACAGCATACCTGAGAACCTAATGAACACAACTGCAGGCATATCCTACACTCGGGGCGACCACGGTACATCATGGACCATAAATACACATGTCTAGAAACTTTGAAAAATCATATCTCGCCAAGGTGTTAAGTTCTGGTTCTGAAACTTTGCATAGACATTCACAGCATACCTGAGAACCTAATGAACACAACTGCAGGCATATCCTACACTCGGGGCGACCACGGTACATCATGGACCATAAATACACATGTCTAGAAACTTTGAAAAATCATATCTCGCCAAGGTGTTAAATTCTGGTTCTGAAACTTTGCATAGACATTCACAGCACACCTGAGAACCTAATGAACACAGCTGCAGGCATATCCTACACTCGGGGCGACCACGGTACATCATGGACCATAAATACACATGTCTAGAAACTTTGAAAAATCATATCTCGCCAAGGTGTTAAGTTCTGGTTCTGAAACTTTGCATAGACATTCACAGCATACCTGAGAACCTAATGAACACAGCTGCAGGCATATCCTACACTCGGGGCGACCACGGTACATCATGGACCATAAATACACATGTCTAGAAACTTTGAAAAATCATATCTCGCCAAGGTGTTAAATTCTGGTTCTGAAACTTTGCATAGACATTCACAGCATACCTGAGAACCTAATGAACACAACTGCAGGCATATCCTACACTCGGGGCGACCACGGTACATCATGGACCATAAATACACATGTCTAGAAACTTTGAAAAATCATATCTCGCCAAGGTGTTAAGTTCTGGTTCTGAAACTTTGCATAGACATTCACAGCATACCTGAGAACCTAATGAACACAACTGCAGGCATATCCTACACTCGGGGCGACCACGGTACATCATGGACCATAAATACACATGTCTAGAAACTTTGAAAAATCATATCTCGCCAAGGTGTTAAATTCTGGTTCTGAAACTTTGCATAGACATTCACAGCATACCTGAGAACCTAATGAACACAACTGCAGGCATATCCTACACTCGGGGCGACCACGGTACATCATGGACCATAAATACACATGTCTAGAAACTTTGAAAAATCATATCTCGCCAAGGTGTTAAGTTCTGGTTCTGAAACTTTGCATAGACATTCACAGCATACCTGAGAACCTAATGAACACAACTGCAGGCATATCCTACACTCGGGGCGACCACGGTACATCATGGACCATAAATACACATGTCTAGAAACTTTGAAAAATCATATCTCGCCAAGGTGTTAAATTCTGGTTCTGAAACTTTGCATAGACATTCACAGCATACCTGAGAACCTAATGAACACAACTGCAGGCATATCCTACACTCGGGGCGACCACGGTACATCATGGACCATAAATACACATGTCTAGAAACTTTGAAAAATCATATCTCGCCAAGGTGTTAAGTTCTGGTTCTGAAACTTTGCATAGACATTCACAGCATACCTGAGAACCTAATGAACACAACTGCAGGCATATCCTACACTCGGGGCGACCACGGTACATCATGGACCATAAATACACATGTCTAGAAACTTTGAAAAATCATATCTCGCCAAGGTATTAAATTCTGGTTTTGAAACTTTGCATAGACATTCACAGCTTATCTGAGAACCTAATGAACACAGCTGCAGGCATATCCTACACTCGGGGCGACCACGGTACATCATGGACCATAAATACACATGTCTAGAAACTTTGAAAAATCATATCTCGCCAAGGTGTTAAGTTCTGGTTCTGAAACTTTGCATAGACATTCACAGCATACCTGAGAACCTAATGAACACAACTGCAGGCATATCCTACACTCGGGGCGACCACGGTACATCATGGACCATAAATACACATGTCTAGAAACTTTGAAAAATCATATCTCGCCAAGGTATTAAATTCTGGTTTTGAAACTTTGCATAGACATTCACAGCTTATCTGAGAACCTAATGAACACAGCTGCAGGCATATCCTACACTCGGGGCGACCACGGTACATCATGGACCATAAATACACATGTCTAGAAACTTTGAAAAATCATATCTCGCCAAGGTGTTAAGTTCTGGTTCTGAAACTTTGCATAGACATTCACAGCATACCTGAGAACCTAATGAACACAACTGCAGGCATATCCTACACTCGGGGCGACCACGGTACATCATGGACCATAAATACACATGTCTAGAAACTTTGAAAAATCATATCTCGCCAAGGTGTTAAATTCTGGTTCTGAAACTTTGCATAGACATTCACAGCACACCTGAGAACCTAATGAACACAGCTGCAGGCATATCCTACACTCGGGGCGACCACGGTACATCATGGACCATAAATACACATGTCTAGAAACTTTGAAAAATCATATCTCGCCAAGGTGTTAAGTTCTGGTTCTGAAACTTTGCATAGACATTCACAGCATACCTGAGAACCTAATGAACACAACTGCAGGCATATCCTACACTCGGGGCGACCACGGTACATCATGGACCATAAATACACATGTCTAGAAACTTTGAAAAATCATATCTCGCCAAGGTGTTAAGTTCTGGTTCTGAAACTTTGCATAGACATTCACAGCATACCTGAGAACCTAATGAACACAACTGCAGGCATATCCTACACTCGGGGCGACCACGGTACATCATGGACCATAAATACACATGTCTAGAAACTTTGAAAAATCATATCTCGCCAAGGTATTAAATTCTGGCTTTGAAACTTTGCATAGACATTCACAGCTTATCTGAGAACCTAATGAACACAGCTGCAGGCATATCCTACACTCGGGGCGACCACGGTACATCATGGACCATAAATACACATGTCTAGAAACTTTGAAAAATCATATCTCGCCAAGGTGTTAAGTTCTGGTTCTGAAACTTTGCATAGACATTCACAGCATACCTGAGAACCTAATGAACACAACTGCAGGCATATCCTACACTCGGGGCGACCACGGTACATCATGGACCATAAATACACATGTCTAGAAACTTTGAAAAATCATATCTCGCCAAGGTGTTAAGTTCTGGTTCTGAAACTTTGCATAGACATTCACAGCATACCTGAGAACCTAATGAACACAACTGCAGGCATATCCTACACTCGGGGCGACCACGGTACATCATGGACCATAAATACACATGTCTAGAAACTTTGAAAAATCATATCTCGCCAAGGTGTTAAATTCTGGTTCTGAAACTTTGCATAGACATTCACAGCACACCTGAGAACCTAATGAACACAGCTGCAGGCATATCCTACACTCGGGGCGACCACGGTACATCATGGACCATAAATACACATGTCTAGAAACTTTGAAAAATCATATCTCGCCAAGGTGTTAAATTCTGGTTCTGAAACTTTGCATAGACATTCACAGCATACCTGAGAACCTAATGAACACAACTGCAGGCATATCCTACACTCGGGGCGACCACGGTACATCATGGACCATAAATACACATGTCTAGAAACTTTGAAAAATCATATCTCGCCAAGGTGTTAAATTCTGGTTCTGAAACTTTGCATAGACATTCACAGCACACCTGAGAACCTAATGAACACAGCTGCAGGCATATCCTACACTCGGGGCGACCACGGTACATCATGGACCATAAATACACATGTCTAGAAACTTTGAAAAATCATATCTCGCCAAGGTGTTAAGTTCTGGTTCTGAAACTTTGCATAGACATTCACAGCATACCTGAGAACCTAATGAACACAACTGCAGGCATATCCTACACTCGGGGCGACCACGGTACATCATGGACCATAAATACACATGTCTAGAAACTTTGAAAAATCATATCTCGCCAAGGTGTTAAATTCTGGTTCTGAAACTTTGCATAGACATTCACAGCACACCTGAGAACCTAATGAACACAGCTGCAGGCATATCCTACACTCGGGGCGACCACGGTACATCATGGACCATAAATACACATATGTATTATGACTCTAGAAACTTTGAAAAATCATATCTCGCCAAGGTATTAAATTCTGGTTCTGAAACTTTGCATAGACATTCACAGCACACCTGAGAACCTAATGAACACAGCTGCAGGCATATCCTACACTCGGGGCGACCACGGTACATCATGGACCATAAATACACATATGTATTAAGACTCTAGAAACTTTGAAAAATCATATCTCGCCAAGGTGTTAAATTCTGGTTCTGAAACTTTGCATAGACATTCACAGCACACCTGAGAACCTAATGAACACAGCTGCAGGCATATCCTACACTCGGGGCGACCACGGTACATCATGGACCATAAATACACATGTCTAGAAACTTTGAAAAATCATATCTCGCCAAGGTGTTAAGTTCTGGTTCTGAAACTTTGCATAGACATTCACAGCACACCTGAGAACCTAATGAACACAGCTGCAGCCATATCCTACACACGGGGCGACCACGGTACATCATGGACCATAAATACACATATGTATTATGACTCTAGAAACTTTGAAAAATCATATCTCGCCAAGGTATTAAATTCTGGTTCTAAAACTTTGCATAGACATTCACAGCATACCTGAGAACCTAATGAACACAAATGTAGCCATATCCTACACTCGGGGCGACCACGGTACATCATGGACCATAAATACACATATGTATTATGACTCTAGAAACTTTGAAAAATCATATCTCGCCAAGGTATTAAATTCTGGTTCTGAAACTTTGCATAGACATTCACAGCATACCTGAGAACCTAATGAACACAGCTGCAGGCATATCCTACACTCGGGGCGACCACGGTACATCATGGACCATAAATACACATGTCTAGAAACTTTGAAAAATCATATCTCGCCAAGGTGTTAAGTTCTGGTTCTGAAACTTTGCATAGACATTCACAGCATACCTGAGAACCTAATGAACACAGCTGCAGGCATATCCTACACTCGGGGCGACCACGGTACATCATGGACCATAAATACACATGTCTAGAAACTTTGAAAAATCATATCTCGCCAAGGTGTTAAGTTCTGGTTCTGAAACTTTGCATAGACATTCACAGCATACCTGAGAACCTAATGAACACAAATGTAGCCATATCCTACACTCGGGGCGACCACGGTACATCATGGACCATAAATACACATATGTATTATGACTCTAGAAACTTTGAAAAATCATATCTCGCCAAGGTATTAAATTCTGGTTCTGAAACTTTGCATAGACATTCACAGCACACCTGAGAACCTAATGAACACAGCTGCAGGCATATCCTACACTCGGGGCGACCACGGTACATCATGGACCATAAATACACATGTCTAGAAACTTTGAAAAATCATATCTCGCCAAGGTATTAAATTCTGGTTCTGAAACTTTGCATAGACATTCACAGCATACCTGAGAACCTAATGAACACAGCTGCAGGCATATCCTACACTCGGGGCGACCACGGTACATCATGGACCATAAATACACATGTCTAGAAACTTTGAAAAATCATATCTCGCCAAGGTGTTAAATTCTGGTTCTGAAACTTTGCATAGACATTCACAGGACACCTGAGAACCTAATGAACACAGCTGCAGGCATATCCTACACTCGGGGCGACCACGGTACATCATGGACCATAAATACACATATGTATTATGACTCTAGAAACTTTGAAAAATCATATCTCGCCAAGGTATTAAATTCTGGTTCTGAAACTTTGCATAGACATTCACAGCACACCTGAGAACCTAATGAACACAGCTGCAGGCATATCCTACACTCGGGGCGACCACGGTACATCATGGACCATAAATACACATATGTATTATGACTCTAGAAACTTTGAAAAATCATATCTCGCCAAGGTGTTAAATTCTGGTTCTGAAACTTTGCATAGACATTCACAGCACACCTGAGAACCTAATGAACACAGCTGCAGGCATATCCTACACTCGGGGCGACCACGGTACATCATGGACCATAAATACACATGTCTAGAAACTTTGAAAAATCATATCTCGCCAAGGTGTTAAATTCTGGTTCTGAAACTTTGCATAGACATTCACAGCATACCTGAGAACCTAATGAACACAACTGCAGGCATATCCTACACTCGGGGCGACCACGGTACATCATGGACCATAAATACACATATGTATTATGACTCTAGAAACTTTGAAAAATCATATCTCGCCAAGGTATTAAATTCTGGTTCTAAAACTTTGCATAGACATTCACAGCATACCTGAGAACCTAATGAACACAACTGCAGGCATATCCTACACTCGGGGCGACCACGGTACATCATGGACCATAAATACACATGTCTAGAAACTTTGAAAAATCATATCTCGCCAAGGTGTTAAGTTCTGGTTCTGAAACTTTGCATAGACATTCACAGCATACCTGAGAACCTAATGAACACAACTGCAGGCATATCCTACACTCGGGGCGACCACGGTACATCATGGACCATAAATACACATGTCTAGAAACTTTGAAAAATCATATCTCGCCAAGGTGTTAAGTTCTGGTTCTGAAACTTTGCATAGACATTCACAGCATACCTGAGAACCTAATGAACACAACTGCAGGCATATCCTACACTCGGGGCGACCACGGTACATCATGGACCATAAATACACATGTCTAGAAACTTTGAAAAATCATATCTCGCCAAGGTGTTAAGTTCTGGTTCTGAAACTTTGCATAGACATTCACAGCATACCTGAGAACCTAATGAACACAACTGCAGGCATATCCTACACTCGGGGCGACCACGGTACATCATGGACCATAAATACACATGTCTAGAAACTTTGAAAAATCATATCTCGCCAAGGTGTTAAGTTCTGGTTCTGAAACTTTGCATAGACATTCACAGCATACCTGAGAACCTAATGAACACAACTGCAGGCATATCCTACACTCGGGGCGACCACGGTACATCATGGACCATAAATACACATGTCTAGAAACTTTGAAAAATCATATCTCGCCAAGGTGTTAAGTTCTGGTTCTGAAACTTTGCA
Source organism: Caenorhabditis macrosperma (assembly GCA_963932285.1). Taxonomy (NCBI): domain Eukaryota; kingdom Metazoa; phylum Nematoda; class Chromadorea; order Rhabditida; family Rhabditidae; genus Caenorhabditis; species Caenorhabditis macrosperma. The sequence goes on from OZ010622.1 coordinate 14,639,636, forward strand.
TAGACATTCACAGCATACCTGAGAACCTAATGAACACAACTGCAGGCATATCCTACACTCGGGGCGACCACGGTACATCATGGACCATAAATACACATATGTATTATGACTCTAGAAACTTTGAAAAATCATATCTCGCCAAGGTATTAAATTCTGGTTCTGAAACTTTGCATAGACATTCACAGCATACCTGAGAACCTAATGAACACAACTGCAGGCATATCCTACACTCGGGGCGACCACGGTACATCATGGACCATAAATACACATATGTATTATGACTCTAGAAACTTTGAAAAATCATATCTCGCCAAGGTATTAAATTCTGGTTCTAAAACTTTGCATAGACATTCACAGCATACCTGAGAACCTAATGAACACAACTGCAGGCATATCCTACACTCGGGGCGACCACGGTACATCATGGACCATAAATACACATGTCTAGAAACTTTGAAAAATCATATCTCGCCAAGGTGTTAAGTTCTGGTTCTGAAACTTTGCATAGACATTCACAGCATACCTGAGAACCTAATGAACACAACTGCAGGCATATCCTACACTCGGGGCGACCACGGTACATCATGGACCATAAATACACATGTCTAGAAACTTTGAAAAATCATATCTCGCCAAGGTGTTAAGTTCTGGTTCTGAAACTTTGCATAGACATTCACAGCATACCTGAGAACCTAATGAACACAACTGCAGGCATATCCTACACTCGGGGCGACCACGGTACATCATGGACCATAAATACACATGTCTAGAAACTTTGAAAAATCATATCTCGCCAAGGTGTTAAGTTCTGGTTCTGAAACTTTGCATAGACATTCACAGCATACCTGAGAACCTAATGAACACAGCCGCAGGCATATCCTACACTCGGGGCGACCACGGTACATCATGGACCATAAATACACATGTCTAGAAACTTTGAAAAATCATATCTCGCCAAGGTGTTAAGTTCTGGTTCTGAAACTTTGCATAGACATTCACAGCATACCTGAGAACCTAATGAACACAACTGCAGGCATATCCTACACTCGGGGCGACCACGGTACATCATGGACCATAAATACACATGTCTAGAAACTTTGAAAAATCATATCTCGCCAAGGTGTTAAGTTCTGGTTCTGAAACTTTGCATAGACATTCACAGCATACCTGAGAACCTAATGAACACAACTGCAGGCATATCCTACACTCGGGGCGACCACGGTACATCATGGACCATAAATACACATGTCTAGAAACTTTGAAAAATCATATCTCGCCAAGGTGTTAAGTTCTGGTTCTGAAACTTTGCATAGACATTCACAGCATACCTGAGAACCTAATGAACACAACTGCAGGCATATCCTACACTCGGGGCGACCACGGTACATCATGGACCATAAATACACATGTCTAGAAACTTTGAAAAATCATATCTCGCCAAGGTGTTAAGTTCTGGTTCTGAAACTTTGCATAGACATTCACAGCATACCTGAGAACCTAATGAACACAACTGCAGGCATATCCTACACTCGGGGCGACCACGGTACATCATGGACCATAAATACACATGTCTAGAAACTTTGAAAAATCATATCTCGCCAAGGTGTTAAGTTCTGGTTCTGAAACTTTGCATAGACATTCACAGCATACCTGAGAACCTAATGAACACAACTGCAGGCATATCCTACACTCGGGGCGACCACGGTACATCATGGACCATAAATACACATGTCTAGAAACTTTGAAAAATCATATCTCGCCAAGGTGTTAAGTTCTGGTTCTGAAACTTTGCATAGACATTCACAGCATACCTGAGAACCTAATGAACACAACTGCAGGCATATCCTACACTCGGGGCGACCACGGTACATCATGGACCATAAATACACATGTCTAGAAACTTTGAAAAATCATATCTCGCCAAGGTGTTAAGTTCTGGTTCTGAAACTTTGCATAGACATTCACAGCATACCTGAGAACCTAATGAACACAACTGCAGGCATATCCTACACTCGGGGCGACCACGGTACATCATGGACCATAAATACACATGTCTAGAAACTTTGAAAAATCATATCTCGCCAAGGTGTTAAGTTCTGGTTCTGAAACTTTGCATAGACATTCACAGCATACCTGAGAACCTAATGAACACAACTGCAGGCATATCCTACACTCGGGGCGACCACGGTACATCATGGACCATAAATACACATGTCTAGAAACTTTGAAAAATCATATCTCGCCAAGGTGTTAAATTCTGGTTCTGAAACTTTGCATAGACATTCACAGCATACCTGAGAACCTAATGAACACAAATGTAGCCATATCCTACACTCGGGGCGACCACGGTACATCATGGACCATAAATACACATATGTATTATGACTCTAGAAACTTTGAAAAATCATATCTCGCCAAGGTATTAAATTCTGGTTCTGAAACTTTGCATAGACATTCACAGCATACCTGAGAACCTAATGAACACAACTGCAGGCATATCCTACACTCGGGGCGACCACGGTACATCATGGACCATAAATACACATATGTATTATGACTCTAGAAACTTTGAAAAATCATATCTCGCCAAGGTATTAAATTCTGGTTCTAAAACTTTGCATAGACATTCACAGCATACCTGAGAACCTAATGAACACAACTGCAGGCATATCCTACACTCGGGGCGACCACGGTACATCATGGACCATAAATACACATGTCTAGAAACTTTGAAAAATCATATCTCGCCAAGGTGTTAAGTTCTGGTTCTGAAACTTTGCATAGACATTCACAGCATACCTGAGAACCTAATGAACACAACTGCAGGCATATCCTACACTCGGGGCGACCACGGTACATCATGGACCATAAATACACATGTCTAGAAACTTTGAAAAATCATATCTCGCCAAGGTGTTAAGTTCTGGTTCTGAAACTTTGCATAGACATTCACAGCATACCTGAGAACCTAATGAACACAACTGCAGGCATATCCTACACTCGGGGCGACCACGGTACATCATGGACCATAAATACACATGTCTAGAAACTTTGAAAAATCATATCTCGCCAAGGTGTTAAGTTCTGGTTCTGAAACTTTGCATAGACATTCACAGCATACCTGAGAACCTAATGAACACAACTGCAGGCATATCCTACACTCGGGGCGACCACGGTACATCATGGACCATAAATACACATGTCTAGAAACTTTGAAAAATCATATCTCGCCAAGGTGTTAAGTTCTGGTTCTGAAACTTTGCATAGACATTCACAGCATACCTGAGAACCTAATGAACACAACTGCAGGCATATCCTACACTCGGGGCGACCACGGTACATCATGGACCATAAATACACATGTCTAGAAACTTTGAAAAATCATATCTCGCCAAGGTGTTAAATTCTGGTTCTGAAACTTTGCATAGACATTCACAGCATACCTGAGAACCTAATGAACACAAATGTAGCCATATCCTACACTCGGGGCGACCACGGTACATCATGGACCATAAATACACATATGTATTATGACTCTAGAAACTTTGAAAAATCATATCTCGCCAAGGTATTAAATTCTGGTTCTGAAACTTTGCATAGACATTCACAGCATACCTGAGAACCTAATGAACACAACTGCAGGCATATCCTACACTCGGGGCGACCACGGTACATCATGGACCATAAATACACATATGTATTATGACTCTAGAAACTTTGAAAAATCATATCTCGCCAAGGTATTAAATTCTGGTTCTAAAACTTTGCATAGACATTCACAGCATACCTGAGAACCTAATGAACACAACTGCAGGCATATCCTACACTCGGGGCGACCACGGTACATCATGGACCATAAATACACATGTCTAGAAACTTTGAAAAATCATATCTCGCCAAGGTGTTAAGTTCTGGTTCTGAAACTTTGCATAGACATTCACAGCATACCTGAGAACCTAATGAACACAACTGCAGGCATATCCTACACTCGGGGCGACCACGGTACATCATGGACCATAAATACACATGTCTAGAAACTTTGAAAAATCATATCTCGCCAAGGTATTAAATTCTGGTTCTAAAACTTTGCATAGACATTCACAGCATACCTGAGAACCTAATGAACACAACTGCAGGCATATCCTACACTCGGGGCGACCACGGTACATCATGGACCATAAATACACATGTCTAGAAACTTTGAAAAATCATATCTCGCCAAGGTGTTAAGTTCTGGTTCTGAAACTTTGCATAGACATTCACAGCATACCTGAGAACCTAATGAACACAACTGCAGGCATATCCTACACTCGGGGCGACCACGGTACATCATGGACCATAAATACACATGTCTAGAAACTTTGAAAAATCATATCTCGCCAAGGTGTTAAGTTCTGGTTCTGAAACTTTGCATAGACATTCACAGCATACCTGAGAACCTAATGAACACAACTGCAGGCATATCCTACACTCGGGGCGACCACGGTACATCATGGACCATAAATACACATGTCTAGAAACTTTGAAAAATCATATCTCGCCAAGGTGTTAAGTTCTGGTTCTGAAACTTTGCATAGACATTCACAGCATACCTGAGAACCTAATGAACACAACTGCAGGCATATCCTACACTCGGGGCGACCACGGTACATCATGGACCATAAATACACATGTCTAGAAACTTTGAAAAATCATATCTCGCCAAGGTGTTAAATTCTGGTTCTGAAACTTTGCATAGACATTCACAGCACACCTGAGAACCTAATGAACACAGCTGCAGGCATATCCTACACTCGGGGCGACCACGGTACATCATGGACCATAAATACACATGTCTAGAAACTTTGAAAAATCATATCTCGCCAAGGTGTTAAGTTCTGGTTCTGAAACTTTGCATAGACATTCACAGCATACCTGAGAACCTAATGAACACAACTGCAGGCATATCCTACACTCGGGGCGACCACGGTACATCATGGACCATAAATACACATGTCTAGAAACTTTGAAAAATCATATCTCGCCAAGGTGTTAAGTTCTGGTTCTGAAACTTTGCATAGACATTCACAGCATACCTGAGAACCTAATGAACACAACTGCAGGCATATCCTACACTCGGGGCGACCACGGTACATCATGGACCATAAATACACATGTCTAGAAACTTTGAAAAATCATATCTCGCCAAGGTGTTAAATTCTGGTTCTGAAACTTTGCATAGACATTCACAGCACACCTGAGAACCTAATGAACACAGCTGCAGGCATATCCTACACTCGGGGCGACCACGGTACATCATGGACCATAAATACACATATGTATTATGACTCTAGAAACTTTGAAAAATCATATCTCGCCAAGGTGTTAAATTCTGGTTCTGAAACTTTGCATAGACATTCACAGCACACCTGAGAACCTAATGAACACAGCTGCAGGCATATCCTACACTCGGGGCGACCACGGTACATCATGGACCATAAATACACATATGTATTAAGACTCTAGAAACTTTGAAAAATCATATCTCGCCAAGGTGTTAAATTCTGGTTCTGAAACTTTGCATAGACATTCACAGCACACCTGAGAACCTAATGAACACAGCTGCAGGCATATCCTACACTCGGGGCGACCACGGTACATCATGGACCATAAATACACATGTCTAGAAACTTTGAAAAATCATATCTCGCCAAGGTGTTAAGTTCTGGTTCTGAAACTTTGCATAGACATTCACAGCACACCTGAGAACCTAATGAACACAGCTGCAGGCATATCCTACACTCGGGGCGACCACGGTACATCATGGACCATAAATACACATGTCTAGAAACTTTGAAAAATCATATCTCGCCAAGGTGTTAAGTTCTGGTTCTGAAACTTTGCATAGACATTCACAGCACACCTGAGAACCTAATGAACACAGCTGCAGGCATATCCTACACTCGGGGCGACCACGGTACATCATGGACCATAAATACACATGTCTAGAAACTTTGAAAAATCATATCTCGCCAAGGTGTTAAATTCTGGTTCTGAAACTTTGCATAGACATTCACAGCATACCTGAGAACCTAATGAACACAACTGCAGGCATATCCTACACTCGGGGCGACCACGGTACATCATGGACCATAAATACACATATGTATTATGACTCTAGAAACTTTGAAAAATCATATCTCGCCAAGGTATTAAATTCTGGTTCTAAAACTTTGCATAGACATTCACAGCATACCTGAGAACCTAATGAACACAACTGCAGGCATATCCTACACTCGGGGCGACCACGGTACATCATGGACCATAAATACACATATGTATTATGACTCTAGAAACTTTGAAAAATCATATCTCGCCAAGGTATTAAATTCTGGTTCTAAAACTTTGCATAGACATTCACAGCATACCTGAGAACCTAATGAACACAACTGCAGGCATATCCTACACTCGGGGCGACCACGGTACATCATGGACCATAAATACACATGTCTAGAAACTTTGAAAAATCATATCTCGCCAAGGTGTTAAGTTCTGGTTCTGAAACTTTGCATAGACATTCACAGCATACCTGAGAACCTAATGAACACAACTGCAGGCATATCCTACACTCGGGGCGACCACGGTACATCATGGACCATAAATACACATGTCTAGAAACTTTGAAAAATCATATCTCGCCAAGGTGTTAAGTTCTGGTTCTGAAACTTTGCATAGACATTCACAGCATACCTGAGAACCTAATGAACACAACTGCAGGCATATCCTACACTCGGGGCGACCACGGTACATCATGGACCATAAATACACATGTCTAGAAACTTTGAAAAATCATATCTCGCCAAGGTGTTAAGTTCTGGTTCTGAAACTTTGCATAGACATTCACAGCATACCTGAGAACCTAATGAACACAACTGCAGGCATATCCTACACTCGGGGCGACCACGGTACATCATGGACCATAAATACACATGTCTAGAAACTTTGAAAAATCATATCTCGCCAAGGTGTTAAGTTCTGGTTCTGAAACTTTGCATAGACATTCACAGCATACCTGAGAACCTAATGAACACAACTGCAGGCATATCCTACACTCGGGGCGACCACGGTACATCATGGACCATAAATACACATGTCTAGAAACTTTGAAAAATCATATCTCGCCAAGGTGTTAAGTTCTGGTTCTGAAACTTTGCATAGACATTCACAGCATACCTGAGAACCTAATGAACACAACTGCAGGCATATCCTACACTCGGGGCGACCACGGTACATCATGGACCATAAATACACATGTCTAGAAACTTTGAAAAATCATATCTCGCCAAGGTGTTAAGTTCTGGTTCTGAAACTTTGCATAGACATTCACAGCATACCTGAGAACCTAATGAACACAACTGCAGGCATATCCTACACTCGGGGCGACCACGGTACATCATGGACCATAAATACACATGTCTAGAAACTTTGAAAAATCATATCTCGCCAAGGTGTTAAGTTCTGGTTCTGAAACTTTGCATAGACATTCACAGCATACCTGAGAACCTAATGAACACAACTGCAGGCATATCCTACACTCGGGGCGACCACGGTACATCATGGACCATAAATACACATGTCTAGAAACTTTGAAAAATCATATCTCGCCAAGGTGTTAAATTCTGGTTCTGAAACTTTGCATAGACATTCACAGCACACCTGAGAACCTAATGAACACAGCTGCAGGCATATCCTACACTCGGGGCGACCACGGTACATCATGGACCATAAATACACATGTCTAGAAACTTTGAAAAATCATATCTCGCCAAGGTGTTAAGTTCTGGTTCTGAAACTTTGCATAGACATTCACAGCATACCTGAGAACCTAATGAACACAGCTGCAGGCATATCCTACACTCGGGGCGACCACGGTACATCATGGACCATAAATACACATGTCTAGAAACTTTGAAAAATCATATCTCGCCAAGGTGTTAAATTCTGGTTCTGAAACTTTGCATAGACATTCACAGGACACCTGAGAACCTAATGAACACAGCTGCAGGCATATCCTACACTCGGGGCGACCACGGTACATCATGGACCATAAATACACATATGTATTATGACTCTAGAAACTTTGAAAAATCATATCTCGCCAAGGTGTTAAATTCTGGTTCTGAAACTTTGCATAGACATTCACAGCACACCTGAGAACCTAATGAACACAGCTGCAGGCATATCCTACACTCGGGGCGACCACGGTACATCATGGACCATAAATACACATATGTATTATGACTCTAGAAACTTTGAAAAATCATATCTCGCCAAGGTGTTAAATTCTGGTTCTGAAACTTTGCATAGACATTCACAGCACACCTGAGAACCTAATGAACACAGCTGCAGGCATATCCTACACTCGGGGCGACCACGGTACATCATGGACCATAAATACACATATGTATTAAGACTCTAGAAACTTTGAAAAATCATATCTCGCCAAGGTGTTAAATTCTGGTTCTGAAACTTTGCATAGACATTCACAGCACACCTGAGAACCTAATGAACACAGCTGCAGGCATATCCTACACTCGGGGCGACCACGGTACATCATGGACCATAAATACACATGTCTAGAAACTTTGAAAAATCATATCTCGCCAAGGTGTTAAATTCTGGTTCTGAAACTTTGCATAGACATTCACAGCATACCTGAGAACCTAATGAACACAACTGCAGGCATATCCTACACTCGGGGCGACCACGGTACATCATGGACCATAAATACACATATGTATTATGACTCTAGAAACTTTGAAAAATCATATCTCGCCAAGGTATTAAATTCTGGTTCTAAAACTTTGCATAGACATTCACAGCATACCTGAGAACCTAATGAACACAAATGTAGCCATATCCTACACTCGGGGCGACCACGGTACATCATGGACCATAAATACACATATGTATTATGACTCTAGAAACTTTGAAAAATCATATCTCGCCAAGGTATTAAATTCTGGTTCTGAAACTTTGCATAGACATTCACAGCATACCTGAGAACCTAATGAACACAACTGCAGGCATATCCTACACTCGGGGCGACCACGGTACATCATGGACCATAAATACACATGTCTAGAAACTTTGAAAAATCATATCTCGCCAAGGTGTTAAGTTCTGGTTCTGAAACTTTGCATAGACATTCACAGCATACCTGAGAACCTAATGAACACAACTGCAGGCATATCCTACACTCGGGGCGACCACGGTACATCATGGACCATAAATACACATGTCTAGAAACTTTGAAAAATCATATCTCGCCAAGGTGTTAAGTTCTGGTTCTGAAACTTTGCATAGACATTCACAGCATACCTGAGAACCTAATGAACACAACTGCAGGCATATCCTACACTCGGGGCGACCACGGTACATCATGGACCATAAATACACATGTCTAGAAACTTTGAAAAATCATATCTCGCCAAGGTGTTAAATTCTGGTTCTGAAACTTTGCATAGACATTCACAGCACACCTGAGAACCTAATGAACACAGCTGCAGGCATATCCTACACTCGGGGCGACCACGGTACATCATGGACCATAAATACACATGTCTAGAAACTTTGAAAAATCATATCTCGCCAAGGTGTTAAGTTCTGGTTCTGAAACTTTGCATAGACATTCACAGCACACCTGAGAACCTAATGAACACAGCTGCAGGCATATCCTACACTCGGGGCGACCACGGTACATCATGGACCATAAATACACATGTCTAGAAACTTTGAAAAATCATATCTCGCCAAGGTGTTAAATTCTGGTTCTGAAACTTTGCATAGACATTCACAGGACACCTGAGAACCTAATGAACACAGCTGCAGGCATATCCTACACTCGGGGCGACCACGGTACATCATGGACCATAAATACACATATGTATTATGACTCTAGAAACTTTGAAAAATCATATCTCGCCAAGGTGTTAAATTCTGGTTCTGAAACTTTGCATAGACATTCACAGCACACCTGAGAACCTAATGAACACAGCTGCAGGCATATCCTACACTCGGGGCGACCACGGTACATCATGGACCATAAATACACATATGTATTAAGACTCTAGAAACTTTGAAAAATCATATCTCGCCAAGGTGTTAAATTCTGGTTCTGAAACTTTGCATAGACATTCACAGCACACCTGAGAACCTAATGAACACAACTGCAGGCATATCCTACACTCGGGGCGACCACGGTACATCATGGACCATAAATACACATATGTATTAAGACTCTAGAAACTTTGAAAAATCATATCTCGCCAAGGTGTTAAATTCTGGTTCTGAAACTTTGCATAGACATTCACAGCATACCTGAGAACCTAATGAACACAACTGCAGGCATATCCTACACTCGGGGCGACCACGGTACATCATGGACCATAAATACACATATGTATTATGACTCTAGAAACTTTGAAAAATCATATCTCGCCAAGGTATTAAATTCTGGTTCTGAAACTTTGCATAGACATTCACAGCACACCTGAGAACCTAATGAACACAGCTGCAGGCATATCCTACACTCGGGGCGACCACGGTACATCATGGACCATAAATACACATATGTATTAAGACTCTAGAAACTTTGAAAAATCATATCTCGCCAAGGTGTTAAATTCTGGTTCTGAAACTTTGCATAGACATTCACAGCACACCTGAGAACCTAATGAACACAGCTGCAGGCATATCCTACACTCGGGGCGACCACGGTACATCATGGACCATAAATACACATGTCTAGAAACTTTGAAAAATCATATCTCGCCAAGGTGTTAAGTTCTGGTTCTGAAACTTTGCATAGACATTCACAGCATACCTGAGAACCTAATGAACACAGCTGCAGGCATATCCTACACTCGGGGCGACCACGGTACATCATGGACCATAAATACACATGTCTAGAAACTTTGAAAAATCATATCTCGCCAAGGTGTTAAATTCTGGTTCTGAAACTTTGCATAGACATTCACAGGACACCTGAGAACCTAATGAACACAGCTGCAGGCATATCCTACACTCGGGGCGACCACGGTACATCATGGACCATAAATACACATATGTATTATGACTCTAGAAACTTTGAAAAATCATATCTCGCCAAGGTGTTAAATTCTGGTTCTGAAACTTTGCATAGACATTCACAGCACACCTGAGAACCTAATGAACACAGCTGCAGGCATATCCTACACTCGGGGCGACCACGGTACATCATGGACCATAAATACACATATGTATTAAGACTCTAGAAACTTTGAAAAATCATATCTCGCCAAGGTGTTAAATTCTGGTTCTGAAACTTTGCATAGACATTCACAGCACACCTGAGAACCTAATGAACACAGCTGCAGGCATATCCTACACTCGGGGCGACCACGGTACATCATGGACCATAAATACACATATGTATTAAGACTCTAGAAACTTTGAAAAATCATATCTCGCCAAGGTGTTAAATTCTGGTTCTGAAACTTTGCATAGACATTCACAGCATACCTGAGAACCTAATGAACACAACTGCAGGCATATCCTACACTCGGGGCGACCACGGTACATCATGGACCATAAATACACATATGTATTATGACTCTAGAAACTTTGAAAAATCATATCTCGCCAAGGTATTAAATTCTGGTTCTAAAACTTTGCATAGACATTCACAGCATACCTGAGAACCTAATGAACACAAATGTAGCCATATCCTACACTCGGGGCGACCACGGTACATCATGGACCATAAATACACATATGTATTATGACTCTAGAAACTTTGAAAAATCATATCTCGCCAAGGTATTAAATTCTGGTTCTGAAACTTTGCATAGACATTCACAGCATACCTGAGAACCTAATGAACACAACTGCAGGCATATCCTACACTCGGGGCGACCACGGTACATCATGGACCATAAATACACATGTCTAGAAACTTTGAAAAATCATATCTCGCCAAGGTGTTAAGTTCTGGTTCTGAAACTTTGCATAGACATTCACAGCATACCTGAGAACCTAATGAACACAACTGCAGGCATATCCTACACTCGGGGCGACCACGGTACATCATGGACCATAAATACACATGTCTAGAAACTTTGAAAAATCATATCTCGCCAAGGTGTTAAGTTCTGGTTCTGAAACTTTGCATAGACATTCACAGCATACCTGAGAACCTAATGAACACAACTGCAGGCATATCCTACACTCGGGGCGACCACGGTACATCATGGACCATAAATACACATGTCTAGAAACTTTGAAAAATCATATCTCGCCAAGGTGTTAAATTCTGGTTCTGAAACTTTGCATAGACATTCACAGCACACCTGAGAACCTAATGAACACAGCTGCAGGCATATCCTACACTCGGGGCGACCACGGTACATCATGGACCATAAATACACATGTCTAGAAACTTTGAAAAATCATATCTCGCCAAGGTGTTAAGTTCTGGTTCTGAAACTTTGCATAGACATTCACAGCACACCTGAGAACCTAATGAACACAGCTGCAGGCATATCCTACACTCGGGGCGACCACGGTACATCATGGACCATAAATACACATGTCTAGAAACTTTGAAAAATCATATCTCGCCAAGGTGTTAAATTCTGGTTCTGAAACTTTGCATAGACATTCACAGGACACCTGAGAACCTAATGAACACAGCTGCAGGCATATCCTACACTCGGGGCGACCACGGTACATCATGGACCATAAATACACATATGTATTATGACTCTAGAAACTTTGAAAAATCATATCTCGCCAAGGTATGAAATTCTGGTTCTGAAACTTTGCATAGACATTCACAGCACACCTGAGAACCTAATGAACACAGCTGCAGGCATATCCTACACTCGGGGCGACCACGGTACATCATGGACCATAAATACACATATGTATTAAGACTCTAGAAACTTTGAAAAATCATATCTCGCCAAGGTGTTAAATTCTGGTTCTGAAACTTTGCATAGACATTCACAGCATACCTGAGAACCTAATGAACACAGCTGCAGGCATATCCTACACTCGGGGCGACCACGGTACATCATGGACCATAAATACACATGTCTAGAAACTTTGAAAAATCATATCTCGCCAAGGTGTTAAATTCTGGTTCTGAAACTTTGCATAGACATTCACAGCACACCTGAGAACCTAATGAACACAGCTGCAGGCATATCCTACACTCGGGGCGACCACGGTACATCATGGACCATAAATACACATGTCTAGAAACTTTGAAAAATCATATCTCGCCAAGGTGTTAAGTTCTGGTTCTGAAACTTTGCGTAGACATTCACAGCACACCTGAGAACCTAATGAACACAGCTGCAGGCATATCCTACACTCGGGGCGACCACGGTACATCATGGACCATAAATACACATGTCTAGAAACTTTGAAAAATCATATCTCGCCAAGGTGTTAAATTCTGGTTCTGAAACTTTGCATAGACATTCACAGGACACCTGAGAACCTAATGAACACAGCTGCAGGCATATCCTACACTCGGGGCGACCACGGTACATCATGGACCATAAATACACATATGTATTATGACTCTAGAAACTTTGAAAAATCATATCTCGCCAAGGTGTTAAATTCTGGTTCTGAAACTTTGCATAGACATTCACAGCACACCTGAGAACCTAATGAACACAGCTGCAGGCATATCCTACACTCGGGGCGACCACGGTACATCATGGACCATAAATACACATGTCTAGAAACTTTGAAAAATCATATCTCGCCAAGGTGTTAAATTCTGGTTCTGAAACTTTGCATAGACATTCACAGCATACCTGAGAACCTAATGAACACAGCTGCAGGCATATCCTACACTCGGGGCGACCACGGTACATCATGGACCATAAATACACATATGTATTATGACTCTAGAAACTTTGAAAAATCATATCTCGCCAAGGTATTAAATTCTGGTTCTGAAACTTTGCATAGACATTCACAGCACACCTGAGAACCTAATGAACACAGCTGCAGGCATATCCTACACTCGGGGCGACCACGGTACATCATGGACCATAAATACACATATGTATTAAGACTCTAGAAACTTTGAAAAATCATATCTCGCCAAGGTGTTAAATTCTGGTTCTGAAACTTTGCATAGACATTCACAGGACACCTGAGAACCTAATGAACACAGCTGCAGGCATATCCTACACTCGGGGCGACCACGGTACATCATGGACCATAAATACACATATGTATTATGACTCTAGAAACTTTGAAAAATCATATCTCGCCAAGGTGTTAAATTCTGGTTCTGAAACTTTGCATAGACATTCACAGCACACCTGAGAACCTAATGAACACAGCTGCAGGCATATCCTACACTCGGGGCGACCACGGTACATCATGGACCATAAATACACATGTCTAGAAACTTTGAAAAATCATATCTCGCCAAGGTGTTAAATTCTGGTTCTGAAACTTTGCATAGACATTCACAGCATACCTGAGAACCTAATGAACACAGCTGCAGGCATATCCTACACTCGGGGCGACCACGGTACATCATGGACCATAAATACACATATGTATTATGACTCTAGAAACTTTGAAAAATCATATCTCGCCAAGGTATTAAATTCTGGTTCTGAAACTTTGCATAGACATTCACAGCACACCTGAGAACCTAATGAACACAGCTGCAGGCATATCCTACACTCGGGGCGACCACGGTACATCATGGACCATAAATACACATATGTATTAAGACTCTAGAAACTTTGAAAAATCATATCTCGCCAAGGTGTTAAATTCTGGTTCTGAAACTTTGCATAGACATTCACAGCACACCTGAGAACCTAATGAACACAGCTGCAGGCATATCCTACACTCGGGGCGACCACGGTACATCATGGACCATAAATACACATATGTATTAAGACTCTAGAAACTTTGAAAAATCATATCTCGCCAAGGTGTTAAATTCTGGTTCTGAAACTTTGCATAGACATTTACAGCCTACTTGAGAACCTAATGAACACAACTGCAGGCATATCCTACACTCGGGGCGACCACGGTACATCATGGACCATAAATACACATATGAAGAAACTTTGAAAAATCATATCTCGCCAAGGTGTTAAATTCTGGTTCTGAAACTTTGCATAGACATTCACAGCACACCTGAGAACCTAATGAACACAGCTGCAGGCATATCCTACACTCGGGGCGACCACGGTACATCATGGACCATAAATACACATATGTATTAAGACTCTAGAAACTTTGAAAAATCATATCTCGCCAAGGTGTTAAATTCTGGTTCTGAAACTTTGCATAGACATTTACAGCCTACTTGAGAACCTAATGAACACAACTGCAGGCATATCCTACACTCGGGGCGACCACGGTACATCATGGACCATAAATACACATATGAAGAAACTTTGAAAAATCATATCTCGCCAAGGTGTTAAATTCTGGTTCTGAAACTTTGCATAGACATTCACAGCACACCTGAGAACCTAATGAACACAGCTGCAGGCATATCCTACACTCGGGGCGACCACGGTACATCATGGATCATAAATACACATGTCTAGAAACTTTGAAAAATCATATCTCGCCAAGGTGTTAAGTTCTGGTTCTGAAACTTTGCATAGACATTCACAGGACACCTGAGAACCTAATGAACACAGCTGCAGGCATATCCTACACTCGGGGCGACCACGGTACATCATGGACCATAAATACACATGTCTAGAAACTTTGAAAAATCATATCTCGCCAAGGTGTTAAATTCTGGTTCTGAAACTTTGCATAGACATTCACAGCACACCTGAGAACCTAATGAACACAGCTGCAGGCATATCCTACACTCGGGGCGACCACGGTACATCATGGACCATAAATACACATATGTATTAAGACTCTAGAAACTTTGAAAAATCATATCTCGCCAAGGTGTTAAATTCTGGTTCTGAAACTTTGCATAGACATTCACAGCACACCTGAGAACCTAATGAACACAGCTGCAGGCATATCCTACACTCGGGGCGACCACGGTACATCATGGACCATAAATACACATGTCTAGAAACTTTGAAAAATCATATCTCGCCAAGGTGTTAAGTTCTGGTTCTGAAACTTTGCATAGACATTCACAGCATACCTGAGAACCTAATGAACACAGCTGCAGGCATATCCTACACTCGGGGCGACCACGGTACATCATGGACCATAAATACACATGTCTAGAAACTTTGAAAAATCATATCTCGCCAAGGTGTTAAATTCTGGTTCTGAAACTTTGCATAGACATTCACAGCATACCTGAGAACCTAATGAACACAACTGCAGGCATATCCTACACTCGGGGCGACCACGGTACATCATGGACCATAAATACACATGTCTAGAAACTTTGAAAAATCATATCTCGCCAAGGTGTTAAGTTCTGGTTCTGAAACTTTGCATAGACATTCACAGCACACCTGAGAACCTAATGAACACAGCTGCAGGCATATCCTACACTCGGGGCGACCACGGTACATCATGGACCATAAATACACATGTCTAGAAACTTTGAAAAATCATATCTCGCCAAGGTGTTAAGTTCTGGTTCTGAAACTTTGCATAGACATTCACAGCATACCTGAGAACCTAATGAACACAACTGCAGGCATATCCTACACTCGGGGCGACCACGGTACATCATGGACCATAAATACACATGTCTAGAAACTTTGAAAAATCATATCTCGCCAAGGTGTTAAGTTCTGGTTCTGAAACTTTGCATAGACATTCACAGCACACCTGAGAACCTAATGAACACAGCTGCAGGCATATCCTACACTCGGGGCGACCACGGTACATCATGGACCATAAATACACATGTCTAGAAACTTTGAAAAATCATATCTCGCCAAGGTGTTAAGTTCTGGTTCTGAAACTTTGCATAGACATTCACAGCATACCTGAGAACCTAATGAACACAACTGCAGGCATATCCTACACTCGGGGCGACCACGGTACATCATGGACCATAAATACACATATGTATTATGACTCTAGAAACTTTGAAAAATCATATCTCGCCAAGGTATTAAATTCTGGTTCTAAAACTTTGCATAGACATTCACAGCATACCTGAGAACCTAATGAACACAAATGTAGCCATATCCTACACTCGGGGCGACCACGGTACATCATGGACCATAAATACACATATGTATTATGACTCTAGAAACTTTGAAAAATCATATCTCGCCAAGGTATTAAATTCTGGTTCTGAAACTTTGCATAGACATTCACAGCATACCTGAGAACCTAATGAACACAACTGCAGGCATATCCTACACTCGGGGCGACCACGGTACATCATGGACCATAAATACACATATGTATTATGACTCTAGAAACTTTGAAAAATCATATCTCGCCAAGGTATTAAATTCTGGTTCTAAAACTTTGCATAGACATTCACAGCATACCTGAGAACCTAATGAACACAAATGTAGCCATATCCTACACTCGGGGCGACCACGGTACATCATGGACCATAAATACACATATGTATTATGACTCTAGAAACTTTGAAAAATCATATCTCGCCAAGGTATTAAATTCTGGTTCTGAAACTTTGCATAGACATTCACAGCATACCTGAGAACCTAATGAACACAACTGCAGGCATATCCTACTCTCGGGGCGACCACGGTACATCATGGACCATAAATACACATATGTATTATGACTCTAGAAACTTTGAAAAATCATATCTCGCCAAGGTATTAAATTCTGGTTCTAAAACTTTGCATAGACATTCACAGCATACCTGAGAACCTAATGAACACAACTGCAGGCATATCCTACACTCGGGGCGACCACGGTACATCATGGACCATAAATACACATATGTATTATGACTCTAGAAACTTTGAAAAATCATATCTCGCCAAGGTATTAAATTCTGGTTCTGAAACTTTGCATAGACATTCACAGCATACCTGAGAACCTAATGAACACAACTGCAGGCATATCCTACTCTCGGGGCGACCACGGTACATCATGGACCATAAATACACATGTCTAGAAACTTTGAAAAATCATATCTCGCCAAGGTGTTAAATTCTGGTTCTGAAACTTTGCATAGACATTCACAGCATACCTGAGAACCTAATGAACACAACTGCAGGCATATCCTACTCTCGGGGCGACCACGGTACATCATGGACCATAAATACACATATGAAGAAACTTTGAAAAATCATATCTCGCCAAGGTGTTAAGTTCTGGTTCTGAACTTTGCATAGACATTCACAGCCTACTTGAGAACCTAATGAACACAACTGCAGGCATATCCTACACTCGGGGCGACCACGGTACATCATAGACCATAAATACACATGTCTAGAAACTTTGAAAAATCATATCTCGCCAAGGTGTTAAATTCTGGTTCTGAAACTTTGCATAGACATTCACAGCCTACTTGAGAACCTAATGAACACAACTGCAGGCATATCCTACTCTCGGGGCGACCACGGTACATCATGGACCATAAATACACATGTCTAGAAACTTTGAAAAATCATATCTCGCCAAGGTGTTAAATTCTGGTTCTGAAACTTTGCATAGACATTCACAGCCTACTTGAGAACCTAATGAACACAACTGCAGGCATATCCTACACTCGGGGCGACCACGGTACATCATGGACCATAAATACACATGTCTAGAAACTTTGAAAAATCATATCTCGCCAAGGTGTTAAATTCTGGTTCTGAAACTTTGCATAGACATTCACAGCATACCTGAGAACCTAATGAACACAGCTGCAGGCATATCCTACACTCGGGGCGACCACGGTACATCATGGACCATAAATACACATATGTATTAAGACTCTAGAAACTTTGAAAAATCATATCTCGCCAAGGTGTTAAATTCTGGTTCTGAAACTTTGCATAGACATTCACAGCATACCTGAGAACCTAATGAACACAACTGCAGGCATATCCTACTCTCGGGGCGACCACGGTACATCATGGACCATAAATACACATGTCTAGAAACTTTGAAAAATCATATCTCGCCAAGGTGTTAAGTTCTGGTTCTGAAACTTTGCATAGACATTCACAGCATACCTGAGAACCTAATGAACACAACTGCAGGCATATCCTACTCTCGGGGCGACCACGGTACATCATGGACCATAAATACACATATGAAGAAACTTTGAAAAATCATATCTCGCCAAGGTGTTAAGTTCTGGTTCTGAACTTTGCATAGACATTCACAGCCTACTTGAGAACCTAATGAACACAACTGCAGGCATATCCTACACTCGGGGCGACCACGGTACATCATGGACCATAAATACACATGTCTAGAAACTTTGAAAAATCATATCTCGCCAAGGTGTTAAATTCTGGTTCTGAAACTTTGCATAGACATTCACAGCATACCTGAGAACCTAATGAACACAACTGCAGGCATATCCTACTCTCGGGGCGACCACGGTACATCATGGACCATAAATACACATGTCTAGAAACTTTGAAAAATCATATCTCGCCAAGGTGTTAAATTCTGGTTCTGAAACTTTGCATAGACATTCACAGCATACCTGAGAACCTAATGAACACAACTGCAGGCATATCCTACTCTCGGGGCGACCACGGTACATCATGGACCATAAATACACATATGAAGAAACTTTGAAAAATCATATCTCGCCAAGGTGTTAAGTTCTGGTTCTGAACTTTGCATAGACATTCACAGCCTACTTGAGAACCTAATGAACACAACTGCAGGCATATCCTACACTCGGGGCGACCACGGTACATCATGGACCATAAATACACATGTCTAGAAACTTTGAAAAATCATATCTCGCCAAGGTGTTAAATTCTGGTTCTGAAACTTTGCATAGACATTCACAGCCTACTTGAGAACCTAATGAACACAACTGCAGGCATATCCTACTCTCGGGGCGACCACGGTATATCATGGACCAAAAATACACATGTCTAGAAACTTTGAAAAATCATATCTCGCCAAGGTGTTAAATTCTGGTTCTGAAACTTTGCATAGACATTCACAGCCTACTTGAGAACCTAATGAACACAACTGCAGGCATATCCTACACTCGGGGCGACCACGGTACATCATGGACCATAAATACACATGTCTAGAAACTTTGAAAAATCATATCTCGCCAAGGTGTTAAATTCTGGTTCTGAAACTTTGCATAGACATTCACAGCCTACTTGAGAACCTAATGAACACAACTGCAGGCATATCCTACACTCGGGGCGACCACGGTACATCATGGACCATAAATACACATGTCTAGAAACTTTGAAAAATCATATCTCGCCAAGGTGTTAAATTCTGGTTCTGAAACTTTGCATAGACATTCACAGCATACCTGAGAACCTAATGAACACAGCTGCAGGCATATCCTACACTCGGGGCGACCACGGTACATCATGGACCATAAATACACATATGTATTAAGACTCTAGAAACTTTGAAAAATCATATCTCGCCAAGGTGTTAAATTCTGGTTCTGAAACTTTGCATAGACATTCACAGCACACCTGAGAACCTAATGAACACAGCTGCAGGCATATCCTACACTCGGGGCGACCACGGTACATCATGGATCATAAATACACATGTCTAGAAACTTTGAAAAATCATATCTCGCCAAGGTGTTAAGTTCTGGTTCTGAAACTTTGCATAGACATTCACAGGACACCTGAGAACCTAATGAACACAGCTGCAGGCATATCCTACACTCGGGGCGACCACGGTACATCATGGACCATAAATACACATGTCTAGAAACTTTGAAAAATCATATCTCGCCAAGGTGTTAAATTCTGGTTCTGAAACTTTGCATAGACATTCACAGCACACCTGAGAACCTAATGAACACAGCTGCAGGCATATCCTACACTCGGGGCGACCACGGTACATCATGGACCATAAATACACATATGTATTAAGACTCTAGAAACTTTGAAAAATCATATCTCGCCAAGGTGTTAAATTCTGGTTCTGAAACTTTGCATAGACATTCACAGCACACCTGAGAACCTAATGAACACAGCTGCAGGCATATCCTACACTCGGGGCGACCACGGTACATCATGGACCATAAATACACATGTCTAGAAACTTTGAAAAATCATATCTCGCCAAGGTGTTAAATTCTGGTTCTGAAACTTTGCATAGACATTCACAGCATACCTGAGAACCTAATGAACACAACTGCAGGCATATCCTACACTCGGGGCGACCACGGTACATCATGGACCATAAATACACATATGTATTATGACTCTAGAAACTTTGAAAAATCATATCTCGCCAAGGTATTAAATTCTGGTTCTAAAACTTTGCATAGACATTCACAGCATACCTGAGAACCTAATGAACACAAATGTAGCCATATCCTACACTCGGGGCGACCACGGTACATCATGGACCATAAATACACATATGTATTATGACTCTAGAAACTTTGAAAAATCATATCTCGCCAAGGTATTAAATTCTGGTTCTAAAACTTTGCATAGACATTCACAGCATACCTGAGAACCTAATGAACACAAATGTAGCCATATCCTACACTCGGGGCGACCACGGTACATCATGGACCATAAATACACATATGTATTATGACTCTAGAAACTTTGAAAAATCATATCTCGCCAAGGTATTAAATTCTGGTTCTAAAACTTTGCATAGACATTCACAGCATACCTGAGAACCTAATGAACACAACTGCAGGCATATCCTACACTCGGGGCGACCACGGTACATCATGGACCATAAATACACATATGTATTATGACTCTAGAAACTTTGAAAAATCATATCTCGCCAAGGTATTAAATTCTGGTTCTGAAACTTTGCATAGACATTCACAGCATACCTGAGAACCTAATGAACACAACTGCAGGCATATCCTACTCTCGGGGCGACCACGGTACATCATGGACCATAAATACACATGTCTAGAAACTTTGAAAAATCATATCTCGCCAAGGTGTTAAATTCTGGTTCTGAAACTTTGCATAGACATTCACAGCATACCTGAGAACCTAATGAACACAACTGCAGGCATATCCTACACTCGGGGCGACCACGGTACATCATGGACCATAAATACACATATGAAGAAACTTTGAAAAATCATATCTCGCCAAGGTGTTAAATTCTGGTTCTGAAACTTTGCATAGACATTCACAGCCTACTTGAGAACCTAATGAACACAACTGCAGGCATATCCTACTCTCGGGGCGACCACGGTACATCATGGACCATAAATACACATATGAAGAAACTTTGAAAAATCATATCTCGCCAAGGTGTTAAGTTCTGGTTCTGAACTTTGCATAGACATTCACAGCCTACTTGAGAACCTAATGAACACAACTGCAGGCATATCCTACACTCGGGGCGACCACGGTACATCATGGACCATAAATACACATGTCTAGAAACTTTGAAAAATCATATCTCGCCAAGGTGTTAAATTCTGGTTCTGAAACTTTGCATAGACATTCACAGCCTACTTGAGAACCTAATGAACACAACTGCAGGCATATCCTACTCTCGGGGCGACCACGGTATATCATGGACCAAAAATACACATGTCTAGAAACTTTGAAAAATCATATCTCGCCAAGGTGTTAAATTCTGGTTCTGAAACTTTGCATAGACATTCACAGCCTACTTGAGAACCTAATGAACACAACTGCAGGCATATCCTACACTCGGGGCGACCACGGTACATCATAGACCATAAATACACATGTCTAGAAACTTTGAAAAATCATATCTCGCCAAGGTGTTAAATTCTGGTTCTGAAACTTTGCATAGACATTCACAGCCTACTTGAGAACCTAATGAACACAACTGCAGGCATATCCTACACTCGGGGCGACCACGGTACATCATGGACCATAAATACACATGTCTAGAAACTTTGAAAAATCATATCTCGCCAAGGTGTTAAATTCTGGTTCTGAAACTTTGCATAGACATTCACAGCCTACTTGAGAACCTAATGAACACAACTGCAGGCATATCCTACACTCGGGGCGACCACGGTACATCATAGACCATAAATACACATGTCTAGAAATTTTGAAAAATCATATCTCGCCAAGGTGTTAAATTCTGGTTCTGAAACTTTGCATAGACATTCACAGCCTACTTGAGAACCTAATGAACACAACTGCAGGCATATCCTACACTCGGGGCGACCACGGTACATCATGGACCATAAATACACATGTCTAGAAACTTTGAAAAATCATATCTCGCCAAGGTGTTAAATTCTGGTTCTGAAACTTTGCATAGACATTCACAGCCTACTTGAGAACCTAATGAACACAACTGCAGGCATATCCTACACTCGGGGCGACCACGGTACATCATGGACCATAAATACACATGTCTAGAAACTTTGAAAAATCATATCTCGCCAAGGTGTTAAATTCTGGTTCTGAAACTTTGCATAGACATTCACAGCCTACTTGAGAACCTAATGAACACAACTGCAGGCATATCCTACACTCGGGGCGACCACGGTACATCATAGACCATAAATACACATGTCTAGAAATTTTGAAAAATCATATCTCGCCAAGGTGTTAAATTCTGGTTCTGAAACTTTGCATAGACATTCACAGCCTACTTGAGAACCTAATGAACACAACTGCAGGCATATCCTACACTCGGGGCGACCACGGTACATCATGGACCATAAATACACATATGTATTATGACTCTAGAAACTTTGAAAAATCATATCTCGCCAAGGTATTAAATTCTGGTTCTAAAACTTTGCATAGACATTCACAGCATACCTGAGAACCTAATGAACACAACTGCAGGCATATCCTACACTCGGGGCGACCACGGTACATCATGGACCATAAATACACATGTCTAGAAACTTTGAAAAATCATATCTCGCCAAGGTGTTAAATTCTGGTTCTGAAACTTTGCATAGACATTCACAGCATACCTGAGAACCTAATGAACACAACTGCAGGCATATCCTACTCTCGGGGCGACCACGGTACATCATGGACCATAAATACACATATGAAGAAACTTTGAAAAATCATATCTCGCCAAGGTGTTAAGTTCTGGTTCTGAACTTTGCATAGACATTCACAGCCTACTTGAGAACCTAATGAACACAACTGCAGGCATATCCTACACTCGGGGCGACCACGGTATATCATGGACCAAAAATACACATGTCTAGAAACTTTGAAAAATCATATCTCGCCAAGGTGTTAAGTTCTGGTTCTGAACTTTGCATAGACATTCACAGCCTACTTGAGAACCTAATGAACACAACTGCAGGCATATCCTACACTCGGGGCGACCACGGTACATCATGGACCATAAATACACATATGAAGAAACTTTGAAAAATCATATCTCGCCAAGGTGTTAAGTTCTGGTTCTGAACTTTGCATAGACATTCACAGCCTACTTGAGAACCTAATGAACACAACTGCAGGCATATCCTACTCTCGGGGCGACCACGGTATATCATGGACCAAAAATACACATGTCTAGAAACTTTGAAAAATCATATCTCGCCAAGGTGTTAAATTCTGGTTCTGAAACTTTGCATAGACATTCACAGCCTACTTGAGAACCTAATGAACACAACTGCAGGCATATCCTACACTCGGGGCGACCACGGTACATCATGGACCATAAATACACATATGAAGAAACTTTGAAAAATCATATCTCGCCAAGGTGTTAAATTCTGGTTCTGAACTTTGCATAGACATTCACAGCCTACTTGAGAACCTAATGAACACAACTGCAGGCATATCCTACTCTCGGGGCGACCACGGTATATCATGGACCAAAAATACACATGTCTAGAAACTTTGAAAAATCATATCTCGCCAAGGTGTTAAATTCTGGTTCTGAACTTTGCATAGACATTCACAGCCTACTTGAGAACCTAATGAACACAACTGCAGGCATATCCTACTCTCGGGGCGACCACGGTATATCATGGACCAAAAATACACATGTCTAGAAACTTTGAAAAATCATATCTCGCCAAGGTGTTAAATTCTGGTTCTGAAACTTTGCATAGACATTCACAGCCTACTTGAGAACCTAATGAACACAACTGCAGGCATATCCTACACTCGGGGCGACCACGGTACATCATGGACCATAAATACACATGTCTAGAAACTTTGAAAAATCATATCTCGCCAAGGTGTTAAATTCTGGTTCTGAAACTTTGCATAGACATTCACAGCCTACTTGAGAACCTAATGAACACAACTGCAGGCATATCCTACACTCGGGGCGACCACGGTACATCATAGACCATAAATACACATGTCTAGAAACTTTGAAAAATCATATCTCGCCAAGGTGTTAAATTCTGGTTCTGAAACTTTGCATAGACATTCACAGCCTACTTGAGAACCTAATGAACACAACTGCAGGCATATCCTACACTCGGGGCGACCACGGTACATCATGGACCATAAATACACATGTCTAGAAACTTTGAAAAATCATATCTCGCCAAGGTGTTAAATTCTGGTTCTGAAACTTTGCATAGACATTCACAGCATACCTGAGAACCTAATGAACACAGCTGCAGGCATATCCTACACTCGGGGCGACCACGGTACATCATAGACCATAAATACACATGTCTAGAAACTTTGAAAAATCATATCTCGCCAAGGTGTTAAATTCTGGTTCTGAAACTTTGCATAGACATTCACAGCTTATCTGAGAACCTCATGAACACAACTGCAGGCATATCCTACACTCGGGGCGACCACGGTACATCATAGACCATAAATACACATGTCTAGAAACTTTGAAAAATCATATCTCGCCAAGGTGTTAAATTCTGGTTCCGAAACTTTGCATAGACATTCACAGCTTATCTGAGAACCTCATGAACACAACTGCAGGCATATCCTACACTCGGGGCGACCACGGTACATCATGGACCATAAATACACATATGTATTATGACTCTAGAAACTTTGAAAAATCATATCTCGCCAAGGTATTAAATTCTGGTTCTGAAACTTTGCATAGACATTCACAGCATACCTGAGAACCTAATGAACACAACTGTAGCCATATCCTACACTCGGGGCGACCACGGTACATCATGGACCATAAATACACATATGTATTATGACTCTAGAAACTTTGAAAAATCATATCTCGCCAAGGTATTAAATTCTGGTTCTGAAACTTTGCATAGACATTCACATCATACCTGAGAACCTAATGAACACAACTGCAGGCATATCCTACACTCGGGGCGACCACGGTACATCATGGACCATAAATACACATGTCTAGAAACTTTGAAAAATCATATCTCGCCAAGGTGTTAAATTCTGGTTCTGAAACTTTGCATAGACATTCACAGCAAACCTGAGAACCTAATGAACACAGCTGCAGGCATATCCTACACTCGGGGCGACCACGGTACATCATGGACCATAAATACACATATGTATTATGACTCTAGAAACTTTGAAAAATCATATCTCGCCAAGGTATTAAATTCTGGTTCTGAAACTTTGCATAGACATTCACATCATACCTGAGAACCTAATGAACACAACTGCAGGCATATCCTACACTCGGGGCGACCACGGTACATCATGGACCATAAATACACATGTCTAGAAACTTTGAAAAATCATATCTCGTCAAGGTGTTAAATTCTGGTTCTGAAACTTTGCATAGACATTCACAGCCTACTTGAGAACCTAATGAACACAACTGCAGGCATATCCTACACTCGGGGCGACCACGGTACATCATGGACCATAAATACACATGTCTAGAAACTTTGAAAAATCATATCTCGCCAAGGTGTTAAGTTCTGGTTCTGAACTTTGCATAGACATTCACAGCATACCTGAGAACCTAATGAACACAGCTGCAGGCATATCCTACACTCGGGGCGACCACGGTACATCATGGACCAAAAATACACATGTCTAGAAACTTTGAAAAATCATATCTCGCCAAGGTGTTAAATTCTGGTTCTGAAACTTTGCATAGACATTCACAGCCTACTTGAGAACCTAATGAACACAACTGCAGGCATATCCTACACTCGGGGCGACCACGGTACATCATGGACCATAAATACACATATGAAGAAACTTTGAAAAATCATATCTCGCCAAGGTGTTAAATTCTGGTTCTGAAACTTTGCATAGACATTTACAGCCTACTTGAGAACCTAATGAACACAACTGCAGGCATATCTTACACTCGGGGCGACCACGGTACATCATGGACCAAAAATACACATGTCTAGAAACTTTGAAAAATCATATCTCGCCAAGGTGTTAAATTCTGGTTCTGAATCTTTGCATAGACATTCACAGCCTACTTGAGAACCTAATGAACACAACTGCAGGCATATCCTACACTCGGGGCGACCACGGTACATCATGGACCAAAAATACACATGTCTAGAAACTTTGAAAAATCATATCTCGCCAAGGTGTTAAATTCTGGTTCTGAATCTTTGCATAGACATTCACAGCCTACTTGAGAACCTAATGAACACAACTGCAGGCATATCCTACACTCGGGGCGACCACGGTACATCATGGACCAAAAATACACATGTCTAGAAACTTTGAAAAATCATATCTCGCCAAGGTGTTAAATTCTGGTTCTGAAACTTTGCATAGACATTCACAGCCTACTTGAGAACCTAATGAACACAACTGCAGGCATATCCTACACTCGGGGCGACCACGGTACATCATGGACCATAAATACACATATGAAGAAACTTTGAAAAATCATATCTCGCCAAGGTGTTAAATTCTGGTTCTGAAACTTTGCATAGACATTCACAGCCTACTTGAGAACCTAATGAACACAGCTGCAGGCATATCCTACACTCGGGGCGACCACGGTACATCATGGACCATAAATACACATATGAAGAAACTTTGAAAAATCATATCTCGCCAAGGTATTAAATTCTGGTTTTGAAACTTTGCATAGACATTCACAGCACACCTGAGAACCTAATGAACACAGCTGCAGGCATATCCTACACTCGGGGCGACCACGGTACATCATGGACCATAAATACACATATGAAGAAACTTTGAAAAATCATATCTCGCCAAGGTGTTAAATTCTGGTTCTGAAACTTTGCATAGACATTCACAGCACACCTGAGAACCTAATGAACACAGCTGCAGGCATATCCTACACTCGGGGCGACCACGGTACATCATGGACCAAAAATACACATGTCTAGAAACTTTGAAAAATCATATCTCGCCAAGGTGTTAAATTCTGGTTCTGAAACTTTGCATAGACATTCACAGCCTACTTGAGAACCTAATGAACACAACTGCAGGCATATCCTACACTCGGGGCGACCACGGTACATCATGGACCATAAATACACATATGAAGAAACTTTGAAAAATCATATCTCGCCAAGGTGTTAAATTCTGGTTCTGAAACTTTGCATAGACATTCACAGCCTACTTGAGAACCTAATGAACACAGCTGCAGGCATATCCTACACTCGGGGCGACCACGGTACATCATGGACCATAAATACACATATGAAGAAACTTTGAAAAATCATATCTCGCCAAGGTGTTAAATTCTGGTTCTGAAACTTTGCATAGACATTCACAGCCTACTTGAGAACCTAATGAACACAGCTGCAGGCATATCCTACACTCGGGGCGACCACGGTACATCATGGACCATAAATACACATATGAAGAAACTTTGAAAAATCATATCTCGCCAAGGTGTTAAATTCTGGTTCTGAAACTTTGCATAGACATTTACAGCCTACTTGAGAACCTAATGAACACAACTGCAGGCATATCCTACACTCGGGGCGACCACGGTACATCATGGACCAAAAATACACATGTCTAGAAACTTTGAAAAATCATATCTCGCCAAGGTGTTAAATTCTGGTTCTGAAACTTTGCATAGACATTCACAGCCTACTTGAGAACCTAATGAACACAACTGCAGGCATATCCTACACTCGGGGCGACCACGGTACATCATGGACCAAAAATACACATATGAAGAAACTTTGAAAAATCATATCTCGCCAAGGTGTTAAATTCTGGTTCTGAAACTTTGCATAGACATTCACAGCCTACTTGAGAACCTAATGAACACAACTGCAGGCATATCCTACACTCGGGGCGACCACGGTACATCATGGACCATAAATACACATATGAAGAAACTTTGAAAAATCATATCTCGCCAAGGTGTTAAATTCTGGTTCTGAAACTTTGCATAGACATTCACAGCACACCTGAGAACCTAATGAACACAGCTGCAGGCATATCCTACACTCGGGGCGACCACGGTACATCATGGACCAAAAATACACATGTCTAGAAACTTTGAAAAATCATATCTCGCCAAGGTGTTAAATTCTGGTTCTGAAACTTTGCATAGACATTCACAGCATACCTGAGAACCTAATGAACACAACTGCAGGCATATCCTACACTCGGGGCGACCACGGTACATCATGGACCAAAAATACACATATGAAGAAACTTTGAAAAATCATATCTCGCCAAGGTGTTAAATTCTGGTTCTGAAACTTTGCATAGACATTCACAGCCTACTTGAGAACCTAATGAACACAACTGCAGGCATATCCTACACTCGGGGCGACCACGGTACATCATGGACCATAAATACACATATGAAGAAACTTTGAAAAATCATATCTCGCCAAGGTGTTAAATTCTGGTTCTGAAACTTTGCATAGACATTCACAGCACACCTGAGAACCTAATGAACACAGCTGCAGGCATATCCTACACTCGGGGCGACCACGGTACATCATGGACCATAAATACACATATGAAGAAACTTTGAAAAATCATATCTCGCCAAGGTGTTAAATTCTGGTTCTGAAACTTTGCATAGACATTCACAGCCTACTTGAGAACCTAATGAACACAACTGCAGGCATATCCTACACTCGGGGCGACCACGGTACATCATGGACCAAAAATACACATATGAAGAAACTTTGAAAAATCATATCTCGCCAAGGTGTTAAATTCTGGTTCTGAAACTTTGCATAGACATTTACAGCCTACTTGAGAACCTAATGAACACAACTGCAGGCATATCCTACACTCGGGGCGACCACGGTACATCATGGACCAAAAATACACATATGAAGAAACTTTGAAAAATCATATCTCGCCAAGGTGTTAAATTCTGGTTCTGAAACTTTGCATAGACATTCACAGCCTACTTGAGAACCTAATGAACACAACTGCAGGCATATCCTACACTCGGGGCGACCACGGTACATCATGGACCATAAATACACATATGAAGAAACTTTGAAAAATCATATCTCGCCAAGGTGTTAAATTCTGGTTCTGAAACTTTGCATAGACATTCACAGCACACCTGAGAACCTAATGAACACAGCTGCAGGCATATCCTACACTCGGGGCGACCACGGTACATCATGGACCAAAAATACACATATGAAGAAACTTTGAAAAATCATATCTCGCCAAGGTGTTAAATTCTGGTTCTGAAACTTTGCATAGACATTCACAGCCTACTTGAGAACCTAATGAACACAACTGCAGGCATATCCTACACTCGGGGCGACCACGGTACATCATGGACCAAAAATACACATGTCTAGAAACTTTGAAAAATCATATCTCGCCAAGGTGTTAAATTCTGGTTCTGAAACTTTGCATAGACATTTACAGCCTACTTGAGAACCTAATGAACACAACTGCAGGCATATCCTACACTCGGGGCGACCACGGTACATCATGGACCATAAATACACATATGAAGAAACTTTGAAAAATCATATCTCGCCAAGGTGTTAAATTCTGGTTCTGAAACTTTGCATAGACATTCACAGCATACCTGAGAACCTAATGAACACAACTGCAGGCATATCCTACACTCGGGGCGACCACGGTACATCATGGACCAAAAATACACATATGAAGAAACTTTGAAAAATCATATCTCGCCAAGGTGTTAAATTCTGGTTCTGAAACTTTGCATAGACATTCACAGCCTACTTGAGAACCTAATGAACACAACTGCAGGCATATCCTACACTCGGGGCGACCACGGTACATCATGGACCATAAATACACATATGAAGAAACTTTGAAAAATCATATCTCGCCAAGGTGTTAAATTCTGGTTCTGAAACTTTGCATAGACATTCACAGCCTACTTGAGAACCTAATGAACACAACTGCAGGCATATCCTACACTCGGGGCGACCACGGTACATCATGGACCAAAAATACACATGTCTAGAAACTTTGAAAAATCATATCTCGCCAAGGTGTTAAATTCTGGTTCTGAAACTTTGCATAGACATTTACAGCCTACTTGAGAACCTAATGAACACAACTGCAGGCATATCCTACACTCGGGGCGACCACGGTACATCATGGACCATAAATACACATATGAAGAAACTTTGAAAAATCATATCTCGCCAAGGTGTTAAATTCTGGTTCTGAAACTTTGCATAGACATTCACAGCCTACTTGAGAACCTAATGAACACAACTGCAGGCATATCCTACACTCGGGGCGACCACGGTACATCATGGACCATAAATACACATATGAAGAAACTTTGAAAAATCATATCTCGCCAAGGTGTTAAATTCTGGTTCTGAAACTTTGCATAGACATTCACAGCATACCTGAGAACCTAATGAACACAACTGCAGGCATATCCTACACTCGGGGCGACCACGGTACATCATGGACCAAAAATACACATGTCTAGAAACTTTGAAAAATCATATCTCGCCAAGGTGTTAAATTCTGGTTCTGAAACTTTGCATAGACATTTACAGCCTACTTGAGAACCTAATGAACACAACTGCAGGCATATCCTACACTCGGGGCGACCACGGTACATCATGGACCAAAAATACACATATGAAGAAACTTTGAAAAATCATATCTCGCCAAGGTGTTAAATTCTGGTTCTGAAACTTTGCATAGACATTCACAGCCTACTTGAGAACCTAATGAACACAACTGCAGGCATATCCTACACTCGGGGCGACCACGGTACATCATGGACCATAAATACACATATGAAGAAACTTTGAAAAATCATATCTCGCCAAGGTGTTAAATTCTGGTTCTGAAACTTTGCATAGACATTCACAGCATACCTGAGAACCTAATGAACACAACTGCAGGCATATCCTACACTCGGGGCGACCACGGTACATCATGGACCAAAAATACACATATGAAGAAACTTTGAAAAATCATATCTCGCCAAGGTGTTAAATTCTGGTTCTGAAACTTTGCATAGACATTCACAGCCTACTTGAGAACCTAATGAACACAACTGCAGGCATATCCTACACTCGGGGCGACCACGGTACATCATGGACCAAAAATACACATGTCTAGAAACTTTGAAAAATCATATCTCGCCAAGGTGTTAAATTCTGGTTCTGAAACTTTGCATAGACATTCACAGCCTACTTGAGAACCTAATGAACACAACTGCAGGCATATCCTACACTCGGGGCGACCACGGTACATCATGGACCAAAAATACACATGTCTAGAAACTTTGAAAAATCATATCTCGCCAAGGTGTTAAATTCTGGTTCTGAAACTTTGCATAGACATTCACAGCCTACTTGAGAACCTAATGAACACAACTGCAGGCATATCCTACACTCGGGGCGACCACGGTACATCATGGACCAAAAATACACATGTCTAGAAACTTTGAAAAATCATATCTCGCCAAGGTGTTAAATTCTGGTTCTGAAACTTTGCATAGACATTCACAGCATACCTGAGAACCTAATGAACACAACTGCAGGCATATCCTACACTCGGGGCGACCACGGTACATCATGGACCAAAAATACACATGTCTAGAAACTTTGAAAAATCATATCTCGCCAAGGTGTTAAATTCTGGTTCTGAAACTTTGCATAGACATTCACAGCCTACTTGAGAACCTAATGAACACAACTGCAGGCATATCCTACACTCGGGGCGACCACGGTACATCATGGACCATAAATACACATATGAAGAAACTTTGAAAAATCATATCTCGCCAAGGTGTTAAATTCTGGTTCTGAAACTTTGCATAGACATTCACAGCATACCTGAGAACCTAATGAACACAACTGCAGGCATATCCTACACTCGGGGCGACCACGGTACATCATGGACCAAAAATACACATGTCTAGAAACTTTGAAAAATCATATCTCGCCAAGGTGTTAAATTCTGGTTCTGAAACTTTGCATAGACATTTACAGCCTACTTGAGAACCTAATGAACACAACTGCAGGCATATCCTACACTCGGGGCGACCACGGTACATCATGGACCAAAAATACACATGTCTAGAAACTTTGAAAAATCATATCTCGCCAAGGTGTTAAATTCTGGTTCTGAAACTTTGCATAGACATTCACAGCCTACTTGAGAACCTAATGAACACAACTGCAGGCATATCCTACACTCGGGGCGACCACGGTACATCATGGACCAAAAATACACATGTCTAGAAACTTTGAAAAATCATATCTCGCCAAGGTGTTAAATTCTGGTTCTGAAACTTTGCATAGACATTCACAGCATACCTGAGAACCTAATGAACACAACTGCAGGCATATCCTACACTCGGGGCGACCACGGTACATCATGGACCAAAAATACACATGTCTAGAAACTTTGAAAAATCATATCTCGCCAAGGTGTTAAATTCTGGTTCTGAAACTTTGCATAGACATTCACAGCATACCTGAGAACCTAATGAACACAACTGCAGGCATATCCTACACTCGGGGCGACCACGGTACATCATGGACCAAAAATACACATATGAAGAAACTTTGAAAAATCATATCTCGCCAAGGTGTTAAATTCTGGTTCTGAAACTTTGCATAGACATTCACAGCCTACTTGAGAACCTAATGAACACAACTGCAGGCATATCCTACACTCGGGGCGACCACGGTACATCATGGACCAAAAATACACATGTCTAGAAACTTTGAAAAATCATATCTCGCCAAGGTGTTAAATTCTGGTTCTGAAACTTTGCATAGACATTTACAGCCTACTTGAGAACCTAATGAACACAACTGCAGGCATATCCTACACTCGGGGCGACCACGGTACATCATGGACCAAAAATACACATGTCTAGAAACTTTGAAAAATCATATCTCGCCAAGGTGTTAAATTCTGGTTCTGAAACTTTGCATAGACATTCACAGCCTACTTGAGAACCTAATGAACACAACTGCAGGCATATCCTACACTCGGGGCGACCACGGTACATCATGGACCAAAAATACACATGTCTAGAAACTTTGAAAAATCATATCTCGCCAAGGTGTTAAATTCTGGTTCTGAAACTTTGCATAGACATTCACAGCATACCTGAGAACCTAATGAACACAACTGCAGGCATATCCTACACTCGGGGCGACCACGGTACATCATGGACCAAAAATACACATGTCTAGAAACTTTGAAAAATCATATCTCGCCAAGGTGTTAAATTCTGGTTCTGAAACTTTGCATAGACATTCACAGCCTACTTGAGAACCTAATGAACACAACTGCAGGCATATCCTACACTCGGGGCGACCACGGTACATCATGGACCATAAATACACATATGAAGAAACTTTGAAAAATCATATCTCGCCAAGGTGTTAAATTCTGGTTCTGAAACTTTGCATAGACATTCACAGCATACCTGAGAACCTAATGAACACAACTGCAGGCATATCCTACACTCGGGGCGACCACGGTACATCATGGACCAAAAATACACATGTCTAGAAACTTTGAAAAATCATATCTCGCCAAGGTGTTAAATTCTGGTTCTGAAACTTTGCATAGACATTTACAGCCTACTTGAGAACCTAATGAACACAACTGCAGGCATATCCTACACTCGGGGCGACCACGGTACATCATGGACCAAAAATACACATGTCTAGAAACTTTGAAAAATCATATCTCGCCAAGGTGTTAAATTCTGGTTCTGAAACTTTGCATAGACATTCACAGCCTACTTGAGAACCTAATGAACACAACTGCAGGCATATCCTACACTCGGGGCGACCACGGTACATCATGGACCATAAATACACATATGAGGAAACTTTGAAAAATCATATCTCTAATCATGCTGGAATTTTTCTAGAATTTTAGCTGAAAAACTGGATTTTTAGAAAATTTCTGAAAATCAAAAAAAAATCGAAAATTATTGCGAAATTTTGCAATCGCGAAAAAAATCGATATTGCGTCTATTTTTCCTATAAATTTTTGTGCCTAATAGTTCAAATATTCAAATATCATTCAATTTTTGTTTCCTTCTAAAAATGTGCATGAAAAACGGCCGAAAACAGTGCATTTCGAATAACAGACCGTGTTGTCTGTCTCTAACTGTCTGCGTCTCCGAATGGGCGCGCTGTCTCGCTGTGCGTGTCATGGAATCGACGAACAATATCGATTGATTGCTCATTTGTTGTTATTATATGTTTCCAGCGAAGTGGCGCGACAGCGACGCGTGGGAGGAATCGGGTCTCGCCACGGGAACATGAAATTTTTCGAAAATCGACACGCGCCTTTGAACTTTGAGGTACTGTCTACCGTAGTTTCTTTAAAGGCGCATGTCGATTTTCGAAAAATTTCATGTTCCCGTGGCGAGACCCGATTCCTCCCACGCGTCGCTGTCGCGCCACTTCGCTGGAAACATATAATAATCAATGCATAATAATGATAATCAATATTTATCAGCGAAAAATAAAATGTTATGCTGACTGGCTCAGCCGTCACATTCAACTGGCCCACCTTCCACTGTTAACAACCTTATTCCGTTCCAAAATCACTTCTGTTCTTATCTGTTGTCATTTCAGAGTTGCTTATCGAAAGCTGAACATTCTAGTTATGAAATTGAACATTAACTCATTTATACACCTAAAATTTACTTTTATCGATTTTTTCAAATTTTTTTTCAACCAATACGAATATATTCTTTCTCAGTCCCAAATAAGACTTATTTGTCCAAAATACCGTTTGCACTACTGAAAATCGAAAAAATTCCAAATTAGACCCACCAAATTGGCAAAGTTTCGCTTTGACCTACCAGCGGCGCCAATTTCACTCACCTCGCTTCTGCCTGGAATTTCGCTGATTTTATCGATTTTTGTCGCTTTTCCTTATAATTTTCAAATGTTACTTGTGATTTTTAGCTAGTTTTTGTGGTGCGCACATGAAAAACGAATAAAAAATGGAAAAAGTTTTCGAAAATCATCATTTTTGAAGGGAACGTTCGGTTAAACCGAAAGACAGACTCGATTGAATGAAATGACCCTTTTCGCTGTTTATGATTTCGAAATTGTCTTCGAATTCTGAATCTTTTCCATATAATTGTAGACATTTATCGAAAAAAATCAATAAATGTCATTGTTCCGTCAATTTCGTAATTTTTCGCTCATTTCGCAATTAGTAACTAAAAAAGTCGATAAATTCATGACTAAAAATCAACGTAATACGCGAATAACCGGAATAATCACTTGAAAAAACAATGAATGTTTCGCTTTGATCTACCAGCGGCGCCAATTTCACTCACCTCGCTTCTGCATGGAATTTCGCTGATTTTTTCGATTTTTGTCGCTTTTCCTTATAATTTTCAAATGTTACTTGTGATTTTTAGCTAGTTTTTGTGGTGCGCACATGAAAAACGAATAAAAAATGGAAAAGTTTTCGAAAATCATCATTTTCGAAGGGAACGTTCGGTTAAACCGAAAGACAGACTCGATTGAATGAAATGACCCTTTTCGCTGTTTATGATTTCGAAATTGTCTTCGAATTCTGCATCTTTTCCATATAATTGTAGACATTTATCGAAAAAAAATCGATAAATGTCATTGTTCCACGGCGAACCACGATCGACGTCTAGTAGTAAATTTGTGCAACATTTTTTCGGGTTCGGCCACCTATCAGAAATCCTGAAACGTGGGCCACGCCCCTTTCGCAACCGCCGCGTGAAATTTTGCAACTCCGCCGCACGCAGGTCCGATTGGCGGAGTCCTCCCAAAAACGCATTTTGAACGCCCTCTTCCCCCTATTTTTCGGGCGAAGGACCTAAATTTATGACATGAATTTTTTTTTAAACCGTTCGAAAATTAATTTTGATGGTTTTGTTTAAAAAAAATTTGCAACTTTTAAGAAGTTTTTCGAGAAAAATGCGAAAAACCCTCGGGGACTAGGAAACGGTGTCTGGAGGCGGAGATTAAAAACGCAAATATGGCCTAGATTTTCCTCTAACACGTCGATCGTGGTTCGCCGTGTGTTCCGTCAATTTCGCAATTTTTCGCTTATTTCGCAATTAGTAACTAAAAAATCGATAAATGTCATTGTTCCGTCAATTTCGTAATTTTTGGCTTATTTCGCAATTAGTACCTAAAAAATCGATAAATGTCATTGTACCGTCAATTTCGCAATTTTTCGCTTATTTCGCAATTAGTAACTAAAAAATCGATAAATGTCATTGTACCGTCAATTTCGTACTTTTTCTCTTATTTCGCAATTAGTAACTAAAAAAATCGATAAATTCATGACTAAAAATCAACGTAATACGCGAATAACCGGAACAATCACTTGAAAAAACGAATAATGTTTTGCTTTGATCTACCAGCGGAGCCAATTTCACTCACCTCGCTTCTGCATGGAATTTCGCCAATTTTATCGATTTTTTCTGCTTTTCTCTAGAATTATTCAACAACTTCGTGTGTAACTGGGGTTTTATCCGAACGATAACGCTCAAATCGAAAAAAAAGTTTGCAAATTATTGTTATTCCATTTAACATTTCGTTTCACTGAGTTGGAAGAGAATGGAAAAACTCGACGGAGCGCGTTTTTAGATTTTTGAAAAATATAAAAATAATTTGGTAAATTTTGCGAACAACTCAATTTTCAGGCCGATCAAGACGAATGCAACATCGAAAGGAGACTTCAAGGACAGATTCGCAACTATGGATGAAAAGGTCAGTGGTCCACGGGGACTAAATCACATTCTGAAATAATAGAGGGTCTAGGTGGCTAGGTGTTAACAAAAGTTGATAATAGGTAACATTAGCTAACTTTTCTCAGTTGAGCACATATCTGTGCGATTAAAGATAACAGAGTTGAGTTGGGTGGAAATTTGGCCAATTTTCGCAAAATTGGCTGATTTCAACCTAAAAATCTAAAATCATAGAGGGTCTAGGTGGCTAGGTGATAACAAAACTTGATAATAGGTACCATTAGCTAACTTTTCTCAGTTGAGCACATACCTGTGCGATTAAATATAACAGAGTTGAGTTGGGTGGAAATTTGGCCAATTTTCGCAAAATTGGCTGATTTCAACCTAAAAATCTAAAATTATAGAGGGTCTAGGTGGCTAGGTGATAACAAAACTTGATAATAGGTACCATTAGCTAACTTTTCTCAGTTGAGCACATACCTGTGCGATTAAAGATAACAGAGTTGAGTTGGGTGGAAATTTGGCCAATTTTCGCAAAATTGGCTGATTTCAACCTAAAAATCTAAAATCATAGAGGGTCTAGGTGGCTAGGTGATAACAAAACTTGATAATAGGTACCATTAGCTAACTTTTCTCAGTTGAGCACATACCTGTGCGATTAAAGATAACAGAGTTGAGTTGGGTGGAAATTTGGCCAATTTTCGCAAAATTGGCTGATTTCAACCTAAAAATCTAAAATTGTAGAGGGTCTAGGTGGCTAGGTGATAACAAAACTTGATAATAGGTACCATTAGCTAACTTTTCTCAGTTGAACACATACCTGTGCAGTTAAAGATAACAGAGTTGAGTTGGGTGGAAAATTGGCCAATTTTCGCAAAATTGGCTGATTTCAACCTAAAAATCTAAAATTATAGAGGGTCTAGGTGGCTAGGTGATAACAAAACTTGATAATAGGTACCATAAGCTAACTTTTCTCAGTTGAGCACATACCTGTGCAATTAAAGATAACAGAGTTGAGTTGGGTGGAAAATTGGCCAATTTTCGCAAAATTGGCTGATTTCAACCTAAAAATCTAAAATTATAGAGGGTCTAGGTGGCTAGGTGATAACAAAACTTGATAATAGGTACCATTAGCTAACTTTTCTCAGTTGAGCACATACCTGTGCAATTAAAGATAACAGAGTTGAGTTGGGTGGAAAATTGGCCAATTTTCGCAAAATTGGCTGATTTCAACCTAAAAATCTAAAATAATAGAGGGTCTAGGTGGCTAGGTGATAACAAAACTTGATAATAGGTACCATTAGCTAACTTTTCTCAGTTGAGCACATACCTGTGCGATTAAAGATAACAGAGTTGAGTTGGGTGGAAATTTGGCCAATTTTCGCAAAATTGGCTGATTTCAACCTAAAAATCTAAAATCATAGAGGGTCTAGGTGGCTAGGTGATAACAAAACTTGATAATAGGTACCATTAGCTAACTTTTCTCAGTTGAGCACATACCTGTGCAATTAAAGATAACAGAGTTGAGCTGGGTGGAAAATTGGCCAATTTTCGCAAAATTGGCTGATTTCAACCTAAAAATCTAAAATCATAGAGGGTCTAGGTGGCTAGGTGATAACAAAACTTGATAATAGGTACCATTAGCTAACTTTTCTCAGTTGAGCACATACCTGTGCAATTAAAGATAACAGAGTTGAGTTGGGTGGAAAATTGGCCAATTTTCGCAAAATTGGCTGATTTCAACCTAAAAATCTAAAATAATAGAGGGTCTAGGTGGCTAGGTGATAACAAAACTTGATAATAGGTACCATTAGCTAACTTTTCTCAGTTGAGCACATACCTGTGCAATTAAAGATAACAGAGTTGAGTTGGGTGGAAAATTGGCCAATTTTCGCAAAATTGGCTGATTTCAACCTAAAAATCTAAAATAATAGAGGGTCTAGGTGGCTAGGTGATAACAAAACTTGATAATAGGTACCATTAGCTAACTTTTCTCAGTTGAGCACATACCTGTGCGATTAAAGATAACAGAGTTGAGTTGGGTGGAAATTTGGCCAATTTTCGCAAAATTGGCTGATTTCAACCTAAAAATCTAAAATAATAGAGGGTCTAGGTGGCTAGGTGATAACAAAACTTGATAATAGGTTCCATTAGCTAACTTTTCTCAGTTGAGCACATACCTGTGCAATTAAAGATAACAGAGTTGAGTTGGGTGGAAAATTGGCCAATTTTCGCAAAATTGGCTGATTTCAACCTAAAAATCTAAAATAATAGAGGTCCTAGGTGGCTAGGTGATAACAAAACTTGATGAAAGGTACCATTAGCTAACTTTTCTCAGTTGAGCACATACCTGTGCAATTAAAGATAACAGAGTTGAGTTGGGTGGAAAATTGGCCAATTTTCGCAAAATTGGCTGATTTCAACCTAAAAATCTAAAATAATAGAGGGTCTAGGTGGCTAGGTGATAACAAAACTTGATAATAGGTACCATTAGCTAACTTTTCTCAGTTGAGCACATACCTGTGCAATTAAAGATAACAGAGTTGAGTTGGGTGGAAAATTGGCCAATTTTCGCAAAATTGACTGATTTCAACCTAAAAATCTAAAATAATAGAGGGTCTAGGTGGCTAGGTGATAACAAAACTTGATAATAGGTACCATTAGCTAACTTTTCTCAGTTGAGCACATACCTGTGCAGTTAAAGATAACAGAGTTGAGTTGGGTGGAAAATTGGCCAATTATCGCAAAATTGGCTGATTTCAACCTAAAAATCTAAAATTATAGAGGGTCTAGGTGGCTAGGTGATAACAAAACTTGATAATAGGTACCATTAGCTAACTTTTCTCAGTTGAGCACATACCTGTGCGATTAAAGATAACAGAGTTGAGTTGGGTGGAAATTTGGCCAATTTTCGCAAAATTGGCTGATTTCAACCTAAAAATCTAAAATCATAGAGGGTCTAGGTGGCTAGGTGATAACAAAACTTGAT
This sequence comes from Caenorhabditis macrosperma, assembly GCA_963932285.1. Classification (NCBI taxonomy): domain Eukaryota; kingdom Metazoa; phylum Nematoda; class Chromadorea; order Rhabditida; family Rhabditidae; genus Caenorhabditis; species Caenorhabditis macrosperma. The sequence goes on from OZ010622.1 coordinate 14,680,788, forward strand.
AATAGGTACCATTAGCTAACTTTTCTCAGTTGAGCACATACCTGTGCAATTAAAGATAACAGAGTTGAGCTGGGTGGAAAATTGGCCAATTTTCGCAAAATTGGCTGATTTCAACCTAAAAATCTAAAATCATAGAGGGTCTAGGTGGCTAGGTGATAACAAAACTTGATAATAGGTACCATTAGCTAACTTTTCTCAGTTGAGCACATACCTGTGCAATTAAAGATAACAGAGTTGAGTTGGGTGGAAAATTGGCCAATTTTCGCAAAATTGGCTGATTTCAACCTAAAAATCTAAAATCATAGAGGGTCTAGGTGGCTAGGTGATAACAAAACTTGATGAAAGGTACCATTAGCTAACTTTTCTCAGTTGAGCACATACCTGTGCAATTAAAGATAACAGAGTTGAGTTGGGTGGAAAATTGGCCAATTTTCGCAAAATTGGCTGATTTCAACCTAAAAATCTAAAATAATAGAGGGTCTAGGTGGCTAGGTGATAACAAAACTTGATAATAGGTACCATTAGCTAACTTTTCTCAGTTGAGCACATACCTGTGCGATTAAAGATAACAGAGTTGAGTTGGGTGGAAAATTGGCCAATTTTCGCAAAATTGGCTGATTTCAACCTAAAAATCTAAAATCATAGAGGGTCTAGGTGGCTAGGTGATAACAAAACTTGATAATAGGTACCATTAGCTAACTTTTCTCAGTTGAGCACATACCTGTGCAATTAAAGATAACAGAGTTGAGTTGGGTGGAAAATTGGCCAATTTTCGCAAAATTGGCTGATTTCAACCTAAAAATCTAAAATAATAGAGGGTCTAGGTGGCTAGGTGATAACAAAACTTGATGAAAGGTACCATTAGCTAACTTTTCTCAGTTGAGCACATACCTGTGCAATTAAAGATAACAGAGTTGAGTTGGGTGGAAAATTGGCCAATTTTCGCAAAATTGGCTGATTTCAACCTAAAAATCTAAAATAATAGAGGGTCTAGGTGGCTAGGTGATAACAAAACTTGATAATAGGTACCATTAGCTAACTTTTCTCAGTTGAGCACATACCTGTGCGATTAAAGATAACAGAGTTGAGTTGGGTGGAAAATTGGCCAATTTTCGCAAAATTGGCTGATTTCAACCTAAAAATCTAAAATAATAGAGGTCCTAGGTGGCTAGGTGATAACAAAACTTGATGAAAGGTACCATTAGCTAACTTTTCTCAGTTGAGCACATACCTGTGCAATTAAAGATAACAGAGTTGAGTTGGGTGGAAAATTGGCCAATTTTCGCAAAATTGGCTGATTTCAACCTAAAAATCTAAAATAATAGAGGGTCTAGGTGGCTAGGTGATAACAAAACTTGATAATAGGTACCATTAGCTAACTTTTCTCAGTTGAGCACATACCTGTGCAATTAAAGATAACAGAGTTGAGTTGGGTGGAAAATTGGCCAATTTTCGCAAAATTGACTGATTTCAACCTAAAAATCTAAAATAATAGAGGGTCTAGGTGGCTAGGTGATAACAAAACTTGATAATAGGTACCATTAGCTAACTTTTCTCAGTTGAGCACATACCTGTGCGATTAAAGATAACAGAGTTGAGTTGGGTGGAAATTTGGCCAATTTTCGCAAAATTGGCTGATTTCAACCTAAAAATCTAAAATAATAGAGGGTCTAGGTGGCTAGGTGATAACAAAACTTGATAATAGGTTCCATTAGCTAACTTTTCTCAGTTGAGCACATACCTGTGCAATTAAAGATAACAGAGTTGAGTTGGGTGGAAAATTGGCCAATTTTCGCAAAATTGGCTGATTTCAACCTAAAAATCTAAAATAATAGAGGTCCTAGGTGGCTAGGTGATAACAAAACTTGATGAAAGGTACCATTAGCTAACTTTTCTCAGTTGAGCACATACCTGTGCAATTAAAGATAACAGAGTTGAGTTGGGTGGAAAATTGGCCAATTTTCGCAAAATTGGCTGATTTCAACCTAAAAATCTAAAATCATAGAGGGTCTAGGTGGCTAGGTGATAACAAAACTTGATAATAGGTACCATTAGCTAACTTTTCTCAGTTGAGCACATACCTGTGCAATTAAAGATAACAGAGTTGAGTTGGGTGGAAAATTGGCCAATTTTCGCAAAATTGGCTGATTTCAACCTAAAAATCTAAAATCATAGAGGGTCTAGGTGGCTAGGTGATAACAAAACTTGATGAAAGGTACCATTAGCTAACTTTTCTCAGTTGAGCACATACCTGTGCAATTAAAGATAACAGAGTTGAGTTGGGTGGAAAATTGGCCAATTTTCGCAAAATTGGCTGATTTCAACCTAAAAATCTAAAATAATAGAGGGTCTAGGTGGCTAGGTGATAACAAAACTTGATAATAGGTACCATTAGCTAACTTTTCTCAGTTGAGCACATACCTGTGCGATTAAAGATAACAGAGTTGAGTTGGGTGGAAAATTGGCCAATTTTCGCAAAATTGGCTGATTTCAACCTAAAAATCTAAAATCATAGAGGGTCTAGGTGGCTAGGTGATAACAAAACTTGATAATAGGTACCATTAGCTAACTTTTCTCAGTTGAGCACATACCTGTGCAATTAAAGATAACAGAGTTGAGTTGGGTGGAAAATTGGCCAATTTTCGCAAAATTGGCTGATTTCAACCTAAAAATCTAAAATAATAGAGGGTCTAGGTGGCTAGGTGATAACAAAACTTGATGAAAGGTACCATTAGCTAACTTTTCTCAGTTGAGCACATACCTGTGCGATTAAAGATAACAGAGTTGAGTTGGGTGGAAAATTGGCCAATTTTCGCAAAATTGGCTGATTTCAACCTAAAAATCTAAAATAATAGAGGGTCTAGGTGGCTAGGTGATAACAAAACTTGATAATAGGTTCCATTAGCTAACTTTTCTCAGTTGAGCACATACCTGTGCAATTAAAGATAACAGAGTTGAGTTGGGTGGAAAATTGGCCAATTTTCGCAAAATTGGCTGATTTCAACCTAAAAATCTAAAATAATAGAGGTCCTAGGTGGCTAGGTGATAACAAAACTTGATGAAAGGTACCATTAGCTAACTTTTCTCAGTTGAGCACATACCTGTGCAATTAAAGATAACAGAGTTGAGTTGGGTGGAAAATTGGCCAATTTTCGCAAAATTGGCTGATTTCAACCTAAAAATCTAAAATAATAGAGGGTCTAGGTGGCTAGGTGATAACAAAACTTGATAATAGGTACCATTAGCTAACTTTTCTCAGTTGAGCACATACCTGTGCAATTAAAGATAACAGAGTTGAGTTGGGTGGAAAATTGGCCAATTTTCGCAAAATTGACTGATTTCAACCTAAAAATCTAAAATAATAGAGGGTCTAGGTGGCTAGGTGATAACAAAACTTGATAATAGGTACCATTAGCTAACTTTTCTCAGTTGAGCACATACCTGTGCGATTAAAGATAACAGAGTTGAGTTGGGTGGAAATTTGGCCAATTTTCGCAAAATTGGCTGATTTCAACCTAAAAATCTAAAATAATAGAGGGTCTAGGTGGCTAGGTGATAACAAAACTTGATAATAGGTACCATTAGCTAACTTTTCTCAGTTGAGCACATACCTGTGCGATTAAAGATAACAGAGTTGAGTTGGGTGGAAATTTGGCCAATTTTCGCAAAATTGGCTGATTTCAACCTAAAAATCTAAAATAATAGAGGGTCTAGGTGGCTAGGTGATAACAAAACTTGATAATAGGTTCCATTAGCTAACTTTTCTCAGTTGAGCACATACCTGTGCAATTAAAGATAACAGAGTTGAGTTGGGTGGAAAATTGGCCAATTTTCGCAAAATTGGCTGATTTCAACCTAAAAATCTAAAATAATAGAGGGTCTAGGTGGCTAGGTGATAACAAAACTTGATAATAGGTACCATTAGCTAACTTTTCTCAGTTGAGCACATACCTGTGCAATTAAAGATAACAGAGTTGAGTTGGGTGGAAAATTGGCCAATTTTCGCAAAATTGACTGATTTCAACCTAAAAATCTAAAATAATAGAGGGTCTAGGTGGCTAGGTGATAACAAAACTTGATAATAGGTACCATTAGCTAACTTTTCTCAGTTGAGCACATACCTGTGCGATTAAAGATAACAGAGTTGAGTTGGGTGGAAATTTGGCCAATTTTCGCAAAATTGGCTGATTTCAACCTAAAAATCTAAAATTGTAGAGGGTCTAGGTGGCTAGGTGATAACAAAACTTGATAATAGGTACCATTAGCTAACTTTTCTCAGTTGAACACATACCTGTGCAGTTAAAGATAACAGAGTTGAGTTGGGTGGAAAATTGGCCAATTTTCGCAAAATTGGCTGATTTCAACCTAAAAATCTAAAATTATAGAGGGTCTAGGTGGCTAGGTGATAACAAAACTTGATAATAGGTACCATAAGCTAACTTTTCTCAGTTGAGCACATACCTGTGCAATTAAAGATAACAGAGTTGAGTTGGGTGGAAAATTGGCCAATTTTCGCAAAATTGGCTGATTTCAACCTAAAAATCTAAAATTATAGAGGGTCTAGGTGGCTAGGTGATAACAAAACTTGATAATAGGTACCATTAGCTAACTTTTCTCAGTTGAGCACATACCTGTGCAATTAAAGATAACAGAGTTGAGTTGGGTGGAAAATTGGCCAATTTTCGCAAAATTGGCTGATTTCAACCTAAAAATCTAAAATAATAGAGGGTCTAGGTGGCTAGGTGATAACAAAACTTGATAATAGGTACCATTAGCTAACTTTTCTCAGTTGAGCACATACCTGTGCGATTAAAGATAACAGAGTTGAGTTGGGTGGAAATTTGGCCAATTTTAGCAAAATTGGCTGATTTCAACCTAAAAATCTAAAATCATAGAGGGTCTAGGTGGCTAGGTGATAACAAAACTTGATAATAGGTACCATTAGCTAACTTTTCTCAGTTGAGCACATACCTGTGCAATTAAAGATAACAGAGTTGAGCTGGGTGGAAAATTGGCCAATTTTCGCAAAATTGGCTGATTTCAACCTAAAAATCTAAAATCATAGAGGGTCTAGGTGGCTAGGTGATAACAAAACTTGATAATAGGTACCATTAGCTAACTTTTCTCAGTTGAGCACATACCTGTGCAATTAAAGATAACAGAGTTGAGTTGGGTGGAAAATTGGCCAATTTTCGCAAAATTGGCTGATTTCAACCTAAAAATCTAAAATAATAGAGGGTCTAGGTGGCTAGGTGATAACAAAACTTGATAATAGGTACCATTAGCTAACTTTTCTCAGTTGAGCACATACCTGTGCAATTAAAGATAACAGAGTTGAGTTGGGTGGAAAATTGGCCAATTTTCGCAAAATTGGCTGATTTCAACCTAAAAATCTAAAATAATAGAGGGTCTAGGTGGCTAGGTGATAACAAAACTTGATAATAGGTACCATTAGCTAACTTTTCTCAGTTGAGCACATACCTGTGCGATTAAAGATAACAGAGTTGAGTTGGGTGGAAATTTGGCCAATTTTCGCAAAATTGGCTGATTTCAACCTAAAAATCTAAAATAATAGAGGGTCTAGGTGGCTAGGTGATAACAAAACTTGATAATAGGTTCCATTAGCTAACTTTTCTCAGTTGAGCACATACCTGTGCAATTAAAGATAACAGAGTTGAGTTGGGTGGAAAATTGGCCAATTTTCGCAAAATTGGCTGATTTCAACCTAAAAATCTAAAATAATAGAGGTCCTAGGTGGCTAGGTGATAACAAAACTTGATGAAAGGTACCATTAGCTAACTTTTCTCAGTTGAGCACATACCTGTGCAATTAAAGATAACAGAGTTGAGTTGGGTGGAAAATTGGCCAATTTTCGCAAAATTGGCTGATTTCAACCTAAAAATCTAAAATAATAGAGGGTCTAGGTGGCTAGGTGATAACAAAACTTGATAATAGGTACCATTAGCTAACTTTTCTCAGTTGAGCACATACCTGTGCAATTAAAGATAACAGAGTTGAGTTGGGTGGAAAATTGGCCAATTTTCGCAAAATTGACTGATTTCAACCTAAAAATCTAAAATAATAGAGGGTCTAGGTGGCTAGGTGATAACAAAACTTGATAATAGGTACCATTAGCTAACTTTTCTCAGTTGAGCACATACCTGTGCAGTTAAAGATAACAGAGTTGAGTTGGGTGGAAAATTGGCCAATTATCGCAAAATTGGCTGATTTCAACCTAAAAATCTAAAATTATAGAGGGTCTAGGTGGCTAGGTGATAACAAAACTTGATAATAGGTACCATTAGCTAACTTTTCTCAGTTGAGCACATACCTGTGCGATTAAAGATAACAGAGTTGAGTTGGGTGGAAATTTGGCCAATTTTCGCAAAATTGGCTGATTTCAACCTAAAAATCTAAAATCATAGAGGGTCTAGGTGGCTAGGTGATAACAAAACTTGATAATAGGTACCATTAGCTAACTTTTCTCAGTTGAGCACATACCTGTGCAATTAAAGATAACAGAGTTGAGCTGGGTGGAAAATTGGCCAATTTTCGCAAAATTGGCTGATTTCAACCTAAAAATCTAAAATCATAGAGGGTCTAGGTGGCTAGGTGATAACAAAACTTGATAATAGGTACCATTAGCTAACTTTTCTCAGTTGAGCACATACCTGTGCAATTAAAGATAACAGAGTTGAGTTGGGTGGAAAATTGGCCAATTTTCGCAAAATTGGCTGATTTCAACCTAAAAATCTAAAATCATAGAGGGTCTAGGTGGCTAGGTGATAACAAAACTTGATGAAAGGTACCATTAGCTAACTTTTCTCAGTTGAGCACATACCTGTGCAATTAAAGATAACAGAGTTGAGTTGGGTGGAAAATTGGCCAATTTTCGCAAAATTGGCTGATTTCAACCTAAAAATCTAAAATAATAGAGGGTCTAGGTGGCTAGGTGATAACAAAACTTGATAATAGGTACCATTAGCTAACTTTTCTCAGTTGAGCACATACCTGTGCGATTAAAGATAACAGAGTTGAGTTGGGTGGAAAATTGGCCAATTTTCGCAAAATTGGCTGATTTCAACCTAAAAATCTAAAATCATAGAGGGTCTAGGTGGCTAGGTGATAACAAAACTTGATAATAGGTACCATTAGCTAACTTTTCTCAGTTGAGCACATACCTGTGCAATTAAAGATAACAGAGTTGAGTTGGGTGGAAAATTGGCCAATTTTCGCAAAATTGGCTGATTTCAACCTAAAAATCTAAAATAATAGAGGGTCTAGGTGGCTAGGTGATAACAAAACTTGATGAAAGGTACCATTAGCTAACTTTTCTCAGTTGAGCACATACCTGTGCAATTAAAGATAACAGAGTTGAGTTGGGTGGAAAATTGGCCAATTTTCGCAAAATTGGCTGATTTCAACCTAAAAATCTAAAATAATAGAGGGTCTAGGTGGCTAGGTGATAACAAAACTTGATAATAGGTACCATTAGCTAACTTTTCTCAGTTGAGCACATACCTGTGCGATTAAAGATAACAGAGTTGAGTTGGGTGGAAAATTGGCCAATTTTCGCAAAATTGGCTGATTTCAACCTAAAAATCTAAAATAATAGAGGTCCTAGGTGGCTAGGTGATAACAAAACTTGATGAAAGGTACCATTAGCTAACTTTTCTCAGTTGAGCACATACCTGTGCAATTAAAGATAACAGAGTTGAGTTGGGTGGAAAATTGGCCAATTTTCGCAAAATTGGCTGATTTCAACCTAAAAATCTAAAATAATAGAGGGTCTAGGTGGCTAGGTGATAACAAAACTTGATAATAGGTACCATTAGCTAACTTTTCTCAGTTGAGCACATACCTGTGCAATTAAAGATAACAGAGTTGAGTTGGGTGGAAAATTGGCCAATTTTCGCAAAATTGACTGATTTCAACCTAAAAATCTAAAATAATAGAGGGTCTAGGTGGCTAGGTGATAACAAAACTTGATAATAGGTACCATTAGCTAACTTTTCTCAGTTGAGCACATACCTGTGCGATTAAAGATAACAGAGTTGAGTTGGGTGGAAATTTGGCCAATTTTCGCAAAATTGGCTGATTTCAACCTAAAAATCTAAAATAATAGAGGGTCTAGGTGGCTAGGTGATAACAAAACTTGATAATAGGTTCCATTAGCTAACTTTTCTCAGTTGAGCACATACCTGTGCAATTAAAGATAACAGAGTTGAGTTGGGTGGAAAATTGGCCAATTTTCGCAAAATTGGCTGATTTCAACCTAAAAATCTAAAATAATAGAGGTCCTAGGTGGCTAGGTGATAACAAAACTTGATGAAAGGTACCATTAGCTAACTTTTCTCAGTTGAGCACATACCTGTGCAATTAAAGATAACAGAGTTGAGTTGGGTGGAAAATTGGCCAATTTTCGCAAAATTGGCTGATTTCAACCTAAAAATCTAAAATCATAGAGGGTCTAGGTGGCTAGGTGATAACAAAACTTGATAATAGGTACCATTAGCTAACTTTTCTCAGTTGAGCACATACCTGTGCAATTAAAGATAACAGAGTTGAGTTGGGTGGAAAATTGGCCAATTTTCGCAAAATTGGCTGATTTCAACCTAAAAATCTAAAATCATAGAGGGTCTAGGTGGCTAGGTGATAACAAAACTTGATGAAAGGTACCATTAGCTAACTTTTCTCAGTTGAGCACATACCTGTGCAATTAAAGATAACAGAGTTGAGTTGGGTGGAAAATTGGCCAATTTTCGCAAAATTGGCTGATTTCAACCTAAAAATCTAAAATAATAGAGGGTCTAGGTGGCTAGGTGATAACAAAACTTGATAATAGGTACCATTAGCTAACTTTTCTCAGTTGAGCACATACCTGTGCGATTAAAGATAACAGAGTTGAGTTGGGTGGAAAATTGGCCAATTTTCGCAAAATTGGCTGATTTCAACCTAAAAATCTAAAATCATAGAGGGTCTAGGTGGCTAGGTGATAACAAAACTTGATAATAGGTACCATTAGCTAACTTTTCTCAGTTGAGCACATACCTGTGCAATTAAAGATAACAGAGTTGAGTTGGGTGGAAAATTGGCCAATTTTCGCAAAATTGGCTGATTTCAACCTAAAAATCTAAAATAATAGAGGGTCTAGGTGGCTAGGTGATAACAAAACTTGATGAAAGGTACCATTAGCTAACTTTTCTCAGTTGAGCACATACCTGTGCGATTAAAGATAACAGAGTTGAGTTGGGTGGAAAATTGGCCAATTTTCGCAAAATTGGCTGATTTCAACCTAAAAATCTAAAATAATAGAGGGTCTAGGTGGCTAGGTGATAACAAAACTTGATAATAGGTTCCATTAGCTAACTTTTCTCAGTTGAGCACATACCTGTGCAATTAAAGATAACAGAGTTGAGTTGGGTGGAAAATTGGCCAATTTTCGCAAAATTGGCTGATTTCAACCTAAAAATCTAAAATAATAGAGGTCCTAGGTGGCTAGGTGATAACAAAACTTGATGAAAGGTACCATTAGCTAACTTTTCTCAGTTGAGCACATACCTGTGCAATTAAAGATAACAGAGTTGAGTTGGGTGGAAAATTGGCCAATTTTCGCAAAATTGGCTGATTTCAACCTAAAAATCTAAAATAATAGAGGGTCTAGGTGGCTAGGTGATAACAAAACTTGATAATAGGTACCATTAGCTAACTTTTCTCAGTTGAGCACATACCTGTGCAATTAAAGATAACAGAGTTGAGTTGGGTGGAAAATTGGCCAATTTTCGCAAAATTGACTGATTTCAACCTAAAAATCTAAAATAATAGAGGGTCTAGGTGGCTAGGTGATAACAAAACTTGATAATAGGTACCATTAGCTAACTTTTCTCAGTTGAGCACATACCTGTGCGATTAAAGATAACAGAGTTGAGTTGGGTGGAAATTTGGCCAATTTTCGCAAAATTGGCTGATTTCAACCTAAAAATCTAAAATAATAGAGGGTCTAGGTGGCTAGGTGATAACAAAACTTGATAATAGGTACCATTAGCTAACTTTTCTCAGTTGAGCACATACCTGTGCGATTAAAGATAACAGAGTTGAGTTGGGTGGAAATTTGGCCAATTTTCGCAAAATTGGCTGATTTCAACCTAAAAATCTAAAATAATAGAGGGTCTAGGTGGCTAGGTGATAACAAAACTTGATAATAGGTTCCATTAGCTAACTTTTCTCAGTTGAGCACATACCTGTGCAATTAAAGATAACAGAGTTGAGTTGGGTGGAAAATTGGCCAATTTTCGCAAAATTGGCTGATTTCAACCTAAAAATCTAAAATAATAGAGGGTCTAGGTGGCTAGGTGATAACAAAACTTGATAATAGGTACCATTAGCTAACTTTTCTCAGTTGAGCACATACCTGTGCAATTAAAGATAACAGAGTTGAGTTGGGTGGAAAATTGGCCAATTTTCGCAAAATTGACTGATTTCAACCTAAAAATCTAAAATAATAGAGGGTCTAGGTGGCTAGGTGATAACAAAACTTGATAATAGGTACCATTAGCTAACTTTTCTCAGTTGAGCACATACCTGTGCAATTAAAGATAACAGAGTTGAGTTGGGTGGAAAATTGGCCAATTTTCGCAAAATTGGCTGATTTCAACCTAAAAATCTAAAATAATAGAGGGTCTAGGTGGCTAGGTGATAACAAAACTTGATAATAGGTTCCATTAGCTAACTTTTCTCAGTTGAGCACATACCTGTGCAATTAAAGATAACAGAGTTGAGTTGGGTGGAAAATTGGCCAATTTTCGCAAAATTGACTGATTTCAACCTAAAAATCTAAAATAATAGAGGGTCTAGGTGGCTAGGTGATAACAAAACTTGATAATAGGTACCATTAGCTAACTTTTCTCAGTTGAGCACATACCTGTGCAGTTAAAGATAACAGAGTTGAGTTGGGTGGAAAATTGGCCAATTTTCGCAAAATTGACTGATTTCAACCTAAAAATCTAAAATAATAGAGGGTCTAGGTGGCTAGGTGATAACAAAACTTGATAATAGGTACCATTAGCTAACTTTTCTCAGTTGAGCACATACCTGTGCGATTAAAGATAACAGAGTTGAGTTGGGTGGAAAATTGGCCAATTTTCGCAAAATTGACTGATTTCAACCTAAAAATCTAAAATAATAGAGGGTCTAGGTGGCTAGGTGATAACAAAACTTGATAATAGGTACCATTAGCTAACTTTTCTCAGTTGAGCACATACCTGTGCAATTAAAGATAACAGAGTTGAGTTGGGTGGAAAATTGGCCAATTTTCGCAAAATTGGCTGATTTCAACCTAAAAATCTAAAATAATAGAGGGTCTAGGTGGCTAGGTGATAACAAAACTTGATAATAGGTTCCATTAGCTAACTTTTCTCAGTTGAGCACATACCTGTGCAATTAAAGATAACAGAGTTGAGTTGGGTGGAAAATTGGCCAATTTTCGCAAAATTGACTGATTTCAACCTAAAAATCTAAAATAATAGAGGGTCTAGGTGGCTAGGTGATAACAAAACTTGATAATAGGTACCATTAGCTAACTTTTCTCAGTTGAGCACATACCTGTGCAGTTAAAGATAACAGAGTTGAGTTGGGTGGAAAATTGGCCAATTTTCGCAAAATTGACTGATTTCAACCTAAAAATCTAAAATAATAGAGGGTCTAGGTGGCTAGGTGATAACAAAACTTGATAATAGGTACCATTAGCTAACTTTTCTCAGTTGAGCACATACCTGTGCGATTAAAGATAACAGAGTTGAGTTGGGTGGAAAATTGGCCAATTATCGCAAAATTGGCTGATTTCAACCTAAAAATCTAAAATTATAGAGGGTCTAGGTGGCTAGGTGATAACAAAACTTGATAATAGGTACCATTAGCTAACTTTTCTCAGTTGAGCACATACCTGTGCGATTAAAGATAACAGAGTTGAGTTGGGTGGAAAATTGGCCAATTTTCGCAAAATTGACTGATTTCAACCTAAAAATCTAAAATCATAGAGGGTCTAGGTGGCTAGGTGATAACAAAACTTGATAATAGGTACCATTAGCTAACTTTTCTCAGTTGAGCACATACCTGTGCAATTAAAGATAACAGAGTTGAGCTGGGTGGAAAATTGGCCAATTTTCGCAAAATTGACTGATTTCAACCTAAAAATCTAAAATCATAGAGGGTCTAGGTGGCTAGGTGATAACAAAACTTGATAATAGGTACCATTAGCTAACTTTTCTCAGTTGAGCACATACCTGTGCAATTAAAGATAACAGAGTTGAGTTGGGTGGAAAATTGGCCAATTTTCGCAAAATTGGCTGATTTCAACCTAAAAATCTAAAATCATAGAGGGTCTAGGTGGCTAGGTGATAACAAAACTTGATAATAGGTACCATTAGCTAACTTTTCTCAGTTGAGCACATACCTGTGCAGTTAAAGATAACAGAGTTGAGTTGGGTGGAAAATTGGCCAATTTTCGCAAAATTGACTGATTTCAACCTAAAAATCTAAAATAATAGAGGGTCTAGGTGGCTAGGTGATAACAAAACTTGATAATAGGTACCATTAGCTAACTTTTCTCAGTTGAGCACATACCTGTGCGATTAAAGATAACAGAGTTGAGTTGGGTGGAAAATTGGCCAATTATCGCAAAATTGGCTGATTTCAACCTAAAAATCTAAAATTATAGAGGGTCTAGGTGGCTAGGTGATAACAAAACTTGATAATAGGTACCATTAGCTAACTTTTCTCAGTTGAGCACATACCTGTGCGATTAAAGATAACAGAGTTGAGTTGGGTGGAAAATTGGCCAATTTTCGCAAAATTGACTGATTTCAACCTAAAAATCTAAAATCATAGAGGGTCTAGGTGGCTAGGTGATAACAAAACTTGATAATAGGTACCATTAGCTAACTTTTCTCAGTTGAGCACATACCTGTGCAATTAAAGATAACAGAGTTGAGCTGGGTGGAAAATTGGCCAATTTTCGCAAAATTGACTGATTTCAACCTAAAAATCTAAAATCATAGAGGGTCTAGGTGGCTAGGTGATAACAAAACTTGATAATAGGTACCATTAGCTAACTTTTCTCAGTTGAGCACATACCTGTGCAATTAAAGATAACAGAGTTGAGTTGGGTGGAAAATTGGCCAATTTTCGCAAAATTGGCTGATTTCAACCTAAAAATCTAAAATCATAGAGGGTCTAGGTGGCTAGGTGATAACAAAACTTGATAATAGGTACCATTAGCTAACTTTTCTCAGTTGAGCACATACCTGTGCAATTAAAGATAACAGAGTTGAGTTGGGTGGAAAATTGGCCAATTTTCGCAAAATTGGCTGATTTCAACCTAAAAATCTAAAATCATAGAGGGTCTAGGTGGCTAGGTGATAACAAAACTTGATAATAGGTACCATTAGCTAACTTTTCTCAGTTGAGCACATACCTGTGCAATTAAAGATAACAGAGTTGAGTTGGGTGGAAAATTGGCCAATTTTCGCAAAATTGGCTGATTTCAACCTAAAAATCTAAAATAATAGAGGGTCTAGGTGGCTAGGTGATAACAAAACTTGATAATAGGTACCATTAGCTAACTTTTCTCAGTTGAGCACATACCTGTGCGATTAAAGATAACAGAGTTGAGTTGGGTGGAAATTTGGCCAATTTTCGCAAAATTGGCTGATTTCAACCTAAAAATCTAAAATCATAGAGGGTCTAGGTGGCTAGGTGATAACAAAACTTGATAATAGGTACCATTAGCTAACTTTTCTCAGTTGAGCACATACCTGTGCAATTAAAGATAACAGAGTTGAGTTGGGTGGAAAATTGGCCAATTTTCGCAAAATTGGCTGATTTCAACCTAAAAATCTAAAATAATAGAGGGTCTAGGTGGCTAGGTGATAACAAAACTTGATAATAGGTACCATTAGCTAACTTTTCTCAGTTGAGCACATACCTGTGCGATTAAAGATAACAGAGTTGAGTTGGGTGGAAAATTGGCCAATTTTCGCAAAATTGGCTGATTTCAACCTAAAAATCTAAAATCATAGAGGGTCTAGGTGGCTAGGTGATAACAAAACTTGATAATAGGTACCATTAGCTAACTTTTCTCAGTTGAGCACATACCTGTGCAATTAAAGATAACAGAGTTGAGTTGGGTGGAAAATTGGCCAATTTTCGCAAAATTGGCTGATTTCAACCTAAAAATCTAAAATAATAGAGGGTCTAGGTGGCTAGGTGATAACAAAACTTGATAATAGGTACCATTAGCTAACTTTTCTCAGTTGAGCACATACCTGTGCAGTTAAAGATAACAGAGTTGAGTTGGGTGGAAAATTGGCTAATTATCGCAAAATTGGCTGATTTCAACCTAAAAATCTAAAATTATAGAGGGTCTAGGTGGCTAGGTGATAACAAAACTTGATAATAGGTACCATTAGCTAACTTGTCTCAGTTGAGCACATACCTGTGCAATTAAAGATAACAGAGGTGAGTTGGGTGGAAAATTGGCCAATTTTTGCAAAATTGACTGATTTCAACCTAAAAATCTAAAATAATAGAGGGTCTAGGTGGCTAGGTGATAACAAAACTTGATAATAGGTACCATTAGCTAACTTTTCTTAGTTGAGCACATACCTGTGCGATTAAAGATAACAGAGTTGAGTTGGGTGGAAATTTGGCCAATTTTCGCAAAATTGGCTGATTTCAACCTAAAAATCTAAAATCATAGAGGGTCTAGGTGGCTAGGTGATAACAAAACTTGATAACAGGTACCATTAGCTAACTTTTCTCAGTTGAGCACATACCTGTGCGATTAAAGATAACAGAGTTGAGTTGGGTGGAAAATTGGCCAATTTTCGCAAAATTGGCTGATTTCAACCTAAAAATCTAAAATAATAGAGGGTCTAGGTGGCTAGGTGATAACAAAACTTGATAATAGGTACCATTAGCTAACTTTTCTCAGTTGAGCACATACCTGTGCGATTAAAGATAACAGAGTTGAGCTGGGTGGAAAATTGGCCAATTTTCGCAAAATTGGCTGATTTCAACCTAAAAATCTAAAATCATAGAGGGTCTAGGTGGCTAGGTGATAACAAAACTTGATAATAGGTACCATTAGCTAACTTTTCTCAGTTGAGCACATACCTGTGCAATTAAAGATAACAGAGTTGAGTTGGGTGGAAAATTGGCCAATTTTCGCAAAATTGGCTGATTTCAACCTAAAAATCTAAAATCATAGAGGGTCTAGGTGGCTAGGTGATAACAAAACTTGATAATAGGTACCATTAGCTAACTTTTCTCAGTTGAGCACATACCTGTGCAATTAAAGATAACAGAGTTGAGTTGGGTGGAAAATTGGCCAATTTTCGCAAAATTGGCTGATTTCAACCTAAAAATCTAAAATCATAGAGGGTCTAGGTGGCTAGGTGATAACAAAACTTGATAATAGGTACCATTAGCTAACTTTTCTCAGTTGAGCACATACCTGTGCAATTAAAGATAACAGAGTTGAGTTGGGTGGAAAATTGGCCAATTTTCGCAAAATTGGCTGATTTCAACCTAAAAATCTAAAATAATAGAGGGTCTAGGTGGCTAGGTGATAACAAAACTTGATAATAGGTACCATTAGCTAACTTTTCTCAGTTGAGCACATACCTGTGCGATTAAAGATAACAGAGTTGAGTTGGGTGGAAATTTGGCCAATTTTCGCAAAATTGGCTGATTTCAACCTAAAAATCTAAAATAATAGAGGGTCTAGGTGGCTAGGTGATAACAAAACTTGATAATAGGTTCCATTAGCTAACTTTTCTCAGTTGAGCACATACCTGTGCAATTAAAGATAACAGAGTTGAGTTGGGTGGAAAATTGGCCAATTTTCGCAAAATTGGCTGATTTCAACCTAAAAATCTAAAATAATAGAGGTCCTAGGTGGCTAGGTGATAACAAAACTTGATGAAAGGTACCATTAGCTAACTTTTCTCAGTTGAGCACATACCTGTGCAATTAAAGATAACAGAGTTGAGTTGGGTGGAAAATTGGCCAATTTTTGCAAAATTGGCTGATTTCAACCTAAAAATCTAAAATAATAGAGGGTCTAGGTGGCTAGGTGATAACAAAACTTGATAATAGGTACCATTAGCTAACTTTTCTCAGTTGAGCACATACCTGTGCAATTAAAGATAACAGAGTTGAGTTGGGTGGAAAATTGGCCAATTTTCGCAAAATTGGCTGATTTCAACCTAAAAATCTAAAATAATAGAGGGTCTAGGTGGCTAGGTGATAACAAAACTTGATAATACGTACCATTAGCTAACTTTTCTCAGTTGAGCACATACCTGTGCGATTAAAGATAACAGAGTTGAGTTGGGTGGAAAATTGGCCAATTTTCGCAAAATTGGCTGATTTCAACCTAAAAATCTAAAATAATAGAGGGTCTAGGTGGCTAGGTGATAACAAAACTTGATAATAGGTACCATTAGCTAACTTTTCTCAGTTGAGCACATACCTGTGCGATTAAAGATAACAGAGTTGAGTTGGGTGGAAATTTGGCCAATTTTCGCAAAATTGGCTGATTTCAACCTAAAAATCTAAAATAATAGAGGGTCTAGGTGGCTAGGTGATAACAAAACTTGATAATAGGTTCCATTAGCTAACTTTTCTCAGTTGAGCACATACCTGTGCAATTAAAGATAACAGAGTTGAGTTGGGTGGAAAATTGGCCAATTTTCGCAAAATTGGCTGATTTCAACCTAAAAATCTAAAATAATAGAGGGTCTAGGTGGCTAGGTGATAACAAAACTTGATAATAGGTTCCATTAGCTAACTTTTCTCAGTTGAGCACATACCTGTGCAATTAAAGATAACAGAGTTGAGTTGGGTGGAAAATTGGCCAATTTTCGCAAAATTGGCTGATTTCAA
This sequence comes from Caenorhabditis macrosperma, assembly GCA_963932285.1. NCBI lineage: Eukaryota > Metazoa > Nematoda > Chromadorea > Rhabditida > Rhabditidae > Caenorhabditis > Caenorhabditis macrosperma. The sequence continues at coordinate 14,697,732 of OZ010622.1, forward strand.
CCTAAAAATCTAAAATAATAGAGGGTCTAGGTGGCTAGGTGATAACAAAACTTGATGAAAGGTACCATTAGCTAACTTTTCTCAGTTGAGCACATACCTGTGCAATTAAAGATAACAGAGTTGAGTTGGGTGGAAAATTGGCCAATTTTCGCAAAATTGGCTGATTTCAACCTAAAAATCTAAAATAATAGAGGGTCTAGGTGGCTAGGTGATAACAAAACTTGATAATAGGTACCATTAGCTAACTTTTCTCAGTTGAGCACATACCTGTGCAATTAAAGATAACAGAGTTGAGTTGGGTGGAAAATTGGCCAATTTTCGCAAAATTGACTGATTTCAACCTAAAAATCTAAAATAATAGAGGGTCTAGGTGGCTAGGTGATAACAAAACTTGATAATAGGTACCATTAGCTAACTTTTCTCAGTTGAGCACATACCTGTGCAATTAAAGATAACAGAGTTGAGTTGGGTGGAAAATTGGCCAATTTTCGCAAAATTGGCTGATTTCAACCTAAAAATCTAAAATAATAGAGGGTCTAGGTGGCTAGGTGATAACAAAACTTGATAATAGGTTCCATTAGCTAACTTTTCTCAGTTGAGCACATACCTGTGCAATTAAAGATAACAGAGTTGAGTTGGGTGGAAAATTGGCCAATTTTCGCAAAATTGACTGATTTCAACCTAAAAATCTAAAATAATAGAGGGTCTAGGTGGCTAGGTGATAACAAAACTTGATAATAGGTACCATTAGCTAACTTTTCTCAGTTGAGCACATACCTGTGCAGTTAAAGATAACAGAGTTGAGTTGGGTGGAAAATTGGCCAATTTTCGCAAAATTGACTGATTTCAACCTAAAAATCTAAAATAATAGAGGGTCTAGGTGGCTAGGTGATAACAAAACTTGATAATAGGTACCATTAGCTAACTTTTCTCAGTTGAGCACATACCTGTGCGATTAAAGATAACAGAGTTGAGTTGGGTGGAAAATTGGCCAATTATCGCAAAATTGGCTGATTTCAACCTAAAAATCTAAAATTATAGAGGGTCTAGGTGGCTAGGTGATAACAAAACTTGATAATAGGTACCATTAGCTAACTTTTCTCAGTTGAGCACATACCTGTGCGATTAAAGATAACAGAGTTGAGTTGGGTGGAAATTTGGCCAATTTTCGCAAAATTGGCTGATTTCAACCTAAAAATCTAAAATCATAGAGGGTCTAGGTGGCTAGGTGATAACAAAACTTGATAATAGGTACCATTAGCTAACTTTTCTCAGTTGAGCACATACCTGTGCAATTAAAGATAACAGAGTTGAGCTGGGTGGAAAATTGGCCAATTTTCGCAAAATTGGCTGATTTCAACCTAAAAATCTAAAATAATAGAGGGTCTAGGTGGCTAGGTGATAACAAAACTCGATAATAGGTACCATTAGCTAACTTTTCTCAGTTGAGCACATACCTGTGCGATTAAAGATAACAGAGTTGAGTTGGGTGGAAAATTGGCCAATTTTCGCAAAATTGGCTGATTTCAACCTAAAAATCTAAAATAATAGAGGGTCTAGGTGGCTAGGTGATAACAAAACTTGATAATAGGTTCCATTAGCTAACTTTTCTCAGTTGAGCACATACCTGTGCAATTAAAGATAACAGAGTTGAGTTGGGTGGAAAATTGGCCAATTTTCGCAAAATTGGCTGATTTCAACCTAAAAATCTAAAATAATAGAGGTCCTAGGTGGCTAGGTGATAACAAAACTTGATGAAAGGTACCATTAGCTAACTTTTCTCAGTTGAGCACATACCTGTGCAATTAAAGATAACAGAGTTGAGTTGGGTGGAAAATTGGCCAATTTTCGCAAAATTGGCTGATTTCAACCTAAAAATCTAAAATAATAGAGGTCCTAGGTGGCTAGGTGATAACAAAACTTGATGAAAGGTTCCATTAGCTAACTTTTCTCAGTTGAGCACATACCTGTGCAATTAAAGATAACAGAGTTGAGTTGGGTGGAAAATTGGCCAATTTTCGCAAAATTGGCTGATTTCAACCTAAAAATCTAAAATAATAGAGGGTCTAGGTGGCTAGGTGATAACAAAACTTGATGAAAGGTACCATTAGCTAACTTTTCTCAGTTGAGCACATACCTGTGCAATTAAAGATAACAGAGTTGAGTTGGGTGGAAATTTGGCCAATTTTCGCAAAATTGGCTGATTTCAACCTAAAAATCTAAAATAATAGAGGGTCTAGGTGGCTAGGTGATAACAAAACTTGATAATAGGTACCATTAGCTAACTTTTCTCAGTTGAGCACATACCTGTGCAATTAAAGATAACAGAGTTGAGTTGGGTGGAAAATTGGCCAATTTTCGCAAAATTGGCTGATTTCAACCTAAAAATCTAAAATAATAGAGGTCCTAGGTGGCTAGGTGATAACAAAACTTGATGAAAGGTTCCATTAGCTAACTTTTCTCAGTTGAGCACATACCTGTGCAATTAAAGATAACAGAGTTGAGTTGGGTGGAAAATTGGCCAATTTTCGCAAAATTGGCTGATTTCAACCTAAAAATCTAAAATAATAGAGGGTCTAGGTGGCTAGGTGATAACAAAACTTGATAATAGGTACCATTAGCTAACTTTTCTCAGTTGAGCACATACCTGTGCAATTAAAGATAACAGAGTTGAGTTGGGTGGAAAATTGGCCAATTTTCGCAAAATTGACTGATTTCAACCTAAAAATCTAAAATAATAGAGGGTCTAGGTGGCTAGGTGATAACAAAACTTGATAATAGGTACCATTAGCTAACTTTTCTCAGTTGAGCACATACCTGTGCAGTTAAAGATAACAGAGTTGAGTTGGGTGGAAAATTGGCTAATTATCGCAAAATTGGCTGATTTCAACCTAAAAATCTAAAATTATAGAGGGTCTAGGTGGCTAGGTGATAACAAAACTTGATAATAGGTACCATTAGCTAACTTGTCTCAGTTGAGCACATACCTGTGCAATTAAAGATAACAGAGGTGAGTTGGGTGGAAAATTGGCCAATTTTTGCAAAATTGACTGATTTCAACCTAAAAATCTAAAATAATAGAGGGTCTAGGTGGCTAGGTGATAACAAAACTTGATAATAGGTACCATTAGCTAACTTTTCTTAGTTGAGCACATACCTGTGCGATTAAAGATAACAGAGTTGAGTTGGGTGGAAATTTGGCCAATTTTCGCAAAATTGGCTGATTTCAACCTAAAAATCTAAAATCATAGAGGGTCTAGGTGGCTAGGTGATAACAAAACTTGATAATAGGTACCATTAGCTAACTTTTCTCAGTTGAGCACATACCTGTGCGATTAAAGATAACAGAGTTGAGTTGGGTGGAAATTTGGCCAATTTTCGCAAAATTGGCTGATTTCAACCTAAAAATCTAAAATCATAGAGGGTCTAGGTGGCTAGGTGATAACAAAACTTGATAATACGTACCATTAGCTAACTTTTCTCAGTTGAGCACATACCTGTGCGATTAAAGATAACAGAGTTGAGTTGGGTGGAAAATTGGCCAATTTTCGCAAAATTGGCTGATTTCAACCTAAAAATCTAAAATAATAGAGGGTCTAGGTGGCTAGGTGATAACAAAACTTGATAATAGGTACCATTAGCTAACTTTTCTCAGTTGAGCACATACCTGTGCGATTAAAGATAACAGAGTTGAGTTGGGTGGAAAATTGGCCAATTTTCGCAAAATTGGCTGATTTCAACCTAAAAATCTAAAATTATAGAGGGTCTAGGTGGCTAGGTGATAACAAAACTTGATAATAGGTACCATTAGCTAACTTTTCTCAGTTGAGCACATACCTGTGCGATTAAAGATAACAGAGTTGAGTTGGGTGGAAAATTGGCCAATTTTCGCAAAATTGGCTGATTTCAACCTAAAAATCTAAAATAATAGAGGGTCTAGGTGGCTAGGTGATAACAAAACTTGATAATAGGTACCATTAGCTAACTTTTCTCAGTTGAGCACATACCTGTGCAATTAAAGATAACAGAGTTGAGTTGGGTGGAAAATTGGCCAATTTTCGCAAAATTGGCTGATTTCAACCTAAAAATCTAAAATAATAGAGGGTCTAGGTGGCTAGGTGATAACAAAACTTGATAATAGGTACCATTAGCTAACTTTTCTCAGTTGAGCACATACCTGTGCAATTAAAGATAACAGAGTTGAGTTGGGTGGAAAATTGGCCAATTTTCGCAAAATTGGCTGATTTCAACCTAAAAATCTAAAATAATAGAGGGTCTAGGTGGCTAGGTGATAACAAAACTTGATAATAGGTACCATTAGCTAACTTTTATCAGTTGAGCACATAGCTGTGCGATTTGAAATAACAGAGTTGAGTTGGGTGGAAAATTGGCCAATTTTCGCAAAATTGGCTGATTTCAACCTAAAAATCTAAAATTATAGAGGGTCTAGGTGGCTAGGTGATAACAAAACTTGATAATAGGTACCATTAGCTAACTTTTCTCAGTTGAGCGCATACCTGTGCAGTTAAAGATAACAGAGTTGAGTTGGGTGGAAAATTGGCCAATTTTCGCAAAACTGGCTGATTTCAACCTAAAAATCTAAAATTATAGAGGGTCTAGGTGGCTAGGTGATAACAAAACTTGATAATAGGTACCATTAGCTAACTTTTATCAGTTGAGCACATAGCTGTGCGATTTGAAATAACAGAGTTGAGTTGGGTGGAAAATTGGCCAATTTTCGCAAAATTGGCTGATTTCAACCTAAAAATCTCATAAAAAATAAAGATAACAGAGTTGAGAAAGTAGTAAATATATGATTTTCCAATTTTCCAACTTTCACAAATTTGACATTCTCCCCGAAAACCCCCATCCCAGACCTGCCACCTTCCCATCTCTCTTTTTTTTTTGATCTTTTGTCATCCAATGCAAGCGCGCCCCATTGTGACCTCTAGACTGCCCGCGAAATCTCGACCGCAGCTTGTTTCTCTGATCGCTCGTTCGGGTTCTTTTCGTGTGGTGGACCTCTCTCCCTCTCTACCCCTTCCAACCGAATTATCGATTTTTTATCCCCTTCGCATGCCACGTGGCCGTGTGTCCCTCTTTTGTCTGTTGTGTACTTTGCAACCTACCGTACGCTTAGAGCACCTTCAGCCGCCTTTTTTCTATTTTTTAGAGCACCCACGCCAAATGGCGACATCTGGAGGAGCGGGCGAAGCATCAGATGGTTCGGAAGGCCATCAGAAATGTGTCACAGGCGACTGTGAACAGGAACAACGACGACAGTGGAGGCCTGCAACTCGAATAGAGGAGTGAAATGATCAGGCGAGTGGATTTCAGAGATTCTCCTTCGACGTGATGCTTTCAGAATCTCAAAGATAGATAGGAGCCGTTGGAGAAAAAAGAAGAACGGCCGAAATGGGAACGAAGGAGGATCTCGGAGGAAGGCGTCTCTCGTCACACCAATTGCCACGTGGATTGGCGGAGGAATGCGAAGAAGAAGAAGGTATACTTCTAAGAAAATTCCACGGATTGTCGCTGATTTTGAGAGAAATTTCTTCGCGAAAACTCGAAAAATTACCGCGGACTAGTCTCATTGGGAGTTTCACTCGGCCGCCGACCCGTGTACTCCTCTCGGACAACTCGCGAAATTTTGTCGAAGAGTGTTTTTTTTCCCAAATCTCCGTTTTTTTTCTATTCTCAACCAACTTTTCACTATTTTTGTAAAAAATAATTTCAGAACAATAAGCGACTAGCAGCAACACGGAAAACGCCCGAAAATTTGATGAAATTCGAAAAAACACGGAAACATAGGCTTCCACGAAATGATGCAATTTTTCCCAGGGACCACGAGAAAATGAATGGACACCAAATCAGCGAACAAAAGACGAAGAAAAGGTCCATAAGGTGAGAAATTCCAATGGACGGTTTTTTTTTAAACAATTCTGTGCAGTGTTACTACACAAGTGTCATGAACGAGGACGTGTCAGCTGTAGCATCAACTTGTCTGATTCTGAAGCCCATCACTTTCAAATTAGCTCTCCAACGAAATTTCACATTCGCCGCCGTCAAACAGCTCCCCGAAATTGTGGTGGATGCTCATCTGAACTCTATCGAAGCGGAAATGTCGGATGTCGACTACAAGACGCTGATGCAGACGCTCTGTGGAAACTTGGCCGAAGGAGCCGATCTGGCCGTTCCACCACCACCGCCCCCTCCGGCACTCGAAGCTCCGGTCGCTGCATCAACAACGCCGAAGGAGAAGGAAGCGAAGAAGGATCGGGAAGCGAACGCCGGACCGCCTGTTGTGGAGAAATCGCATACGCGCATCGTGTTCCAGTTCGTCCTCGACAAAATCTCGGCTGTTCTCTATGAAGGAAAAGCTGTGGATGGAATGCGTAGAGAAACCGACGCTTTTGCCGCCCTGAGACTCAATAACGTGAAGACTTACAATGCGGAGAAGCCCACGCTGCTCGCAGATCTCGGACTGTTGTCTGTGGTTACTGTGAACACGCAAACGGTGAAAACGGAGAGACTCGACAAACTGGCGGCTCTGATGGAGAAGGGAAACTGTCGAGCGGATAATGTGGAAATCGCCGAGAATTGTGTAATCGAAAAGGAGTCGCCACTGCACGTTCTGAAGTCGATCGAGCTCGATCTCAGCTCGATCACGATTCACAAGGACGTGGAAGAACCTTTACAACGAGCCCGTCATCGCCACCATCGACGGTCTCAACCTGATCGTGGTGCCGAACAAGGGAGTGGTCTATAATCAGGAGAAGGCGGCGAACAACATTCAGGAGATCAAACAGAAGACGTTGGCGCGTCTCGAGGAAGCGAGAAAAGATCGCAGAAAACCGAAAGATCCGCAAGCGGACACGTTCGCCGAGAAGATGGTCACACAGATTATCAATAATCTTCAGGTGAAAAGGTCACTGTTACATGGGGAGACGTTCATATTTTCCAGGTTTCCGTCTCAAATATCCATATTCGTTTCGAGGACAAGTACACGAATCGTCACCGTCCGTTCGCGATGGGAGTCACACTCGAGAAGCTCTACTTCAAGACCACCAACGAGAACTGGACGGAGACGATTCACAAGGACGTCGTCAAGATCATCTACAAACTGGTCTCCCTTCAGAATCTGGCCGTCTACTGGAACTCGTCGGCTGACTTCATTTCTGACTTGGACGACGAGGCGGCGATCCGAAAGAAGTTGCAGGAGACGATCCAAAAAGGAAAGAACCGTCCGATTGGCTACAAGTACATTTTGGATTCGATTCAGATGGAGGCCAAGTTGAAGTTGCATCAGAAGCCGGAAACGGACGAGTCGAATTGGACGATTCCGAAGATCGATCTGGCTGTTGACATGCAAGCTTTGGATGTCAACAGCCAGATCCAGTATCAGGACATCCTGCTGTTCCTCGAAAATTGATCAATTTACAGACCGTGCGTGGATGACTTGGTAATGAGGTGACGCTCACGACGACGCTGTTGTTCACGTACATCCGACTGCGAAAAGACGAAGAGACGAGATGATGACCAAGCGAATCGAAGGACAGTATGAATAACTGAACTGTGCTCAAGACTGTCGTCATTCACGAAGATGACCAATACGGAACGAAAGCCAATAATGATTCAAATCACCGCTTCAATTGATCGAGAAACCGCCGAGATTACAAAGGGAAGAAATCAACGAAATGCTAGGTGGTGTCATCTCAATGTCATTGTGGGCAGCCAAACCAAGACCGTATGCGATTCACTTCAATTCACTCACTCTTCTCTCATTTTTCAGATCGCTCTCGCCGCCTTTCGACAGTCAAAAGCTTTGCGCGGACGAGAAGCCGATCGTCAGACTGCTCCATTTCTCGGACGACACCAGAGTTTCCGTAATCTCCACGGCATCAGCAGAGGACAGCTCCATTTATCTCAGTGCTGAAATTCTCATTGTCCGGACTCTCTCGCTTCTAATGCGCCGTCGCCCTATAACAACTGAAGAACTCTGCGAATATTCTGACCTGGAAATTGTACACTTCCGGAGCTCACTCTGTGGCCTTCTTCCTTCTTCAAAATCAACGACGCCTGAGGATCGATCTAGCTTCCATTGATACATCACGACTGCCTTCACTTCCGATTGTTGCTACCAGTTTCTACGCCATGCCAACGCATCTGAAAGATTTGCGGTTCCGCCACGTAGCTCTTCGTCTGCTTGTCGGATTCAAGATCATCATGAGGGATGCCCAATATTCTTCTTGCTTCCTCGACGTCTCCGCCCGCAGTTGCCAACGGATGACGGCCGTTTAGATAGCTTGCGCCGCCACGTCTCCACGTCATGGATTGGAGTTATGCGAATGTCTTTCTCAATTCACGCAGCTCGGTCAAATCGTTATCCTGAAGTTTGGAGAACTTCTGTTCGAATGTTCTCCCGGACATAGTACCCCATCTTCTTGTTATTCCACATATTTGGTGTTCATTACGAAGTGAGAGATTGTTATAAAAAAAATTATAAAATCAATTAATTTACAGATCGATTGTGGAAGACACGTGATGGAGCGGCACCCGAATTTGATGAGCAGAGAGCTCTCATAAAATCATCCGATGTCGATATGGTCGTCAAAATGCGACTGGCTCAGATGAGATTCGTCTTCCTGAACCTGCGGCTGCTTGATGGCGTGGATCGCTCCGTTCCAGAACGAGGCAGTTCGTGCCGCGCATGCAGCTCAAGCGGCTGCAGCGGAAAAGGCAGCGACGGCAGCTCAAAACGTCAAGCAAATCATGGAGCAGTCGCCGCCAAGAATCCAGTTGGATGTGATCCTCGAGGCGCCGTTCATCGTTGTCCCCCGATTCTCCACCTCTCGCGACGTCATTGTCCTCCATCTTGGACGTCTGGCGCTGAAGAACGAGATTCGCGGAGACTCGCAGTTCCCGAAGGCCGTCATCGACCGAATGGACATCCTCCTCACCGATTGCACCTACGTTCAGCGAGGGAATGGCGCGCGGTTTCAAGAGTCTCGGAATGGGCGTCGTCGGCGGTATCACCGGAGTCGTCACGAAGCCAATCGAGGGAGCTCGTCAAGAGGGAGGCATCGGATTCGTGAAAGGTGTCGGCAAGGGATTGATCGGAGTCGTCACTCGTCCCGTCTCTGGAGTCGTTTTCGAGTGGATCATGAGGCTCGACATTCATGGGCGGAGACCTTCAGATTGCCTTCTGCGTTCTCACGGTCAGTAAATGTGGAAGATGATTCGAAATTATATAAAAATTTTCAGGAGTCACTGGAGATTCTCGACGTCAGGGCATGCTGAGTCATCTGATCGCTGTGTGGTGCACGAAGATCGATGATGGCGAGGGAACCATCGGACATAGTATCTGGATTAGTGGGACACGTGACAGACTACTCCGCATCGCAACTGCAAGGCACGTTCTCGCAGGGAGGAACATCCGGAGACGCCGCTTCCACAGGAGCCACTATGCCCATTCAGTCGGAAATGATATCGGTGCTGCTGCGCTCCGTCGGAGTCACTCTCACCGAGCTGCAGGACGTCGTCTTCAAATTGGCCTACATCGAGAGAAAATGCATGTTCTACAGTCCCGAACAGCTCAACGGAGAGATTGTGTCTCACTACGCGAAGCAGTTCATCAAGCAGTTGTACGTTCTCGTTCTTGGTCTCGACATCATCAGAAACCCGTTCGGATTGGTCCGCGATCTGTCGGCCGGAGTTGAAGATCTCTTCTACCAGCCATTCCAGGGAGCCATCCAGGGTCCTGAAGTGAGTTTCTTTCGGTATTCCACATTTTCATCTATTTGTTCAGGAATTCGCCGCTGGAGTTGCTCTCGGAGTTCAGTCGATGTTCGGTCACGCTGTCGGTGGAGCCGCCGGAGCAGTCGGCAGAATCACCGGAACAGTGGGCAAGGGAGTCGCTGCGCTTACTTTTGACGACGACTACATGAAGATGCGACAGGAGGATCTGAACCGAAAACCGCAGACGTTCAGCGACCTGAAGAACAAGAAGAGGGACGAGGATCGTCGGCTGAGCATTGAGCAGAAAGAAATTGCCGGTGATCTCAAGTTCGAGTTGATGGGAACTGTCCGGGAGACGAAGATCAGAAGATCCGAGAAACGTATCATTCACTTGCCGAAGGTCAGCGAATGAGGTCATAAGCGGCTGATTGTGGCGGAGGGAGACGACGATGGAGAACAAAAGAAGAATTGTGACCCTCAACTCGCACGTCAAGGTCCCCGATCACCTCGCCTTCCCAGTCGAGCTCTATTCGAAGTGTGACACCACACTGGACTTGTTTGGGACCTTTGAGCACGGGAGTGGTCTATAATCAGGAGAAGGCGGCGAATAACATTCAAGAAATCAAACAGAAGACGTTGACGCGTCTCGAGGAAGCGAGAAAAGAGCGTAGAAAGCCGAAAGATCCGCAAGCGGACACTTTCGCCGAGAAGATGGTCACACAGATGATCAAGAATCTTCAGGTGAGAAGTCCACTGTTACATGGGGAGACGTTCATATTTTCCAGGTTTCCTTCTCAAATATCCATGTTCGTTTCGAGGACAAGTACACGAATCGTCACCGTCCGTTCGCGATGGGAGTCACACTCGAGAAGCTCTACTTCAAGACCACCGACGAGAACTGGACGGAGACGATTCACAAGGACGTCGTCAAGATCATCTACAAACTGGTCTCCCTTCAGAATCTGGCCGTCTACTGGAACTCGTCGGCTGACTTCATTTCTGACTTGGACGACAAGGAGGCGATCCGAAAGAAGTTGCAGGAGACGATCCACAATGGAAAGAACCGTCCGATTGGCTACAAGTACATTTTGGATTCGATTCAGATGGAGGCCAAGTTGAAGTTGCATCAGAAGCCGGAAACGGACGAGTCGAATTGGACGATTCCGAAGATCGATCTGGCTGTTGACATGCAAGCTTTGGCGCTTGGTCATCTCTTATTCATTCATTTTTTCATTCATTCATTCATTTCATTCATCTCATTATTCATTCATTTTTTTTCTGAATTTTCGGCGCTGTTCTTATGTTTGTTAAGACACTTCTTGTCCCTCTCACTCGTATTTGCTCCCCGTTTTCAATTCACCTCTGCCGATCCATTACTGTTCTGATTTTGCCCCCTCCTTTTGCACACTCGACATCCCAACGCTAGTACCCCAGAATTTGGTGCGATTCCGCCGATTAAGAAGGCATCTCGTGAGGCGAGTGAATGCCCCACACTTTCGATCTTACCGTTTTCTGTTTGCAGGTTCCAATGGAGCGCATCAATGTCATTCGACGGGGAACCACTTGCCCACCACTCAGCTGCAGCTTCTTCTACTCATCCCTCTCCGTGGCTGCTGAATAGGAGCGTTTCGAGCAACAGGTATGGAGGGAATTCAGTCTACTTTCAATACCTCCGATGCGCGGATTCGGATACTTATCCACACTCTTCCACCAGCGGATCTCGTGTAGATTGAAGGCGAGTGTTTTGATTGTCTCCTGAACCTGTACATTCAATATCTTTCAGATATCTCGACACTTTGGGAAGCGACTACGAAAGAGCAGTTTAGGAAATGTACCATCCAACGACAACGCGACTGGAGTCTGCAAACGCCCGCGCCCACGACACGGAGCCCTTTCTCTTCACACCAGTAACACTTGTGCGTGTCGTGCCATCCAGGAGCCGACCTGATCTACGGAAGACACCTTTGAAAAAATCTCCTCCATCGGTCGCCAACAACGTTCTTCAATTCTTTTTCGAGTGGCTCATGAGGCTCGACATTCATGGGCGGAGACCTTCAGATTGCCTTCTGCGTTCTCACGGTCAGTAAATGTGGAAGATGATTCGAAATTATATAAAAATTTTCAGGAGTCACTGGAGATTCTCGACGTCAGGGCATGCTGAGTCATCTGATCGCTGTGTGGTGCACGAAGATCGATGATGGCGAGGGAACCATCGGACGACCGCAACGAGAGGGCGATGGAACATGGACGATCTAATACAGACGCGATTCTCAATTTTTATCCAATCATTCTCAATTTTTATCCAATCATTATTGTTCTGTAATTTTTCAGCGCTGTTCTCATGTTCCCCTCTCCAACTTTCATCACCCTCAAAGGGGCACTTTGTACCTCTCACTCGTCTCTTTTCCCGTTTTCAATTCATCCATGCTTCTATGTTCCCTTTCCCCCAATTCGAAAGTGATCCATCATCTTTCCGTTGATTTTTATTCGCATTTCTTGTTCACTTCCCACGCCCCCACCAATTTTTACCACAACCTCGGACCCCACGAGTTCTTGCGAATCCGCCGAAATGGAAGCGATCTCGTGAGGCGAGTGAATGCCCCCAATCTTGCGACCTTATAGATTTTTTTACAGATTTCAATGTGGCCCACTGTGATATCAAGATATTCGATGAAAATCCAGGACCACCCAGGAAATGGCATCCGGAGCACGCCATCGACCATTGGAAGCAGCGGCGGCACCTGACGGACGTCTTCAGAGATTATTCTCAGATCTCGGAGCTGTCTGCATTCGCTTCACCGAATGGCAGTTGGATTGCGCCGGGAGCAGACAATGGCAAGAAGTGAGCATTGAAACTGGGACGGACCTCCAGAAGTTATTTGAGTTCTTAGACTTATTTTTTTAAAAAGTTTTTTTTCAGACTGGATACTCCCGTTATAGTTTCAAGTGACGCCTGCTCTCCTGTGTCTTGTGCGTTTCAAGCGACAAATCGGAAATGTTATGACCGAGACTCGCCACATTCCACAATCTCGGAGCACACAGTTGAGCAGTTGGTGCAGAGCAGCAGAGACGGACGCTGCAGGCCAACGTCTTTAGGACATGAAGCGAGGCGAGTCGAAGATCATCATTCTGCACTTTCGTGGCATTACAGATGACCATTTCTACGGATGACGAATCTGCGCGGCAATCAGGCGGTTGTAAGAATGAGATCATTTTTTAGGCAAAGGGTAAGAAAACAAAGTGTTGGCAGTTGCGGCCGGTCGCGGATGAGCAGGATCCCGGATTCTGACTATTAACGACGAACCTGCAAGTATAGGATTTTTCAGTGCACACAATGGTCAAAAAGCAGATATTCTGAATTCCAAGAGCATCCGGTATGACATTCGGAGCTTCTATGTCCGATTTGATGCCTGCGGCTTCGGTCGTGACGCGCACTTGGTGGGAAACAGGGGAACAGCCTCGACGGGAACTGCCAGACGAATCTCATCTGAGCCAGTGTCCTCCACAATCGATCTGTAAATTAATTGATTTCATAATTTTTTTATAACAATCTCTCACTTCGTAATGAACTCCAAATATGAGGAATAACAAGAAGATGGGGTACTATGTCCGGGAGATCCTTCTCTCCTTCGGCGTTGTTGGCGCAGCGACCGGAGCCTCGAGTGCCGGAGGGGGCGGTGGTGGTGGAACGGCCAGATCGGCTCCTTCGGCCAAGTTTCCAGAGAGCGTCTGCATCAGCGTCTTGTAGTCGACATCCGACATTTCCGCCTCGATAGAGTTCAGATGAGCATCCACCACAATTTCGGGAAGCTGTTTGACTGCGGCGAATGTCAAATTTCGTTGGAGAGCCAATTTGAAAGAGATGGGCTTCAGAATCAAACAAGTTGATGCTACAGCTGACACGTCCTCGTTCATGACTCCCATTCCGAAGGTGCAATCGGTGAGGAGGATGTCCATTCGGTCGATGACGGCCTTCGGGAACTGCGAGTCTCCGCGAATTTCGTTCTTCAGCGCCAGACGTCCAAGATGGAGGACAATGACGTCGCGAGAGGTGGAGAGTAGGGGGACAACGATGAACGGCGCCTCGAGGATCACATCCAACTGGATTCGTGGCGGCGACTGCTCCATGATCTGCTTGACGTTTTGAGATGCCGTCGCTGCACGAACTGCCTCGTTCTGGAACGGAGCGATCCACGCCATCAAGCGGGCCAGCCGCAGGTTCAGGAAGACGAATTTCATCTGAGCCAATCGCATTTGACGACCATATCGACATCGGATGATCTTATGAGAGCTCTCTGCTCCTCAAATTCGGGAGCCGCTCCATCACGTGTCCTCCACAATCGATCTGTAAATTAATTGATTTCATAATTTTTCATCACAATCTCTCACTTCGTAATGAACACCGAATATGTGGAATAACAAGAAGATGGGGTACTATTCGGTGTGGGGATGGAGAGGGCGAGTTTTATGAGTTCGATGAGTCGAACATCCGAGATTCCTACGACAATGTCCGGCAAGTCTCCGATGACTCGCATCTTGGCAAGCCTCAAATCGTCGATCGATGACTTGTGAATCTGAATATCCAATCCAGTCGGCTTCAGAACGTGCAGAGGCGACTCCTTTTCGAATACACAATTCTCGACGGACGAAGAGCTTGTTGAGCAACGAGAGACTCGAACTTGAGATCACTGGTGATTTCCTCCTGCTCAATGCTCAACCGACGATACGCGTCGCTCTTCTTGTTCTTCAGGTACACATCGACAAAGTCTCCGTTCTCGCTGACTTCTCACCGACTCGTTGTAGTAGGACACTTGGAGTGAGATTCCCGACGAGACACGCATCGCCGACGACCAGTCGTGTGCTTCCGCGTTGATGAGCATGTCGAGGAAGATGAGCGGAACGGGAATCTGAAAATTGCTGTCATCTCGGTGCTTCTGGAAATCAAGAAAACCCACCGCTCCAGTGCCAGCCTCAAGTGTGAACGAGATTCTCTCAATCTCCACCTTCGCGTTCTCTTTGCCAATCATCGAATCCGTCCGTTGGCTCTTCTTCTCCATCTGCGAGTCTTCCTGCGTCTCATCCTCGATAGCTTCCTGTGCCGTTGGAGCGGCGAAGAACCAGTATTTTCGGTGGTCGATGGGCTTCGAAACAAAGTATTCGGGCCACTTGCGAAGTTTGATGATCTTCTGACTTGAAGATCCAGCGTCCGTCGGAGCACTTGACTTTGCGAACTCAGCAGAAACGGCGGAAAGGAGTCGGATGATGGAGGGAGACATCTTGATGTCCATTGCGGACATCTTGAGCACCGCTTCAGTGGTCTTCTTCTCAGTGTTCATATTGACCAGCGCCTCAATCTTGACAGGCGTCAGCACTTGGTAAGTGACCTCTGATCGACGACTCTGCCGATAGTAACTCGAGAAAATGGTCAGATTCTCCAGCGCCACGTTCATCTTGGTGTCCTTCGTCTGCTCATTCGGATGCTAGGCCGCTGTGACGTTGAAGGAGAGGATGAGAGCTTGGGTGGATTCCGGATGCATCGAGTCTTCCACGAGAATCACTTCCACTCCATGCATGTCGCAGTCGATGGCAATGGTGCCAGCTGGCGGTGGTGGACCTGCACTCTTGGCTCCAGAAGCTCCCTGGGCCGTGGTGGTGGTGACAGCTTTGGTGGGCACTGCGACCGCCTCCTTCTCCAGCTGCTCCTCCGATTGTGGGACGTTGAAGAATCGCGTCAGGCAACCAAGGAACTCCGGACACAGACAAATGAAAAATGCGGTCATTTTCAGTTTGACCTGCTTGTTGGCTTCGGCGTCTTGATTAAACGACATGTCGAGGAATCGCTCCTCCTTCGCTCCCTTCTTGTCCATCAACTTCGAGATCTTCGTCTTGTCCTTCCGCTTTATCGTCCATCGTCCAGAGACATAGCGAACACAAGCGAATTGTCCTCTCCGATCTTTCCGGAAGTCTTCACGTTGTTGAGTCTCAGGGCGGCGAAAGCGTCGGTTTCTCTACGCACTCCATCCACAGCTTCTCCTTCATAGAGAACAGCCGAGATTTTGTCGAGGACGAACTGGAACACGATGCGCGTATGCGATTTCTCCACAAAAGGCGGTCCGGCGTTCGCTTGCCGATCCTTCTTCGCTTCCTTCTCCTTCGGTGTTGTTGGCGCAGCGACCGGAGCCTCGAGTGCCGGAGGAGGCGGTGGTGGTGGAACGGCCAGATCGGCTCCTTCGGCCAAGTTTCCAGAGAGCGTCTGCATCAGCGTCTTGTAGTCGACATCCGACATTTCCGCCTCGATAGAGTTCAGATGAGCATCCACCACAATTTCGGGAAGCTGTTTGACTGCGGCGAATGTCAAATTTCGTTGGAGAGCCAATTTGAAAGAGATGGGCTTCAGAATCAAACAAGTTGATGCTACAGCTGACACGTCCTCGTTCATGACTCCCATTCCGAAGGTGCAATTGGTGAGGAGGATGTCCATTCGGTCGATGACGGCCTTCGGGAACTGCGAGTCTCCGAGAATCTCGTTCTTCAGCGCCGACGTCCAAGATGGAGGACAATGACGTCGCGAGAAGTGGAGAGTAGGGGGACAACGATGAACGGCGCCTCGAAGATCCCTTTCAACTGGATTCTTGTCGGCGACTGCTCCATGATTTGCTTGACGTTTTGAGCTGCCGTCGCTGCCTTTTCCGCTGCAGCCGCTTGAGCTGCATGCGCGGCACGAACTGCCTCGTTCTGGAACGGAGCGATCCACGCCATCAAGCGGGCCAGCCGCAGGTTCAGGAAGACGAATCTCATCTGAGCCAGTCGCATTTTGACGACCATATCGACATCGGATGATTTTATGTGAGCTCTCTGCTCATCAAATTCGGGTGCCGCTCCATCACGTGTCCTCCACAATCGATCTGTAATTTAATTGATTTTATAATTTTTTTTATAACAATCTCTCACTTCGTAATGAACACCGAATATGTGGAATAACAAGAAGATGGGGTACTATGTCCGGGAGAACATTTGAACAGAAGTTCTCCAAACTTCGCAGTCGGATCCAGAAACTGTCCAATGTTTCGGACGGGCACGTTTGACGTCGCCAAATCATCACGTCTTCCGGAACCCTCGAGTTAGTTGAACGCGGCAATTGCAAGTTTCTGACAATTTTTGAAGGACGGTTAGCCAAGATGGCCCAGTCGTTTTCGCTCATTTCGCGGTACGTGAACAACAGCGTCGTCGTGAGCGTCACCTCATTACCAAGTCATCCACGCGCGATCTGTAAATTGATCAATTTTATGCTTTTATTAGTAACAATCCCTCACGTCGCAATAACAATGAAACAAATTTGTGTGGAAGAAGAAGAGAGTACGATGTCCGAGAAAGAGTATTCTCCAATGATGGTCCACCACGTCTTGTAGTGGCCCTTGAATTCGTTGATACTTCAGATATTGTCCAGCAGCGTTGAATCTCTCCTGAGCCTCGAGGAACAGCAGGATGCAGCCAGATCGATCTTCGGAATCGTCCGATTCGACTCTTCCGTTTCCTGCTTCTGATTCAACTTCAACTTGACCTCCATTGCTCAACATTGGACTGACCACTAGTTTGAACTCGAATCGATTCTCGACGAGTTCCTTCGGGTAGTTGGTCGGTGGAATGTTCTCCTGGTAGTCGATCGCCTCAAACAACTTCGCCTTCTCCTCCGGGGTCATCGCCGCCTGGAACTGCGAACCAATGTGCTTCCCGTTGGCCTCCTGCTTGTCTCCGGGAGCAGACGCCGCCGCTCCTCCTCCTCCACCGAACCAACTCTTTCCCCAAGCGACCCATCCTTGCGGCTTGTCCTCTTGCCGAGTTAATCCCTGTCTGTCGATCTCCAACTCGGCCTGCTGACGGGCGACATTCACATTGAACACGTCCAACTGCTTCTCGGCCTCCTTGATCGTCGCATCCACCTCGGCTCCCGGGCTCGCTTGGACGGTTCTTTCCATTGTGGATCGTTTCCTGCAACTTCTTTCGGATCGCCTCCTTGTCGTCCAAGTCAGAAATGGAGTCAGCCGACGAGTTCCAGTAGACAGCCAGATTCTGAAGGGAGACCAGTTTGTAGATGATCTTGACGACGTGCTTGTGAATCGTCTCCGTCCAGTTCTCGTCGGTGGTCTTGAAGTAGAGCTTCTCGAGTGTGACTCCCATCGCGAACGGACGGTGACGATTCGTGTACTTGTCCTCGAAACGAACATGGATATTTGAGATGGAAACCTGGAAAATATGAACGTCTCCCCTTGTAACAGTGACCTTTTCACCTGAAGATTCTTGATAATCTGTGTGACCATCTTCTCGGCGAACGTGTCCGCTTGCGGATCTTTCGGCTTTCTGCGCTCTTTTCTCGCTTCCTCGAGACGCGTCAACGTCTTCTGTTTGATTTCTTGAATGTTCTTCGCCGCCTTCTCCTCATTATAGACCACTCCGTTGTTCGGCACCGCGATCAGGTTGAGACCGTCGATGGTGGCGATGACGACGTCGTTGTAAAGGTTCTTCCACGTCCTTGTGAAACGAGATCGAGCTCGATCTGCACTTGCTGCTCGCTCGTCTTTTTCTTCTTCTTCTCATCGTCATCCTTCTCTCGTTGGGTCTCATCCTCTTCCAACTCTTCCGCTTCCATGATAGTTCTTATCTTGGCGCGATCCTTGATCTTCGCCACCGGCACCACTTCCAGATTCTTCTCCGCCGCCGTCTTCTCATCGGGCTTCGGTGTGGGGATGGAGAGGGCGAGTCCCTCCGTTTTCACAGTCCGAGATCTGCGAGCAGCCTGGGCTTCTCCGAATTGTAAGCGCCTCCTTCCGAAATGTAAACTCGGGCAGGCTGGATCTGAACGTCGAGGACGAGCCGAGAGCGATGCTCGACAGCGTGAGCAAGCCCGTCACCGACCGAGCCTTGACCTCTTCGTAGCGAGACATCGCGAGAGCTGACAGTTGGTTCAGACGCACGGACTCGGGCGGCTCGAATACGTCGATAGCGTTGTTGATGGCGGTCGCTTGGTATTTGATGTTGATCGGAGCGATCGCGAGTTTGACGAGTTGATCGTAGTTTCCATCGAGCGGATTCGTGTCCAACAGGAACGACATCCACGGAATCAACGGGGCACGCACTCGTATCACCTCGGAGCCGCATCCGTCCATTCGCAGTTGCTGGATAGAGGATTCAACGCTGAAAAAGAGGAGAGTTAGGTAAATGGCTAAAACTCGTCGTAAACTCACTGCATCGCAGTAGCACTCGGTCTTTGCTCAACGTTGGCCTTCAACTGCAACAACTGCATAGAGACGGCTCCGTCGACGACGATGGCCACTTGTCCGAGTTTGAACTCGAATCGATTCTCGACGAATTCCTTCGGGTAGTTGGTCGGTGGAATGTTCTCCTGGTAGTCGATCGCCTCGAACAACTTCGCCTTCTCCTCGTCTTCTCATCGGGCTTCGGTGTGGGGATGGAGAGGGCGAGTTTCATTAGTCCGATGAGTCGAACATCCGAAATTCCTACGACAATGTCCGGCAAGTCTCCAATGACTCGCATCTTGGCAAGCCTCAAATCGTCGATCGATGACTTGTGAATCTGAATATCCAATCCAGTCGCCTTCAGAACGTGCAGCGGCGACTCCTTTTCGAACACACAAATCTCGACGATTTCCACACTATCCGCTCGACAGTTTCACATGGAATCGATCGTACGCCTTCTCCATTAGAGCCGCCAGCTTGTCGAGTCCCTCCGTTTTCACCGTTGACGTGTTCACAGTAACCACAGACAACAGTCCAAGATCTGCGAGCAGCATGGGCTTCTCCGCAGTGTAAGTCTTCGCGTTGTTGAGTCTCAGGGCGGCGAAAGCGTCGGTTTCTCTACGCATTCCATCCACAGCTTCTCCTTCATAGAGAACAGCCGAGATTTTGTCGAGGAAGAACTGGAACACAATGCGCGTATGCGATTTCTCCACAACAGGCGGTCCGGCTTTCGCTTCCTTCTCCTTCGGCGTTGTTGGCGCAGCGACCGGAGCCTCGAGTGCCGGAGGGGGCGGTGGTGGTGGAACGGCGAGATCGGCTCCTTCGGCCAAGTTTCCACAGAGCGTCTGCATCAGCGTCTTGTAGTCGACATCCGACATTTCCGCTTCGATAGAGTTCAGATGAGCATCCACGACGATTTCGGGAAGCTGTTTGACTGCGGCGAATGTCAAATTTCGTTGGAGAGCCAATTTGAAAGAGATGGGCTTCAGAATCAAACAAGTTGATGCTACAGCTGACACGTCCTCGTTCATGACTCCCATTCCGAAGGTGCAATCGGTGAGGAGGATGTCCATTCGGTCGATGACGGCCTTCAGGAACTGCGAGTCTCCGCGAATCTCGTTCTTCAGCGACAGACGTCCAAGATGGAAGACAATGACGTCGCGAGAGGTGGAGAGTCGGGGGACAACGATGAACGGCGCCTCGAGGATCACATCCAACTTTGAGCTGCCGTCGCTGCCTTTTCCGCTGCAGTCGCTTGAGCTGCATGCGCGGCACGAACTGCCTCGTTCTGGAACGGAGCGATCCACGCCATCAAGCGGGCCAGCCACAGGTTCAGGAAGACGAATCTCATCTGAGCCAGTCGCATTTTGACGACCATATCGACATCGTACGATTTTATGAGAGCTCTCTGCTCCTCAAATTCGGGTGCCGCTCCATCACGTGTCCTCCACAATCGATCTGTAAATTAAATTATTTTATAATTTTTTTATAACAATCTCTCACTTCGTAATGAACACCGAATATGTGGAATAACAAGAAGATGGGGTCCGGGAGAACATTTGAACAGAAGTTCTCCAAATTTCAGGATAACGATTTGACCGAGCTGCGTCAATTGAGAAAGACATTCGCATAACTCCAATCCATGACGTGGAGACGTGGCGGCGCAAGCTATCTAAACGGCCGTCATCCGTTGGCAACTGCGGGCGGAGACGTCGAGGAAGCAGGAAGAATATTGGACGTCCCTCATGATGATCTTGAATCCGTCAGGCAGACGAAGAGCTACGTGGCGGTACCGCAAATCTTTCAGATGCGTTGGCATGGCGTAGAAACTGGTAGCAACAATCGAAAGTTAACGCAGTCGTGATATATCAATGGAAGCTAGATCGATCCTCAGGCGTCGTTGATTTTGAAGAAGGAAGAAGGCCACAGAGTGATCTCCAGAAGTGAATCTCTGGTGTCGTCCGAGAAATGGAGCAGTCTGACGATCGGCTTCTCGTCCGGGCAAGGCTTTTGACTGTCGAAAGGCGGCGAGAGCGATCTGAAAAATGAGAGAAGAGTGAGTGAATTGAAGTGAATCGCATACGGTCTTGGTTTGGCTGCCCACAATGACATTGAGATGACTCCTCCTAGCATTTCGTTGATTTCTTCGTAATCTCGGCGGTTTCTCGATCGGTTGAAGCGATGATTTGAATCATTATTGGGTTTCGTTCCGTATTGGTCATCTTCGTGAATGACGACAGTCTTCAGCACAATTCAGTTATTCATACTGTCCTTCAATTCGCTTGGTCATCATCTCGTCTCTTCGTCTTTTCGCAGTCGGATGTACGTGAACAACAGCGTCGTCGTGAGCGTCACCTCATTACCAAGTCATCCACGCACGGTCTGTAAATTGATCAATTTTCGAGGAACAGCAGGATGTCCTGATACTGGAATTTGCCAATGGCGAGCGCCAAAGCTTGCATGTCAACAGCCAGATCGATCTTCGGAATCGTCCAATTCGACTCGTCCGTTTCCGGCTTCTGATGCAACTTCAACTTGGCCTCCATCTGAATCGAATCCAAAATGTACTTGTAGCCAATCGGACGGTTCTTTCCTATTTGGATCGTCTCCTGCAACTTCTTTCGGATCGCCTCCTTGTCGTCCAAGTCAGAAATGGAGTCAGCCGACGAGTTCCAGTAGACAGCCAGATTCTGAAGGGAGACCAGTTTGTAGATGATCTTGACGACGTCCTTGTGAATCCTCTCCGTCCAGTTCTCGTCGGTGGTCTTGAAGTAGAGCTTCTCGAGTGTGACTCCCATCGCGAACGGACGGTGACGATTCGTGTACTTGTCCTCGAAACGAACATGGATATTTGAGACGGAAACCTGGAAAATATGAACGTCTCCCCTTGTAACAGTGACCTTTTCACCTGAAGATTCTTGATAATCTGTGTGACCATCTTCTCGGCGAACGTGTCCGCTTGCGGATCTTTCGGCTTTCTGCGCTCTTTTCTCGCTTCCTCGAGACGCGTCAACGTCTTCTGTTTGATCTCCTGAATGTTCTTCGCCGCCTTCTCCTCATTATAGACCACTCCGTTGTTCGGCACCGCGATCAGGTTGAGACCGTCGATGGTGGCGATGACGGGCTCGTTGTAAAGGTTCCTCCACGTCCTTGTGAATCGAGATCGAGCTGAGATCGAGCTCTCATCCTCTTCCATCTCTTCCTCCATCTCGGCCTCTTTGATCGTCGCATCCACCTCGGCTCCCGGGATCGCTTGGACGGTTCTTTCCATTGTGGATCGTTTCCTGCAACTTCTTTCGGATCGCCTCCTTGTCGTCCAAATCAGAAATGAAGTCAGCCGACGAGTTCCAGTAGACGGCGAGATTCTGAAAGGAGACCGGTTTGTAGATGATCTCAATCTGCTCCAAAATGTACTGGAGCATAGAGGTAGACCTTCTGGTCGCCGTACTCACTTGTCCAGTGCATTCCGAGAAGCTGAAACTGAGAGTGAAACGAGTGGTGTAAGCGTCTCTCACCAGCTCATCGGATCCGGTCTCCGTGTTCAACGCCACCACCTCCACGTCTTTCTCGACCTCGGGAATCGGCATCTGGAGAACAAACTTCTCTCCGAGATACATGACCGACGCCTTGAGGGGACTTCCGGCGACGACATTCAAGAGAGTCGACGTTCCAGCGGCCAGCGTCTTTTGCTCAGGAAGCTCCAGTTCGATATCGCATGGCAAGTTGTTGTGGATCTCGAGTGGCGAGTAGAGGTGGACGTGGTAGACGCTCGTCGTCTGATCATCTCCTCCATCGACGATCTTCTCCTCGTGAGTCGATGTAGATTCCCGTGAATTGTCCTTCGGCAGAATCGGCGTCACACCGAACCGCCTGACGACGGTTGTGCTCAAAGTTGTGTCAGCAGAGCGACTCGAACGACGCTTCGTACTTATCGTCGACGGGCTTCAGGTAGATGTCTCCGGATGGCGAGAAGAGCAGTGGGACGGCCAGTGAAATCGCAGAAACCAAAAAAAAAAAGGAATCGGATGATGAAGGGAGACATCTTGAGCACCGCATCAGTGGTCTTCGTCTCATTGTTCATATTGACGATAACTCAGTAACTCGAGAAAATGGTCAGATTCTTCAGCGCCACGTTCATCTTGGTGTCCTTCGTCTGCTCATTCGGATTCGAGGCCGCTGTGACGTTGAAGGAGAGGATCAAAGGGATTCCGAATGCACAGAGTCTTCCACGAGAATCACTTCCACTCCATGCATTTCACATCTTCGGTGTTGTTGAGCTTGTCGGCGAATCGACGAGTCCTGAAACAGTTCACAGCGAGAGCAGATCGTTTTTTTAAAGAATTTTTTTGGAAACCTATTTCTACTCAACCCGCCTACCACCTATTTCTCATCTTTCTCGCGTGGCCCCTCACCACCATCATGGGCATTGGTTTGTATGTAATCAAAACTGCGGCCGAAGCCGCAGCGTTTTTCCCCTCAACGTGAAGACAAGTCTTCAACGGGCCGCAGCACCGCCGACCATTACGGTGCGTCACCACTAGCTCGGTTAGGAGCTTCCGGGGTAAGTCTTTCAGTCGGGCACGAGGACTTTCAGACATTCGCCCCGGCGCGTGGTCCTCAGGCTTAGAGGGCGAGAGAAATGAGGGGGAAGAATTTGGAATTTGGAAAACTCAAAAAAAAGCTCCCACGGCCGAAATTAGTATCATGGGGGAACTAGGCAATTTGTTTTTCAAATTTTAAAACAACTCACAGCTCTCCTCGTTGGTCTCTGGTCCGTGCATCTTGAGCGAGGTGGTGTGGACGCTGTCGTCGCTCGTCTGAAATGATCGTGATTTAGGAGAGAAAATTTGAGAAGAAGCAAAGAAGGAACAAGCGGAACGTAGCAACAAGAAAATGCAAGAACTCAACGAGCAAACGCGCCGAAAGCACGCCAATACGGGTGGTCGGTCAGAGAAGAAAGACGAACGACCGCCGCCCACGCGTGCAGGAACACGAATGACGATGTTCCGATGGTCGGATCGGTGGGCGTGGCCGACAGAGAGAGCAAGAGAGAATGTGTTGTCTCGCGGCGAGTGTGGGTCGGCAGAGCAAATGCGAATTTCTATAGAGCGCGTTTGCATTGCGGGCTGAAGAGACGCAGAGAAATCTGCGCGTTAGAGAAATTTGCTTTGCAGGTCTGATATTGGAAAAAAAACAAAAAAAAAAGGATTTCTCTATAGAGGAATTTAGAATCGCTTATTTAGAAAAGTAAAGACAAAATACAATATATTTAAATGAAAAATCGGCAAGGTCAGTGACTTTTCAGTCAACTGTTATGATTTTATTTGCTTTTGTTGTGATAAATTTGAAGAAAAACGCTGGAGGAGTGTGAAAACCTGAAAAAAACTGAAAAATCGACCAGCCGTACCTGAAAAATTGAAGCTTGAAAATCTGAAAACACAGAAAAATAAATATTGAATACAAACTTGAGACAATCAATCTTTTTAATTGAACACGAAATTGTTCGGCTTTCTGAGAAGAACGATTATTGACATAAAAAATTCAAGAAAGGAATTATTTTAAAGAGTTCTTCGAGAGTAATAAAAGAAATTGGCGTCAGCCAACGCGGATGCTCAGGCAAATCGTTTCGCATCTAATTCGAACTCGTGGAATTTTAGATTCGAATCTAACTCGAACGTTTGTCGAGTCTAATGCTAGAATTTCGAATCTAATTCGAGCGTTTCTCGCAACTAATCCGACTGACGTCGCAGCAACTGACACTTGAACTAGATGCGAAACGATTAGCCTGAATAGTCATTTTTGGTGGATTTTTTTGGTGAAAAGTAAGACTTTTGACGCAAAAGTAACATTTTTAATATTTCGTCCTGGGAAATAAATGAAAAAAGGCAAGAGAAACGACAATAATCGAGCAGAAAACCAAAAAATAAAGCGAAGAAAACAAAAAGAAATCAAAAATATTTTTGCGCGTAAAGTGATGCGCAGGTCCGCAACGTTGGGCTTTGGTGTCCGCAGACAGCGCGTGTTTTTTCGGTGTTTCGCGAAAAATGAAAATGACTGAAAACGAACCATTTTCAGTGAAAAAATACCTAAACCGTGTCAGAAAAATGTAATTTAAATAAAGAAAAAAATTTTAAAAAAGTAATTAATTGTCCAGTTGGTGAAGTTTTCGATCTTTACTTCTTCATGCTTCAATTTCAAAAATCCTCGCGTTCCGTAGCTCTCATGCATTCAATTTTAATTTCCCTACTCGCTTTGAAGCCGCGTAAATGAAATGACGTGTAAAATATAAGTCACAGACACCAAACAAGCCGAGGAGCGCGTTTCTATTGGAATCTGTTCGCTGATAAATGTGAGATGTTCTGTTAACGTACTTTAGCAAGCTGAAGCGCAAACTTTGGCTAGCAATCAGCAAAAATAAGCAAGGAGACCGAAAAATAGTAAACGACGACACCTAACACCCCCGACAATGACGACGACGGAATCAATACAGTCTAGAGAGCATGGCAAATAGAGAGGGTGCTAGACATAACGAGACACACGCGCGGAAGACAGCTAAGTATCTATTGATCGATTTATATAGATTTCTAGGAAATCTGATGGGGATTGAGAGCTAGACCGGAACTGACCGGAGATGCTCTGCGTCTCTTTTGTTAACATGCTATTTCGTCGGCTTGAAATAGAGTGAAAAATTATAGACGCAGACGTGAGTGAAATTTGAATTCAATGCATTTGAGCTAGAAAAGTCAATATTCCACAGATTTCTGATCGATTGCTATCTCTGATTCCGAAATTCCACTACTCTCTTCGTTTCCAGACACTCGAGTGACGTTGCGCCTTTCCGTTCTCTTTTTCTCTCCGTGCCGCCCGTGTTTAATTCCAATTGTTCGGGATCATTTGACCGCTCAAACGACGGCAAAAAACAACGAATCCCCCGTGCCAATTTATTCAAATGCGATTAGTCAAAATAAACGGTTCAACTATCACATCACTCCGTCCGTCCGCCCGTCGCATTCTCCTCCTCTTCTCGCCCCAACCGATTGACGCATTTTTCGGCGGAAAAATTCAAATTCGCCACTGATTTGTGTATTCTCCGTCGAAACAGTCCGTATAAAACGAAACGTTTTACACTCCCAATCATTTTATACTTTCACACGGGCGACAACCTCTCTTTCTACTTATCGATTGATTTTTTTTCCAAAAATGGCCGAAAGTTTTATCGATTTTGCACTTGTCGCTGTGATTCTCGCCGGATTGGCGCTGGCGACACTCGTTTTGTTATTAATGGTGAGTTTGTGAGAGTACATTGCAAACGCGCTCCACTGATTTTGCGGGGTCTCGCAACGATTCGCGTGTAGACGTTTTTGTCGATTTTTCAATCATTTTTTTTTTCTCGAAAATGGACCAGGACGCAATTTCCAACAAAGTCGGATTTTCGAGAAAAAGCGCTTCCGTGAGAAGTCGTGGCGAGACCCGGCAAAATCAGCGGAGCGCATTTGCAATGGAAGTAGATTTACGAGATATCGTTGCGAGACCCAATGTTGGAAAACGTCTGATTAAATGAGAAGAAAGTTGTGCGGTCCAAATGTATTATTTTTAAGTAATTTAATAATAGATTCTCGAAAATTTCAATTTTTAATTTCCAATCAGACAATTTCCATCAAAAATGCAAACTCTTCTCATCTTCCAGTATTCGCCCGAAATGCGCCGCCCGTTCCAACAATGTTTCGGCCATTCGCCAGACAAAACAGTCGACATTGAGACAGGAATCGCGCCGAAACGCACGACAATCCGTGTCGTCAAATCGCTGCCCTCCCAATTGCCACCGTCACCGACGCCGACGACGACGACGTCGAAGAAGCCGCCGACAGAGTACGCGAAGACGCCGGTTCGAAGGTGAGATGGCGTTATGGCGGAGTGTCGTTCGAAAACGTTGACTTTGTGGTTTCAGAGTGCTCACGAGTCCGCCGATAGCGGAAGAAGTCGAGTCGCCGTCGCAAAAGTTCATGTTCATCTACCCGAAAAAACCCAATTATCAGGTGAGGTGTGCAAAAATCAATAAGTTCATTTTTCCAAAATCAATCGATAACTGCTTCCAGGTATCAATGGAGCAAGCAACGTTTCAAAGTGGCTCCACAAAGAGCTCATATCTGCCGAATCGAAGGAATTCGCAGTGAAAGTGATAGGCTGGACATATTGATTGATTGTTTGATTGATGGTTCTTTTTTTGTATATATTTGCATCTCTAAACTATAAATTATCGATTGATTATCGATTGATTATCGAGAATAGTGCGAAGCGGCACTTCTTCCGCGATACGATTGATCGTCGATGTCGTCGGGAAGCTCGTCCTCTCCTATTTCCTCGTAGTCCTTCTCCAGAGCGGCCATGTCTTCGCGAGCTTCCGAAAACTCGCCTTCCTCCATTCCTGAAAGCGATTCGAAATCGGTGGCCTAACTTTCATAGAGGAGTTTCTAGGCCAAGACCCTAGCTGAACTAATTTTTTTAAAATTGCTCTAACTTTGCTAAAAATGCTCAAAACTCGCTGAAAATTTTACGCGGCGTATTTGAAAACACGGAGAAGATGATCAGGTGGTTTTCAAAATTCTAGCATAAAAAGTGAAAAATTGAAATTTTTCAGATTTTTCTGAAAAATCAAAGTTTTTTGAAAAAAATGTTAGTAGAACAATTTTGTGTCGCCAAACTGATTTTCATAAAGGTAAGTGAACATTTTCCCAAATGACGTTGATTTCCGAAAATCGGAAAATGAAAAAAAAATTGAAAATGTTTTTTCCGAAATTTTAAAATGTTCATTTTTGATCTACAATTTTGCTATTTAGGCGTGAAAATTATTATTTTATTTATTGATTTTTAATTTCCACCACTAATAGTACAGTTGTCTCAGAAAAATCGATATTTTATGCAAAAATTACGAGTTATCGCAAAGTTTCCAGATTTTTAAATTTGCAGCTAAATTTTCAATTTATTTACGTTACCCATTTGAATTCCATATTCGACGTACCAATCAATGCATCAAATCATACGCGCAATTGAAAAAAATCAATAAATCGTCGCACTCACCTTCTCCAACATACCAGTGCACAAACGCTCGTTTCGAGTACATCAAATCGAACTTGTGGTCCAATCGAGCCCACGCCTCTGCGATGGCAGTCGTGTTACTGTAATGCCGCTGGGTTACTGTAGATCAGAATTGTGTGTGGTTCACCTGATCATACACACACTCCGCGTCTGTTTGCCAAGATCTCCTCCTGGCACCACAGTTGGCGGCTGGTAGTTTATGCCGACTTTGAAGCCCGTCGGGCACCTGCAAGTTAGTGATCTACCGAACTTCCCTTTGTACCGCCCACCATTCAACAAACTGCACCGTCCGTTTCGTTTTGACCGACGCAATCGCCGAATTGATGTCCTTCGGCACGACGTCGCCCCGATACAGGAGGCACACTGCCATGTACTTGCCC
Source organism: Caenorhabditis macrosperma (assembly GCA_963932285.1). Classification (NCBI taxonomy): domain Eukaryota; kingdom Metazoa; phylum Nematoda; class Chromadorea; order Rhabditida; family Rhabditidae; genus Caenorhabditis; species Caenorhabditis macrosperma. Next base: position 14,726,200 of record OZ010622.1, read on the forward strand.
CTTCTCGGGTCGCACTTGACCATCTGATAGCCGGGTTCGAAGCACGCGTGCGTCATGTCCGCCACCGTATTCTGCTCGTGAGACGCTCTTTCGGCGGAGACGAGCGGCGCGTAGGTGACGAGAGGGAAGTGGATTCGCGGGTAGGGCACCTGGAAACAAGACGTTTTAGAAGCAGACAGGGGGGGGGGTGTCTTACCAAATTGGTCTGGAACTCTGTCAGATCCACATTAAGAGCCCCCTCGAAGCGGAGAGACGCCGTGATTGAGCTGATGATTTGGGCGACGAGGCGGTTGAGATTCGTGTACGTCGGTCTGAATCTCATAGTGATCTACTACCACAATCCTACAGTATACAGTACTATCAATAAGTTTTCAGTACTGTAGGGTTACGGTAGGAAGAGAACCTAGAGCCGAAGGTAACTGCGGTCGAGATATATTGGTTCTCCGGCAGAGCTGCGGGGCCATTTCGATGGCATCCGATAGAGCGCAGTTACCTTTGGCTCCAGGTTCGTTTCCTACCGTAACCCTACAGTCAAACTACAGTGAACTACAGTATCCACTTGCAAACGTCGACTACAGTAACCCTGGATAGTACGTCAATAGAAAGTTGTCTAAAGAAAGCTAGCCACTCACTGATTACCGTGACGTTCTACCGTACCCCTCCAATCTACAGTAATCCACTCTAATGATCTACCTGGCCAAATCCAAATTGCGTCTGCAAATATCATAAATCGCCTCATTGTCGACCATAAAAGTGCAGTCGGAGTGCTCGAGAGTCGTGTGTGTCATCAGAATCGAGTTATACGGTTCGACCATCGAAGTCGACACCTGTGGCGCTGGATAGATGGCGAACTCGAGTTTCGGCTTCTTCCCGTACTCGGTCGAGAGCCGCTCCATGAGCAACGACAGAAATCCGGAGCCGGTGCCGCCGCCGAACGAGTGGAAGATCACGAAGCCCTGGAGTCCGTTGCAGTTCTCGGCGAGTCGCTTCACACGGTCCATTACCACCTGCAAGAGGATTTCTAGGCCATACGGAGATGTTTCTCGGCCGCCGGGTTGGAAAAATTCAAAATATTGCGAAATTCCAAAAATCGATTTTTAAAAAAATCGATATCGTGGGCTTTTTTCATTAAATTCTAGTGTCGAATGGTTTCTCTATCATTTTGTGTTCGTTTCCGCTGGAAAAATGTGTATTTCGAGATTTTAAAAAATTGTTGCGAAAGCGCTCTATTTACTGTAGTGTAGCGATAAAAAATCGATATCGTCGGTTTTTCCATTAAATTCTACTGTCAAATAGTTCTTCTATGATTCAATTTTCGTATCGTTTCAAAAAATGTGCGTAAAAAATGGCCGAAAAGTGTGTGTTCTAGTGTACTTTTCGTGAAGTCTAAAAATTTTTTTTTAAAATTATCTTCTCCACGAGAAGTACACGAGAGAGTTTCCCAAAATCTCCCCATGTGCATACATCGATCATCTCTCTTCCGATCGTATAGCGTCCTCTCGCGTAGCAATTCGCCGCGTCCTCTTTTCCGGAGAGCAGCTGTTCCGGATGGAAGAGACTTCGGTAGGTGCCGGTGCGCACCTCGTCTGCAATATGCGTGTCGGTGTTTGCGGACCTACAGTAATCCCCTCACCGACGACAGTTGGCTCCAAATCGACGAACAGACAGCGCGGCACGTGTTTGCCGCCGGCCGTCTCCGCGAAGAACGTGTTGATCGTCTCGGTCTCCTCGTCGTAGGTGTCGTCGTCGACGTGGTAGCCGTCGGGTTGGATGCCGTGCTCCAGACAGAACAACTCCCAGCACGCGTTGCCGATTTGAACGCCCGCCTGGCCGACGTGGATCGAGATTACTTCGCGCTGCAAAGTGCGCTCTATTGATAGCATTCATTTTTATTAACTTTCGCAATAGAGCGCGTGATATTCTGGAACCCCCCCCCCCTCCAAACTCGCTCTAATGACAAATTCACTCTGATCGGATAAAGCGCCAGCTCACATAAAGTGCGCCAATCAGCAAAACAAAAAACTCACACTTCCTTTGTACTGCGGCATAGTGGCTCAGTGTTGCGTCGAATTGTATAAAGTGGCGATGTGAAGGGACTCCTGAGGTCCATGTGTCCATCGGGAATCCATGGAGACCGGGCGAAGAGGGGCGGGCGAAGAGCTCGTGCGCCCGCCGATGAAACATTTATGCGATGGCTATTGTCATGGTGAACACGTCGGTGACTAAGTGCCCTTTCTGTTTGGAGAGACAAGGCTAGCTCTAGTAATTTGAAGTCGTCGTCGAGTTATATTATATTTCGTCGAGAAGAATAAATAATAAAATAATAAATATTTAGCGAAGAAAATAAACTGAAATAGGGGGAAAAAGCGAAAAGTGTATAAGTGACAGTGAAAAGAAGAAGGATAGATAATGTCGAATAATCCACAGAAGTAATTATACAGTTGAAAAGAAGGAGAAAAAGTGCCAAAAGGTATGGTACACACAGAAAAAGCTCGATTCACGGGCGCGGGGACGCATTTTTACAAATAAGAGTAAGGATTGTTTTTTTGGAAAATTGGTTAGAGACTTGGAAATAATTCTTTTGAACGGAAACAACCGGAAAAGTCGGCTTCCGTCGTCGCATTCGTCTACTTTGCCAAGTAGGCAGTGAGGCCAATGATAAAGATGAGAATGATGAAGAAACAGAGGAGGAGGAGCTTCTTTTGACGAGCCTTCTGGTTGTAGTACACCGCTTGTTGCACGTTTTGAGCGCCCTGGAAGATGAAAATAGAGAATGTGAAGGGCACGGAAACACAATGCAGATGTCGAATGCAATCGCGCTTCTTGGCTCTAATGCATTAATTCAAAATTTTGCTGCGTACGTCTCTTCATTTCGCCAACTATTTCAAGCTGCGTAGCCAAAATAGCGGGAAAATAGGCGAGACGCAGACACTGTGGAGCGGAGGAGCACGATTGCATTCGGCGCACACTTTATGGCTCCGTGAAGGGTTCTTCGCAGAAATAGAATATAGGAAATCAATCGATACCTGCTCAACGTAAATCTGCGCGTGTTCCACGTTCGCCTCGATCGAATCCACCATATCGCCCTGTTCATGCACTATTTTCGCGAGTTCGGCGAAAATCTGAAAAATTGGAAATATTGCAAAAATGAAATACCGAACAACGCCAAGTTATTCTTCGATCCCGCAGAGCTTTCTCTATTGACAATTGCTAGTTTGACGGGAATAAAATACATTTTTAAAATTTCGACAAAAATCATTGTTTCAAATAGTCAAAATGGTATTTTTCCGATGCAGTTTGAATGGAATGAGAAGTCCATGTTTCATTTTTCACACATCGCTCACCGCATTGACATCGCCAATGTCCTGCTCCAACTGCTGCAACGCCTGCTGCCGTTCCTTGATCTCGGCGAGATTCGTGTGCTGCTGGGCGCTCATCTGAAGACCTCCCCGTCCGGCCGCCTGATTCGCATAGTAGTCCTGTTCGGCGGCGTCGAGGGCGGCTTGCGCGTCCGCCTCGGCGGCCACCATGCCCGCCTTCTCCGTTTGAGCCGCTTTCCGTTGCGATGCTTGCAGACGGTTCAGCACTCCGATGTACTCGTTTTGGAGACGTTCGCGGACGCCGCGCAGCGATTTCTGCAGATGTTTCGGTCAGGTTTCTGTTATAGAGAATCCGCAACTCACATCCGAATTGCTCATAATCACCAGCTTCTTCATCAGCGTATTCGTCTCTTTCGACAGCTCCTGGGCGTCTTGTGCTTTCTGAAAATTTGAGAGAAATTGCTTTTGGGCAAATTTCGGGCAAATAGTTTGCGTACCCGATTGAAAAGCTCTCGCTCGCGTTGTCCCGCATCGCTGCTGTCCGACAGGTGAGAAATGAACGACTCGAGTTGGATCACTGGAAAATTTCCAAATTGAATTGTAAAAAATTGATGATTTTCGTGGATTTCGCATTGAATCCGCCTGGATAACTTTTTTGGACAACTTTTTTCGAAATCGACCAAAAGTGAAAACATTTCGCAATAAAACCATGTTCAAAACAAAAACCGTTTCACTACGAACCTTGTTGATTAAGATTCTGAATATTGAGTTGAAGCTGACTGACAGTCTCGTTGCCGGCGTCCCGATTGAAGTCCATTCTGGCGGTTAGGTAGGCTTCGAACTGCAACGAAAGCCGAAATGAGGAATCGATAGATTCCAGCGGAAAAACGCCTAGACAAACCGCAAAAAAACACGGAAAATAGTGTCCCCGAGACGGTGAGCAAATACGCTCTATTGGGAAAATGAACGGAAAAAATAGCAAATAAAGAGTTTGTTTGGCGGAGAGTTCGTTGAGAAAAGAAATCGTTCAATTGTAATATAGAAAAAGGAAGTAGAAAAGAATCAATCGATAATCAGAATCCAGTTGTGTTAGTGTAATAGGAGACAGGAACGCGAGGGGGTGGTTTGATGACGTGTTTCGCATTGTTTATGTATTCAATTCAATTGTTATGCTTTCATTTGTTTATCATTATCGATTGATTTGATAATTGCTGATTTTTCCATAATAGTTACTTAAAGGCAAACAACTTTTTAATACAATTTTTTTGAGATATCCGAAAAATCATTATTTAAAAAAAACTGGCCGTTCTCCGTATTTTCCCCCATCTTTAAACAATTAAAAAAAAAAGTAGCTCACTTCCGAATTAAACGGCATTCGGTGACCATCCGAAGATATCGCAAAGAATCACAAGAAAAAAAAACGTCGAAATAAATTCAAATTCACTGCAGCTGGAAAACATCGAATAAAGACAGAGAGAGAGAGAGGAGGGCGCAGAGAATGCAGAGAAAACGTGAAAAATTCGAGAGAAAAAAAAATAATCATTTTCCCTGCCCATATTTAAAAATCGATAGTTGAGATGAGAGAGAGGAGAATAAAAAATTGAAGGGAAAACAACAATCAAAAAGGAAATGTTAGAATAATAAAATTTCGAAGATGATCCAAAAATAAACAGACGGTAGTTGAGGGGGGAAACGAGGTGGTTGTGGGGACATAAGTGAAATCGGGGGGGAAGATTTTTAGAAAATTCGTAAAAATGAACACTTCTCATAGTGAATTGAATTGTGTGTGGGTGTGTTTTTGAGTATCATCTCTTGCAGAAAAATCGATAGATCAGGATTACGGTTGGGTGATGGAACGGATTGTTTTTGCTTTTTCAATACTCTACTCATCCCGCTCGTCAGCTGCCTCGCTGATTTGGCGTTCCACCAGCGCCGCCATGTCTTCAAACTCGTCGTCGTCGTCGGATTCTGGAACGTCTTCATCATCGTCGTCGTCCATATCGTCATCGTCTTCGTCATCATGATTCGGTGCCACATGGCCTTTCTGGAAAAGAAGAAATGTTCTTATATGATCCAAATATTATACATGTAGAGAGCGCGACGAGTTTCGCGGATTTTCCAGCGGAAAACCATTTTGATCTACAATCAATTTTTGCATGACCTGGCGCGCGTGCTAGCACTCCTCTTTTCCGTCATGTGCGCGGAACAGTTGTAAATTCGCATCTACGTGTATCGTCAAATGGTTTTTCTTTTTTTTTTTTTGATTTTGAAAATCAAAATTTTAGTGGCTGTCTGAAAGAAAATGAGAAAAAGAGCTGATTTCGTAAGCTTTTGATCAGACGTAATCAATTTTTTCTAGCAATTTTAGCGATTCGAATTTTTTCGAAAACCCCCCACCTCATCATCCACATCGAAAACCTCCTCCTCGTCGTCGGCGGACACGATCCTGCCAGCTTTCTTCGATTTGGAGAGCAGCTGTCTGTAGGACATGGGCGCCTCGTCGTCCTCCTTCTCGCTGTCCTCCTCACTCTCGTACTCCTCTTCCGGACAGTGCTTTCTCTTTTTGCCCTTCTTCGGCTCCTCCTCCTCCTTTCTCTCTTCCTCAACTTCTCCGTTCTCTTCTTCCTTTTCCTCCTCCTCATCCTCCTCCTTCGCCTCTTCCTCCTGCTCTTTTCCGTTACCTGCCTCATCATCCTCTTCCTCCTCTTCATTCTCTTCTCCACCTTCAGCATCATCGTCGTCGTCGTCGTCGTCATCACTCGAGAGGGCTGCATCCACCTCGTCCACCATGTCATTCGTCACCGCCTTCCCGAGCGTCGTGATATTCGCCAGATCGTTGACGTACTTGGATCCGAGCGGCCTCCCGACTGGCGGAGTGCTCTCCTTCGTCAACTCGTGCATCTTTTCGTCGGCTTTCATCCATTTCTCAACACAAGCGTACACCCATTGCACAGTGACGACGTGTTTGCCGAGACGGATCGCTTGATGGACTTTTCTGAAAAACAGGCGTATTTTTTGAAGCTGTTCAGACAAAGTCCCAAACTCACTGTGTTCCATATCTCGCTGCAACCACATGCGTCACATCGTCGGTCATTTCGGAAGCGATCGCGGCGCCGAACTGTTTGCAGAGTCGGTGAACGTCGGTTCCCTCGATCGTCTCGCCCATCGGCACAATTCCCGAGAAGAGGATGGTGCAGCCGTCGAGCACTTTGTGGCGTTCGAGTTTGATGACTTCCTGGAAGAACGAGGTGCTTTGAGTCAATTGCAAAATCCGTACCTTAACATCCAGCACCTGCTGATCTTTTCCAGCCATATCCAACTTCTCATAGTACTTGTGGTGGATGTTAGTGAGCACTCGCTCGATCTCCTCGAGAACACGATCCTCGTGCGCGTCGTCCTCGATCTGCACCGGCATCTGCTCCTTCGAGTTCTTCGGCGCATTAATGTCTCCGATTTCTTTGAAGAATCGATAGGGTTTGATTTGGATGAGAGCTTCCGAGTACTGCCAGACGTCCGCTCGATCGTCGATGATCACGACGAGGTGGTCGCCGCACGGGAACAGCGCCTGCAAAGGAAAGTATATTGGTGGTTGCTCGTTTATCCTAAAATGGGTTTCTAGAAACCGAAAAACCCCCGCAAACCTTCAAATTCCTCGTTTTGTGTTGCGCCGAGAAGAGCTCGTCTCTCGATAGAATTCGTTGTCCGAAAAGCCGTCCATCCGGATCGAGAATGTGTGCAATTTTGTGCGCGTACTGCCGCTGTCCATACGTGACAATGTGCATCTCGTACAATTCGGACATTTTGTTCAGGAATTCCGTTGTATGCGGCCGGAGTTTGGTGGTGTAGAGGCGGCGAGCAATGTCATACGTGGCCAGGTCTTTGTGCTGCAAGAAATGGGTTTAGCAAAAAAAAAACACAAAACAGCGCATTTCAGCATAAAAACGCCTATTTAAAAAGTTATCAAGACAAACTCAACGCCTCACCTTCTCCAAATCAACATCAATTTTCTTATCGGAAGTGTGAATAATCGTCTGATCCAAATCAACCAAAAGTACCAACTTCCGGTTGTTGATCAGATTCGACTCGTCGGCGGAGCCTAGTTCCTGGGCAAGCTGGAAACGTTCATTTTTACTTGAGAAGAAAGTACGTAGGCGTCAAAGTAACCTCAATTTTCAGCTGCAGGTGGGATCCTACCATTACGAAAACGACGATTTTTTGAAATGTTTTGAGATTTTTCTCTACGAAATCGCAAATTTTATCAAATTATTATATATTTCAAAAATCTTGGAACCTGCGCAAACGCGCTCCGCTAGACCCGTGTTGGTCTCGCCACGACTCTTGTCTGCGTCTCTCGTGGAACACACGAAACAGAGACAATAGTCGTGGCAAGACCAACACGAATCCAGCGGAGCGCGTTTGCGCAGGTTCCAAGTTTTTTGAAATATATAATAAAGGTACATTAGAAAAAATTCTCTTCGCTAGTGATATGCGCATTCAAAAATGATATGTTTTTCTCCGTAAATCTACCCTTACGACTTTTCGTTTTTTTTCTCCGACTCTTCCCAGCCAGGTATTATCGTTAAATCTCAAAATCGGAGTTGAAAATAAATATTCAAACGTTCGCGTGAGATATCTCGCAGCAAAAAAGCATTGTAAATGCAGAAACATGCTGCGTCTCTCAAGTCACACTACACGTTTCGGTGTTTATAATTCTTTTCTTGCTGCGAGATATCTCACGTGAACGTCTGAATATTTATTTTCAACTCCGATTTTGAAATTTAACGATAATATAGGTGTTAACGGAGCTCGCTCACTACAGAATTCAGAATCTTTGGCGAAATGAAAAAAAACCCAAAAAAACGTACCGAATCAGAAACAATCAGCTCTGGAACGTGGTGGATCATAGAGACGTTGGCCGTCGAGAGCTCCTTCCGTTGTCCGGCACGTCCGCCCTTCTCGCGAAGATCCTTTCCACACGTGGCACACATGTCTTTGATGACGATAGCGTGAGTGCAATCGGTCACTGTGGCGATCACTTGACCCTGGATAGGAAAGATACCGTATTTTGACATTGGAAACCGGAGAACCCCTCTGTACCTTTGTCAACGCGACGCCTGGTTTGAGTCCTCGTGTGAACGTGACGACTCCCTCGGCGGGCGTTTTGATCTTCCCCGCCACTTTCCCGCTGATTTTGAATTCCAGAAGCACCTGCCAAGAAATGCCCGTGTGTTTTGTTTACGCGTTGACATTGCATTTTTTCGTAAAAATATTTTTTGAGGTGTTTGCGTTTTTCTGAGAAAACGTTATTTTTGCTGTCAATTTAGTTTTTTTCCTGATTCTTAAAAAAGCTAATTATTAAAAAAATGTATTTTTTTTTTTGAAAATGAATCGAAGTTTCCCCAATTTAATAAGAATCTTGTGTTTTTGAATATTCAGAATTTTCGAAACCACTCAAAACTTTGAAAAAGTCATCTAAAATTAATTATTGAGTTTCCGATGGGAAAAATAAAAAATTCCTGAAAACCCCTAGACAACAAAGTAAAATTGAGTATTTAAGAAAAAAAGAAAACCAATATATCTAAGAATAATAGACCGAAAATTTAAAAATGCATCAATTAAAAAAAAACTGTTTAATACTGAGTTCCCGATTTTTTGAAAAATTATTCCACTGCTATAAAACGATTTAAAAATTTTTTAAAAATTCCCTTAATCGCTCAAAACCCGCCATACCGCATCTTTGAGCACAAAACTGCCCTCGCTGGCCTTTTTGAGTCCCGCGGTGCACTCCGCGTCGTCTTTTCCGTCGAAATGCACTTCCATCTATTTCAATTTGATATTTCCGTCAAATTTCTTTAGAGAAGGGAGAAGGATGTTCAAAAATTGATATGCGGCAAGAGTGAAACCGAAGAAGAAGTCGAAAAGAAGTTCAGCGAGAGGGAAATGTGTGACTATTAATTTTCTGCTTTTATTCCAAAGGTTTCAGCGAGAAAGGGAAAATTATTGAATTCCGCAAAAAAATAATTGAAAAAACCAACAAAATGATGATGTTGAATCCGGCGGTGTGGGAAAGGAGAAATGAAAAATGAATAAAATTCGGTGGGGGTAAATTCCAGGGAAAAAAAGAGTAAAAATAAAATAATTTAGAGAACAGAGCCACGGAGCGACAGAGAACACGAAAGATTGACTACTGGGATTCTGATTTTTATCCAATTTGAAGAGAATGGGGAAGAGAGATGGAAAGGAATGAAGAGAGAGTGAGAGAGCCAAAGAAAAATGATAGATGAATAAAAACGACGAAAAATGAAACTATCCCAAGAGAAAGGAGGGGAGGAAAAGAAATAACAGAACGGGACAAACAAATTTACAGGTCAAACTTGATTTTGACGCTTTTCGGTTTTCCATCATCAGCGCTAGACGAAGAGGCGGCCAGGTTCATTCGAGACGAGCCAGTGGTGGTTTTCTGAAAATGTTTCTAATTTGAACAGGATTTTCCGATTATTGGACTTTTTCCAAATTTCAAAAATCAAATTCAAATCTCAAAATTGCCCACCTTTCCTCCACTTTTTCCCTTCTCGCCAGCACTCTCCACATCCGTCTCGTCCTTCTTTTTACGGCGTTGTTTCGAGCGCTAAACTCATTATTGTTAATAAAAAATTAATTTTGAAAATGCAAAATTACCTCCTCCTCTTCCTGTTCCTTCGTTGACGATGACGACGAGTATTGGCGAATTCTGGAGGCGACTGAAGCGGTTTTCGAGGCAGTGACAGTGAAAGAGACAGGTTTTCTTCCGACGATGGAGTTTTTCGAGGCGGCGACGTCGTCGGCCTTCTGGAGCCGCTCATGAACCGATCGACGCGGTTTCTCGGGCTCCTTCTTCTCGGCCTTCTTCTCCCTCTCTTTCTCTCTTTCCTGATCCTTCTCGCGTCTTCTTTCTTTCTCCTTCTCCTCTTTCCTGTCCTTTTCCTCCTTTCTATCCTTCTCGTCTCTCTTCTTCTCATCTCGCTTGATCTTGTGTTTCGGAGCCTGTAATTTCTTCTCATAAGGTAAGATTAAACACGAAACATTGCAAATAACTTACATCACTGTCCTCGGCGTCCTCACGCTCTCGTTTCCGCTCGCGATCCTTTCTTCGATCTTCCTCCTCTCTTTCTCGTCGACGATCTCTTCGTTCGTCCTCCTCTCGTCTTCTTTCCTTTCTTTCCTCCTCCTCTCTTTCTCGACGCCTTCTACTTCTCTCCTCCTCCTCTTCCTTTCGTTTCCTTTCTTTGCGACGTTCTTCCGAAGAGTCTCTCTTCTTTCGCTCCTTTCTATCTTCCGAAGAGTCTCTCTTCTTTCGCTCCTTTCTATCTTCCGAAGAGTCTCTCTTCTTTCGCTCCTTTCTATCTTCCTCTTCTTCCTCTTTTCGCTCCTTTTCCTTCTTCGACTTCTTTTCCTTTTTGTGCTTCTTGTGATGCTTCTTCCTCTTTCTTTCCTCCTCTTCATCGTCCTCCTCTTCCTTCTTATGATGCTTTTTCGACTTTTTCGACTTCTTGTGCTTCTTCTTATTCTTGCCCTCCTCGTCTTCATCAGCCGTGTTGAGATTCGAGGATTGAGATTCCTTGGGAAGCTTGTCGTCTTCATCTTCCTCCTCTTCCTCTTCTTCCTCCTTCTTCTCTTCTTCCTCAGGCATTTCCTCATCAACGTCTACATCATCTTCATCGTCCTCTTTGGTCTCAGCCACTTCCGCCTCACTCGTCTCCATGGCCTGGTTGACAACTGGATCCTGAGACTTCTCGCGAGGCGTCAAATGATCCTCATCCTCGTCGGCAGCCGGCTCCTCTTCATCTTCTTCCTCAACGTCTCCAGAAGGATCCTCTTCTTTCTTGACCTCCTCTTCTTCTTCCTTCTCCTCCTGTTTCACATCTTCCTTTTCTTCCTTGTCGTTCTCTCCTTCTTGCGCTTGCACGTTTCCGAATTCCGCAATGAAGCCGTCAATTTCATCTTCATCCTTTGACTCAACGTCTTTCGACTTGCTCTCCGGCTCTACTTCCTCTTCCTCCTCCTTTTCTTTCTTCTTTTCTTCTTCTCGCTTTCTGTCTCGTCGTCTCGATGATTCGTCTCTTTCATTTCCACGACGACGGTGTGAAGACGAGGAGGTGGACACTGACGCCTTCACATCTTTGCTACGAGAGCTTCTGGAGTCGCGATGATGATCTCGATCACGATCGCTTCGTCGGTAAGATTCGTCCGAGCGACGAGGTCTTTCCTTCTCAACACTTCGTCGCTTCTTAGAGGACGACTCCTTCTCGCGACGCTTCCTTCGAAGACGCTCCTCCTCTCCAGATGACGAAGAAGACGATGATGTGGAAGATGAAGAAGACTCTCTGTAATTTTTTCAGAAATTAAACGGTGAGAATGACAGCTTCAGAATGCGATGCTTACCGTCTTCGCCGACTTCTCGAATCTCTGCGATCCTTCCGACGATTGCGATCTCGGTCTCTCTCGCGATCCTTCTCTCTGTCCCGATCTCTCGCGTGATCTCTCGCGTGATCTCTTCGTTTGTCGTTTCTGTCCTTGTTTCGAAGGAAGTTGTTCCATTCGTCAATGCTGGAGGTGGTGACGGCTCGCGGAGCCGTAGATGCCGCCGGTGGGAATCCGGCAGTGTAGAGGGGCAATCCGTAACTGGGAAGAAGAGCTTGCGGTTGTTGGAGCAGCCCTGGGACTCCTGGCAGAGACTGCGCGTAGACTGGCACTCCGACTCCTGGGATTCCAGGCGGAAGTTCTTGCCGCATGTGCGGAGGCGGGAGACTGACGTCCTGTACAAGGCCGAGACCCGGAGGAGCAGTGGAGGTGGGCGGAAGGGCAAGTCCGGGAATCGACGGTTGCATATTGGCGAGCGGCTGAAACTGGGAGGGGGTTCAAATGAGATTTTGCTACTTTCATCTAGATTTTTAATATCTCAAACTAATTTCGAAATTCAGTTAATATCAAAATATGTACCTGTTGAATGACCGTGGCCTGTGGAATCATGACTGGAGCCGCTGTCACCGGTACTCCGGGCACAATAATTTGTTGCGCCGTGAGCGCACTTCCTGGTGAGATTGTTGCAGTTGCTGGAGGCACCGGAGCCGCTTTCAATCCGATTCTGATGCGGATCTGCTCAGGCTCCGCTGGAGCTTGCATCGGTGCGCCAGAGCCGGGATTTCCTCCATTGAGCCATGCGGCAGCGGCGTCCCGAAGGGTGCGATTTGGAATGAGGGATTCGATGGAGATCTGGAACGAAACATTGCAATTCGGAAAATGTAACAAATGTTCAATCCTACCTCAGTATTGGAGCATCCACCGCCAGGGCACTTTCGGTTATCCGGGTCGAGAATCCTTTGCTCTATGCACTCGGCACAGTAGGAGTTGCCACAACACGAAGTGACGACGGCTTCCTTGAACAGGCTCTGGCACAGTGGGCACATGAGTTCGGCGGGGACACGGCGGTCTTGAGGAGCCGGCGAGCCGGAACCATCTTCTGTGGCGTTCTGGAAATACGACACGTGGATTGATTTTAATTTTTTTTGGAAGGAAGAAAGAACCGATTAGTTCGACTTTGCAAACTCCTCACCTTCTTGGCCAATTGCTCCTGACGAGCTTTCCAGTGCATTATGGGCACGACGTACTTGCCGGATGGGTGCAGCATAGCAGCCGGATCGTCGGCCGTCGTCTCCATCAGCTCTTGCGACGGTATCCCAGTTGTTCGCTTCGTGTTGAGCTGAAAATTGATAGTAATTCGGTGGTTTTGGCTTGAAATCCGTTCGCCGCCTATCCGAGTTCGCGTGCTCCCTCTCTGACGGATTTCAGCTGCCAACCACCACTATAATTCCCTAAATTAATTGATTTCCTCTAAAAATGAAAATTAATCAAATATTAACATAAAAATCGGAGAGTAAAAGAAAATGGAACTGGAGTAAAACAAAGAGTCATCGAGAGTGATACATGTGTTTTTATCTGTGGTACACACAAAATTGAGATACAAACGAGACGAGATCTGTTTCCGTCCGGAGAAATCGGGACGGAGCCGGCGGCGTCCGATTCCGGAGAGAGAGTACATGAAAGAGAGAGGGGGACGGGCGGCGGCCGGACGACGACGCGCTTCAAGATTTACCATCGGACAGTTTTTGTACCAGTGGCCCGGTTGATAGCAGCGGTTGCATGTGTACGTCGGCGGTGGCGGTCCTGTCATGATTCCTTGCGGTCGACGGCGAAAACTGCAAAATTAGATGGTTTTTTCAAACTACATGAAATTTCATTTTCGCTAAGTATATATTCGTTTTCTGTCCCATTTTCCAACTTGTTCTTTGCGGTTCAAGGCGTTCACAGAGAAAACTATCGCATACTCACTTGGAAGAGTCGTAAGCTCTTGTCGATTGATCACGGATATAATTGAGTCGTTCCGCTTCATCCATGTTCTCGAAATCAGCCTGAAATAGATAAAAATTAATATTTAATCCCCTCCTCGCGTCGTTACTCACCGCTGGAATGTGACTACTAGGATCGCCGCTCGATGATGCAGCATCCGGCTGATTAACCATTCCGGAATTCACTCCGGCCCTGAAAAGCGATGGTTAGGGGGATTTTCGATAGTTGTTCGACTCACTGGACTTTCTGCACTTTCGCAGCGTCTTTTCGCGGGAATCTCTGCACGATAATCGACGAGTTCCTCGGAATGAGCTCCTCATCGCTGTACGTTTTCTTTGTGTGGGCGTTCTGAAAAAATGCATTGAGTTTCCAACTATTTGCGAAATTTTTAAGAACTCACTTGCAGCTGTAGTTCGAAGAGCTCCAATTTGAGATTTTCCTTGGCGCAAATCTCGCGAACGAGTTGCTCGCCGCGGATGTGTAAGCCGTCGAACTGAAGGGTCTTGTAGTCAAGTTCCGCTCGGAACTTGTAATGAATCGACGACATTTAATGACCCGAGTTTCGCTGAAAAAACGTCGATGAGCAGAATTAGACAAATTCATGAGCGTAAACGAGCGAAAACGAAAGAAACAGACAAATGGACAATGAACGCGAATGAGACTTATTACGGGGGACACTGCCATTAGCATCTACACGTATGAATGGAAACAATAACGCCACGTATGCACTCGCTGACACAGCGCGCACACAACCCCTCGCAATATTGGAAAAATCGATAATAACAAGATTTGAATTCAATTTTGTATAAATCACAGATTCCTGTTGAAACGGAGAATTCTTGAAGAATCCCGGCAATCAACACGTTTCTAACACATCAAATGTCGTCTTTCTGTGAAGATTTCTAGAAAAGAGTAGAAAACATCGTGAAAATTTGGAAAAAAAAGTTGATCTTTAGTTTTCCTGTTTTTAAATAATTTCTGCTGATTTCGGTTGAATACGTCAGTTCAGAAGATCTTTAGCTAGAAAGAATGTATTTATTATTGAAAGTAAGTAAATTTGCATCAGGGAAATGCGAAAAATCAATAAAACTGTAATAAGCACGGTATTTGCAGAAATCCAAATGAACTGAAAAATTTCGCTGATTATTATAGATGAATACCGTTGCTATCGATACGCTATCTTTCAACATTGAAAAATGCAAAGAAAATGTAGAAAATAACAGTGAGACAGTGAAAATAGTTGTTTTTTTGCAAATTTAAATTGTCGCCGAGTTTCGACATTTTTCTAGTGGTTTTGGTTGATTTTCTACAATAAAATAGGGAGTTCAATGCCAAAACGGTCGTTTTGAGGTGAAAAATGACGAAAAGTCGATAAACTGAGGAATAAACAAAGAATAGCGGTGTGCGTTTCGAAAATAATGCCACTCAAATCGGCGCGTACGCAAACACCGCACGACGAACACCGCGACGTCTGAATGCACACTTTCGAGTTTTTCATTGGAATTACATTGTTTTTAATACGTTTTCAGATTTCAAACCAAAATCAAGCATCTGAAAAAAGAAAATAATACGGAAATTTTACTGACGCATAGAAACGGGTGGTTTCCAAGCAACGCTCACTGCTCTCTCGTCATGGTCGCGCAGCCCGCTGAAAGAGACGGCAGAGAAGTCACATGGAGTGAGAAAAACACACAAACACGTGGTCAGTTGATGGGAATCAAGTTAGTTTTCTTTTTCGAACGCAGGAAATTAGAAAAAAATAAATTTACTAACGAGATTTCTATGTATATGTTTTTAAAAAAGTGAAAATTGCCAAAAACAAGTTCAAGAAACCAATGTGCTCGCGTTCTTCGAAAATAGAAGAGAATTTTCTGATTTTCTAGTAATTCAAATCTTCAAAAGCCTGAACACTGAATTTCCGTTAAATTCGTTGTAAGTGGTCGTTTAGTGATCAGAGTTGGAAATCCGAATTGTGAAGGTGTTTCAACAATAAATAAAACATTATTCGATTTTATTGATTATTTTTTCGCTTTACATGAAAATTATTCTTCACTACAAATAGATCATTCATCTGAGAAAATAGCCCGTGCAGTTTAAAAAAATGCAATATTCTCGCGACGACGTTGCGGAGGATCCTGTCCGGAATGAGAGATTCGATGGAGATCTGAAATGAAACATTGCAAATCGGAAGAGTCAACAAATGTTCAATCTGACCTCAGTGTTGGAACATCCACCACGAGGGCATTTCCGGTTATCGAGAATCCTTTGTTCCATGCACTCGGCACAGTACGAGTAGCCACAACACCTGGCGATGACGGCCTTTTTGAACAGCCTCTGGCACAGTGGGCACGTGAGTGCGGCGAGGACATGGCAGACTTCAGGAGACGGCAAGCCGGAACCTTCATCTGTGGCGTTCTGGAAATACGACACATGGATTGATGTTCTCTTTTCTTTGTTTTGGACAAATTGAATTGAACCTATTGCTCCGATTTTGCAAAAAACTCCTTACCAATCGCTCCTGTTCAGCTGTCTCTCCAGCGGCCGTCGCCTCCATCAGCTCTTGGTAAGTAGGAAATCTATGTGAGACTTCGGCCCGCGCAGTCGCTTCGGAGCATCCGGCAATCCTCCGCCGGACTTTTGGAAAGTTGAGAACCACTTTCCATGCGTCTTCCCTCGTCACGAACTGTAGTTTGAGATCGGAGCCAACTGTGTAGGCGTTCTCCGCGTGAGACACACCACACTCTCTGGAGATGCTCGTGGCGACGTCGAATCGATGGAAGGGTAGATTAGGGTTGAGACGGGCGTTGCGGATGAGCACCGAGCACTTGCGAGCCTGTGTATCGGTGAGCATCGTGCACTTGTGCCACATGAATGTCTCCTCGTCGCGCAGTTGGTCGTATTCGTGGAACACTGCCGACACTGTGCTCTCCTTCGTATCCACTATCAGGCACTCTCTGTAGATCGAATATAAATGCTCCGCGGCTCCGAGATCCTCCCACTTACCTTCCAAACAACACTCCTTCCCTCGACTCCACGTACTTCTGCCGTATCTGTTGCCAGATGGCCTGTTTTCTATCTGGAGAGAAGTGGAACGTCTTCTGGTATAGTGAACCTTTAAAGTAATCGTCGTCTAAGAAGGGCTGTAAAAAATTTTTAACCTTTGGAATCTCTTTACACCACCTACCTCTGCTTTTGGCAAGAAATCAGGTCCATCCGCATTGTGGCGAATGGAAATACGAATCAGCTCCTTCCTGCGATACGCATTCATCCTAATAGGAAGCTTCCACACAATGTACTTGTACATGGAATCGATAGGACTCCTATAACTATACAAACCCATACTGTCGCTGCAGTAGCGCTGTAAAAAAACTCTTCATTTGAATAAAGGCCTGTGGGCACCTACCATAACCCAACTATCCCACCAATCCCTCAGAGTATTGTGCCGGATTTCCAGTCTGTAGAAGAAGTGTGTCGGGTACACTGTACGGCTCCTCTGCTCGTCGAGGAACAAGAATTCCAGCCAAGACCTGCTTCCGTTTTCGCCAAGATCCCAAGTGAATGAGTTGCACAAGAGCTTTGTTCCCAGTGGCAACACGTTTCCGCACTCCTGCAACAACACTTTCCGAAATGACCGGAACAACCGGAGACGATCCGGAAACCATACCTGCAACTCGAGATGCTCAATGGGAAATGCGATGAAGTAGTCAAAGTAGAGTCTGGCGATGTTCAGCGGTCCGACCATTTTGCGGCCGGGGCTCAAAGAGCACTCGATGCTCACTTTGTTCGCGAGCTCGTCGTACGTGAACACGTACTCCACTCCATCCACGTGTAGGGTCCCCGATCCTGTCGGATTGAGATCTCGGAGTGGCTGGTGGAACTTGATGTAGTTGAATGCGATCGGAGTCCTTTTGTGCACTCCTCGAATCACTTTCGACCACTTCGACAGCTCCATTCTGCAAATTCACAACACTTTTTCGTGTTTATCATGGATGTCCGGTATTAGAGAAGACTTTCGTAGGCACGCCAGCCTGCCCTGGAAACAGCCGATTCTCGATTCTCTCTGCGTCTCTCACACTGTTTTGCAATCTTGCTAATCTCGGATAAAACAGTAAATCGGGACAGCTTCAAACGAGAAGACAATCCGTGGAAACTCTATCGACATCTCTTTGTTAACGGATTGCCGCACATCCCACATTTTCTCTGTTTTCCAACTTTTTTCTGAGTTTCACTTTCTGATTACACATTTTTCCAACTGTTAACCGGTATTAGCATCCGTCGTGTAAAAATTGTAACTTCAACGCCGACCGCGACGCAGCCGCGAACACGCGAAGAAAAACGCTTTTCCTACCGTACTTTTTGTCGAAAAAACAGTTTTCGCGGCGAGAGAACGCGTGAGTGGCTGCGTCGCGGTCGGCGTTGAAGTTTCAACTTTCGCAGGACGGATAATATGGGCCCATAAGTTATAACTTATAAGCCATAACAATAAAAATGTGTGTTCTCCTAATCTGAATACAGTTTTCCGATTTGTTTTTCGCTAGAAAGTCACTTAAATATCCGTACCTTTTCGCATATTCGATTCGTGGAACTATCGATTGGATGACGGGATAGGACAGTTGGCGGCGGTAGGGCTGCATTGGGGCGAGTGTAGACAATGAATGGACCTCTGTGTTGGCCTAGACGAACGGTCCATCTCCTTGAGGGTGGCGAAAGGGAGAGAGACGCAGACAGCGAAGTGTACACGTCATCATTGCGCGGAAACCACAGATGAATGTTGGCTTAGTACTGGAGAATGATTGCACCGTGAACCGAGAAGAGAGTGAACTCCGGCGACCGGAGAATCCCTAAGATTTTGCACTGAACCTTTCGGAGTCTTAATAGAGCAGTCTCCTCAAAAGAAAAGGACGGATTCTGGATTCTGTTAACAAAGAAAACAAGAGTTTGATAAATAACTTTATTGAATCGGAATTTTCAGCATTCTCCAAACGGGCGACACATGCGGAGGCGGCGGGACGACGCGGGATCAATCTGTCTGCAGACGCCAGTGCGGTTGCCGATGGCTCCAGAGCAATAGCTTCCGGCGGGGCATTCGGCATTGAAGATGCACGTGCCGTCCGGACGAGCCAAGAAGTGCGACGACTCGACCTTCTTCCGATAGCAGTACCCATGACTATCCGGCTTTCCGGGGAAAATATTGCATTTCATATCCCCGGGGCACTCATAGTCGAAAGAGCAGCGACGGACAGTCTGAGTAAGGCGGCGAGACGACGCGGGATCAATCTGTCTGCAGACGCCAGTGTGGGTGCCGATGGCTCCAGAGCAGTAGCTTCCAGCGGGGCATTCGGCGTTGAAGATGCACGTGCCATCCGGACGAGCGAGGAGACGACGGGACGGTGCGGTATCGATCGGCTTGCAGACGCCAACGCCGCCGAACGATTCGTCAGAACAGTAGCCTCCCGGGGCGCACTCGGCGTTGGAGATGCACGTGCCATCCGAAAGAGGGCCGCCTGTTGGCAGGAGTGCTCGCGACGGGTACATTTGACGGCACACTCCGTTGCGGCACTCGAATCCTTTCGGGCACTGGACGTTGGGACAGTCGGCTGGCGGCGCGAAGGCAATGAGTCGGCGGCGCGAGTCCTTGGGGACACAGACACCGATCGGGGTGCCCGCCGGACGGTAGCACCGCTCGTCGTCCTTGCACTGCGCGGTTTGCATACAGTTGCGAGCCGGCTCCGAGGAAGGGGCGGACGATTTGGGGACGCAGACGCCGAGCGGTGAGCCCATCACTCGGAAGCACTTCTCGTCGGGCTTGCATATGGCGCCGTCGAGGCAGTGTTGGGCGACGGCGGCGGCGGAGGAGGAGACGCCGAGGAGCAGGAGCAGGAGGAGGAGACGGTGATCCATGGTTGCCCTTCCACTGCCCCTCTCGTTCCTTATAAAGGCGGTGTCCAATCGAATCGGCGAGCCCCTACTCGCTCGAATTGGGACTCTGAGGGGGTGGCGGAGAATGGGAAACGGGTCGTTAAATGTTTATCGCTTTTCCGTTTTTACAGTCTCGGTTTTTGATCAGAACGCGGTGTTTGGCAGTCTAGACAGGAGGAGCAAGAAATGCGCCAAGGCACTGGAAGTTCGTCAATCGACAAAGGAGTCTGTGAATTCATGACGAAGAATATGCTGCGCCCGGCAGGCAGAGACCTGATGAAAGCTAGAAAAGCGCCAAGGCACTGGAAATGCGCCAGGCTTTAAATGTGCCAGTGAATGGTCCGAAACGGAATATCAAATGCCCGCGTGTCTATTTGAGCTCAATGGCTCTGAAAACGCGTCAGAGACTCGTGCTCTCTTCATTGCACTAAAATCACGTCAAGCATCCAAAAGGGCGTCAACGGGCTATATTTAAATGCTCCTGGAAGCCGATAATGTGTTAGGTTCACACCGGAATTCCACTTCCAGACCCCCCTTGGCACTCGCGCCCTTTGAACGCCCCCCTGACCTCAAGATGCCAACATAAAAGTGAAAAATGGTTGTAAAATGTGAAAACGGCGTGCCCCCCCTCTGATCAGAACCATCTGTTATCAATCTAGACCTCATCCATCCGATGAGCAACAGAAAAACCAATAAATAATGTGGTGAGTGTCTGGGTCTCTCGATCTCGCACACTCTCTCGCTCCTTCCCTCGAGTATGTGTTTTCTTTTCGTTCGCACATTCTTTTTTTCGCCGCGCCCTTCTTCCCGCTCTCATTCTCCAGCTTTTTCTTCGTTTTTTAAAGCAAAAACAGATGATTGGGACGGCTGTGTGTGACAAACGAGTTGTCAAGAGACCCTTTAGCAAGAAAAAGAACATCTGTTTCCAATTTCTTCGGCCTAAGACACCCCCCCCTCCTCCCTCCTCCCGGCGAAGGTTTAAAAGTGCTCGAGTTTTTGTTTTCTTGCTTATTTTTTCGATTTTTGAGAATTTTTTTTTGAAATTAAATTTCCAAAAATTCCAAAAATCGTCAAAAATCCATTTTCTCTGTTTGAGCTACAAAATTTTATGAGCATGTTGAGTAAGGGTTTGAGCACAGAATGTCAAAATTTCAGAGCGTTCGGAGCATCCAGAACCGAGTTATTATCCGTCCTGCAAAAGTTGAAACTTCTGCGCCGACCGCGACGCAGCCGCGACGCGCGGCAGGAAAAAAAGAAACTATCGTTCAAACGCGCGCGCAAAACCCCCCTGCACATCTAACTCTTGCTAAACAATGGCTGGTGGAAGAACGGAGTGTCGTACAGACTCGAATTTTTTGAAAAAATTGCTATATTTCGAAAAAACAGGAGGGAATTGCGAAATTTTGGAGTCGAGGGAAGATAATTATGATCAGACCACGAAGTAATTAATGTAGACGCAGTTTTTATTCATAAATTCCAGCATTAGACAATTAATTCGTTGGCCTAAGGTTTGGGGCAAAGCGCGCTCCGTTGATACTTTCTTTCGCTGCGGCTCGTTGGCGCGAAAAAAATGCCGTTTGAACGAAAGAACGGGAGAGTGCCTCGATTTTCACGCCGTGCGACGCGACCGAATACGCGTTCTCTAGCCACGAAAACGGCTTTTTCGACGAAAAGTACGGTAGAAGAGTCGCGTCGCGGTCGGCGCAGAAGTTTCAACTTTTGCAGGACGAATAATATAAAATTCAATTTATTGATTTTTTCGAAACTTCGAAAAAAAAAGTTTTTTTTAATGCATAGAGCTCCAAGCCCCTCAGTTGACCATCTCAAATTTTTAGCTCATTTGGAGCATTCTGGACCGATTTATCATATCATTTTTCGAAAAAAACAAAATGTTTATCATTCCATCTCTCGCGCCCACCACCACCATCGCAACCTGAACAAACAGTGTCTTCTCCTTCTCTTTTCTATTGATCTACCCGCGCGTTTATCCGTTTTCTTCTTTCGAAAAAGATAAGTGTACGTGTTCGTCCGTCTCTTTTGTCTCGATTGTACCGCCCGTGTTCTTTTGTGTTTCAGCCAAATGATAAGCTGATATGGGTGTGTGTCGGCGAGTCATCAAGGAGTACACGCCGAGTGAGCTCACGATTACGGTCACTGTGTGGAGTGGTGAGTGGTTTTTGTTGTGGTGGAGGGGCTACAGTAATCCTGAGAGAATTTAGAATGATCCCAGTGATCCCTGGAAACCTAGACTACCGGATTTCCTCGAATAGAGTCTCACCCCTGTGGGAGAATCATTATATCTCGAGATTGATAAGAGATATCAAAAAGTTATCAACTGCAAATTAGTAGTCCTAGTTTTGATCTACAAGTTTGCTGTTGACAAATTTTTGATATCTCTTATCAATATCGACATATAATCATTCTCCGGTACACTTTATTCTAGGTAATACGGTAATCTTTAAACGACACTACAGTAACCTCCAAGTACATATAGTCGTTTTTTCATATACCTACAGTAACCCCAACGTTGCAGAACCCCGAAAACCGCCTCGCTTCGACAAATGGGAGATCAAAAAGGCCGGGTGTCCTCCACGGATCATACCGTGCTCGCGGAGCACCTACAGCTCGGTGAGCTCCGGAAGTTAGTTTCCACTTGAGAAATGAGTCCAAACTACAATCCTTCAGATGCCACGTCATCTACAAAACGTCGAGTGGTTCGGAAGAAAGACGAGAAGGAGAAGGTGCTGCTGTCGTCCGATTCGGCGTCTCTGATCGCCGACGATGACGTGGCAGTAGCCAGTGTGGTAGACGAAGATGTTGATGACGTGGCACGCGAGAGACACGTGTCTGTGACGTCGTTGGAGAGTGTCGCCGGGTTGGGAGACGTCAGCGCTTCGGATGACGTGGAGAAGTTGAAGGCAGAGGTGTTGGCGGAAGACGTCAGGGGGGATTCAGAAGTCGAGAACGTCATCACGACATCGGATGACGTCAGCACTTCTGAGATGGATGGGATGGTTGATGAGGTGGCAGTGAAGGATTCAGAAGAAGTAAAGAAGACGTCAGAGACTGCGAAACTTCTAAAGAACGCCTCCTTCGATCTGTTCTCGAATGGTGACGTGGCAATGCCAACCATAGAACTAGTTCAACCGCCAACGCCCAAAAAACAAGTGCTAAGACGGAAAAAGAAGAAGTCGAAGACACCCGAAGGTATCCCTCATTTGATCTACCTACCGTCCCCCCGCCCATTTGATCTACAGATCGCTACCGCGACTTCACCGAGACCACCATCAACATGTACGTCGAGATGGAGAAGCGGAACGTCGGCGAGTTCGTCTGGGACCGGCAGTGCACTCGAATCGACGCACTCGTCGCGCCGATCCTCGAGTTGGATCGAACGACGACGCCCGAGATTCCGGTCGAGATTGAGATTTTTGATTGATTGCAATGAACATTTGACTTCTGTCTCGAGAAAGACACTAGAAATGCGCCAGGACATTGGGAATTCGATGAAGACAATCGGGCAGCGAAATTTGCGCCTAGACACTAGAAATGCGCCAGGCTAAACGCATCAAGTCGTCTAAAAGTGCGCCATGTCACCGGAACCGCGTCAAGTGACAAACAATGAAGATCCGGAGATACCGAGCTGCGCCCCGCCGAAGAATCATTATATCTCGAGATTGATAAGAGATATGGAAAAGTAGTCAACTGCAAACTTGTAGTCCTAGTTTTGATCTACAAGTTTGCTGTTGACAACTTTTTGATATCTCTTATAAATCTCGAGATTAGATGATTTTCCCACAGGTGTGCCACTCTATTCGAGAAAACACGATAATCTCAATGAACTTATGGTAGTTTTTCTGCAGCTTCAGTAACCTGCAAGTACAGTATCCCTGTCGGCGCTACAGTAATCCCCCGATACCACTGGGTACGGTATCGAGAAATGCGCCAAGGCACCAACAACCATCCCATCACTTTTATCCATTATTTTCATTGAAAATAAGAAAGAAACGGGGGGAAAAATATCCTTTCCTCGTTTCGAAACTGTTCGTCGCGCCACAAATCCAAACAGATCTCTCGTAAAAATAGACAAAGAGAGAGAGAGAGAGAGTGTGCGGTTGGAAGAGACGCAGACACATCCCCGCCGCCCACTCTTTGTCTCTCTCTCTCTCTCTCTCTCTCTCTCTCTCTCCATATCCCTCCCAAAATGAAAAACAAATAGAAAAGAAGGTTAAGAAGAAAAAAGAGATGACTCGAGAGCCCCGGCCAACACACCTTGTGAGATATACCTCTTTTAGTGGTTTAAAGCTGTCATTCGAAAGATAGAGAGATAACAGCTGATATTCCTTATCACTATATCACCCGACACTATGTCCATCGCTTGTGAAGCCAGATTTGGTGAGTTCTTTTTCATATTTTGTCGCCAAGGCACTAGAAACGCGCCAAGGTGCGCAAACCCCGCAAACACGAGAAATACATCAACTCTCCTCTCCAGAATTGTCCGCAACAGAAACGCGCAAAGGCACTGAAAATGCGTCAAAGAACACAGGTGCGCTAGGCATCTTGAACTTGCGAACACGAGAAGTGCGTCAAGGCTTTTCAATGCTCCACAGCCAAAGCAGCACCGGAAACGCGTCAAGGCACTGGGGAATGCACGAGAAGTGCGCCAAGCCCGTGTGGTCTAGAAACTGACCGAAACACTGAAAGAGCGCCAAAGTGACAGAATGATCAAGCACGAGAAACGCGTCAAGGCACCGCCAACGCGTCAACGTGACGTGTTGTTAGTTAATGATCGCCTAGGAACTCCCACTCAAAAATCAGCATCAGCTGTCTCGAAGATCCATTGAGACGGGGAGAGAGAGAGAGAGCATTGGAGAGTGAGAGACGCAGACAATCTCTCTCTTCAATTTTACAATGACTCCTTCGCTCTCTTTCCCCCCTCTCCACTTTTCATTTGCCCCCTCGGAGCATTTTTCTCCTGTTAGTGTCTTCAGAATTATCATTGATTATCTGCAGACAAGACCATCTTCAAATTTCGCGAAATGGAGCAGCACGAGGCGGCGCAGAGTCAGAGTGAGTTTCCGGACACTTTCCGGAGTATTTCCTGAACCGGCAGTAGTACTTTCAGATGACGTGTATTCGAAGGATTTCGCTCCGAAGAAAATCGACAAGGACAGCAGTGAATACGGGCGGCCCAAACCTGGAACTTTAACAGAGGCGAGGGCCAAGAAGGCGGGTGAGTATAAAAAGTTCGATTGATATTATATGTTTCCAGCGAAGTGGCGCGACAGCGACGCGTGGGAGGAATCGGGTCTCGCCACGGGAACATGAAATTTTTCAAAAATCGACATGCGCCTTTAAACTTTGAGGTACTGTCTACCGTAGTTTCTTTAAAGGCGTATGTCGATTTTCGAAAAATTTCATGTTCCCGTGGCGAGACCCGATTCCTCCCACGCGTCGCTGTCGCGCCACTTCGCTGGAAACATATAATAGGAAATTATTTATCTCTGGATAATTCTCATAGTTTATCATTTTTTTGATAGCAATCACAGTTTTCGAAATATCGATTGATTTTCAATATTATCCGTCCTGTAAAAATTGAACATTTTGAGCCGACCGCGACGCAGCCGCGACGCGGCTTTTCCACACTTTTCGGCGAAAAAGCCGTTTTCGTGGCGAGAAAACGCATATTCGGCCACATCGCGGCTGCCGGCGCAGAAGTTTCAACTTTTGCATGACGGATAATATCAGCTTATCAGCTCAAAATGCCGATATTTTTCAGCGGCCCACGTGGCACGTGAAATGTTGACACTTTGTGAAGTCATCGAGGATTATGGTAAGAGGAATAAGGAGGGTGAAACGGTCAAAATCACATTCGGACGCCTATTCACCATTTATGTCAATATTTCCGATAAGGTGAGGGAGTTTTGAGGAAAACAATTGATAAAGTTCAAATAATAGAAATAACTCGAAGTTTTGGAAAAATCAATAAATTGCATTTTATATTATCCGTCCTGCAAAAGTTGAAACTTCTGCGCCGACCGCGACGCGGCGAAAAAGCCGTTTTACTGTCGAGAAAACGGATATTCGGCCGCGACGCGGCTGCGTCGCGGCCGACGCAAAAGTTTAAACTTTTGCAGGACGGATAATAGATTTTCTAGATAATTTATACAAATTTTCTGAAATAATGATTTGATTCGAATAATTAGAAGTTTCTCAACTTATGCAATTTGAAAATATTTGAAAATCCGGAAAATTAAATCACTGTGAGATAATGTAACCAGACATGAAAGAATTTTTTAAATTTTAAATTTTTTTCGGGGATTTCAGAAATTTCAAAAAACCAAAATTTCCAGGTAGTCGGAACGCTCCTCCGTGCGCGAAAACACAAAATGGTCGATTTCGAAGGAGAGATGTTGTTCCAGAAAAGAGACGATAACGTTGTGATTTCTCTTTTATTGGAAGGCGAACAGTTGAAACAGGCCATTCGGGAACACGCGGCCGCCAATCCAAAAGACTAACTTTTGACGGAAAAGTGCGAATTTCTTAATATTATTTCGCTCAATTCAATCCCCCCCCTCCCCATTTTTTTTAAAAATTCTACGTGCCAAAACAATTTGTAAATACATTCTTATTAAGTATCCGTCCTGCAAGATTTGAAATTTTTGCGCCGACCGCGACGCAGCCGCGCCGCGGCTTTTCTACCGTACTTTTCGTCGAAAAAACAGTGTTTTCGTGGCGAGAGAACGCATATTCGGCCGCGTCGCGGCTGCGTTGCGGTTGGCGCAAAATGTTCAATTTTTGCAAGAAGGATAATATTTCTATTGATTATTTTTTTCTCAACCCTTATTGTTAATTACCGGGAGTTTTTTTTTTCGCATCGAAAAAAAAGGTATTTTTCATTCAATAAAAAAGTATTATATTTCTCAAATTTTATTTGTATTCCTTCATTAACAAGTCAAGAAAAAACACATCACAAATGCTTTTTGCGGTTGTTCAAGTAGTATCCTGGACTGACACGTGGCGGAGGGCACGATTCGCACGGCCATGGCTCGCCCTTTGGCCCTGAAATATGAGAAATTGATGATTAAGTCAAAAATTTAATACAATGATAACACCCGGCTACTAGGAATCCGGATAACCAGATTACGGAAAAAAAGACAATTAATTTTCCGAAAATTTACGATTTTTGAAAAAGAAAGGATTTTTCATGTGTCAATTCGAATTAATTCTACAGACTTTCTACTCATTTAGAACATAAATAATTACTTAAACAAAAGGGAAACAATTGAATGCGACAGAAACAGGAGAGATATCAAAATCAGTCACTAAAAATCTGCAGTTATGCGTCACCTGCGGTGCCGCCAATTGCACACAAGGCGCCAAGACATACGCTACAGTACTCCCAGCATTTCGATTTAAAAAAAACAAAAAGTTCCCTTAAAGTTTTAAAAACGGGCATTCCGAAAAAATACTGTAGTTGGTCAGGAGAAATGGGGGGGATTTCGGGAAACGAATGAACTCACCGATAGGTCCAAAAGTGCCGACAGGACCTCTCTTGCCGACCTCCCCCTTCAATCCCTGAAATCCTCGTTCTCCTCGTTCGCCCGGCAACCCCTCCTCTCCGTCTCTGCCCCCTCTGCCCTTCTCTCCCGGGGGTCCTCGTGGTCCAGTGTCTCCGTCTTTTCCGGGCGGTCCGTCCGAAACATAGACCCTTCCGGGTTCTCCTGCCTCTCCGGAAGGCCCCGGCGCTCCCGGGAATCCCTTGTCTCCCCGTTCGCCGGGTTCTCCGCGGATCGACGGCGGAGCAGAGTCTCCTTGTTGTCCTGTTCGGCCTCTTTGTCCCTTTTGTCCTTTCGGACCGTCTGGGCCGTCTCGGCCTGGACGGCCTGTAGGGCACTCGCGGATGCATATCATACGGGCGTCACCATCCGCCGGACGACCTGGACGACCGTCTCGGCCTGCAAAATAATAAGTGTTCATATTCAGTTTTTCTCAAAAATATTCCAAAAATCCCAATTTTCCATTTAAAAAAATTTCGCAGAAATGAGAAAATTCTAAACAAATAAATACTAGTGAATAAGTATTTAATTTTCTCAAAAATAGTAAAAAGTTAATGTTATTCTTAACATTTTTTTCGCATAACTTTGTTTGTATTTAAATTTTATAAAACTTCAAGTTTTGAAATTTATTTATTTTTGCATACTTAAATGCATAATTAAATGCATAATTATTGCAAAGTTTCAATGTGATCATTATTATTCATTATTTGTAAAAAATCAATAATAAATCAATAATAACAAAAATTCCGAAATCTGACTCACCGGGTTCTCCATCGTACCCATCGCGAGAGTTCTTCCCCGGGAAGCCCTTCATCCCCGGCGGTCCAACACAACATGCTTAACATTCTTATCAGTTATCAGTTATCAGTTCTTGAACCAACCCGCCAATTCTCTCTTTTGTCGGATGTTCTCGTGAATTTGTTCTCGAACCAAGTGAACTCTCTCCCGTAATTCACTCATTTGCACCTGGAACTCCCATTTTCAAATGTTTCTATTGTTCCGTCCTGCAAAAGTTGAAATTTCTGCGCCGACCGCGACGCAGCCGCGACGCGACCGAAAGTGCGTTCTCTCGCCACGAAAACGGCTTTTTCGACCAAAAGTATTACGGTAGAATTGCCGCGTCGCGGCTGCGTCGCGGTCGGCGCGGAAGTTCCAACTTTTGCAGGACGGATAATAGTTCGTTTCCGCCGGTTCCCTACAGAAAGTACGCAACCTCCCCATCAATGCACCATATTCCCCGCGCAAAAAGATTCCCACAACACTCACTGGACACTCGTGTTCCTCTACCGGCGCCGTTCCGAAAACGTGTAGAAAAACCAACGGACAGATGATAGTGACGTAGATGACTGTGGTCACTGATAAGGTGATAGCCACTGTCGGAGAGGCCATTTGACGCCAGATGAACTCCGGAAACGACTCTTTTCCGGTTGAACCGGAAGAGGACATTGTTTCTGAAATAGTGCTGTTGATGCACAACTCGGCTAGAAATGCTCCGTTTCAACATATATCTTTGGATATTTTTTGATCAAAAGATCAGAAAACTAGTGTCGAGAATCCGGAAGCTCTACCGAAAATTCTGAAGCCACCACGTCATCTGGAAAGTGAATTTGTGACGGGAAACTTCTTCATAGCTTATTTCAAATGACGCCGATTCTTCAGAATTTCAGATTTAGCTCTGAAACTTCTCCCACTTGTTCCTAGACACCTTGGCTGTATTAATTTCAAAGAAAACCTCAAACGGAGCATTTTGAGCCTAGTTATGCTCATTTTCCGGAAACTAGTGAAGAAGGAAGAAAAAAGGTTGGTAGAAACAGGCGGTCGGGTGGAAATCGGACGGTTCCGTCGGAAACCACGGACAATGGCACTTGACACTGGAGGGAAACCAGTCTCGGAGGAGGAGGAGAAGGGTAATTAGTCAGAGTTAATTGGGCGACGGAAGGGTCTTATTGGAGGGGGGAGGACTATTATTATTCTTTTATTACAATTCTTATTCCTTTTTGAACAGGGACATGGTCTAGACAGGGTGTTCACTGGAAATGAGCACATCGAGCTCCAATCAAGCTCAAACTTCGCTTGTAAGTAGCCAATGGGTTTGGAACAGTATTCTGAGAACTACATAGATAAAGGGGAAGTTCTGATGACACCACGTCATCTGGAAGATGGCCAACTTCACTGATTTTCATTTGGATGAACACAGAATGGCTCATGAAAGTTTCAGGTTCATATCTTCCGCCACAACTAATAATTGGAAAAAGCTTTATTAGGGATTTGAACAGGGGGTCATTTGTACTCGTTATCGCATCAGTCTGTTATCAGCAATACCAATTGCCACGTCATCAATCGATAACTAATCAAATGATCTACTTCTTTCCGTAGGCAGCATACATGGGAGAGCAGTAGTTCCACTGATAATTGGGTGCATACGGTGGACAGTCGCAGTAGTATCGAGGCGTTGTTCCGACATAGTCCACCAATCGGGATACTGTAATTGATACGGGGGGTTACGGTGGCAACGATGCAAAGTACAGTACCTCTGCAGGAGCCGCTTCCGTAGTTTCCATAGTTTCCATAGTTACCGTAGTTCCCGTAACCATAATAGTTGTTGTTGTATCTCGGGCGGTTCCATCCGAATAGCAGACTCAACAGTCCTGGACCACCGCTGCCTCCGCTGAAATTGACGGGGTTACTGTAGGAAGTGGGTGAAGATGGATTACTGTACCTCGAGTAGGAGGATCCGCCGTAGTAGGAGGACGGATGCCAACTGTGATGGTGGTAACCACCACCTCCGTGATGACCTCCATGGTGACCACCTCCACCGCCGCCATGGTGACCACCTCCACCATGGTGTCCTCCACCTCCGTGATGTCCTCCTCCTCCTCCACCACCACCATGATGGGCGGCTTCGAGGGAGATTGCTGGAATTAATCTAGTCTTGATAATGAAAGTGGAGGATTCAGAATCTCTAGAAACTCTACAACATGTGCATAGACCAGCTGAACTCACCAAGAACCGCTAAAACAGCTAGAACAGCCAGACAATTGTGGGAATTCATTGTTGATGTGGTTGGATTGTTGGATGGATATTTCCCCCCAGACACCCTGTCTTATATACTCCCCCAACTTCCCCATCTCAAACCAATCCGCCGAATAGTCGGGGGCTCGTTGAATCGGTCAGAGACTGATCTCGGCCTCGTTCAGCTTACTCCTCCTCCTCCTTCAGTGATAGTGACCAAGTGTACAGAGACTGATAAGCAATCAGAATCACAATGCGCCGCCGGCGCAGAAAGACAAGCAAGTTCGCGAAATCGGCGCACAGACTAGAGATTGGCTGATGTCATCTTATCACCGAATTCTTCGCGGAGAATTCGCACGTGCGGTCGGGTGGCCGAGGTTTCGTGGAAGAGAAGAAATCTAGGCCATGGACTAGAGAGAAGAGGCTTTAGAGAGGATCTGGCACAGCCGTTATTCAATAGCATTTCAGAATTTCAGCCTGCAATTCGGGCAGATGACTTTCAGACATTCTGTTTCGAAGATACGGCTTCTGAAAAATAGGGGCGAATTTTAGATGTCTCTGACTATCACATATCCAAGATCCAGCTGAAACGGACCATTTTGAGCCGAGTTATAGATTTTTGAAGTTGTGAATATACATTCTTCCCATCGGCTACGGTAGATGTCTCAAATTCCTCACAACACCTCATCACCTCCAAACTGTCTCTTGTCTATGGCCTAGGATTATCCTATTCCACTAAACCTCGGCCACCCCACCGCACGTGTCAATTCTCCGCAAAGATAAGATGACATCAACAAATCTCTAGTCTGTGCGCAGATTTCGCGAATTTCGTGGTGATTCTGATCTCTTATCAGTCTCTGTACACTTGGTCGCTATCACAGTGTCCATCCTCTTCCCCTTATTCCCCTCAAAGGTGTAAGCTGAACAACGTATCTATCACTGATTCCACGAGCCCCCACTATTCGGCGGATTGGTTTGAGATGGGGAAGTTTGGGGGGAGTATATAAGACAGGGTGTCTGGGGGGAAATATCCATCCAACAATCCAACCACATCAACAATGAATTCCCACAATTGTCTGGCTGTTCTAGCTGTTTTGGCGGTTCTTGGTGAGTTCAGCTGGTCTAGGCACATGTTGCAGAGTTTCTAGAGATTCTGAATCCTCCACGTTCATTATTGAGACTATAACAATTCCAGCAATCTCCCTCGAAGCCGCCCATCATGGTGGTGGTGGTGGAGGAGGAGGACATCACGGAGGCGGTGGTCACCATGGCGGCGGCGGAGAAGGTGGTCACCATGGAGGCGGTGGTTATCACCCTCACAACTACTATGGTGGCTATGGTGGCTACGGTAACTACTACGGTAGCTACGGTCTCTTTGGAAACTACGGTAACTATGGAAACTATGGAAACTATGGAAACAACGGAAATTACGGTAACTATGGCAGCAGCTACGGAAGCGGCTACTGTAGAGGTACTGTACTTTGCATCGTTGCCACCGTAACCCGCGTATCAATTACAGTATCCCGATTGGTGGACTATGTCGGAACAACGCCTCGATACTACTGCGACTGTCCACCGTATGCACCCAATTATCAGTGGAACTACTGCTCTCCCATGTATGCTGCCTACGGAAAGAAGTAGATCATTTTTGATTAGTTGATAACAGACTGATAAGATAACGAGTACAAATGACCCCCTGTTCAAATCCCTAATAAAGCTTTTTCCAATGTTGTGGCGGAAGATATGAACCTGAAACTTTCATGAGCCATTCTGTGTTCATCCAAATGGAAATCAATGAAGTTAGTCATCTTCCAGATGACGTGGTGACATTTAAGCTTCCCTTATATCTATGTAGTTCTCAGAATACTATCCACAAACCCATTGGCTATTTACAAGCGAAGTTTGAGCTTGATTGGAGCACATTTGAGCCAAGAGATATACATTTTTTAAACAGTTTCAGTTTAATCTAAACCCAAAACGTTCCCTTATACAGAGTACAAAAAGTGACCATTTCATCTTCTATCTCTTATCTGTCTCTCCAACTGCCCCCCATGACATCATATTCCCATCACTATACATAACACTGAGAACACTTTTCGCCGAATTCCTTCTTCTTATTCTCCTTCATTCTAGTTTGTGTTACTGTCGGTGCAAAATCCATTAAAACGCGCTCTACTGCACTCCATTTTGGAGGGAACGTGAAGGAATTCAAACATAGTTTTTGGTGGCCGCGGCCGTCGGTTTTTTAGGCCATTTCGAAATGTTAATTTTTTTTCGCTCGATTTTTCAATGAATTTCTCAATTTTCTTCCTATTTTATTCAATTTTTTGTTTATTTTGTATTCATTTCCAATTATATGTTCATTTTAAATTGAAAATATGCTTTAGATAACAGAAAACGGGAGAAAAAAACGACAAGGCGCTAAAATGGACGAACAACAGGAACGAATTAATTAAAAAGGAAAACAAATGGACAGATGAGTTAAGTTATAGGTATTTATTGTGTTTAAGCAAAGATTTTCCAGAAAAATCGAACATTTGGTCGGAAATCAGTCGGAGAATCGAGTGGCGAGAGGCGGCGACGCACGAAAATTCAATGAATATCTGCAAAACGGATTGAAACAGTGAGTATTGCATGTTTCCGACTGATAATTTCGTTCATTATTTCAGGAAAATCGAAAACCCACTGTTTCAATCCGTTTTGCAGGTATTCATCGAATTTTCGCTCGCTTCGCCGAAAATTCGATGAATACCTGCAAAACGGATTGAAACAGTGGGTTTTCGATTTTCCTGAAATAATGAACGAAATTATCAGTCGGAAACATGCAATACTCACTGTTTCAATCCGTTTTGCAGATATTCATTGAATTTTCGTGCGTCGCCGCCTCTCGCCACTCGATTCTCCGACTGATTTCCGACCAAATGTTCGATTTTTCTGGAAAATCTTTGCTTAAACACAATAAATACCTATAACTTAACTCATCTGTCCATTTGTTTTCCTTTTTAATTAATTCGTTCCTGTTGTTCGTCCATTTTAGCGCCTTGTCGTTTTTTTCTCCCGTTTTCTGTTATCTAAAGCATATTTTCAATTTAAAATGAACATATAATTGGAAATGAATACAAAATAAACAAAAAATTGAATAAAATAGGAAGAAAATTGAGAAATTCATTGAAAAATCGAGCGAAAAAAAATTAACATTTCGAAATGGCCTAAAAAACCGACGGCCGCGGCCACCAAAAACTATGTTTGAATTCCTTCACGTTCCCTCCAAAATGGAGTGCAGTAGAGCGCGTTTTAATGGATTTTGCACCGACAGTAGATGGTGGATACTTGTGTTTTGACGGCGGCGGTCGGGGAAGTCACTTCTTGTACCCACACGGAAGTATTTCGTGAGACGAAACATTAAATGGATCATTGAGAGGGATTAGTGCTTGATCCTTTCAAATTTTCCATTTTCTTCATAGTTAAATACTTCCTGTACCACTACAAACTACATTTCCGTACGGAAACTCAATTTAAAAAACCCCAAAAAGTTATTGCAAAAAATGAAAAAAAAAATCGGAAACCAGAGTTATTATTTTAATTTTTATTCCAAAAGAAACAAAAAAAACCGAAAAAAATTGAAAAAAAAATCACAGAAAACATTGATTACTATTATTATCACAGTGATTATTTCACAAGTCAATAAATTACTATTCTCAGCAAAAAAAATCGATAATTTGCAGTGTTTTTACATTTAAAAAACGAAAAGGGAAAAGGGGAAAATAAGGCAACCAAGGAACCCAAAAAAACGGTGGCGGGAAATTTTCGAAATTCGACTTTTTTTGGGGAATTACTCTTTTTGGCATTTTTTCATAGAAACAGGGACATTTTTGGCGGGTTTTAAAGAGGGAAAAAGGGATATTTCGGAAGAACTGTCGGAGAGTATTGAGAATGAAAATAAATCTCTGTTCAGGTCATTCTCAATTGATAATCGCCGTTCTGCGTGACATATCGCACCCATGGAAGTGCCTGGTAGCCGGATTTCTCAATGATTTTCAAGTAGCGGACCTGGAAAATTGATTTCAATCGATTTTTGATTTTTCTGATTTTTCATAAAAAGGAAATTTGGTTTTTTGAGCGGAATTTCGTATTTCGCGAAAATTTCGCAATGAATTGCAATATAATTTCATTTTGAATTAATTTCAACAATTTGACTGGGAATTTCTAGGTTTTAAATAACGAAAAGTCAATCGAAAATTATCAAATCACTAAATTTTATTTCAAATATCGATTGATTTGATGTTGCGGTCAGTTGTCCCAATGCATTCAACTTTGAACAATCACGAATATGTTACAATTTTCAAATTCCTCATTGAAAACTGAATATTCTAGTCAGAAAGTTAAAAATGTACCTATAAAACTGAAATTAACAACATCGATTGGTTGAAAGTAATTGAAACAAGGGTTGCCACGGAAACACAGTGCGGATATCGAATGCAATCGCGCTTTTTGGCTCTAATGCATTAAATTCAAATTTTGCTGCGTACGTCTCTCCATTTCGCCAACTATTTCAGGCTGCGTAGCCGAAATAGCGGGAAAACAAGCGAGACGCAGACACTGTGGAGCGGAGGAGCACGATTGCATTGGATGCTCACACTTTATGATTCCGTGATGTTGCGGTCACTTTGAATTTCAGTTATTTTTTAGAAACTGTTTCCCTCTCTCTCTCCCTAATTTTCCCACCAACCTGAAGACCAGAAGTCGTGTAGTAGGGAATCTCAAACTTCACATTGATCGGCGGCCTTCCTTCAACCTCTTCGGATCCAATCGATGGGAGCATGAACGAGGAGCGCATTATGTATTCACGACCGCCTGTAAATAACATATTCGAATTTAGAAAAAAAATCAATAAAAAATAATAAATAGTGCTGACCAGGGAAACTGCGAATACTCCACACAATGGCGTTGAGTTCGGGCACATATTTGGCGGTTCCCGCGCCAGTTTTGAACTTGGGCGCGCTGACGTCAGAGGGTACGGGAATGATGACTTCCACGTGGTTGGCGACCGATTGACGTTTGAATTGCGATTTGGCCTAAAAGAGAGAGCGTTCGTCGTGAGACCCAACCCGAGAGGAAAAAGAGCACTTCTTCTTCCTTTTCTCACCTTGACCATGTACTCGACTCTCGAGTGCGCGTGTCTCTCCACCGCCGCCTCCACCCATATCAGCGGTTTCACTTGCGTCGTCAGTCGATAACTCATCAATTCGAATTCGCCATCAGGCGGAATGAACGAAATGGTGCGTTCCGAGTCGAAGCGCGACAGACGAACGCACTGATGGAATTTGATGTCCTCCAGTTCGACGCCTTTTCCGCCATTTCCACCGCGTCCTGCAATTTGGGCAAATGGTTGATACTAGTCAAGAAAAATAGTTAGAAAGCTAGGAACACATTTTTATTATCCGCGGATCCTGCAAAAGTTGAAACTTCTGCGCCGGCCGCGACGCAGCCAAATATGCGTTCTCTCGCCACGAAAACGGCTTTATCGACGAAAAGTACGGTAGAAAAACCGCGTCGCGGCTGCGTCGCGGTCGACGCACAAGTTTCAAATTTTGCAGGACGGATAATAAATGCTTCAAAATTCTAGGAAAATCAAGCAAAAATGCTCAATCGGAGCATTATCAGCTGATTCATTTCAATTCAAATGTAAATTTCCCATTTTTTTCTCAAATCTCCGCAAAAAACTCACTCGAACTTGCTCCAGACTGCTGGAAGAACACCTTGTCGTTGAGTCCCAACCGTAGCTCCGGCATTCCGGACAGGACGACGCGGAAACGGATGGAGCCGACGATTTCGGAGCGGAGGACGGTGCCTTGGGCGTTTGCCTGCGAGAAGAAGAAGAATGTTCCAAACTTATTCCGGAACCGGGTTTCCCGACAACTCACCAGCATGTTGACACTCTCGATGACGTCCAGAAACACCTCGTTCTTTCGGTACTTGATACCCTCCGATCGCCACGAAACGGCGTTTGTCACTGCCATCGGCGGACGGGGAGCACTTTCCAGACGGTTTCCTTGTTGCGTTATGAACCTGCAATTATCGATTTTTTTCGAATTTGGGAAACGATTTTTCCCAGAGACAAGTGCGCTCTAATGAAAATTGCTTTTCCGATTTCCATCTAAGTGGCGCGATAGCGGAGCGTGTGAGGAGTCGGGTCTCGCCACGAGAGCATAAAATTTTTCGAAAATCGACATGCGCCTTTAAAGAAACTACGGTAGACCGTATCTCAAAGTTGAAAGGCGCATGTCGATTTTCGAAAAATTTTATGTTCTCGTGGCGAGATTCCTCCCACGCTCTCGCACCAGTTCGAAGGAAAAATATAATACTCGACTTCATATGTTACGATATTGTGCATTTTGACGTGATGGTGTTTGCACAGAAATCTTCAATATTCATAGTGACTCCGTATCATCCACGTCGCTACGCCATCAATTAAAAATTTTGGGCGCGAATTTGAAATTCAAATTTTCCACACTCACTCTTGCAAAATCTTGCTCTCCGTCGTTTGGGGATATCCGAAATCGAGCATTTCGTCAAACAGCTCGTAGATAATCACAAAGTTGTCCCTGACGGCCTCTTCTTCCAGTGTTTTGAAGTATTCGCAGAACACCTCGACGATTTTATACAACGCCGACAGCACCAGAATCACGTTCGTGTTCTTCTTCGAAATTGTCACCACTGTAATCATTTCACGGTTATCAGGGAAGATATGATAAATCGGCTTTAAATGCTCCGATTGAGCATATTCGGAAATTCCCCATCATCTACAGTAACCCACTTACAGTATACATTCATGTACTTGATGTACGTGTAGCTGATGCCCTGGTGAACGAGAACCGGCGACGCACTCCCCTCGTCTTCTTTTTCGACCAGAAGCGGCATGAACTTCTCGATGCACGCCATATCGACGTCTCCGCGATAGTTTCGAGATATTACCACCTGGAATTTGTTTGTGGGCTGTTCTAGATTTTTAGTGAATACTTTTTGTCACTTTTCCATTCACATTTATTTTTCTTTTACAATCCATGATGATTTCAGTTTTTTCCAGCGGAAAACGCTAAATTTCATGAAATTCAGCTTTTTTCACTCGAAATTAGTGGTTGCGCGTCATTTAAAATGCCCAGTACGCAAGCGCCAAACTTCAGTTTTTTCTTGTCGAATTTCGAATGAAAATTTCATTTTTTCCTCGTTTTCCTCAAATTTTATTCGTTTTTCTTGATTTTTCAGTGCTAAAATTGATCAAAAAGTGTTAAAATCTGGTTTTGCTCGCTATTCTCTATCATCGGAACAAATCGAAACCGTGAAAATCGGCTTCAAAGTTGAGGCATTGAAATTCCGATCAAAAAGCTGTTTTTCTCTGATTTCCTCCTTTATTTTGACATTTTATCGTTTCAAAAACCACAGAAACAATGAAATGGTATCGAATATCGTCATATTTCGGCGTTAATGTTTTTTATATAATTGACAAACAGCTGCCTAATTCCAGTTAAAGGTATTCCTGGTCCACTTTTCAATGTGTTTGTCGTAAATTCATAAAACTACTCACATTTCCTTTGAGGTCTAGAATGAAGAGTCCTGAAATCGACATGTCGATTTTTGGTAAATTGCCTGAAAATTGAAGATCGTCAGCGAAGTGAAGATAACGGGAAAATTGAGAAAAGTTTCGAAATCGGTTTGGAACAAGAAAAGTACGACTACAAAATCGAGTTCCGGATAATTTTGGAACAAAGAAAATTACTTTTCCAAAGTGCTGATTTTTCCCAAAATTAAGACAAAAAGGTAGAAGAGTATTCCCGGAGTCTCGACAAAAAATCCAGATTTTTGAAAAAAATGATTTAGATAATTCTTCTTCAAATCTGTCACGTAAAAGTACCACGTGGCGGCAGGACGAAATTGAGAAACACTTCACGGGAATTTGTTAATTTTCAGAATTTTGTCTTCAGCAAAAGCATCTGCCAGCCATCTGTCACCTAGAATCCCGAGCAGCCACCCCACGTGGAAGATCCCACAAATAATCAAATTCCGGCTAGAATCAGAAAATAACAAAAGGCATGCACCGGGAGAAGGGAAGGTGGGGGTGTTTAACCATACGTGGAAGCAAGCGAGAGAGTGTTGGAGAGTGAGAGACAGTCGACCGTGAGACAAATGTGTGTTGAGGGGGGGAGAGGCGGCGGAGTACTGATAGCGGGAGGATAGAAATGGGAAACGGGGATGATGGGGGAAACGGAGGAAAGGTAGGAAAGGAGGAAAAGAGAAAGAGAGAGGAGAACAAATATTGTATTGTATGCCAGGGCCTCCGCGCGCCCAATTTCCACGCACGCCTCTCACTCGCGCACACTATTTCCCGTCCGTCTTCTCTTCCCTCCCGCATAACTTTTGTGTCTCTTGATCAACACCCTTTTTCGATTATCGATTCACTTCTCGAACTGTGTTGGGGGGTGTGAGGTGTGAAGTTTCGGTGGCAAACGCGCTCTAATGAAGTTGATGGTGCGAAGGAGGGAGTGGGTTTTTTGAAAATTTGGGCTTTTGTAGAGATTTGCTGATAATCATCAATTTTTTAAATTATAAACAATTTTTGAAAAAAATTGATTTTCTGATTTTTGGAAAATATTTTTTTAAAATTCAAATTCATAACGAGGCGCGTGAATCCTATACGATTTTTCGCAAAAATCCGAAAATTTTCCAATTTTCCGTCAGCCCCTATAATTATCCCGTCCACTGGGCCGGAAATGAAGTGAAATGAGAATTTCCCATTCTCTTTCGTTGCCAGGGAAGCCGAATAGGAGTGTCTAGGAAGCAAGTCATGAAAAATTGAGGGAAATTCGAAAACTTTTAATTTTGAAAACTTACAAATTCGTTGGACCTCGCCAATCGATTCCTCTTCATTTTTTTCTCAATTCTTGTTAAAAACGATCGCAATTCCGTCTTTCTTTTCAGAATGGTGTTAAACGACTCATTCTCGTCGCTTTTCGCCTCACCGGCGTCTCTCAAAAAGGCCATGGACACATTTAACGAGTCTTTTGGGGATAAAGTCAGAATTTTAATTTATTTTCATAAAATTCTATGTTTCCTTTCAGAACACCCTCTCGCCGGCGACAATCTTTCGCGGATTGCAGAAGGAACACGATCAGATTTCATCGATTCTCCGCTTCCACCCGCCGACACCGTCTCAATACCAAAATTCGCTAATTGAGTGGGATGATTTAAGAATTTAATAAAAAACTAAATAATTGATTTTTCCAGACTAATCTCTCTATTCGAACGTGCCGAAGATCAATCAACGTTGGGATTTCAAAAATTGGTTCTATCGATATTTCTCAAGCTCACCGCCAACATTCTCACCGGATTAGCCAAAGTATTCTTTGGAAATTGACATCTCTTATCACATTCTTGAATTTCCAGCCAAAACACCAGCCAACTCTCTACAAACTCTCCCAACTGATCGCCTCGTCGATTGTTCCTGACTTGGGCGCTGAAAATGAGATTGAGGAGCGAAAAATGCGAATGTGGGCGGATCGAGTTGTTATTGGTACGGTGATCGATACGAGTTAAAATTTTTATAATGTTTTTCAGAAACGTCTATCCATCTTCTCGAATGCCCGAATTTTCAGCTGGATTTGGATTTTGTCAGTTTCTGATTTAATCACAAAAAATATTTAAAATTTTGCAGAACATTGACAATATTGTGGACGACTTGGGTCTCGCCTCCGGACGTTTCCAGTTTGTGAAGTCGTCGGTTTTCGAGTAATTTCAAAGAATTCAATTGTTTTTTCCTGATTTGCCCAAATTTTCAGAGCCGCCCGAGACATTGTTTCGCAGATGAGCATCGATACGAAATTCCCGTTGGAGCCCAGATTCACACTGGAAAACATTGGAGATGAGGGATATTTGAAACTCATTTTGTGGATTTTCCTCCGCCAAAAACCTGTTTTCAACGGGGATCTCCTTCCGCAACTGTTCCCCAACTTGCCACAAACTCCGAGAGCTCAGGAAATACTCAACAGTCCGCTTTCGTTGTTGGATGTGAAGGTGGGAAGAATTAGAACATAAAGATCTCATTGAATCCAACCATTTGCAGCTTTACCTCGTCTCACTGGCGGTCATCTCGTCGACAACTACCGAAATCGGAATGACAGCCAAGAATGCGCCGTGTGTTGCATCACAGCTGTCATTGACAAAGCGACAAGAGGACTGCTGGAAAGCAGTGGTCACTTTGTGCTCCGAGTGAGTTTCATACTCCAATCACCCGTTTCGCAACGTCCCCAGAAGTTCCAGAAAACCAGCGACAGCCCTTTCACGACTCCGGGTCTCACAGCTCATCGACTCGGTCCGTCTCACGTCGGATGGCTCTGAAGACGTCCGTGTGCTCTTCGAGGCGTGGAAGTGTTGTCTTCAACCGTCCGCCGCGCACGATGAGCACGTTTTTGCAGCCATCAAAGCGCTGACAGAAGTCTATCGAAC
The DNA here is from genome assembly GCA_963932285.1 of Caenorhabditis macrosperma. Lineage (NCBI taxonomy): Eukaryota > Metazoa > Nematoda > Chromadorea > Rhabditida > Rhabditidae > Caenorhabditis > Caenorhabditis macrosperma. The sequence continues at coordinate 14,766,896 of OZ010622.1, forward strand.
CAAGATGAACTCGGTGTTGGCATATGGGTAGAGGATTTTCTGAAACGGGACGAATTAAAGAAGAGTTCTTTTTCTAGCCCATTCTACTCAACGGATCCCTCCTACACAAAACAATCGTCTGGAACTCGTCGAGATATGAAAACACTGTTCCCTCTGCAATTTGACTACGAATTCGTTGGCACCACCGAAGCGGATCACATCGGAGTTGTTATCAACAGTCTGTAAGTCTGGAATGTTGCGAATTTTCAGCGGTTTAAGCTGAATTAGTTGCTAAATCAAGTCCTCACCCTGAAAATGATTGTTTTGCAGAGAAGGTTACTTGAACGTGGTTCCGGACGCTCCGGAGAAATTCGACGACGCCGATGAGCAGCTGGAGGTGGTCAGTGACGACACGTTCCACAGCTTCGCGACCGCCTCGGACGGTAGACACTCCTCTTCCGCCGACCACTCGCAGTTCTTCTCGCCAATGAGACCCTCCATGTGTCCGTCGGCCATCTCCCAACTGATTCGCGAGGAATCGGCTGCCAACTCGTCGCATATCTCTACGAAATCAGTGATCTTGACGCCGACTCGGAAGGGTGCTCTGAACACGTCTTCCGTTGGATCTACATCTTCTGCGGGCTCTGGAAAGTCGCAGCAAGCAGGAATATTGACCTTCGAGCGTACGTTTCATTTCGAGAGTTTTTTCAATCTAAATTCCGGAATAATCGACATTTCTATACTCTCAATCGTGTCCACACCCCTCGGTCCACAGTTTCAGGTCTCCAAACGGTCACAGTGAGCACACCGAAAAAAGAGCTGGACGCGCCGCCGAAACTCAAGTACTTTGAAGACGTCGGAGATTCTGATGAGGATGAATACGTTGAAGACGATGCGTACTTGGACGAGGAGGAAGAGGACGACGATCTGGAAGCCGCCCTTCTCGAATCGACTCAGAAGCACGAGGAGAGCCTTCTCGCGCAGAAATCACCACAGAAAATGGCGTTTTCGGTGCAGAGAACGCCGATGAAGGTAGGAAATGTTAAAATTTTAATTTTACAGTTTGTTAGTTGGATCCTCTGCATATTTCCAACTGACCAGAAATTTAATGTTCCACAAGATTCAGGACGCTCAAACCGAAACCGACGATGTGCTTTCGTCGGAGGAGAGCAGCATTGTGAGCGTTAAATACACTCCGAAGAGAAGCGAGGAATCGAACATCTTCGCGAGACAATCGGTGAAGGAGGAGGATGAGGGACATGTGGATATTTCGGAGGACGAGGAGGAGGAATTCAATGAAGAAGATTTCGAGGATGAGGAGGAAGAAGAGGAGTTTCTCTCTGAGGAGGTTGAAGAAGAGATCTTCATGGGAACCCTCGAAGTGTCCGCTCTCATGTACAGGGATCACCATATGGCTAAACATGGAATTCAGGATCAGAAGGTTTGCAAAATAGCATTCAATTAAATTTTGATTATTGCATTTCTATAATGTCTAATCTCCAGATCGATTACGACAATTTGACCGAAGAGGAGTTTGTTCGTCAAGCTGAAGAGAGACTGGCCAAGTAAGTCTATCATCTTTTTCCGGGTTTTCAACAGTTCTTCATTCCAGAATGAAAGTGAGCATTGGAGATGTTGTAAAACGAGTCGAGAAACTGAACAAACCGACAAGTAAGCATTCATCAAGATAAAAACTCATGAAACAGTTCCAGTCAACAAATCCGCCCAGTCGATCATGTCCAGCGAGCCGTTCATCCCGTTCATCAGTCAATTCGAGTTCTATATGCCGCCACCGATGCTTAATCCGCTGGTCCAGCCGATGCTTCGACCGGGGTACGGTGCCGACGAGAATCACGATCCTGCCAAGTGTTTGGGATGCCAGGTTGGTTTTCCAAGGAGAATTTGATGTTCTTGATGTTAAAATTGAAAAAAAAATTCCATGATGGCTGAGAACTTACTCAATATCGATTTAAAACTGAAATATATTGAAATTTTTTTCAAAATTCAATTCTTTCCAGTCTGACGACGTTCAAGAGGGAGCACTCCGCTATCTGGAACAATTGGCTCTCGATTGGGACGCCGAAGGAAATGATTATCTATACGAGTGATATGCTCTCCCGGTTTTCATAGATTTTCTTATCAATTCGCCTGAAATACTCACGTTTTTCTCTATTTTATTGTTATTTAGACTTATTTATTGTTCGAATTATCCCCCTTTTCTTCACATTCGTCTCCATATTCCCTATATTTATTGAATTTTCTCCCGATGATGATTTTTTCTGTTTTTCATCCGAGTTTCTCAATTTCTCTGTGACATGCATTCTCCCCGCTTCTTTTTCTCTTCCCAATATCATAGAACCAGTACTAAAATTTACGGACGAAAATCAAAACGATCGTATGAATATTTAACTGAAATTATAGATTGAATTCCGCGTTTCTAGAATATCTATAATGTAGCGGATAAAAAAAACAACAGCAAAATAGCTTGAGCTCAAAAGTATATCAATTCATTCAATTCCAGCATTCGAAAATCAACGTCTTGCGGCAATCTCTGCTCCAAGTACAGTCGTCCGATACTTGGGAACAATTCGGTGGGAACGATTTTCTCGGTTCACGGTGCAATCATTCTCCAGTACTAATCCAATGTTCATCTGTGGATTCCGCGCAATGATGACGTGTACACATCGCTGTCTGCGTCTCTTTCCCTCTCGCAACCCTCGAGCAGATGGACCGTTCGTCTAGGTCCATTCATCGCCTTCACTCGCCCCAATGCAGCCCTACCGCCGCCAACTGTCCTATTCCGTCATCCAATCGATAGTTCCACGAATCGAATATGCGAAAAGGTACGGATTTTTTAGAATGAATTTCTAGTGAAATACAAATCAGTATTATCCGAGATCAGCAAGATTGAAAAACAGTGTGAGAGACGCAGAGAGAATCGAGAATCGGCTATTTCCAGGGAAGGCTGGCGTGCCTTCGAAAGCCTTCTCGAATACCGGATATCCATGATAAACATGAAAAAGTGTTGTGAATTTGCAGAATGGAGCTGTCGAAGTGGTCGAAAGTGATTCGTGGAGTGCACAAAAGGACTCCGATCGCATTCAACTACATCAAGTTCCACCAGCCACTCCGAGATCTCAATCCGACAGGATCGGGGACCCTACACGTGGATGGAGTGGAGTACGTGTTCACGTACGACGAGCTCGCGAACAAAGTGAGCATCGAGTGCTCCTTGAGCCCCGGGCGCAAAATGGTCGGACCGCTGAACATCGCCAGACTCTACTTTGACTACTTCATCGCATTTCCCATTGAGCATCTCGAGTTGCAGGTATGGTTTCCGGATCGTCTCCGGTTGTTCCGGTCATTCCGGAAAGTGCTGTTATTACAGGAGTGCGGAAACGTGTTGCCACCGGGAACAAGGCTCTTGTGCAACTCACTCACTTGGGATCTTGGTGAAAACGGAAGCAGGTCTTGGCTGGAATTCTTGTTCCTCGACGAGCAGATGAGGCGTACTGAGGACCCGACACACTACTTTGACAGACTGGAAATCCGGCACAATGCTCTGAGGGGACGGTGGCGTCATTCGTTTGTGGTAGGGGCTCACTAGTGTTTCTTCAATTTAAGAGTTTTTTTACAGAACAACTGCAGCAACACTATAGTTTGGTATAGGTATAAGAGTCCAATCAATTCCATTTACAAGCGCATTGTGTGGTCGCGTCTTATAAAAGCAAATGCGGGTCGCAGTAAGGAGGTGGTTCGTATGGCCGTTCGCCACAAAGCGAAGGGACCTGATTTCTTGCCACAAGCAGAGGTAGGTGGTGTAGAGAAATTCCGCAAGTTGAAAATTTTTTACAGAAATTCTTAAACGACGATCACTTGAAAGGTTCACTATACCAGAAGACGTTCTCCTTCTCGCCAGATAGAAAACAGGCCATCTGGCAAGAGATACGGCAGAAGTACGTGGAGTCGAGGGAAGCAGTGTTGTTTGGAAGGTAAGTGGGAGGATCTCGGAGCCGCGGAGCATTTATATTCGATCTACAGAGAGTGCCTGATAGTGGATACGAAGGAGAGCACAGTGTCGGCAGTGTTCCACGAATACGACCAACTGCGCGACGAGGAGACATTCATGTGGCACAAGTGCACGATGCTCACCGATACACAGGCTCGCAAGTGCTCGGTGCTCATCCGCAACGCCCGTCTCAACCCTGATCTACCCTTCCATCGATTCGACGTCGCCACGAGCATCTCCAAAGAGTGTGGTGTGTCTCACGCGGAGAACGCCTACACAGTTGGCTCCGATCTCAAACTACAGTTCGTGACGAGGGAAGACGCACGGAAAGTAATAGGCAATTTTTCGAAAGTCCGTCGGAGGATTGTCGGATGCTCCGAAGCAACTGCGCGGGCCGAAGTCTCACATAGATTTCCTACGACGGCCGCTGGAAAGACATCTCAACAGGAGCGACTTCTACTTGGAATCCCAGGAGTCGGAGTGCCAGTCTACGCGCAGTCTCTGCCAGGAGTCCCAGGGCTGCTCCAAATACCGCAAGCTCTTCTTCCCATCTACGGATTGCCCTTCTACACTGCCGGATTCCCACCGGCGGCATCTACGGCTCCACGAGCCGTCACCACCTCCAGCATTGACGAATGGAACAACTTCCTTCGAAACAAGGACAGAAACGACAAACGAAGAGATCACGCGAGAGATCGGGACAGAGAGAAGAATCACAGAGGTTCGAGAAGTCCGCGAAGACGGTAAGCATCGCATTCTGAAACTGTCATGTTCATCGTTTAATTTCTGATCGGGGAGTTCTTGGTTTTCGGCGCGAATTCCCTAGCCCTGCATAGCTCGCTGTATTTCAGGGTGCCACGCGGTCTTCATTTCCGAGAAACAATTGGGGGGGGGGGGGGGGGCATTTTGTGTGACAAACTCCACCCATTTTTGGGACAAAAAAATGCCTTCATTTCTGCGAAACCACGCCTTCGAACGCGCATGAAAACATTACAGAGACTCTTCTTCGTCATCTGGAAAAATAATCTCTCCCGGAAGTGCGCTCACGGCGCAACAAATGGTTGTCATGATTCCACAGGCCACGGTCATTCAACAGGTACATATTCAGATATTGACTGAATTTCGAAATTAGTTTGAGATATTAAAAATCTAGATGAAAGTAGCAAAATCTTCTTTGAACCCGCTCCCTAGTTTCAGCCGCTCGCCAATATGCAACCGTCGATTCCCGGACTTGCCCTTCCGCCCACCTCCACTGCTCCTCAGCTTCCACCTGGAATCCCTGGAGTCGGAGTTCCAGTCTACGCGCTGTCTCTGCCAGGAGTCCCAGGGCTGCTCCAACAACCGCTTCTTCCCAGTTACGGATTGCCCCTCTACACTGCCGGATTCCCATCGGCGGCATCTACGGCTCCACGACACTGCTTCTTCAGCACATATTAGTTAGAATAGTGAACCCACCACCTATCGCCACTAAGCATATCACTCAGCCACACCAGAATTCGCTGTAAAATGGTGAGCATGACACTCATGCCCCCATTGTCTAACATTGTCAAAATCATTGAAAGTATTCGGTAACTGTCTTTCCCGATTTTGAACTTTTTCAATAGATGAAAGTCAACGACTGATAGCCGGGTGGTTAACCTCAACACTGACCACAACGCAACTTTTAGTCTTGAATGGATCGAATTCCATCCGTGCCCAGAAAACATCGAGAAGAAACTCGTAGGGCTGGAATAGAAGTAATAAATAGATGCTCATAATTTTCTCAAAATCATCGCTGATTCGGAGGTTAGAAAAAAGCAAAAGGTCGTCCGATACTTGGGAACAATTCGGTGGGAACGATTTTCTCGGTTCACGGTGCAATCATTCTCCAGTACTAATCCAATGTTCATCTGTGGTTTACGCGCAATGATGACGTGTACACCTCGATGTCTGCGTCTCTCTCCTCTCTCGCCAACATCAAGGAGATGGACCGTTCGTCTGGGCCAACACAGAGGTCCATTCATCGCCTACACTCGCCTCAATGCAGCCCTACCGCCGCCAACTGTCCTATCCCGTTATCCAATCGATAGTTCCACGAATCGAATATGCGAAAAGGTACGGATTGTTTGGAATGAATTTCTAGTGAAAAACAAACTACGGGAAACAAATTTATATAGTTATGGGTTCACAGTTTTCAGTATTGATTGACCGATTAATCAGCTGATTTCTTTGTGACACTGAGCATTTTTCTCGAGAAACGAGTGAATTTTCAATAAAAAATGTGTAATCGCAAAGTGAAACGAAAAGTATTATCGTTTTCTCGCAAAGTGGCAGTGAGGACGAAGAAAAGCGCGAGTGGGCGAAACGCCGGTCTCGAAACGAACGACACAGCGCAAGGTTTTGTTACCGTAACCCTTGCTCTGAAAATAGGGTTTCTGATATTTTTTTCGTGCGGATTTTTGAACGAAAAATCAATAGAAGCAATAAAAAAATTTTAGCACAAAAAATTTCTGGAAAATCGGACGAAATCGATTTTTCCTGGCCAGTTGAAATTTTGAAATGTTTTTACAGTAACCCGCGGGGCCTAGAAACCTCCGCTGGCCTAGAAATCTCCTAGCTCTTCCACGCTGCCATTGTTGGAGAAAAATATAATAATGTTGAAAAACGGCGCAAATGTGAGATGCTGTTATTATAGAGTTTCCACGGTACTGTCTTCTCGTTTGAAGCAGTCTCGATTTACTGTATTATTCGAGATCGGAAAGATTGCAAAACAGTGTGAGAGACGCAGAGAGAATCGAGAATCGGCTGTTCCCAGGGCAGGCTGGCGTGCGTTCGAAAGCTGTCTCGAATACCGGATGTCCATGGTAAACACGGAAAAAGTGTTGTGAATTTGCAGAATGGAGCTGTCGAAGTGGTCGAAAGTGATTCGTGGAGTGCACAAAAGGACTCCGATCGCATTCAACTACATCAAGTTCCACCAGCCACTCCGAGATCTCAATCCGACAGGATCGGGGACCCTACACGTGGATGGAGTGGAGTACGTGTTCACGTACGACGAGCTCGCGAACAAAGTGAGCATAGAGTGTTCCTTGAGCCCCGGCCGCAAAATGGTCGGACCGCTGAACATCGCCAGACTCTACTTTGACTACTTCATCGCATTTCCCATTGAGCACCTCGAGTTGCAGGTATGGTTTCCGGATCGTCTCCGGTTGTTCCGGTCATTCCGGAAAGTGTTATTACAGGAGTGCGGAAACGTGTTGCCACCGGGAACAAGGCTCTTGTGCAACTCACTCACTTGGGATCTTGGCGAAAACGGAAGCAGGTCTTGGCTGGAATTCTTGTTCCTCGACGAGCAGAGGAGGCGTACAGAGGACCCGACACACTACTTTGACAGATTGGAAATCCGGCACAATGCTCTGAGGGGACGGTGGCGTCATTCGTTTGTGGTAGGTGCTCACTATTTTTTCTTCAATTGAACAGTTTTTTTACAGACCGACTGCAGCGACACTATAGTTATGTATAGGTATAGGAGTCCTATCGATTCCATTTACAAGCGCATTGTGTGGTCGTTTCTTATAAAAGCGAATGCGGGTCGCAGTAAGGAGCTGATTCGTACTGCCATTCGCCACGATGAGGATGGTCCTGATTTCTTGCCGCAAGCAGAGGTAGGTGATGTAAAGAGATTCCGAGAGTGCAACATTTTTTACAGAAATTCTTAAGCGACGATACCTTGAAAGGTTCACTATACCAGAAGACGTTCCCCTTCTCTCCAGATAGAAAACAGGCCATCTGGCAAGAGATACGGCAAAAGTACGTGGAGTCGAGGGAAGCAGTGTTGTTTGGAAGGTAAGTGGGAGGATCTCGGAGCCGAGGAGCATTTATATTCAATCTACAGAGAGTGCCTGATAGTGGATACGAAGGAGAGCACAGTGTCGGCAGTGTTCCACGAATACGACCAACTGCGCAACGAGGAGACATTCATGTGGCACAAGTGCACGATGCTCACCGATACACAGGCTCGCGAGTGCTCGGTGCTCATCCGCAACGCCCGTCTCAACCCTGATCTACCCTTCCATCGATTCGACGTCGCCACAAGCATCTCCAAAGAGTGTGGTGTGTCTTACGCGGAGAACGCCTACACAGTTGGCTCCGATCTCAAACTACAGTTCGTGACGAGGGAAGACGCACGGAAAGTAGTTCTCAACTTTCCAAAAGTCCGGCGGAGGATTGTCGGATGCTGCGAAGCGACTGCGCGGGCCGAAGTATCAGATGAATGTTTTCTTTGTAGTAATAATGAAGAAATGCCGGAGGAGAGATTTTAGGTCTAAAATTTTGGGCATGTATTTTTTTTTAATTCGCAAATAAATTTCAAATGATTCACATTAAAAATTGCAACTTTTTAGTTTCAAAACGCGAATATGGCCTGGATTTTCCTCTAACACCTCGCTCCTGGTTCGCCGTGTCGAACTTTTCGCTGTCAAGACGTCATTCAAAATGACTAGTGCTCATAATTTTCTCAAAATCATCGCTGATTCGGAGGTCAGAAAAAAGCAAAAGGTGAAATTTCTTAAAAACGCGAAATTGGTTAGGAAAAATGGCATCCACGATTCTCGAATGTTTTTGAAACTGGTAATGAGAGAAAAAACGGTGCAGGAGTACTTAATATGGTATATCAAATACTTACCCATCGTGTGAATATTCAACTGAAATTATAGATTGAATTCTGCATTTCTCACAATTCCGAAATTTAATGAAGAAAACAACAACAACAACAAAAGAAATAACGACGAGACGTGGGAGCAACAAGGTGGTGGTGATGATTATGAATTTGGAAAAGTAAAAAGGGTAAAAATGATTGGAAAAATAACAAGAAAGAGCAACATTTGGGTGGGATAGAATTTGATAGGGGAAGAAAAATACCAATGATTAACGACGTCCTCCACCGGACGAGAAGCGTTTCTTCTTTTTCGCATGCTTATCGCTTTTGGCTTCCGGAATATCAGCTTGAATTGCAGATCTAGAAAATTAAGGATTAGTTTTGAAAATAACCAAATTTCCAGAAAAAGCACGAACCGCTTGCTCTTGACACTGACGAGTTTGTTGGCGTACTTCATGTTCACCGACTCGTAGGCCTCGGCGAGCTCCTTCTGGTCCTGAGTGATCTCGTACTTTTGCAATTCGTTGCCAAGCTCGGCGAGCAGCGCTTTGCGGTCTCTGTCTTGGCGCGCGCGGATTTCTTTCGCAGCCGCGTCGAGTTCATCCTCGAGATTCGCCAGCGGCACTGCGTTCGGGAGGAGCGACGGTTTGGCGGCTACCACTGCTTCGGCTTCCTTGTCGAGGGTGGACCTGCAAAGTGGTGGTTTTTGTTTTGAATTACCACTGGAAAATTCTACGCTAATTCCATTATTTTCCTACGTTGACAAAAAAGACAGATCAGAGCATTTCCCAGAACACAGTCTCACCTGACAGCACTCTCGCAGACCTCGTCGAACCAGTCGCCGACTCTTCGGACGGTTTTCGTCAGCAGTGCATAAATCTGATTCATGGGTAGATCGAGCTCTTTGGAGATGTCCTCAAAGTGCTTGTGTTGGAGGCCGCGGCCGAGAAGAATTGCTGATTGGGTGACGGCGAGTTTGAGCTGAAAAATATATCAGTTAATACGATTCCAACAGTCGAAACACAAACGTCTTGCGGCAACCTCTGCTCAAAGTACAGCCTTCCGATGATTGGGAACAAATCAGTGATAACATGCGAATCGACCATGTTCCGTCCGTACTGGCTCATTCTTCGAAGATCCGTATTCGACAGGTGGATCGAGAGCTCGGCGCGTTCGATGATCGCCCGTTTGAGTTGTTTGTCGACCGTCTTGTTTTTGAGTTGCAGGAGGGAGAGTGCCAGTTGAGCCGGGAACGATGAGAAGTCGAATGAGAGTAGGTTGATGAGACGGCGACGGAATTCACCCCAGTAGACTGGAAGCCACGTGGCCGACGGCTCGTCTGAAAGGGAAAGTTAATTTTGTGAAACGTCCTGGGGAATACCATCACTGTCAGCCGATCCGTGCTCGAGACCCTTCAACATGACGCAAGTGTGCTCTCCGGTGATGTCGTTCGAGTTCTGACGCACGTAGACGGGCACGAATTCGCTGCGCTTCCAGAATTTCAGAAGTGGGACGGTGAGACCGAATGAGACGCCTACAAATGGAAATATTGGAAGTGTTTTGAAAATTGATGGAAAATTACCCAAATAGTCCAATTTCTCGGGTTTCCGCTCATCGAGACGTTGGAGAAGTGGTGGGAGGTCGGCTCTCGGCTCGATTCGCTCTTCGAGAAGTTCAACGGTGTGGCCGTCCTGGAAAAGTGAGAAATTGATTTTTTAAAGTTCCGGTAGCAAATATATCCGATCATCCAAAGCATTTCCAAATTCCTGCTCACCTTAACTTGCTTGATGACTGCCTTCTTAGCGGGTGTCTTCTCCTCCTCATCCAACGAGGTGGCGAGTCCCAAGTAGTACTGCTCGATGAGCTGCACCGCCCGACTACCGTATCCCATCGACTGGTAATCCGGATGAACGGCAACACGGACGATGCGACCACCGCAGAGAGTTCCAAAGTTCTTGTCCATGAACTGCTGGGAGACGGTCCACGGGAGAAGGTCTCCGGCGGCACGCTTGCCCCTCTCGAGCCCTTCTTCCATTTTGTCAGAGTCGAGACGTCCTTCAAGGCACACTTGGACGACGGCGAGTACTTCCGGTAGAGTTTTCTGCGTTTTTTGCACTGGAGCCATCAGAACGAACAAATTGTGAGCCGGGGCATCGGAGAGCATCTGAAAAAATAGTTTAGATCACAATGATAATTATTTTGAAGTCAATACTAACCTGCAAATCATTGGGACTGTTCTTGTAGTGAGCCGAGACGAAGATTGCCATAATTTGCTGGAGGAACGCCTCGGAGGCGTCGTGGAACGAGAAGAGGGTGTCTCGGTTGACGACGTAGAGCTCACAAGCAGCCGGTGGAGGTGTTCCACAGTCGAGTTTGATTTGAGCGCTCGTGGCGTCGAGGCAGAGCAGACGATTCAGCCATTTTTCGATCTGGAAGTGAGGATTTGAAAAAGCTAAAGTTTATCTTGGTCAAATCTTTTGGGAAGGGAAAAACGAGAGCTAGAGCGCAAAATTTATATGATTTTTGCGGATTTTCCAGTGAAATATTATTTTTTTGATCTACCCCTTGAATGACCTGGCGCGCTTTATTTTGCAAAGTGCGCAGAACATTTGATAATGATACCTTTTCTAATATTTATATAATTTAAAATTACTTTTGAAAACTAACCTTATCGCCTGGCTTATAACGAATGCTCTCCTCCATATGCATCTCATGCAGTGTTCTTCCCTTACTCGTCGCCGTTTTGCCCTCTTTCACTTCTCCGCCAGCCGACTGTTGTCGGAGTTGTTGAAGGAGTTTGAGTGATAACGAACGACCGGTTCCTTCGTATCCGTTGATGGTGGAGGCGAGGAATGAGATGTAGGGACCTGGAAATGATAGGTTTTTCTGAGAAAAGTTCGAAAACTCACCAGAAATGAGCTCTTTGACTAGTGGAAGGGGAATGGCGGCCGCTTCATCAATGACGATCAGTTCACACTGTCCGAGTTTCTGCACGTCCGTTGGTGCAATGTACTGAAAAACGAATCATATTTTAACTTTGAATAAGAGCTTTTCTAACCTGGATGGTTTGTTTGTGCTCTCTGAACACATTGATTCTAACGAGACAGTTCTTAAAGTCGGGGTTTGTCGACTGAATCAATTCGTAGTCAGTGTGCTCTTGATAGTCCAATGCGTCGAATCCTTTGACAACGAATTCAAACAACGTCTTCAAATTTTCAGGAGACGGTGACGTCACGAAGATGTTGGTGAAACCGAAGGCGATGGCTCCGGCGAGCGAGAGACCGACGGCCGCTGATTTTCCTCTTCCACGACCGGCTGTCACAGAACAGGTTACTGTCGACTGTTTCTCGGTGATGACGTCGAGGAAACGAAGGAGAGCCTTCGCTTGACAAGCGGTCCGGGCTTTCGAGAGCAACGGTCCGATGGGTTTCGTCTCTTTCATGGCTTCTTTGAGTCCGGCGAGTTCGGCGTCTGATTCACTTTGGGCTTTCTGGAAATGTTCATTTACAGAAAAATTCGAGTCAAAAATCAAAACGCTTACCTTCTGAGAAGCAGGAATCGCTTCGACTGTCTCAATGTGACTGGAAATGGGCAAAACTCTCAACTGATCGTCGAGCACCAGAATCGAAGAGCACGAGGCCAGCGAGAGAATGAATCGCTCGTTGAAACGGGCGGTGATGTCGTTGTGAGCCTCGGTGCGATATCTGTTGTGCACGTCCATCGAAATGGTGTACAATTGACGGAGCGAGCGGACGGATTGCATCAAAAGGATCACCATTCCACCGCCTTCGATCGTCTCGATTGTTCGGGCGAGAAGATTTGGCGTCATTGCTTCGAAATCCTGGAGTTTTTGGAATTATTTTATTTTCAAAAATCGAAATCCGAACAAACCTGCAACACGAGAACTCCAAACGTGTTTCCGAGAATCTTCTCTGTCTCATTATAATAGCAATATCGGATTTGAGTAGATGAGATGAAGACGTCAAACGGATCGGCGTCCGGAAGACTTCCGGAAATCGTCGTCGTCTTCTTCATCTTCTTCATCCTCTTCTGCCGGTGCGTCGAGAACGAGAGCTCTTTCTTATAGCACCAGAGAACAGACGGTCTCGCCGAAACGGTGGATTTTGAGAGAATGTGGTACAAAATGGGCACTTGGTCACGCGCTTTGTCGCCGACAAGGGCGAACATCGAACGGTGTCCACTGGCGACGCCATTCTCGATTTGCGTACGGATACGACCGTCCAGTTTGGTTCGCATCACGAATCTGCAATGAAAAATGTATTAATTGATGTAAAATGGGAAAACTGAAGAGATGCGAAAAAAAATTATTATTTGGTATTTAACATTTGCTAATTTGATTTTTCTAGGAATTTTCGAGTGTTTATGGAAAAATTGAGCATTTCTAGGCAAAACTTGAGAGTTTGTCCGGGACGACGACAACCAACTAACAACAAACTGGACGACTCTGGCCAGAGATCGCCCAACATGGAAAGCTGTGATCCGCGCCACCACGGCGAACTACGGATCGTCTAAGTAACTAAGTAAGTAAGTAAGTACATAAAAATATCAAAAAGAGCTATTGATTTTCTGATAAAATAAAAAATTAGATTTTTTTAATCGAAAACTTATTGAAAAAATTTTAACCTCCGGAAAATGAGGATAAAAAATAGATTTTGCAAAATTAATTCAAAATCAAAAAGCGCGTCAGCACGAGAAACGCGTCAGCATTTTCTTTTGACGCGATTCTCGTCCCTCCGCCGACTTACGGTATTCTCCGCCAGACACCGGCGAAAACGGGTATTTTCCGCGAGAAAACTATGAGGAAGGTGAAAAAGATTAAAAGTATAAAAGAAAAAGTTAAGAAGACCCGCGAAAAGCCGCGAAAATCCCTTGAAAACTGCCAAAAGCAATCGAAAATCAACATTTCCTCATTTTCCCCTCGTTGGTTCCAGTCTAGCCTAAACTGTACTCTGATGCCGGCTGTAAACATTTCCTTATCAATGAGCCCAACTGATACGGAGCAACGTGAAGGTATAAAATCGGTCCAAATAGAGAACACGTGTGTCACAGAGGACCAGACACCGTATTTTGTGTGTTTCTCGCCAGTTTGGACCGTTTAAAAGCCGGTTTTTGAGCTGAAATTGCAGATTTCCCTCTGAAAATGTGGCTTTTACTGCATTCCGTGTTGAATTTGACACTTTTCGATGCGATTTTAGCCTCTGTCGTGGCGTTTTTCACGTTTTTGATCATTCGCCACTTCTTGGAAAGTTTCCGGATTCCCGATCTCCACCGGAAAGCCGTTTTTATCACCGGGTGTGATTCTGGTCAGTTTTCAATAGGCTTTTAGATTTTTTCTTCTAATTATCCGTGTTTTCAAGGATTTGGTCGCGGATTGGCTCTGAAGTGTGTGGAGAATGGAATGCCTGTTTTTGCGAGCTGTATGACTCAGCAGGTAATCCGTTTCTTATCAAAAAACTGTTTTTCAAAAAAAAGTTTTCGAATCGTTGAGTTCAGTGTGACATGCACTTGAGCATTGGCCACCGCGACGTTATCACTGCGCGTTGTCGTTGGACACTAACGCCGACTGTAGCGCAGTAGGTAACGCGCGCGCCCACTAGATTTCGTGACCCACAAGTTCGATTCCTCCTCGGTGCAAATCTACTTTTGCAAGTTTCGAGGAGCAGGAAGCGGAAGTTTCTTGACGTTTCAAGTGCTCTCCACTTCACCTTCTGCTGAAAAACCGCCTTGCACACTTCCCTAATGAGCCAACCAACTTGTAGTGTAGAGTTTAGTGGGTGCTCTTGAGAGAGAGAGAGAGAAATGCAAATCCCCCCGGTTTCACATAAAACTGCGCATTTGAAGGGAATCGAGAGTCTTAGTTCGGATGCGGCTCGCCGAGTCAAAGGAGGCGAACGACTTCTTGACGCGTTTTTGATGGACGTGACAAGTGAGGAGTCCGTCCGACAAGCCGTCCAAAGGCTCGACGGCCGCTGCGACAAGTACGGAGGTTAGTGCGGTTTGGGGCGACTTTTGGGAATTGGAAAGTTTCACGGAATCATAAAGTGCGCATGCAATGCAATCGTGCTCCTCCGCTCCACAGTGGTCTGCGTCTCGCCTGTTTTCCCGCTATTTCGGCAACGCAGCTGGAAATAGTGAGAGAAATGGAGAGACATACGCAGCAAAATTTGAATTTAATGCATTAGAACCAAAAAGCGCGATTGCATTCGATATGCGCGTCGTGTTTCCGTGAGTTTCCGTTTTATGAAAAACATCGAATTGGTGCGGCGCTACGGTGGCAGCGAGCTTATCATTTGCCTCTGCCCCCTCTGCAGTAGTTGTTCGTTTGGCGCAAGTGGTAACACGCTCAGCCAACGTTTTTGGGGTCCCGGGTTCGATTCCCACCGGGTGCAAGTGCTTTTGCAGGACTTCACGCAGTGGTGAACAACGCGGGAATCACTGGAAAACACATTGCTGATGACTTTCTGAACATGGACGAATATCACAAAGTGGCCGAAATCAATCTCTGGGGACCGATACGAATCACGCACGCCGTTAAGAAACTGCTGAAAAGGGCCAGGTACCGGCATGAGACTTCACGCAATATCACGTACTTTCGTTGTAGAGGCCGCGTGGTTACTGTAGCGTCGATTTGCGCCCGCGTGGGTCTTCCGGGTCTCGGACCGTACACAGTGACAAAGTACGGTGTCTCCGGGTACTGTGACGTCATTCGCCAGGAACTTCGACCATTCGGCATATCGGTGCACGTACTGGAGCCCGGATTCTTCGATACTCCGTTGATAAATCGACAAAAGATCGATGTGGGTGGATTTGGCTAAAAACGGAGCATTTTTAGCTGAAATGTGCTATTTTTCTGGGAGAGCCATAATATCGGCTGAAAATGGCCCGTTAGAACTGAAATTTGGACAGAACATAGTTGGGGGTGTCTAGAAACCTGTTGTCACAGTTTCGGAACGATATGTGAAATTTTGAGGCCACGACGTCATCGGAAAGTTGAAGTTTTTGAAAATTTCGGAAAATCGTCAATTTTCATTTGAAAAAAACGTTTCAAAATTCAAAATTTAACCATAAAACTTACAGCACATGTTTCTAGACCGTCTAACTTTATCCAGGACAAAATTTTTTTTAAAAACAAACCTAAGCTTAGGCATTTTAAGCCAAAATTTTGAATTTTCAATGAAAAATACTATTTTTGGTTTAAAACGCTCCGTTTCAGCTCATTCTCTCTATAAAAGCGAAAGAAACGCGCCCAGAAACAAAATTTCACCTGAAAATGCTCAATTTTAGGCTGAAATTCAAGAAGCGTGGAAATCGGCGCCAGAAGACGTCAAAAAGGAGTACGGGGAGAAGTTTTTCAATGATTGTGAGTGGGGGATTGGGAAAAAATCGATAATCTCTCTCCTCATTTATCGATTGATTTCGCAGCGCGCCAATCGAGTCAACAGTTCCTGAACACCATCGCCTCTTCGCGGATTTCGCTCGTCGTCGATGCGTACTTTCACGCGATAACTGCCAAATTCCCGCGATCTCGCTATCAAGTCGGCTGGGATTCCATTCTTTTGTATGGTTTTTTTCATCCGGAAAGCTTCCGGAAAGTTTCCGGAATCCATTCTATCAGTTATTTGCAGGTTCATTCCCATGTCCTACTTGCCGACAGGCCTCCAGGATTATATTTTCGCCGCCGTCGGTCTATTCCTACCGAAACCTGCATGTCGTTAAAAAAAGAAAAAAAAGAGAGGGAGATTTGCATTTTTAAATTTTTTTCATTTTTTTTGGGTTTTTGAATGACTTTTCCAGTTCAGCCGTTTTTTTTTCTCACATTGTGATGATTTTTAAACATTTGATAAAAATTTTTTTTGTTTTTTCATCAAAATCCAAAACCCGATTTTTTTGAGTTTTGCGAAAATCTCGAAAAAAAAAATTTCCAAACCTTCTTACCTGTCATGGTTGGATGTAGAATTTTACGCTGATTACGAACATAATAGTGATTCGTCCAGACTCTGACGATTAATCGCGATTTTCAGCTGAAATGTCTGAAAGTTAGGAAAAGTTTAGATTTTGTTAAAATTCTAATTTTTCTATTTTTAAAATATTAAATCAGCTTGAAATTTTACGCTTATTTCTTATTTCAAATATATTTTTCGTTTTTCAAAACTCTGGCAGAGATTTTAAAAAATCTATTTATGGACCTATGCACGCAGTGCATTTTTTGCATTTTTTTCCTTTTTTTTCCTTTTTTCGGAATTTTTCGGAATTTTTTTCGCATCGTACCGAGACCTATTCGCCGTTTTTAAGAATGCGCCTTTAATTTCTTTGCGGATTCTCACTAATTTCGTGTTTTTCCTAGATTAATAGTTCGAAACGGTCCTTTCTAAAGCGCATCCACTGTTTCCTGAATTTTAGAGCTTGTCATTCCGGAAAAAAGGAGAAAATCTGAGTAAACTTTTAAAGGAGCGGATATTTAAGTGAAGGAAGGGTCTCGCAACGAGCGATTTTTGTAGCAATTTTCTGCCATTTTTTGCCTTTTTTTGCCATTTTTTCCTGTGAAAAAATAGTCCGAAAAAAGGAAAAAAAAGGAAAAAAATGCAAAAAATGCACTGCGTGCATAGGTCCATTATTCTTCGTTTCACTGAAAAAAAACTGTTATTGCATTGCTCGTGAAGTGAGATGTGTGGTGTTGGCGGTCCACTCAATGTCTACCGTACTCCTCACCGAGATTCCTCTTAATTTTGTAATTCAATTTCTCGAAATTCTTCCAAAATCTAGCAGAAACCCCCGTTTTTTCTCGTCTCTTTTCCGAGAAACTTTGCAGAAAACCCCGCCCACACGTGTACACGCGAGTTTCGGGGCAGTTTCGGGCCGATTGGGCGGGCAGAACAACTTCTCCCCATGGCCGCGCCGCCGTTTTCTCTCGATTTCGCCGTTTCGTCCGCCGCCGCCGCCGCTTTCCCAGCAGTATCGATCCAGTTTTGGGCAGTTTCGGAGGAGGCGCAGAGAAAGAAGAGAAGCGAGACAACACGCAAAGTGGGGCTCTTTTTCGCCCAAACAACGGACGGCGCCCCCCTCCTCCTCCTCTGCTACCCACGATGACGATGGACGAGGACGACGACGACGAGGAGCACACTTGGTTGCTCTTTTTCTGCCGAAATGTTGGGTTTTTCTTGTGTTTCTCGGAAAAAATTAGAAATTCAGCTAGAGTTTAAGCAGAAAACAGCCTAAATATTCCATTTAAAAATCACGAAGGAGGAAGAAATTTCGAAATTCAACCGAAATTTTGGAGCGTCGTTTGGTCTTGTTTTTCAACGGAAAAAAATTGAATAAGTTTTATTTATTTTGTCAATTCTGTAATTTTTCAAAGCTTTGAAAATTTTTTAAAAATTAATTTAGAAAAAATTGATCATCTCAAGAAAAAATTTCAAAATTTCACGATTTTGGAAAATTTTGAAACTTTGTTCAAAATGAATTTATTTCGAAAATTCTTTTAATTTATTCTTTTCATTTTTCGAATAAAAATTAATCATATTTTTCAAAAAGATCACAAGAAAACCCCGGATAAAAAAAAATATTTTCTGGAAAAATTAAAAAAAATTTTTTTTTACTTTTTCTTCTTTTCCCAATTTTCTCTCAATTTTTAAACAATCGATTCTGCTACTTTTCGGAATGTGCGGAAAAATATATATAAAACATATAAATGAAATCTAAAAAGCTCGAATATGAAAGCTTTACAAAAAAAACCGGTTCGCTTGCCAATTTTCCCGTTTTCCTCCCATATCTCCCGATCAACTTATCGATTACCCACTCCGAAATTCCGCTTCCCAGGCTCCCAGAAAAACCCCCATCTCTTCCTCCCTCTCTCTATCTCTGCGTCTCCAACCGCCCGCGTACTCTCTCGCCGTCTCACCCGACGAGAGAGTGTGCGACGCGGTGGAGACGCAGACACATCATCATCATCGGCGACCCGCCCGTCGCGTCTTTCCCATGGAAATTCGCCTTTCTCTCTCGTTTTGGAAGAAGAGTGAACGACGAGAGAGTGTGTGTGGAGGAGAGAGTGCAGAGAGACGGAGGAGGAGGAGGCGAAAAACAATAAAGCTCCCCCCTCTCTTCTTCACCTCTTTTTTTTCTTTTTCCCCCTTTTTTCCTTCATTTTTTCTCCATTTTGTTGCCTTTTCTTGCTCTCCACACAGCCTTCTACTCGCCGTTTCCCCGCTTTTTTTTAATATTAAAAATATAATTTTTTTTTCTTTTTTTCAAGAAAAATGCGCTCGGCGGCCACAATCACCTTCAAAGCCAATGGTGATGACCAAAAAGGTAGGAATTTAGGTGAATTTCAATTAAAATCGATGCGTTTCAGAAGCCAAGCCACCGGAGCAACCGAGCGATGAGACGGAAGAGAAAGTGGGTGATTCGAGGGAGATTCGAATGCAAAAAAACAAGATTCTCTTCATTTTATGCGAAATTCAAAGAAAAAAGGGAAAAAAAACTTTGATGACTCATTGAAATCTTCCAAAAATCGAAAAAAAACCTTGAAGTTCTGAAATTCGCGTTTCCCCGATGAATCATCAGCTACATTTCGTAATTTTTAAAATTTTTATATTTTAATTTCAAAAACAAATGCAATTTGAGTAGCCCACTGTCGAACTTCCACAATTTTTAAGCTGGAAAAAATGCCCTGCTGAAACCGCTTTCAGAAAATTTTTGAAATTAAAAATTAACGAAATCAATTAAAATTCACCATTAATCGAAAAAAACAATTGCTGTCTTTCGAAACGATTTACATTAAGCCGATCATTATCAAATTAGCACGAATTTTGTTAAAATGAACCTTTGAAACTGGAAAATATGAAAATTCAAGTTTCACTTGTTTAATTGGTTCAACGATGGTTCTTAGGTAAAATTAATCGATATGATCTTTTAATACTTAAACCTTTTATTGAGATCACCGAACTATCAAGTAATCAATATAATTTTTGTCTAAAATTTGCCTTTGAAACAGAAAAAAAAAATATTTTAATATTAAGCATTACACTGAACCAGCCAATTCTCTGGCCGGGCTCCGCCTCTGAAAAAATAGGCGAGTCGAGCCGACGGAACCTTCTCAGAAGTAGAATTTAAGGGGAAAACGCTAAAAACAGTCCAAAAGCCTTCAAAGTTGACGGATCGCTTTAAAAAAAACATTTCTGACTCATCTGCCAAAAACGGGGCAAATCCGTCCGGTAGGCGCTGAGAAAAGGCTGCGGACGGACAAATTTGTCGTTTAATAATAGTAAAGATTGTGAAAAGGTGTGAAACGAAATGTTTCAGCAAGAGGCGCCAATCCTGCGACCCGACAACGAGGCGAAGGACATTCCGCTCAACACAACCGGCGGCACTCTCGGCAACACGACGTCCCGCGAGCCGCAGAACACCAAGGAGAAGCTCGGACATCGGCGGATTGACGAGCAAGGAGGCGTGAGTCTTTCTCTCTTTTCAAGATTATTTAAACCTGATGTTATTAATTTTGCAGGTATCCTACAAGAAAGTGCCCACGAACGCCCTGATGCAGGCGATTCAGCTGGGCATCTCAAATTCGATAGGAAGCCTAGCTTCGCTGCCGAATCGAGACGTTTTGCTGCAGGATTTCGAGAAAGTTGACATTGTCGCGTTTCCGGCGTGAGTTTTTATCAATTTTTGACAATTTCTAATGCACTTTCCGAAAAAAAAGCCAAAAAAGCAAAAACGAGAGAACGCACGGAAAAAAAATAATAACGGGGTTATTTCCTACGGGTTTTTATGTGTGTTTCGTACTATGCAATTTTCCAATAATTACAACCTATGGAACAATTATAGATATACGGTAGCTCTTGTAATCGTGGAACCCTGAAAACCTGAAAAAATTAAAAAAAAAAGCAGAAGAAAAATTCAACTATTTTCAGAGCCGGCTCCACAATCACTCCGTCGCACTCGTTCGGTGATTTCCGGTTTCGAACGTACGCTCCGATCGCTTTCCGATACTTTCGGAATTTGTTTCACATCAAACCCGCGGATTTTTTGGTGAGTTTTTCGAGTTTTCAAAAAAAAATCAAGAAATTGTTCAATTTCCAGCGCTCAATTTGCACTGAGCCGCTGAAAGAGCTGTCGAACGCCGGTGCTTCCGGATCGATATTCTACGTGTCGCAGGACGATCAGTTCATCATAAAGACCGTTCAACACAAGGAGGCTGACTTTCTGCAAAAACTGCTGCCCGGTTATTACATGGTTAGTGAAGAGAAAATGAAGTTGTCAATCAATTAATCGTTTCTTTTTTAGAATCTCAACCAAAATCCACGAACACTGCTTCCAAAGTTCTTTGGATTATTCTGCTATCAGGTATAGAGTTATTTTCAAGTGATCCTCAGAAAAAATATGATTTTGAATTGAACATGTTTCCAGAGTCTTGGAAAAAACATCCGTCTGCTGGTGATGAACAACTTGCTGCCACAAACGGTGACAATGCACGAGAAGTACGATCTGAAGGGATCCACGTACAAACGGATGGCTAATAAGGCCGAACGTGCGAAGGCGCACCCGACGCTCAAGGATTTGGACTTTTTGGACAACCACAAAGACGGCATTTTCATCGATCCGATTGCTCTCGATGCGTTGATGAAATCGATTAATAGGGATTGTTTGGTGGGTTTTCGGGGAATTTTCGAAACCGAAAATGTATGATTTCCAGGTGATGGAGAGTTTCAAAATAATGGACTACTCGCTGCTCGTCGGCATCCACAACGTCGAGTTGGGCATCAAAGAGCGCGCTGAGCAGAACGGCGAAGCTCTTCCCGCGACGGCTCCGTCGACTTCGAACGGAGCAGCTGGAGCATCGTCTTCGAAAGAGGCGGAGGACGGCGAGAAGGCCGAAGATCACAAAGTGCTGCAGGAGAAGTTCAGCGTGTGGGACACTGGAGACGGCGACGTTCCGCACGGAGGAGTGCCGGCGAGGAATTCCAACGGCGATCGGCTTGTTCTTTATTTAGGTGAGGGGTTTTTTCTTGAAATTCGAAAAAATCAAAAAATAGAAGAACGAGATCGAAACGGAAAACTTCCCAAAAAAAATGAATACAGTATTCAAGATTTTAAATTTTTTTTATTCAAAAAAAATATATTTTTAAAAATCTTTTTTGCACTCAAAACTAGAAAGTTTTAATTTAAAAAATTTGAATTTATTTTATTTTTCGAAAATTTCCAGGCATAATTGACATCCTTCAAAACTACCGACTGCTCAAAAAAATGGAACACACGTGGAAAGCCATCCTTCATGATGGAGTGAGTTTTTTTTTTTCGAAAAATTAATTTCTCAAAATAAATTCCTGCAGGACACGATATCAGTGCATAATCCCAACTTTTATGCGTCTCGATTTTTGAGTTTCATGACGGGCAAGGTGTTCAAAAAGGGTACAGGTACGCCGGTTTTCTCCAATATCGTTTCTATAGTTTTTCCATTTTTTCCTATCATTTTCTCTTCAATCTTTCTCTTTCCATGGCACCCCGTCCATCATTCCTATCGGTTTTTCTCTGTTTCAAAGAAATTTTGATTTAGAGAAAAAAAAACGCGAAAATCCCTATTTTTGAATGCAAATTTATCTGTCCTCCGGCTTGGTTCCTCTTACTCTTTCCTCTAATTTTCAAAAAAAAAATTTTTTTTTGAAAAAATAATTTCCCCCATCTCTGCAACCCAAATCTTCCCCTTTGGATTTTAAAAACATAGAAATATTAAATCGCAAAGAAAGAAAAACATTGAATGCTGATTGTGGTGACGATTTTCGTGGCGAGACCCAGTTGATGATTTCTCTGATTAGTGTTTGCGATTTGACCGACGTGGCACTACAGTATGCTTCTAGAACTGTTCGGAGCATGTTACGAGGTTCTTTTGATGTGTCTAGAAAGCGAAATTGGAGAATTTTCAGCCTTGTGCTCATATTTTAAAAAATTTTCAAACCACCACCAAAAAAAATGTGCTTAGTAACTCACAATTCTGCTGTTCAAAAATTACAAGTATTAGAAATTTCACTTTAAAAAATCGGTTTCCCACTGGAAATCGGGTCTCGCTACAATTTTTATTGCGAATTTAGTTTTTTTTTGAATTTTCAAAACAATTCCAACTGTAAGCTGAAGTCTCACCTTTTTCTTTCTCTTCCCGCACTAACACCCAATCACCACAGCAAACTATCGTTTTTTTTTCTCTAAAATTGTGTTAATCAATCGATTATCAATTTTATCACTCACACACAGACACACGGGGGATTCTTGCCGTCTTCTAATCACTGATTTGAAATGATTCACACACTTTTTTTGATTTCTCTATTATAACTTCTTCTCGGAGCGTAATTTGCGGTGATGGGAGGGTTAAATCCAAATATAATTTGTTTTGAACTAATTTCTAAAAATTAAGAGAAAATTGGAATTTTTGATAAATCAAAAAATTTAAAAATCTGTCTGAAACGGTAAGTTCAAAAATTTCAAAAAAAAAATTGGGAAAGCTTGATTTTCAAATTTTGGAAAAATTAAAAAAATATATTTAAAAAATTCGGATTTCAGTTGATAATTTTGATTTTTGCATGAAAAGAAAACAAATTTAAAAATTAAAAATTAAAAACAGTCTCCCACCGAAAATTGCTCGCCGAGCACTCTTTCCATCTTCTTCCCTCACTCACACACACTCTGCTCCTCCACCTCTCTCACACTCTCTCTCCTCTCCTCTGCCCTCCTTCACCTCATCTGATTTGCATTTTTCCCAATTAACGATTACAGCCGACGAAAAGAGAAGTGCGAAATTTCGTACTCTGGTCCACAGTTATCTCGGTGAATTTTTTCAATATATTTATATATTTTTATTATTTTGAATATTCAGTATTAATTTAATATTCTCACACACACACACATACTCACAATAATTTCCTCCCCTTAGATCAGGACAGTAGGAAATTGATAAAAAAAATTAAATTATTATCGGATGCCATTGAAATGGCCCCGCAACCAAAGAGAGCTCTTCCGGAGTACCAATATATCTCGAGATTGATAAGAGATATCAAGGAGTTGTCAACTGCGAACTTGTAGTCCTAGTTATGTTCTACAAATTTGCTGTTGGCAACTTTTTGATTGCTCTTATCAATTTCGAGATATATTGGTTCTCCGGAAGAGCTCCCTTCGGTTGCGGGACCATTTCGATGGCATCCGATAGTATTAATTTTTTTTCAAATTTCCTACGTTTTCATCGTTGTCAGAGAGTCGTCTTCGTAAATTTGGTGCCTAACTTTTATTTTAATTTTTTAGAAGCTTTTTTCGGTTACGGTAATTCCAAAATTGCCCATTTGTGAATTTTTGCGTCAAGTTTTCCACATTATTTTTTTTTCGGAATTTCAAAAGCTATTTTATAATTCAAAATTAGAAAAAAAAATCTCTGGATCTCTCCACTTCACACACACTCTCTCTCTCCCACAATTCTCTCGAAATCTCTACTAACTCGCTCAGAATCTCGTCTCGTCCATTTGTACTGTACCGTATCGTCTTGTCCACGTACCGTCGGCTACCGTAATCCCCCCTCTCTTTCTCTAATTTATTTTCTACAGTAATCCTCCTCTACGCTATGCTATTTCTATCATTGGTGATGGTGGTTGGTGATTTGTCTCTTTTTTTTCTGCCTTTTTTTTTTCTTTTCCCTCTCTTCTCACTATGCATCTCTCTGCATCCGACCTATCTGCTTGCATTTACCCTTCTATTATCACGAACACTGATATCAATTGAAAATTGAAACAATATCAGAGAAATTGCATGAATACCAGAATTATACTGATCGCAGATTCGCAGATTTTCTGCCGTCTCAGAAAATTCAAAAAAATTCCAAAAATTGAAGACATTTGGTGGTTGACAAATTCAAAGCTTTTCGCGGCCTCCTGCCTCTCAAATTCCCAACAATCTCCAATTTTCAGCACTCAAACAGTCGCCGTCGCGTCGGCGGATGCTGAAAGGCAACAGCAACGACGAAGATCCGTCGTTCATCGCGGGCGGACCGTCCGGTGGCTTCCACAGACAGCACAAGGATTCGGAACGCGACGGATTGAACATGACGGTGCAGGAAGCCGCGTCGGCGAGCACATCCGCTCCTCGGGAGGCATTCGGCTCGCAAACGGCACGGGAATCCACGAGGCTCTACAACAGAGAGGTCCCTGGAACCAGTGAGGAGAGGAGTGAGAGAGGTTAGTTATTTTTTTCTTGGAACCTGCGCAAATGCGCTCCGCTAGATTTTGGTAGTCTCGCCACGACGATCGTCGCTGTCTCGTGTGTATTCCACGATTTTTGAAATATATAATATTCATTTTCTTTTTGAAAAAACTGAAATCCTGGACTCTATTGGTCGCGCCTATTTCGGAAAACACCTAAGTCTACCCGCCTATCAGAGTTGGGCGGAATGAGAAATTTTGATTTTGGAATCCGGAAAACAGAAAATGAGAAGAAAACGACGGAAAACGGCAAATTTTGGATTTTTTCAACTGATTTTTTTGTTCGAAATCACCCCAATAACTAGAAATTTGATGAAAATCTTTCTAATTCTTTGAAAAATGAGGGTTTCAAGAGAAACATTCGGTATCCTAGAAACATTTTCCGCGAGGGGGAATATTCAGGAAAAAATTGGGAGTTTTACGGAAAACGGATTCCTCTTAACTCTGCCGCCTACCACTAAAATTCCGAAATTCTTTTTTTCTCCGAAAATACCGGACGCGACCAAATTGGATAAAATTGTGTTGATCGATCAATTAAGCCTTATAAAAATTAAAATTGCAACTAATTTCGAAATCAATCCATCGTCAATTTCCAGCCAACTCTGCCCGCGATCCGCCGTCTTCGATGACTCGGGTGCCGCTCCGACGGTCTTACCGCGACGCCGGACAGACGATGAGTGTCGAGAAGAAGGAGAAAAAGGTGCGTTTTCGAAGCGTTCCGTTGATTTTCAAAATGACCGGTGTTTGCAGGTGGAACGCCTATTCGCACAACCGAAACCGACCGACGAAAAAGTGCCGGAAGAGCAGGAAACGGAGGAAATTGTGAGTGGTGGTGATGCGCCGTGAGATCTTTCCATTGCTGGCATACTTCTTCTTCTTCCTTCTCTCCTCTTCTGTTCAACACACACACACACAACCCTTCTTTCATTTAGGTATTTTCATTTCGGGAATCGAAAAACAAAACGTCTTGTCCGTTTTCGGATTGTTATGTGTTTCCTGTTAACACCAGTGTCCAGTGTCCAGTGTCTCCTTAGTACTTGGTTTTTAGTTGTAGTGATTTTTCGGTGTTTGTGTTGGTGGGGTAGATCAAAGTTTTTCAATTTGATCTTGCGTTGGAATTTTTTAAATTTGAAATCGTGGTCTCGAAGCGAAAAAAAATTCAATTCAAAAATTCAAAATCCCTTCGAGACCCATAAAAAATAGAGTAATCCGCTTGCCGAGAGTCTTTCTGTTCTTATCCACCCACTTGTCCGTCCTTTTTTGTCTTCGTCTCGTCCCTGCACCCACTCTCTAACAGACAACCCCAATTCAGCAAAATTTCAGTTTTCCCAAAATTTTCAGACTCGATTATAGCGCCATTCCGGAAGTGTAGGTTCCGTGCTACAGTAACCCCCCTTCGATTGCCAGCAAGAAAACAACTTTGAATTTTAATTAATTTCAAATTGAACAAAAATTGCCAAAATTCCAATAATTCCTAGTTGTGAGCCGCTTTTTACCGGAAAAATCGGAATAATTCGTTTATTTTGATTCTATTTTTTCTCTCTATTCCTCTTGAAATTTGTGATCCTGCCCTCCCGTCGAGTTATTATAAAAAGGAGATTTTAGCGATATTTTTAATATTTTTAAAAATATTTTTATTTATTTTCCGTTCCTTTCCCCCCGAAACCTTATCCACACTTCTACTTATTCTTTTAGACTTTCCATGTTAAATAATTAATTCAGATACTTTGCTCCTTAATTTTTATTTAATTTCTCTCTCTCTCTCACCAAATTCGTCTCTCTCCCTCTTCCCCTCCCGGCTTTCCTCATCGATTTTCACCGATTTCTCTTTCTCATTTTCCGAAATAAAACATTCTTCTGAAGAAAAATGGCGTTTTTTTCGGTTGGAATTCTCTCGATTTTTGTGTCGATTTTTTGGTACTTTGATGATATTTTTAATAATTCTTAAATACAAATTGTGTTTTCCAAAAAAAAAAAACGATTTTTAAAAATTTAAAAATTAATTTTCAAACATTTTTCGAAACATTTTTCAGGAATTTTTCGGAAAATTTAAAAAAAAAATTTTTTTTTATACAAAAAATTACTAAATTAGTAAGCTACGCTAACTTTCAAAAGAACCCAATTTTTTGAATATGATTTTCTCAATTTTCCAGATGTCCACCGAAAAAGAGCCGTCGAATCCGCAATTCTTGTCATTGTGGCAAAATTCGGACAGTTTCTCGAAAATCGAAGCACAGGCGGTACACAGGGGGATAGTTGCGGCTGCTAGGTATATTTCGAAAGTTCAATAGCGGGAAAATAAGGAAACAACAGTGATAAATACACTTGAAGAAAAAATTAATGACTCAATTATCCGCAATGTTGCGTCACTTGTGGTGCCACCACATTGCACAGAGGGCGTCAATCTGCACGACAGTTACAGTACTCCAACAAGCCGATAAGTCTCGCGGCGACCGGCTTTTTTTCTATCTGTCGCCGATATTCGTTGTTTTTTGACGTCGTTTTACCCCCGATATTCGAGGATATGACAAAATCTGGGAAAATCGGACAAATTCTGGAAACGGTTAGAGATACTACCGTATGCCATCAAAATGGCCCCGCAACCGAGGAGAGCTCTGCCGGAGAATCATTATGTCTGGGGATTGATAAGAGATATTAAAAAGTTGTCAACAGAACATTTGTAGTCCTAGTTCTGATCTACAAGTTTGCTGTTGACAACTTATTGATATCTCGTATCAATCGCGAGATATATTGGTTCTTCGAAAGAGCTCTCTTCGGTTGCGAGGACATTTTGATGGCATCCGATAATAACCGTTCCAAAATTTTGTCCGAAATTCCCAGATATTTAGGTTGTCCCAGATTTTGTCATATCCTCCGATATTCAAATGACTCCATATTGAAAATGTTCGAAAACCGTTGTATCTTCCAGAGAATCGTCATCGTCATCCGCAGAAGCGTCTCTCCGATCGCCGCTATGGCAGAATCTGTCGTCAATGTCGTCGTCGGATCAGGCCCATCTCATGTCGCGTCTCTCTTCCTCGTGGCCGTTCCGTGACGAACGGAGGGCTCTCACGTGGCCTGTTCACGCCGGACTCCTCACCAATTGTGTCACTTCCGCTCTTATTGGTGAGATTTGTTTTCATTTTTTTTAAATTATTTTTTTTTGAATTTTTGAAAAAATCCAAAACCAGGATTAAGTTCTGTTCTGGTCTCATGCAGATTTTTTTATAATTAAAATTTGAAATAAGCAATTTCAATTCCAGCCACCCGCATCAACTCGGAGATGTTCCTATTCGACGCGAAAACCAAATTTCTCGAATCGATCCGGAAATGTCCCAAATCGCCGTTCGTTTTCGGCGTCTACTCGTCCGGTGTCACTTATTTCATGCTTTATCAGGTGTGTAAATACATTAAAAATATTCTTCGATTTTTTTACCAATTTCTGCAAAAAGTCCGTCCCTAAAAGATATTTTTTCCCCGCAAAACAACGCGGAAACCGATAAAAGTACAACAAGGGCATGAATTAAAAATTTATTAAAAACCCACAGACATGCGTGCCCTTTGCGTGCCACCACATGCGATACCGAAAATTAGAAAAATGGCATTTGGAAGAGAAAAAAGGAAGTAATTGTCACCGGAATTTTTGAATAATTTGGAAAAGTGCGGAAATTGGAGGATATGACAAAATCTGGGAAGACGGAATCTGGGAATTTTGGAAAAAATCTGGAAACGGTTAGAGATTTTTAAAAAATTTAAAAAAAAATTGTGACTCACTGTCTCCGCTCTCTTATCTCTAACTGTTCCCAGATTTTGTTCGGGATTCCGTTCGGATTTTAAAGATTCCCAGTACTTTGATTTAGAAAAAAATAACAAAATGTTTCTCTAATCCATCCATTCAGATGCTGATCACTCCGAAAATCTACAACGAGTTGACGCCGTGCCCGTCGTGTCTTATCATCAACAGCATCGCCATCGGCCTGACGACAGGAGTTGCTCTTCCGATGCTCGCCACGCCCTACCTCTCCCACTACGTACTGCTGAATCGGGAGGCCGGTGTGGGAGGAGGAAAGAACGCGATGCCGATGGTCAACAACTTGTTGGAATTTTTGACACTCGGATGGGAAGGTGGGCAATTGTTAAAAAAAAAAATTAATCTCAAGAAAAAAAAATCCACAAGGAGCCACAGCTTTCATTTGGGCTCTAATAAGCATCCGAACGATATAGTGTATTTTGACGTAACGGTGTTTGCACAGAGATGCAACGAATTACGAGAAATTGACTAACCACAAAAATCTAGAAATTTCTGAAATCTTAAACAAAAGTATTATTGCAAAAGTATCTTTCCAAAGTCTCACGGGGGGCCAATAGCGACGTGATGGTATCAAACGTGCTCTATTGAGATTCGCCAGATTGGCTGCTGTAACTGAGTATCAAATGTCACACGCGGAAATTCGAAAATGCTTAATCCTACGATTCTGTGTATTTTGACGTGACCGTGTTTGCACAAATCCAGAAAAAGCTAATGACTCCGTATCATTTGAGTCGCTACGCAGCAAATACAAAAGCGCGCGAAATTCAAATTCGGCTTTCTCACGTCGCTTTTGGCCCCCCCCCCCCCCCGTGAAGTCTGGCGTTTTTTGTAAAACCGAAATTCCAAAAAAACGCATCTCCAAATGTTCCAGGCTCAAAACCAGCACGGTCGATTGTTCCCACGTGTGCCGCCATCCAAATGGTCGTCAGCTTCGGAGCAATGTACGCAGTTCTGTGGGGCCGCGAACGAATGTTCTCAACGCTCGAACTCGACGCCGAACTCGCCCGCCGTCTCGTCGCCGAGGCTCAAACATCGTCTTCGTTGAAGCAGAAACTATTGGATTTCCTCCGAAAGATCCCCCTTGTCAATGGAATCGTTCCCGAGGCGCCGGAGAATGAGAGAGTCGTTTAGTGATAAGAGTATAGTTTAAAATGTAGTTCTAGTGGTATACATGATGATCTTTTTTCGTTGTTTTCATTGTTTTCTAAAAATTCTTCTTCTTGCTCAATTTTTTTCTGGTTTTTTTTGTTAAAATGATTAAAATTTATCAATACATTATTCTAATTTTCTTGTTTTTTTGAATTCGGCGTAATAATTTTTCGTCAAATATTATTTATTTAATGATATATTTTTTCATCTTACGGTCCAAACCTCACAAAAATTTCAAATTTACAAATGTTTATTCTCCATTTTTTTTGTATTCAACGATGAATTGTGTTTTTTGGCTATTTTTTCTCCAAGAAAAAAAAACAGAAAAACCGGAAAAATATACAGAAAACTGCGGGGACGGGAAAATGGACACGTTCGGAGGGGTTCTAGCGGAAATTAGGGACACATTTTTTTTCGATGGAATTCCCAAAACAAACGGTAATTCGATGAAACAAGTGGAAATATGAAAATGGGCGAGAGAGAGGGTACCAGAGACAGAGAGAGGAGAGACGCAGAGTGAGAGAGAGAGTGATCTACCGTACCTGCCGGAGAGCATCCCTTGAGGAAGGGGGAACACTAGAAGGAGGGGGAGCCAAAAATGCACACCGTTTTTTCACTATTTTTCGAGATTTTCTTGTCACTAGGAGGAGACGCTAGCCGGGACAATGGGACAGAGATATAGGGGGGTATTTACAGCCGTTTTTGCGAGGAGGGGGGGGGGGCAACTTTTTGGAATTTTCAACATTTTTGAAAATCCCCAGAAATACAGAGAGAGGGGGAGATATTTAGTGCCTATTAACAGAATTATGTGTGTATGTATATGCAAAAAGAGACAGAGAGACGGAGAGAGAGGGAGAGAGTGTGTGAGAAATTGAGAGACGCAGAGAAACCGACAGAGAGGGAGGGGGAAGGGGTCTAGATGACGGGAATCCAGGTGGTCGCGTCCGGGGGCAAATAGAAAAGTGTCGTTCGCGGCGGCGTCGACGAGCCGTTTGAGAAGTTTGGAGGCGTGTAGCACTGCATCGACAGCTGCAAAATTTTTGAATTCGTTATGGACCTAAATAGTTAATTGAAAAATATTTTGTGTCCATTATGGACTTATTATCCGTCCTGTAAAAGTTGAAACTTCTGCGCCGATCGCGACGCAACCGCGACGCGGCTTTTCTACCGTACGTTCCGTCAATAAAACAGTGTTTTCGTGGCGACAGAACGCATATTCGGTCGCGTCGCGGCTGCGTCGCGGTCGGCGCAGAAGTTTTAACATTTACAGAACGGATAATATGCCCGCATTGAATTTTTCTATTTTCTCCATTTTTTTTTCCTTTTTTCGAATTTTTTTTTGCGAAAACTCGTTCGTACCAAGACCTATTCGCCGTTTTTAAGAACCTCTAATTTCGTGTTTTTCCTATAGATTAATAGTTCAGAACGGTCCTTTCTTAAACGCTTCCACGGTTTCCCGAATTTTAGAGCTTGTCATTCCGGAAAAAAGAGTAAAAATTCTGAGTAAACTTTTAAAGGAGCGGATATTTAAGTGACGGAAGGGTCTCGCAACGAGCGATTTTTGTAGCAATTTTCTGCCATTTTTTGGAATTTTTTGCTGCGAAAAAATAGTTCGAAAAAAAGGAAAAAAATTTGGCGATTAAAAACATTTTTCAAGAAAAAAAAATTATCCAGAATTCCCCGCAATTCCCACCAAATTTTTTGCAAAACCACACATACCTGGAATGCGACACGGTCGATCATATTGAGAGTCATGTGACGTTCGTGAGCCATCAAACAGACGGTGCTCTCGTCGATGACTCTGTACAGAAGCATGAGGAAGTCGTATTTGGCCTGTCCGGTGACCAGAAGAGAAGAAGTCGTTGCCTGCGAGGTGGACGCCTCCGAGTCGGTGTCCGAGCCCGAGGACGACCATTGATCGTAGGTGATTCCGTTGAACGAGGTGCCGAAGTGAGAGTCCAAGTAGTTGCGCAGCTTGTTTTCCTGCGACAGCAGGTCTGGGAAGTCGATGAAGAAGCGGGAACACATGTATCTGCAAATTGACAATATGAAAATGCAGATGAGCTTCTTTGGAGTTTTTTTTCGAAAACGTCAAAAAACAAGTTCCCTTTTTTTATCTATTAAATATTGCGGAATTAAACAAATTCTACACACCTCTCCAGTTTGCGGCAGTTCCACGCAGTCTTGTACCCTCTGATTATCAGATGACAGTACTTCAAAAGGCCTCCGCCGCGAATCTCCTCCGGTTTGATAGTGTCGATGAGACGTTCGTGGAGGTGGGTCATCGCCTGAAAATCACATCGTACACTTCCATTTTCTCTATCCAAAAATCTCTCTCACCTGATGAACATCTCCGTACATGCTCTCAATAGTGATCTTCTTCTGTTCGCATCCCTCAAAATCGTCGAGCAGCGGGTCGAGATGGATTTGGAACGAGTCGACGGAGAACTCGAACTGTCGTCGCATCCGATTCACGAACTTCAACTCAATGCACCGACCGTACTCGTTGTTCAGCGAGAACAACGACCACGTGTCGTTGTCGGAGGACACCTGCGAATTGAACGATTAAAGTGCCGCGAAATTCAAATATTTCCAGTGAGTCATTTTTGTGAATTTTGAAGGTGAATATATATTATATATTTCTATCGGGTCTCGCCACGAGAACATATAATTTTTTCGAAAATCGACATGCGTCTTTGAACTTTGAGGTACGGACTACCGTAGTTTCTTTAAAGGCGCATGTCGATTTTCGAAAAATTTCATGTTCTCGTGGCGAGACCCGATTCCTCCCGCGCTCCGCTACTTCGATGGAAATAAATAATATAAAACATTTTGTGATTTTACTCAAATTCGAAAAATGGAATTTTTTAAAATTCGGAAAAACAACGAACCTTGATCATTTTGCGGATATAGACGTCCTTGAGTGTCTCGAAGTCGAACTTCTCCTTTCCAATGTTATCGGGCATCAACTCTCGGATCGTCATGAAGACGGCGTCGCGGATCGAGTCGAAGATGACCTTCTCCACGTTCTCGCCCTCTTCGCTCATTTGAATCGGGAATATCAAATCGAGATCCGCGTACGAGAAGTCGTCCGACGAGGCGACGAACGACGCGGCGCCACCGTTCAAACGCACGTTTTTCGCCGGAACTGCCACGGATCTGCGAACGAAATCAGTTGTTGATAATTGATAAGACCCGGTGGTGTTCTACTCACCCCATATTCTGTCGGAGACACCGCACCAAATCAATCAACTTTGTCATAATCGTCGGAAAATTTCCACGTCCGTGGATTTCGACACGTTCGTCCAAAACGGCGCGCAGGCGTTTCATCTGGAATTTTCACTGTATTATTATCATTTTGAGCCGCCGGGTTCTAGAAATTTTTCTAGACAGACAGTCCCTCCGAACCCCCCCCCCCCCCCACGTCTTCTTCATCCCCATCCAGTTTCCCCCCAGGGGGGAACACAAGGGGGAGAAGAAGAAGAAGAAGACGATCAAATTCCATTCTACGTCATCATCATCGTCAGATGAGGGGGGAGGGGAGGAAACGAAAAGCTTGTTTTCGCTGTAATCGGCCAGTGGGCCGTGTCGTTCGCCCCCTTCGTCGGTGAAAACTCGAAACTACAGTAATCCACGTGATTTTTCACGTGAGGACGGACGGTGGAGGAGGTGAAATAATGAGCGCGAGTGAGAACGAATAACTGGTTTTCTTTTTCGAGGAAGAGCGATTTTTTCGAAAATGTTTCTCAACTTTGATTAATTTGTTATTTTCCGAGAGAGAGAGAACCCGGAAGTGTTGGGAAGGAAGATGGGTCTCGAAGAGAACTTTGAGGTTACTGTACCCACCTGTCCTTTCGTCAGCAACGTGGTGCTCGAGGCGACGTGCTCCGGCTCGTGGCTCGTGTGAGCCGCCGGGCTCTGATGATGAGCGTTCGGCTGACCTCCTCCGTTTCCTTGACCGTTTCGCATTCTCGAGCTGTGCGGAGCCAACTGAAAAAATTGTCAATGATTAGGTGATAACGGATCACTTTTTCGATTTTTTGATTTTCGAAATTAATAGGAAAAAAGTGAGGAAAATTGGGAGCCTTCTGAGCAAAATTGTTGTCAAGTGAGGTGATAAGAAATGGTTTCGGCGGCGAAACCTATCACTGATAAGAATGACAAAAAATAAGTGTAGAGAGGGAAAGAGAGAGGAGAATGTTCGAGAAGAATGGAAAATTAATTTTGAAATGTTTCAAAATGTTTCGAGGTTTTCGAAAATTTTCGAAAAGCGACAAACGCTGCCGGAGAATCAGTACATCTCGAGATTGATATGAGATATCAAAAAGTTATCAACTGGAAACTTGTAGATCAAAACAAGGACTACAAGTTCGCCCTTGACAACTTTTTGATATCTCTTATCAATCTCGAGATATAATCTTTCTTCGGGGCAGCGTTTCGGGTGTCCTTCTATTAGAGACTTTACGGTACCTAAAAGTATTATATTTTGGCTCAAAATGCTCCGTTTGAGCTCGAAATTAAAATTGAGACTGTCACGAGTTTCAGAGTGATAGCTCGAAATTTGGAAGTTGGTCAAAAATCTTCGGAAAATTTCGGAAATTTTCAAAGTGCTAACTTTTCGAAACTTCAGAATCAATTCGGACGGAACAGAGACCTCGACCTCTTTCTCAACTGTTTGCCGTTCAAGTTCACTCGGAGCACTTTGAGCCCAATTTGTGCTCATTCGAGCACTAATACTCAATGTCTAATAACTTGTGCTCGGCGGTGCCATTCGGAGGGGACGCCTCCCCAATGACAAATAAGAGTGGAGGAAGTGAGAAGAAATTGACACATTATTTAGAGAATGGCAGCGGCAGGAGCACGAGAAAAAGGAGCCCGCCCTCTCCCGTTGCGTGAGGAGTTTTAGAGCACCGAAGATCAAATACAATAGAGTTTGGATTTGGGAAAAAAATGACAGATTTTCTGATTGATTGTGATAATGATAACTGTTCGAGTCAGAAGTACGCCTGGCAAGTTGTGAGAATAATAGCTAAAGTTTAGAAAAGTATTCTATATTTCCATCGAATAGTGGAGTGTGGAAGGAATCGGGTCTCGCCACGAGAACATGAAATTTTTCGAAAATCGCCATGCACCTTTAAAGAAACTACGGTAGACCGTACCTCAAAGTTCAAAGGCGCACATAGAAAATTTTCAAAACAGAAAGAAAATGTTTTTCAATTTTTTTTTTGTTCGAAAAAATTGGAAAAATCAAAAAAAAAAAGAATAAATTTTAAGAAAAATTCTCAGCTTAAAAAAAATAAAGTTGAAAAAAAAAGATTTTGGAAAATTTAATAATTTTATTAAATTTCAGATTATTTTAAATTTGAAAAATCAACATTTTTGACAATTGGAGTTTTTCGGAAAATTCTATAAATATTCTGAAAATCTCCTTTGGTCCCCGTCTAGGTTTCGGGAAATTTAGAAAATATCAATTTTTCTAAAATCAAAAAAAAAAATTAATTTACAATTAAATCTTAAAATTCAAAATTTTCAGTCCTAGCTAGAGTTTTAAAGAAAAATCAAGACAAAATCGTTATCAAAAAATAAAACTCACACTTTTTTGAATATTGCCGTGTTGATCGTAAGAAATAACAGTGCGAGCTCTTCTTCCGCGCATTTTCAGATTTTCAGCAAAACTTTAGTTTAGTTTCAGTCGATTTGCCAAAAAGTAGTGTGAATAGCGGCCGAGAGAGAGGGTGGGTGGGGGGAGTGAATGGGAGTGGAGGCCCGCCCTAGACATGCCCCATTCACGCCCCGCCCCGTCAGCGCCCGCCCCTTTTCGGCAAAAACGTCACTCTGTTTTGGCGGGCGGAGGGGGGTTCCCTAACACTGCGCGCGCGCGCCCTCGCAAAAACGGCCAACTAGGCGAGAGAGTGGGCGAGACGAAGAGACGCAGAGAGAACACGCGAGAGAGAGACAACGGGGCTATTTCTGCTTGTGCTGCTGCGGCTCCGAGAGCCCGCTCTTCTTTTTTTCCCCCTTCTGATGATGTCATCTGACGACGACGTCATCTGGGAATGAGGGGGGGGGGGGGGGGGGAGGGAGTAATTTGCATTTTATGGACGCGGAGTGACGAACGGGAAAATGAGAGCCGAGAGAGGGGGAGGATTTTTTTTTTTTGGATTTTTTAATGTTTTTCAGATGACGTGTGGGTTTTTGGATTCTTTATTTTTTTGGGGATATACACAGAAATAGTTAGGGATGTTTTTGAGAGGGGTCCGAGGGCATCGAGGGGGCGAGCAACGGGCGCGGGCGGCAAGTTTTTGAGAGCGTGTTGGGGGGAATGCTTCGGTATGGAGAGATGGTATTACGGTAGTTTAGAAAAATGGTCCATTAGGCGTCTTAAGCGATATTTGAATTTATTTAAAAAATTTTCGAAATTTTTTGAAAATTTTTGAAAATTTTCAAAACTTCAAATTTTTTTTAAAAATCAGAAAAATGTCCAGTTTCAGCGGAAACGGGTTATTCTTATTCTGAAACGGCCTCAGAAACTGTTGTTCACGAATCGCGCAAAATTGCACAACATTCTGAAAATTGGGGGTTTCTCAAAAAACTAGCTTTTTCCCGGTGTTCAATTGGAGACCATGAGTCACAAAAGAAGACAACACGTGGAAAAAGAGCAACGAGTAGTAGTAGAGGAGCAAGTTGTGTGTGTGTGTGTGTTTGCTCAGACAGG
Source organism: Caenorhabditis macrosperma (assembly GCA_963932285.1). Classification (NCBI taxonomy): domain Eukaryota; kingdom Metazoa; phylum Nematoda; class Chromadorea; order Rhabditida; family Rhabditidae; genus Caenorhabditis; species Caenorhabditis macrosperma. The sequence goes on from OZ010622.1 coordinate 14,803,448, forward strand.
TGAATCTGACCAGACGGGGAGAAACATCAGAAAGACACCGAACAGCCATTCGCGCAGGTGATTTTGGCTCAAAATGCTTCGCTTTGGCTCAAATTTGGACTAGGGATAATAGTCAAATGGTCTTGGAGCCTAGGAACATGGTCATGAAGCTTCGGATTGGTCTCGAATTCGGTTCAAAACAGAAAATAAGCTTCTCGACTTCAAATCACTGAAACTCTGGGCTCGAAATGATCCGATTCATCTCAAAATCAGAGTCGAGAAAAAAATTCGAACGCTCGCAGCGAAGAATCAAAATGTAAACGACGAAACGTGCTGCGCCTTTAAAGCCCGACTACGGTATGTTTTTCACTCGATTTACTCAATTTCAGCGGGGATTTTCCTGTAAAAGTTTCGTCGTTTTCTTCAATTTCAGCGGTTTTTCAACCGTTTTTCGTGCTTTTTCCTCTAAAAAAAAGCACAAAAAGTGAATTTTCCGTGAAAAATTGTTGAAAAACTCCGCTGAAATTGAGTAAATCGAGTGAAAAACAAGAAATTAATTGTCACGCCACTACCGTAGTCGGGCTTTAAAGGCGCAGCACGTTTTTGCGTTCAATTTTTTTTTGCTTTAGAGCTATGGATCGAAATAAATAGATGTTACACCTCAAGACGAGTATTCAGAGCCAGGTTTTAGAAATTTCGAAAATTCCACTCAGACCCCTTCCAGTTCAAGTTGGAGCTCAACCGGAGCATTTCTGGTCAACGTTTTTGCAAATTGTTCGGGACAACTACACCACTCGTAACTCACTTGATTTCGTCTCCTTCTCCTCCTCGAATATTCATGACTCATGACGTCAGCAGCGGAAAAGAGCGGGGTGGAAGAAGAAGGTAAAAATAGCGGCGGGGGTGAAACGAATACTAGAATTTACACACACACACACACACTTTACCCCCGCTTCCTTTTATACCCCCGGCTTCCGACGGGTGGACGAGGTTTCGGGAACCTTCGAGAACATTCCGCAACATTCGCGCGTTGCGTCTGCGTCTCGTCTCTCACTTTCCGCACTGGGTGGTCTGTTTGTGGAGAGAGTGTGTAGGAGGAAGAGACGCAGAGAGAGAGGGCAGAGAAGATGCACGAAAGTTCCGGAAAACAGAGGGAATTCCGCGCGAGGGGGCACGAGGAGCTTCAGATGACGTGGGCAGGGGATTCAGAATTTGAGAGCGGATTGGCTTGCAGGCGTGCATACAATTATCCGTCCTTCAAAAGTTGAAACTTGTGCGTCGACCGCGACGCAGCCGCCTCGCGGCTTTTCTACCGTACTTTTCGTCGAAAAGGTCGTTTTCATGGCGAGACAACGCATCATCGGCGGCGTCGCGGCTGCGTCGCGGTTGGCGCACAAGTTCCAACTTTCGCAGGACGGATAATATCGGATGCACCCAAAATAATGATTTTGACGAGGAAAAAAGTTTGGCGGCCGCCGGCGGGTCTCGCAACGAACGAGACACAGCTCAGAGTTTGTAGCCGTAACCCGTGGTTGAAAAAGACGGTATTCGGCCGGTTTTCAGTCGGATTTCTCGACAAAACAAATTAAGCATGATATTTAAGAGAATCAATCGACACAAGAACATTTGGAAAAACAGCTGAAATTAAATTTTCAAAACTTTTCCACAGTAATTCGCGCCGGAGCGAAACTGTGTCGGTGGCCTAGAAAACTCTTTCTAGCGAAAACTCGGTCAAATTCTTCATCCGATTGTGTCTCACAGTAATTTGAAGTTGAAAATTAAAAATTTGAAACTTTTAATTTTCACGAAAATTTCAGATTCCCGGTTATAATTCGGAAATTCCAAAGGCATACTTCTAGACGCCACAACTGAGAGCTAGAGGAAAAACAGAGCTCTTTGAGCCAACTTGTGCTCATTTCAGTGGATATAGTTCAGGTGACGTATGTGTGTGTGTGTGTGTTTGTGTGCAAGAAAAGTGTGTACACATTCCGGAAAACGTCCGGAAATCTCCGGAAAACGTCTCATTCTTCTAGTTGTGCTAATTAATCTTTCTTCCCTCTCCCTCCCTTCCCTCCTCTTCCTATCCGTTTACTACAATTTTTCGTTTCGTAAGGAGGACTAGAAGAAGGAGAAGAAGAAGAAGAAGTGTACACTTCTTTTTCGAATGACGCCATGAAAAATATATATATATATTCGAGAATGAGAGTAGAGTAATCCACACGAGACAACTCATACGGAGAGAATACGTGATTTTGTAGGCGTCGTCTCTCATGAGAAATATAAAGTGCGCTTATTAGATGAGAAATTGGAGGAGACCGATTTATGGTTTAGTGAGTGAGCGAGAGTGAGCAAGCTCGTTTTCATGTTCGTCACGTGGAAATGAGCACAAAATGACTCGAAATGCTCCGAATGGGCTCTGGAACACGGAGGTTCGGAGATGTGCGCGGTTTGAATTCCCGCGTCGTCGAACTGCAAATTTTTCAAATTTGGCTGCGAGCGTTGCCTGAGTATTCAATGCTTAACCATATGCGCTCTCGTAAATCGACCCGAATCGCACGCTTTAACGTTGAATACTCAGACAACGGCGTCGCAGCCAAATTTGGAAATTTTGCAGGCCGGCAGCGCGGGAATTCAAACCGCGCACATCTCCGAAGCTCCCGTGTGGAATCGATTTCAGAAAAATGCACTTTCAGAATTTGTTCCAGACCGTACAGATTTTCCAAAGTTATACTAATATCTCAAGAAGGATACCAGGAGTGTTCGCAAACAGGCTTGGTCGGAACCGGAAACGGAACTACCGAAATTTCCATCGGAACTTTTTCGGAATTTCCGAAATTTCCGAAAAAAAAATTGGCGCACTTTTTTTCATTTATCGGATGCCCCACCGAAATGGCCCCGCAACCGCGAAAAAGCCGTTCGCTCGGCGGGTCTTGCAATGATGCACAGTTGAAATGAATGTTACAGTAACCTTGGTGTCGATTTACGAGCATTTATTTTTTTGTTTTTTTTGCTTTTCCGCACAAAAATGCGCGTTTAACCAAAAAGAGGGAACGTTTAGAAAATATTTTAATGGAAAAATGCAAAAACCCCCTATGAAAATCGGCTAAACGCGCAATTTTGTGCGGAAAAGCAAAAAAATGCAAAAATAAATGCAGCGCTCGTAAATCGACACCAAGGTTACTGTAACATTCATTTCAACTGTGCATCTTTGCAAGACCCGCCAAGTGAAGCAAGTGGCGTTTTCGCGGTATTGGTGGCATCCGAAAGTAATGAAGAGTCCGATGTTTCAACTCCAACTTTTCAACAGCCGCTTCCTATCATCAATTGTGTTGTGTATAACAATGGTGTACTCTGCGAGTCAAGTTCTTCTTTTCCTTCTTCTCCGCTTCCTCCTTGCGCCAGTTTCACCCTCCCCCACCAACATATCGTCGTCACGGTTTGTTCAGGCCCTCCCCCCCGCGTATTTGAACAGATTTTGTTTAGGGAAACGGCGGAAAAAAAAACAGAAAAAAAGCACAACAAAATGAGCAAAGGAGAGAGTGTGCGGAAGTGAGAGAGCGCAGGGGGAAAGTTTTGGTGACTGACGGTGGATGTTTGGGCAGATGCGCGGGGCGGCGAAAGGGCACAGTTGAAGCGTGCTCTGGGGACCAAAACACCGGATTGATTAACTGATATCAACTCTGATTTCTCAGGGAGAGAACATTGGAGAACGTCTTGCAGAAAATGGAAAGTGTAATGAACTGCCGGCGCAGATGGGGGAGAAATGAGTGAAAGGGGCACAGATAGGGCACGTTGGACCGACACCTGCTCGACACATGTTGCTCATTGAGAGGAGAGAAGAGAGCGTAATTTAGTTCCTCTTTTTTCGTTGAGCGTCCTAGAATAGCACTGCGAGAGAGAGAAGAGACGCAGAAGAGAACACTTCTGGGTTACTGTACTTGGAAACGACTTCATGTGGGGCTTCAGAATTACAGCGATGACTCCAAGGTTCGAGGAGCATGTTACTAGGCTATGTGGCAATTTGGAGTAAGATTCAGAGCCCAAACGGGTTTTTTCGTAGTGATTTGAAGTGGAGACGGGAAAATTTCAAAAACCCCAATTTTCAGTCAACTTTCAGAAATTCTAAAAATTTCAAAATTCCAGTTCTCACTCTCATTTTTCAGTGACATGTACCTAGACCCCTTGACTATCAGAAACCCAACTACGAGCTCAATCGGAGCCATTTGAGCCGACTAGTGCTCATTCGGGTAAACAGCAAACAAAACGAGTGTTTCACACAATTGCGTGACGATGCGGCCAGTTGGGAGAGAGAGTGAAAATCACTGATTTCACCCAATTTCACACAATTTTAATCCGATTTATTCATTCGGGCCCCCGCGCGAACACATACACTAAACGGAGGCCGAGATCGACGTTGATGTGTACAGACGCTCATTTGCATACTCGGTTTTTGAGTTTTACAGTGTCTAAATACTATTGACACAAAAAAAATGACTGCCGGAAAACAAAATTGATGTATACTGACCGAAGAATATGGAAAACACTGAAAAACAGGGAAGAACTGAAACTGCGCATGTTTCAGATTAAGTACTGGACTGGAAAGTGCAGGTGCTACTCTGGAATTCTCAAAACATGATTTTTGACACTTTGACTGTTTCTAGTCTGAACATGGGCTCAAACAGAGCATTTTTCGCCAATTTACTATCGGATGCCCCACCGAAATGGCCCCGCAACCGAGAAAAAGCCGTTCGCGGGTCTTGCAGTTGAAAAAGATGCACAGTTGAAATGAATGTTACAGTAACCTTGGTGTCGATTCACGAGCGCTGCATTTATTTTTTTGATTTATTTGCTTTTACGCACAAAATTGCGCGTTTAACCAAAAAGAGGGTACGTTTAGATAATATTTTGATGGAAAAATGCCAAAAACCCCTATGAAAATCGGTTAAACGCGCAATTTTGTGCGGAAAAGCAAAAAAATCAAAAAATAAATGCAGCTCTCGTAAATCGACACCGAGGTTACTGTAACATTCATTTCAACTGTGCATCTTTGCAAGACCCGCCAAGTGAAGCGAACGGCTTTTTCTCGGTTGCGGGGCCATTTCGGTGGGGCATCCGATAGTACGGTAGACAGTAACGCAAAGTTCAAAGGCGCATGTCGATTTTCGAAAAAATTCCAGGTATCAGTCTAAAATGTTGGGGACATACTACTGGACCTCTCGACTATACTCAGTCCAAAGATTGAGCCAACGCGCATGAAATTTTCGGTCAAAGACGCCAAATTGAGAAGCTAAACGTTTGGTTTCTGTTTTTCGATCACTCGAACCGTCGCGAAATGTTTATGAGCGAAATATAAGCGGTTTACATGCAATTTTCGACAATTCTTTTATCGTTAAACTCATCGAAAACTCTTCTCTCTCTCTTCCTTGTTATCGGCTCTTCGTCTGAATTCATGTGACACCCCAAATGGGCCTTTCGGGTCGTGGGTGTCATTTCCGGCGGAAAGTATGAGGATATTTTGCAAGAAATTGGAAAAATTTTTGAAAAAAAAATCTGAATTTTCAAAAAAAAAAAAAAATTTTTTCGGAAAAATTAATTTGGATAATTATTCAAAATAGAAAATTGATATTATCCGTTCTGCAAAAGTTGAAACTTCTGCGGCTGTTCTACCTTACTTTTCGTCGAAAAAGCCGTTTTCGTGGCGAGACAACGCATATTCGGCCGCGTTGCAACCTACAGTAACCCACAGTAAACCGCGCGTGGGATCCCGGAACTATGTCTGTCCAGACAATCACGTGTGCTCCTTCCCACACACACACTTTCGCACTCCTTATCACCCCTTCTTCTGATTGTCTTTTCGTTCTCTTTTGTTCCTCTTATCACGCCTCTCTTTGTGTTGTTCCGAAATGAAAGTTCCACGTCATTTCATCATTTGATGAAAAGAAAGATCGAGAAAAATAGTGCTCCATTCGGGATAGATGCTTCTGGGAGGTGAAAAAAGGAAACAAAAACAATTGGCACTGAAAGGGAATCGAACCAGGGACGCAAAAACGGCAGAGAGCACAACCTACTGCGCCACCCGCACCATTCGATGCTACGCTGGTTGAGACAAGAGATAAGCTCGCGCGAGCGGCGGCGCCGCCCGGGCGCGCCGGCACTGAACTTTTCGTCGAAATTACGAAAAAATGTTTCGTTTTTTCTGAAATTTCCGCATAAAAACCCACCTCAACGATGCCTTCGACCTTCTTCCACACAGTCTTCTTCTTTCCCATTCTCGATTCGTGGCCGCGGCTCTTTTCCCAAACAAACGATGAGATCTGCAAATTTTTCTGGGCAATTTTCGAAAAAATCAACGAAAAAAATGGAAGAAATGGGGAGAATGTGAAGGGGAAAGTGAGTGGAATCGGAGAAAAAGAGCCAAAGTTCCCCACTAATTCCCAATTGACATGTGATTATTTTTTTGGGGCAAATGGCGTTTTTTGTTCTTGATTACTTATTTTTGATTTTCAACTGATAAGGTGATTTGGGAGGGAAGAAGAAGAAGTGGAGTGATTAGTTATGGGAGGGAATTTTTAGAAATTCAAATTTTTTTAAATTTTGATTTTTAAAAATTTTAAATTTTTGATTTTAATTTTAATTTTTTCTAGTTGAATTTTTAAATGTTTTCATTTTCCAAATTCTATTGGAAGAAATAACTGAAAATATAAATTTCCGGCATTTTTTCAAAAAATTTCAAATTTCTTTCAAATTTTCGAAAACTTTTTCTGCAAAACTTTTCCCCTTGAAACCTATTCGAAAATCTCTGATAAAATGATAAAACAATGAGAGTGTTGAGTGATAAGAAGAGACGCAGGAAAGGGAAACATAATCAGAATCATTTTTGGGACACAAATTGTTTACTTTTGGGCGAAAACGGGAGAAGAATGGAAACATTTTGGGGAGGGGGAGACACTGAAAACGTGTGAATAGGAATAGGCAATGAAAGGGGTGGAGCCGACTGAAAACATGGATGGATACGGTAGCTAACTGATCTCTGCGTGGGAGAGAGGGGTGGGGGAGAAAAACATATTCCCACGTGGAAGGAATCGAACCGGGGATACAAAAGCTGAAGGTGGCGCGCCTTACCAGGTACACCAACCAGACCACTGACGCCAAGGTGGTGGGAGGCAAATGACAAGAGCGCGGCTCTTCCAGGGTCACTGTGACTCGCGGGGAAGCATTGAAACCTCCGCCGGAACACAAAAGGGCACGTATCTCTCAGTCACTCCCCCGCACCGCAACGCAACACAACACAAAAATGGGCATGAGAGGGGCGCGAACTGCCTTTTTCGCACCGTTTTGTGTTTTTCTCTCGCACCCTCTCGATCGGACACACTCTCTCGCTCTCCCTCCGTCTCTCGATGATGGAGGCTTCTCCTTTCTCTCTTTTTTTGCCGTTTTTGGCGGGGAAAAATGGGAAAAAAATTGGAAAATGAAATAAAATCGAGGTGCGGGGGAGGGGGGAAGAGCGGGGCAACTTTTGGGAACTTTTTCAAAATGAAAAACACTTTTTTTGTGTCCAAAAGTTGGAAATGCAACTGACTCTTCTTTTTTGTGACTATTTGGAATTGAAAAAATACAAAAACAGAAATCCGCTGAATCACAATATTGAAAAATTGCAAAAAAAATCGTCGATTTTGAAATTTCTAGAAAATTTCGAAAAATAACCGGTGCAAATGAATTTCAGCCCAGAAAGGATTCGAACCTTTGTCTTAAAAATGTATATCTTATAACACACGCACGCTACCGCCTGCGCCACACGCACCTCTGCAACTGTGGCCTCTAATGGCAGTGATGAAGCCGCCGGCGGCGGCGCTCGCGCCGAATTTTCGATTTCCGAAATTCTGAAAATCACTGGAGAATTTTTGAAAAAAATCCCAAAATCTCCTATTTTTTCTTATTTTTGAGCTCATTTGGAGCATTTCCACCCGGAATATCCTATCTTGAGTGGAGGGTAACAGGAATTTCAAAAATTCGCGCAAAATTCAAAAAAAAAATTCTCGAAACCATGTACGTGCCATTCTCAACAGTTATTGTTGTGTGTTCGAATGGAAAACAAATGGAAGGGGAAAGAACGTGAAATGGCAGAGAATTCAGTGTCATAAGCGGCGACGATGGGGGGGAAGAAACTTGAAAAACGCTGAAGAAAGGGCGATAAAAGTGAGAAAAGGGGGCGGGAAGAGGGAAGTGGAACTAGTGATGACGCTGGAACTGAATAATGGCGGGCCTTTTTCCAAAATGTTTACTTTTTCTTTTCCCCCCGCCAAACCGCAAAACCTCCTAATTTTTGGCCTTCTTTTTAACCTCTCTTCTAGACAGCAAAACAAGTGATAAAAGCAAACTGATAAGGAGATAAGGAGCAAAATCAAAGGTTGTGACGTACAAAAACAAACGTTTTTGGTGTCATTGCGTCACGCAAATAATTTTTGCGTCCCGTGGGAGTCGAGCCAGCGACCTCAAAATTAGAGTTTGGGATCGCAACCAACTGCGCCACACAGTGCATCGAATAGACTTTGTGAGAGACGAATGACAAGCGCGGCGTTTGGCGCTGCCGAGGACTTGGGCAGCGCCACGTAAAAAATTATGTTGATAACTGATATCACTGATAAGGAGGGGTAGGGGTCTGGAGCCAGTCGGGATACACCATCAAAAACGACACGGACGAAAATCGGTTGTTTACCTCGAAAAAGTCCTCATACCCTTTGTTTCGCACCGGTGCCAGGCACCGCCATCGCACACGTGGTGATTACTGATGAAAACCTGATAAGTGAGTGATAAGAAACTCGAGGAGAAGTGAGTTTTGAAAATGAAAAGTGAATACGGAACTCCCCCCACCCGCGGGCGGATCCGGGTCTGCAAATGCGTCAAACCGTTTTAATTGTTGTGGGGGTTTCGGGGTGATAAGAGTTATCATATAATCAGGCAGCACCACGGGAGTTAATGATCTGGTACAGAAACGAGAGCAAAACAAAACGGTTTTTTTTGAATGACAAATTGACAGTTTTCTGTCGGGAATCGGTTTGGGGTGGGCATTGCTCTCGGGGGCACTTCGCTGACCAATTCTGAGCCAACTGATGATGGTTTTAGTGATAGGTACCTACAGTATACTGTCTACAGACAGTTACCGTAATCTACCGTATCCAAAGTGGCTCTATATCGTTGAAAAACCCGGAGGGAGAGAGAGAGAGTAGAGATAAACAAGAGACGCAGACAAAAGACGCGAACAGAGAGGAACAAGAAGGAAGAAGAAGCATTCTCTCACACAGTTGTTGTCGAAATAAAGGAAGAGATGGACGGATGGATAGATGGATGGATGGCTGTGAGGGGATAACGTTTGAGAAATGGATGGAATGGCCTGATCAAAGTGTTTCTCTCTCAAGGACACACTGAGCACTTTTGAGACAGGAGACAACTGACACACGTGAGATAGAGCAGAGAGAGAGAGACGGTGAGAGAGAGAGCATTGTTGCACACCGTTGGATCTAGGAAGGTGTCGGATCGGTTGCGCCAAATACACCAGTGGCGGCCGCCGCCACACTTTTTCGTCGTTTTCGAGAGAATTCAAATACTCTCATGAAAATCCGCCGAATACCGGGTTTCAAGATTGAGGGTTGGGTTACGGTAGCAAAACATTGAGCTGTTTCGAGACCTTTACTATCAGATGCCCCACCGAAATGGCCCCGCAACCGAGAAAAAGCCGCTTCGCTTCGCTTTGCGGGTCTCACAGTTGAAATGAATGTTACAGTAACCTTGATGTCGATTTACGAGCGCTGCATTTATTTTTGCATTAATTTGCTTTTTCGCACAAAATTGCGCGTTCAACCAAGAAGAGGACACATTTCGATGATATTTTTATAGAAAAATTCAAAAAAAATAACTCTGACGAAAATTGGTTAAACGCGCATTTTTGTACGGGAAAGCAAAAAAATTGGCGCCGCGGCGTACAAGGAAAAATCAGCGGATGTGGCGAAGTCTGCAGTTCGCCGCATCGGCGGGTCTCTCGCAACGAGAAAGCTAAGCTTTTTTTGGAAAAATCGACATGCACCTTCAAAGAAACCGTAGTTTTTCCAAAAGGCGCATGTTAATTTTGAAATAAGTTTACTGTTCTCGTGGCGAGAACTGCTAATTTTGATAATGTCAAAATCTCGCCACGTAGAAAACCCTTTTCTCTTTAAAATCTTCGTTTTGGATGCATCCTATAGTATTTAGATCACAAGCCTTTTTACAGTGGAAAACCGAGTATTTCAAATTGTTTTCGAAAGGCCAAAATATCAAAATGTGACCGATGCGGGCGCAAATCCGACCATAAAAACAGAACACTTTTTGTGTTTTCGGTCAAAAATTGGGTACAATGGGATTTTGTTCCGTAGGAAAGTGTTCGAGTTGAACACAAAATTCGTTTTACCACGGGAGCTTCAGGTAAAATGATTTTCGAAAAGCCCCAAAGTTCCCTAGATTCTCAAACGATGGATTGCTTTCTCACCGAGAGCAATCCACTGATCCAATGATATCTCAAAGTTCTGGAAAAACACGAAGAAAACAAGACTAGACACTGGCCAATTGGTTCTCTTCCCGTCCCCCAATGATTCAGCAGCACAGTGTAATGAACCTCCTCATTTATCATTGTGTTCTTTCTTTTTTGAAGCTTTTATGTGGTTTGTGAGTTGTGAGCCTTGATTCTTCGAGCTCATTGTATAGCCGGGTTTCAGGGTGAAGTCAACAAAGACCAAATGGCTCTCGAGTTGGTAATATCGAACCATTGAACTTGCGATTTAGCCCAACCGACTGCCCAACACGGAGACCTGGCGTGTGCATCGAATGCAAATGTGCACCATTGCTAACCATTGCAATCAACCTATATTCGCTGCGTACCCGTTGCCTGAGTATTCAACGTTTCAGCGTGTGCTAGTTGTTGTTGTTGTTTACTTGTTTACAGTTAACCGTAAGCACATGCTTAAGCGTTGAATACTCAGGCAATGGGTACGCAGCGATTATAGGTTGATTGCAATGGTACACATTTGCATCCGATGCACACGATAGGTCTCCGTGCCCTATCTGTTGCCTGTTGCAGATGGCGCGAAAAAGAAGGATTTCGAAAAAATGGTTCAACAAATCCAGAAAACCTGGACAAACCGGTCGAGCACACATAGAATAAGCCGGCGAAAAATGAGAAATGAGCGCCGGCGCCCGCCCTTTTTTTTTGTGACCTCAGTCGGCGGAGCAAGAAAAAAAACATTTGAGCTGCCGAAGCTCAATTTGAGACGACGAAGAAGCACATGTGTTGCTAAATAGATAAGAGGAGGAAGGAGGAGGAGAAACAGAAAAATGAGCACCAGATGTCAAAAAGTTTCAGTTTTGTGACGTTGAATGATCCTCATTTGTTGCTGGGGGTTTCTAGGAAGATCGCGGCTTTTCTACCGTATTATCGTTGCATCTCAAAATCAGAGTCGAGAAAGAAAATTCAAACGCTCGCGCGAGATATCTCGCAGCGAAGAATCAAAATGTGAACGACGAAACGTGCGGCGCCTTTAAAGCCCGACTACGGTAGTGGTGTGATAATTAATTTCTTGTTTTTCACTCGATTTACTCAATTTCAGCGGTTTTTCAACCGTTTTTCAAGGAAATACACATTTTGTGCTTTTTTTACAGGAAACAACGCGAAAAACGGCTGAAAAACCGCCGAAATTGAAGACAAAGACGAAATTAATTATCACGCAACTACCGTAGTCGGGCTTTAAAGGCGCAGCACGTTTCGTCGTCCATGGCTTATAACTCGGAAAAAACGTTCCAGCCACGAGTTGGACTCGAACCAGCGACCCTCAACTAGAGCTCACCAGCGTAATTATTCCAAATTCAAAAATTCCAATGTTCCCTCAACTTTCAGATTCTAAATATAACTCCAAATGTTCATGGACGTGTTCCTAGACTCCTTAACTATTCCTAGTCCGAAAACCGGCTCAAACGGAGCTTTCTCTACTCGAATTTTGCAATTTTCAGTGAAAAGTCAGCAAAAATGTGCGGAAAACGGTCGGAAAGAATACAGGAAAGTGAAGAATGGGAAATGCAGTTGGCGGTGCGTTCTCCCATTCGTTCGTTTATGTTTCTCGGCCCCCCGCGAAAATCGTAAAAACCGCTCCCCCCGGTTTCCCCTCGTTTTCCCTCCACCATATTTGGGAAAATCAAGAAAAAAATGTATACTAAATTCGAGAAATTCTCGCCCCCAAAAGACGATGAAAAGGCGAATAGGAGGAGGAGGAGGAGGAGGATGAGATGAGCGGGGAGGAAAGGAATGCGGGGCGGGAAAACTTAATTAGGGACGCGCTTTTTTGGCTCCGAGGATGAGGGGCAAGATGAGGGGGCTAAATGAAGGGGGCGGCGGCGAAAAGAAGAAGAAGAAAAAGACGAAGAAGAAACATCGAGCATTTGCATTTTTCCTGACGCGATTTGAAGCGGAGGGCAAATGAGTTGTGAGCGGATTAGAGAGAAGAAGGTCCACTAGGTTTTGCTAGGACTCGAACCAGCGACCCCAAAATCAATGGCGCCGCGTGTTAGCCACTGAGCCACACAGTTCACTTTGGCGGAGAGGCTGGAGGGGAATGGTGTCATGGCGGTTCGCGATTCGCCGCTGGCGCCTTTCGAAAGGAGGACAGTTCGGATTTTCATATTCCCCCCCCTCACATTTGGATATTTTGGAATTTACTCATCACGGCGTCCAGAGCTTCCAATCTGCATCTGCGCGTAATTTTTCTGAATTAAATTTTTGTCGGAAATTAAAATGTTTAGAGAATTTTAGAGACACCTGTTTGCAGCCTCTAGACACGGAAACACAGTGCGGATATCGAATGCAATCGCGCTTTTTGGCTCTAATGCTCTAATGCTCTACAAAATTTCTAATTAAAAAAAACATTTTCAAAAAAAAAGATGATCAGTTCAATTTAAAGTTGAAATTTCGAATCCGAATCACAAAAAAAAAGTGTTTATGAGTATGGTCCAAAAACCGCCAAAATCGGTTTATATCTTTTTCGAACAGAAATCACAGAATTCTGTTTGTTCACCGAAATTTTGGTTTTTTTCAATTTTTTTTTTTGGAAAATACTGTACAGTTTGAAAAATTTCTACATTTTTCCCGAGTATCATCCATTTGATTTCCCATTTTTTCGAGATTTGATTATTTTTCCCACATTTTAAAATTCAAAAAAAAAATCGAGAAAAAGATGTGTCCATGAAATGTGTGTGCCTTTTGTTGACACTTGACCTGACTGGTCGAGGTGTTATTTGGGAATTCGAAAAATTGAATACATTCTGGAAAATAAATAAAATACACAAAAAGTGACATGTGTAATACTACACACAGACACAAAGACACCTAAGCACCTTAACGTTAGGTATAGGTGTTAACGATTTTTTAAGCGTGGGAAAGTTTTAAAGAAAATGTAGGTTATTTTATTTGAAATTTTACAAGAACTGCTTCAGTTTAGAAAAAATCTGAAAATTCAAAAGTTTCTTGAAAAATCCAGAAAATTAGATTTAATTCTGAAATTTTCAACTCAAATTTTCTGGAGAACTGCGGCGAATCAGAAAAAAATACCGGCTTTAGTTTCGGACAATTTGAAAATTTTCTTTGCCAAAAAGCGTGAAATTGAGTTTTCTACCGGATTGGGAACGGGCTTGGTCGGAAATGATCTGTCGTAAATATATTTCCGAAAAAAAAGTCGGAAATTTTCGGAAATTGCGGAAATTCCGAAAATAAGCCGAAACAGGGCCAAACTGTTGAAAATACTACAAACTATTCGGTTTTTCAGTCCTTTGTGTCGGAAAAACCACAGAATCAACGCATTTTTGTTGAAATAATCATTCGGAAATCTCCGTTTTTCACTTCTTGAAGCGCATTTTTTTCTGTTTAGAAAATGAGGTTTTCGGTAATTTTTGGAACGATTTCCGAAAAATGAGCTCGGAAAAAAGTTCCGAAATGGAAAGTCGGAAAAATTTCCGTCGGAAATTTTCGGAAATTTCGGTAGTTCCGTTTCCGGTTCCGACCAAGCCTGATTGGAAAGTTTGAAATTTGTCCTCGCGATTTAGAGCGCTCGAGACTGTTTTCTGTGGATTCCTACGATACTGTGCATTTCGACGTGACGGTGTTTGCACAAACTGAGAAGCCAACTCAAAAGAAAGCGCGCGAATTTCAAACGTGCCATTCGGCTCCCCGGGGATGAAGTATGTGTGTCGGTACCGTAAACACGACTTCCTCATTCATTCATTCATAAAACAACACAAGACTGGAGGTCACTTGGTGTCTATTTCCTTGCAAAATTCCTCCTCTTACATACATATTTCTACTTCCTGTCTCTCCTCGCCGTTTTCGACATTGAAACAAACAATAAACAACACCCCCATTTTTCGGACGATCGCAGTGGAAGATTAGCACCCCCACCTGGATGCCGTGTTAATACTGCACACCTATGTAGTTTATACACACATTCGGTGTGTAACGGGGTCGAAAAATGATGGCCTAGGAACCTCATTTCGGGGGTCCTAGGTCAAAATCTATCTTCTCTTGGTATCAGCTTCAAAATCCGACCAGTGGCCTGGGAGCATCTCTAGAGAACCTTGGCCTAAAAATCCCGATTGGAGTTCTAGGCCACTAACATTTCCTACCGAGTTATGAGGAATTCACCTCTGAAACCGAATTTTGTGCTCCGCCAGCCGATCAGTTACAATTTATATATTTCTAGAGTATTGATAGAACGGTAGATCACAAAATAAAATAACATGGAGATTTAGAAAAAATGTTCACTGTCAAGTTCTCTAAAGTTCAAAAAAGTGTTCAGACCTTGAAATTTTGAGACCATGTGGATGGAGCATTTAGAGCCGATTTATGAACATTTTTTCGAAAATGGGTGATTGACCGGAAAGTGTCTTTTCCGGATTCCGGAAAGCTTTTCAGGTTAACCGTTCCCGGAATTCGCATCCCCTCTAGACACCCTCCCAAATAAGGAAGCGATAAATGAACAAAAGATGGCAGATGGCCTGATCATCTCCCTTTCTACTATCACTGATAATCAGTGATATGGGAAAGTGATAGGTGATATGATATGAGGTTGGTTCACGGTTTCAAATGGGTCGAGAGAAAAGGGAAAACAAGTTGGGGAACAAGTCAGAAGAAGAACACAAAACACTACTGATCAGCACTATCAGTAACTGATTGTGATTAGAGTACTTGGAATGCACCCGGTGAATGCACAGAAATGCACAGAAATGAAGGTACAGTAGTCCAGAAGCTGACACAACACCTTATTTCACGACAAAGTGCACAAAAACGCACATTCACGACAACGTGCACTTACGACGCAATGCACACAACTGAAAGTACAGTAACCTAAAAGATACAGAGAACTCGACGAAAAAGCGCACAAGGAACTACAGTAACCTTACAAAAAGAGAGAAAACACAAAAACTTCTCCTTCTTCTTTTGGCAACAATGAGAATCACACATAGATAAGAAGAAATTGGTGGCGGCCACCCGAGAAAAAGAAACGATCAGAAAACTTGGAGGGGAGAAGCGGAAGGGGGGTGTAATACCTCCCTCAGACACTTACAATCGTGTCCTCCTCCCCTCGAAAAACCCCCTGCAGAAAATGAAAATACACTGGAAATGCGGGGTGGGAAGACAGAGAAACAGTGCTTCCGGGTGCGTCGAGAGGACATTTATTATGCGGAAAATTTAAATTTTTCAAAAAAAAAAAAATTTTTGTCCGGAATTATATATTTCCATCGAAGTAGCAGAGTGTGGGAGGAATCGGGTCTCGCCACGAGAAGATAAACTTTTTTTGAAAATCGCTACGCGCCTTTGAACTTTGAGTTACTGTCTACCGTAGTTTCTTTAAAGGCGCATGTCGATTTTCGAAAAAGTTTATGTTCTCGTGGTGAGACCCGATTACTCCCACACTCCGCTAAAATTATGTGATTTTTGCTTTTTTTTTTGCGGATCATTGCATTTTTACAGGTGCCTGATTTTTCGCCCGAAAAAAATCGCTCAAAATCTGATTTTTCTAATTTCCAATAATCCTCGAATATTCTCGAAAATAAAGAAAACAAGTTCTTACATTTTAGGATTTATAAAAAAAAGGAAAAAAACAATTTGAATCCAAAATTCAGGATATTCTACACAAACACTACCACGACAAAATGCACACTCTCGAGAGTACAGTAATCGGGAAAAAACGCGGGTATTTAATGTGTCAAAAATCAAATGGTAAGGAGAATAAGAAATTCGAGAAAAACTAGTAAAATCACAAGTCACACTCTCTCTCGAGAGAAAAAGGAAACTAGCCGGTGTGTGTGTGTCTACTCTCTCGTATCCGTTTTCACTGAAAAACTGAGATAACGGAGAAGAGGTTGAAAGGGGGGGGGGTGTCTAACAGTTTGCCATCGGGAAGATAGTCATCTCTCTCTCTTTTCGACCTGTGAAACCTTTTCATCTCTCTTTTTCTTTCTTTTTCCCCCGAGATGCCCTTGACGGAAGCAAATGGCATCTAGTGGGAGAGAGAGACAGAGATAGCGATGGGACGACATTGACACAGTGATTGCGGACTTCCGGAACTATAGTAACCGGGGAGACTTTTGAGATTGGCGACTGGCACCTTTGAGACTACCGTATGAGAGTGTGCCAAAATCGGGCGGGATTGAAAAATGTGGTTGCCAAAATCGGAAGTTACCGAAATCTGGCTGAAATGACCAAAATCGGGTGAAAATGACCAAATGCGAGTGAGAAAATTGAGAAGAATGTAATTTTTGATATGTCGTCAGATCGGGTACTTCTGTGCACTTTGACGTGACGATGTATGCACTATTCATGTCCTCGAAAAAAGATTTTGGTCGCCTTCGCCCGATTTTGGTAGCCACATTTTTCAATTCCGCCCGATTTTGACACACTCCCCTACCGTATCGAAAATTGGTGGTTGGATGTTGATGATTGCGGACTTGTGGGGCTACAGTAACCTAGGTATTCGAGGATGCGACAAAATCTGGGAACGGTTAGTGATAAGAGAGTGCAGACAAGCAGACGTTTTCTTGAAGATTTTTTGTCTTTCGAGACAAAATTTTCGGAAGAAACCTAGAAATGTATTGTTTTGTGGTACTTATAGGTCATAAGAAAGTAAATTTGTGTGAAATTATCTGAGAAATCAGCACAAAACTCTCATTTTTCGACAGAATTCTGACTGACTGTCTGCACTCTCTTATCACTAACCGTTCCCAGATTTTCCCATATTTGGTGCTTCTATAAGTGTCGACGGGTATTTGAAACTACAGTAACCCCCCCCCCCTCCCTGAGTCTCGGATTAGCCAACAAGTGACATACCTGACTAACTCCAGTTGCACCGCTCCCGTACACCAATACGACGAATTGCGGACTTCTGAAGTTACAGTAATCAATTCGGAAACATTCAAAAGGAAAATGAAGAGAACACGAAAAGCACGGGGGTCCATACGCGACGTGGAATAATAAAATTTGAATTTCCCGGTGAAATTTCCTTTGAAATTCGCTGCGTATCGACTCAGGATACGGAGCGAAATCGGCGGTTCTCAATGGAGCACGCTTGCAGGCGTTGCCCCCCCCCCCGTGGAAAAGTACAGTAGGCCAGAACAGAACAACTGAAAATCGGAGGGGAATTTCTCGAAAAATGCGACCAAAAACCGTGCGAGAAATAGAGAATAGCGGCAATAAACCGACCGAGTACCCTCTCATTTCACTCTATTTTACTCCCTCATCAGCTAGTTTTTTCTCTCTCTCTCTCTCTCTGTTTCGGAATTCCCCGTCCTCCTCATAAAAATCGGTTTCTCTTCCGCTGTGTGTCTTTTCGATGTTCGATTACTGTTTCTTTTGTCGTCCTGTTCATTGGCATTTTTTAAATTGTGCGGCGAGAGAGAGGAAAGATGAGAAAACTGGAATTGAGAGAGCTTCTGTTTTCTTTAAAGATCCTTGGCGCAGTCGGGAACACACGGCTCCCCCTTGATTTTATAGTCTCTGGTTCGACTCCCCTCGACCACAAAACGTTTTTTGCGTCATTGTCAGTGCATAAGAAAGAGCTCTTTCGGAGAACCAATATATTTCGAGATTGATACGAGATATCAAAAAGTTGTCAACTGCAAATTTGTAGTCCTAGTTTTGATCTACAAGTTTGCTGTTGACATCATTTTGATACCTCTTATCAATATCGAGATATATTGATTCTTCGGAAAAGCTCTCTTCGGTTGCGGGACATCCGATAGTAGACCTGTTCTAGACACTCAATAGACCTAATCAAAGGAACCATCGCGAAAATTGAGGGTAATCTGGGTTATTTTTGGAAAATTTGGGAAAAAATGGACAGGAAACCAAAAAATCAAGACGATCATTAGAAGAGATAGGAATTTTTGAAAAATTCTCAAAGGAAGTGTTTTTTTGGTTCTTCTTTTTTCATCGACGATGACAGGGAAAGAGATAAGGGTACGAAGTACGAAAGCTTGTAGCAATAGGCTAGAAGGGGTACTGTAGGGATACTGTATCTACAGTACGCTTGGGCAGCTTACGTGAGGTGTACTGTAGTGTTACTCTAGCTACAGTGAGCGTATAGCTGCACATTTGGTAGAATTGTATTACGGTAGGATTACTGTAGGCTCACGGTATGTTATTTTTTCACTTGGAAAGGTTACTGTAGACTCACAGTATCTCTACAGTAATCAATTTCTCACTGAAAACGATCTGACGGACGGACGGGGAGGGGGAGAAAAGTGAGAGAGAGAGTCAAAGAGCAACGTCGTTTCGCGCCGTTCGAATGCCCTTTTATAGACAACAAAATCTTTTTTTCAGTGCGAAAAGAAGACGAAAAGAACAACATTCGAGGGAGGAGAGAGTGTGCGAGATGGAGAGACGAACAGTCACAACATTTCGAGATGGAGTGGACGAAACGCTGTTACGTCACCATCGGGCACAACGGAGGGAATGGAAGTGGGGGGATGGACTGGAGTTGGCGACAAAATGCACACTAGTCGAGGTACAGTAATCGATGACGCTGACGACAAAACACGGAATTTGCAGAGTTCTATTTGTATCCGAATCCACGATAATTTATAGGAATCTGCATGCATCAGATCTGACGACAAAGTTCTCTCAGCCATTTCAAAGGTACAGTAACCCTCGGAAAATGAAAAGGCATCTTATTCGACGCAAAATTGCACATATCGTGAATCTACAGTAACCGAAAGAATAGCTACACACTGAACTTAAAAACCAAGTATCCTACGACAAAATGCACATTTCGAAGATACAGTAACCCATAAAGTAACGAGGGGGAAAATCGTCGTCATCATCATCAAAAAAAACTGCTGAAGAGACATTGAAGAGATGCAAAATTGGCGGGAGGAGGAGGAAAACAAGTAATGGAGATGTGACGGTCTTCTCGGGAATCAAGCTTAATTTCCATTCTCATACGCATAAGTGAGACAACTGGTTCAATGAACGAGAGGAGGAGGTGAGGGAACTGTCCCCTCCTCCTCTCAATAGTCTCTCTATGTCCCGTTGTGAAGAGGAATGAGAGAGAGAGAGAACGCACGGGGGGGGGGCAAAAGCGAAAATCCTTCGAAATTTCGAAAATTTTGTAAACTTTAGCTATTATTCTAACAACTTGCTGGGCATACTTCTGACTCGAACAGTTATCATTATCAGGGGGCAAAAACGACGTGAAAAATCAGAATTTGAATTTCGCGCGTTTTTGTATTCGCTGCGTAGCGACTCAAATGATACGGAGTCATTAGGTTTTTTTGGATTTCGCGTGACATTTTCCGTAGGACTGTGCAAACACGGTCACGTCAAAATACACAGAATCGTAGGGACAGTTGATACTGTCAGTTACAGCAGCCAATTTGGCGATTCTCAATGGAGCACGTTTGATACCATCACGTCGCTATTGGCCCCCCCCGTGAGAACGCGAGAGATGAAGAGAAATAGAGAACAAGGCAAGCGAGAGGCCTTTTTGGATTTTTTTTTTGGGTGTTCAGAGGATTTTGGAATTTTTATGAAAATTCATTAAAAATTCAATTTAAAAAAAAATAAATTTCAGATGCTTACAAAATTTTAAGATTTTGTTTAGTAAAAAAGAATGATTTTTTGGGTGAATTTCAGTAGAGTGATATAACAGATACACTATTCAGTTCGTCGAATGGACTCAACTGTTTTCCGATATTCCGAGTCACGTGGGGGGTGAAATGAGAGAGAGAGAGGATGGCATTGGGAAAACGATGAATCAGAATGGATGGGATGAGACGGTGTGGGTGAACAGGATTCGGCGAACGTACACAGATTGACCGAAAAAAAATAGGAAATGATTGAGGAAGAAAAGAAACATCTGTTCGAATTACGCGCGCAATCTTTTCTTTGCAATACGCGTTATTTTGGAGTGTTGTTGAAAAGAAGTTACTCCGAATCGAAAGTGGGCTGGCTTCAGCGAGAATTTGGTTGCTTACACTGAGTATCCAATGTGACTCCGTTTTGTATCCACTGCATATTTTCTATCTAGAATTCGACTCAACGGGAGCCTATTCTTAGCGGAGGGATCTACACTGCTAAACCGCTGGCGTGTACGCAGCGGACACGCAGCGAGTAACTTTCAGCCGCTGCGTACCACCAGCGTGTACGCGGCGTGCACGCCAGCGGTTTAGCAGTGTAGTGTTAAACCGTCAGCCGGACAGAGCTATCCGGTTTTCCGGACACAAAAACTGTGGTATTGTAGCGAAAAACAACTCTCGGAACTTTTTGGCTCTTCGCGTTTTGGAAAGTTCAAGAATAAGTCACACTTTTTTTGTGCACTCGCAGAGCTCGAGGATTACTGTAGCTGCTATCAACTTGCGGGCTAAAACTCGTCGTGATCCGTCGCTGGGGCAGTGTTCTGGCCAGTAAGAGAATGATTCAAATACCCGGTAATCCCGCGAAAATCCGCGCCCGCTTACTTCCTCAACATGTAAAACATTTGGTTTTTTTGTTTGGGAACGGACGGTTCGGTATTTTTTTTGGTAGGCGGGTGGGTGTTTGGAGGAGGAGTACATAATACGAATGCGTTTGTAGTATGGTTTGGAATGAGGAGATAAATAGACTGTAATCAGGAACTGATAGGAAAATGAGGAACTTTAATTGGAATGATACTTTGAAAGGGAAAATGGGAACCTGTTGTTAAGCTCCATGGCCGGTGGGGTTGTGGTTTTTGCATTAGAGCGAAAGTAGTGAGTCCCCGTAGTTGGGAATGTTTCCATATTAACGACACTCCGAAATAACGGCAATAGTCCGCATATCTCACGGGAGCTTCGGGGATCTGTTGTTTGCGCGCTGCCGGACTGCAAATTTTCCAAATTTGGCTGCGACGCCGTTGCCTGAGTATTCAACGCTAGAGCGTGTGATTCGTGTCGATTTACAAGATATGGTTAAGCGTTGAATACTCGGGCAACGCCGCTCTCAGCCAAATTAGCAGTCCGGCAGCGCGGGAATTCAAACCGCGCACATCTCCGAAGCTCCCGTGTACCTGCTGATGCTTCAAAGTGACCAACTGCACATTTTCCAACTCAACTCCCAATAAAAAACCGGTTTTTCTTATAATAGCTTGAATTATAGCTTAAATAGCTTAAAAATCGGAAAAGAAGGCATTTGAACCATTTCGAAAAACACGACAATTATATCAGTTCGTCGTGTTTGACACACACTTCCAAATTGCTATTGTTTCTTCTTTCAGTTTCCTTGTAAAATGGGCCGAGGGGGTGTCAAAATGGTACGCATGTCTGTGAACAAGAGTACACACACAAAACAACAACTGGGTGTAAATGATTGGAATTGCAGACAACGACGGGTTGCAGACGACTTCTCTATGTAGTTTTGTGTTTTATAGTTTGAATGGTACTCCAGAAGACCGGAAGTCCGCAACATACCCGCAAAACCGGAAACAAGAGTTTTGGGTATTCGAGAGCTTTTGAACTATGGAAGTGAGTCCGAATCCGGAACCAGTAGTTACGGAATTTCGAAAGTGTGCAAACACCAATCCAATCATAATACATCTTACGCACAAATGCACAAAACCGGAAACTGACACGTGTCGTTCCGGAAACTCGGTTTCCGGAAACCTTCCGTTCCGGAATTAGAAGTTACGGTATTTCGAAAATGTGCAAAAACACCAATCCTCATAATACACCTCATCTTACGCACAAATGCACAAAACCGGAAACTGAAACGTGACGTTACGGAAACCTTCCGTTCCGGAATCAGTAGTTACGGTATTTCGAAAGTGTGCAAACACCAATCCTCAAAATACACCTCATCTTACGCACAAATGCACAAAACCGGAAACTGAAACGTGACGTTCCGGAATCAGTAGTTACGGTGTTTCGAAAGTGTGCAAACACCATTCCTCATAAAACACCTCATCTTACGCACAAATGCGCAAAACCGGAAACCGGAAACCTTCCGTTGATCATTTCCGCCAAAAAGTGACCAATTGACCAATTGCCAAGCGTTTTTTGGTTCCCCCCCCCCCCTCCCGTTATCTGTTTGCGTTCAGTTCCTCGTTCCTTCATCATCTTCTTCTTCTTCTTCTTCTCATGATCGTCATACCAGTTTCAAATTCCTCTCCTCCTCGCATTCTCTCTTCCTACTACTACTAGCCGCCCCAACTTATTATCTACTTCCCGGTTCGTTTTCTGATCATTCTCTCTCTCTCTCTCTCTCTCTCTCTCTCTCTCTCTCTCTCTCTCTCTCTCTCTCTCTCTCTCTCTCGCTTCTTGGCACCATCGGCTAGAAGAGAAAGACGGTTGCAGAGCGAGAGACACAGACACTCACAGACAGACGGACGGCCTTGACGCCGTTTTTGCCGAGTAGTAGGAGGAGGAGAGGAGATTTGGAAAGGTTTTCGGCACGAGATGGATCGAGCGGACTTTGAGGTTCTTGCCCCCCACGTGGTGGCCATTCGAAACAGAGGGGGGCTGATCAGAGATTGCGAACGTTGTTGGGAACGTTGTGTTCGGGGATGGAGAGAGGTTTTAAGAGTGTGGAATACGGTAGATTCGAAATATAAGTTGATTAAATGTACATGTTTCGGTAGATTTGATAGTACACTAACACTGAAGCCCTTGGGATGACCATATGCTGGAAGATGGACTCATAAGGGTCTCAGGAGCATATTGAGGTCTACGGTACTTTCGAAAGCCTACAAACATCCATCCATTTTGGATTACAGTTACGGTGGTTCGAGGAAACGAATGGTCTAGGTTGGTTGGTCTGGAAATGACTACGGTAGATCCAAATTTCTGCGATCACCTGGAATAGATTCTCCTTCGTCAACGATCCGGAGAGGTAAACTGCTGAGGTGGGCGGAATGAAAATTTTGAGTTGCGGAAAACGGAAAGGAATTATTTTTTTACGGAAAACGGAATTCCGCCCAACTCTGTTGCAAGTGAACATTAGCTCACAATTGTCAGAGAGGATTCGAACTTGTGACCTCAAAAATGTGCGTCTCGTAACGCACACACGCCACCGCCTGCGCCACCAAGATCACATAAATGAGAGGATTGCAGTCAACTTCATCTACACATCTTATCAGACGCAAAAACGTACAGAACACCATGTTAGCGATGTGCTGAACTATTCTTCGAAAAACTAGCACCCCAAAAGAGAATAGTTTGAGAATGGTGCAAGTTTTCATTGAAAAGTTCTCACAGACGATTTTGATGATGATGTTGCATTAGATAGAGATTGTGAGGACACAAACTTGCCATTGGTCGATTTCTCACGTAGAGAGAGAGAAGGAGATGATCAGAGATTGGGAACGTTGGGAAAGACGGTTTAGCCGAATATGGTACTATGCAGGACAGGGGAACACTGGAGGGTTCAGAGTATGGAAAAGAGTGAGACCGGAGAAGAAATGAGCCGGAATTTCCGAAATTTGAAATTTTGGTCAGAATCGCAAGAACGGCGTTCAGTTTTCTGGCAGAGAGGCTGAATAGAAATGAAAAAGATTCTGAATAAAAATAGGAAAGTGTAGACAACGTCATCGAATTCAACATCCATTACATCCGCCTTATCACCTATCCGTTACGCTATCAGAGAGGAAGTAAAAATGATTTGAAAATCACCGGAAACACTAATCTGCTGACATCTTACGCAAAGTTACACATTTTTGAAAAACAGTAGCCTCAATGATACAGTAACTCACAGATGCTCGAATATTCGCAACTTTACGAAAATCTGCACACAATTGAAACTACCGTAATCTTCCCACAACGTGGACGGAGAAAGTTAGATGGGGGAAAGACGCGTGAAAGATGCCATTAACACGAATAACTGCCATATCATCACCTATCCGTTTGGGATATCAAAGGGAAGTGATAAGAGAGACTGATAAACACTGCTGCGTCGAAACATCACAGCGCGCGCGCGCCGCACACAAATGATGGAAACATTCGGCAATTCCATCACTCGGAATGTGTCAGTTTTTCCACGCATGAAAGCGAAATTCGCGCGGCGGCAGCAGCAGGCGCGGATGGGGCGCTTTAGAAGATAGCCATAGCGACCACAAAACTTATGTAATCTCCACTTGGGAGGAGGAGGGGTGTAATGAGGGGGGAATGCGGAAAGAGAGAAGATTAGTGCACTGTTCTGAGAGTACAGTAACCCGCAACGCCAAGAGCCACGCGAAAATGCACACTTGACGACAAATTGCGGACGGTTGAAAATACAGTAAACTTAACTCTAGGAAATCTTGTTTGGACTGGGAACTTTGGATCAAAATCATCTGAGGGATAATTTTGACAAGAATCAAAAGCGCAAGAGGAACTGAAACGGATTACTGTAGCGAACTTCAAAGACGCATGGGAACTGCCCAGCTAGTGGTGAATCAGAAAACCAAAACAAAGAAGGATTGGTAGTGGTGGGGGTGAGAATGCTATGTAAATGGGTATAAGAGAGAGAGATGATCATCGAATCGGCAAGAGAGGGAAGGGCAACACCGATTGGCAGCAGCCACTGCCACAGCCATAGCAGAAGCCGATCGACAAAAAGCGCTAGAGGAAGAGAAAGTTTCGGTTTTCGCGGCGGCGGCAAATGGCAACAGCCCTCCGCCCGCCCGCTTGTTTTGATTCGGTGCTGTTTCTCTTGACAAGGATGCGAGCGGGTTTACTTACAGTACTCGAAGATTTCAAAATAAATGGAAAACCTCAATTTCCTAAATATCACCAAAATTACGATCGGATGCCATTGAAATGGCCCCCGCAACCGAGGAGAGCTCTTCCGGAGAATCATCATATATCGAGATTGATAAGAGATATCAGAAAGTTGTCAACTGTAAAGTTGTAGTCCTAGTTTTGATCTACAAGGTTGCTGCTGACAATTTTTTGATATCTCTTATCAATCTCGAGATATAATGATTCTCCGGCAGAGCTCACCTCGGTTTCGAAGCCATTTCAATGGCATCCTGATAGTACTGAAATTCCGATTTTTCTACAGGTCGTTTCCAGTGCTAAATAAGATCGTTTCTGATTATTCCATTATCACCCGCTGCGAGAGGTCCTAAGCGGCTTTGAAACCATTTCCTTTCGATGCGAAAGTGAATCGATCGACTGCAAACTTTTCAAATTTGGCTGCAACCGCGTCGCCTGAGTATTCAACGCCTGAGTATTCAACGTGTGATTCGTGTCGATTTACGAGAGCGCAAAAAGCGTACTCAGGCGACGTCACGCGCAGCCAAATTCGAAAAATTTGCAGTTCGCCGACGCGGGAATTGAATTCCTCAGCACCTTGTGGGCATCCTCAATCAAAACACGGTGGCCATTTTCTCTCGGAACTCGTGGAAGTACCGAATCTGAATAAATGGTCCAATTTCGCTCTAATCCCAGGTATTATCCGTCCTGCAAAAGTTGAAACTTTTGCGCTGACCGCGACGCAGCCGCGACGCGGCCGAATATGCGTTCTCTCGCCACGAAAACTGATTTTTCGACGAAAAGTACAGTAGAAAAGCCGCGTCGCGGTCGGCGCACAAGTTGCAACTTTTGCAGGACGGATAATATTTCCAAGAGAGAAAAGAACATCCACTCGCATTATAAAGCCTGAAAACCGTACGTGACACCCCTTGGGAGGTCTCACGTCATCCGGGGGGCACTCTATATTCAATCGATTTCCGACTCGATTCTCGCCGCATTCCTACCGAATTTCGTTCTCAATTTGGTCATCCGAATCACTGTCCGTTCCATCGAAAACCATGTCGGCAACTGTGTCCGGAAGCGAGTGAGTTTCCGAGGGATTTGCGTACTTTTTTCGTCTGATATCTACCAAAACCCCCATCCAAACTCATTTCAGTTCCACTGAAACGGCGTCGTCGCAAATGGTGCCGCCATTCCTGCCGTCGGGCGAAGTCGTCGGTTGGACGCTCAACTCGGTGCCGAATCCGCTGACGAAACGCAACGAGTACACGTACACGGTGTGCGTGCAGACTGTCGGCGCGTTCCGATCCGCTGCGCCGCCCGACGAGAAGGCCGTCGTGATGCTCAACTGCGACGGACCGTGTGGCACGAGAATGCCCGTCAACCATCTGATCACGATGGGCAAGTGCGATCATCAGCTGTGCAAGGCGTGCTACGGACTCGTCAAGAACACCGATGGTCAGTTGTCGGAAATTCGCTCTATCAGAATCATCAATTGCGCGGGGAAGTTATTGCAATCGCCCTTTATTGAAAATCATCGAATTGGCTTCTTCAACTGAGTATCAAATAGGGTTTCATCTCCTGTGACTTTGGAAATTTTTAATTTGAAAATAACACTGCACGGGAGCTTCGAAGATGTGCGGTTTGAATTCCCGCGCTGCCGGACTGCAAATTTTTCGAATTTGGCTGCGAGCGTTGCCTGAGTTTTCTCGTAAATCGACACGAATCACACGCTTTAACGTTGAATACTCAGGCAACGGCGTCGCAGCCAAATTTGAAAATTTTGCAGTTCGGCAGCGCCGGGAATTCGAACCACACATTCCCGAAGCTCCCGTGCCCTGTACTGAAAAATTACACCATACAGAAGCGCGAAAGTATTGATTGAAACTGGGGAGTTTTTTCAAAAAAACATTTTTTTCAAAATTCCGTCCTACAATTTGTAGGCAATTTCTCTCAAATCTGGCCAAATTGCAGGCTCGTACGGCTGCTCGAACTTTTACTGTTGGGCCGAGCCGCGGGAGAACTTCCGCACGGAAAAGGCGGCCTACCGGAAGGTGATCAACAAGCAAATTGCGCGCGCTCGCAAACTGAAGAAGGAGGGCGAAGACGTGAAGACGTGCAACGAATCGGCACTTCCGCTCACGCCGTTGGCCGCCGATCGAAGCGGCAAGACGAAGAAGAAGAAGAAGTCGTCGACGACGATGTCTTCGTCTTCTGAAGCGTCGACGACGTCGTCGGTCAAATCGACGAAATCGTCGTCGTCGTTGTCGAAGAAGGAGGAGAAGAGCCGCAAGAAGAAGAAGAGCAAGAGACGCACCGTCTCCGCTTCGGCCTCGTCTTCTGACGTTGATTCGAGTGGACTGCTCAAGAGACTGTGAGTGAGAGAGTGATTAGAGACGAAAGAAAAAGAAGCCGAGTGACGAGAATAGTAATTTTAATTATTTTAATAAAGGTTTTTAGTAGAGAGTAAATTGTGCGTTTTGATTGTTAGAAGCCATTCCGAAAAAAGGGTAGCCCGGGAACCGCGAACTGAAGAAAAAACGAACAAGTAATAATCATAAATCATTATCTTATCATTTTTAAAAATCAATAATTAGAAATCCGGGAAAAACCAAAAATATGAGGGGAAACGTTGATTTGGAGTGGTTTTGGAGGTGGCGGGGGTTACAAAAATGAATGTTTGGGGTTAAATTTCATTCCAGGAAAAAGGGGGAAGCGGGAAGGGAGAACGAAGGGGAATGTGGTCTCGAACGGAATTATTTGATTTCTTTTTTTCTTGAATTGAAACGGGGATAAAGCAAATGGGCGAGAGAGAGAGATAGCGGGAAAGGTAGAATTGGGCGAAGAGAATTAGAGAAAGGGGCGGGGGATGTAAATTCGAAAAAGAATTAGAAGGAAAACCAGCGAAAAGAAGAGGGGGAGGACTTGCGGTGATGGATGGACTACTCATTAATTAAAGATACATATTGGGATTTTTAGATATATCAATAGAAACATTATAAAAATACATATGGTGTTCAGCGAAAATAGACGTAAATAGGACAATTTCAAGCGGGATGGGATCGCTAAAAGCATTGTTTCATGAGGTGAATTTGTTCTTTCTTGTGTTTTCTAAATTGCAGAGAAGTGTTTTTTTTGTTGTTGAAAGTCTTTCTACCACTATTTTAAAGCGGATTTTTCAAAATTTTCAGAATTTGCCTCCAAAGTATTTGCGATACTTGTCGACGACGTAGTGACGCGACGGCTCGTAGTACGAGTGTCGGAGCTCCGCGAGGGCCGCGTGGCTCTCGATGAAATCGTTGTGAGCGGAACCTTCGGATTTCTGGAAAAATCGGGATTCGGCGGTTTTAAGATTTGAGAAGAAAACCAAAATTTTAATTTTTCTAAATCTCACCTCAAATACACAGATGACAACGGCGAGGGTGAGAAGGAAGGTGAGGAAGACGACGAAGAGGGTGTTGGTGATCCGCGAGAGAGCGCTTCTCGTCGTCTTCTTCCCAACTGTCTGGCTGCTCTCTTCGGCCTCTGAGCACAGCGAATCCTGCTTCTCATTCGTGCAAATCGTGTGTCCGTTTGTCTGACTGTGCGGCGTCTGAGAGTAATTGGCTCATTTCGTGCTCAATCGTATTTAAAAATTTCCTACCTTTTCATTTCCCACTGCGCTACCGCCATTCGCCAGTTTTCCGTTGCCATTTTTCTCGAACGACATTTGCTGAAAATCATAATAATTTAAAGAATGAAACATTTCGAAAAATCGCAAACTAAATCCCCACTAACCTAAAATGAAAGCTGAAAAGAAATTGAAAGTGCGGATGTGAAGGTGAAATTAGGAGATTTTCAAAAAGAAAAAACCAGAAAAAAAAGCACAAAATCACAACACCAGCACCAATAAAAAAGCACACAATCACAGCAAGAGAAGCTCTGGGATCCTCCCGGGGACATTTTTCGAGACCTTTGCAGATCTGGGGGTGCTGGAAGCGAGCGGTCGGCCAAAGTCCACGTCCTTCTCTACCATCTCCTGGAATCGCCGTTCGAGCACTTGAGCTCGTGTGATGCTCGCCGAGGCATGCTGAAATGGATGGTAGACTGGAAATGTGAGAAAGCAGAAGGAAAGGGAAGAAGGAGGAGGAGGAGTGGGGTTACTGTAACCAAAGAGATGCGTTCAATTCTTAAAACCCAGGGGAAACTCCTAAAAATGATGTGATAGATTCAAAACTTTTCTAGCAATTGATTGATCCCTAATTCATCAATTTTCCACGGTCTCTGAACTGCTTGGTAATTTAAAATTAAAGATCATGACAAAACCAAACCTCGCAACAACAACAATCAAAAACGAAAAAGAACAAAACTCTGGTGAGAAAGCGTGCAGAAAAAGCCATCGGGAAGCAAGGGGTGTCTTGGGGGAGAGGGAGGGTTGGGCCGGGAATCTCCAACAGATACCGTACCTGATGACGTGATGCTTCTGATGTCGATGACGTCGCTGCACTGGTGGCGGCGGATTCACGTTTGATGAGGTGAACAG
This sequence comes from Caenorhabditis macrosperma, assembly GCA_963932285.1. Lineage (NCBI taxonomy): Eukaryota > Metazoa > Nematoda > Chromadorea > Rhabditida > Rhabditidae > Caenorhabditis > Caenorhabditis macrosperma. The sequence continues at coordinate 14,833,194 of OZ010622.1, forward strand.
TGAAACTTGTCTGCAAACAGAGAACACACCACATCCAGAAGAACGAGAAGAGAAGAGAAGCTAGGAGAAAGAGAGACAAGAGGTGGGGAGGTGTTAGAGAAAAGAGATAATGACAGAGGAATCGGGTTACTGTAGGCTGCTAGTGTGTTAGTTTGCGTGCAGTTTAGGGTCTCGCGGCGACTAGAGAGTTACTGTAGCATGAACACCTCTGCTACAGTACCAGTCCTCTCGAATCGCTACAAGACCAGACAATAGACTTTCATCACAAAACCCCGTCGAGGAAAGTGATGAAACTAACCGAATTCTGATCGGCGTGTTGTTGAGTGTGCACAATTTTGGGAATTTCTGGACCGTCGGTTATCGGAGACAGCGAGATCGGCGACGAGGACACTGGAAAATTCGAGAATTGTGGATTTGTTTTGAAGCAGTAACTCGAGAAAAACTCACGTGGATCATCAAACGAAACGTTGAGATTCGACAGTTTCGGCTGATTGTTGTTGTGATTGTCGGTGTCGGAAGTGGACGGCGAGTTAGTGGGATCTGCGGAAAATTAAAATGTCTCGGGGTTCTGTGATTTGGAGGCTAGATGAACATCGGCGGAATTTCAGATTAAATTCGAAGATCGGAATAGAATAATAACTTCCGAAATAAGCGTTTCCTCACCAGTAATCTCGAAATGCGGTCCTCCGTTCGAGTGTTTCAACGAGTTTCCCTTGACAAGCCACGGTTGCTCGACACGCGGTGTCTGACGTGGCAGATCGTATCGGGCGACTGCCGAGGTCGAGGATGAGGCAGTTGGGACGCTGATCGACGAGCTGAAAGAAAGAGAGAACGTTTCCGGGAACTGAGAAGTTTTCGATGTTGAGATTCCAGATGTCGATTCGTTTATAGAAAGATAGAACGACCACTCACCAATTCAACGCCGACTCGTCGTGTTCGCCAGAGGTGAGCGTCTCGTTGAGATTCATCGACGTTTCGAGAATGCTACGATCAAAGTGCAACGATTTGCCGTCGTCCTCCTCGATCTCGCGATAGACACGTTTCGACGGGAACCGGAATGTGGAGCCACGAGAGAGCAGTGGAATGCGCGGTCTGGAACGATGGATTATATGCATTTTGAGTGGAAACTGGATCTTTAGAATCAGATATATTTCGCTCTGTGAAAGGACTCACTTGGAGAATTTCAGTTTGACTTCCTGCGCCGATGTCTCGTTGAAGAACGCTTGTTGTGATAGGATGTGAATCCAGAGGTGTTTGGCAAACTGTCCCGACGGGCATTGGTATTTCAGGGTGATTGGCTTCTTCTGCAACCGATTTATTGACATTTTTTCTAGAACAAAAATCACCAACCGGCTGGAACTTGTCCATATGGCTGCTGCCAGAGATTGGCGACCCAGTGGTGTGTCCGTTGTTGAGTGTGGCAGTTGGTGTGCCAGCGCCTGCTCCCGCCGATCCGTTGTAGTTTTCCGAGAGCGTGATCTTGAGTTCTTTGCCCGAATAGTCCACTTTGGTCAAATCGTTCCAATCGATGTGATGCGTGCGCGATTGACCAGCGTAGATGAGGATTCCCTTGCACGAGGCGCCCAAATAGACCGGGTTCACAGGGTCGTGCGGGTCCTGGGACTTGTGGGAATTGGAATTGGAAGAAATCTCGTTTCGCCTACCTTAATAGTGTACGGATCGAAGGCGTACGTGTCGAGCTGGCTCGCCTTCTCCAGAAATTCCAATTCGGCGTCGGTGCTCGATTTTCCTCTGAAAACCCAATGATCTTGTTTTCCCCCTCTCCAAGTGTTGCCTACTTCATCTCCTTGTGATTGACGGCGATGCGTTCCTCGAGCTTTGGCGTCTGCTTCAGAAGCAGTTTGTATTGGCTCACATAGTTCCCCGCGTGCTTCTCCTCGTTGAAATCGCCGAGTTGCGCCTGAATGATCAGGGCGGCGAGCTCGGCAGCCGACGTCGCCGGACAGTAGAGACGGCCGTGGAGAAGGTCGCGTTGCAGCTGCACGAACAGTTGGTATCTGGAAACAGACAATTCAAGGTCTGGACATTTGTTTTAAAATATCCTCCCCCACCTCAAATTCGGATCCCTGAGACGTGCCGGTTCCGACGGATAGTAGCGGAAGCGCATATGAAGGGTCATTGTTTCGGCTGGAATTTTTTTTGGAGGGATAGGAAATAAAAATTGAACACTCTTGAACAACGTTTGTCTACATGAGAAAAATCAGGAGAAAATCAAAAATCGGGTTAACTAGACGATTTAAATTAAACTGAGCAACTAAAAAACTAAATTAATTCTATTTTTTTAGAAGGAAAAGCAAAGGTGAAATCGGGGACAACAGGAGACATGAAATTAGAAGAAATCAAAGGACTTTTCGATTTTTCGCATAGTCTCAAACCATGAAGAACAGTTTTCTAAACAAAAAAGGGGTGAATCATATGGTAAAAAGAGCGTTTTATTAGTTGGAAAGAAACTTTTTTGTTTTTTCGAAAAATAAATACACACATAAACTCACTTTTGCCGACTTTAACGATCTCTTCTAGAAAGAAGGAATTGAGATATTTTGTATGATAATGAGGAAAGAAAATAAGGAAATGATTTTGATAACAAACTCACTTTTAAAGTTCTTGATGACATGGCCAATTGATCGAGTTAGATCGAGCCAGTACTGCAAGAAAAATGTTCACTGGTTTCTAATTTTTTCAGAATTGCAGAAGTCATCGGAATTGTCAACTTACACGATGTTTGTTGTGATCCTGATAGCGAAGTCCCAGGAAGTCCTTTTCCTGAATGTGCTTCAGCTCACATACGTAATCCAGGACCGTTTGAGCGGATTTCGTTCTCTGGAAAAATGCATGGGTTATTAATTCGAAGAAAACGCTGAAACTCACTGGAAACTCGTTTCCGATGATATCAGAGTCGTGCAATAGGTGGACGTTGCAGCGGACATCTTTCGGTGACATGAAACTCGATCTGGAACTGACGGAACGGTGAAGTGTGAAAAAAAATGGCGAAATCATTTTTCAAGCTGAAGTTCTTAATAATTTCAATATCAGGAAAAAGCTCAGACTCGGCACGAGAAACTCCTAAATCAATTTTTATTTTTTTTTCGCCTTCAAAAAATCACCTGGTCGAAGTCGTTAGTCGTCCGAGAAGCGACGACGACGACGTGTTGTTCTGCGGCATTTACCCCTGAAAAACAAGAGATAGGAGAGAAATAAAACAGACAATTCTGTTCTAGAAACGCCTTTCTCCCCCCTGGGCCCCCGACGGGGTGAGGTAAACGACACGGAAAATAATGTCGGAGCGAGACTGATAAGAGCATAGAATAGGTAGAATAGGTAAATAAAAGGAGAGGGTAAGTAAGTGATAAACAATTTGTTATCGAGTATGCGGGAAGAAGGGGCTAGAAGACGGGGAGGGGTGAGGGACAAAGTGATAAGAAATAGGGAGCAAAAGAACAGAATATAGTCTCGAGAGACTCTAGATTGGAACTGAATGAGGAGGAGACTTTGAGAAGCAGATATTAAAAAGAGAGGGAAATATATTCAGAAACATAAAAATTCTGTCAAGATTTCAAGTGTAGAAGAGGGAGAATGGGATCCCAATGATTCTAGTGAGGACTTCTGACTACATTTTAAGAACAATTATTTTTGAAACAGAAAACATTTCGGAAAAATTTCTACAGCTTTTCTTGTGTTTAGTTCGAAATTGCGGGAATTTAAGAACATGTTCATATTTGAACAGAAATAGGAGAAAAAGGGATTTCAGATAAATAGGGAAGATATTAGAAAAACAAAAAAGAAACTATCCATTGTCATTTTAAGCTTTTTGAAAACGGTTTCCAAACAACAGCTAAACTGATGAGTAGCAGAAAACAACAACCACAAAATGTGTTCCATGTCAAATTTCCTCTTATTTTCTTCCGTCTCCTCCGAATTAATTGCATCTAATTGACCCAAATAGCTGGAGCGTCGGAATGAAAAAACGGAGGAGAAGAGGCTCTTTCAAGGTTGTTTGGAGGGCAAAAAACAAATAAGAAGAAGAAGAAGAAGAAGAAAAAGACGATGATGACGGTGGAGAATGGGGGGGGGGGGGGGGGGGGGCAACGAAAGATGTGTGTTCAGTGACTGGAAGAAAATTCGTCTCCACGGTGGGAAAATTATCAAGATCAGAAGGTTATAGGGAACCTTCTGGAGAGGTGCATTTTCGAAATTAGAAATATAGGTTCTAACCAGAAAAGCAGAGCTCTTCCGATCCGAAATAATTCGATATCCGAGACACAACGGTTTCAGACAAGTCATGAGGGCCTTTTTTCCTAAACAGTCAAGGATTGAATACGGTAGCTATCGCCCACTGACCAAAACTTTGTCTACTAGCAGATTCGACAATGCTCCTCAAAGATTTGCTAGCGTTTTTTTTAACGATTTCAGAAGCATCTCCTGCTGTTTTTTGTTTATATTGTTTTTTGTTGTGATGGGATTGGAAGTATAATATACGAATTTTCAAAAACAAAAATGTCTGGATATTAATGAAAGTAGAGACTTCAGAAATTGCCAGGCAAGTTTTATACATTACAATTTGGGATGTCGAAAAATTCAGTGGCGTTCCCTTTTTGCTTAGTTTTCCTTCCGGAATTGTTCCGGAACAAAAACAGAAGAGAGATCAAAGTAACAGACACCCTGCCCGACTGCGCAAAGATGGGGGGAGAAGGCGAAGAAGTGTTCCTGCGTCCCAAAAAAACAAGGAAAAAGGGAAAGAGTAGTTGCGCAGAGAGAGAGAGAGAAATCAGGAAGAAAGAAAAAGAGAGCGAGAAAGGAAGAAGGAAAGAGCCAGGAAAAAGGCGACACATTGCACATAGACACACACAAAACAACACACATTCTGACACTCTGGCCATGTTTGGGAGGTAGAGAGAAAGAGAAAGAAAGAGAGGCGTCGCGGGGGGAGAGTGAGAGAGTGCCTACGGCGCCCCTCCCCTCCACAGAATGGGAACGGAGTGAGTAGAGGAGGGAGGTAAACGGACAGGTAGACGGGCGCACAATACACCTGTTTGTGTACAAGAGAGATGGGAGACTATTCTGATGGAACGTTCGCTTAATTAACTGTTTTATTCTGTAAATGATTTGTGAATTATCAATTCTGTTTGGAATGATAATGAGCGGAGAATTTACAAATTGCGGGAACACCGATTTGAAATCAGTGAAGAGAAATCTACATTTTTTGAACAGAAATCGGCGAATTGTCGATACATTCGGTAATTCTTTGGAAAAATGGGCTCCAACCGAAAAAAAAAACGGAACAGAAACTAGGCAAGATACGAAATAAAGCTCTTGTTCAAACAAACAAGAAAAAGAGTGGGTGACAGAACTTGGTTACATTGATGGATGAGTCGACTACATGAGTCGACTTCATTCTTCTCTCATTTGCTCAGGGAGCACTCCTCTATTATATTTATAGGTTATTATCATCATGTGATGCTCTTCTCTTTTCCTCCTCCTCCTCCTCTTCTTGTTGATCAACAAAATGACAACACAAGAGAGAACGGGAGAAGCTCGAAAATCATTCGGATCAAAGGGCGGCTGTGCGAACTTCCGGTCGACGGGGGATAACCGGAAAAAAACCGGAGAATGAAGAATAACACATTTTCAACCTCTAGGAACATCTAGTGTAATGTTGCTCTTCGAGCTCGAGAAAATTGAGAAAACGCACGATACTCTAGGATGTGGGGAGTCTGTTGAGGAAAAAGAGGAGAGTGTGGGTGTCTAATTAGCTGGAATTTATTTTATTGGCTGAAATCAAACTATTTTTCAAGGTCATTGTTTTTGGGGTCCATATCTACTTTTCGGGATCTCATTTTTGCCATTTTCCACTCTAGACTGCTGCTGTCTAACCAAGGAAATGTTTTCAGACAACCTTTCCGATTTGGCTGTAAACTTCCAAAATTACACTTTTCCATACTGATAATTGATATCACATAACTGCGCAAACTTATATTTCTCCAGATATTTACTTCAAAGTGCTCGAAGACCTGTTTTTACGAACTTCGGAAATTTTGAGACAAGATAGCTGGAAAACAAGACGTTTGCACGGTTAGACACATGTGAGATCGATTACCAGTATCAAATAGTGTAATTTTTCTAATTTATAGCAGAATCTGAACGGTCATCTAAAACATTTCTCTTGTAAAATTCTCCGTTTCAGGAGTTAAAAAAGACAACTCAAAGCATTTCAACTTCCTCAAATCCGCCAGTAAAATAGTTCTCGAGTGTGCTCTCTTCTCGGGAATCCCCCCAAGAGCTCATGAGGTGATAAACAACATATCAAAGTGCACCACACTTGATAATCCCTCTTATCTCTTTCTCCCTGGGGTGTCAAAGTATTTCATCTCTTCTCGTTTGTTGCACGTGAGCAGAATGGAGATAACACAACACAACACAATAATATCCTTGTTCTCAAGTACGGGGATTCGCGAAATGATGAGGCGAGCCGAAAATAGGGGGTAAGAGGGATTAGGGGACAATGGAAATTCGTCATTTTCTCGTTTAGCGGATTTTTCAGAATGACGGAGTACGGGATAGAAATAGGGCTGGAAATCAGAGACGAAAATGGGAAAAATGGGGAAAAACGTCAGTTAAATAATCGGAAGAAATACCTCTAGATGGCTGAAAAACGAGGAAATGGGTAAACAAGTGACTGAAAATGGAGAAAAAGAAACGGACGTCCAAAACGACTGATCCAATTAACTTCTGCCACCGCCTATTTTTCAATTTTTCAGCTGCCATTATCACATTTTTTGTTTAATTCGCTACTTTTCATCTGTTAGCAGTGATTAATTTCAAAATCAGCTGATTGTAGCCGAGATTTCCAATTTCTAATCGAATTATAGTGTACTTTTGAAGAAAACAAACAACACAGAGAGAAAGACGAAGTGAGAGAAGAGGAGGATTACTGTACTTTCTCCATTTCTCAATTTGCCACCTTCTCGGTGACTAATAAATAACTGGAAACTGGCGGGTGGAGGGAGAAACATGGGCGGCACAGAACAAAGAGAACAAGAGATTCAATAATACAAGTTCTCGCACCGAAATTACTTTTTTTAGTGTTTTTATTTCTCTTACATACTTTCAGACTACAGGTTCCACAGAAGCCTCTGATGTTTATCAGTTTATCAGTGAGGATGAGGGGATATAGTGGAAGAAGACAATAAAAATCAGCGAAAGATCCTTCCCTCTCCGACCAGATCGGATCGGATTGAAGAGGGAGGAGGGAAACAGATGACTGCTGTTATTGTTGTTTGTGACGGTTGGTCACTATCACTAGTTTATCGCTACTATTTATATCGCTACTTTACGAGAAGAAAGATTCGCTGTTTTATCGGTGGTGGTCTCAAGCGACTGGAAGAAGGGGAATCGCGGGAAACAGGGGAAATTGAGAGATTAGAGGGTATTTTATGAGAATTGCTTGAAAACAGTTGGAAGCCTGATAACTTGTTTAACATTTTTTTTTAAACAATTATCGGAGCAAGGCTTTAAAATCGGCAGGTAACGGCTGTTTTGTTTTTGAAACATGTTCAGCGGGCCGCCGAAATTTACAGCCTTGGACGACTTCCAGTAGTTTTTGATACTTTTTTATTTTTCATATAAATAGTGCTTTTCAAAAATTTTGAAAAAAAACAATTCAAATCACTAAATATTTCCAACAAATTCGGTGGACCTGTATTGTGGGAGGGACCCTCCGTGACGGCCACGTGGTCTCACGTGTTCCCACGTGTTTCTCAATTCAGTTCACCCCTTTCAGCGCGCCGGTGGCCGAGCGGTTAAGGCGTGGGTTGTTGCGATCCTATGGTCCTTCGGGACTTCGCGGGTTCGAATCCCGTCCGGCGCGAAAATTTTTTGCATTGCCCAGTGAAATGAACTATTGAAAGTTTTACACGGAAAAGTAACTTTTTCAGAAGAATCAATACTAGACGAGAAAAAATTTTCGTTATTTCAATGGTGGTGATCTGAAGCGACTGGAAGAGAGGGAATTGCGGGAAACAGGGAAAATAGAGAAATTAGAGGGAATTTGATGAGAATTCCTTGAAAACAGCTGGAAGCCTGATAACTTGTTTAACATTTCTTTTCAAATAAAGCGGCCGGCCGCGGCTTTTTTGTTTTGAAACATGTTCAAAAATAAAATTTAAAAATAAAAAAAAAACAGAAATTCACATCCTCGGATCTTACGACTTCCAGTAGTTTTTGACATATATTTTTTTTTCTAATGATTTTTTTAATTTTGAAAAAAAAATTCAAATCACTATTTACAACAAATTCAGTGGTCCTGTATTGCGGGAGGGACCCTACGTGTCGGCCACGTGGTCTCACGTGTTCCCACGTGTCTCTCAATCCCGTCCACCACGTTCAACGCGCCGGTGGCCGAGTGGTTAAGGCGTGGGTTGTTGTGATCCTATGGTCCTTCGGGACCTCGCGGGTTCGAATCCCGTCCGGCGCGAAAATTTTTTGCATTGCCCAATGAACTATTGAAAGTTTAACACGAAAAAATAATTTTTTCAGGTAAAATCCATACTAGACGAGTAGAAATTTTCGTTGTTTCATTGGTGGTGGTCTCAAGCGACTGGAAGAAGGGGTATCGCGGGAAACAGGGAAAATAGAGAGATTAGAGGGAATTTCATGAGAATTCCTTGAAAACAGCTGGAAGCCTGATAACTTCTTTGACATTTTTTCACATAAACCGGCCGGCCGCGGCTTTTTTGTTTTGAAACATGTTCAAAAATAAATTTAAAAAATTAAAAAAAAAACTGAAATTCACATCCTTGGATCGTACGACTACCAGTAGTTATTGATATATATTTTTTAATTTTTTTTCTAATTATTTCTTTAATTTTGAAAAAGAAAATTCAAATCGCTATTTCCAACAAATATTTGCAAATTCGGTGGTCCTGTATTGCGGGAGGGACCCTACGTGTCGGCCACGTGGTCTCACGTGTTCCCACGTGTCTCTCATTACAGTTCACCCCTTTCAGCGCGCCGGTGGCCGAGCGGTTAAGGCGTGGGTTGTTGCGATCCTATGGTCCTTCGGGACCTCGCGGGTTCGAATCCCGCCCGGCGCGAAAATTTTTTGCATTCACCAGTGAGATGGGTTATTGAAAGTTTAACACGAAAAAATAATTTTTTCAGATAAAATCCATACTAGAATGATCAGAGACGCGTCGAAAATTGAAAAAAGATGGGCAAAGAGAAAAGCCAGCGTCAAGTGGCGGGAGATGAGAGGCGAGGCGAAAAAGGAAGGGGAATAGCGGCGAATGGCTCATAAAAAACGACGAAAAAGGACGCTTCTTAGTGAATTGGAAAACGGACGATGCAGCAGCGGGTTTCTCTTTCTTTCTTTTCGACGTTCTTTCGGATGGGAAACAAAGAAGAGAGAAAACGACCGAACGTGCTCTTTTCTCATGTGATAAAGGGTGTGAACGAGAGAAAATAAGGGAAAAGGGGAGAAGTTTCTATAGCAACGCGAGTGTTAATTTCGCGGTGAGACCCTTTACAGTACCTCGGAGCTTCTATACATTTGCATTAGAAACACCAAAAACCAATTCTCCTGAAACTGACGCATTCCAGCGCCAGTCAAAAAAATGAGCGGATGATGGAGAGAAGGAGAGAGGAGGAGAATGGACATATCCTCTTCTTCGCCCGAGGCGACTACACATATTCTATACACTTGGAGGAGCAGAAAGAGACGGCTCTTTTTGCCCCCGTTTTTTTCTCATAATAATCCATCCCAGAATATATATATGTGAAGTCGTCAAAGAGCCCTATTTCTTTGTTTTTTCCCTATTAGAGAGAGCGGGAGAGGGAGGAACAAGAACTTTCTTGGATATTTGAAAAAAAACGATGATTTAGAATTTCAGTTGGTAAATAGAGCATTTGTGACACTATTTTCAATTTTTGGCTCTCAAGCAAGAAACAGCCATCCATCATATTTCTAAAACGCTAAACACAGCATTCGAAATTCAAAAAATTTTCAAAATTCGAACACACATGTTCTCGGCGGCAAGGAGTGAAATTTGAAATGCGAGCTAATGGATCAAAGAACTGAAGAGACGCAGACAAGCAAGAAGGGAGGCGATGGGGGGGGGGGGGGGGTCAAGCACATCTGGACGACAGATGTGAAAATGAATTGGGGAAGGGAGAAGAAGCCCGAGGGGGTAATGGCCAAATAGGGCGAATCGGGAGAAGAGACAGCCGGGTGTCGGTTACCCTTAGAAACAAAAGCCGCACGGCGCAATGCACCGGAAATGCGTCAATGGGTATGCCGTCATAGGTAACGAGATTTTTCGAATTATCGCAAAACCGCTTGTTTCGTTGATTTTCAAGAGTTTTGAGCAATGTTATGGATTAAATATAATTTTCAAGAAGAAAAAAAATCTGTGGAAAATTAATAAGTTATGCTTCAAGATTAATTGTTTTTTGAATATTCTAAAAATTATATTACGAACCTTGTAATCGGGGAAAAACACTTTTTAAACACACCCCATCGTGTCAATTTCACTCTGAGGGACAAGAAGTGACCTCTACCTCCCTCTTTGTCTCCGTCTCTTCCTCTCCCACGATATCTCACTTTTCTGAAAGGCAATGAGAAGAGGAGGAGGAATAGAGAGAACCGCTCTTTTGAACTGAGAAGTTTAAATTGAAGTTTCGAAGGACAAGTAGGGAGGAAGTGGGGAGGAGGGAGGGAGGGAAGAGGAGAGGAAGGACAAATTTGATTTGAAAGTGACAAGAGGATCTTGGCGGGAGGGAGGAAACGGTTCTTGGTCGTTTTGCGGCTTCATTTTGAGAGAGAAAATTCTTTTTTTTCAAAAAACGGGTTTTTCGAAAAAAAAAATGAAAATTCTTGATTCAAAAAAATACTCGGGTATATAACAAGATTTTTCTGATAATTTCTATTCAAAATCAAACAACTACCTTGCTTATTGTGTTACCCTACGACTTGGCGCGTCCTTCTCGATAAATGGCTCGTTGGGTCGACGATAGGCTAAAAATTGGGAACTTTTGGAGATAATCCGATTTCAAAGAATGATAAGCGTTTTTTAAAACTGAGTATCAGCAATTTTAGCCATTTCTAACGCCAAAAACCGACCTTCCAAGCAAACGTGCTCAAAACTGAAAAAAATAGTCTCGCGAGAGAGCGTCGGCGGCGGCGGCGGCTAGAAAAGGCGTCGATGAACGTGTTTAGCTGTTTTCTCTGACGCCTCTACCTCTCGCGCACTATTTCCGTCTCGCCGCCCTCTCGCCAGTGTCCGAGGGCTCCGTTTTCGGCGTGTTTGGGTGGTCAGGGGCGCCGCGGGCGAAAATACTCGAGTGTCTGCGTCTCCGGCGTGGACGTACTCTTTTTTTTCACCTGTCCTGCACGTTCTTTGATCGGAAAATAGAGCGGGAGTAGAAAAGACGCGGGGAATTGTGAAAAAATCGGAGAAAATGTGAAAAAAATTATTGAACCACCTCTGTGCCTCTCCATTTCTCATGCTCTCTCGGCGCCGCCAACAATGCACAGGTTGCATCGAAGTTGACGACAAAGTGAACTTTTTGAATATCTTGAGAAAAAAAAAGAAAAAAACCAAAATTTCTAACGAAAAACAATGAAATCGACACGAAAAGCCGGTGCCTAGCACTAAAAATCCAACACATTCCTAAAAAAAAGTTGCAAAAACCAGAAATCGGCAGAAAATGCATGAAAAACAGAGAAAAACAAGAGAAATACGAAAATGGTGGGGGAAAAACGGGACGGCGAACTGGTTTTATGGCCTACTACAGAGAGAGGATAACGGGGAAGGAGAATTAAAGAAAGCTAGACATTTTTCTAATAAAAATCAGGAAAGAAGAAAGAATAAAATTTAAAATTTCCGATCCGATTGAGCGAGGGCCAATTTGATGAGCTGCTCTGTTGATTCGTTGCGATTTGGTAGCGAGGAGGCCTGAAATGTTGAAAAATTCGGGATTTTTTCTCGAAACAAACACCCTCACCAACTGAACAGCCTTCTCCGAGTACGTGGCGATGAGCCGTCTCGTCTGTTCCATTCCTTCCGAATTGACGACAATCTCGCGAGCTCTCTCCGCGTCGCCGTCGTGCTTGAACTTGCGGAGCACCATCTCGTTGAGCTCCGGATACTGCTCACACGCGTACAGGACGGGCGCCGTCGCAAGACCTGTACAAAGAATTGAAACTCGTCTCCCAGTGCTGATAATTTTGGAGCATTCCCTGTTTGCAAGAATAGTCGAAATTATTCTCTAGAGTTTTTGCCGGAGTGGAAATTTCGAATATTCGACATTATCTTGCATTTTTTCCAAAAAAAAAAGAACTCACCCAATTTCAAATCCGCCGCCACCGGTTTGCCCATCGCGTCGGCGGTGGAAACGAAATCGAGAAGATCGTCGACGAGCTGGAAAGCGATTCCTAGGTTCCGCCCGTACTCGTACGCCGTTTCGTGTAATTCCGCATTGTTGGTATCTGGAATATTGGACTTTTTTGCTAAAAACTCATTAAAAATCTCTCTTTCCCACCTGCTAAAATGGCAGCTGACCGGCAGCTGCTGGCGAATAAGCTGGCCGTTTTGCGATGAGTCTTTTCAATGTAGGCGCTCATTCTTTGAGCCGGGGACGCATCGGATGGGGTGGAGGACATTTGCATGAATTCTCCCTGAAAATTGTATCTAAGGATTGTTGCTTCAATGGGACGAATCAACGCACCAACACCAAATCCTCGATGATCGACGCCATCACCGAGATGACGTTCGGTTTTCCGATTGAGCACAGGATTTGTGTGGCGCGAGCAAGAATAAAGTCGCCGACTAGTACAGACTGGAATATGGCTGTTTTTGTTTCATTTTTCGCTAAAACCACACCCACCATCTTGTTCCCCCACACCGCGTTCACACTGGCGGATCCTCGCCGCGTGTTCGCCTCGTCGATGACGTCATCGTGCACTAGAGACGCTGTGTGGATCATTTCGGCTGGAAATAAAACCTGTTGTTTGTAAATAATTCTGAGACGAAGCAACACCAACCAATCATTCCGATTTTGTACTGATTCTGGCAAACTGCCAAGTGGACTGCACCCGCCGATCGGTCGGAAGTGGCGATTGGCAGCGATTGGTCCCTGAAAATTAGAGAAAATTGAAAACTGCTGAAATTCCCAAGAAAACGAACGGAATCGTCCTGTTCGTCGCTGAATTGCACGCATTTCCCATAAGAAGCGCCACCGTCGGTCGCAACATTTTTCCACCCTGAAATTTGATTTTCAGATTGTTTTTTAAAATTTTTTCTAAAAATTCCAAATTTCTGGGCTGTTTCTCCTAACCTGTTGAAAATAGTAGTGCGTCATTCGTCCCAAATTCGACGTCACATTCAGATCCGCCAGATTCTCGATGGCACCCGACGTGTCTTGCGGTATCAATTGTTCCATTATGTCTATCTGTAGTTTTTTTTATTGCTTATTTTTGAAAAATTATGCTTCCTGCATTTTTACAGAAATTAGGTATTAAATTGATGATTTTTAAAGTTTAAAGCAAAAAAAAAATCACCTGCATCTGCCTAACATGGTCCTGTACAAAAACTGTTGAGGCGAGACCGTCTGGTGACGCGGCAGCGGCTGAAGACGTCGAAGATGACGTGGCAGCCATGGAGCATTTTCTGAAAAATGAGCTATTTTCTGAATTTTTAATTTTCAAAAGTACAAACCTCAACTGCCTGGCGACGATGTGGATTTTCGGAAGCACGCCCATTGTTGATTTTTGTGATTTTTTTGTTGTAATTTGAAGAAATAGTGTAGTACCAGTTATTGTCCTATTTGTTGTCGATTTTCAGCACCAGTCTTGTTCGCTCATTTGATGGGCTCTGCGAATTGGAAGTTGTATTTAAATTAGGAGAATGATTGAAATTGGATTGATATCAGAGAAATTCATTGACATTTATCAAGTATGATAAGAGGGGAAACTTTTGGAAAAAAAAAGGAGAAACGACTTATATTCATTTGCATCATGTCTAATGATAAAAATATGCATAGGAATTTTTTAAAATTGTGTTTTGCTCATCAGACAATACCGGTTTGTGGAACCGCACGTTCCAATCACGCTCTACCGAACAATGTCCTATAGGTCTCGGAACGAAATTGAACAAACTGACGGTATCTCTTAATAGAGCGCGTTTGCAAAATCCTAGTTCTCTAGTATTCAAAAAACGTGTTTTTCTGGCTCACAGTTAGCAATTTTCTATTCACAAAAAGTTACGGAACTCCAATCAAACACAATTGTTTTGAACATTCGCAAAAATCCAGGGTAATCAGTGATAACATCAATAAATCGTCTAATTGTCCCAGCAAGAGAATCCGACAAGAGACGGAGAAACGAGTGTTTCGTAGCCTTTTCACCGTCGAAAATTTGATTTTCTTTGTTTCTCTCGCCCTCTCTCGCCGATTCACACTCTCTTTTCCAGGGCGTTCTTTGATTTTCCCCCCATTCCTCTTATCATTTTGTGAGGGCTACAAAGAAGAAGAAGATACTTGTTATCAGTTTATGGTCATCTTATCATTCTCAATGGCATTTACGAATGGACTGTGAGAATGCTTAGAGGAGAATATCGGTAAAGTATGTAGATCAAATCAATGTGAATATGAATCGCTGAAAACCACGTATCTAAACCCTATCAATATTCGGAATTCCCACGAATTCGATAAAGTGAAAATTCAAAAACCGATGAAAACGCATGTGATATCTGGAATCGGCGTATCAATCAAGTCATAAACAATCAATTTTTCTCCATATATTTCTGTTCCGGAGCTCGAAAAATCACCGAGATACGAGAAAAAAATCAGAAAAAAAATTATCCTAGCCGCTGATCAAACTCTTCATAATCAAATCGAACCATAGATAGGCCACGAACCTCCCGAGAAAATTGGGAAATAACATTTAAATGAAAAAAAAAAAGAAACACGCATCACAGATAAGGAATATAAAGAAGACGGTTTGACGAGTCTGAGGTGGAAATCGATAAATAAATACTTTTTTGTGTTCTAAAGAAAAGAGGGAGAAGGGGAGAGAAAACTAAAGGAAATGGGGGGGGGGGGGGTGATGTGAACCTCGTAGAAACCAAGAAATAAAACCAAAGCCAAGGGGGAAACAGGGAGAATTTCACATAAGAAAGCATAATAAGAAGTCATGATTTTCCAAAGTAAACAATTTTTTTCAGATTTCTATCAAATATTTGGAAGCGTTGGAGAAAATAAAGCTCTTTCGTGTCGTTTCAACGGGCATCTTGAGAAAGGAATTAGAGCTCCGTCTTGTCGAGGATCGTGTATCTCGACGACGCCGGCTTCAACTTCTCGAACGTCGACGGTGGCGGTTCAGTGTCCGGCGCCTGGTTTCCGGTCTGCAACGTCTTTTGGCGGTCAGAAACAGTTAGGGAAGGAAGCAAGGAGGGCTTTCTTGTCTTTAAAAAACAAATGAATACTCACCACCGGATCAGGTCCATGATGGAATTCACGGTGAAGTTTGCCATTGTGCAGATCAAGAACAAACTCGCGGAGCTTTCCAGGGACACTGAAAGTGGCATGATGAAGGAATGCGTTGAATAACTTCCAAAAACTCACTTGATGTCTTCAAAATTCTTGAACAAGTACATGTGCCGGAACGAGTCGATGGCAATGACCGGAAGATCGGCCTCCGATTTGCCCAAATGGCTCAACGGGTGTTTGAACAGTGTTCCATCTCCGACAAGACAGTTGATGGCTGGAAAATAATCAACAGCTCAAAACTTTTCGAAAAACGGAACACCCACCTTTTCGTTGATCCGGAATCTCGCGAATGATCGCATCCGTGTACACTTTCTCGCTGACCTTGTCGTCGGCGCGTTTGAAGAGAATCATGAACGGAAGACCCTCTTCGGTGAGCTCTTCGGCGTTCTGGAAGTTGATCTCACGAACCAGCGGCACGCACTTGTCGGCTACCCATTGTCTGGAAGAATGGGGATTTGAGCTCTATTACTATTCCAGTCAATGAATGCTCACTTGAGGTACTCATAAGTGGCAAAATCGCCAGTGAACGGCACTTGCGCCTGATTCATTGCCTTGTTAGAAGGCTGGAAGACGAGTTTGGGCGCTTGACCGGCCGGCGGCACTTCTCCGGGGAAGTTGAGCTCTCCGATTCCAGCCAAGAACTCGCACTCGTCGCGGTAGAACACGGCGACTTTCACCAGGTTCTTGTACTCTTGTGACGTTTCGTCGTTGAAATAACCAATGAGCGTGTTCTTCTCAGGCTGAAATGAGCAATATGATGGTCGGAGCGGTCTTTGAAGGTATCCAATTATTTCAAAACAGGGAAAAATCCTGAACTGTTTCTTTCGATTCATTTTTACTCTTGAATTTTTGGAAAAATCTTACATTATGTGCCGACTGGAGAGCGTTTCTTTCGACGAACGTCTTCAGAGTCTGTTCCATTTGTTTCTCGATGTAGGCGCTGAGAGCCTCGACGGAACGCGTGCTTCTGCAAAATTTCGCGGTGTTTTTGAATAGAAAATAGTCAAACGAATCCCACCTGTACTCCTTCTTCGTCACTTCTCCATTCCGGAACAATTTCAGCGTTGGATACTTGTTCACGTGGTATTGCGTGGAAATATCGTCTGGAAATCAAGAGCATTGATTTCTGGACTAATCCCCAGCTACTCACTATTCTTGTCTGCATCTATCATAGCCCAGACAATTTTTCCGGGGGCGGCGTCCTTAAACAGATAATTTGATCATAGTTTCGATAAAAATTGTTACCTTGAACTTGTTCGCCGCTTCATGGAAAACCGGCTTGAGCATCTGCGAGAATCGGCACCAGTCCGCATAAAAGTTGACGAATACGAGCTCATTGGCCTCTGAGATAAATTGTTGATTATTCTTGTGCTTCAGATACTATTTATTTTGGGAAATTCTACGAAAATTTCAGCCTTTTCCAAGCGAATCAGTATGTTTTTCGAATTTTGAATTGTTTTGCATGTATTTCAACACTCAAATTTCGAAAAACTCACGAATAACCTGCTCGAAGTTCGCCGAGGTCAGCGAGACGGCGTCGCCGTTGAGGAACGACGGCGTGACGACTAGGAGCAGTGAGGTTAACCACCGGAGCATTTCTGAAAATACGATCGATAAGAAAGAGAATTGAAGTGATTCAGCGACAACAAAACAACAACGAGGAAAACAAACATTTTGAGAAAGAACAACGTGAGATCATTTTGAAAAAAAGAACCGCCCGTTTTTCTAGATTCCCAGGAAACGGTACGCCAAAACAAAACACTGCTTGTTTTCCAAATTCCCGAGAATCAAGCTGACAGAAACCATCAAGAGGGCATGTTCAAAAAGTGAAGAACTGAAACATTTTAGGATGCCTGCTGAAAACTTTTGGAAAAGCACAATCAATAAAAGCATCTTGCATGCATAAGAAGGTGAGGAAGATTTTTACAGCAAGCGCTGACACGTGTACTTTTCTCGTCGTCGTCGTCCTGGTCACACACTCTCACACTCACGCACACAAAACTGCCCGCCCGGCCGTTGCCGATTGAGCGGCGAGCGAAAGTGTGTGTGTGATACGAGCAGACGCAGACGGAGGGAGCGGCGCGAGGGAGCAGAGGAAACGAGCAAGCTGAGCACATTTCGGTGAGAGATGGCGAGAGAAGGAGACGGGACAGCTCAACAAACGGGAGGGGAAACACGGAAAGAATGGACACTGATAAATAAATAGAGTCGAAACGGAGGATACTTTGTTACACTTTTGCAGAGGATACTTTATTTTTCAGTGATCGGATCAAAAATTGCCCCCGAGTTGAGATTTATGAACTCTTTTTTTATGAACACTCAGGTTTTGGAAACCTTTTTTATCAACATTTTAAGCGTTTGATTATTTTTTGAATAATTAATCGAATCAAAATAAATGCCTGGCGTGATCCACCAAAGAGCACACAAAATTGAAAGAACAAGTCTCAAGAAATCAAATTTCAAATAATCTTCTATCCATTCAGAACAACAAAAAGGGGGGAATTTCAGTGAAAAGAGAAGGGAGAATAATGGTAAAAATGAACAACAACAGTGAGGGGAAAACAATAAAACGTATTAAAGAAATAATAATCAACAATTGAAAACATTTGGAATTTCAGTGAAGAAAACAAAACAGTATGAAACAAAAATGCCAGAAATTTCAGAAGGTTATTCTCCAAGAAGGATTTTCTTGTTGATGGGTCGAATGGCACGTCCAGCCTGAAAAAAAAACAGGTTTAGTGAGGTCAAAACACTATTCGAATAGGACGATGCGATTTGGACTCTAGATTTGCGGAACCGTTAATCCAGATATCAGTTTTTTCAAATGATGTTTTAGTTTTTCAAACCTCTTCCTCTCTCTCTCTCCATCTCTCTCAAAAAATCCCCATTGAGCCCTCATTTCTCATTCTCAAATAGTTGCATCCAAAAGTATGAAGAGAACAGAAAAAAAGAGAAAGAAAGAAAAAAGAAGAAGAAGCAACGAAACGAAATTTCACGCTCACTCTTCCTATTCCTCCTATTCGTCACAGAAAAAAAAGAGAGCACTACCTCCCTTACACACTTATTTCCGTGACGGAAATCGCATCGATTTTACATTTTTTCCTCTCGTGCCTCCTTATTTTTGCATGAAATGTCCAAAACGGCACGTCTGTTATCATGTATCACTCTCTCCCGCACACAAATACACAAACACCTCCGGAGTTGGGGAAAGAGGAGGAAAAGCAGCGGTCAGTCAATAACTCAGATACGCGTTGAGTTTTGAAATTTTTCCTCAGCATTTGGTATTTTTTCCACAGTCAAACTGTTCTTTCTAAAAAGCCGATCCACTAGTAAAAGGAAGGTTCCTTAGGTACAAAAGAGTTCTCATGCCCATTAGGATAACTCTTGATTTTTGATCATTTGGTTAGTACTAAAGAGTGAAAATAACCTATCCCTTGAACACATAGTCCTAAAACTTTCAAAACACGCCATGATTCGGGCAAGTACATTTATAATCACAGCCCTACTTCCCGTTCTAAAACAGAACCTGACTTCTTAATGAGAATTTCCTTGGCTGATCATCAAAACAAGTTTTGTCAACTCAAGCCAAGTAAAATATTATGCTCCCCATGAATCCGTACGCTCTTTGAATGTTTTGCAAATCCCTATTTGGGCATGTCCCCAATTATCTTTCTGGGTAAGAATTCACCTTCCACGTCACCTATTGATTCGTCCTTTTCATCATATATCCTCTGCATTCTATCTCTTCCTCTCCGTCCTCCTTATAAAAGCGAACAGCGGACCATCGACCACAAAAGTGTCTGTCGTCTCTTCAGCACTCCCTACTGTTTCGCGCGATGGCCCCGAGGGGCGGCGGGGGGAGAGAGAACGCCCGAGAATTGGACGAGATGGACGGCGGGACGCGCAGTAAGGACAACATGACGACACAGAGAAAAAGAAAGAGACAGTGGGAGACCGCGTTCTGCTCTTTCCTCTATTCTACTCATTACTTTCTATTCGCATATTCTGCCAGTTGCTACTTTCTCTTTCTTGTCCTCCGTCTTCCATTCTGTCTCCATTCATCCTCTTCCTTCTTTTTCCTTTCCTAGTATTCTCCCATCATCACCAATCCAATAATTTTTTAGAAGTTTTGTGAAAATGAATCAATTCATGTCGGGACTCTACAACTTCGTCAGCTCGACGGTCGTGCCGGTGGCCATCGAGCAAACGACGAACCTGGTGGAGGGCGCGGCGCAGGCGCTCACCACCATGGGCCAGGCGGCTTTGGAGTGGAGCTCGGGCTCCGAAGACGCCACCGCCTCCGCTGAGGTATTCTCGTGGGAGACGTCGCGAGGAGATGCTCCGGTGGATGAGAGCAAGAAGGAGGAAAAGGAGGAGAAGCCGGAGGACGCCAAGGAGGATTCGTTCGACGGCAACAACACGTCGCACGAGTGGGAGGTGGTGCACGAGGACCCGGAGATAACTGGACCGGTGAAGCACAATCAGTTCGAGATGGTGCAGAACGACTACGACTGGATGAAGAACTCGTAATTAATCAATTTTTGAATCATAATTCGATCTCTGTTAATTCTCGGGTGAAACAAAACACACCATAGCTTACATGTCGAAAACTCAATTCCTACTTTGTACTTTATTACCTCACTCCACTCAACCAAGTTTTATGAGCCTTTTTCCCTTTTTTTCCTCTTTTATTCCAACTTCAATAAACACAATCCCATTCCAAGCGTGTGTTATTCAAGCTTGATCTCGTAATGATCGATGGAGAAGATTGGATCAGAGCCACCTGTTCTCGCTAATTAGCGCGAGATTGAACGCGGAGCCGACAAAAAGAGTGGGCAAGATTAGGTCACCTGTCCCTGAGAGTGCGATAAGAAGAAACACGAACGGAAGGAGAGAGAGAGAGAGAGAGAGAGAGAGAGATAGAGGCAGATGTACTATCCAGATAATTTGGCTTTTTTTGAAAACCTAAATTTGAAATCGAACCATGATGTTCGGATTGTGAGGATGACAGACTTCCAAAATACCAAATGTAAAGTGTTAGGCAATGGGTTAAGATAAGTTTACATGTAATTTGCTTCCCTATTTCTGCATTAACATTGATTTTGAAAAGTTGGAATCCGCTTGGGCAAGTTTGCCTACGATAATTCCTCTAACCCACTTGATTTCACTTTATTTTATTATAATCCGAGTCAATTTTTTTCAGACTTTTAAAAAACAAACTGGCGTTATTTGGTAATACTGGGTTTGTTTTCACAAGCTCGAGAACACTATTTTTCAGAAAACCAAGCATACTTCTTTTTACTTGATTCAATTCTTTTCAGTAATTCAAAGCTGTTCTAAAATTGAAAAATTTGAAACATTAAAATTCTAAACTCTAATCTTTTCAGAAATGGGTGGGTCTCGCCGCGAGAAATACAGTAATTCAAAAATATGCGGTTTGGAGGATAAGTGTGTTCTTAACAGTTTTTATTGGATTTTCAGCTACTTTGTCATTTTTCTCAGTGTTATGTAATTTTTGCTGATAAGCTTGAAACTGTTCGAAGTATGGTTTCGTAACCCGACACAACGTGTCCGTGTTTACGTGTTCTTCTTCTTAGTTTCACCGGTGCATATGTTACGAAATTGGTTCGGTGGGCTTCCGAGACGGCATTACGAAAGTGGTTCCATGGAATTTTTTCCAACCTTCCGATCGGTTTTCAGAGTTCGTAAAGTTCGTTTGAAGCGGCGTACTTCCTCGTGTCCACTTTATTTTTTATTTCCGCTCTCTCTCTCTCATCTCCCCGCTTCGAGGGATGGCAAAGAGGAGGAATGGTCTCGCTCTCAAATCACATGAGAGCAACTGGAAAAAAAAGAAAATTTTCCGAAAGGGAGAACATAATGTACAAAGTTTGTGGTGTTTGTGTGTCTATATGCATGTGCACGTGTACTACTTATGAAAGAATATTTTCGCGAAAGAATAATGTGGTATCCCTCATCATTGTGCTTATAATGACCTTGTCTGTGCCTGACTGATATTTGGTAGGAATTTCCAGAAGAAAAGTGGATAATTTTGTATAAATTATCTAAACCAACCATCCATCACCTATCCCGTCATCATTTTTTCGTTACAATATGAAACTTCGGGTGAAATTGAGCAAGATTCAATAAGAACACGGCAGTGTCGCCACAGGATACCAGTACCACACCTGACTGTTCTTCTCTGATTGCTAATATTGACACAATATCAACACGCTTCATTCACACCCTCTCGTTATTTTCTACTTTACAGCATTTGTTAATCGACTAGAAAAATTTCGTACATTCTAAATAGTTGAAACTTGAAAGAGTTCATGATAATTAAGTTGCCACGTTTTCAAAGAAGATTTGATCAATGAGTCAATTTCCTTAAGATTACTGTAATTTTTCAACTTTTCCTTTCAAGTTTATATTTGAAATGTGAGCCAACTTCGGACGATAATACCGTGTTCTTCTACCAATTCTTTCACTGCTTCTTGTTTCCACTACCATAGCTTCCCAAGTTGTCCTCAGCTCATCGTATAATGTACTCGCAGAAAAAGAAGAAGAGACGAGACTGTCCAGGCACACAGTCCGTACCTCCTCTCTTCGCACACTCTCTGAGCCGACCCCGAGCCAAAAACGCGTGGGTAAGACGGAGAAGAGGGCGGGCAGAATATGTGGCCGGGAGAGAAGGCAACGGGAGTGCGAGACGGTCTTCGTGGTCAGCTTCGTATCGGGTGCTTATCGATCAGTTTTTTATGTAATAATTCGATCGTTCGCGTATTTCCATACCCGATTTCAAGTGAAGTACTATAATTCCTGTTTTCAGATCATTATGGCCGGTCCATCCAGCTCAACCGATTCTTCTGGTTCCTCGGGTGCTTATGGAGTCTACTACGACTACTGCGCCTCAATTTTCGCAAACATAACAGAAATTGTTTCGAACGCAGCTGTGTCAGTGGGAAACCTGCTCTCGACTGCAGAGCCCATCGGAGAGAGTCAGAGGGTGTTCATCACCGGCCCGGATGCTAACAACAACAATGGCGTCAACGAGAAGCAGACCGGAAGAAATGAGAAACCAGCGGATAAAATCGTCAAGGAAGAGGACGAGAGCTCCCCGAACTACGTGTGCCCATCTGTCGACTACGACTTTGTGACGGATTTTGGAAGCTACGTGGTGGTTTATCAAAACATTCACGAGCCGCGAATGGAGGACAGCTTCATCGTCCCCTCCGATTCTGATAAGTAGCTCGAAGTTCTCAATTTTTCTTTCTTCTCTCCTAATCAACAGTTTCTATGACAAATCCTCTCTTTTCATACTTTATCAGATTCTCCTCTTTTCTTCTCGAATGATATTCACAAATGGTACATTTTCTGGTCTCTATGGCTCTCTCTCTCTTTCCAGTCGTGTTCTCATTTCACTTTTTCTTCTTGGGTATTTTTTCAGTGCTTTTCTAATGTGAAATCGGTTCTAAGTAATTTGTAAACACCAATGTGCCCTAAAGTGAAAATAAAACGATAATTTTCAAAATTGCGTACCTCAACACGAACGGCCGGTTTGCAAAGTTCGTCCCTCATCTTTTCCATGTTCCAGTCGAGACCCAGAGGTTGTTTCAACACAGCTTCGTAGTCTTCTACTCGAGAGTAAGGGAATGGAAGCGATCGTGGTTGCATCTTTCCAATGCCCTGAAAAATTGGAACAGTTTGGATGGCTGTTTGAAGGAAAATTGCGACAGTGACAAATTCGTCATTTCAATGGATTTTTCCGTAACTCTAAACGTCACATTTCGAACTCTCGGTCGCGATCTAGATTAGTTTCTGCAAAATCACATACTTGTTTAGCAGTGACGTCCTCCGAAATGATCAGTCCATTTCTTTCCCCATCCTTGCGCTTCTTCTCTTTCGCTTTGACCACAAAGTTCCTTCGTCGCTTCTTTTCCGTGGTGCCGGGACCAACCCAGGCTCCCCATCCGGCGAGATTCAAGTCGACATCTTTCACCGTTTCCTTCTCTTTCACACCTTCTTTGAGCTCCTCAAAGTCTCCAATGACATCGTCGTCCTTGAAAGCCTCGTTGATAACTTGAGCTGCTTCTGAAGAGAAAAATAATTGAATTTGAAATATTTACAATGAAACGAACCTTCATCAAACTGATCCATTTTTTCAACGAAATCAGCCGAGACCTGCGTCAAATCGTGTGTGTTCAACTCCAAGAACTTTCTCGGGTCGATTTCGATCTCGCGTTGCCGCTTGGCTTCCGCGTGCACACCTGCCTCGTCGACTGCTCTTTCCACTTTCTCATCGAACGTCTCAGCCTTCTTGGCCTCTTCTTTCGGATCGTAATCCTTCGGAACATACGACTTCTTGGCAACCGTTCCCTTTCGCGCCTTCTCCTTCCTCTTCGTCGCTCTCTTCTGCCTTCTCTCCTCTGCTTTCTTCTCCTTCTCTTCCTCTTCCCAAGTGTCGTCTACTTCGAAAAGTGGCTGATCTTTTGCTGAACCTGTATTCGCCGAGATGCTTCTTTGAGCGGCTGTCGTCGCGGCAGCTTCTTGTCGTTTTTTGGCTCTCATTTGGGCAAGTGTGATTTTTTGGGCTTCAGAATCTTCGAGGAACGAGTCGACGAGCGCGGCTCCGATTTGCTTCTTGGATTCTTTTTCGGCTTCTTGGGCGGCATCCTGGAATTAAGAGATGTTTCTAGAACATTGTTAAAACGGAAATTTGTTTGTCTCCCCCTATCCCTCCTTTTTCCTCTTCCCTTTTTTGATTTCGGATAATAATAACTTCGCGTTAAATGGAAACAGTAAACGTTTTTTCGTATAATGGAAAATCCGCGTGGCATTCCTCTAATCGGATCTTTTCAAGTTGACCAGGTGAATCATGCGGTCATTTCTGATAGGTTACAAAAAATTAGTGAATACATCGATGACTATATCGCAAGTGATGTACAATGGGTTTCTCAGGGTTCAGGTAAGGTAACTGGCTAAAACGTTTCGAAGAGGGTCCAAAATTTCAGCCGTCACTTCAATTCCTCAACCAACTTTTTTCGGTTATTAGTTTCGTCTTACTATCCGTAGTTTTCCTGCCGCAATGCGGAGGTAGCGGAAACGCCACACCTCAGCCGCCCACAGCAATCTCGGAGGAAACGATAAAAACAGATGCTGAGGATGAGAAGCGAGGAATCAAAAAACCAAAGGATGAAAAGGCACGTAACGTGGTCGTGGCTACCGAAGATCCTAATTATCAAACGCTGGCCGGATTAGACAGCAACGTGTTCGAGAAACGGAGCCAAGCTCCTCCTTCGAAACCTGCTGCTCCTCCTTCGAAACCTGCTGCTCCTCCATCGAAGCCCGCTGCGCCTCCTTCTAAACCAGCGGCGCCCGGAAAACCGGCGACTCCGGCAAAACCGGGCTCTAACAAAGTTGCGAAAGCGAAAGCCCCACCACCTAAGGGAAAACCTAAGATGGCCGCGACCAACGACCCGAATTACCAAACACTGGCTGGTGTGAACGATAATGTTTTCGAGAAGAAGTCGAATGGCCGAAAGACTGGAGGTCCAAAGCCTCCGCCCGTTGCAAAGCCAGGAATGGTGGGAACCAACGATCCAAACTATCAGACGCTCGCTGGGTTGAATGATAACGTTTTCGAGAATAAGAGCAAGAATAAGAAGAAGAAATCAAAGAGTCGGAAAGGTGCAAAGACTCCTGCGGCTGGAGGGAAGCCTGTAATGGCTGCGACACAGGATCCAAATTATCAAACACTCGCCGGGTTGAACGATGATGTGTTCGAGAAGAAAACTCCGGGCGGAGGGAGGGGAGGTGCTCCGGTGCCAAAAGCTCCAGCGGTTGGAGGAGCGAAAGCTGCCACTTACGATCCGAATTACCAGGTGAGGAATGTATGAATCGTTAGAGTTTCGAAATTTGAAACGTTATTGATGATTTTTCAAAAATGCTTTTTCCCGAACTAAGCTAGACTGATTTTTTTCAGACGCTCGTCGGTCTCAACAACAACGACATTTTTCAACCAAAAGGAGGAAATGGCGGCGGCAAAGCGCCAATGCCCAAAGCACCAGCTCGTGCCGGCGGAAAAGTGGCGACTAACGATCCAAACTACCAAACACTTGTTGGACTTGATAATAATGTTTTTAATAAAAGATAATACTGAATCTCTCACCTTGAGAATGTCATGGATGCTCTTCTTTTTCGGTTCCTCCTTGACTTCTTGATCGTCGTCATCGGAGTTTTCAGCGGCTTGAGCAACTTTTGCCTTGAGCTCTCTTCCCATTCTGAAACCATCTTTGAAAACGTGCTCCAATACAAGTTTTTTCTAACCTCAAATGTTCATCAAGCAACTTTTTGACTTCCGGATTCCTGCTCGCATGCTTTTCCAGCATCTGCTTGAATTTCTGATTCTGTCCACGATGCTTGAGACTTCCACGTTCGATAACTCTCTGCAAATCCATCTCCGCCAACTTCTCGTGCGCCGCCGACGGATCTCGGGTGACCAAATCGTCAAACTCCTTCAGCAGCTGCTTGCGCTTCTCTCGCTTCAGAATTCGATGGTAGCCTTTCGACTTGATCTTTTTCATGTATCGATTCTTAGCTTCCTGAATACCGACGATGGCTCGCATTCTTTGCATCTGCGACAGTCGCTCCTTCGCCATTTTGATGTCTGTCGCCTTCATCACCTCCATTTCTTTCTCCGTCAACACTGGCTCGGTTTTTTCGTCCTGAAATTGGAGGTCATGCTTCATTTTTGATCAAAAACGGAAGTGCAAGAGAAAACTAGAAAAAATGTTTTCAGCATTTACAACTTTTTCCATTCTCCAATTGAAAATTGCCACTTACCCCCCAAAGAATGCCGTCAGGCTTCGTGAGCGGAAAAATGAGCTGATCGCTGACACGGTTGCTGTGCACAAGTTCTGTCCAGCCATGAGTTACTTCTTTTCTGAAAAAAAAAGAATTTTGTAAACTTTTTAGAAAACTTATGAATGCTCACTTCAAGTCATTAAACGCGATTTTTCCCTCGATCTCCTTTCTAGCCTCGACATCTCTCAGCGGAATGAGCGTTTTGCTCTTCAATCGCTTCTTTTTTGCCTTTTCCTCTGCACTCGCCGCTTCTGATTTCCGCTTTTTGGATCCTTTCTCGACGGGCTCAGTCGTTTCAAGACCTTTGATTCCCAAACTTTCTTTTGCTTTATTCGTGGAGGCTCTGTAGATTTTTTTTTAATTCAGAAAACTTTTCTCGTTTCCTTCATAAATAACCTTGAAACAGTGATGTGCGACAGGAGGGAACTGGCGTCTACTTTAGTCTTGACAGATTTCTTGAGACGACTCTTTTGAGCTCCGGCTGATCCGGGAGTGTGGATCGATCGAAGCAGCTTCTGATGAGCCACATCATCAATATCCGAATCGTCGCTCATGGTCACTTTAATTTTTTGCTAAAATGATTTAGAAGAAACTCGAAAAAAGATAGCTGGAGGACCGACGAAACGAGAGGAACACATATTTTAGACAAGATTTTGAAAAAGCTCACAGATCTAATTATTTATTTCTTACGAAACGAAAAAATTAAAAAAATATGGTTGGGAATCAAACAATTACACTGCCGGTGTTACAACCCACTAGTAGAGAGAGCGATGACAATACATAAAATTTCGGCTACTAAACTCACAGAGACATAGAAACGGGGGATGTTGAAGGGGACAGGGTAACAGTTCGAAACTCAGAAAAAACGGATGGAATCGTCGTTTGAGCCTAAATCTTCCAGAGAAAAATTTAGATGGCGGTGGCGAGGGCGTCCTTGTACTTCTTGACACGGGAAGCAATCGACAGATCGACGTACTTATCTCCGATCGTCACGACGAGTCCTCCGAGGATCGATGGCTTCACGGCGTAGGTAACGGTAAGCTTCTGTCCAGACTTTCCGACCTTGCTCAGAGCGTCGGAGAGAGCCTTCTGGTTGGCGGAGCTGAGCTCTTCGGCGGAGGTAACCTATAAAAAACACACTGATTCTGTTTTGAGGTTTTTATTATAAAGCTGGAATGTTTTGCGGAACTCATAAAATGAAAGCCATTCATATTGCGAAAATGAACTCTTCGCTACTTTTTTTAAAGACGCACCTGGACGAAAAGTTCTCCACGGTGAGCGCGCATGATAGATTCGAAGGAGGTGACAACCGATTCGAGCTTGTTAAGACGTCCGTTCTCGGCCAAAAGTCCTGCAAAACATACATTTATCCTCCAGCGCTTCGAAAACCAAAACAAACCGAGGAAATTGCCGGTTTCCTTGGAGAGTCCCAATTTGTTGGAGACGGCCTCGATGGCGGTTCTCTTCTTGAGGGCCTTGAGAGTGGGGTCGAGGACGAACTCCTGGAACTTCTTGTTGTCCTTGTACACGGCACGCACGTTGTTCAGGTCGGTGGCGATCTGGTCGAGCTTGTTCTGCTTGTGTCCGGCCGAGTAAAGAGCGGCAGCATAGCGTCCCTCGATTCCGTGCACTTGGATTGGCGTCTTCACAAGCTGCGAGGCCTTGGCGAGCTGAGCGCTCGTTGAGAAACCGCGTTTCATGATTTGCGCCATTACCTGAAAGAATGTAGCGTTCAAAACTTTGAATACCATGTCAAAACAAATAGTTCTTTAAGAAAATGAGCATTCACGACAAATTGTTTTGAAAAAGAGAGAAGCATCGGCTAGATGTTTGCTGATAAGAGAAGGGCGGTCTTCAGAACCCCTATTTTTCACAATTAACGTTTCTCCGTCGGAAATTCTTCTAATCAGCGTAAGAAAACTGTTTACAAGCTTTAAATACAAATGAAAGCGGGAAGTAACGTGCTAGAAAATTAAAAAATCTATATATTACCAAAAATTGAAAAACCAAGCATTTTTCATACTCTCAACATTTTTATGTTGGAAAACTAAGCTCCGGGGGTTCAAAACTGCGAATTTTACGTATTTTGACATTAAAAAAGCCAAAAATCGCTGGAAATCGATAAAAAACGAGCTTTGAAATGATAAGTGAAGGAAAAAGGGCGGTCGTTGGCTGAGTATCATTTCCTTAACCACACTCCCAAGTACGCAGCCAAATCACCGACTGTGCGGTTCAATGGGGCGCGCTTGCTGTTCCCCCGTCGTGTTTTTTTTTCGGCGGCCACCGATTCGTCATCGGCCGAAATTCCCATCAATCAAGTGCGGGAAGGCTGCATTTTTTGGTTTTTCTGTCAAAAAAAGCTTGAAATTAGTCTCAACTGAATAGTTTTTACTTCTTTTTGCTTAATCTGTATTTGAATTACTGAATATCCCTAATTTGCGTCATTTTTTCCAGACAATGGGTACAAAGTGGGCCATCCTGGCGTTGTTGGCAGTGGTTGGTGGCGCATTTGGTGCTGAGAATAAGGTTCGTGGCTGTTTTACGATGTAAAACTTTGAAAAACCGAACAAATAGTTATTTTTTTCAAAAGTTTGTGTTTCAGAGCGCCTACGCCCAATCGCTCGACAACTTCATGGATGAGCTGACTGGAAAAGAGGTGGAACCCGTGAACCTCCCGGGAGGAGTCGCGGAAGACCACAAAAACCACGATCACAGCGGTCACGGGGCTCACGGAGCTCACGGAGGCCACGAGGGCCATATGATGAAGATGTGGTTCCACGGAGGCTACGACGAGGTTATTCTGTTCGATTTCTGGCGGACTGACTCGTTTTTCGGTGAGAAGAACTTCAAAATGTGTTCAATTATCGGTTTTTTTCCAGGCATGTTTCTCTCTTGTGCCGCCATTTTCATCATGGGAGCCACTTATGAGGGAGTCAAATGGTTTCGAGTGTTCCTTCAAATGACACAGAGTCAGAGTCAAGTTCTGGCTAACAAATCGTGTGTGGAGGTAATTTTTGAAAATTTTTTCCAGGAATTTGAAAAATCAATTAAAAAATCAATTTTGCAAATATAATATTGTTTCGGTAGTTTTCCGAATTTTTTTAAAATAGTGATAAACTTGTCAAAAGTCGTCATTCTCCACCAGTTTGCACTTCAGACAACCCGATCCTCTGGCAGCCATCAATCAGTGTCCAGATCCCACTCAAAACCACAATCTGAGCCATTCCTGATGACGTCGACAATCACCCGGCCTCCAGCAGCATCGCCGTTCTCTCCCCAACGCCTCGTGCAAATGCTCCTCTATGTTCTACAATTGGTGCTCGCCTACTGGCTCATGCTCATCGTCATGACTTACAATACCTACTTGAGTGAGTTTCTCATTAAAAGTTTCCTATCGAAAGCTAACTATAAACCACAGACGCAAATAACGTCATTTGACCTAAAAATTGATGAGAACGTTGTTTGCAGCGGCGGCAGTGGTGCTGGGCGCCGGATTCGGCCACTGGCTGTTCGCCGTCCTCCAATTACGCAGTTCCGACGGAGAAGTGACGGACTCGTTCCAAACCGACGCTTGTCATTGAGAAAATTGATCTCCTGCCACCATTCATAGTTTTTCGACGTTTCACCTCCTCCTTCTCACTAATCGACCTTTTCATTCATCCCGGGTCGCCACATATTTCGATCCCTCCCTCCTACCTTCTCCTCTCCTTATCATCAGAATCTCATCATGAAAAGCGGAAAATGGAATAATTCGAGAAAGAGATCGCTTTGTTTTCTTTTTGATAATTTATATTCTATTGATTGAATTGGAAATTTATTGTGAAAAATTAATTAGGCTTTTTTCTAGAAAATGAAAAATTTCCAACTGTTAAAAATTCCTAAGTGAGTCGTGAATTCCAGTAGACACTTTGAGTTGATAAATAGATTTATTTGGGTAAAAACGATAAAAAGTCGGCCATAGCCTAGACACGTCTGCGCTTTCTCTCTGGGCATGGGCAGTACTCGGCGTCGGCTCCGACGGCTCCCTGTGGTCCGGCCTGTCCTGGGGTTCCGTCGTTTCCGTTGAAACCGTCCTTTCCTGGCTGTCCAGTTGGTCCCTGGGCTCCCGACTGTCCCTCCTCTCCCGGGTTTCCGTTGTTTCCTGGCTCTCCGCGTGGTCCTGGAAGTCCTGGTCGTCCGGCGACTCCCGGTTGTCCCTTTCCGGTGAGTCCATCGCGTCCTGGTGGTCCGGCGAGTCCTGGCTGTCCGTCCTGTCCCGGGGCTCCCTGGTCTCCGATGTCTCCGATTCTTCCTGGCTCTCCGTCCTTTCCTGGCGCTCCACGCTTTCCGGCGTCTCCTGGAAGTCCCTGGAATCCCTCTTGTCCTGGAAGACCGTCTGGTCCTGGTGGTCCGGCCGGGCACTTGATGCAGTCCTTCGGGAAGTCGTTTGGAATTGGGATGTTGAGTCCCGGAAGTCCTGGTGGTCCGTTCTTTCCGTCTGGTCCGGTGCCTCCTGGCTCTCCTGGAGCTCCTGGGTTTCCTGGCGCTCCGGCTGGGCATCCCTGCAAAGTATTTTAATTTCAATTAGTTCCGATTTTGAAATATTTCGACTTAAATTTCGAAAATGCCCTAAATTTCATGGATTTTTGGATTTTTAATTTTGTTTTCAATTTTTCGAAAAATCTGGATACTTTCCCCCCGAAGAACTTGCCTGAGATGGAAGTCCACAAGAGCACTGGCTGTTGGATCTCTTGTGACGTCCGAAAATGCCACGCACGTACTCCTCGGCCGACTCTCCCGATCCACGACGCACGTCGAGCATCGTTCCCCACGTCTCGTCAGAGATGTCACGGAATCCGCCCAACTCTCCCATCACATCGTCGTACATCTCGTTGATGTCGTTGGTGATGACGAGGGCGGCCCAGAGGCACGCGACGATCGCCGATACTCCGCACGCGGCTCCGAATCCAACAATGGCTTTTACCATTTTCTGAAGAGAATCGATATAAGGATGTGTGTGTGGGTGCGTGTGAGGGGAAAAGGATGAGAGAGAGAGAGAGGGTATGTTCCATTCCACTTCCCCTGTCTTATAAAGTGTCCTTCGAAAGCAGGTAAACCGAAATTTTGGAGATTTTCGCCGCGTCGCGCCGAAAACTTGATGTGAACTGGATAAGGCGGCGGCGGGGGAATGAGAAGAGAACACGACACACCTTCCGATGATCATCTGTGGGAGAGACGATCTGATAGTGATAAGGGAAGAGAGATAAGGGTTTTGAATGGGAAGTCTTTGAGGAAATTGTTGAGTTCTTGAATTGTTTTTTTTTTGAAAATTGAGCGGAAGCAACCTTTCGGAGTAAAGTCGGAAAAAAGTTTTCGCATTTATTTATAATAACTATGAAAAAGTTAGAAAAAAGTTGGCAAAAAGTTGAAAAATCCATTTTTTTTTGCCGATTTTAAAGCACATTTCGGAAGGAGTACACACAAATATTCATTCAATTTCTCCAAAAATTCGAGCATTTTGTGAACATCAATTGCAAGTGTCTTTCTTTCATGGTGAAGTCAATCCTCATCTCCCTCAACGTCTTCGTCCACTTCTTCGTCAGAACTATCCGGTTGCAGTTGGTCAGATTGCCAAACGACAAAATAGAAACGGCCATCATCGAACCCGGCAGTGGCCAACTTCCCGTCGCCACTCCGCATGTCTCTTCCTTCCGAAGTGTTTATCGGAGTATCTAACGAACTGAAAAGTTAATTGATTTTGCAAAGGAAACAGAACGCACGGCACCCTGAAATATCCTAGAATCGCGCCAACTGGGTCAGTGGAGGCGCGATTCTCGTGTTTCTCTGCGTCTCTCGTCGCTCCACACTCTTTCGCAATCGTGCCGACGGACCGAAATTTCGAAAAACACGCTAGCTCTGGTGACCGAATTCCGGACCGTTTCGAACGGGAAAAATTATTTTCGAGTGAAAAAGAAAAGAAAACGGACTAATCGATCTTTTTCAATAACAATTTTTTGGAAAAATAATTTTTTTCACAAATTTGGACGGCATTGAAAATTTCAAAATGCGTCTCCTCTCTCAATTTTTGACATTTTCGCTTGTTTTTGTGCTCAAAATGTGCATAATAAAATTCTGCATCGGAAACAGGTGGGAGATGTCACATCCTAAAGCTCACTTTTCCGTAATATCCGGGAAAGTGCAAAAAACACGATTTTTCAGTTGAAATTTCAAAATTGAACTCCTCCGTGAAAAATGGACCATTTTGGTGGCCGATGGTCTCAAAATGTTCCAAATGTTCCTCTTCATCCATTTCAGGTTCAGAAACTTTGAAAAATATCTTTTCCTCGCCGAAAACAGTCGTATATTCGTTTTCGGCTGGGATTGCAGCAAGCGCGCTCTATTGATAGCAATTGTTCTATTTCAAGTGCGCAGGGTGCCGTGGAACGACTAGAACTCACATCCACGTCCTCTTCCTCGTCCTCCGATCCCATGGAACCGTTTGGATGCCTTCCAGCACCTCGTCGAGTCGACGTTCTTCGTCGTTCGACGAACATTCCACTTGGAAACTTTTGAGTTGATCCAACCCTCCGTCCAGCCACATTTTCGAAATTGCATTCAGGTGAGTGGATGGGAGAGTGTCTTCATAAATACGCCACTCGGTAACTTCTGAATTCAAGTAGACCTCGAGAGATAGAAAGCGTCCATCGTTCAAAAATACATACTCCATTTTGAGCGGTTCCGTCCACTGGAATCCCTCTGCCACTTTCGAGTAGATCATCAACTCGCCAGTGACGGTAAGTTCTCTAAAGATGAATTCGACCTCTTCGGCGGTCAGTATCATATCATCCTCATCAGTATTGTACACATTGACCCACAAGTTCTCCAAACACTTTGTATACTTCCACATGAAGCACTTTCTCAAATCAGCGGCCTTGCTCTCGTAGACAGTGTACTGTTCGACGTCCAGCATGGCCAAAAAGTGTTCACTGAGCTTCTCGAACAACTCCACTCGTTGCTCTATCGATTGATCTTCCTCGCCGATCGACATTTCTCCCTCTTCAGTTCTCAGTTGTTGTCTTCCCTCGAATGTCACTTCTCCCGGTGTGCTCATCTGAGTGTCAAGTGGAATGTGTATGTCGAAGTGATTGTCCTCGTAATCGATAAGCCTCAATGTAAACGTTGCACGTGCATAATCGGCGTCCCAGCAGAGTTCTTTAATGTTTCGCTTTCTCGATTTCGCAATCTGATTGGTCCGTTTGGAAAGGAGGGAGAAGTCGAATCTGGAAGAGGAATGAACGGAATTCACGGGCGACCAAACGTGCTCCATTGAGAATCGCCAAATTGGCTGCTGTATTTAAGTAACTGAGTATCAAATGTCACGCGGAAATTCCAAAATACAAAAGCGTGCAAAATTCAATTGATTGTTCACGCTCCGCTGGACTCGTGTTGGTCTCGCCACGACTATCGTCTCTATCTCGTGTGTTCCAGGAGAGACGCAGACAAGAGTCGTGGCGAGACCAATTCCGGTCTAGCGGAGCGCGTTTGCGCAGGTTCCAAGATTTATGGAATAAATACTTAATAGAGGATACTTACAGTTGGAACAGAGTCAGGTACTCGAGAATGAGCAGTTGTGGACCATTTGGTAGACGAAGGAACGCAATGGACATTTTGTCAGTTGAAAGTGGAGGCAGAGAGTGTTTGCATTCGACGAAGGCGGCTTCTTATCAGTGCAATCGGTTTGTCTATTTATTTTTCGAAAAAAAAATTATTTTTTTTAATGGAAAATTTAAGTACTTCAATTTTCGCTAGTTTTTTAATATATGAACATTTTTGAGACAGAATAAAAAATCTGGCTCTATCCAAATTACCATCCGTCCTGCAAACATTGAAACTTCTGCGCCGACCGCGACGCAGCCGAATATGCGTTCTCTCGCCACGAAAACGGCTTTTTCGACGAAAATTACGGTAGAAAAGCCGCGTCGCGGCTGCGTCGCGGTCGGCGCAGAAGTTTGAACTTTTGCAGGACCGACGAGTTAAATAACTTTGAAGAACTTCACTGAACTGTTCATTCTATCTCTAATCAACGTAATAAATATTTAACAAGCATATATTTATAATATTCCAAAGATAAAATCAAATAACAACAAAGAATAAACTCAAAAATAAGCGAAATAATTCCGGGAGAGGTGTTTAAATGGCAGTTTCTCCGCTAACAACCGGCTCAATGTGTTCTATGAATTCGAGGTCCGCAATCGCTATTTGACCGTTTTTCGATAGTTCTCTGCAACATTTTCGACATTATTTCGCTGAATAAAAATAATTTTTTTTTTCGAAAACTCACAATTCTCCAGTTTCATAGATTGCCTCGTCTTTCACCACTACTCTTATAGTTCCTTTCCACTTTTTCGGCTGAAATGTTTCAAAATTTCGAAAAAATTTGTCGAAATACCAAAAATACCTCGCCAGTTTTCGCCCAAACCTCTACACGTTCCAACTTTTTCAAGTGCACCGCCTCGAATTCCATGGCGAATACCTGAAATGTGTTCATTCTGTGAATCTGCGATTTGGCGCTAGAAATTTCAGAAAATGGTGCATTTTGAGCCAAGTTACGTTCATTTTTTATGAAAATTTAGGAAAGATTCAAAGTGCGCTCACATGAATATCAAATTTGAATGCATCCTAAGATACCGTGCATTTTTACGTGACGGTGTTTGCACAGTTCAGCCGAAATTCAATAACTTTGTATCATCTGATAAGCGAGCCATTTGTAATTTAATGTCTACGTGTGAACGACCAGAAATGAAGCAAATTTGCATCATGCGCCTTTAAACGCCTACAGTAACCTCTTACCATCTTCGGCGCAAACTTTGTGATTCCCTGATAGGCCCTGTAACCAGTGTCTCCACCCTCTCCGATCACATTTATGTACGGACGGAAGTCTCCGCCCCCGTCCAGTGTTCGAATGTGCAAATCGTACAATTTGACTGAAAACGAGGATTTTCAGAAAACAAATTGATCTACCAAAAGGAAACCTTCATTTTGCCCCACATCCGGATAGACACACTCCTGTTCTAGGGTTTCGTACTCGTCTAAATCCGAATCCACTTTCAGAAATATGTGTGTATTCGTGTGAAGTTCCGTCAGAATCATCTGAAAGTTATCGATAGGATTCCAAATAATCATTGATTAAACCTTATGAATATGAGTATGATTATCCGGACCGACTTCTTCGCAAGATATCCGCACTTTGCTCGGATTGCCAAAGTTCTCGCACGTCAACGTGTACCGCAACACCATTATCACATCCAACTGATCCGCCTCGGGCACCTTCATCTCGCAATCCATCTGATACGTGCGTTTGTCTTTCGCCACAAGCGTCACAGTTGGCACGATCGGTTTGCAGTAGTTGATGACCTTGAAAAAAACAGTTGGGAGTGAGAGGGATCCGATCCACGAAGCATTCTCACAAAAGGCGCGCTCCCACCCGGCTGCGCCAAGCGAACAACAGGGAGGCGCCACTAGAAGTGCGGTAATAAGAGGAGTGCGACTCACAATCAAGCTCATCTCCAACTGCCACTGCGCCGTCTCCTCGACCCTCTTGTGCTCCTTCTCCGACTTCTTCCACTTGCGAGCCGTCGACGCGGCATTGACGGCTGAGTGTTCTATATTATCGATGGCAATTCCCTCTCAAGCACTCTGTCTCACCTGAGGCATGCATTTGTTTGAAGTAGGGCCCTTTCGCGTTGTTGAAC
Source organism: Caenorhabditis macrosperma (assembly GCA_963932285.1). Lineage (NCBI taxonomy): Eukaryota > Metazoa > Nematoda > Chromadorea > Rhabditida > Rhabditidae > Caenorhabditis > Caenorhabditis macrosperma. The sequence continues at coordinate 14,869,346 of OZ010622.1, forward strand.
TCGTAGTCGATGGTGGATTGCGCGTAGACTGTGCCGTACGGCACGTGGTCGCCCGCTTTCTGGTGGATCTCCTCGATGAACAACTGTAGGAAAGTGGGGGCGGGGTTTAGCGAGGATTACTGTAGATACCGTACCTCTTGGCCAATGGACACTGGTGCATCGAGCAATTTCTTCTCGGCGGCATCCTTGTAAACCTTACGCAACACTGACATTCCCTCGAGCACGTCGCCTCCTGTTATTTATCGATTTTATTGATTTAAAAAAAAAAAATTTTGAAAATTTTTTAAAAATCAGAAAAATTTGTTTTGAATAGTCATCGTTTTTTAGACTTATTATGAGAAATTTATAAGATTTTACCCAAATTTTCAAAAATGTTTGAAAATTAAAAAAAAAAAAGGAATTTTGAAAAAATTTCGAAATTTTTTTAAATTTCAGAAAATACCGATCATTGAAGCTTTTGTTATTTTCTATGAGCAATTTGTGAAAATTTTTCAAAAAGTTCACCTCCTAAACAGTATGATTTTCATCGAAATTCAAAAAAAAAAAGCAAATTTTTAAAAACATTTTTTTTTTAATTTAAAGGGGGACTGTGACATAAAGTCAACTTTGCTTCAAAAGTTGCGTATGAGTTGGGGGGTCATGTCTGCAAAGTCCCAGAATCTAAAAAAAATTCCTGAATTTTTGGCGATTTTTTAAGTGAAAGCTATCTGTATTGGCCTAACTTTCTCAGTTTCAGTGAGACTCGGCCACGGCGGCGAGAAAACGCCGCGGCGTCGCGCGAGTTTTTTGGTGGATTTGTGAATAGTTGGTTTCATTTCGAATCATTTTGTGAGCAATTGTGAGCGTATACTGGGAAGGACAAATACTGAAAGGCAGACAAAAAATAAATCAGAATGTAATCAATCTCTCCGACTTATAACTGCGGCCGAACTCTGCCGCCGCGGCGCAATCTCGCCGCCGTGGCCGAGTTTCACTGAAACCGGGAAAGTTAGGCCAATACAGATAGCTTTCACTTAAAAAATCGCCAAAAATTCAGGAATTTTTTTTAGAATTTGGGACTTTGCAGACATGACCCCCCAACTTGTACGCAACTTTTAATGCAAAGTTGTTTTTATGTCACAGTCCCCCTTTAAAAAATTCGAAAAATAATTTTTTTTTCAAACTTCATGACTGCTAATTTTCTTAGATACATTATCCCACATAACCGATTCCTCACCGAATTTGGTGACCCTCGGGATGACTCGAATGCTCGGAAGAGTTTCAAGTGTGACGAAATCAACTTTGTACGTGTACGTCTGCAAATAAACCAACAATTATTCCTTTCATCCTTTATTTTCCGTCTCCTCACCGTTTTTCCGCTCTTCGTAACCGTTTCGACGACCGGAAAAATGCCGGAACTGTCGCGAGCGATGTCCTCTTTGTCTTTCCCCTGGATGAAGTACTGGAGGAACATCTTCGGCTCATCCGACTCTTTGTTCGATTCTTCGAGGATCAGAAGCGACTCGTCGGCAAATTTCACAATTCCCTCGTATGTTCGGACTGAAAATTGGTGGGTTGTGCCTTGTTTTCTGCGAAAAGTGCGCGAGCGCCGCGATATCACAACCCTATCCCTTGGCGCCACCAATCGGTCGTCTGGCGCAGCTGGGTGAGCGCGCGTTTTTGGTTCCAAAAGAGGGCGCAGGTTCGAGATCATGCACTTCAAACTCACTCGGCGACGGATAATAATCTCTTGCGAAAATCGCCACCTCTCGGAAAGGCTGCCACTTTTGTGTCTTCTTCTCCGGAACAGTTATCAGCCAATCATTCACCCTACAACACTATCATTAGAAATCTATCACTTTTCACCCTTTCCCACATCAGAACACATCTCTCCTTCGTGTCCAAATCCATCGCTTCAACGTATTCAAGGAAAAAGTTCGGTTTATCACCACTTCCATCGATTTCGAATCGAACTTTGCGCAATCTTCCGATATAAGTGCCGAAATCGATTTGTATCACGGGAATCGAGTGCGGATCACGGAGCAAACTGTCGTTTTGCACTCTGTTCGCGTGCGAGTTGTGTTGACCTGAAGATTATTGGTTTTTGTGTCTGTTTTGAAAAGAAGAGTTGTGATCTACCGTATCCGATTACTGTCACATTGGATGTCGTGCCGCCCGTATCGTTGCGCATCGTGTGAAACCGGAACTCCCACCGACCTCCTGGAAAAAGGGAATTTCCTCAAAAATCGATATCCACGGGAATCTCACTGGAATCTCTGCGTTTCTCTCCCTCTCGGAAGGGTATCAGGTACATGAAGCTGTTGACGGGTATCTTTCTCTCGATCAGTCCGTCCACTTGACCACTGTCAAACCACTTCTCCACGTGGAACAAGAAGCGTCGGCCGTCCAACCGATCCTCCGTCACTACCACTCTTTCGATGAATGTCCCCGCGCCTGGATGAGAGATAGAGCATTTGTTGAGACACTGTCTCAGTTCCTACCGTAACCCTCCATCGCGTGTCCCACTACGATACTCCGCAGCACGCCCATCTTTCTCACTTTCACATTGGTCACCAGCCACGAGTTGCCCTCGTAGCAGTGAATACTCGACAACAGCCAGTCGTCCTGCAAAACGGTTTCCTCTTCAATTACTGCAAATCAGAGTTGGGCGGAATTCCGTTTTCCCTTTTTTCGGAATTTTTCCTGAATATCGATTTTTTCTCTTGAAAACCTCTTTTTTTTTTGTTCCACGCTATTTCGTCACGGCGAACCAGCGGCGACGTCTAGTAGTAAATTTTTGCAGCATTTTGCCGGGCTCGGCCACCAATCAGCAATCTTGAAACGTGGGCCACGCCGCTTTCGCAACCGCCGCGTGAAATTTTGCAACTCCGCCGCACGCATGTCCGATTGGCGGAGTCCTCCCAAAAACGCATTTTGAACGCCCTCTTTCCCCTATTTTTCGGGGCAAGGTCTTAAATTTAGGACATGAATTTTTTTTTTAATTGTTGGAAAATTAATTTTGACGGTTTTGTATAAAAAAAATTTGCAACTTTAAAGAAGTTTTTCGAGAAAAATGCGAAAAACCCTCGGGGACTAGGAAACGGTGTCTGGAGGCGGAGTTTCAAAACGCAAATATGGCCTAGATTTTCCTCTAACACGTCGATCGTGGTTCGCCGTGTTCGTCTAGACAATTTGAAACAGTTTTCGATCTAGATCTGAGCAATAGAGCGCGATTTCTACAGTGACCAGTTTAGAATGATGTCTCTCGGGAGCTTCGGAAATGCACGGCTTAAATTCCCGCGCTGCCGGACTGCAAATTGTTCGAATTTGGCTGCGAGCGTTGCCTGAGTATTCAACGCTTAACCATATGCGCTCTCGTAAATCGACACGAATCACACGCTTTAACGTTGAATACTCAGGCAACGCTCGCAGCCAAATTCGAAAACAATTTGCAGTTCGACGACGCGGGAGTTCGAACCGCGCACACCTCCCAAGCTCCCGCGTGTCTGCGAGTTTGCGTAGAATACAGTGTAATATAAGAAAACAAGTTGGTGAATACCTTCTCACTCCATATCTTCTCACTCTCCTCGCCGTCCTCATTGATAATCACAAAGTAGAGTTGGGTATCGAAATCGATACCAAATCGAACACCTAACAACACCTCTATCGTGTAGTTCATCATTGCTGCAAGGAATTTCGTGTTATTGTATTATCCGTCGTGCAAAAGTTGAAACTTCTGCGCCGACCGCGACGCGGCCGAATATGCGCTCTCTCGCCACGAAAACAGCTTTTTCGACGAAAAGTACTGTAGAAGAGCCGCGTCGCGGTCGGCGCACAAGTGTCAACTTTAGCAAAACGGATAATAGTAGAAGAGAACAAAATGCGCTCTATCGCAATTATCAATAGAGCGCTCTTCCATTGGAAGAACCCACATGCTTCGTATTCCCTAGCAATCCGCTGCTCTTCCTCCATCCGCCGAAGCTCTTCCTCTTCGATTCGTAATGTTTTCTTATTCTCCGCATAACTCCTCATCGCCTTTTTTATTGTATCAGCCGCCTCTCCCAACCGATCTCTGTCAGCTGTGGCCAGGTTTCGGTAGTCTTCGAATTCCATTCTTCTCCCCAGAATCGGAGTCTCTTCTTGTTCTTCATCGTCCGATGAGGGCAGGATTTGTTCCTGAGAATAATAGAGAGAGGTTGTTCAGAGATTTCCTAGTTTTTTAAAAATCCCATTGAAAATTTATTACATGTTTCAAAAATCTTGGAAAAACGCGCTCCGCTAGACCCGTGTCTGCGTCTCTCGTGGAACACACGTGACAGAATAGTCGTGGCGAGACCAACACGAGGAACCGAGGAACACGAGGAACAACACGAGGAACCGCGACGCAGCCGCGACACGACCGAATATGTGTTCTCTCGCCACGAAAACAGCCTTTTCGACGAAAAGTATGACAGAAAAGCCGCGTCGCGGCTGCGTCGGATAATATGCGTTCACTGTGCGTTATTTGACGAGAAAATGTCTCTGACTGTCTGCGTCTCCAAACTCTGCGCACTGCCTCGCCCTTTCGTTGCGGGACCTGCGGAGTCCACGGCGAACTCATATACTATCGGATGCCCCACCGAAATGGCCCCGCAACCGCGAAAAAGCCGCTCGCTTCCCTTGGCGGGTCATGCAGTTGAAAAAGATGCACAGTTGAAATGTATGTTACAGTAACCTTGGTGTCGATTTACGAGCGCTGCATTTATTTTTTTTTATTTTTTCGCTTTTCCGCGCAAAATTGCGCGTTTCACCAATAAGAGATGGAAAAATGCCAAAACTCCGATGAAACTCGGTTAAACGCGCAATTTTGTGCGGAAAAGCAAAAAAAGTCAAAAAATAAATGCAGCGCTCGTAAATCGACACCAAGGTTACTGTAACATTCATTTCAACTGTGCCTCTTTTTCAACTGCGAGACCCGCCAAGCGAAGCGAGCGGCTTTTTCTCGGTTGCGAGGCCATTTCGATGGCATCCGATAGTAGATCATTTGCAAAGCACCCCACATCTCTCATCTCTCACCCTGTCCGAATGTCCCGAAATGCGGCTCCACGCCTTGGAACTCTCGCTCGCGAAGCTTCTCATCGACTCTCTCGTGGAGCCTCTCGTCGATTTTCCAGTCGGTTGCCGAGTGTCCGGAGTGTGTATTGCGGGCGTGTCTCTTTCGATGTCTTCCACTTCTTCTTCTTCCCCTTCAGATTCAGATTCAGATGACGATCCATCCCTCTCCTCCTCCTCGATTTTCGACGTTGTTTGCGGTCGAGAAGAGTACGTGGACTTTGGTTGCGAAGAGCCAGAAGTACTCGGACGAGACGGTGTCTGTTATCAGTTATCAGTTATCTATCACACTGTTATCAATATCCCTTTACCTGCTGATACGGAGTATCTTGTCGACTAACAATGATCTTTTGATCTCTTGATCTCCTGGACTCTGTCGTCGATGGAGTTGCGACTGCGGGCGTTTGTCGTCGACTGGAAACCGTCTTTCCACGTGGCAACGGGGACTGTTTAGAGGTGCCGAGAGCACTGTCATCGCCCTCTTCCTCTTCCTCCTCCTCTGTTCCACTTTGAATACCACTTGGACCACCACCGGGCACTGCAAAAAAAACGGGCGGTTTCGGGGAAAATCGTTTAAAAAAGCCGCCTTTTTCGAAAATGTTGGGCAAACGCGCTCCGCTGAATTTTGTTGGTCAATTCTTTTGGTCATTTCGAGATATCCGATAATTTTGGAAAAATTCGGAAATTTCGAAAAAAAATGGCTGTTGCAGGAAAAAAATCGACAAATCCGAAAATTAGCTATTTGAATGTGCCGGAAAAACAGCCGTCTCGGAAAACATGATTCATTCGAAAAAAAAGTTCCATTTCGAAAGAGCTGAAAAAAACTGGAATTTAAAAAAATTTAGGAATTCGGCAAAAATTACTTTTCTGGAAAAATGCAAAATTCTGAAAAAAATACGGCGATTTGAGAATTTTCTTTAAAACGTCTCATTTTTCGAATTAAGCCCCCAATAGGAGCACTGCTAAACCGCTGGCGTGTACGGAGCGGGTCCGCCAGCGGTTGGCGGGCACGAACACGCAGCGGGTACGCAGCGTGTCCGCTGCCTACTACCAGCGTGTACTCAGCGTACACGCCAGCGGTTTGGCAGTGAAGGAAAATCGTATTGGACAGAAAAATATAAATTTCGGAAAACTCTTGTTCTTGTTCTGCAACAAGACACTACGGTAGATTGGAATGTGTGCATTGCACTCTACGACAATTTGCACTATTGAACAAGGCCACTAACCGACATGATCGAAATCGCTGTCCTCCTCAATGATGCGATCCTCTTCCGAATAGTCATCAGAAGTGCTGTGGTGGTGGTGGTGGGGGTCCATGTTGGCCCTCATAAACTCTTCCCGGATCATTTGTGCTTTTCTGAATCTTTTATTGTATTATATAATAATTATCGTTGTCACGGCAATTTTTTCACTGCAAGCCAAAATCCTAGTCCCCGGCGAAGTGCAACGTGCGGCGCGCGTTTTCGCAAAGTTGCCGCACGCAATTTTTGAAATCTGAATTTTTCGACAATCATCAGATGACAATTATCAGTTAAAACAAGACATTGTCAAGAAAAAAGAGAAAATACATAAACAATGTATTCTTATACAAATATGGTTACTTTTTTTTCAACATTTGAAAAAAAAATTTTTTTTTTGAAAATTGTCTCAAAACGGTAATTTCGTATATTTTCAACAAAAATTTTGTGAATATTGCATGTCACAAGGCTGTAGATAACTGTTAACGAGTAATAAACATTTTACAGATCCTGCTTCGCAATTTCCAGCGACTTTCTAGTCGTTTTCGAAGTTTTTATCAAGATTGTCTCATTAATTTTTAGTTTTTCCAAATAGATTGCATCAATTTTCGATTAATTTCTCCATTTTGAACAAATATATCGTTAAAAAACTATCTTAGAGCTTTCGGTAACTGAAATCCAACTCCCGTGCAATTTTCCCGCCGAATCGTTCCATAGCTTCACATTTTATAGGCAGCGTCATTATTTAGTCTCTGTATTTGCTGTTTCTTCTCATCTGCAAAAAATTAATGCTCCTGTGTCGAGAATCATCCTTTTTCACACGATTCAAACATTTCTTCACAAAATTTGAATGATCTCGCCGAAAACGAATCCCATAGAAAAATGGTTGGTATATTCGAATTCCTCGCAAAATTTTGAGCAACTTGGCTAAAACGGATTTTTGAAAAAAATCCCAAAAAAAATTTTATTCGCCTCAAAAGGAAAGTTCCAGTACATTTTTGCTTTTCGCGGGCGAATTTTTTTGAAATTTGTTCGTTTTGTGCGAAAAATGTTTCGCGGAAGGCGGGAGCATCGTTGGGAGGCCGGGGTCTAGCTTTACTTCTTCCATGCAGTGAAAAAATTGCCGTGTTGTATTATCTCAAAATCAGAGTCGAGAAAAAAAATTCAAACGCTCGCGCGAGAAATGTAAACGACGAGACGTGCTGCGCCTTTAAAGCCCGACTACGGTAGTTGCGCAATAATCAATTTCGTCTTTTTCTTCAATTTCAGCGGTTTTTCAAGCGTTTTTCGCGGTTTTTCCAGTAAAAAAAGCAAAAAAAAGTGTGTTTTCCGTGAAAAACAGTTGAGAAACTGCTTAAATTGAAGAAAAAGACGAAATTAATTATTGCGCAACTACCGTAGTCGGGCTTTAAAGGCGCAGCACGTTTCGTCGTTTACATTTTGTTCTTCGCTGCGAGATATATTTGAGATGCAACGGTAATCCACATGTCCTATAATCGCGTTCCCCTCCTAATACCTCTCCGTCATACTCTCGGGCCTCTCCGACTGCTGACTGCTGGATATCGATTGAATTATCGAGTCGCCCGTTCCCGAGTCGTCCGACTTCTTCGTGCTCGCCGCACTCGACAACTCGACTGTCGGCTGCTGCTCCGCGTGCACTTCTGATCTTTTGGTCTCGGCCTTTGCGGCCGGGATTACGGTACGTCGCGTCGGTCGGACCGTTGTTGCAGTCGTGGCGGCCGACGTGGCGGCGGCGGCGGCGGCTGCGAACGATTTCGGTACATACGTGGATCGGGTTACTGTAGATGGGTTCTTGGTTACTGTAGACTTTCCGTTCGTCGTTGCCATTGTTGCGGCACTCTGATCGCGGCGTTTCCTCGGCACATATCGTTGATTATAGACACGTTCTCTGGAATCCGCTAGGCTCCGCCCACTTTTCTACCGTAACCGCCCACTCACCGTTTCTCTATACTGTTGCCTGATGAACTATTCGATGTGACTATTCCTAGCGGTCCGACTGGCGAGTTATTCGATTCTGGAACTACGGTAGGATTGGAATGTGTGCATTGCATTGCATTCCACGACAATTTGCGTACTTACCAACTTTCGTGTAGGCCATCCTTGGCGCGTACCTCGACGGATGCACTTCGGGAATTCTCGCGTTACTACTCTCATTCAAATGTGGTCTTTCGTTTCGAGGACACGCGATTATCTGAATAGGGATTACTGTAGGAGTACTGTAGTGGGCGGAGCCTACCCGTGGTCCATTATAGGCGAGAATCTCGTCGACGGTCAGTATCAACTTGCCTTCCGGGGTGTACAGACGATGGATTGCCACCTGGAAGCATTTGGTGTTTGCGGACAGCGTTGCATTCTATTCGACGACAAATTGCGTACCTCCAAATGAACCGAACACTCCTCGAGAACCTGATCCATCGACGGCTTCTTCATCGGATTGATCAGCGACCGATGGAATTTCCCTTTGCCGTTCAAAACGAAGAACACCTGGAGGATTGGTGTTTGCGGATGATGCGCAAGATTTTACGGCAATATTTTAAAAATTTAACTTTTGCTCGAATTTTCAATCCGCTAGCACTTTCACGCTTTACGTGACAACAATTTCCCCTTGCGTTCGGTGTTTGCGTACCTGACATTGGATATGACGACAATTTTCGAAAATGCGATTTTTCCGAATTTTAGCGTTTTCTCTGGTTACTTTCCCTATTTTCAACTCAAAATAAGCCAAATACGATGGTGTTTACGTACCAAACACCACCGCCGACGACAATTCGCCTTTCGTCGCGTACTCACCTTGGCTCCCTCCATCCATTCGGAAAAAGATAAGTGAAAAACGAGTGAAAACAAAAACAAATGGGGGAGGGGGGTTTTTCTGTGTGTGGAAAGAAAGAGAAACCGGCGATCCTCAATGGGAAAATGGGAAAATTGGAAGAGAGCCGAAGAGAAAGCGTGCTCTTTCTCCTACCCACTCTCTCTCTTTCTCACTCGCTTTCTGACTACATTCGGTGGCTTTTCGTATTTTTCTCTTTTTGATGAGATTTTCGGGAAGACGATTCTCGATTGTTCTAGAAGTATTTTCAGGTTTCTGACCACTTTCAATCAATACGCGCGCGCACCAACCGCGACAACATTAGTCCTCTCGAGACCTGTTGCTGCCATCGTCAGTGTGGCGCAGTGGTTTGCGCTTTTGCTTGTCACCCACAGGGTCGCTGGTTCAAGCCCCCTCCTGCGGACCGGCTTTTGTCGACGCCCTACTTGCCAGACCTTGCACATTTTGGGCGTGATTTGCATGCGTTCAATCTCCCTCAACGTCGGCATCGACTTTCGGCACTCGCGATGGAAGCGGCTCGTGGCCGGCGGCGGCGGAGTCGTCATTACTCGAGAGCGACGGCGCTTCTTTTAAATGTCTGAAAAATCAAACCTGTTTGGCTGAAATTAGGCCGTTTGGCTGTAAGAAAGCACGGAGGAGATGGACTTGAAGACGCGATGGTGTGTTGGGCATCTGAGAGAGAGTTAGAGGAAGGGTACTGTAGGGTTACTGTAGGTCTGGTCGTGGTGGGAGGGACCCGGGGGAAACTGTAGAGTTACGGTAGCGCGGGGATACTTATAATGAAGCGTTAACAGGGCATGCATGCCCAATAGATTAAGGAAGAGCTGGACTCGTTCGCCTGATCTTGCCAAGGCATGGATTGGGCGCGAAAACGGCAAGCGTGCCTTGCATCTTGTCACTTTGTGGCATGGAACGGGCACGAATGCCCAAATATAGTGAAACCGAGGCGCGAGATGGGCATGCACGCCCAATCCTTAAGCGCTCAAAATTGCGTTTTTTCACGAAATCAGGCCGTTTTTGAGCACTTTGAGACAAAACATCTCGAAAACGAGGATTTTACGCAGTTAGTCACTATGCGGGATCTATTATCAGTATCAAAAAGTGTCATTCTGCGAATTTGGAGCGAAATCTGAAATTTGACAGGAACGGCCGAAAAAAAAAACAAAAGACAGGCGGCATCGACAGAGCGCACCGCCGCTGTTTTCTTTTTGCTCGCGCGCCGGTAGATCAAAAACATTATCGGGGGTCGATTCGAATAATGCAAAGTGTGCCCTTTTCCTCCCATATTTGGGGCAGGAAAACGGGTTGAAAATGGCACGAAACGGGCGCGTTTTTGGGTTATCTCTCGGGAGAAAGCAGCGAGAGAGAGAGTCAGAAGAAGACTAATAACACACACAGATACAAATCGGGGGAGCTCCTCGGAGACGGGCCGGCGTCGTCGTCTCGAACAATACAAAACGAGAGAGAGAGAGATCTCTTCTCGTGGATATATACTGGATATTATTGTTGAAGACATAATCCTTGTGCCGTGTCGGAAGAAGAAGAAGGAGGAGGAGGAGGAGGAGGAGGCAGGTAGTCCCAATCACCCGTCTATTCAAATTGAGAAAGAGACAGAGACACAGAGAGACAGAGAGGGCTCTAATCCGATGCGCGAGCGAAGAAAATGGAAGAGGAGTGATATATCGAAGGTACGCAATTTGTCGTAGGCTCGTGTGCAGCACTCTACGCGGTACTGTAGTTACCTAGGTATGCAATTTGTCGTTGACTCAAGGTTAGAGGCTACTTAGAGATTGGGGAGTACGGTAAGCGCATCTAGTCCGCAATTTGTCGTAGGCTTATGTGCAGCACTCTCGCGGTACTGTAGTTGCGTAGGTACGCAATTTGTCGTAGGGTTGTGTGCAGTACTCTACTCGGTACTGTAGTTACCTAGGTACGCAATTTGTCGTTGATTCAAGGAAAGGGGTTACTTGGATCTTTAGGAGTACGGTAAGCGCATCTAGTCCGCAATTTGTCGGTGCCCGGGGGTCCCACCACGAAAAGTACAGTATCCGTTCGACTCACCCAATACGATTGTCCGCCACTCGTCGCCTTTTGTTGTGTCACGCGACGTTGAGTGGCCGAGTACTTCTCCTGGATCTTCTGCAGATCCACACCTTTCGGAGGATTTGCTGATGAGGCGACGTACCTGCAAACAAATGACATTGGGGGGTCATCCGGAATTCCGGAATTAGCCGCCTACGTCTTAAGATGCTTCAGTTCTTGTATACTGTTGATGGTCGACCGACCCTGTGGGGTCGTGATCTTGCGAACCTGCAATAATAGACTCTTTGAAAATTGACGTGGAACGGAATTTGTCGTGAAATATGACGCAAATTTGTGCAAATTGCCGTAAGATTGAGTGTGGGGTACGTAAACACCGACATTGGTGTTTTGAAGCTACAGTAATCCCCGAAAACGGACTTTCTAGCTGTAAAATATGCATTTGATTTTAGAAAATTGAAAAAGTGGAAATAATTATTTTAAATTCCGAAAAAAATCCGTTTGAATTTTTTGCTCTGATTTAACATAAATTCATGTTTTCAGCCATCTACGGAGTGCTTGAGAGCTTGTCGACACTTTGTCGTGAAGTATAACGTCAATTTGTGCAAATTACCGTAAGACTATGTGTGGGGTACGCAAACACCAACAATAGTGTTTGGAAGCTACAGTAATCCTTTTTCATGGAGAATATTTGAAAAAATAGGGGGATGGGAAACCAATGGATTTCCGCCTAGAAACGTGAAAATGTGTTTTGTGCCACCTGCCTTGGGGGTGTCTTGTGGCATAGAATATCCCACACATACACATACACACGAATAAAACAATCCACGGCTCTCTGTCTCTGGGAAATTAGCGCCCTCCCCGGTTCGCCGTCTGTCTCTTTCCTTCCACCCCCTACTTGCCAATTACTCCCTTCCTCCTTTTCGATTTGGTCTCACTTCTGACTTTTTCCCTCCCTCCCTCCGCATTGCTTCTCTAACCTCTCTCATTGTCTCTCACTCTCTCGCTCTCTCTGTCTCACGTGGTCGAGAATTGTGAGTTGTGTAGTAGAGGTATAGCTATGGGAAATTTGATTTTTTGTTCCGGGATTTTGAAGGATTTATGGACGCTTCGGATGACGTGGGCGATTCAGAACTGGTCCCAAAAGTCCCTGGAACCTCAGTTTGGTATCTTCCACAAAAAGTTGCAAAACTTTGCTCAAAGTACCGTTTTGGCTCATCTCAGGGTTGAAAAGATTTTCTGGAAGTTTCAGGAAAATAACCGAAAATTTGAAGGTGGTAGGATGCCTGAAAGTTGGGTTGAAACCGTCAAAAATAGAACGTTCCATTTGATAGACTAAATTCTAGGTAGATCACTAGATGTGTTTCCAATATTTTCAGATCTTGTACCCAACTTCTTTGACTATCTGCACTCCAGAGATGAGCTCAAACGGAGCATTTTCCGCCGAGTTATGATTGAAATGGCCCCGCAACCGAGAAGAGCTCTTCGGGAGAATCATCATATCTCGAGATTGATAAGAGATATCAGAAAGTTGTCAACTGCAAACTTGTAGTCCTAGTTATGATCTACAAGTTTGCTGTTGCAAACTTTTTGATATCTCTTATCAATCCCTAGATATATTGGCTCTCCGGAAGAGCTGTCTTCGGTTGCGAGGTCATTTCAATGGCGTCCGATAGAAGTGGAGGACGAATGCCCCGATAATTGGATCATTGGGGCGAATCTCGCATTACAGGGTGAACGTACCCAGCAAACGCGCTCCGATTGAACGCCTAACCACGGAATGCAAATGCGCTCCTCCGCACGCTATTTTCAAAGTTTACCGCATTTCAGCGGTAGAGCGCAGTTGCATATTGAGAAAAATTGCGCGGGAACTTCAAAAACCATTCAAACGCTGCTCAACTCACCCCGTACGGCAGGAACATGGTCTTATTCAGATCGTCCATCAGCATGTGCATATTTCGGTATCTGTGATTGGAAACGGCAACACGGACGCCCTGCAAAAACGAACGGTTCCATCATCCGGAAGAGACGTCTCCGGAAGGATTACGGTGAAATAGATGTCGTCCTCTTTGAAAAAGTAGACCGTTTTGGCGGTGTACGGATTGTCAAAGTTGCTCTCCGTGTTCTCATACGTCTTCATCGTTCCGTTGAGCGGCACCGCCGGCAGTTGGTGGACCGGGTGATTCTGAAAGTGCCAATGGAGCGCACTTACTCAAGGGGGTCCAAACGCGACGTGGAATAATACAATTTGAATTTCCCGCGGTGAAACTTTGTCGAAATTCGCTGCGGTTCTCAATGGAGCACGCTTGCACGCGCCCGTGGTTACTCAAGATATTACAAAGTTTCAAATTTAGCTGTAATATTGCAGAATTACTCATTTTGATACTGGAAACTTCTAGATTTCCAGATATTCGCCCTCAAAGTGCCCAAAAACCCGTCTGGAGCAATTTCTATGCGGGATCGATTCCCAGCACCATAAAGTGTACATTTGAAAATTTATAGCCAAATCTGAAACCTATTGCAAATGCGCTCTATTGATCTCTGACAAGAACTTTTCAAGCTCGTATTGGCCTCGCAACCGAAGAGAGCTCTCCCGGAGAACCAATACATCTCGAGATTGATAAGAGATATCAAAAAGTTGTCAACTGCAAACTTGTGGATCACAACTAGGACTACAAAATCGTTGTTGACAACTTTTTGAAATCTCTTATCAGTCTCGAGATATATTGATTCTCCGGCAAAGCTCTCCTCGATTGCGGGGCCATTTCGATGGCATCCGATAGTAAAGCGTGAGAAAATGTTTTATTTCCGGAAACTTTTCCGGAGCACTCACCTTGGCGATCTTGTACATTCTTTCTCGTTTTTGTTCCTCCAGCAGCAAAACGTAATATAGCGGGGAGGGGATAAGCGAGCGAAACTGATTGCGTAAATGAGCCGCCCGTCTTCTTCTTCTTCGTCTCCCCCCTTGCCGAAATGACACATTCGGGGGTTCCCAAGGGGGATTTACAGAAGGAAGGGCTTCTTATCACGTGCTTCCCTTATCTTTTTATCTCTTTTCCCCCTTCACTCACTGCTGATGTCGATGGCATTGGCTCTGTGTCGTCTGCCCCGAGAAGAGCATTTTCCATTCAATTGTGGAGCCTGAAAGTGGAAGGGAAAATTGGCGGATAGAGAGCACATCTCGGCTCAAAGTGCTCCGATTGAGCCCAGATTTGGACTGAGAACAGTTAACGGGTCTGGGAAGATGCTCTAGATGTTTCAGGGTCACGGCTAAAACACGGGATGTTGGAGAGTACCGATCAGAGTTGTGCGGAAGTGGTTTTTTGAAAATCCGGAAAGCGGAAGTCGGAAGTTGGAAGTAACAATTTATTTTCTGGAAACCGGAAATCGAAAGTTGGAATTCCGCACAACTCTTGTACCGATGTTCAAATTCCCGCCTTGTTATAGTAAAGAAATGAATCTCTCACTGGAGCTTCGGAGATGTGCGCGGTTTGAATACCCGCGCTGCCGGACTGCAAATTGTTGGAATCACAGAGTGTGGAAGTGCGGGTGTGCGGCAACTTTGCGTTTTTTAAAAGGGGCGGGGCGTCGACCGGCGGCTGCGCGTTCCATTTGAATTAACACTGGCGTTTGTGTGTGAACGTTGAATACTCAGGCAACGGTCGGCGTTCGCCCCGCCCCTTTTAAAAAACGCAATGTTGCCGCACACCCGCACTTCCACACTCCGTGCGAATTTGGCTGCGAGCGTTGCCTGAGTCTCGTAAATCGAGACGAATCACACGCTTAAACGTTGAATACTCAGTCAACGGCGTCGCAGCCAAATTCGAACAATTTGCAGTCCGGCAGCGCGGGAATTCAAACCGCACACATCTCCGGAAGCTCCCGTTATTCATCTCTTACTGCGTAACGTTAAAATGATACGCATCCTTTTAAAATGGCCGCTGCCGCATAATTCCTAGGCCACTGACTCAAAATTCCGGCAACTTGGCCGAATTTTCGCAAGAAATTTTCAATTTTCAACAAATTGACGCGTCTGTTCAGTAGAGCGAGTTTTCGATTCGGTACGCTCCAACAGCCCGTGCTGAAAGTTGACTCGAAATCGAAATTCTAAGAATATTTTTTTGGAATGACTGGAATTTGGCTGAAAATGCTTCAATCGAGCTCAAATTTGGACTGGAGAGAGCTGAGGGGCTTAAAAGTTTGATCTGTGAGTTTCAGAGTCATAGATGAAAATCTGGAAGAGGTATTTAAGGAGATTTACTAGCGGTTTGTCAAGGACACCCTAGAACTATTTTCTAGTCCTCTGGACTCTGGGGAACGTGCCCCAATCGTCAATAAGGCTCAAAGTGTAAACATAGTTTGTGCTCACAGCAGCACACAATCGAGAGAAAGTGTGACATTTACCATTGATCGTGAGAATTATTACTCATACGTGGTTTTTGGGCTTTATCAGTGTGATAAGCGACATGGAAAAGAGATAAGGGGGCGTTGAAAAGCACAGGAAGGTCTGGAGGTCTTGAAGGAGTCGGAATTTCATAATATTGCAAACTGGACTCAATATTTGATTCTCATGCGACAAACTACGAAAATTATTGTGATGTTGGATTTATGACAAATTTGTAAAATATTAAGTATACTATAGTCCATTGGATGGGCTCCATTCTACACGAGTAGAACCGTTCCAGTTCAAAGACGAGCTTAAACAGAGCATTTTGAGCCGAGTTGTGCAGATTTTAGTGGAATGGTGCATTTTCAGTAGATGGGTATCCAGACGAACTTGGCGGAAAACCGGAACAGGAATTTGAGAAAGAAACGGTAAAAATAACCGTTTAGCAATAGGAACTATCAAAAATGAGAGACGCAGACAGTTGGAGGAAATAGGAATTGAGACTTTCGAATTGCCGCTGTTAAATTTGAGGTTGAACGCAATTGCGCTCTACGGCTCTAATTATCGCTGCTTAAAAAATAGAACACACGAACACCGTGGAACAGAAGAGAGACGCAGACAGCGCAGAGGAGCGAAAAAAATGGCTATCAATAGAGCGCGCTTGCTGCAAAACACGGCGAGATTGGGAAGAAGTGTGGCGCGACGAGAGACGCAGAGAAACACGAGAATCACGCCTATGCTGACCCGGTTGGCGCTTCTCTAGACTATTTCAAGGTTTCTGTGGTAGATATTGTAGAAGTTCAGTGATGTTCCGGTGCCTCTTCCGGTTTATTCCGGAACCTTGTTAATAGTACATTCGTGACACTAACAAGGGAAGTATTCGGACCATCTTTCAGATTTCGCTATAAATTCGTAGAATGACACTTTCTGATACTGGTAATTGATCCCGCATAGTGACTAACTGCCCAAACTCTTCGTTTCCGAGATATTTTGTCCCAAATCTCTCAAAATTGCGTTTTTTCACGAAATCGGGCGTTTTTGAGCACTTTGAGACAAACTATCTCGAAAATTAGGAGTTTGCCACTGTGCGGGACCGATTATCAGTGTCAAAAAGTGTCATTCTGCAAATTTATAGCAAAATCTGAAAGATGGCCCGATAAAAACTTTCCTTGTAAGCGAAAGAGTGTATAGTTTGAGAATGTTGGTATTCTTTGGAACCAGAAGACATTCTGAAAATGAAGAGAAGAGAGGAGCATCACGTGAATCGGACACGCTTCAATGATCGCTGCCCACTACCCTCTAGCCGCTGTTTCTGTGCGTTTTTAGGTGTCAAATGCAGTGTCTGCGTCTCTAATGATCCTCCTGCTCTCTCGAGATTCGGGCGCTTTTGTAGGTTTGAAAAACGGCGAGTTCAATGGAAAATGAGCACCTTTGCTGGCTCAAAATGGAACTAATGGAACTGTAGAGTGTCAAGTGGACTAGAAACACGTTTGGGGGGGGGGGGTATTTCGACTAATTCTGAATCCACCCACCACTGCTAAACCGCTGGAACGCCGCGTTCACGCTGGTGGTACGCAGCGGCCGAAAGTTACCCGCTGCGTGTCCGCTGCGTACACGCCAGCGGTTTAACAGTGATGTCATCTGAAAGTTCAGCGTTCTTCGAAAATAGAAACGGTTCAAGTTGGCTAAAAGTGCACCTATTTCAATGGAATTCGGACAGCAGACAGTTAAACAGTCTGAAAACAGTGCTCTAGAAGATATAGTCTCCAGATGGGAATTCTGAATCCACCCACGTCATCTGAAAGTGCAATGTTCTCTGAAATCTTCAGAAAAACTAGAACTTTGGTTCGAGAGAAATGCTCCGATTCATATGGGATTCAGAGGACTGTTAAGGGCTATGGTAACATGGTCTATTCTGAATCACCGTCAGGCCACTAAGCTCTAGTTCCACAAACAGATTACTCATGCCGAGTCCAAAATGTCCACTCCACCTGGAAAAGATCATGAAACCCCCCCCCCCCCCCCCGCGAGACGGAGTGGTGGAGACAGGTGGTTTTCCTTGAGAGTTCACGCGGATTCTCATGTACTTTCCCCACGTCTACCGGCTTATCAGTGGCTTATCTTCGGGCGACGGCTTATCAGCGATTATCAACAGAAGGGGAGCAAAAGGAAAAAGAAGAAAGAAAAAAGAAGAAAAGAGTCAAAAATGACAAGTTCCGGTGGTGCCTCCTAATCACTCGCCCCCCGTCCGTCCCCCGCGTCTCCACGCTCTCACCCCTCTGCGTCTCTCGCCCCTCGACACACTCTCTCGTCGGTCTCTACCCGCCACCCTCTCACTTTCACGCACTCTCTCTCTCTCTCGTCGCCGTCTTATCACACACAACGTCTCCTTGGAAACTGGGCCGAAACTGCGGGGGGGGAAAACTGAAAAGAAGGGGGAAAATGGGGGGAAGCGGAAAGCACAGATTATATTATTCCAGCGCGCCCCCCTCCCGCCGCCACATGGGAACAAGAGAAAAGAGAAGGGGAAATTGGATTTGGGGGGGAGTGTTTGACGTGGGTTTGTCGGTCGGAAGGAGGGTAAAAATAGGGATCCGGAGAGAGATCGAAAGAGCTCCCGGCGAGATGTGTCGACAGCGTTTTGGCACCTTTCGCTGAAAATCCCACTGGAAATACCTGAATGGACTAAGAATTTGCCCCCTAGACGTTTCAGAATGATAATTGCACTGCTAAATCGCTGGAGTGTACGCAGCGGGTCCGCCAGCAATTTGGGGGGGGGGGGGAGGGTTGCCGGCGGACACGCAGCACCGGTAACTTGCGGATAGGCTGCGGACACACCGGCGGTTTAGCAGTGTGAAAAGGTAGAAGGTCTGGAAGCGGGCCAAAAGTGGAATGTGCCGGTTCAATGACTATTTCAGGTAGAAATTTCATATACAAGTTCAGATATCGACACAAAACCTCTATGTTCAGCCTCGTAGTCAGCAAGTGCGCTCCACTGAAGGTGTACGGTACCTCGTCTTGGGTGGTCCTGCACGGCTTTGAAAACACGGTTTGGCGAAGTTTATAAGCTCTCAAACGCAACGAGGTGGGTGTGCGAAATATACGTCACATTCATTTTCTCACACTCGGCACGTTCTTTCTTTCTTTCTTGCTCCTTATTATTATTACTACTTTCCAGCAGAAACCACAGAAATAATCAAATCATGCTTCTTTTTATTTCGGGGGAATTCTTGAGAAAATGAAGTGTATCCACTCAACATCAAATCGGCATTCGGAAGCATCCGACTTTGAAGTGCAGAACACGCAAATGGATCAGCTCCACTTCGAACTCGACGCATCCCGACAGAATCTTGTCCGCTTTGTTGATGTCCAACTGAAACATCGAGAGCTCACGAGACCCTCATTCCTCCCCCGCCCACTTACGTCTGTGAAGGCGACACAGAAGCCGGCGATGTGCTCGGCGCCAGGAATCGGGAGAGAGAAGCAGACCGGCGGTGGGTTGCGGACTGGAAAATTCCAGCGAAGTAATACGATGTAGCAGAGTTCAAGACAACGCGCGTATTACCACTCTACGAAGTCGCGTAAGGCGACTACAGTTGTGGCGCAGTGGTTGGGAGCGCCGCCGTCGAGCGAAAGCTCTCATTATCGAATTCGCACGGAGGTGTCACCGTTTTGCAAGCATGAGAACTCACGCGAAATCTCCTCGCTGAAATAGTGACCATCGACACCGATCGACAAGTCCAATCCAATTGAAACCGGATTATAGGTGGCATTCACACAGGCCGAGTGCTGGAATTCGGGAACCGATATGTCGAGACAACACGCACAGTTGCCCTTCACACACGAGCACCCGTTGCCATTCGACAATCTTTCGTAGATGATGTCCAGGAACTTGATCGTTTGCGCTGCGATTTTCAATCGATAATCGTCGGATTGAATTGTCAAGTGGCTCTGTTCGTTTCCCAAACTCAAAAGGACCTCTCTCTGTTTGAAAGTGGCGTCGTCCAATTGCAGAACAACCTTCTCATAGGCCAATGACAACTTGATCCGTCCCGACGATTTCAGCGATTTAGTCGAGTTCAGCGTCACAAATTTCGCGATAGTCTCCCAGTTTTCAGCATTTCGAATGTTAAAAGACACCGGATGGGCTACCGTTGGCTTCACGGACACGTCGATGACACGGAGATAGCCATCGATTGATAAGGGGGTGATAAGGAGGAGAAGGGGAAAGAGGAGCATTCGGAAGGGGGATTTGAGGGGGGAAACTGGGAGTCTCTCCTGGCTGGGGACGAATTATTACACCAGAGGGGGGAATGGATGGGTCAAGTGGTTTTTCTTCTTCTCCGGTGTAATAATGGGATAAACAACCCCCGTCGCATCTGGAACAGCTGGAAATGACCGGAAAATGGAAAACAGCAATTTTTTGAAATTTTGATTTCTAAACGGGTTTTTGACTATATTTTTTTTACAAATCAATTTTTTCTCATTTTGCGAAATAACGGGAGTGTGCCAAAATCGGGCGGAATTGAAAAATGTGGTTACCAAAATCGGGCGAAACCGAATTTTTTGATATGTCGTCAAATCGGGTGCTTCTGTGCACTTTGACGTGACGGTGTATGCACTATTCATGTCCGGACGTCAGTACTTGTATGAAATTTCATGAAAAATTAAATTCCATCGAAAAAAAAAAAGATTTTGGTCATTTTCGCCCGTTTTCGGCACACTCCCCGAAACAACACCTGAAATTTGAACGTATCACGCCGCCCCGCACTGGCGCGCTTCGTGACGCGCCTGGCGCATTCCTTGATGGCAGTAAGATTTTTAGAAGAAAACCAAAAAGAGGCGTATCGAAAATCTGGTTCTGCTGGAAAATTCCGGAAAACGGAAACCGCTCCACTCTGGCCGCGGAGCCCTCGAATCCGTTAACTTCAAAAAAAAATTCCAGACCAATTCGTCATTCGAAAGTGGCCCCACTCATCCGTCACCACCTGTCAATTTGTTGCCTCTTCACAAGAATCACCACGACAACCTTGTTTCGGTCGGAGCGAAAAAACGGAAAAAAGAAGAGTCAAACTGACAATTTGAGAGAAGACGTCTTCTCTCTTCCCCCCGTTATTTTCCACTCTATACCCCTCGACGGGTGTATATTTTTTTATGTGATTTATGTATTTTTTTACTCTCTATGAAAATAAATAAATAATTATAGGGTACTCCTCACACCACACCCGACGCCTTCCTTCCTGCCCGCCTCTCTTTTTGGGTAGTACGCAGAAGGCAGAAGGCTCCTTTCTTCCATTCTGACTTATTTTTCAACTTTTTTGCAGAATTTTAAAAAAAAAAATGCCGGTCGTCTCGTTTGTAATCGGCTACGTCTACGTGGCATTCGGCTCCTTCAAATGCCTGAAATCCATGGGTTTCGACGAGAACCAATCGTTCTTCCTCTCCGGAACACTTCTCATCTTCACAGCGACTCACACCTTCTTCATCGCCAAATCCGGCTCCCAGCAGTTGATTTGTCCGAAGATGTTCGCTTTCAAAATGATTATCACCCACTTTGTGATGGCCATCGTCGCGATTCCGTTGATGCTTTTGAGCTCGGCGACTCCCACTTTTGTATGTTCTTCTTTTCCCGCGTTCCCACAATTCTCGTGCTTTCTTTCAGGTCACAAAAACACTCACATTATTCCTTTTTGTCATATTCGGCTATCTACTCAACATCGGTCCCGGCACGTTTCCCACTTTTTCCGTCTCCGACCCGTTCTACTGGAACCAACACCGATTGATCGGACCGCTCTACGATCGATCTATCAAATCGGTGGTTCTAGCCGGACTGGCCTATTTTTTGGTGGGCGCATTCTTTTGAAACCTGCCGAAAGCTAATTGTCTCATTTTAGGCGTTTCTCACACCATTTTGGCACACCGCGTTTACGATTTTCACACTTCTCGTCGAAGTCGTCGCTATTGCACAATATTGGGAAATCGCTGGACTGGAAAATTGGGGATTTGGAGACATTGAGGAGGAAGACGGAATCCCATACCGACCGATTGTGGAAGATGTTCATCTGGATTGAATTCATTGATT
Source organism: Caenorhabditis macrosperma (assembly GCA_963932285.1). Taxonomy (NCBI): domain Eukaryota; kingdom Metazoa; phylum Nematoda; class Chromadorea; order Rhabditida; family Rhabditidae; genus Caenorhabditis; species Caenorhabditis macrosperma. The sequence continues at coordinate 14,891,011 of OZ010622.1, forward strand.
ATTTATGGGGAATTTCGGAGAATGAAGACTAAAAAAAGGGAAAGAAAAATTACGGAAAACAATATTTAATTTTTATTCCAAGGAATGTTCCTGATTTCGTGTTTTTTCTTTAGAATATATAATAAAGTCTTAGATTTTACAGCTTACATACCATTCACAATGATTTCAGCAGAATTAATACGAAAAGAGAGCGAAATGGGTGCAACGCTGGGAAAACGAGAAAAAAATTCCACCAGATTTCATTTTTTAGTTTTTTATTATAATTTTCAGCAAACGTCCTGGTTAAAGATATTAACTTTCTCTAACTTTCATTCTGTTCTTTCATCCGTACTTAAACATTGCTTTTTTGCTGAAATCTTTCGAAATTCCCGTTAAACTTGGTGTTTACTGACTTTATTCTAAATTTCGCAATTTTTCACAATATTTTGTAATTTTTTCCACTAACCTCATGTTTTCGCGTTCTCCAGTCATTCGTCTACGTGCATCAACACCGATTTGTGAGTTCTTCCAAACATTTTACCAGAAAACCCGCGAATTTCGGTGAAAATTGTCACTCGTAGTGGCGGCGCGCGCCTTTTCATTTGAACGTGCCGCCACGCGTGGCCTAGGAATCATGCGGCTTGGCCGACACAGTTGAAACGAGTGTTACCGTAGCCGCTGCGCCTTTAACTTGTACACTCGCAGCGAAAACGGAAAATTGCGATTTTTCTTCAATTCCTAAACTTTTTTTTGGATTTTTAAGGCGTGTTTCGCGATTTTTAAGCCAAATTTTCGATTAAAAATTAGAAAATAGAATTTTGAATTGGAAAATGTATTAGTTTTGTCCGTTTCCTAACCTTAAATTGCTGAAAATCGCGGATTTTTCGTTGGACTTTGCCATTGATTTCATACCTCCAGTTTTTATTTGCAGGAAACTCTGATTACTGGGTAGCAAGACGAAATGAGGTGAGTATTTCGAACATTTCAAACATAAAAGCCCGAAGATTACCTAAGGTGGTGCTGAGGCGCCTCGCTTGCGTAAAATAGTAATGCTTTCGACATTTGATTTCCATTTTAGGCCAAGCAAATACTTCGCAAAGCTTTTCTTTTTCCAACTGTTTTTTTTCAGCAATCTCCGTCTGCAGAAACGTTTGGCTTCGGCCGTTTTGAAATGCGGAAAGCACCGCGTCTGGCTTGACCCCAACGAGGTCAGCGAGATCTCTGGAGCCAACTCCCGCCAGAGCATCCGCAGACTCGTCAGCGATGGACTCATCATCCGCAAGCCAGTCACCGTTCACTCCCGCTTCCGCGCCCGCGAGTACGAGGAGGCCCGCAGAAAGGTTCGTTCGTATGGTTGGTGATTCAGTCAAGTATTTGTTATTTGACAATAACACACCATATTCTATTAATTGATGTCAACTCTTGTTTCCAGGGACGCCACACCGGATACGGAAAGCGTCGTGGTACTGCCAACGCCCGTATGTCTGAGAAGACCCTCTGGATCCGACGCATGCGTGTCCTCAGAAATCTTCTGAGAAGATACAGAGATGCCAAGAAGCTCGACAAGCACCTTTACCACGACCTGTACCTCCGCGCCAAGGGTAACAACTTCAAGAACAAGAAGACCCTCATCGAGTACATCTTCAAGAAGAAGTCCGAGAACAAGAGAGCCAAGCAGCTTGCGTAAGTATTTAATTGATTATTATGATTGTTTATCATCAGCTTTCTCAGTAATCGATACTAGTTTTTATTTTTTCAGTGACCAGGCTCAAGCCAGACGTGACAAGAACAAGGAGAGCCGCAAGCGCCGTGAGGAGAGACAAGTCGTCAAGCGTGCCGAGCTTCTCAGAAAGATTTCCCAGAGCGAGAAGATCATCGCCGGAAAGTAAAAACTTTGTTGTTTTATTCTGTAATGTCAATAAAGTTATTTGTTGGACACTTTATTAGGTGAAGAAAAACCCTTGGTTGTTCTCAAATGTGTGAGCTCCTCCTAACACTGTAACCACTTTCAGTCCTCCATGATATTTCTGGACTTGTGAAAAAAGAAAATGTGTATTCCGGACTTTCCAGGAAAGAAGGGCGGGAAGAGAAATGCGAATTGAGGCGCACCAGGTGTTCAATGTAAGCGTCCAATTATGCGAATTCTTCAACGTCGACCTGTCTGATCGGGGTTATTACCAGGTTTCTAGCTCGGAAAAGGATGAGCTCGAATTCCGTGAACTTTAGATTCGGCTGAGACCCAGGAAAAGTGCAGAGATCTGGTCAGTCGACATATCTCACGATCCCGAAGGAGAACGGGAGTATGCGGGGTAAAAATCAGAGGGAAACTGACAAAAATCGATAATTTTCAAGTAAGCCGAGCTCCATCCTCTTGGCTCACGTGCACCAGGGAGTCGCTGTGAGCAAAACCGTCGAAGTAACTTATCAGCATGAAAACTTTAAATTGGGTAAAAACTGATGATTGCAAGAAAACAAAAAACGCTGAATTCTGCAGAAGACTGGTTCCACATTTCTGTGCAATTCAATGCCACTCTGAATCTGTGTGAAGTGCAAAAAGTGGAAATCGAAGTGGAATTGCTGTAAAAAAATTGAGTTCAGAAAATCAATAAAAATAAACGTTTCAGGTACATGGACCGATACCATCCACCGCAGTACGAGTCTTTTGATAAAATCACGAAACGGGTTATTGAGGTAGGTGGAAACTTTGAAAAATATAACGAGAAAAATTATTTTTGAACGATTCCTTGTCATTTTGACGGTATTTCAATTTTCCAAAGTTTTTATCGATTAACGAAAAATCTTTCTTTTTTACTCAAGTAAAATCGTTAAAATTCAGATCCCTCTCGATCCAACGCGTCTCGTCGCAGCCGCTCGTTCTCTGTACTTCGAGTCATCCTACCTGTCGGCGGTCACAATGTGTGTCTACAGTAGTCTTGTTATGGTGGCCACGCGACAAAAGAGAAACACTGCGGACACGGTTTGTAACAATCATAGAGAAATGTCTTGGGAATCAGAACGAAAAAAGAGGAAACCTGAATCCCAGATTAGAAGACATGTTAACTCATCCCGTCGGTCAGTTATTACAGGTAGCATCGACATCGAAGAGCACGAAGCTCCGACGAGTGTACAACTCGTCGGCTCACGCACTGCTCTTCGCCACCAGATCCATTCAGCAGTTCATCGTTCGCAACTCCAAAGTTCTTCATTCGTGCGTTAACGTCGGTGAGTTGGGACTGACAAAATTCAAACAAAACATTGAAAATCAAAAAAAAACCTATTTTTGAGCTATTTCCCAATTTTCCAGCGGTTCTGGACGTTCAAGCCGAAATGAAATCGGCTCTCCTCCGATTCGACACTTCGGAACAATCGATTCGATGTCTTGAGACTGACATCTCCGAGTGGAGCACCAAAATAACACTCATCTTCCAGCAAATGCTCCATTTGTTCAGAAAATCCAATGGTAAGTGGTAGTGATCGGGAATATTGAACTAAACCGTAAACAATCGGCCAAGATTCAGAACTGCGCCAACAACTGCTCCTCGTCTTCGACAAGCAGCGCCAAGCAGTCTTCCGAGAGGCATTCTGGATAAATGAGCGGCCGATCGAAGAGATTCTCCTCAGAACTCCCATGTCCATGGCTGATGTACGGTATTTTCATTAGTTTAGAGTTTCTTTTCAAACTGATCTACTCAACAATGTCATCCGTTTACATAGAACGTTTCTAACTCCCCACCAGTTTAAGACGTACAAATCGATCACCAAAGTGGATTATCTCAAAAAACTGCCACGTTGCACGATCTACTGCGAAGAAACCGACTGTCCTGGAGAGTACTGGTAGGAGTTCCTCTATAAATATCAAAACTTTATTGGAAACGTTTTCCAGCCCTGTAATTTTCGAAGACAACTTTTCAAGACACCCAGATGCAGCAGCGATCTTGGCTAATGGAGAGGTGACTTTGTTTCTTCCTCCGAAATAATGTATTTAAAAATATATTTTGCAGTCTCTCTTCCCACCCAGCGCATCTATGCCAGCCATAAAACCGACCGAGAAGCACAAATCATTCAGAGAAAAGTTGCGGAAAGAGACCAGGAAATTGATACATCCACGCAGGAAAAGTCTTGATTGCTCACAATCGCTCTCTAGGAAAGTGGTGAGTGTTTCTGCAGTTTTTATTCATTGAAAAACACGTCCCTCTCAGAACCAATCATCTCGAAATCGCACCAAGACGCTCATGAACACGACGACAGATGGATGCTCGAGTGGTCTTCTGGCGCCGGCCATTGCTCAAAGCCAACCGGTCATTGAGCAGAATTACAGCAAAATGATGGACGATGAGTCGTCGATCGACACGCCCAGCTTCCATAGTGAACCTGCAAGTGAGTGGAATTCTATTCAAAGACCGAAATCTTCGCAATAGAGAAAACAGTTTTTTGAATTTCAATTGAAATCCCTTTAGCATCTCCGACGTCTCCTTCTCTATCGTCTTCGGAGCTCGGACGTTGCTCGGCGGCCGGAGAGGCTTCCGTCACTGCGAGACCACTTGTTTCGAAAGAAAGTGTCACTTCGGCAGAGGTTTCCCTATCAAAAACCTTTTTCTTCAATTTCAGTCAAATTTCAGATGGCCAACGCTCTTCGCGCTTCAGTCTCTGCAGATGACGTTCTTTCCTATGCTTCGACACCACCTAACCCGAATCCATTGGATTATACGCCCACTGATGAGCAGAAACTGACGGAAGAGAACCCGAAAGACATCATGTCCGCTTTCGAACTGCTCAGGGAGAGGGAATCGGCGAAGAAGTTGTTGAGGGACGAAGCCAGCTATGAGGGCATTCTGTACAGTGAAAAAGCACAAAACTCGCCGCACGGCCCTGTTTTCTCGCCGATTTCTTCAGCGATGGTCATCAGAGATCCAGTTCGACATAATACTCACGGGAAGACTCATTTGGTGGTGTTTGTTCATGGTCTAGAAGGTAATCTCGAAAAATTAAGGAAAATCGGCAAATCCTCAATTTATAGGCTCCCAAGACGACCTGGTGCCATTCCGATGTGGTCTTGATCAGTCGATAGCCTCCCACTACCACGTGCTCCAAATGAACCAAGAGGAGCCTCTGGATGATACGTGGTCCTTTGATTACCTGATGAGTAGTGCGAATCGGAGCCAAACTTGGGCAGATATCAAGACGATGGCTCACAATTTGCTCGCTGAAGTCAGGGAGTATGTGGAGGAATCAACGGGAGACATTCAGAGAATCAGGTAAATATAACCAATGAATTGAATAATTATCAAGAACTCTATTTATTTTTACAGCTTCATGGCTCACTCTCTCGGCGGCGTAATCGTGAGAAGTGCCATTGGCATGGTGGCCGAGCTGGAAATGGAGTGGCTGGCGGAAAAGTGTCACACACTCATGACCATCAACTCGCCGCATCTCGGACTCGCTTATGTACAGAAACACATTCATTGGGGTGTTCAAATTGTGAAATGGTGGGTTTTTTGCCGTTTTTTAAAAAACATCTTTGAGTTTTCTTTAACATTCAGGTGGAAAAAATCGCGTTCGATGGAACAATTGACATTCCGTGACTCGCTGGACTTCACCTCCTCCTTCGTCTACCAAGTGTCCGTGAATGGCTCTTGTGGCAAGTTCAAACATGTGATTCTCGTCGGAACGCCTTGTAAGTACTTTTTAAATCATATTTTGTTTAAATTTCGGTGTTTTCCAGATGATCAACTCGTTCCCTACATGTCTGCTCTCCTGGTACCGTCTAAAAGCTCTGCGGAAGACCAATCGCAGTTCGGAGAAGCCTACCGGTTGGTGAAATGTTTATTTTCTGCTCAAGTTGTTCCACTTTTCAGTGAAATGATGGCGGCGATTCTGAATTCGATGCGATTGAGCCCCAAGACCGAAACGCTCGTCCGTTACACAACATTCCATCAGCTGGGATCCACCAACACGCAGAAGTTGACTGGAAGAGCAGGTAGGATAACTACACCGCCTTGTTAGCAGCGGTGTCTAATTAGCGAATGTGTGCACACACTCTGACGCGAAACTACACACAGATATGTCCAGCGGCAACTTTGATATTATTTTATTGATGCTTATCAACAAATTTCCGATTGTTTTGCAAAAAGTAGAGGATTTTTAAATTTTTATTGAAAATTGCCAAGCTAAACAACACATATTCAACTTTTTCTACTTTCAGCTCACGTTGTCGCTCTGGAAGACTCTGTGTTCATTGAGAAACTCTTCAACATCTCCGCCTACAAGTACTTTGTATAGAAACCCTGTATAATTTCTATTTATTTAGACCCAATTCCTGTCCTCTCCTCAGTTTAATCATGTTCCCTCTTCCTTTTCCCCTCCTTTAATAATCACTTTCCATCTCTTTTTTCTTTCACCGATGATGCCCTCTTCCCTACTTACACACCACCGAAACATTCCTCAGGCACCCCATTCCGAGATTATCTTAAAACATTTGAATTTCACTTTTGCCCTCTCGCATTTTTATTCAAACAAAAAAATAGGAAAGAAAAGCACCTAAAGTTTCTAGATTCAACTCGACTATCATCAATTATTCTCATTTATTTTAATTCATTTATTTTCTTTCCCTTTTTAAATCGGATATCATTATTAATATCACATAGAAACATCCGCCACCAACTCTCCATATTTTTAATATCATTTGGCTGATTTAGATATTATTTTTAAAATACATTTTTCGTGCCAGTAACTTTTATTCGAAATTTTTTTCCAATTATTTGATGGGTACACTGAGCCTGTTCACTTTCTTTTGTCTTTTTGAATTTCTTTTTATTTTTAGAATTTTAAAACGCTTCCAGATGGAGATCAAAAGCAAGTTTCCGGCGTGGAAGAAGAAGAAGAAAAAGTTTGTGGTGGACAAAAATGGAAAGAAAAGTGAATTTTGATCCAATACTAAATATTAAAATTATATGGAAATTCCAGTAAAACTCCGTCCAGGAGCCCATACGACAAACCACGAAAACCAGTCAAATTCGGTGAAACCGTCATCTGAAACAGCGGTGGAAAAGCCGGAAGCTGAACATGTGAACGGAATGATCCGGAAATCCGGAGGCCAAGAGTCGGAAGAGATTGCGATTAGCAGAAAGAAGTTGCTGAAGAAAATAAAAAAGAAGAAGAGGAAGATGATGATGCGTGCGGAAGGATCGGAGACGGTCATCGAGAGGAAAGAAGTGGAGGAGACGTTTCAGAGGAAAGTAGAGAATGGAGTGACGCCGACCAAAAAAAGCGAAAAGCGAGATAAGAAGGTGAGTGACACTTTCGAAATAAACGTTTTTTCAGAGTTGCGGAAATTCTAGTTTTTTTACCATTCGAGTGGAATTATCGAAAATTTGATTTCTCTGAATCCCCACTAAAAAGCCGTGAAACATACAAATAAGTCAAATATCAAAAAATCGTTTGAAAAAAAAGTTCAATAGGGTCTGTTTCTAGGGATTTCTAGGCCAGATCCCTAGAGATTGAAGCAAACATGCTGCAAACATGCCTCGCGGCGACCATGAGTCACCGTCGACGGTCGACCGTTCAGTGGCGGCTCGTGCTTTTTTCTCACTTCCGCATTCCTGTATTTTAAAGAAAAACGAATATTAACGAATCCTTGCGTGATTCGCAACAAAAAAATTTGATTTTCAAAACAATTTTAAAAAAAAATCGACGTTCTAATATCGAATACGCGCGCCATAAAAGTTTCTAGGAAACAATTTGCAGAGTTCATCCGCTTCAGCTCCACCGACAATGATGAAGAATCCGTCGACTCCGGTTCATTCGAAACCGTCATCATCTGCATCATCAGCGACGACTTTGGCGAAAACGCCACAAAAGTTGGTTCAAATGCGCAAGATCAACTTGTCTGTCAGCAAAATATCGCCAAAAACGCCGTATATGACAACGAAGGCCACGTCTTCCGGAACGCCGACGCCTTCTACTTCGGATCCGATCGAGAAGTTCTCAAGACCCCAACTGCCGATCGATGCTGTCGAACATCAGCTAATGTACGAATTGTCTTCCAAGGAGACGCTCATCGTCATCGGAGAGACCGGATCCGGAAAATCGACACAAGTTCCGCAGGTGATTTTTTCAAATTTAATAGAAACATAGTTTTTCTAGTCTAATAGACACAAAGCATAGATGCAGCCCCTTCCACAGTTTTTATGAATTGAAACTACTCCAACTCATCATTGTATTACAGCTCTGCGTTCGCGCTGGAATTGCTGAAAATGGATCGATCGCGGTGACAGAGCCAAGACGGGTAGCTGCTGTGTCACTGGCCACCCGAGTCGCCGTCGAAATGAGCACTGAACTGGGCAATCAGGTATGGGAACTTGAGATTTTTCAAAATTCTGATCAGTGGATTTTCATATTTGTTTCGAAACTACTGAAATTCAAAATAGAATGATATTTTTCCAGGTCGGATATCATGTTCGTTTTGAGAATGTCACTGGCCCGAAGACGAAAATTGAGTATATGACGGATGGAATTGTGCTCAGGTATTTACTGTAAAACATGAAAAACTAAAATTCCCATATTTCATTGTCACACCGTTTTCTCCAATTAAGAGCAGTCTTGACACTTAACTTCATCACAATTTTTCATCAATTTGCAGAAAAGCTCTCGTCTCCCCGCTCCTCGACAAATACTCGACGGTCATCATCGACGAGGCCCACGAAAGATCCCTCCATTCCGACGTCCTCATGTGCATCCTGAGAAAGTGCCAAGAGCAGCGAAGAGAGACCGGAAATCCACTCAGACTCATTATCATGTCTGCCACATTGCAGGTTGGAGGGAGTTTTCGACTTTAACAATTTTAAATTCTATTTCAGGCTGAAAAATTCCAATCCTACTTCGACAACGCCAAAGTTGTCATGGTGGCTGGACGAACGTTCCCGATTGAGGTGGGATTTGAAATGTGTTCCTTTTCACACGATTTCCCTCATTTCCAGGTGTTTTTCGTCTCTCCGAAAGTGAACAAATCGTTCTCGGCAACTGATTACGTCTACAATACAGTGGTTTGTGTGAAGCATGTGCACTTGACAGAGCCGACAGGGTCAGTTGTGAGGGTTTCTTGGAAAATAACCAGAATATTGCTTTTCAGCCGTGATATTCTTGTATTTCTGACGGGTAGCGAAGAAATCGAAGCGGTGGCCACCCAACTGGCAGAACTCAATGGATCCCTACCGGCCACCGCTGATGTTCTATTGCCGGTGCCTCTTTACGCGGCTCTACGGCCAGAGAAGCAGAGGGAGGCGTTCAAGAGGACACCACAGGTATTCGACGACATTTTCAACCGAATTAAATTGAAAATGATCATTTCTCCGATTTAAAAATGTTATTTTCTCTAATTCAGGGCGCTCGCAAAGTGATCATCTCGACCAACATTGCCGAAACGTCGGTCACGATCCCTGGAATTCGAGTGGTCATCGATTCGGGAAAAGTGAAGACAAAGTAGGTTTTTTTTCCGAAATTTGGATAAAAATCTAGGTCAAATTGAAATGCAGCAAATCTTATGACAAATCTCACCACTACCATCTCTAACTTTTTTTTATCTACAGTACCCTCTTTCCAGACGCTACGACGCATCGGACCGTATCGATGTGCTCAAAGTGCACAATGTGAGCAAAGCGCAGGCAAAACAACGAGCCGGTCGCGCTGGAAGAGATGCGCCTGGAAAGTGCTACAGGTTTGGTTTTCGACTGATTCACACAGTATCATAGTCTCAATGATTTATTTGTGATAAGGGGGAGGAGAAGAAGAAGAAGAAGAAGAAAGACAATAATGTAGTGTAATGGGGTCGTTATCAGCATTGTGATAAAGAATTTCGTCCTTTTTCGATTGGTTTGTTCTGATCGAAAATCGGAGAAATTAGGGAATGAGAAAGTTTTTGAAAAAAATTATGAAAAGGTTTGGAAAATAATAAAAACCGGCCAAATTTTGAATTTATCTTTGTTCCAGGTTGTACTCCCGTGAAGATTTCCACAAGTTCGAACCGGAAAACATGCCAGAAATCCTTCGATGCAACCTATCGGCCACTTTTCTGGAATTGATGAAACTCGGCATGAAGAATCCCCATAAACTCGATCTCATCGAACCTCCAGAGGCCAGGAACATCGATGCGGCGCTTTTGGAGCTTACGGTGGGTGTTTTGATAAATGTTTTTATTGAAACAGCAAAAGTTAAATAAAGTGTTCACCTGGAACTAAGGAGTTTCTAAGAATCGCTATTTTTCAGTCCCTCGGTGCCATCCGACCCACCAACTCGGACCGCAGCAAATTCGCTCTGACAGAAATGGGCGACGCATTTTGCATGTACCCATTACCTCCAGATCACGCCAGGTACAGTAACGCCCTACAGTAATCCTCGCCACACAATCACTACAGAATACTATTCCAAGCGCAACGCGAGGGATGCATCATGGAAGCCATCAAAATCGTCGCCGCAATGCAGACGGACGCACTGTTCGCCGGCGGAGGAGATTCGAAAAGCGAAGCGGAAGTGGAGAGGATTCGACGGAGGTTCGAGACGAGGGAAGGCGACCATGTGACACTTCTCAACTTGATTCTCGCGAGCAATGTGTTCTTCGAGCAGGTATGTCCGTTTTTTGAGGTCGCTGGACTTTTATCTCTATCTTTCAGCTCAACAAGAAGACGGAATCCGACGCGCGTTACGGAAAAGCGAACAGATCGCTCGAAAAAGAGTACAATCAGGCGATTCGAGTGGGTTTTTGTTAATTTCCACCGAATATTAGCCGTGTCTTTTTTCAGAAATTCTGCAACGACAACATGATCAACGAGCAGCACCTGAAAACGGCATCAATGATCGAGGAACAAATCAAACAGATCGCCATCGAGCAAAATGTCGCTTTCTCGACGTGTGGCAGTGATTTTACCAAGATTCGGTGAGATCCTCGAGTGATGCTCAGTTATTTTCCAATTTTCCAATTTTCAGAAAATCCGTTGCACTCGGAATGTTCCTCAACAGCTGTGAATACGATCGGCAAGAGGATCGATATCGATTGATGATCAACCCGGCGATCACTGTGAAAATTCACCCGTCTTCTTGTTTGTCCAGGGTACCATTGGCAATTGAAAGAAAAATATAGGAAATAGTGATATTTTCAGTCGAAACCCGCCTACATTGTGTTCTCAGAGCTGATGAAGACCAATGATCTCTACGCATTGTGAGTTTTTGTATTTTGAAAAATACCACATTCTTGAGAATTTTCTCGATGACAAAAATACAAGGGGATAGTAGTAGCATTGAGATACCCTAGTCTGACTACCCCGACAGAAAAAACAATCATTTGGAGCACACACGCACACGTCGCTAGGATACGGTGGGCAGTTATAATCGGATTACATAATCTAAGTCAGAAGAATCCGAAACAGAGAGCAATATGCGTCAGGCAATTGTGGTTTGGATGAATTTCGCAGTTTTCTCTCGTTTTCTGACATGGCCAAAACAAGTTTTTACTTTAATACTTGTTTCGGAAGAGAAGAAACTGGGAAGCTGTGTGAAAACTAGAATTTCTTAATAAAATGTATTCTCTCTCAAAACTCTTTGAACAAAAATCCGTTGCAGACAAGTGACTCTCATCGACGGCGACTGGGTGCGTCCGCTGATCGCCGAGCACAAGCGAATGCGCAAAAACCACCTCGCCGAGAGTGCTCAACGCGTTCAACAATTGACACTCGCCGAGCCGAAGGCCAAAAAATCGAGAATATTGAACACGACGTTATAAACCATTTTGCAAACTTTTTGAATTTAATTATTTATCAACAATTCACCCTTTTCTCAACATTTGTGTTCCAGTTCAATCCCTTCTGTGTTCCCTCCCCCTTGTTCTCTCCCTGGCCCTATTTATTATTACCCCCCCCCCCCCCCCCCGGCATTTGTTTATTTTTCTGAATTTTTCTAAAAAAAACCATGTTACTCCTACCTCCGTGTCTCTCGTCCCCATCGTTTCGCCTATTAAAATCTCATGTTTTTACCATTTTAACCTTCTTTTCTCCTTGTTTTCTTTCTTTTCTTGTTTTGGGTTCTTCTCGGTATTTCTTTCTCTCTGAACAAAATTGCGTTTTCAAAAAAAAAAAGTTAGTTTTGTTGAATTTCCAATTTGACCTCCAAATGACGGCAAAACAAAACAAAAATGTTTTGAAGAGACGCAGGTGCATTTCTCGTTCGCGCGCGCGCTTCATTCGAATATTCTCGAGTATGACTCAGTTCTCTTGTTTTTTTTTTTGCTGTTTCTTTGCATGTAAATATAGTAACGGGTGACTTCTTATTCATTTACACACACCGATTGTATATTTCCCACGATTGATGGAATATCAACCGACCGCCGCCCAAAGCAAACCACTCCTCACCTCTTGTTATGTTAATATTTGAACACACATGTCTGTTGCCTTTTATCGTTTATTCTTCTGTTTTCATGGAATTTCAGCGCGAAAATCTCAAAAAAGATCAAAAATAACGTTACTTCGTTGCGAGACCCACTGACAAAACACACTGCGCCTTTAAAGTTTCCCAGTAGGCGGAGTTTCTTTTTCAAATTTCGATTGCTGGCGCGCTGGATCCAGCTGGACCAGTTTTTAGGATAATAGAAGCCATCATTAGCCGGAAATTGATATTTTTCCACAATTTCGTAATTTCCACTGGAAGTCCACTTAATTTTAATTTTAAAATTCTCTCACTGATCTTCATTTATTCATTTATGAAATAGTGGAAAATTGGTTTCAGAAACTCCCCACAATGCGCCCGAAACGCCAACTTATCGCCGGCAACAAGAGCCTCACAATTGGTCTGGAACAAGCGACACGACGATCACACTGCTGGAAACGGATAGATTTGGTGAGAATTTTTATCCCATTCACCTTTTTTTTCCATTTCAAAAACAACGAGTTTCCAGGTGGACAAATCGAGATTTGTGTTCCAAAACGAGATCAAACAACTGATCGCGGACCGAAATGCGATTCGTGTCGTCGGCGAACTATCGAAAAGTATTCATCGAGCGTGCGATGAGCAGCAGGCGTGGTTGAGGTTATTTCCGATAGTGTATAACTTCAAACTTGTTTGGTTTCCAGAAAAGAAATGCTCGAATACAAATCCGGACCGTTGGATGACGAGACAAACGAGAGAATATTAGCGTTTTTCGCCCAGTTTTTGAGCAAGATTCTCGTTGGAAACGTGTGGGGACGCCACAACTACCAGCTTTACCATCCCTCGATTGTGGGAATTTTCGATGATTATTCATGGAGAAAATATTGTTTTTTTTTCAGCTTGACACGATGGCTGCGGTGTTGATATCGCAGAGAAAACAGACTTTTCCGTTTATCAATTTGAGAGCTACTAAATGTTAGTTTCTTCTTTTTTTCTGCGGTTTTCTGAACAACATCGAAATATTTAAAACAATAACATTTGCAGGCTTGAAGCCAATGCTGCGTCAATTCTTCTCGTCCACCGGAACCACACTTTCCGACGACGCCGTTTCGGGGCTCACATACCAACTTATTGTGTTCTCATTGACAATTTGCCTCGATATTCTGAGGTTTTTCTCTCTCCAAGTTTTCCTCTGTAACGCATCGCACTTTTATAGTCAGTACCTGGAGCTGGTATACGACTACGCTGGACATATGGTCATCAACAGTGTTCGAGCCGACTACTTCGAGCGATTGGAGCCGGCTATGTACGATGTACGGCCGAGCAGTGGGTTTGAGCGGAATCGGGCGAGAATTGGAGAGTTCTGAATTGCAGAAGACTTCAAATTCGTGTCCCTCAACCAAATGTATTCGCTGAAAAAGAGCATATTCCTGCGTGACAAGAACAAGACGTCGATTTGGCATGAGCTCCTCTACTCGGAGTACTTCAACCTGCTCGGTCTCGTCTTCGATCGTCACCTCATCGAGCGCATTCCTCCGTTCACTTCGTTCTTGTTCCAGAAATACCTACTACGCCTTCAAATCAAAATGAGAGAATTCATAAGCACTGGAAAGTTACAGTGAGTACTCAGAGAATGTGGCGAGGCACCGGAAAACAATCACTGTAGCATTCGGAATAATTGTTCCCGATCATCATTCAAATTCTGAATATTAAGATGACTTCCGATGAGGAACCTGTGGGAAACGAGACGAAAAGTAAAACGCGCGAAAATACATTCAAATGCTACAGCAATTTGGCTGGACTAGCAAGCGCCGCCGACAGACCATCTTCAAACCACTGAATATTTTCCAGTACCATCGGCTCCTCGGTATTCCTCACTCGCAACCGGGACCACTTCTACGCTCACACTGGACGGCAGTTTACGCTCCGCAAAATGGCCGAATTCATTACGATCACGTGCCGAGAGCTGCTCAACGACGAGGAGCTCGGAGTTTGTCTCTTTTCTCCCGAATATGTCAGTTTCGAGGAGTTCAACCAAAAATTGAAAAAGTGTCGCATTTCCAGGAAGAGTACACGCTGACCATGTGCAACGGTGAACTGTACGTCGTCGAGTTTGCGAAATTCCCAACGGTCGTCAGAAACTGTAATCGCAATATTTACAACAACAAACAGATCCTTCTCATTTTTTTCCAGTCTCCGGAGCGCCTCTTCCGCGTCTGATGGGTATGAATTGCAAAGTGCAAATGGCGAACAACTTGTTCATCGCCGGGCAGTTGCTCCGATTCGTGCTCCGATTCGCCGCTCATACTGTCAGGTGGGACATGTCGGTTTGGAATGATTTATCGTCGCTCATCTTCAGAATCGCTACAAAAGTCCGCATATGGGAGGGAAGAATCACTCATTTGAAGTTCGACTCCAGAATGGAAATCCCACCGTGTAAATTCGAGGAGATGTCGCCGAAAGTGCTGGAAATGGCCAAAATTTGAGAGGAGGCCCTCGAAAAATTCTCAATGATTTTCAATCCCTTATTTTCCTTGTAGTCTTTCATTCTCCTGTACACTGAAAATCTCTGAAACCCTCGGTTGTCTCACTGTCCCGCCCATTCCAAATTTGTACATATATTAGTCTCATTGTATGAGCCACGATTGTTTTATCTGGTATTCGTCTCACGTCGCTCTTTTCATCATCATTTTATTTACAATTCCATATTATTGAGCTCTTCTTTCAAAAAGCTTCACTAATTATCCATTCATGCTATTTATAGTGTCAGTTTAAACGAATGTTTTCGAGTTTCGAGTTATAATGAGAGTTGCCGAGGAGCATCACTTGGGGCGACGCAGATTACGATAGAACGCCTGCACGCCTTTCACCATGTTCTTCAGGGGTTTCCTGCAAATAATGGGTACGTTTAATTTTTGAAAATAAGAATTATCGAAAGGAAGCAAGTATTGCTGGATTTTAAAATGAAAGTTGAACTTTTTTTTCGAAAACCGAAACAAAAAATTAATTAATTGCCACACTGCGAACCCACTTTTTCATTCCATCGCGATCCAAATGCAGCAGCTCCAGTTGGTACGTGTTGTAGTTCTCGCTCACCTTGTTCTCGTCAATCTTTTTGAGCAACCACTGCAAAAAGGGATGTTCATAATATATAGAAACATCTTTTCAATAATCACCTTCTTATAGTTCTCCACATTAACGCTGTCTTCTTTATCGAGATCCTGAAAACAACAAGATGCTTTAAAAATTCTATTCTTAACAAATCCAATACTTACTTCCATTTCGACCGTGTACTCTTCCCATGGGTCGAAGCGGTGGTCTTCTTCCTAGAAAGATAATTATAATTATTGATTTTTTAGAAATTGCAGAAGGTAAATACTCATCGGAATCTTATGACAATTCGCTGAAATTCACTCACAAAGACGCGAATGTCCTCCATTCGCTGTCTCGCGGCTATACTCTCTTTCCGGAATTTACGGGTGAATTCGGCTTCGGCGCGAGCCTCCTCCTCGTCCATACTATCATTCATCATCTGCTCCATCGTCGGATTCCCCATCTGCTTGAGCGCCTTCTCTGCAGATACGCTCTATGTAGAACGAATGGAAAATGCGCTCTCACCGACTGCGGCGGCGAACTTCTTCGACTGCTTCTTCGAGAGATCCTTCCCGTTGCACTGGATGTTGATCGCCTTGTCACGTCCCACATTGAAGTTCAACTCGTTGATGGCATCCACACCGGCGCACACTACAAACTGCAGAATTGACGACAATTCGCACAGGTACAGTAATTAGCCAAAAGGGGGAAGTTATACTTTACGGAAAATTACATCGATACAAGTCTACAGATCCGGTGCAGTTGATCTAACGACAACTCGCACCGTCTCGAGTCTACAGTAACCCACCCTCGTCTTGCGCCCTCTGCACACTGGCGTAGTGATCGTGCCGATCGGGCAGATGATGAGTGTTCGACTTATCCGGCAATTCGCTCTTCCGCAAATCCCACTTGGACGCCAAATACTGTTTCCATCGTCGTTTCTCCAACTCGCGCCCCTTCCACTCATCCCACTCATCCGAATCCTTGATCTTTACCATCGGAGTGCCCATTTTGCCGAAGATCGGCGGCGGACTGTACTCGTCCTCGTCAAGTTCCCTCGAGTTGGTTTTTCGTTTACGCTGCAACAAGTGCGCTCCGAAAAGGCACTCTCGATTCGGATTCTCTCACCGATTTTTTAGGCGTGGAGGCGAGCGCACTGCTGATGTTCAGCTCCTCGGACGACATTTTCGAGACGAGTCGTGTTGATTTTTTACATAAAAGCAAATGAATTCACAAGATTTACGATTGACATTTGGGATTCGAGGGGAACATTCGGGATGTCACGTGGGCGGGCGAAGTTCGTATTAAATAACATCTGGGGGGAAACACGAGAGAAAGTGTGGTTAAATAAAACATTTCGAGCACGGAGGCTCAATGGCACATGTAAATGCATGGAACAACTATATGGATGCCTTAGAAAAGAACAATTGAATTTTCAAAAGTAATTATTATTATTTTTTGTGACGAGCATCCGATTGAGCGGTTTTTGCGAAGGGTATCTTCTCGAGTGGGTCGCCACCTCATCCGGCTCTATTTTGAGGTGCAGATCGTCGAAGAGCCCCGGAAGCGGCTGAATCTATCGATACTGATGAATCCCAGTATTTTTTCCAATCTCACCTTTCTCCCGTTGGCCAATGGCTTCCAATTATCAAGTGGCTCCTGTTTCAATGGAAGGTGAGTGATTCGAGACTGGAAAGCAATTATTCGAGTTTTTTTGTCGGAATTGGATGAACTCACCTTATGATTAACCACCGGACGAGCGTTTTCGTTGGAAGAGGTTCTTGATTCGGGCGAGGAAGCGGGTTCAGACGGCTCGCGACGAGTAGTTGAGCGGGCTGGCTGGAAGGAATAGATATTTGCGATAATTGCTTGAACCTGGACGAAACCAACGAACCTCTATGCATCGATTGAGGAACATCCACTCTGTCGATTCTTTCGGGCCGTTTCGCATGACTAGAATCCTACAAATCCATCAATTGCAACCGTCTTCCGCTCTTTTCACAAACCGCCAAGTGTCGGCCGCCAGACGGGCATAGAAATAGCAGAGACGCGCGGCGACCGCCTCGTAGACTATCTCCGCTTGCACGTTGCGAAGGCATTCGCCGATGGTGTCGTTGAAGATGAGCACGGCGACACGGAAGACATGCGGAAAGCGGGCGCGCGAAAGCAGAGGTGCGTCCTCGCGCCACGTTTTCGGATTCGCCTCGACGACGTCTTGCATGATTGAGGAGGTCTGAGATTTCAAGATTTGAAGTTTAATTTAAAACTTCAATAACTGAAATCAAACTCACCATTCCAACAATCATCCGATCCGGTGTGTTTCCCGATTTGAGAATATCGATCAATATCTTCCGAACACTCTCCCATCCGTGATTCGGACTAGAACGGCGGAAAAGTCTAGAAAAAAACAAATTTTCGATGAAAGCAATATTGAAGAAAACACCTACAAAATCTGAGCTTTGCGAACTTTCCATGCCAAGTATTGCGTCGTTTGTTCGATGGCTTCGTAGATTTGGCGGTTGTTGGTGGCAATATTTCGTATCAAATCCTCGCCGAAAATAGTGTACATTAATTTTTGCGATTGAGCCGGACCAGTGGCCTGAAAGTTGCGATTTTCGACGCTCTCTAATTAGTTCGAGAATTTTC
The DNA here is from genome assembly GCA_963932285.1 of Caenorhabditis macrosperma. Lineage (NCBI taxonomy): Eukaryota > Metazoa > Nematoda > Chromadorea > Rhabditida > Rhabditidae > Caenorhabditis > Caenorhabditis macrosperma. The sequence goes on from OZ010622.1 coordinate 14,909,137, forward strand.
CAAAACTCACAACTTCAAAAATGGAAGAGGCGAACAAACGAAGACAGAGAACGTTCCGAACGTTTCCGACACCGTACAAATCGTACATTTCGTTTAGATGCTCAATTGTCGTCGACCACGGACATTCGGGTATCGCATCGTTTTGCCAGCCGTTGTTCACATCTCTGCAAATTATATTATTGAGAGAAATCATTTCGGAAAATTGACTCACTTCACAAATTGGGGGCATTCTCTATTTTCCGGCACCAAATCCATCGATTTTCGACCTGAAATTAAAAGTAGAAATCAAAGAAATTGCAAAGAAGATTTCGGGAAAAAAACAAAGAATGTTTTGAAATCTTTAGACGTAGATCACTCTAATAATGAATAATATAAATTTGCTCCACAGAGAATACGAGTTAAACTAACAAGAATATCTAGTTTTTCGACCTGGGATCCCGGGATTTCCCGGAAATCAAAAATGACCGATATTTGATTTTTTAACTGGAAATTCCGGAAAATTATGTTTTCTAAAACGAAAATTATTTTCATGAGAATGCTAAAACGAAAACGAAATACTTAACTCTTTAAGAATAGAATGGAGCGCTCAAAAAAGCGAAAGTAGGAGTGAGTCATCGCGGTAGGACGCCGCGACAAATTAAGGGATGCGCCTTTAAAGTCACCAAGAGCGCATTTTGTTATTTCTTGGTTGTTTGCATGCTTCCATGCAAATTGTGGTTGCTTAGGTCGAAAAAATTCACTGATTACGAATTTGTGGTAATTTTCTCATGAAACTTCCTAGTTAGTCCGTATTTCGATTATTTTGATTGTTTTCGGCGTTTCGATTTTTCAAAAAACTACTGTCGAAATTAAATGTGTGCAATCACCAACACACATTTGTGCAAAATGTCAGCGTCGACCGTACCTCTAGAGGCAAACTTCCGACTGCAAACAGGTGTGAATACAAAACTTGACAGATGACATGAAAAACGGATAAATAGTGTAAAAATTACATTATTTCCTTAAAGCGAGACTCAGGAACAGTACAACAGTCGTGTTTTTCCACTTTCAGTTTACAAGGATTCACTAAAATGCTCTCTCCTCCGTGAGTTTTGAGTTTTCTGCGGTGAACAATAGCTAAAAATGATCGCAAGATGATTCTCTACAATCCTTAGATGCGTTTCTTGTGCGAAAATCGCCTGTTTTCCGGGAAAACACGGAGAAAAGTGCGTTTTTTCGCTGATTTTTAGTGTAATAGCGCAAGTGCGCTCCATCGAACATGGAACCAGCAGAAGGTTGCTGCCGGCTATCGCCGGCACTTCCCTTCTGGGTTTTGCAAAAATAGCGAATCCTAATGGGGGATATTTTCCGTCTTTATTCCTTTCTTATTTCACTTACAGAATTACGTGGTAACTCGAACGGATTCTCTGATTTTGAACTCCTATCCGAGTGTATAAGGTTTCTCGACCATTTTTCGAGAATGGCCGTTTCTGGAATGAACATTTATCCCAAAAAACACTTACTCCTTTCCCCTCGTTTCCCTTTTCCCAATCTGCCACCTCTTCTCTATCATCACCACTTTCTCCCGTGACCCGAGGTCACTCACTCGTGTTTCCCCCCGTGCCAGGCATACTGTAGACCGACCACAGCGCAAACAAACCCCGCTTCCACTGGTCTCCCCCCGCCCCCATTGCGCCACAAAATAGTTGGCGCTGTGCCAATCTGACCGTGGCGGCTAATCATAAAGACACCCCGAATTTCCGAAATGTTCTGAGAGGGCAAGGGCGGCCGGCGGGGGGACTGGTGAGAAACAAAAAGTTGGGGCGAAATTTGAATTTATTCATATCACATGCCGTTTGTATTTCTCCGCGTTCACTGTTTCGATCGGGTGACAACCGATGGCTGATGACTGATAGTCCGTTCAAGATACAGTGTTCCGGATACAATTCGCATTTCGCTGCGTACTTTCAGTTGTCACCCGATCGAAACAGTGAACGCGGAGAAATACAAACGCCATGTGATATGAATGAAATTCAAATTTCGCCCCAACTTTTTGTTTCTCACCAGTCCCCCCGCCGGCCGCCCTTGCCCTCTCACAACATTTCGGAAACTCGGGGTGTCTTTGTGATTAGCCGCCACGGTCAGATTGGCACAGCGCCAACTATTTTGTGGCGCAATGGGCGGGGGGAACCAGTGGAAGGGGGGTTTGTTTGCGCTGTGTGTGGTCTACAGTATGCCTGGCACGGGGGAAAACACGAGTGAGAGTGACCTCGGGTCACGGGAGAAAGTGGTGAGTGGTGATGACAGAGAAGAGGTGGTAGATTGGGAGAAGGGAAAGGAGTAAGTGTTTTTTGCTCATTGTCCGAGGGGGGAGAATAAGAAGCATGGGGGGGGGGGGGCTGTCTGTTCAGTTACCATCATCTTTCGGAGGGAAAGCGAATGGGAACAAATGTGTTCGAGGTGTCTGCGGGGTTTGATAAATATTAGGTTGGTCAGTTAGTTTCTTTTTTATAGCCCTGTGTTTGCTGGTCTTCATCTCGACGTATTTTGCTTTTTTCTGACCTCTAAACCGGCGATAATTTTGAGAAAATTATGAGCATCTACAGTATTGGGGACATGGTCCCTTAGAAAGCACCACCAACTCCGGGTTTAATTTATTCGACGCAGACGACCAGCCCTACGAGTTTTTTTCTCGATGTTTTCCGGGTACGGATGGAATTTGATCCATTCAAGACCAAGGGTTGCATAGTGGCGCACGGAGTGTGGAAGTGTGCGGCAACATTACGTTTTTTAAAGGGGGCGGGGCGTCGACCGTTGACGTTGAATACTCAGCCAACGGTCGGCGTTCGCCCCGCCCCTATTTATTGCGGCACACCCGCACTTCCACACTCCGTGCGTGGCTAGTGTTGCGGGTAAACGACCGGCTAGGGAGGTTTTAATGCTCCCCCATTTTACATTCTTGTTTGGCTGAATGATATGTTCACTGGCGATAGGTGGTGGGTTCACTGTTCTAACTATGTGCTCTAGGTTATTTTGCTGACATGCCGTCACTCCTCTCTCACTTCGCCCACTCTCTTCCCCGTTCCTTATCAGACGCTAATTATTCGTTTATTCCAGATGGTTCTCACTGTCTACTTTGGATTTTTTCTTGGCAACGAGCTAGACGACTCCGATACAGTTCTATGCCGCGTCGCGTGCTTCAAGAACCGTGGAGATTCGAGACAAGTCGTGACAGTTCTACCGGAAGGCGACGGTTTCGTTGCGCCGCGTGGCCAACTGATCCAGTTCGAGACAGAGTGAGTTTCTCGTTCACGCGGTTGTTTCAGTGCTTGCCTTCGTTTTTCAGAGCCGAAGAACTCAACTCCACCGCGGTGTGCTCGTTCAAGCGACTCGCGAAACCGTTGTACGTGCACGCAGAGAGTGAATCGCTCATCATCGTTAGTTTTCCGATAATCAGACAACAACCACTGTTTCCCAACTTTCAGCACACTGCCCAGAACTTCTCCGTCAGCGCCGCGAACTGCAAGACAGCCGGAGAGTTCCAGCACAAGTTCCTCGGTGTGATGCGAGACCGCAAACATTTGATGTCCCCGGGCAGGTGAGGCTGCCGAAGTCATTCTAGTTATCGTAAAGTTACCGTTACGGTTCCTCTATTAGGGGCGTCCGGAAAGGGCGGTTGGAAAATAGAAGGGCTGCCGTGGACTCCGCAATCGCGGTGTCGGCGAAGGTCCCGCAACGAAAAAGCGAGGCAGTGTGTAAATTTCAGAGACGCAGACAATTCTAAAACTTTTCACGCCAAAAATGAGGTCCACGCTCGCGGCGAACTCATAATATGTACTCTAAACGAAAGTGTAGTCGAAAAGAAAAGTAGTCGAAAAGTGTGTAGTCGATCAGTGTTTGCCCATTTTCGAAAGCTATTCTACAGAACAAATTGAAGAATTTTGTCTATGTAAAATGAATTAATTGTGAGATTACTGCTAAATTTTGTTCGAAAAACTGTTGAAAATAATCGGAAGGGTATGCGCTATTAAATACATAACGGTAAATGTTTTAACTGTATTTCAGCTACCAGTCGATGATGTTCACTGTGGTCGTAGACGGCGACACATTCACCCTCGACGTGGTCCATGCCATACGAGCGAATTCTGCGGAGACGTCGCCTCCCGAAGATGATACGGAAGACTCGTGCCAGCGGTTCGAGGACATGGGGAAGGTGCTCAGAGGCGAGGTGGAACACGCCGTCAGCGTAAGTTTTTGTTGATTATTGACTTCGTCAACCGTCCACATTACAGGAGGAAAATGAAACTTGGAATTCACTTGGCAAATTCAAGGTCGTCGCCCTTGATACAACTCAGTTTTTCACGGGACCTCGGCCTGTCTTTGAGCTTGTCGATACACACAATCTGCCGTTGCTTAAAAATGTTGGCGCAGCAGCCCAAATTCTCATTAAAAAGCAGAAGTTGAATGCTGAAACCAGCGAGTGGGAGGATGACAACAGCTTTCGCGGAACATTCGCAATATTTTTCCCCGCAGGCAAAGAGCGTACAGTGAGTCTCGGCTTGAGAATTTACTAAAAAGGCGATGTTTTTGTGTTTCAGCAATCTTACGCCACCTTGTCTGCTGCTACACGTTATGTCACCCAGCATTCGTTGGCCGTTGGTGATATAGTCCGATTCGAATCCAGTCATTCAATGGAAGCCGTCAAATTTTGGGAGTAAGATATCGAGACTGTTAAATAGATCATTGCAATTTTATGATTGTTGCAGGACTGGAAAACAAGGAGAATGCGGAATATTTTTGCACACAACTGAAAATAAAGACGGCGACATAAAGCTTCAAGATGTACTCGAAGAACACATGGTCGCTACAGATACGATCAACAAAATGCGAGATAACGGCCATAGACGAGGCATTCTCAACGGGAAACAGTTGAGGGCTATCCAGATGGCACGGAACGAGAATCGTCCGCTCGTGATGATCCAGGGACCGCCAGGAACCGGAAAAACACTTGTGCTCGCCAACTACCTCTGCTCTCTGATTCTTGATAAAAAAACGGCGATGGTGATGACACCGACGAACGGGGCGATGAGGAACATTAGGAAGAAGACGAAGGAAGTGATGAAAGCCTTAAGAGTTCCGTATCACCGCAACAGTGAGTTGAAATGCATCCGATAGTATCTGCGAACCGACTTGTTTCAGCTCTCATGAATCTTCAAAGACTCCAAGAGCGACTGGAAGAAGAGAAACCGCCGAAAGAACTTATGGATAGAATCGTGAGTACCATATAAATACTACTTATAAAAATAAAAACGTTTTGCAAATTGCAGGAGAGTTGGCATGAACTAGTGAAAAACGGAAAAATGAAGATTAGCATGCGAGACACACTCATTCAGGAGGAGATGGAGTCATTGAAAAAGGAACGCATTGCTGTAAATTGCCGGAAAAAGAAAACTCGAAATAAATGCTTGTTTGACAGGGAATCATGAAAGACACTCGAATCGTTTTCTCGACTATTTGCAGCACTTTTCCGAAAATGTTGGTCCAATCGGATCTCTTCAATCCGGACGTGTGTGTGGTTGGTAAGTCGATTAGTTGTTGTCATTTCAAAATAACGCGCTGAAACTCAGACGAAGCCAGTCAAGTAATGGAAGCACAGACGTGGCCCGCGTGTTGTCGAATGAAGCGCATCGTGATGGCCGGTGATCCACACCAACTGCCAGCGATTGTGTTCTCCGAAGAGTCAGTTGATCATATTTGACTCGAAACCAATTCATGTTACTTTTACAGGGCCAGAAAATTCGATCTGGGCAGCTCAGTGATGGACAGAATCATCAAGGACAAGGATCGCTTCAGTTGGGTTATGCTCGAAGAGCAGTACCGTTCCAATCCGGCTATCAGTGCATGGTCGAACCAGAGCTTCTACGGTGGCTCACTAAAAGCCGCTTGCCATGTGCCAGTGCTGAGGTGAGTTTTGAATGTAGACGTTCAACATGCAAACCAAGCTGTTCAAGTGAAATGTTCGTGTACAAGCCTCGCTTGAACATCATGCCGATTTACTCGCCGTTTGTCATGATCGATACTTCACTGGAGAGGGACGAGGCGAAGCGAGTCGCTTTGTTCGAGAAGCTCATAACAAAGAATAAGAACGCCAAACCTGGAGATTATGTTTATACATATGAAAACAAAGGTCAGTTCATTAGTCGACAACAGTCTCATTAACACTTGTTTCAAGGCGAGGCACAACTTGTGGTCACTCATTTTAAGAAGCTCATCGAGCTCGGTATTCCCGAAGACGCCATCGCCATCATCACACCTTACAAAGGACAGGTTGTTGTTCGTTTCTGCAATCGCGCTCACGAAATCTCCTAATTTCAGCTGGAACTTGTCCAATCGGAATTGGCAAAAAAGAAATTGAGCTGTAGTGTTGGAACCGTCGACAGCTTCCAAGGACAGGAGTTCGAGGTCGTGATCTTCTCCATGGTGCGAAGTAATCCGATGCGTAAGTGAACATATTCTGATGACGTTTCTCTCGACATCTTCTCAGTTGACATTGGATTCGTTGGCGATCTGCGTCGTCTCAACGTCGCCATCACTAGAGCCAAGAAGCACTTCTGTTTCGTCGGCAACGGATTCATGTTGTTTAGACAGCGCAACGAACAAATCAGAAATCTCTTCGCGTAAGTTGAGGCTTATTTTGTTGCTTTTCTCTGAAAAATGCCTGCTGGTACCTAATTATTCGATCTGAAATCATTTTCTTTCAGGATGTTCAAGGACACTCACAAACGTTTCCCGCCTTGTTTCGTTTCCCATGTCTCCAAACTTTTCAACAATGAAGTGGTCACCAACAACTTCGGATTGAACTTCCAACTCTTCCTGGATCACACAAACGACGACAAAATGAAGCAATTCTGCGCAGACTACGTAGAGAAGGCTCCCGAGTTCAAAATGCTGAGACGACGCAAGATCGAAATGGAAAGATACAAGCACAACGACAGTCAAAAACAGTCACAAAACGAGAATAACCAATAAAAAAAAAGATCCCCTATGTGTTTTATATGCAGCCCCTCCATCTCTTCTCATGGACCCTTCTCTTCGTGTGCATTTCTTTTCTCGAATTTGCCCCCCTCCCCCCACAAAAAAATTTTCTATACTTTTTCCATGAACTCGATCACTTTTAATATATTGGCAGAAATCACAGTTCTCTATTAATAAATGTATACATGTTCTGGTTTTCTGAATCAGATTACTTTTCAATTTGCTATGCGATGGTGTTTTTATACAGAAATACCTGAAAAAACATATTATCCGTTCTGCAAAAGTTGAAACTTCTGTGCTGACCGCGACGCGGCCGAATAGGCGTTCTCTCGCCATGAAAACACTGTTTTTTCGACCAAAAGTACGGTAGAAAAGCCGCGTCGCGGCTGCGTCGCGGTCGGCGCAGAAGTTCCAACTTTTGCAGGACGGATAATATTGGAAATGCATTCCGAAATGTCAAGCAGAAGCGGCGACAGTGGTAACAGTAGGTTCTAGGGGTCAAACATAAGTGTAGTGGGTAGAACAGATACTTATCTTTTAAGCTTTCAGACCCTTCAGAACCAGCAGCGGTATGTTTGGGGGGTGGTTGATTTTAGGAGAATTGGGTGAGATAGCGACTAATGTTTTTGAACTTCTGAATTCAAACTTGTCCTTTGAAACGTGCTAAACTTTCGAATTTCCATCAAGAAATGCACAAGTCTATCAGGAAAACAACCCGAAACGTTCATCTCGAGAAATCAAAAAGTCAAATTCGTAATTTCCCGTTTTCCCAGTTCAGTTCCCATATCCCCCCATATCGAATTGAATCGAATCTTTCTATTTATTGCCTCTAGCGAATTTTCCACATCAAGAACAGTTTTTAAAATGATCCGAACCAATCAAGAGACGCGGAAGAGAAGATACCAATCTGCACTGAAGCCTACAATTCCGATGGTCTCGGACAGATAGCGCACTTGCAGCAGATGAATCGGGCCCCCGTTTTCCAGCTGATCCTTATTCGATTTTTCCGTCTGATGACGTATTCAGATGATCATACGCTCGAGCGGCGGTCAAAAATTAATGCGTGTATTGTAGATTTCAGAGAGTATGTCACCTTGCTGCGCTTATTTGAACGGCTTCAGGAGTTCAATGGGATTACATTTTTTTTTAATTTTTGAGAAATCCAGAACTAAAAGAAATTCCCCAGATTGTTTCTTGAAATCTGCAGGATTTAGAATCGCAAAAACGAGAATTAAATTGTTTAAATAGAATCTCAATTTTTCAGAATTTTAAAAAATTTCCTCAAAATTTTCTGTTAAGAATTCCAAATCCATCGTGATTTTCTCAATGACTCGACGATGCCGCCGAATTCCGTATTCCGGTTGTTCCGCCGATGCCAATTGTCCCCTAAATGTTGCCAATTCAGACACTGATGTAGGGCCAGACCCGGTTGGCGAGACAACGTAACGAGGAGACGATTCCAATTTTCAATCGCCGCTGCCAATCTTTGCCGAATTTCGGTTCAATCGTTAGAAAAACACTCGTTTTTCCAGGAAATTATCCACAGGAAAAGAAGAGAAAATATCTGTTCAAACAACATTTACGAGATGTTTAGTGTAGTAAAATCGCGTAAGCTGTGAGATTTCAAGTGCACTATTTTCCACTGAATTCGGATGTTTTCTGGCGATCCACCGACTGCGGGCGTTGACAATTACTGCAAATGCGCTCTCTTCGAAATGTTTGGCAGCGTGCCAAGTTGGCAATGTGCCAGGTATTTATAACCTGGCCGCACTGTTAGAAAACGACAATTTCTATTATTTTTCAGTTCACAGCCTTCTTCTGTAATTTTTCCAACTTCAAAGTATCGAAAATTTCGAAAAGCTGCCGATAAAATGAGCCGTAAAAAATGCGATGTGTACTTTTGCGTGGCGGTGTATGCACAGTTTCAGTTAGATGTACAGGGGAAATTTGATTCGCAGGTCTCTGCGTCTCTCGTTTCTTTTGCTACTCAACGAAGAGCGCATTTGCATTTTTGTCAGCGCCCGCAGTCCGTGTGGCGAAAACGATTTGAACATTTCGAAATGACTGCATTGAAAAAATAGTTCAATAAAAATAGACACATTGAACACTTTATTCTGTGATTAAATTGAATAGTTTTCGCCCATAAATGAAATTTTTTATATAATAAACATTTAAATAAATATCACAGAAAACATTGAATGCCACGGTTAGCAATAGGGCGCTGTTAAAAGCTGCGCAAGATTTAGGGTAAGCAATTGAATTCATCAATCAAACTGTCTGAGAATTTGAAAAAAATAGAACGCTGTAAATAGAATACAAAAATTCATCAATCGTCTCTCTCTGCAAAATCTCATTTCCTGCCCGCCCTTCCGATGTTTCATGAACTTCTCCCGATCCGGCCGATAAGAAGCGGTGTGTGACGAGAAGCCGATTGCCTACTAATCGACGCATCGAATCTTGGCGCAAAAAAGAAAATCGATAAGATCACCAATTTTCAAAGAGTGCGGAGACCCCCCGGTGGGACAGCAGAATCCTCGATGCGATTCTTCCGCCAAATGCTACGGATGGCTGCCAGGAATGCGGACCTGAAAATGAGGAGCTCTCCTCGATTGCTTCTCACTCCTGTCATCCTCCTATTCCTCTTCCTGCTTTGGCTCACAATGACTGGAGAGGAACCTCCGAATCGAACTGATCAGGTTAGTTGGTTTCTATGATCTTTGTTATATTGATCCGTTGATGAGAGGCTGACCGCTGTCTGAGATTCTCGACTACTGCGGAAATTAGTCTTGAGAATTTCAAATTTAGCTGAAACAAGGCACAAACTGTATTTCGGAACTAAATTCTAGGAATTTGACTCCTTGATTTGAGGGCACGAAGTCAAATAATCAATTTATTGATTGCCTCACGGAGACCTATCGTGGATGCAAATGTGTACCATTGCTAACCATTGGAATCAACCTATATTCGCTGCGTACCCGTTGCCTGAGTATTCAACGCTTAAGCATGTGCTTACGGTAAACTGTAAACAAGTAAACAACAACAACTAGCACACGCTTAAGCGTTGAATACTCAGGCAACGGGTACGCAGCGAATATAGGTTGATTGCAATGGTACACATTTGCATCCGATGCGCACGGTTGAAAGACCGCATCTCAGAAAAATGAATCAAATCGATCACTCCAGAAACAGTAAAACTTGTTGGAAGAGGAGGGAGAGACCTCGGCCACCTCGGTTATTGGTAGCCAATCAGAATGGCTGACGCCGCCCTTTCCACTTGAAACCACCGGGGGACTAGACTTGCATTTCTCTTCTAAACAACTAAGCGCCCTTTTGCAATAACACAGGACCGTTTTCCAGATGCCCTCATCATCTCTTCCTCTCGTCTTCTGGTTCCTCTTCTGCATCTCCATCACCATTCTCTCCCTGCTCTCGCTCAAATTCCGAATACTCCGACTACTCATCGTCGTCCTCTCCGCCATCCCCCTCCTCCTCACCATCCTCTTTTTCCTCTTCCGAATCCCCCAACTTCCCAACGACGTCGCCCACAAACACGAGTTCTTCTCCAAATGGAGAGTTGGGGGACATCGGGGAAGTGTGCATGATTGGCTCCTTGAGAACAGTCTGGATGCGTTTGGTGCAGTGAAGAAGGAGGGTGGAGACTTGGTGGAAATGGACGTTGAGCTCACGAAAGACGGCGTTCCAGTCATTTGTCATGATAACAATGTTGGTAAGTTATACCCGTAATCCATTGTGGAACCTGGATGCAAACGCGCTCTGAACGAGAAGACAGCTCTCGTTACGGCGCGAAATGATAGTTTTGAAATGGGGATGTCATTTTATCGATTTTCAATCATTAAAAAATATAAAAATCGAGCAATTTCTGTTCAAAGTTTGAAACAAAATCAGCAGAGCGCGTTTGCAACCATGATTCAAACTTCGATTAATTCCTACAGTCGATCATGAATCAATGTTTGTTCAGCCAACCTGACCGGAGCCGACAAAGAGATCTCAAAGATGACACTAGAGGAATTCCGTCAACTTCGCTATCTCAACACAAACATCTCGTTGCCGACGTTCGAGGAAGCCGTCGCTCACTGCATCGCCAACGATATTCTCATGGTTTGGGACGTGAAGACGATCAATCATCGAATTCTGAAGCGATTCGTCGAAATGTTCCGCAAACACAACCTCTATTCGAAAGTGCTCATCTCCGGATGGAACCCCAACATGTATCTGGTGAAGAGGGCCGATGTCAACATTCTCACCTCGTACACATTCCGCAGTTGGGAATTGAATACCGTTGACGAAGAGGCGAAGGTGCCGAGGTTCAGCGGACTGATGTACGGTGTCACCTACGCTCTCGATCTGTTCGGCTTTGCGATCGGACGCTCGTTACTCATGCCCAAGTTCCTTGGAGTCGACGCCATCTTTTGTCATGTCAATGATATGAGCAGGTGAGAGAGTCAAACACCTGAAATTACCATCATCTTTCAAAGTTTGGGAGTTCCAGCCGCGACAGGAACTGCAGAAAACTCAAAAACAAAATTGACTTCATCCGTTCCGTCGAAAAAAATCCTTATGAAAAACGGCGACATATCGTCTATTGTCCGTTCATTTTTCTGAAAAACGCGCTCTAGTAAGAGGATCTGAATGGGAAGAGAAATATGTTTGGCTGGCCTAGAAACCTCCGCCTCGTCCCTCCTGTGTCGTGTGTCGCTCGTCTGGCGTCTCTGGTGGCAGCACACTCTCTCGCTCGACACACGGGGGACGAGGCGGAGGTTTCTCGGCCATCTACTATCGGATGCATCCGAAATGAAGATTTTGACGAGTTTTTGCGAGAAACAGTTTTCTAGGACACCGACAGTTTCGCGCCGGCGCGAATTACTGTGAAAAAGTTTTGAAAATTTCAAATAGTCAGGAAAATTCAATTTTAGCCGTTTTCCGGGTGTTTTTCGTGTCAATCCATTCTTTTAGCATGCTTAATTCGTTTTCTCGAGAAATCCGAATGAAAACCGGCCAAATACCGTCTTTTTAGATCAAGGGTTGCGGTTGCAAACGTTGAGCTGTGTCTCGTTCGTTGCGAGACCTGCCGGCGGCCGCCAAACCTTTTTCCTCGTCAACATCTTCATTTTGGATGCACCCGATAGTAAACATGTTTCTCTTCCCATTCAGATCCTCTTACTGGAGCGCGTTTCTCAGAAAAATGAACGGACAATAATGAAAATGAAGATTTCGGACGTCCGTGCATAATTCCAGATACTTCCAATCCGACGCCGCCTCCAACAACATCCACCTCGCCGCGTGGACGAGCAACAATCCCAACGAACAGTTGTGGCTCCGCGACTATCTCCACGTACCGTTCCTTACCGATAAAGTTCAAATGGTTCCGCATTGATTTCTTTCTTCAAACTTTTTACGAGTCTCCTCATCACATTCCGGTGTTTCGGCTTCCAGTGAAATCGGTTTCCAATTATCTTCTGGGTTTCCAACGTCTCTATTTGTTTCTTGAATTTCTGACTAAATATGTAAATTTAATTTGAGTGTTGAATCAATCTAATAACGGCGTCCCAATTGTTGATGTATTTAACGGTCGCTTCTTTAAAAAACTACAAAAATCTCACCTCACTGAGCAAACATGTTTTCTTGTAATATCGATTAACGGCAATCGACCGCCAAATTAATGTTTATGATGTTTTTTCAATGTTTTTCCAAACGATTAATTACTTAAATCATGTTCCTCAAATATACGCTAATTAAAACCACGTTTTATCATAAATAATATTCGCATAAAACTTTTAACCTTTGCACTACTGAAAATCGATAAAATTCCAAATTAGACCCACCAAATTGGCAAAGTTTCGCTTTGATCTACCAGCGGCGCCAGTTTCACTCACCTCGCTTCTGCATGGAATTTCGCCAATTTTATCGATTTTTGCTGCTTTTCCATATGATTTTCAAACGTTACATGTGCTTTTTAGCTAGTTTTTGTGGTGCGCACATGAAAAACGAATAAAAAATAGAAAAGTTTTCGAAAATCATCATTTTCGAAGGGAACGTTCGGTTAAACCGAAAAACAGACTCGATTGAACAAAATGATCCTTTTCGCTGTTTATGATTTCGAAATTGTCTTCGAATTCTGCATCTTTTCCATATAATTGTAGACATTTATGGAAAAAAATCGATAAATGTCATTGTTCCGTCAATTTCGTAATTTTTCGCTCATTTCGCAATTAGTAACTAAAAAATCGATTAATTAATGACTAAAATCAACGTAATACGCGAACAACCGTAACAATCACTTGAAAAAACAATGAATGTTTCGCTTTGATCTACCAGCGCGCCAATTTCTCTCACCTCGCTTCTGCCTGGAATTTCGATGATTTTATCGATTTTTGTCGCTCTTCTTTAGAATTATTCAACAATTTCGTGGGTATTTGGGGTTTTATTCGAACTGGATTCGTGGCGAGACCAACGAAGATTCGAGAAACATACAAAATTTTGTTAAATTTTGCGAACATCTCAATTTTCAGGCCGATCAAGACGAATGCGACAACGAAAGGAAACTTCAACGACCGATTCGCAACTATGGATGAAAAGGTCAGTGGTCCCTGGGGACTAAACCATATTCTGGTGATAACAAAACTTGATAATAGGTACCATGAGCTACCTTTTATCAGTTGAGCACATAGCTGTGCGATTTAAAATAACAGAGTTGAGTTGGGTGGAAAGTTGGCCAATTTTTGCAAAATTCGCTGACTTCGACTTAAAAATTTAAAATAAAAGAGGGTCTAGGTGGCTGGGTGAGAACAAAACTTGATAATAGGTATCATTAGCTAACTTTTATCAGTTGAGCACATAGCTGTGCGATTTAAAATAACAGAGTTGAGTTGGGTGGAAAGTTGGCCAATTTTTGCAAAATTCGCTGACTTCGACTTAAAAATTTAAAATAAAAGAGGGTCTAGGTGGCTGGGTGAGAACAAAACTTGATAATAGGTATCATTAGCTAACTTTTATCAGTTGAGCACATAGCTGTGCGATTTAAAATAACAGAGTTGAGTTGGGTGGAAAGTTGGCCAATTTTTGCAAAATTCGCTGACTTCGACTTAAAAATTTAAAATAATAGAGGGTCTAGGTGGCTAGGTGAGAACAAAACTTGATAATAGGTATCATTAGCTAACTTTTATCAGTTGAGCACATAGCTGTGCCATTTAAAATAACAGAGTTGAGTTGGGTGGAAAGTTGGCCAATTTTTGCAAAATTCGCTGACTTCGACTTAAAAATTTAAAATAATAGAGGGTCTAGGTGGCTAGGTGAGAACAAAACTTGATAATAGGTATCATTAGCTACCTTTTATCAGTTGAGCACATAGCTGTGCGATTTAAAATAACAGAGTTGAGTCGGGGTGAAAGTTGGCCAATTTTTGAAAAATTGGCTGATTTCGATTTAAAAATTTTAAATAATAGAGGGTCTAGGTTGCTGGGTGATAACAAAACTTGATAATAGGTATCATTAGCTAACTTTTATCAGTTGAGCACATAGCTGTGCGATTTAAAATAACAGAGTTGAGTTGGATGGAAAGTTGGCCAATTTTTGAAAAATTGGCTGACTTCGACTTAAAAATTTAAAATAATAGAGGGTCTAGGTGGCTAGGTGAGAACAAAACTTGATAATAGGTACCATGAGCTACCTTTTATCAGTTGAGCACATAGCTGTGCGATTTAAAATAACAGAGTTGAGTTGGATGGAAAGTTGGCCAATTTTTGCAAAATTGGCTGACTTCGACTTAAAAATTTAAAATAATAGAGGGTCTAGGTTGCTGGGTGATAACAAAACTTGATAATAGGTATCATTAGCTAACTTTTATCAGTTGAGCACATAGCTGTGCGATTTAAAATAACAGAGTTGAGTTGGGTGGAAAGTTGGCCAATTTTTGCAAAATTCGCTGACTTCGACTTAAAAATTTAAAATAATAGAGGGTCTAGGTGGCTAGGTGAGAACAAAACTTGATAATAGGTATCATTAGCTAACTTTTATCAGTTGAGCACATAGCTGTGCGATTTAAAATAACAGAGTTGAGTTGGGTGGAAAGTTGGCCAATTTTTGCAAAATTCGCTGACTTCGACTTAAAAAATTAAAATAATAGACGGTCTAGGTTGCTGGGTGATATAAAACCTTGATAATAGGTACCATGAGCTACCTTTTATCAGTTGAGCACATAGCTGTGCGATTTAAAATAACAGAGTTGAGTCGGGGTGAAAGTTGGCCAATTTTTGCAAAATTGGCTGATTTCGATTTAAAAATTTAAAATAATAGAGGGTCTAGGTTGCTGGGTGATAACAAAACTTGATAATAGGTACCATGAGCTACTTTTTATCAGTTGAGCACATAGCTGTGCGATTTAAAATAACAGAGTTGAGTTGGGTGGAAAGTTGGCCAATTTTTGCAAAATTGGCTGATTTCGATTTAAAAATTTAAAATAATAGAGGGTCTAGGTGGCTAGGTGAGAACAAAACTTGATAATAGGTACCATGAGCTAACTTTTATCAGTTGAGCACATATCTGTGCGATTAAAGATAACAGAGTTGAGTCGGGGTGAAAGTTGGCCAATTTTTGCAAAATTGGCTGATTTCGATTTAAAAATTTAAAATAATAGAGGGTCTAGGTGGCTAGGTGAGAACAAAACTTGATAATAGGTACCATGAGCTAACTTTGATCAGTTGAGCACATAGCTGTGCGATTAAAAATAACAGAGTTGAGTCGGGGTGAAAGTTGGCCAATTTTTGCAAAATTGGCTGATTTCGATTTAAAAATTTAAAATAATAGAGGGTCTAGGTTGCTGGGTGATAACAAAACTTGATAATAGGTACCATGAGCTACCTTTGATCAGTTGAGCACATAGCTGTGCGATTAAAAATAACAGAGTTGAGTTGGATGGAAAGTTGGCCAATTTTTGCAAAATTGGCTGACTTCGACCTAAAAATTTAAAATAATAGAGGGTCTAGGTTGCTGGGTGATAACAAAACTTGATAATAGGTACCATGAGCTACTTTTTATCAGTTGAGCACATAGCTGTGCGATTTAAAATAACAGAGTTGAGTTGGGTGGAAAGTTGGCCAATTTTTGCAAAATTGGCTGATTTCGATTTAAAAATTTAAAATAATAGAGGGTCTAGGTGGCTAGGTGAGAACAAAACTTGATAATAGGTACCATGAGCTAACTTTTATCAGTTGAGCACATATCTGTGCGATTAAAGATAACAGAGTTGAGTCGGGGTGAAAGTTGGCCAATTTTTGCAAAATTGGCTGACTTCGACCTAAAAATTTAAAATAATAGAGGGTCTAGGTTGCTGGGTGATAACAAAACTTGATAATAGGTACCATGAGCTACCTTTTATCAGTTGAGCACATAGCTGTGCGATTTAAAATAACAGAGTTGAGTTGGATGGAAAGTTGGCCAATTTTTGCAAAATTGGCTGACTTCGACCTAAAAATTTAAAATAATAGAGGGTCTAGGTGGCTAAATGATAACAAAACTTGATAAAAGGTACCATGAGCTAACTTTTATCAGTTGAGCACATAGCTGTGCGATTTAAAATAACAGAGTTGAGTCGGGGTGAAAGTTGGCCAATTTTTGCAAAATTGGCTGACTTCGACCTAAAAATTTAAAATAATAGAGGGTCTAGGTTGCTGGGTGATAACAAAACTTGATAATAGGTACCATGAGCTACCTTTTATCAGTTGAGCACATAGCTGTGCGATTTAAAATAACAGAGTTGAGTTGGGTGGAAAGTTGGCCAATTTTTGCAAAATTCGCTGACTTCGACTTAAAAATTTAAAATAATAGAGGGTCTAGGTTGCTGGGTGATAACAAAACTTGATAATAGGTACCATGAGCTAACTTTTATCAGTTGAGCACATAGCTGTGCGATTTAAAATAACAGAGTTGAGTCGGGGTGAAAGTTGGCCAATTTTTGCAAAATTCGCTGACTTCGACTTAAAAATTTAAAATAATAGAGGGTCTAGGTTGCTGGGTGATAACAAAACTTGATAATAGGTACCATGAGCTACCTTTGATCAGTTGAGCACATAGCTGTGCGATTAAAAATAACAGAGTTGAGTTGGATGGAAAGTTGGCCAATTTTTGCAAAATTCGCTGACTTCGACTTAAAAATTTAAAATAATAGAGGGTCTAGGTTGCTGGGTGATAACAAAACTTGATAATAGGTACCATGAGCTAACTTTTATCAGTTGAGCACATAGCTGTGCGATTTAAAATAACAGAGTTGAGTCGGGGTGAAAGTTGGCCAATTTTTGCAAAATTGGCTGATTTCGATTTAAAAATTTAAAATAATAGAGGGTCTAGGTTGCTGGGTGATAACAAAACTTGATAATAGGTACCATGAGCTACCTTTGATCAGTTGAGCACATAGCTGTGCGATTAAAAATAACAGAGTTGAGTTGGATGGAAAGTTGGCCAATTTTTGCAAAATTGGCTGACTTCGACCTAAAAATTTAAAATAATAGAGGGTCTAGGTTGCTGGGTGATAACAAAACTTGATAATAGGTACCATGAGCTACTTTTTATCAGTTGAGCACATAGCTGTGCGATTTAAAATAACAGAGTTGAGTTGGATGGAAAGTTGGCCAATTTTTGCAAAATTGGCTGACTTCGACCTAAAAATTTAAAATAATAGAGGGTCTAGGTTGCTGGGTGATAACAAAACTTGATAATAGGTACCATGAGCTACCTTTTATCAGTTGAGCACATAGCTGTGCGATTTAAAATAACAGAGTTGAGTTGGATGGAAAGTTGGCCAATTTTTGCAAAATTCGCTGACTTCGACTTAAAAATTTAAAATAATAGAGGGTCTAGGTGGCTAGGTGAGAACAAAACTTGATAATAGGTACCATGAGCTAACTTTTATCAGTTGAGCACATAGCTGTGCGATTTAAAATAACAGAGTTGAGTCGGGGTGAAAGGTGGCCAATTTTTGCAAAATTGGCTGATTTCGATTTAAAAATTTAAAATAATAGAGGGTCTAGGTTGCTGGGTGATAACAAAACTTGATAAAAGGTACCATGAGCTAACTTTTATCAGTTGAGCACATAGCTGTGCGATTTAAAATAACAGAGTTGAGTTGGATGGAAAGTTGGCCAATTTTTGCAAAATTGGCTGACTTCGACCTAAAAATTTAAAATAATAGAGGGTCTAGGTGGCTAAATGATAACAAAACTTGATAAAAGGTACCATGAGCTAACTTTTATCAGTTGAGCACATAGCTGTGCGATTTAAAATAACAGAGTTGAGTCGGGGTGAAAGTTGGCCAATTTTTGCAAAATTGGCTGACTTCGACCTAAAAATTTAAAATAATAGAGGGTCTAGGTGGCTAAATGATAACAAAACTTGATAAAAGGTACCATGAGCTAACTTTTATCAGTTGAGCACATAGCTGTGCGATTTAAAATAACAGAGTTGAGTCGGGGTGAAAGTTGGCCAATTTTTGCAAAATTGGCTGATTTCGATTTAAAAATTTAAAATAATAGAGGGTCTAGGTTGCTGGGTGATAACAAAACTTGATAATAGGTACCATGAGCTACCTTTTATCAGTTGAGCACATAGCTGTGCGATTTAAAATAACAGAGTTGAGTCGGGGTGAAAGTTGGCCAATTTTTGCAAAATTGGCTGACTTCGACCTAAAAATTTAAAATAATAGAGGGTCTAGGTTGCTGGGTGATAACAAAACTTGATAATAGGTACCATGAGCTACCTTTTATCAGTTGAGCACATAGCTGTGCGATTTAAAATAACAGAGTTGAGTTGGATGGAAAGTTGGCCAATTTTTGCAAAATTGGCTGACTTCGACCTAAAAATTTAAAATAATAGAGGGTCTAGGTTGCTGGGTGATAACAAAACTTGATAATAGGTACCATGAGCTACCTTTTATCAGTTGAGCACATAGCTGTGCGATTTAAAATAACAGAGTTGAGTTGGATGGAGAGTTGGCCAATTTTTGCAAAATTCGCTGACTTCGACTTAAAAATTTAAAATAATAGAGGGTCTAGGTGGCTAAATGATAACAAAACTTGATAATAGGTACCATGAGCTAACTTTTATCAGTTGAGCACATAGCTGTGCGATTTAAAATAACAGAGTTGAGTTGGATGGAAAGTTGGCCAATTTTTGCAAAATTGGCTGATTTCGATTTAAAAATTTAAAATAATAGAGGGTCTAGGTTGCTGGGTGATAACAAAACTTGATAATAGGTACCATGAGCTACCTTTTATCAGTTGAGCACATAGCTGTGCGATTTAAAATAACAGAGTTGAGTTGGATGGAAAGTTGGCCAATTTTTGCAAAATTGGCTGACTTCGACCTAAAAATTTAAAATAATAGAGGGTCTAGGTGGCTAAATGATAACAAAACTTGATAAAAGGTACCATGAGCTAACTTTTATCAGTTGAGCACATAGCTGTGCGATTTAAAATAACAGAGTTGAGTCGGGGTGAAAGTTGGCCAATTTTTGCAAAATTGGCTGATTTCGATTTAAAAATTTAAAATAATAGAGGGTCTAGGTTGCTGGGTGATAACAAAACTTGATAATAGGTACCATGAGCTACCTTTTATCAGTTGAGCACATAGCTGTGCGATTTAAAATAACAGAGTTGAGTTGGATGGAAAGTTGGCCAATTTTTGCAAAATTGGCTGACTTCGACCTAAAAATTTAAAATAATAGAGGGTCTAGGTGGCTAAATGATAACAAAACTTGATAAAAGGTACCATGAGCTAACTTTTATCAGTTGAGCACATAGCTGTGCGATTTAAAATAACAGAGTTGAGTCGGGGTGAAAGTTGGCCAATTTTTGCAAAATTGGCTGATTTCGATTTAAAAATTTAAAATAATAGAGGGTCTAGGTTGCTGGGTGATAACAAAACTTGATAATAGGTACCATGAGCTACCTTTTATCAGTTGAGCACATAGCTGTGCGATTTAAAATAACAGAGTTGAGTCGGGGTGAAAGTTGGCCAATTTTTGCAAAATTGGCTGACTTCGACCTAAAAATTTAAAATAATAGAGGGTCTAGGTTGCTGGGTGATAACAAAACTTGATAATAGGTACCATGAGCTACCTTTTATCAGTTGAGCACATAGCTGTGCGATTTAAAATAACAGAGTTGAGTTGGATGGAAAGTTGGCCAATTTTTGCAAAATTGGCTGACTTCGACCTAAAAATTTAAAATAATAGAGGGTCTAGGTTGCTGGGTGATAACAAAACTTGATAATAGGTACCATGAGCTACCTTTTATCAGTTGAGCACATAGCTGTGCGATTTAAAATAACAGAGTTGAGTTGGATGGAGAGTTGGCCAATTTTTGCAAAATTCGCTGACTTCGACTTAAAAATTTAAAATAATAGAGGGTCTAGGTGGCTAAATGATAACAAAACTTGATAATAGGTACCATGAGCTAACTTTTATCAGTTGAGCACATAGCTGTGCGATTTAAAATAACAGAGTTGAGTTGGATGGAAAGTTGGCCAATTTTTGCAAAATTGGCTGATTTCGATTTAAAAATTTAAAATAATAGAGGGTCTAGGTTGCTGGGTGATAACAAAACTTGATAATAGGTACCATGAGCTACCTTTTATCAGTTGAGCACATAGCTGTGCGATTTAAAATAACAGAGTTGAGTTGGATGGAAAGTTGGCCAATTTTTGCAAAATTGGCTGACTTCGACCTAAAAATTTAAAATAATAGAGGGTCTAGGTGGCTAGGTGAGAACAAAACTTGATAATAGGTATCATTAGCTAACTTTTATCAGTTGAGCACATAGCTGTGCGATTTAAAATAACAGAGTTGAGTTGGGGTGAAAGTTGGCCAATTTTTGCAAAATTGGCTGACTTCGACCTAAAAATTTAAAATAATAGAGGGTCTAGGTGGCTAAATGATAACAAAACTTGATAAAAGGTACCATGAGCTAACTTTTATCAGTTGAGCACATAGCTGTGCGATTTAAAATAACAGAGTTGAGTCGGGGTGAAAGTTGGCCAATTTTTGCAAAATTGGCTGACTTCGACCTAAAAATTTAAAATAATAGAGGGTCTAGGTGGCTAGGTGAGAACAAAACTTGATAATAGGTATCATTAGCTAACTTTTATCAGTTGAGCACATAGCTGTGCGATTTAAAATAACAGAGTTGAGTCGGGGTGAAAGTTGGCCAATTTTTGCAAAATTCGCTGATTTCGACTTAAAAATTTAAAATAATAGAGGGTCTAGGTGGCTAGGTGAGAACAAAACTTGATAATAGGTACCATGAGCTAACTTTTATCAGTTGAGCACATAGCTGTGCGATTTAAAAAAACAGAGTTGAGTCGGGGTGAAAGTTGGCCAATTTTTGCAAAATTGGCTGATTTCGATTTAAAAATTTAAAATAATAGAGGGTCTAGGTGGCTAAATGATAACAAAACTTGATAAAAGGTACCATGAGCTAACTTTTATCAGTTGAGCACATAGCTGTGCGATTTAAAATAACAGAGTTGAGTCGGGGTGAAAGTTGGCCAATTTTTGCAAAATTGGCTGATTTCGATTTAAAAATTTAAAATAATAGAGGGTCTAGGTTGCTGGTGATAACAAAACTTGATAATAGGTACCATGAGCTATCTTTTATCAGTTGAGCACATAGCTGTGCGATTTAAAATAACAGAGTTGAGTTGGATGGAAAGTTGGCCAATTTTTGCAAAATTGGCTGACTTCGACCTAAAAATTTAAAATAATAGAGGGTCTAGGTTGCTGGGTGATAACAAAACTTGATAATAGGTACCATGAGCTTCCTTTTATCAGTTGAGCACATAGCTGTGCGATTTAAAATAACAGAGTTGAGTCGGGGTGAAAGTTGGCCAATTTTTGCAAAATTCGCTGATTTCGATTTAGAAAATTAAAAATAATAGAGGGTCTAGGTGGCTAGGTGAGAACAAAACTTGATAAAAGGTATCATTAGCTAACTTTTATCGGTTGAGCACATAGCTGTGCGATTAAAAATAACAGAGTTGAGTTGGATGGAACGTTGGCCAATTTTTGCAAAATTGGCTGACTTCGACCTAAAAATTTAAAATAATAGAGGGTCTAGGTGGCTAAATGATAACAAAACTTGATAATAGGTACCATGAGCTACCTTTTATCAGTTGAGCACATAGCTGTGCGATTTAAAATAACAGAGTTGAGTTGGATGGAGAGTTGGCCAATTTTTGCAAAATTGGCTGACTTCGACCTAAAAATTTAAAATAATAGAGGGTCTAGGTGGCTAGGTGAGAACAAAACTTGATAATAGGTACCATGAGCTAACTTTTATCGGTTGAGCACATAGCTGTGCGATTAAAAATAACAGAGTTGAGTTGGATGGAAAGTTGGCCAATTTTTGCAAAATTCGCTGACTTCGACTTAAAAATTTAAAATAATAGAGGGTCTAGGTGGCTAAATGATAACAAAACTTGATAATAGGTACCATGAGCTACCTTTTATCAGTTGAGCACATAGCTGTGCGATTTAAAATAACAGAGTTGAGTTGGATGGAAAGTTGGCCAATTTTTGCAAAATTGGCTGACTTCGACCTAAAAATTTAAAATAATAGAGGGTCTAGGTTGCTGGGTGATAACAAAACTTGATAATAGGTACCATGAGCTACCTTTTATCAGTTAAGCACATAGCTGTGCGATTTAAAATAACAGAGTTGAGTTGGATGGAGAGTTGGCCAATTTTTGCAAAATTCGCTGACTTCGACTTAAAAATTTAAAATAATAGAGGGTCTAGGTGGCTAGGTGAGAACAAAACTTGATAATAGGTACCATGAGCTAACTTTTATCAGTTGAGCACATAGCTGTGCGATTTAAAATAACAGAGTTGAGTCGGGGTGAAAGTTGGCCAATTTTTGCAAAATTGGCTGATTTCGATTTAAAAATTTAAAATAATAGAGGGTCTAGGTTGCTGGGTGATAACAAAACTTGATAATAGGTACCATGAGCTACCTTTTATCAGTTGAGCACATAGCTGTGCGCTTTAAAATAACAGAGTTGAGTCGGGGTGAAAGTTGGCCAATTTTTGCAAAATTGGCTGATTTCGATTTAGAAAATTTAAAATAATAGAGGGTCTAGGTGGCTAGGTGAGAACAAAACTTGATAAAAGGTATCATTAGCTAACTTTTATCAGTTGAGCACATAGCTGTGCGATTAAAAATAACAGAGTTGAGTTGGATGGAAAGTTGGCCAATTTTTGCAAAATTCGCTGACTTCGACTTAAAAATTTAAAATAATAGAGGGTCTAGGTGGATAGGTGATAACAAAACTTGATAATAGGTATCATTAGCTAACTTTTATCAGTTGAGCACATATTTGTGCGATTTAAAATAACAGAGTTGAGTTGGGTGGAAAGTTGGCCAATTTTTGCAAAATTGGCTGACTTCGACCTAAAAATTTAAAATAATAGAGGGTCTAGGTTGCTGGGTGATAACAAAACTTGATAATAGGTATCATTAGCTAACTTTTATCAGTTGAGCACATAGCTGTGCGATTTAAAATAACAGAGTTGAGTTGGGTGGAAAGTTGGCCAATTTTTGCAAAATTGGCTGACTTCGACCTAAAAATTTAAAATAATAGAGGGTCTAGGTGGCTAGGTGAGAACAAAACTTGATAATAGGTATCATTAGCTAACTTTTATCAGTTGAGCACATAGCTGTGCGATTTAAAATAACAGAGTTGAGTTGGGTGGAAAGTTGGCCAATTTTTGCAAAATTCGCTGACTTCGACTTAAAAATTCAAAATAATAGAGGGTCTAGGTGGCTAGGTGATAACAAAACTTGATAATAGGTATCATTAGCTAACTTTTATCAGTTGAGCACATATGTGTGCGATTTAAAATAACAGAGTTGAGTTGGGTGGAAAGTTGGCCAATTTTTGCAAAATTGGCTGACTTCGACCTAAAAATTTAAAATAATAGAGGGTCTAGGTGGCTAGGTGATAACAAAACTTGATAATAGGTATCATTAGCTAACTTTTATCAGTTGAGCACATATGTGTGCGATTTAAAATAACAGAGTTGAGTTGGGTGGAAAGTTGGCCAATTTTTGCAAAATTGGCTGACTTCGACCTAAAAATTTAAAATAATAGAGGGTCTAGGTGGCTAGGTGAGAACAAAACTTGATAATAGGTATCATTAGCTAACTTTTATCAGTTGAGCACATAGCTGTGCGATTTAAAATAACAGAGTTGAGTCGGGGTGAAAGTTGGCCAATTTTTGCAAAATTGGCTGATTTCGATTTAAAAATTTAAAATAATAGAGGGTCTAGGTTGCTGGGTGATAACAAAACTTGATAATAGGTACCATGAGCTACCTTTTATCAGTTGAGCACATAGCTGTGCGCTTTAAAATAACAGAGTTGAGTCGGAGTGAAAGTTGGCCAATTTTTGCAAAATTGGCTGATTTCGATTTAGAAAATTTAAAATAATAGAGGGTCTAGGTGGCTAGGTGAGAACAAAACTTGATAAAAGGTATCATTAGCTAACTTTTATCAGTTGAGCACATAGCTGTGCGATTAAAAATAACAGAGTTGAGTTGGATGGAAAGTTGGCCAATTTTTGCAAAATTCGCTGACTTCGACTTAAAAATTAAAAATAATAGAGGGTCTAGGTGGATAGGTGATAACAAAACTTGATAATAGGTATCATTAGCTAACTTTTATCAGTTGAGCACATATTTGTGCGATTTAAAATAACAGAGTTGAGTTGGGTGGAAAGTTGGCCAATTTTTGCAAAATTGGCTGACTTCGACCTAAAAATTTAAAATAATAGAGGGTCTAGGTTGCTGGGTGATAACAAAACTTGATAATAGGTATCATTAGCTAACTTTTATCAGTTGAGCACATAGCTGTGCGATTTAAAATAACAGAGTTGAGTTGGGTGGAAAGTTGGCCAATTTTTGCAAAATTGGCTGACTTCGACCTAAAAATTTAAAATAATAGAGGGTCTAGGTGGCTAGGTGAGAACAAAACTTGATAATAGGTATCATTAGCTAACTTTTATCAGTTGAGCACATAGCTGTGCGATTTAAAATAACAGAGTTGAGTTGGGTGGAAAGTTGGCCAATTTTTGCAAAATTCGCTGACTTCGACTTAAAAATTCAAAATAATAGAGGGTCTAGGTGGCTAGGTGAGAACAAAACTTGATAATAGGTATCATTAGCTAACTGTTATCAGTTGAACACATAGCTGTGCGATTTAAAATAACAGAGTTGAGTTGGGTGGAAAGTTGGCCAATTTTTGCAAAATTGGCTGATTTCGACTTAAAAATTTAAAATAATAGAGGGTCTAGGTGGCTAGGTGAGAACAAAACTTGATAATAGGTATTATGAGCTAACTTTTATCAGTTGAGCACATATTTGTGCGATTTAAAATAACAGAGTTGAGTCGGGGTGAAAGTTGGCCAATTTTTGCAAAATTGGCTGATTTCGATTTAAAAATTTAAAATAATAGAGGGTCTAGGTTGCTGGGTGATAACAAAACTTGATAATAGGTACCATGAGCTACCTTTTATCAGTTGAGCACATAGCTGTGCGATTTAAAATAACAGAGTTGAGTCGGGGTGAAAGTTGGCCAATTTTTGCAAAATTGGCTGATTTCGATTTAGAAAATTTAAAATAATAGAGGGTCTAGGTGGCTAGGTGAGAACAAAACTTGATAAAAGGTATCATTAGCTAACTTTTATCAGTTGAGCACATAGCTGTGCGATTAAAAATAACAGAGTTGAGTTGGATGGAAAGTTGGCCAATTTTTGCAAAATTCGCTGACTTCGACTTAAAAATTTAAAATAATAGAGGGTCTAGGTGGATAGGTGATAACAAAACTTGATAATAGGTATCATTAGCTAACTTTTATCAGTTGAGCACATATTTGTGCGATTTAAAATAACAGAGTTGAGTTGGGTGGAAAGTTGGCCAATTTTTGCAAAATTGGCTGACTTCGACCTAAAAATTTAAAATAATAGAGGGTCTAGGTTGCTGGGTGATAACAAAACTTGATAATAGGTATCATTAGCTAACTTTTATCAGTTGAGCACATAGCTGTGCGATTTAAAATAACAGAGTTGAGTTGGGTGGAAAGTTGGCCAATTTTTGCAAAATTGGCTGACTTCGACCTAAAAATTTAAAATAATAGAGGGTCTAGGTGGCTAGGTGAGAACAAAACTTGATAATAGGTATCATTAGCTAACTTTTATCAGTTGAGCACATAGCTGTGCGATTTAAAATAACAGAGTTGAGTTGGGTGGAAAGTTGGCCAATTTTTGCAAAATTCGCTGACTTCGACTTAAAAATTCAAAATAATAGAGGGTCTAGGTGGCTAGGTGATAACAAAACTTGATAATAGGTATCATTAGCTAACTTTTATCAGTTGAGCACATATGTGTGCGATTTAAAATAACAGAGTTGAGTTGGGTGGAAAGTTGGCCAATTTTTGCAAAATTGGCTGACTTCGACCTAAAAATTTAAAATAATAGAGGGTCTAGGTGGCTAGGTGAGAACAAAACTTGATAATAGGTATTATGAGCTAACTTTTATCAGTTGAGCACATATTTGTGCGATTTAAAATAACAGAGTTGAGTCGGGGTGAAAGTTGGCCAATTTTTGCAAAATTGGCTGATTTCGATTTAAAAATTTAAAATAATAGAGGGTCTAGGTTGCTGGGTGATAACAAAACTTGATAATAGGTACCATGAGCTACCTTTTATCAGTTGAGCACATAGCTGTGCGATTTAAAATAACAGAGTTGAGTCGGGGTGAAAGTTGGCCAATTTTTGCAAAATTGGCTGATTTCGATTTAGAAAATTTAAAATAATAGAGGGTCTAGGTGGCTAGGTGAGAACAAAACTTGATAAAAGGTATCATTAGCTAACTTTTATCAGTTGAGCACATAGCTGTGCGATTAAAAATAACAGAGTTGAGTTGGATGGAAAGTTGGCCAATTTTTGCAAAATTCGCTGACTTCGACTTAAAAATTTAAAATAATAGAGGGTCTAGGTGGATAGGTGATAACAAAACTTGATAATAGGTATCATTAGCTAACTTTTATCAGTTGAGCACATATTTGTGCGATTTAAAATAACAGAGTTGAGTTGGGTGGAAAGTTGGCCAATTTTTGCAAAATTGGCTGACTTCGACCTAAAAATTTAAAATAATAGAGGGTCTAGGTTGCTGGGTGATAACAAAACTTGATAATAGGTATCATTAGCTAACTTTTATCAGTTGAGCACATAGCTGTGCGATTTAAAATAACAGAGTTGAGTTGGGTGGAAAGTTGGCCAATTTTTGCAAAATTGGCTGACTTCGACCTAAAAATTTAAAATAATAGAGGGTCTAGGTGGCTAGGTGAGAACAAAACTTGATAATAGGTATCATTAGCTAACTTTTATCAGTTGAGCACATAGCTGTGCGATTTAAAATAACAGAGTTGAGTTGGGTGGAAAGTTGGCCAATTTTTGCAAAATTCGCTGACTTCGACTTAAAAATTCAAAATAATAGAGGGTCTAGGTGGCTAGGTGATAACAAAACTTGATAATAGGTATCATTAGCTAACTTTTATCAGTTGAGCACATATGTGTGCGATTTAAAATAACAGAGTTGAGTTGGGTGGAAAGTTGGCCAATTTTTGCAAAATTGGCTGACTTCGACCTAAAAATTTAAAATAATAGAGGGTCTAGGTGGCTAGGTGATAACAAAACTTGATAATAGGTATCATTAGCTAACTTTTATCAGTTGAGCACATATGTGTGCGATTTAAAATAACAGAGTTGAGTTGGGTGGAAAGTTGGCCAATTTTTGCAAAATTGGCTGACTTCGACCTAAAAATTTAAAATAATAGAGGGTCTAGGTGGCTAGGTGAGAACAAAACTTGATAATAGGTATCATTAGCTAACTGTTATCAGTTGAACACATAGCTGTGCGATTTAAAATAACAGAGTTGAGTTGGGTGGAAAGTTGGCCAATTTTTGCAAAATTGGCTGACTTCGACTTAAAAATTTAAAATAATAGAGGGTCTAGGTGGCTAGGTGAGAACAAAACTTGATAATAGGTATTATGAGCTAACTTTTATCAGTTGAGCACATATTTGTGCGATTTAAAATAACAGAGTTGAGTTGGGTGGAAAGTTGGCCAATTTTTGCAAAATTGGCTGACTTCGACCTAAAAATCTAAAATAATAGAGGGTCTAGGTGGCTAGGTGATAACAAAACTTGATTAAATTCAGCATCAGAATTTACCAAACACAATATAATCTATATGTAGGATCTATTCAATAAAAGATTTTTTTGAAAAAGTAGTAAATGAATGATTTTCAAATTTTCAAAGTTTCACAAATTTGACATTCTCCCAGAAAACCCCCCATCCCAGACCTGCCATCGGGCTTGGTCGGAGTCGGAGATTCGTTTCTCCGACTCTCCGGATTTTCTGACTTTTTTCGCAGAAATTCTCCGAGATTTTATTCCGGAGAAAATAGTTTGCGGAGAATTCTCCGAAAAAAGTCGGAGAATCCGGAGAATTTATATACGGTAGGACTTAAAGGCGCATAGGCTAAATTCTTCCCGGCGTCTTGCAGTGATTTAGTTTTTCTCGAGCATTTTTGTTGAGGTGCACTCCCGTTCAATCGTTCAAACGGCGATTTCTGCAGTAAATTTTTCCGCTTTTTTTTCGAATTTGCATTTATTTTTTGTGTTATTTCTCAAAAATGGGTAAATACTCAAAACATCTTGTAAGTTCCGGCGTCGGAAAAGTTAAATGTACCAATTGTGACCACGAATTTGTTGAAAAGAAAGATTCCTGTACGAATAATATGAATTACCATTTCAAAACAAAACATCGCCCTCTGTGGAATCGGGTAACTTTCAAAATAAGGTTCCAGTTAATATGAAATAGTAGATAAATTCTCTCTTCTCAGTTTTTATTGTTTTTCTCCGAAATTCTCCGCATTCTCCGGAACTTAAGTTCCGGAGAAAATTTCAATTCTCCGATTCTCCGAAAAATAAATCCGGAAAAAATTTCAATTCTCCGATTCTCCAAAAAGAAATTGGAGAAATTTTCGATTCTCCGAATTTTTCCGAAGCCTGCCTGCCACCTCACGGCGCGAGATTTCGTACGTAGGGACTAGAAAACTCCGTTCGCGGCCGCGGCGGAGTACTGTAGCTTTTCGAGCGTTTGTACTGGAAAATCACTAAAATGCGAATAAATCGAAAATCCTATTGTACATTTTTTTTATTTTTTGCTACCAACTAGAGAAATTTGATGCGGTTCTTTTGATACCAGAACGGTTTCGAGAATTTTCGTAGGAACTGAGTTATTTGAAGAAATAGGAAAAAGTCAGCAATTGAAAAAAAAATTAAAAAATTACAGTTTGTCAATAGAATCGTGTTTTTTCATGCCAAAAAATTACTGAAAGAACTTTGCGCCGAAAAAAAATTTTTCCAGCTTTTAAAACACATTTTACTAGTCCTAAGAAAGCGTTTTTAAAATTTTTTTCATACAAAATTTTTTTTCTTTCAAAAAATTATTTTTCAAGACAGTTTTGAGTGTTTTCAGTCGAAAACGTTACTCTATTCTCATTATCGATATCGATCGCACCTTTTCGAATTAGTTTTAGCTTGTCCAATTCAAATTTCCCGCTCAAAAGTCGGTGGCCGACCTGCTCTCTCGCGCGAGAGAGTTCAGACGAGAAAGGAAAATATTTCAGCGGCCGCGCGTACGAAATCTCGTGCCGTGACCTTCCCATCTCTCTCTTTTTTTGATCTTTTGTCATCCAATGCAAGCGCGCCCCATTGTGACCTCTAGACTGCCCGCGAAATCTCGACCGCTTGTTTATCTGATCGCTCGCTCGGGTTCTTTTCGTGTGGTGGACCTCTCTACCCCTTCCAACCGAATTATCGATTTTTTACCCCCTTCGCATGCCACGTGGCCGTGTGTCCCTATTTTGTCTGTTTTTTTAGACGTTTTTCTCATTCACACCTTCAATATTTCAATTTCCAGCCCCAAAGCCATTCATGGAGCTGTCTCTTCTTCAACGTCAACCGGAATTCTCATCGATCGCTGAAATCGAGTACGCTCACATGCTCATCCAGGAATTCGCCGTTCAAGCCGATCAGGGACTCATCAACGCGTTGCTAATGCTCATTTCCGGAGAAGTCGCTCGAAAGCCGTATGGAGTGAGTATCTTGACTTGGCGGCATCCTCCCAACTATCCATGTTCCAGAAAGAAATGTTCGATGAAGACGTTAAAATCTGTCACGTCACGCTGTCGGAAACGGCGAGGACCTACCGTTCGCAGCGTCCGAAGAGCTTCTACAACGATTTGCACATCTCGCCGATCATAATGCATCTTTCGTTCTCGCAGGGAGGAACATCCGGAGACGCCGCTTCCACGGGAGCCACGATGCCAATTCAGTCGGAAATGATATCGGTGCTGCTGCGCTCCGTCGGAGTCACTCTCACCGAGCTGCAGGACGTCGTCTTCAAATTGGCCTACTTCGAAAATGGCTGATTGTGGCGGAGGGAGACAACGATGGAGAACAACAGAGGACTTGTGACCCTCAACTCGCACGTCAAGGTCACCAATCACCTCGCCTTCCCGGTCGAGCTCTATTCGAAGCGTGACCCCACACTGGACTTGTTCGGGACCGTCGAGCACGGAGACACGATCCCACTGGCCGTCCCACTGCTCTTCTCGCCATTGGGAGACATCTACCTGAAGCCCGTCGACGATAAGTACGAGTTTATGCTCTCGTGGCGAGACCCGATTCCTACCACGCTCTACTATCGCGCTACTTTGATGGAAATATATAATACCCGCCACTCGAGTTCCACAACAACTTGCCATGCGATATCGAACTGGAGCTTCCTGAGCACAAAACGCTGGCCGCTGGACCGTCGGCTCTCCTGAATGCCGTCGCCGGAAGTCCCCTCAAGGCGTCGGTCATGTATATCGGAGAGAAGTTCGTTCTCCGAATTGTTTTCAACTGACCGTCGACATCAAACTGTGCCAGTCTGGACTCACCAAGGTCGTCACATTCGCTCAATTCTACTTGGCCTCAAATTTTGGAAAATATCCGATGGAACTCCGCGAAGAAGGACAGAAGACGTGGATTGATGTGCCGGCAGAGACGGTAGTTGATGGAAAGATTGATTGAAACAACATTTTACTTTCCAGTGCGTTGGATTGTGGCCAGTGGAGCGCAAGAAGAGACTGTTCATGACGGTTAGGTACAAGGAGGAGCCGGAAGCCGAATCGTTGCTCTTCCCGATCACTGAGAACTACGAGACGCTTTGTCATGTTAGTTTATCACTAGAATTCACTCGAATTTATCTGTTTTTCAGATGGAAGGTGACTCGATGGGAGTGGAAGTGTCGGTGTCAACTGGGGAATCCTCGGTTGCAGTCCATCTCTCGCCATTCGCCCCCCCTCTCTCGCCATTCCCCCCGGCCCTGTGCAAGTGATGAACAACTTCACTGTTCCTGTGACATTCGGACAGAAGGGACACAAGAAGACGTCGGTTCCACCGAACGAATTCGCGCACTTTACATGGGCCAGCATAATCGACGAGAAGCTCTTTGAAGTGGACATTGGAGACTGGCACTTTGAGTATAAACTGGATTCAGAATCGCTTCGGAAACTTGCAAGTGAGCAAGAGCATCAGTTGGTTCTGCTACTATTCGAACTTCCTCATCGGAAGACAGAGGGTGCTCCTCTTCACTCGAGTCAACCTGATCTACGGAAGATATCTTTGAAATCCTCCATCGGTCGCCAAAACGTTCTTCATCAATTCGTTTTCGAGTGGCTCATGAGGCTCGACATTCATGGGCGAAAGCAGGAGACCTTCAGATTGCCTTCTGTGTTCTCACGGTCAGTAAATGTGGAAGATGATTCGAAATAAAATAAAAATTTTCAGGAGTCACTGGAGATTCTCGACGGCAGGGCATGCTCGAGTCATCTGATCGCTGTGTGGTGCACGAAGATCGAACATCGCGAGGGAACCATCGGGCGACCGCAACGAGAGGGCGATGGAACATGGACGATCTAATACAGACGCGATTCTCAATTTTTATCCAATCATTCTCAATTTATTCCAATCATTATTGTTCTGTTATTTTTCAGCGCTGTTCTCATGTTCCCCTCTCCAAATTTCATCACCCTCAAGGGGTACTTTGTACAGCTCACTCGTGGTTTTTCCCGTTTTCAATTAATCCATGTTTCTATTTTCCCTTCTCCCCCCAATTCGAAAGTGATCCATCATCTTTCCGTTGATTTTTATTCGCATTTCTTGTTCACATCCTACGCCCCCACCAATTTTTTACCACAACCTCGGACCCCACGAGTTCTTGCGAATCCGCCGAAATGGAAGGGATCTCGAGAGGCGGGTGAATGCCCCCCACCCCCCATCTTGCGATCTTACCGTTTTCCGTTTGCAGGTTCCAATGGAGCGCATCAAAGTGATTCGACGGGGAACCACTTGCCCACCGCCCAGCTGCAGCTTCTCCTACTCACCCCTCTCCGTGGCTGCTGAAAAAGAGCGTTTCGAGCAACAAGAATGGAGGGAATTTAGTCTACTTTCAATGCCTCCGATGTGCGGATTCGGATGCATATCCACACTCTTCCACCCTTTGCCCCCACTTATTCTCCAGTGGATCTCGTGTAGATTGAAGGCGAGTGTTTCGATTGTCTCCTGAACCTGTACATTCAATATCTTTCAGATATCTCGACACTTTGGGAAGCGACTACGAAAGAGCAGTTCAGGTAATGTACCATCCAACGAAAACGCGACTGGAGTTTGCAAACGCCCACGCCCACGACACGGAGCCCTTTCTCTTCACACCAGTAACACTTGTGCGTGTTTCGTGCCATCCAGGAGCCAACCTGATCTACGGAAGACCTTTGAAATCCTCCTCCACCGGTCGCCAACAACGTTCTTCAATTATTTTTCGAGTGGCTCATGAGGCTCGACATTCATGGGCGGAGACCTTCAGATTGCCTTCTGTGTTCTCACGGTCAGTAAATGTGGAAGATGATTCGAAATGAAATCAATTTTCAGGAGTCACTGGAGATTCTCGACGGCAGGGCATGCTCGAGTCATCTGATCGTTGTGTGGTGCACGAAGATCGGGAGGGAACGATGGAGCGATGGAACCATCGGGCGACCGCAACGAGAGGGCGATGGAACATGGACGATAAAATACAGACGCGATTCTCAATTTTTATCCAATCTCTTATCCAGTCTGTGAATTTTCAGCGCTGTTTTCATGTTCCCCTCTCCAACTTTCATCACCCTCACGGGGTTTGTACCTCTCACTCGCCTCTTTTCCCGTTTTCAATCCATCCATGTTTCTATTTTCCCTTTTCCCCCATTCGAAAGTGATCCATTATCTTTCCTTTGATTTTCATTCGCATTTCTTGTTCACTTTTCCCTTTTCCCCCATTCGAAAGTGATCCATTATCTGTCCTTTGATTTTTATTCGCATTTCTTGTTCACTTCCCACGTCCCCACCAATTTTTACCTCTTATTAATCTTTAGTTCTGCGCACTCAAACTCCAGATTCCCGTGGAACGCTGCCGAGCATCTGGATTAGTGGGACACGTGACAGACTACTCCGCATCGCAACTGCAAGGCACGTTCTCGCAAGGAGGAACATCCGGAGACGCCAGTTCATCAAGCAGTTGTACGTTCTAGCCCTCAGTCTCGACATCATTGGAAACCCGTTCGGATTGGTCCGCGATCTGTCGGCCGGAGTTGAAGATCTCTTCTACCAGCCATTCCAGGGAGCCATCCAAGGTCCTGAAGTGAGTTTCTTTCGTTATTCCACATTTTCATTCTCTTGTTTAGGAATTCGCCGCTGGAGTTGCTCTCGGAGTTCAGTCGATGTTCGGTTACGCTGTCGGCGGAGCCGCCGGAGCAGTCGGCAGAATCACCGGAACAGTGGGCAAGAGAGTCGCCGCGCTTACTTTTGACGACGACTACATGAAGAAGCGACAGGAACCGACCGAAAACCGCAGACGTTCAGTGACCTGAAGAACAAGAAGAGCGACGAGGATTGTCGGCTGAGCATTGACAGGAAGTAATCACCGGTGATCTCAAGTTCGAGTTGATGGGAACTGTCCGGGAGACGAAGATCAGAAGATCCGAGAAGCGTATCATTCACTTGCCGAAGGTCAGCGAATGAGGTCAAAAGTGGCTGATTGCGGCGGAGGGAGGCGACGATGGAGAACAACAGAAGAATTGTGACCCTCAACTCGCACGTCAAGGTCCCCGATCACCTCGCCTTCCCAGTCGAGCTCTATTCGAAGCGTGACCCCACACTGGACTTGTTCGGGACCGTCGAGCACGGAGACACGATCCCACTGGCCGTCCCACCGATCTTCTCGCCATTGGGAGACATCTACCTGAAGCCCGTCGACGATAAGTACGAGTTTATGCTCTCGTGGCGAGACCCGATTCCTACCACGCTCTGCTATCGCGCTACTTTGATGGAAATATATAATACCCGCCACTCGAGTTCCACAACAACTTGCCATGCGATATCGAACTGGAGCTTCCTGAGCACAAAACGCTGGCCGCTGGACCGTCGGCGCTCCTGAATGCCGTCGCCGGAAGTCCCTTCAAGGCGTCGGTCATGTATATCGGAGAGAAGTTCGTTCTCCGAATTGTTTTCAACTGACCGTCGACATCAAACTGTGCCAGTCTGGACTCACCAAGGTCGTCACATTCGCTCAATTCTACTTGGCCTCAAATTTTGGAAAATATCCGATGGAACTCCGCGAAGAAGGACAGAAGACGTGGATTGATGTGCCGGCAGAGACGGTAGTTGATGGAAAGATTGATTGAAACAACATTTTACTTTCCAGTGCGTTGGATTGTGGCCAGTGGAGCGCAAGAAGAGACTGTTCATGACGGTTAGGTACAAGGAGGAGCCGGAAGCCGAATCGTTGCTCTTCCCGATCACTGAGAACTACGAGACGCTTTGTCATGTTAGTTTATCACTAGAATTCACTCGAATTTATCTGTTTTTCAGATGGAAGGTGACTCGATGGGAGTGGAAGTGTCGGTGTCAACTGGGGAATCCTCGGTTGCAGTCCATCTCTCGCCATTCGCCCCCCCTCTCTCGCCATTCGCCCCCCCTCTCTCGCCATTCCCCCCGGCCCTGTGCAAGTGATGAACAACTTCACTGTTCCTGTGACATTCGGACAGAAGGGACACAAGAAGACGTCGGTTCCACCGAACGAATTCGCGCACTTTACATGGGCCAGCATAATCGACGAGAAGCTCTTTGAAGTGGACATTGGAGACTGGCACTTTGAGTATAAACTGGATTCAGAATCGCTTCGGAAACTTGCAAGTGAGCAAGAGCATCAGTTGGTTCTGCTACTATTCGAACTTCCTCATCGGAAGACAGAGGGTGCTCCTCTTCACTCGAGTCAACCTGATCTACGGAAGATATCTTTGAAATCCTCCATCGGTCGCCAAAACGTTCTTCATCAATTCGTTTTCGAGTGGCTCATGAGGCTCGACATTCATGGGCGAAAGCAGGAGACCTTCAGATTGCCTTCTGTGTTCTCACGGTCAGTAAATGTGGAAGATGATTCGAAATAAAATAAAAATTTTCAGGAGTCACTGGAGATTCTCGACGGCAGGGCATGCTCGAGTCATCTGATCGCTGTGTGGTGCACGAAGATCGAACATCGCGAGGGAACCATCGGGCGACCGCAACGAGAGGGCGATGGAACATGGACGATCTAATACAGACGCGATTCTCAATTTTTATCCAATCATTCTCAATTTATTCCAATCATTATTGTTCTGTTATTTTTCAGCGCTGTTCTCATGTTCCCCTCTCCAAATTTCATCACCCTCAAGGGGTACTTTGTACAGCTCACTCGTGGTTTTTCCCGTTTTCAATTAATCCATGTTTCTATTTTCCCTTCTCCCCCCAATTCGAAAGTGATCCATCATCTTTCCGTTGATTTTTATTCGCATTTCTTGTTCACATCCTACGCCCCCACCAATTTTTTACCACAACCTCGGACCCCACGAGTTCTTGCGAATCCGCCGAAATGGAAGGGATCTCGAGAGGCGGGTGAATGCCCCCCACCCCCCATCTTGCGATCTTACCGTTTTCCGTTTGCAGGTTCCAATGGAGCGCATCAAAGTGATTCGACGGGGAACCACTTGCCCACCGCCCAGCTGCAGCTTCTCCTACTCACCCCTCTCCGTGGCTGCTGAAAAAGAGCGTTTCGAGCAACAAGAATGGAGGGAATTTAGTCTACTTTCAATGCCTCCGATGTGCGGATTCGGATGCATATCCACACTCTTCCACCCTTTGCCCCCACTTATTCTCCAGTGGATCTCGTGTAGATTGAAGGCGAGTGTTTCGATTGTCTCCTGAACCTGTACATTCAATATCTTTCAGATATCTCGACACTTTGGGAAGCGACTACGAAAGAGCAGTTCAGGTAATGTACCATCCAACGAAAACGCGACTGGAGTTTGCAAACGCCCGCGCCCACGACACGGAGCCCTTTCTCTTCACACCAGTAACACTTGTGCGTGTTTCGTGCCATCCAGGAGCCAACCTGATCTACGGAAGACCTTTGAAATCCTCCTCCACCGGTCGCCAACAACGTTCTTCAATTATTTTTCGAGTGGCTCATGAGGCTCGACATTCATGGGCGGAGACCTTCAGATTGCCTTCTGTGTTCTCACGGTCAGTAAATGTGGAAGATGATTCGAAATGAAATCAATTTTCAGGAGTCACTGGAGATTCTCGACGGCAGGGCATGCTCGAGTCATCTGATCGTTGTGTGGTGCACGAAGATCGGGAGGGAACGATGGAGCGATGGAACCATCGGGCGACCGCAACGAGAGGGCGATGGAACATGGACGATAAAATACAGACGCGATTCTCAATTTTTATCCAATCTCTTATCCAGTCTGTGAATTTTCAGCGCTGTTTTCATGTTCCCCTCTCCAACTTTCATCACCCTCACGGGGTTTGTACCTCTCACTCGCCTCTTTTCCCGTTTTCAATTCATCCATGTTTCTAATTTCCCTTTTCCCCCATTCGAAAGTGATCCATTATCTTTCCTTTGATTTTTATTCGCATTTCTTGTTCATTTCAATGTGGCCCACTGTGATTTCAAGAGATTCAATGGGAAACCCATTTGCCACCAACCAGGACCATCCAGGGAATGGCATCCGGAGCATGCTATCGACCATTGAAGACGTCTGTCAGGTGCCGCTACTTCCAGAGATTACTGTCAGATCTCGGAACTGTCTGTATTCGCTTCACCGATTGGCAGTTGGATTGCAGACGACACTTCCGTTATGGTTTCAAGTGACGCCTACTCCCCTGTGGCTTGTGAAGTCTTCCGCTGCGTTTCAAGCGACAAATCGGGAATGTTATGACCGAGACCCGTCACATTCCACAATCTCGGAGCATACAGTTGAGCAGTTGGGGCAGAGCAGCAGAGGCGGACGCTGCAGGCCGACGTTTTCAGGACATGAATGCCAGGCTAGTAGAAGATTATCATTCTGCACTTTCGTGGCATTACAGATGAACATTTCTATGGATGACGAATCAGCGCGGCAATCAGGCGGTAACCGCCGCACATGTAGGAATGATATAATTTTTTAGGAAAAGGGTAAGAAAACAAAGTATTAGCCGTTGCGGCCGGTCGCGGATGAACAGGATCCCGGATTCTGACTATTATCGACAAACCTGCAAGTATAGGATTTTTCAGTGCACAACAGGAAGCGAGCGAAACGGCCACTTGCAAAGATAGGGTTATCAGTCCATATCGACTCCTCGCCAGTGTAACTCTAATGGTCAATATTTCGGACAGAGTAGTGATTGAATTGAGATCAGCAGATATTAGCTTTCCAAGCGCATCCGGTATGACATTCGGAGCTTCTATGTCCGATTTGATTCCTGCGGCTTCGGTCGTGACGCGCACTTGATGGGAACCGGGTGCCTGCAAAATTAAATTTGTATTTTTTTTCCAAAATTCTTACACTTACTGAAACGGAGAACTCTGACAGCGATACATTCCTTGATCTTCGCTGCCGGCACCACTTTCAGATCCTTCTCCGCCGCCGTCTTCTCATCGGGCTCCGGTGTGGGAATGGAGAGGGCGAGTTTCATGAGTTCGATGAGTCGAACATCCGAGATTCCTACGACAATGTCCGGCAGGTCTCCGATGACTCGCATCTTGGCAAGCCTCAAATCGTCGATCGATGACTTGTGAATCTGAATATCCAATCCAGTCGGCTCAGTAACCACAGACAACAGTCCGAGATCTGCGAGCAGCGTGGGCTTCTCCGCATTGTAAGCGCCTTCGTAGCGAGACATCGCGAGAGCTGTCAGCTAGAGAGCTGTCTCTCACTTCGTAATGAACACCGAATATGTGGATCGTCTCCTGCAACTTCGTTCGGATCGCCTCCTTGTCGTCCAAGTCAGAAATGAAGTCAGCCGACGAGTTCCAGTAGACGGCGTGATTCTGAAGGGAGACCGGTTTGTAGATCGGCTCCAATCGGCTCCAAAATGTACACACGCGGTCTGTAAATTGATCAATTGTATGCTTTTATTAGCAACAATCCCTCACGTCGCAATAACAATGAAACAACTTGTGTGGAAGAAGAAGAGAGCACGATGTCCGAGAAAGAGTATTCTCCAATGATGGTCCACCACATCTTGTAGTGGACCTTGAACTCGTTGAGGTTCGGACGATACTTCAGATATTGTCCAGCAGCGTTGAATCTCTCGAGGAACAGCAGGATGTCCTGATACTGAAATTTGCCAATGGCAAGCGCCAAAGCTTGCATGTCAACAGCCAAATCGATCTTCGGAATCGTCCAATTCGACCCGTCCGTTTCCGTTTCCGGCTTCTGATTCAACTTCAACTTGGCCTCCATCTGAATCGGCTCCAAAATGTACCAATCGGACGGTTCTTTCCATTGTGGATCGTCTCCTGCAACTTCTTTCGGATCGCCTCCTTGTCGTCCAAGCCAGAAATGAAGTCAGCCGACGAGTTCCAGCAGACGGCGAGATTCTGGAGAGACCAGTTTGTAGATGATCTTTTTTGACGTTTTGCGCTGCCGTCGCTGCACTTCCGTCGTCCATCGTGAAGGCGTCCAGAGACATGGCGAACACGAGCGAATTGTCCTCTCCGATCTTTCCGGAAGTCTTCACGTTGTTGAGTCTCAGGGCGGCAAAAGCGTCGGTTTCTCTACGCACTCCATCCACAGCTTCTCCTTCATAGAGAACAGCCGAGATTTTGTCGAGGACGAACTGGAACACGATGCGCGTATGCGATTTCTCCACAACAGGCGGTCCGGCG
This sequence comes from Caenorhabditis macrosperma, assembly GCA_963932285.1. Classification (NCBI taxonomy): domain Eukaryota; kingdom Metazoa; phylum Nematoda; class Chromadorea; order Rhabditida; family Rhabditidae; genus Caenorhabditis; species Caenorhabditis macrosperma. The sequence goes on from OZ010622.1 coordinate 14,948,552, forward strand.
TTCGCTTCCCGATCCTTCTTCGCTTCCTTCTCCTTCGGTGTTGTTGGCGCAGCGACCGGATCCTTGAGTGCCGGAGGGGGCGGTGGTGCTGGAACGGCCAGATCGGCTCCTTCGGCCAAGTTTCCAGAGAGCGTCTGCATCGGCGTCTTGTAGTCGACATCCGACATTTCCGCCTCGATAGAGTTCAGATGAGCATCCACGACGATTTCGGGGAGCTGTTTGACGGCGGCGAATGTCAAATTTCGTTGGAGAGCCAATTTGAAAGAGATGGGCTTCAAAATCAATCAAGTTGATGCTACAGCTGACACGTCCTCGTTTATGACTCCCATTCCGAAGGTGCAATTGGTGAGGAGGATATCCATTCGGTCGATGACGGCCTTCAGGAACTGCGAGTCTCTGCGAGTCTTGTTCTTCAGCGCCAGACGTCCAAGATGGAGGACGATGACGTCGCGAGCGGTGGAGAGGAGTCGGGGGACAACGATGAACGGCGCCTCGAGGATCACATCCAACTGGATTCGTGGCGGCGACTGCTCCATGATTTGCTTGACGTTTTGAGCTGCCTCGCTGCCTTTTCTGCTGCAGCCGCTTGAGCTGCATGCGCGGCACAAACTGCCTCGTTCTGGAACGGAGCGATCCACGCCATCTAGCGGGCCAGCCACAGGTTCAGGAAGACGAATCTCATCTGATCCAGTCGCATTTTGAAGACCATATCGACATCGTACGATTTTATGTGAGCTCTCTGCTCATCAAATTCGGGTGCCGCTCCATCACGTGTCCTCCACAATCGATCTGTAAATTAATTGATTTTATAATTTTTTTATAACAATCTCTCACTTCGTAATGAACACCGAATATGTGGATCGTCTCCTGCAACTTCGTTCGGATCGCCTCCTTGTCGTCCAAGTCAGAAATGAAGTCAGCCGACGAGTTCCAGTAGACGGCGTGATTCTGAAGGGAGACCGGTTTGTAGATCGGCTCCAATCGGCTCCAAAATGTACACACGCGGTCTGTAAATTGTTCAATTGTATGCTTTTATTAGCAACAATCCCTCACGTCGCATTAACAATGAAACAACTTGTGTGGAAGAAGAAGAGAGTACGATGTCCGAGAAAGAGTATTCTCCAATGATGGTCCACCACATCTTGTAGTGGACCTTGAACTCGTTGAGGTTCGGACGATACTTCAGATATTGTCCAGCAGCGTTGAATCTCTCGAGGAACAGCAGGATGTCCTGATACTGAAATTTGCAAATGGCAAGCGCCAAAGCTTGCATGTTAACAGCCAAATCGATCTTCGGAATCGTCCAATTCGACCCGTCCGTTTCCGTTTCCGGCTTCTGATTCAACTTCAACTTGGCCTCCATCTGAATCGGCTCCAAAATGTACCAATCGGACGGTTCTTTCCATTGTGGATCGTCTCCTGCAACTTCTTTCGGATCGCCTCCTTGTCGTCCAAGCCAGAAATGAAGTCAGCCGACGAGTTCCAGCAGACGGCGAGATTCTGGAGGGAGACCGGTTTGTAGATCGGCTCCAATCGGCTCCAAAATGTACACACGCGGTCTGTAAATTGTTCAATTGTATGCTTTTATTAGCAACAATCCCTCACGTCGCATTAACAATGAAACAACTTGTGTGGAAGAAGAAGAGAGCACGATGTCCGAGAAAGAGTATTCTCCAATGATGGTCCACCACATCTTGTAGTGGACCTTGAACTCGTTGAGGTTCGGACGATACTTCAGATATTGTCCAGCAGCGTTGAATCTCTCGAGGAACAGCAGGATGTCCTGATACTGAAATTTGCCAATGGCAAGCGCCAAAGCTTGCATGTCAACAGCCAAATCGATCTTCGGAATCGTCCAATTCGACCCGTCCGTTTCCGTTTCCGGCTTCTGATTCAACTTCAACTTGGCCTCCATCTGAATCGGCTCCAAAATGTACCAATCGGACGGTTCTTTCCATTGTGGATCGTCTCCTGCAACTTCTTTCGGATCGCCTCCTTGTCGTCCAAGCCAGAAATGAAGTCAGCCGACGAGTTCCAGTAGACGGCGTGATTCTGAAGGGAGACCGGTTTGTAGATCGGCTCCAATCGGCTCCAAAATGTACACACGCGGTCTGTAAATTGTTCAATTGTATGCTTTTATTAGCAACAATCCCTCACGTCGCATTAACAATGAAACAACTTGTGTGGAAGAAGAAGAGAGTACGATGTCCGAGAAAGAGTATTCTCCAATGATGGTCCACCACATCTTGTAGTGGACCTTGAACTCGTTGAGGTTCGGACGATACTTCAGATATTGTCCAGCAGCGTTGAATCTCTCGAGGAACAGCAGGATGTCCTGATACTGAAATTTGCCAATGGCAAGCGCCAAAGCTTGCATGTTAACAGCCAAATCGATCTTCGGAATCGTCCAATTCGACCCGTCCGTTTCCGTTTCCGGCTTCTGATTCAACTTCAACTTGGCCTCCATCTGAATCGGCTCCAAAATGTACCAATCGGACGGTTCTTTCCATTGTGGATCGTCTCCTGCAACTTCTTTCGGATCGCCTCCTTGTCGTCCAAGCCAGAAATGAAGTCAGCCGACGAGTTCCAGCAGACGGCGAGATTCTGGAGAGACCAGTTTCTAGATGATCTTTTTTGACGTTTTGCGCTGCCGTCGCTGCACTTCCGTCGTCCATCGTGAAGGCGTCCAGAGACATTGCGAACACGAGCGAATTGTCCTCTCCGATCTTTCCGGAAGTCTTCACGTTGTTGAGTCTCAGGGCGGCAAAAGCGTCGGTTTCTCTACGCACTCCATCCACAGCTTCTCCTTCATAGAGAACAGCCGAGATTTTGTCGAGGACGAACTGGAACACGATGCGCGTATGCGATTTCTCCACAACAGGCGGTCCGGCGTTCGCTTCCCGATCCTTCTTCGCTTCCTTCTCCTTCGGTGTTGTTGGCGCAGCGACCGGATCCTTGAGTGCCGGAGGGGGCGGTGGTGCTGGAACGGCCAGATCGGCTCCTTCGGCCAAGTTTCCAGACTGCATCGGCGTCTTGTAGTCGACATCCGACATTTCCGCCTCGATAGAGTTCAGATGAGCATCCACGACGATTTCGGGGAGCTGTTTGACGGCGGCGAATGTCAAATTTCGTTGGAGAGCCAATTTGAAAGAGATGGGCTTCAAAATCAATCAAGTTGATGCTACAGCTGACACGTCCTCGTTTATGACTCCCATTCCGAAGGTGCAATTGGTGAGGAGGATATCCATTCGGTCGATGACGGCCTTCGGGAACTGCGAGTCTCTGCGAGTCTTGTTCTTCAGCGCCAGACGTCCAAGATGGAGGACGATGACGTCGCGAGCGGTGGAGAGGAGTCGGGGGACAACGATGAACGGCGCCTCGAGGATCACATCCAACTGGATTCGTGGCGGCGACTGCTCCATGATTTGCTTGACGTTTTGAGCTGCCTCGCTGCCTTTTCTGCTGCAGCCGCTTGAGCTGCATGCGCGGCACAAACTGCCTCGTTCTGGAACGGAGCGATCCACGCCATCTAGCGGGCCAGCCACAGGTTCAGGAAGACGAATCTCATCTGATCCAGTCGCATTTTGAAGACCATATCGACATCGTACGATTTTATGTGAGCTCTCTGCTCATCAAATTCGGGTGCCGCTCCATCACGTGTCCTCCACAATCGATCTGTAAATTAATTGATTTTATAATTTTTTTATAACAATCTCTCACTTCGTAATGAACACCGGATATGTGGATCGTCTCCTGCAACTTCGTTCGGATCGCCTCCTTGTCGTCCAAGTCAGAAATGAAGTCAGCCGACGAGTTCCAGTAGACGGCGTGATTCTGAAGGGAGACCGGTTTGTAGATCGGCTCCAATCGGCTCCAAAATGTACACACGCGGTCTGTAAATTGTTCAATTGTATGCTTTTATTAGCAACAATCCCTCACGTCGCATTAACAATGAAACAACTTGTGTGGAAGAAGAAGAGAGTACGATGTCCGAGAAAAAGTATTCTCCAATGATGGTCCACCACATCTTGTAGTGGACCTTGAACTCGTTGAGGTTCGGACGATACTTCAGATATTGTCCAGCAGCGTTGAATCTCTCGAGGAACAGCAGGATGTCCTGATACTGAAATTTGCCAATGGCAAGCGCCAAAGCTTGCATGTCAACAGCCAAATCGATCTTCGGAATCGTCCAATTCGACCCGTCCGTTTCCGTTTCCGGCTTCTGATTCAACTTCAACTTGGCCTCCATCTGAATCGGCTCCAAAATGTACCAATCGGACGGTTCTTTCCATTGTGGATCGTCTCCTGCAACTTCTTTCGGATCGCCTCCTTGTCGTCCAAGCCAGAAATGAAGTCAGCCGACGAGTTCCAGCAGACGGCGAGATTCTGGAGAGACCAGTTTCTAGATGATCTTTTTTGACGTTTTGCGCTGCCGTCGCTGCACTTCCGTCGTCCATCGTGAAGGCGTCCAGAGACATTGCGAACACGAGCGAATTGTCCTCTCCGATCTTTCCGGAAGTCTTCACGTTGTTGAGTCTCAGGGCGGCGAAAGCCTCGGTTTCTCTACGCACTCCATCCACAGCTTCTCCTTCATAGAGAACAGCCGAGATTTTGTCGAGGACGAACTGGAACACGATGCGCGTATGCGATTTCTCCACAACAGGCGGTCCGGCGTTCGCTTCCCGATCCTTCTTCGCTTCCTTCTCCTTCGGTGTTGTTGGCGCAGCGACCGGATCCTTGAGTGCCGGAGGGGGCGGTGGTGCTGGAACGGCCAGATCGGCTCCTTCGGCCAAGTTTCCAGACTGCATCGGCGTCTTGTAGTCGACATCCGACATTTCCGCCTCGATAGAGTTCAGATGAGCATCCACGACGATTTCGGGGAGCTGTTTGACGGCGGCGAATGTCAAATTTCGTTGGAGAGCCAATTTGAAAGAGATGGGCTTCAAAATCAATCAAGTTGATGCTACAGCTGACACGTCCTCGTTCATGACTCCCATTCCGAAGGTGCAATTGGTGAGGAGGATATCCATTCGGTCGATGACGGCCTTCGGGAACTGCGAGTCTCTGCGAGTCTTGTTCTTCAGCGCCAGACGTCCAAGATGGAGGACGATGACGTCGCGAGCGGTGGAGAGGAGTCGGGGGACAACGATGAACGGCGCCTCGAGGATCACATCCAACTGGATTCGTGGCGGCGACTGCTCCATGATTTGCTTGACGTTTTGAGCTGCCTCGCTGCCTTTTCTGCTGCAGCCGCTTGAGCTGCATGCGCGGCACAAACTGCCTCGTTCTGGAACGGAGCGATCCACGCCATCTAGCGGGCCAGCCACAGGTTCAGGAAGACGAATCTCATCTGATCCAGTCGCATTTTGAAGACCATATCGACATCGTACGATTTTATGTGAGCTCTCTGCTCATCAAATTCGGGTGCCGCTCCATCACGTGTCCTCCACAATCGATCTGTAAATTAATTGATTTTATAATTTTTTTATAACAATCTCTCACTTCGTAATGAACACCGAATATGTGGATCGTCTCCTGCAACTTCGTTCGGATCGCCTCCTTGTCGTCCAAGTCAGAAATGAAGTCAGCCGACGAGTTCCAGTAGACGGCGTGATTCTGAAGGGAGACCGGTTTGTAGATCGGCTCCAATCGGCTCCAAAATGTACACACGCGGTCTGTAAATTGTTCAATTGTATGCTTTTATTAGCAACAATCCCTCACGTCGCATTAACAATGAAACAACTTGTGTGGAAGAAGAAGAGAGTACGATGTCCGAGAAAAAGTATTCTCCAATGATGGTCCACCACATCTTGTAGTGGACCTTGAACTCGTTGAGGTTCGGACGATACTTCAGATATTGTCCAGCAGCGTTGAATCTCTCGAGGAACAGCAGGATGTCCTGATACTGAAATTTGCCAATGGCAAGCGCCAAAGCTTGCATGTTAACAGCCAAATCGATCTTCGGAATCGTCCAATTCGACCCGTCCGTTTCCGTTTCCGGCTTCTGATTCAACTTCAACTTGGCCTCCATCTGAATCGGCTCCAAAATGTACCAATCGGACGGTTCTTTCCATTGTGGATCGTCTCCTGCAACTTCTTTCGGATCGCCTCCTTGTCGTCCAAGTCAGAAATGAAGTCAGCCGACGAGTTCCAGTAGACGACGTGATTCTGAAGGGAGATCGGTTTGTAGATCGGCTCCAATCGGCTCCAAAATGTACACACGCGGTCTGTAAATTGATCAATTTTATGCTTTTATTAGCAACAATCCCTCACGTCGCAATAACAATGAAACAACTTGTGTGGAAGAAGAAGAGAGTACGATGTCCGAGAAAGAGTATTCTCCAATGATGGTCCACCACATCTTGTAGTGGACCTTGAACTCGTTGAGGTTCGGACGATACTTCAGATATTGTCCAGCAGCGTTGAATCTCTCCTGAGCCTCGAGGAACAGCAGGATGTCCTGATACTGAAATTTGCCAATGGCAAGCGCCAAAGCTTGCATGTCAACAGCCAAATCGATCTTCGGAATCGTCCAATTCGACCCGTCCGTTTCCGTTTCCGGCTTCTGATTCAACTTCAACTTGGCCTCCATCTGAATCGGCTCCAAAATGTACCAATCGGACGGTTCTTTCCATTGTGGATCGTCTCCTGCAACTTCTTTCGGATCGCCTCCTTGTCGTCCAAGTCAGAAATGAAGTCAGCCGACGAGTTCCAGTAGACGACGTGATTCTGAAGGGAGATCGGTTTGTAGATCGGCTCCAATCGGCTCCAAAATGTACACACGCGGTCTGTAAATTGATCAATTTTATGCTTTTATTAGCAACAATCCCTCACGTCGCAATAACAATGAAACAACTTGTGTGGAAGAAGAAGAGAGTACGATGTCCGAGAAAGAGTATTCTCCAATGATGGTCCACCACATCTTGTAGTGGACCTTGAACTCGTTGAGGTTCGGACGATACTTCAGATATTGTCCAGCAGCGTTGAATCTCTCGAGGAACAGCAGGATGTCCTGATACTGAAATTTGCCAATGGCAAGCGCCAAAGCTTGCATGTTAACAGCCAAATCGATCTTCGGAATCGTCCAATTCGACCCGTCCGTTTCCGTTTCCGGCTTCTGATTCAACTTCAACTTGGCCTCCATCTGAATCGGCTCCAAAATGTACCAATCGGACGGTTCTTTCCATTGTGGATCGTCTCCTGCAACTTCTTTCGGATCGCCTCCTTGTCGTCCAAGCCAGAAATGAAGTCAGCCGACGAGTTCCAGCAGACGGCGAGATTCTGGAGAGACCAGTTTCTAGATGATCTTTTTTGACGTTTTGCGCTGCCGTCGCTGCACTTCCGTCGTCCATCATGAAGGCGTCCAGAGACATTGCGAACACGAGCGAATTGTCCTCTCCGATCTTTCCGGAAGTCTTCACGTTGTTGAGTCTCAGGGCGGCAAAAGCGTCGGTTTCTCTACGCACTCCATCCACAGCTTCTCCTTCATAGAGAACAGCCGAGATTTTGTCGAGGACGAACTGGAACACGATGCGCGTATGCGATTTCTCCACAACAGGCGGTCCGGCGTTCGCTTCCCGATCCTTCTTCGCTTCCTTCTCCTTCGGCGTTGTTGGCGCAGCGACCGGATCCTTGAGTGCCGGAGGGGGCGGTGGTGCTGGAACGGCCAGATCGACTCCTTCGGCCAAGTTTCCAGAGAGCGTCTGCATCGGCGTCTTGTAGTCGACATCCGACATTTCCGCCTCGATAGAGTTCAGATGAGCATCCACGACGATTTCGGGGAGCTGTTTGACGGCGGCGAATGTCAAATTTCGTTGGAGAGTCAATTTGAAAGAGATGGGCTTCAAAATCAATCAAGTTGATGCTACAGCTGACACGTCCTCGTTTATGACTCCCATTCCGAAGGTGCAATTGGTGAGGAGGATATCCATTCGGTCGATGACGGCCTTCCGGAACTGCGAGTCTCTGCGAGTCTTGTTCTTCAGCGCCAGACGTCCAAGATGGAGGACGATGACGTCGCGAGCGGTGGAGAGGAGTCGGGGGACAACGATGAACGGCGCCTCGAGGATCACATCCAACTGGATTCGTGGCGGCGACTGCTCCATGATTTGCTTGACGTTTTGAGCTGCCTCGCTGCCTTTTCTGCTGCAGCCGCTTGAGCTGCATGCGCGGCACAAACTGCCTCGTTCTGGAACGGAGCGATCCACGCCATCAAGCGGGCCAGCCACAGGTTCAGGAAGACGAATCTCATCTGATCCAGTCGCATTTTGACGACCATATCGACATCGTACGATTTTATGTGAGCTCTCTGCTCATCAAATTCGGGTGCCGCTCCATCACGTGTCCTCCACAATCGATCTGTAAATTAATTGATTTTATAATTTTTTTATAACAATCTCTCACTTCGTAATGAACACCGAATATGTGGATCGTCTCCTGCAACTTCGTTCGGATCGCCTCCTTGTCGTCCAAGTCAGAAATGAAGTCAGCCGACGAGTTCCAGTAGACGGCGTGATTCTGAAGGGAGACCGGTTTGTAGATCGGCTCCAATCGGCTCCAAAATGTACACACGCGGTCTGTAAATTGTTCAATTTTATGCTTTTATTAGCAACAATCCCTCACGTCGCATTAACAATGAAACAACTTGTGTGGAAGAAGAAGAGAGTACGATGTCCGAGAAAGAGTATTCTCCAATGATGGCCCACCACATCTTGTGGTGGACCTTGAACTCGTTGAGGTTCGGACGATACTTCAGATATTGTCCAGCAGCGTTGAATCTCTCCTGAGCCTCGAGGAACAGCAGGATGTCCTGATACTGAAATTTGCCAATGGCAAGCGCCAAAGCTTGCATGTCAACAGCCAAATCGATCTTCGGAATCGTCCAATTCGACCCGTCCGTTTCCGTTTCCGGCTTCTGATTCAGCTTCAACTTGGCCTCCATCTGAATCGGCTCCAAAATGTACCAATCGGACGGTTCTTTCCATTGTGGATCGTCTCCTGCAACTTCTTTCGGATCGCCTCCTTGTCGTCCAAGTCAGAAATGAAGTCAGCCGACGAGTTCCAGTAGACGACGTGATTCTGAAGGGAGATCGGTTTGTAGATCGGCTCCAATCGGCTCCAAAATGTACACACGCGGTCTGTAAATTGATCAATTTTATGCTTTTATTAGCAACAATCCCTCACGTCGCAATAACAATGAAACAACTTGTGTGGAAGAAGAAGAGAGTACGATGTCCGAGAAAGAGTATTCTCCAATGATGGTCCACCACATCTTGTAGTGGACCTTGAACTCGTTGAGGTTCGGACGATACTTCAGATATTGTCCAGCAGCGTTGAATCTCTCCTGAGCCTCGAGGAACAGCAGGATGTCCTGATACTGAAATTTGCCAATGGCAAGCGCCAAAGCTTGCATGTCAGCAGCAAAATCGATCTTCGGAATCGTCCAATTCGACCCGTCCGTTTCCGTTTCCGGATTCTGATTCAACTTCAACTTGGCCTCCATCTGAATCGGCTCCAAAATGTACCAATCGGACGGTTCTTTCCATTGTGGATCGTCTCCTGCAATTTCTTTCGGATCGCCTCCTTGTCGTCCAAGTCAGAAATGAAGTCAGCCGACGAGTTCCAGCAGACGGCGAGATTCTGGAGAGACCAGTTTGTAGATGATCTTTTTTGACGTCTTGCGCTGCCGTCGCTGCACTTCCGTCGTCCATCGTGAAGGCGTCCAGAGACATTGCGAACACGAGCGAATTGTCCTCTCCGATCTTTCCGGAAGTCTTCACGTTGTTGAGTCTCAGGGCGGCAAAAGCGTCGGTTTCTCTACGCAATCCGACGTGTGACGAACCAGAAGAATCTAAAAACGCAATTTTATGCAACATTCCGGAATGTTTTTTGTCAGTACCTTGCCAACTCCTCTTCGCAAGTTGTCGCAATTTCAGCTAAAGGAAGTCTGAGCGTTTTTCAAGTTAATCTCCAAAGTCATCTAGCCACTTTCTCAACCTAACGCTCACATCCCCAACACCTTTACTCCGAAGCAACCACTGTCGGTTTCTTCGGTTTCGGTTAAAGGAGGAATCGGACATGGGATTACCAGCCGACTCCTCCACCTATCAATCCCACGTATGTGGAACCGCCCCGCAGGTGCGCCGCCCCCGTTGGTTATCTCTTTAGAAGAGAGGGAGGATACCACAGCACTATGTGCGGGAACCGCCTGCTGAGAGTATGCTCACCCTTTATCAACAGGCGGCTCTGTGGCCCTCCACCCACAGTGGCGGAGCAAGGGTGTAGGGGGTTTTTTTACTTGATTTGGTTTTAAAAATTTATCTTTTTTTTGAAGCCGAAATGACCTAACTCAACCTAGACTAGATGACTTTTTTGAAAAACCTTATAGCGCCAAGACTACTCTAGCTTACTTTCCGACTTGAACTCGTTGATGGAAACGTACGCATCGTTCTTGTCCTCTCCAGTGACAACCGTGAGTATCGAGTCTTCAGGTCCGCGATGCGGTTAACAAATCTCGATAATCCTTGAGGCTCTTCCCGCGTTTTCCGCAAAGACGTGGGTGTCATCTTCAATCAAGGCTGATCAGCTCTTTCATTTCACGGGCCGAGCATATGTCCTCTTGTTGACGTGGGAACATGCATATCGATTTGAATCATTATTGGCTTTCGTTCCGTATTGGCCATCTTCGTGAATGACGACAGTCTTGAGGACAGTTCAGTTATTAACTGTCCTTCGATTCGCTTGGTCCTCATCTCGTCTCTTCGCAGTCGGATCCAGAAACTGTCCAATGTTTCGGACGGGAACGTTTGACGTCGCCAAATCATCACGTCTTCCGGAATTGTGGATCCATTGTGGATCGTCTCCTGCAACTTCGTTCGGATCGCCTCTTTGTCGTCCAAGTCAGAAATGAAGTCAGCCGATGAGTTCCAGTAGACGGCGAGATTTTGAAGGGAGACCGGTTTGTAGATGGTTTCAATCGGCTCCAAAATGTACACACGCGGTCTGTAAATTGATCAATTTTATGCTTTTATTAGCAACAATCCCTCACGTCGCAATAACAATGAAACAACTTGTGTGGAAGAAGAAGAGAGTACGATGTCCGAGAAAGAGTATTCTCCAATGATGGTCCACCACATCTTGTAGTGGACCTTGAACTCGTCGAGGTTCGGACGATACTTCAGATATTGTCCAGCAGCGTTGAATCTCTCGAGGAACAGCAGGATGTCCTGATACTGAAATTTGCCAATGGCAAGCGCCAAAGCTCGCATGTCAACAGCCAAATCGATCTTCGGAATCGTCCAATTCGACCCGTCCGTTTCCGTTTCCGGCTTCTGATTCAACTTCAACTTGGCCTCCATCTGAATCGGCTCCAAAATGTACCAATCGGACGGTTCTTTCCATTGTGGATCGTCTCCTGTAACTTCTTTCGGATCGCCTCCTTGTCGTCCAAGCCAGAAATGAAGTCAGCCGACGAGTTCCAGCAGACGGCGAGATTCTGGAGAGACCAGTTTGTAGATGATCTTTTTTGACGTTTTGCGCTGCCGTCACTGCACTTCCGTCGTCCATCGTGAAGGCGTCCAGAGACATTGCGAACACGAGCGAATTGTCCTCTCCGATCTTTCCGGAAGTCTTCACGTTGTTGAGTCTCAGGGCGGCAAAAGCGTCGGTTTCTCTACGCACTCCATCCACAGCTTCTCCTTCATAGAGAACAGCCGAGATTTTGTCGAGGACGAACTGGAACACGATGCGCGTATGCGATTTATCCACAACAGGCGGTCCGGCGTTCGCTTCCCGATCCTTCTTCGCTTCCTTCTCCTTCGGTGTTGTTGGCGCAGCGACCGGATCCTTGAGTGCCGGAGGGGGCGGTGGTGCTGGAACGGCCAGATCGGCTCCTTCGGCCAAGTTTCCAGAGAGCGTCTGCATCGGCGTCTTGTAGTCGACATCCGACATTTCCGCCTCGATAGAGTTCAGATGAGCATCCACGACGATTTCGGGGAGCTGCTTGACGGCGGCAAATGTCAAATTTCGTTGGAGAGTCAATTTGAAAAAGATGGGCTTCAAAATCAATCAAGTTGATGCTACAGCTGACACGTCCTCGTTTATGACTCCCATTCCGAAGGTGCAATTGGTGAGGAGGATATCCATTCGGTCGATGACGGCCTTCCGGAACTGCGAGTCTCTGCGAGTCTTGTTCTTCAGCGCCAGACGTCCAAGATGGAGGACGATGACGTCGCGAGCGGTGGAGAGGAGTCGGGGGACAACGATGAACGGCGCCTCGAGGATCACATCCAACTGGATTCGTGGCGGCGACTGCTCCATGATTTGCTTGACGTTTTGAGCTGCCTCGCTGCCTTTTCTGCTGCAGCCGCTTGAGCTGCATGCGCGGCACAAACTGCCTCGTTCTGGAACGGAGCGATCCACGCCATCAAGCGGGCCAGCCACAGGTTCAGGAAGACGAATCTCATCTGATCCAGTCGCATTTTGACGACCATATCGACATCGTACGATTTTATGTGAGCTCTCTGCTCATCAAATTCGGGTGCCGCTCCATCACGTGTCCTCCACAATCGATCTGTAAATTAATTGATTTTATAATTTTTTTTATAACAATCTCTCACTTCGTAATGAACACCGAATATGTGGATCGTCTCCTGCAACTTCGTTCGGATCGCCTCCTTGTCGTCCAAGTCAGAAATGAAGTCAGCCGACGAGTTCCAGTAGACGGCGTGATTCTGAAGGGAGACCGGTTTGTAGATCGGCTCCAATCGGCTCCAAAATGTACACACGCGGTCTGTAAATTGTTCAATTTTATGCTTTTATTAGCAACAATCCCTCACGTCGCATTAACAATGAAACAACTTGTGTGGAAGAAGAAGAGAGTACGATGTCCGAGAAAGAGTATTCTCCAATGATGGTCCACCACATCTTGTAGTGGACCTTGAACTCGTTGAGGTTCGGACGATACTTCAGATATTGTCCAGCAGCGTTGAATCTCTCCTGAGCCTCGAGGAACAGCAGGATGTCCTGATACTGAAATTTGCCAATGGCAAGCGCCAAAGCTTGCATGTCAACAGCCAAATCGATCTTCGGAATCGTCCAATTCGACCCGTCCGTTTCCGTTTCCGGCTTCTGATTCAGCTTCAACTTGGCCTCCATCTGAATCGGCTCCAAAATGTACCAATCGGACGGTTCTTTCCATTGTGGATCGTCTCCTGCAACTTCTTTCGGATCGCCTCCTTGTCGTCCAAGTCAGAAATGAAGTCAGCCGACGAGTTCCAGTAGACGACGTGATTCTGAAGGGAGATCGGTTTGTAGATCGGCTCCAATCGGCTCCAAAATGTACACACGCGGTCTGTAAATTGATCAATTTTATGCTTTTATTAGCAACAATCCCTCACGTCGCAATAACAATGAAACAACTTGTGTGGAAGAAGAAGAGAGTACGATGTCCGAGAAAGAGTATTCTCCAATGATGGTCCACCACATCTTGTAGTGGACCTTGAACTCGTTGAGGTTCGGACGATACTTCAGATATTGTCCAGCAGCGTTGAATCTCTCCTGAGCCTCGAGGAACAGCAGGATGTCCTGATACTGAAATTTGCCAATGGCAAGCGCCAAAGCTTGCATGTCAGCAGCAAAATCGATCTTCGGAATCGTCCAATTCGACCCGTCCGTTTCCGTTTCCGGATTCTGATTCAACTTCAACTTGGCCTCCATCTGAATCGGCTCCAAAATGTACCAATCGGACGGTTCTTTCCATTGTGGATCGTCTCCTGCAATTTCTTTCGGATCGCCTCCTTGTCGTCCAAGTCAGAAATGAAGTCAGCCGACGAGTTCCAGCAGACGGCGAGATTCTGGAGAGACCAGTTTGTAGATGATCTTTTTTGACGTTTTGCGCTGCCGTCGCTGCACTTCCGTCGTCCATCGTGAAGGCGTCCAGAGACATTGCGAACACGAGCGAATTGTCCTCTCCGATCTTTCCGGAAGTCTTCACGTTGTTGAGTCTCAGGGCGGCAAAAGCGTCGGTTTCTCTACGCAATCCGACGTGTGACGAACCAGAAGAATCTAAAAACGCAATTTTATGCAACATTCCGGAATGTTTTTTGTCAGTACCTTGCCAACTCCTCTTCGCAAGTTGTCGCAATTTCAGCTAAAGGAAGTCTGAGCGTTTTTCAAGTTAATCTCCAAAGTCATCTAGCCACTTTCTCAACCTAACGCTCACATCCCCAACACCTTTACTCCGAAGCAACCACTGTCGGTTTCTTCGGTTTCGGTTAAAGGAGGAATCGGACATGGGATTACCAGCCGACTCCTCCACCTATCAATCCCACGTATGTGGAACCGCCCCGCAGGTGCGCCGCCCCCGTTGGTTATCTCTTTAGAAGAGAGGGAGGATACCACAGCACTATGTGCGGGAACCGCCTGCTGAGAGTATGCTCACCCTTTATCAACAGGCGGCTCTGTGGCCCTCCACCCACAGTGGCGGAGCAAGGGTGTAGGGGGTTTTTTTACTTGATTTGGTTTTAAAAATTTATCTTTTTTTTGAAGCCGAAATGACCTAACTCAACCTAGACTAGATGACTTTTTTGAAAAACCTTATAGCGCCAAGACTACTCTAGCTTACTTTCCGACTTGAACTCGTTGATGGAAACGTACGCATCGTTCTTGTCCTCTCCAGTGACAACCGTGAGTATCGAGTCTTCAGGTCCGCGATGCGGTTAACAAATCTCGATAATCCTTGAGGCTCTTCCCGCGTTTTCCGCAAAGACGTGGGTGTCATCTTCAATCAAGGCTGATCAGCTCTTTCATTTCACGGGCCGAGCATATGTCCTCTTGTTGACGTGGGAACATGCATATCGATTTGAATCATTATTGGCTTTCGTTCCGTATTGGCCATCTTCGTGAATGACGACAGTCTTGAGGACAGTTCAGTTATTAACTGTCCTTCGATTCGCTTGGTCCTCATCTCGTCTCTTCGCAGTCGGATCCAGAAACTGTCCAATGTTTCGGACGGGAACGTTTGACGTCGCCAAATCATCACGTCTTCCGGAATTGTGGATCCATTGTGGATCGTCTCCAGCAACTTCGTTCGGATCGCCTCTTTGTCGTCCAAGTCAGAAATGAAGTCAGCCGATGAGTTCCAGTAGACGGCGAGATTTTGAAGGGAGACCGGTTTGTAGATGGTTTCAATCGGCTCCAAAATGTACACACGCGGTCTGTAAATTGATCAATTTTATGCTTTTATTAGCAACAATCCCTCACGTCGCAATAACAATGAAACAACTTGTGTGGAAGAAGAAGAGAGTACGATGTCCGAGAAAGAGTATTCTCCAATGATGGTCCACCACATCTTGTAGTGGACCTTGAACTCGTCGAGGTTCGGACGATACTTCAGATATTGTCCAGCAGCGTTGAATCTCTCGAGGAACAGCAGGATGTCCTGATACTGAAATTTGCCAATGGCAAGCGCCAAAGCTCGCATGTCAACAGCCAAATCGATCTTCGGAATCGTCCAATTCGACCCGTCCGTTTCCGTTTCCGGCTTCTGATTCAACTTCAACTTGGCCTCCATCTGAATCGGCTCCAAAATGTACCAATCGGACGGTTCTTTCCATTGTGGATCGTCTCCTGTAACTTCTTTCGGATCGCCTCCTTGTCGTCCAAGCCAGAAATGAAGTCAGCCGACGAGTTCCAGCAGACGGCGAGATTCTGGAGAGACCAGTTTGTAGATGATCTTTTTTGACGTTTTGCGCTGCCGTCACTGCACTTCCGTCGTCCATCGTGAAGGCGTCCAGAGACATTGCGAACACGAGCGAATTGTCCTCTCCGATCTTTCCGGAAGTCTTCACGTTGTTGAGTCTCAGGGCGGCAAAAGCGTCGGTTTCTCTACGCACTCCATCCACAGCTTCTCCTTCATAGAGAACAGCCGAGATTTTGTCGAGGACGAACTGGAACACGATGCGCGTATGCGATTTATCCACAACAGGCGGTCCGGCGTTCGCTTCCCGATCCTTCTTCGCTTCCTTCTCCTTCGGTGTTGTTGGCGCAGCGACCGGATCCTTGAGTACCGGAGGGGGCGGTGGTGGTGGAACGGGCAGATCGGCTCCTTCGGCCAAGTTTCCAGAGAGCGTCTGCATCGGCGTCTTGTAGTCGACATCCGACATTTCCGCCTCGATAGAGTTCAGATGAGCATCCACGACGATTTCGGGGAGCTGCTTGACGGCGGCAAATGTCAAATTTCACTTCGTAATGAACACCGAATATGTGGATCGTCTCCTGCAACTTCGTTCGGATCGCCTCCTTGTCGTCCAAG
Organism: Caenorhabditis macrosperma; assembly: GCA_963932285.1. Lineage (NCBI taxonomy): Eukaryota > Metazoa > Nematoda > Chromadorea > Rhabditida > Rhabditidae > Caenorhabditis > Caenorhabditis macrosperma. Next base: position 14,964,864 of record OZ010622.1, read on the forward strand.
TCAGAAATGAAGTCAGCCGATGAGTTCCAGTAGACGGCGAGATTTTGAAGGGAGACCGGTTTGTAGATGGTTTCAATCGGCTCCAAAATGTACACACGCGGTCTGTAAATTGATCAATTTTATGCTTTTATTAGTAACAATCCCTCACGTCGCAATAACAATGAAGCAATTCTCGACGGTCCTCGCGAATCTTTCGGCGTTTTCCGACGAGACGCGGATATATCTCGAGTCGAGACTGATCAGCTCCTTCATTTCACGGGCAGAACATCTGTCCTCTTGTTGACATTTGGAGTGAGATTCCCGACGAGACACGCATCGCCGACGACCAGTCGTGTGCTTCTGCATCTTGAGCGAGTGTCGGTGGTGTAGAAGCCGTCGTCGCTCGTCTGAAATGATCGTGATTTAGGAGAGAAAATTTGAGAAGAAACAAGCGGAACGGAGCAACAAGAAAATGCACGAACTCAATGAGCAGACGCGCCGAAAGCACATCAACGCGGGCCGTCGGTCAGAGAAGAGAGACGAACGACCACCGCCCACGCGTGCAGGAACACGAATGACGATGTTCCGATGGTCGGCTCGGTGGGCGTGGCCAACAAAGAGAGCGAGAGAGAGTGTGTTGTCTCGCGGCAGGTGTGGGTCGGTAGAGCAAATGAGAATTTCCATAGAGCGCGTTTGCACTGCGGGCTGAAGAGACGCAGAGAAATCTGCGCGTTAGAGAAATTTGCTTTGCAGGTCTGATATTGAAAAAAACACAAAAAAAAAGAATTTCTCTACAGAGAAATTTAGAATCGCTTATTTAGAAAAGTAAAGACAAAATACAATATAATTAAATGAAAAATCGGCAAGGTCAGCGACTTTTCAGTCAACTGTTATGATTTTATTTGCTTTTGTTGCGACAGTGGAAGAAAAAAACGCTGGAGACGAGTGTCAAAACTTGAAAACGATTGGGAAATCGACCAGTAGTGCCCGAGAACTTGAAGCGCACATCTCATCCTGTCGAAGCGTACCGCCGCTTAAAGAACGAATTTTAAAAATTAACGTGCTTCTTGCACGAAACATTTTTTGCATTTTAGCAATGAAACATGTGACAACGTGTTGAGAAATCTGATGAATCTGAAAACAGCAGTAAAAGAAAAATACATATCGAATATAAACTTGAGACAATCAAGAGTCTTAAAAAAATATTTGTCTTGATTCAAGATACCGGCGTTCTTTTCAAACAATTTGAAAATTTTTTTTGCAAAAAAACGTGAGATTGAGTTCTACCGGATCGGAAAGTTTGAAACCTGTCGTAGCGATTTAGAGCTCTCTAGACTGTTTTTCTGGTTCGCTAGCTTTTTTTCTGGTTCGCTAGCTTTTTTTTTCTGGTTCACTAGCTTTTTTTCCGATTCACTAGTTTCCGTTTCAATAGTTTCTGATTCGAATTTTTTTTCTGATTCGCTGCACATCTCAACGGCTTCAGCCAACGCGGATGTGGGAAAACCGGAAGACCCTAATTTTTGATGGATTTTTCTGGGGAACGTATAACTTTTGTGCAAAAATAACATTTTTGATAATTCGCCCTGAGAAATAACCAAACAAAAGAGTATAAGAAACGACAATAATCAAACAGAAAACGAAAAAACACAACGAAAAAAACGAAAAGAAATCGAAAATCATTTTGCGCGACAAATATTGCGTAGCATCCGCAACGTTAGGCTTGCGTGTTCGCAGACAGCGCTTGTTTTTTGGTGCAAACAAAATGAGAAGAAAATCACTGAATTCAGCTGAAAATGAGAATAGTCACAAAAATAAAATTTTATGGGAATTTTTTCCGGGACGGGTAACACGTTTTAAGAAGAGAGTTTTAGCTCGAAAGAGCAATTTATCGCAAAAACACAATACATTGTGGATTTACGGAATATATTTTTAAAATACAGAAACACGAGCTCGTGTACTCCTCTCGGACAAGTAGCAGCTGTAAATTTTTATTTGCAATAATTTTCAAATTTTTCTCTCGCAATGTTTAATGCAATTTCCAATTTCAAAATTGAAATAATAAAGGAAAATGTTTTCTCCCTTAAAAAATTTTTCTACAATTTTTTTGATCTACTTTCCAGGCATCGCTGCGCGTCCGCGCGAAAATTTCTGTGAATGCAATTCTAGGTCACTCATTGTTTTTCTTGTTTTCACCACTGTTTTCTGAGAGCTTGCTTATCTCCCCGAGTTTTTTTCTCTTTCTAAAATTTATTTACAGCACTAGCCCGTTTCTGAAGCATCTGGCGATGAGCCATCACACCGGAAATGATCGCCGAGTGAACTTCGCACAAGAAGAGCCGATGTACGCACTATTTTTTTTTCTTTCATTGTTGTAGTTTATACGATTTTCAGGACTTTAGGCGAAAAAATCAGTCATCGAATGGATCAATTCAAAGAAATGGTCTCCAGTGGTTGCTGTTCGTGCGCCAGCAAGGTTAGTATCACTGTATATATTTGGAGAAATATTTCAAAAATTATTCCAGTGCCCGTCTGTAGCCATCGTTCTCATTTTGGCGCTCGTCATCCTTGGTGTCTTGGCCGCCGTTCCACTAACCCTGCTGCTAACATCATCGGCCCAGAAAATGTCATCCGACAGCACCGATCTCTCCGGCCACTCCATTCGTCATCCAAAGTTCTGGCCGAGAGTGGACAAGCCACGTTTCGACGACATCAGCGGTATTTCGATGGCATCGCTCTTCCCGCCAAATGTATCGACGTGCTCCGGCTTCGGATTCGCGTGTACTGGCGCCGTGCACATGATCATTCCGGCGTCAAAGAGATGTGACGGATTCAAAGATTGTCAGGACGGCTCTGATGAGCTGAACTGCAAAGAATGCCAATCTGTGTTCTCATGCCTCGCCCGTCCCGACAATAATCCAAATAAGAAGCCAACGTCGAAGATTCAGCCGACGCTCATCTGCCTGACTGCCGAGAAGCTATGCGATGACACTCAACACTGTCCCGATGGAGCTGACGAAGCCATCTGCAAGTCTAGCTGCACGAAAGAGCAGTTCAAATGTCCCGGAAGCAACGCGTGCCTTCCACTCTCGGCAAAGTGTAACGGAATTGTCGATTGTGCCGATGGAAGTGACGAAAAGAACTGCGACACGTGCATGAAGGGATCCCACGTCAGTTAATCTTCTTTCATTTCCTCACGAGTCTCTCTTTTTCAGAAGTGCGGGAAGCGCTGTGTTCGGCCAAGCCAAGTGTGTGATGGAATTCCTCAGTGTGACGATGGTTCGGACGAGCAGCAGTGTGACTGCAAAACCTGCTCCGGCTCGAACAAGGCTCTCTGCGACGATGGCACATGCATTCTGCGCTCACAGGTGTGCGACGGGAAGCGTGACTGCGGAGATGGAATGGATGAGCGCGACTGCCCTGGGTCGTGCTCTATCGAGGCATTTTCCGCCAAAGTCAAGAGAGTCACATGTGCTGATGGGAAGCAGTACACAGAAGCGGAAGCTTGCTCCGGACTGAACGAAGTATGTGAAGAGAGCTGTCCCAAGTGCCATCCAAAGCTCACATTTACCTGCCCTGCCGTCTCCGGAGCCCCGAAGAAGTGTATCAGAAGAAGCAAGGTCTGCGATGGCGTCATTGACTGCGGCGACGGCTCCGACGAGGAGAATTGCACGCCAATAACGGAGTGTGGAGTTGAGAGTGCGTCCCAGTTTACTTGCGACCGCAAATGCCTTGACAAAAGCCGTCTCTGCGATGGTGTCTGGGATTGCGAAGACAAGTCGGACGAAATGAATTGCGGTAGCTGCCCATCTGGCTCTGTTCGCTGTGCCGCCGACAAGAAATGCCTGCCAGCCTACACTCGTTGCAATGGAGTCGTGGACTGCAGAGACGGGAGCGACGAGCAAAAGTGTTCTTGTGATGGTAATTCTCCATATTCAGTCTTCTTTATCTGAATACAATCCAAAATTTTAGAGTGCCTGGGCGCCCATTCGAACACTTACATGTGCAGCGAGTCAAACAGATGTTTGAAGCGGGACGAAGTCTGCTCTCCGTTCTCGATGTGTCCCAACGCCACCTACACAGACAAGGCATACTGCGCAGCACTTGTTCTGAAAAATTCGGGTCGATTCCCCTACTGACCTCCCTCCTCATCTACTCATCACCAACACTAACTGATCTCGCCTAACTTTCATGTGAATATACCTGCCCCTATCCCCTGTTCTCATATTAACCTCTTGATTTATTGTGATATAGCTTATTTCAGTATTGCATGCATGCTGATAAAAATTTTACGGTTTGCTTTCAACTGCGTTTTTCTTCAATCACGAGCAAAGCTTCAGCTAGCTTGGAAAACTTCTTAATACTTTTCAGCGATCCCAGAATCTCTTCCTCGAACGTCCTGCGTTGGATAGCTTCAGAATCGTGAGTTGGAACCACCGATCAGGAACTTTTACGTGACCTTCAAGCCTTTGTTAGGTATCTGCTTTATTTTATTTCTGAAAAATCCCGAAGTTATGGAAATTTCTACAATAGAATTATCATATTGCGAACAAGGAAATGGTTGTAAAACGACAGAAGTTCCGGAGAAGTTCGATTTTTACGACACCGAGAGTCGTATTTTCTGCATGGGATCCGCTAAAGTTGGTAATTTGCAGATTCTTCCGAAAAAGAGAAATTTTCAGATGTTTCTACTGATTTATATTTTTTGGAATGCTTCTCTAGCACTTTTCTTTCTAGTCTTGAACTTTCAGTGAGTTCAATCGATTCTAGATTTCAAAATTAACACATTTCTAGAACGGATCCCCCGCTAAGTGTGATTTTTGTACTGCCATTCGTGAGTTGTTTCTTGTTGATTCGAGAATGACCGTATTAAAATGATTTCCAGCTTTCCACCACTTTTCTGTTCATTTTCGCTCTAAAAATGGAATCAAAGTTCATTTTTGGGCTATTGACGGTTTTTACGGTGAGCATTCGCGAATATTCGGTGTTTTTCATTGATTGCACTGAAGCATTGTCATGAACTTCAAAAACCAATGAATACCCAATTCAGGCATTCTCCTTGGCCAACACTTGCTTCAAAACGTGGATGTCGATTCTCGACGGCACATGGATTACCCGTTACTTCCTCACCGGACCCGTGGAGACATTCCAATCGATAATCACATTCACCTACTCTATATCCCAATTTCTCATAATTGTAGTCTTATTTCGCATCGGATTCTGGTGATTTCAACTCGAACGTCATCACAGGGAAATGATAGCGTTTCAGGGAAATGGGCGGCAGTTGTTGGTGCTGCAACTGCTGCTTCTGCTGCTGCTTTTGGTGTCCGTGCTTTACCGAAAGACGCAGAAAACGCTGGAAAAGGTGTCCGGGAAAATCGAGATGCATTGAATGACTCTTCTTCTCTTTTAATGAATCATTATAGTTCAATGGAGCAAGTTTGACCTTTGTCACTTTCCACATCGACGTCGTCGCTTTTCGGGCACTTTTCACACTGATAAACGCCCATTTCTCGGATGCACTCGTAAATCGCCTTCTGCTCCAAATCGTGCTCACCGGGGAGCCCGTTGCACCTGAAATTCTATTTTTTTCCAGCATATGACCATACTCTACAGTAACTCGCGAGGTACTGTAGATATCTTAAGCGAGAAACTCACCAACTTAACCTCATTAAAACCACTGTGAACAACCAACTGAAAAACACTCGGATCAGTGAGAACAATATAAGAATCAGGTAATCTGGAAAGTGGTAATAGAGCGAGACTGGGAACTGCTTGGCTTACCGGTATAAAATGGAGAATCGACTTCAACGGCCAGAAGGACGCGGGTGAACAGAAGATAGCACTCGGCGAATGTGTCGATTCCCTGATAAGGAAGGTTTATAAACATCGATTATTTAATTGAAATTCTGGAAAACGCTGAACTATCAGTCGGTGGAACCTTTAGAATATGAACTTTCTGAGCAAAATTGCCAGTTGTTCTCATTTTTCCGAGTTATCCACTCTCTTACCATAATAATCGTAAGCACTGTATAGAAAGTTTTCGATAGACACCAAAACGAGCATAGTAACAGAACAACGCAGATGAGCTGCAATGATTGCTGATTTATTTTTTTTTAAATTGATTGACAAACTCTTACATTCAAAATTCCAGTCGATGTTTCGTCTTTCCCGTTTTCCATTTGAATTCTGAACAAAAACACTAATAGCAGATCATCTATTTAGTGATCTACCCACCTAGTGATGAAAAACACCATACCAGAGATGCCGAGGATTGTCTGGACGATCATGTAGTAGAGCAACCAATACTTAACAGAACTACTGTATGCGATTTGCAGGAAACAGTGCTCACTTTCGCTTCGAGACCACAAACCGTCACAGAGACGTTGGCGATGTCGATTCCGGCTTTCTCTCGTTTCTGGTTTGACATCTTAGCTGATTTTTTCGTGTATTTTTATTGAAATTTAAAATTGAAATGAACAAATTTTGGAAGCCTATTCATTTTTCTGTATATTCACCGTGAATTCACGTAAGACACTTCTAAAAGTTTCACGTCATCTGAAATTCACATAATACTTCCAGACTCCCGGTTGTGCCTCTAGCACCTCTGTAACCCAAAACTGCACACGAACAGAGCCACTTCAAGCAAAGATTGGCTCATTCCAAGTAAGCATGCGTCTCCAGAGAAATCATCAAAGTTCATTGCCTATTCCTTTCCTTCCCGCCAGCCCTCCGAAACACATCATTCTAACCCAGAAATGCATTGTTCCTCACTGTCTGCGTCTCCTCCTCTTCGCCACTGTCTCTCTTCCTCTCTTCCCGCATATTTACCGCCAGTCTCTCCCGCGACTTATCTGACTGTCCGAATCTGTCTCTGCGCCTCTTCCAATCACGCGCTCTATCGTCCAGGACTAACCGAACGATCGATCCGAGAAGACACGGGGAACTTTGTCTCGTTTTTTAATCTTATGTTTCAGACAGGCTTCTTAATGATGCCTCTTTGAGTTATCAGCGAATTCGAGGTTTTTCAAAAACTCTTCTTGAATTCTCGATTTTCCATAAGTTCTCAAATATTTAATTTTATTGGAGGAATTCCAACAAATACCCAATAATTCTCAAAGAAAATCATATTGAATTCTCTTATTTTCATTTCTGAATATCAAAAATATTATCAGACTTTTTTTGAGATACTGACAACATTTGATATTTCAGCTCCTAAAAGGTGCCACTTGAAGACATTCCGTAATTTTGAAAAAGTGGCATCCCGTAAAGATCACGATAAACCTCCCCTTATTTTCCAATTTCCTTTCATGTTTTTTTCCATTCGTTCTCCATTCCGAATGTTTATGCTTCTCGCCCCCTTCCCCTCTTCCTGGACTCACAATACCACCATAAACATATAGTATATCAGAATCATTCACTATTCAATTCCGTCCCTATTCTCGCTCTCCTTCCCCATTTCCCCCTGCTCCCACCTGTCATTCGGTCGCTTTTATTTGCCAAACTTCGCTTCCGATATCTGCGTCTCTCATCTCCCTACACTCTCTCATCTTCTCTACCTGACTGTTCCTGTTTGTCTGCCTGCGTCTCCCGATTTCCCATACTCTCTAAGTTCATCGAAATTTTTGGCACCGAGTGTTTGAATAGGAGCGAGGGGTTTCGAGCTTGGTTTGGATATTTTTCAGTTTCCGTTCAAAACTTTTAAATCAAAGTGTCTAAAACCGCTTACCATTTTGACACCTGCTACCACCAACCTACCGTACCGTTTTCCAGCCATGAGGCCTCTCCTTGGTCTCATTCTCTTGGTAATTTCTACCATCATCCCTACGTCAAAATCACAACAAGACCTCTCATGGAAAGCCGACATTTTCGCATCCGACCGGGAGATGGAGATGGCCGAGGTGAGTTCTGTTCGGGTTTGAGCTTCGATTGGAAGTAGATGAGGTATAATTCCTTTATCACTTTTTTTCAGCAAGACGCACTAACTCGGTATTTTGGCGATGATAAGAAAAATACGACAATTTTTCCTACATGGGAGACGATGAAACAAAGGTAAGTAATTGAATACAATGGAAGATTGTTCTCTAGTCCTGAAAATTTGCGCTCAGAGTGGGAGATTTTGAGAACGTGAATGCCTCCCAGATCAAGAACCACAACTACAATGAGATGACAGCGTGGTTGAAGGTAGGTCAAAAATTGCCCGCACTCCAGTAGAGCGTACTTGCAGGCCACTCGCCTCAACTACCCGAATATCACTCATTTGTACTCGGCGGGGAAGTCAGTGGAGGGGAGGGAGCTCTGGGTGCTCATCGTTTCGGATAAACCGAAAGAGCACGAGATTCTGGAGCCAGAGCTCAAGATTGTAGGAAATATGCACGGAAATGAGGTGAGAGGGATTTTTATGATGTTGAGCAAAACTCAAAATCCTACAGGTGGTCGGTCGTGAAGCAGTACTGTATCTCATCGAAATTCTTTGCAAAAACTACGGAAAGAACAAATATTTGACAGATGCGAGTGTTCAACGTTACAGTGATTCTTATCATCTTCCCTAATTCTAGCTCGTCAACAACGCCAGATTCCATTTCATGCCGGCAATGAATCCCGATGGCTACGAGAAAGGATTCCAGGGAGATCGGATTTCAGCGATGGTGAGTTACACAGACTTCACAAAATTCGCTCATTTTGCTTTTTTCAGGGTCGTTCTAACGCGAACGACGTGGATTTGAATCGTAACTTTCCCACCAAATACCCGGATCACCGTGAACCATCGGGAGGGCAGGAGCCGGAAAAGTAGCTCATTGTTTGTGTTGCCCCAATCAAAATGGACTATTTCAGAGAAAACGTGGCAGTGATGGCTTGGTTGAAGGCCTATCCGTTCGTGTTGAGCACAAATCTGCATGGAGGTACCTATTTTAATATATAACTCCGTGAATTGGCCGAACCCCCTATTTTCAGGAAGTTTGGTGGCCAATTACCCTTACGATGACTCAGTTACGGGACAGGATGGTATTTATACTGCTGTAAGGGTGGATTACAGAATATGTGAGATAGAGCTATTTTTCAGAGTGCCGACGACAAACTGTTCGTCGAGCTGAGCTATCGTTACGCGAGAGCTCACACGAAAATGTGGAAAACCGGACGACGGTATCTTTGCGGTAGAACGTGAGCAATCGTCAATCACAATGTTTCAGGTGTGGTTTGTCGGCGGACGGTGACAATTTCATCAACGGAATCACGAACGGTGCCGGATGGTATCATCTTGCCGGCGGAATGCAGGATTGGCAGTACGAGAATACGAATTGTCTTGAGATTACGGTAGAAATGGGCTGCTTCAAGTTTCCCACCGATGACATGTTGCCAAAGTGAATCAATCTATAGGATGTTTCTAGACAATCACTTTCGTTTCCAGATTGTGGGAAGAGCACCAATACTCGATGCTCTCGTTCATGGAGATGGGACTCACCGGAGTGTACGGTATGGTCACCGATCGCACCAATGCTACCGTATCCAATGCGACGATATCCGTGGACACTGGGAAGGACGTCATCTCGACAGCGGCTGGGGAGTTCTGGAGACTGCTTCCGCCCGGAGACCACCAGATTACTGTCTCGGCGCGTGGCCTAGAGTCCGACACGTTCACAGTTACAGTGATACCGGGACAGCGAGCTGTTCGACATGACATCACTTTGTTGGCTTGTGGGGATAATGAAACGGTGAGTGAGAAGTCGCCAGAATATATGAAGAAAATGTAACATTTTCAGAAGTCCGAGCTCTACATCCGTGGGAGAGGCAAAAATCAGATCGCCGTGATTTCGTTTGATGAAATGTAGCACTTATATCAAACACGCTCCCCAACTTTCTCAAACTTTCAGCGGCTTCCAAGTGGTTGACGAGTTGGCTCGTCTCACGTGCACTGGTGATTTCGTTATCGATAAGGATGTTTCGCTAATGCTGATTCCGAACATGACCGACGTTTTGAAGGGGGTGGGTTTTGGTTGGATTTCTGTAGTTGTCTTTCTCGTTTCTCATTGCCAAGATTCTCATTGCTTCTGTTTTGCAGAGACTCTCCGATTTCTCGCCGGCCGCCGTTCTCATCGTCTCTTCAGGACTCGTAGAGACAGTAACATTCAGTGTTTCCGAAAACGAGCCTCGCCTCTTTGACAAGGCAAAAATGGACGAGTCGCTGCTCAAATCGCTAGGCGCAGCCGCCCAGTGTCCGCGAAAACTGCTCGAGTCCAGAATCGCACTCAAAGTCGACGATTTGCAGTTGAAGAAGGCGTTCGAGTTGGGAATCGGTGTCGGGTGCGACGCGGCGAATTTGGAGAAGAAGGCGGCGACAATTGGCACGATGGCCGATGTGAGTTTTTGCGGGGAATCCGGTGAATTGTGGAAGATGTCTCAATTTACACATTTTAGATGATCAAAAACGAGCTGATCAAGGACAGTGTGTCCGAGTTTTCGGTAGTTCCATCGGCTCACCCTGGAGATCATTTTACACCAGAACAGTTAGTTCATGTAACCAGGTAAACTATCAGCAAATTCCCTTTAGTATCCCGATCGATTTTCAGCGCCGCCGTCGCTGAACTCGAGCGTCGTGACTGTGTTCAAGAAATTGTTCACGGAGCCAACAAATACTACCTGATGGGCTCCGGAAAGCCGCCTTACACTCTGGTCGTCGCCGTTGAGAAGGTGAAAAGATATACGAGATGTTTTTCTAATACGGCAGCCTTTTTTTAAGCGAACCGAAGCGATGGCTTACGAAATGATGTCAACCTACTGCAATCCCGACACGAGAAACGAATTCTCGACGATCCTGGATCAATCGACACTTGTTTTTATGCCCGAGATCCCTCATACGCAGGTTGGTTTTTAATATTATCCGTTCAGCAAACGTATTTAAAATCATTTTGTTCAGCTAAACTGTCACGACTACGACACCATCTCGCCCTTCAAATTGCTCTTCGACGACGCCATGGGAGCTGTTCCGCAGCTCGACTTCGTGCTGATTCTTGCGACCGGCGGTATGAAAGTAAGGTATATCAACGAGACATTGGGCATCGGAAAATCGATTGCCGACGCATATCGATCGAATCACGAACTGATGAAGGCCACGGAAACCGAAGCGTGCGCCAAGGGATTCCCCACCGAGAAGGAGGCCATTAAGGCGTTCTCCTGGAGTGACAACGCGTCCAGAATGGACAAGTCTGGTGTTGAACGTGGGTGTTGACTACTGAGCGTTCCTTGATTTACAATTTCAGACCCTACGGACAACCTCGACGCACTTCTCGCACAGATAGGTTGCTGCTACGAGAACATGGCCTCCGGACATCTGTACTCGGAGAATGCTCACGCGGTAAAGAGCGCTCTCACTGAGAGAATCCGCGGAGTTCGGATAATTGGCGGATCCGAAGGAATGAGCGTCTCCGTGGATCACATGCACAAAAGGTTGCCTCTCCTCGGCGGAAGACGTTTCGTTCCGCTTCCCAATGGAGAGCACTTGGTGAAGGTTCGGACACCTGGCGGGCAGATGCACGCACAGTTTGCTGTTACGGTATGATGACTTTGAATTGAAATTTACGACAAAGTACACAATTTTAGATATCCGACAAGACGCCGACTGTGGAGAAATTCATCGGCGTGCAGTCGTCTAACATGCTGATCATCACTGTCGCATCTATCCTTCTGATTATCGCTTGCACATTCATGTGCCGACAGAGAGTCACTTCAGTGCTCAACAGGAGGGGATTCTTTAATGGTGAGTGTTAAATATGAGCCTCTGTGCTTCTAGAGCTGCTTCATATATGATTCACTGCAGGAATCGGATCACGAGGTGGTTTCGAACGGATTCCACTATACAAATCAGACGACGAGGACGAGGATGAGGTGTTCGATTTGCAGAAACTTTGAGAGTATCGATTTTTGAATTTCTGTTATTTTCTTATAATTAGGGTCTATATCGAATTCTGCTGGATTTCTGAGTTTTGACATTCTAGCAGTTTTCCCTTTTTTCGTGTTTTCAGCATAACTCTTTTCCAAAACGGGTAAACTAATTTTTATTGATGATTTTTAGAAATGTCTTTTTGTCCCTAGATTTATTGACTTTTTCCTCTCCCGCTTTTTGCACATTTTGTCAGCCAAATGGGTATTATTTCAATGTGTTGTGCGAATTTTCGAACTTTGCTGTGATAACTTTGTTTGTGTCTCTGAGAACCGGTCGACTTCGATCAATTGGTTTAAATAATAAAAATTGAATTTTAAGATTCACAGAAACCTTACGATGAAAAAATGAACGAAATTTGAAGAGCTATATTCACAAAACATGATTCCGCGTAAACAACTTTTTTTGAAAAATATAAATGTCCCGACGTGTCCTACAATCCAATCAGTGAAATTCCGCAATCCCTCCCATTTCTCTCATTTCCAACAACTTCCCCCACGTGGCTGAAGCGGCAGCAGCGTCAGCACAATATCACATCAGTAAAGCGTCAGAGCAAAAAAACGGGAAAAACGAGCAAATGGCATCGGAAGGCGGCAACAACCAGGAGCAGTCGGGCGACCCGAAGGAGGGCAAACGTTTCTTCAAGTTCGTGTTCAATGTGAACAAGAAATGTACGGACGAGACGGAGATGACTGCCGAATTCCTCGCCGACGTCAAACACTATCACGACTACGACGACGCGGTCGACAAGTGTTTTCAGTATTTGGAGAACATATTCATCCCCTGTTGCACCAAGGTAACGTTTCTCCAATCAAATTTGTATGAGAAGCCATCACTAATTCTAGGGCAACAAGGACGACGAGGAGGCTTACAATCGTCTATCTTGCGCACTGTCGGAGTTTAAAGTGAGTCTTTCGCGCTTCTCCAAACAGTATTCCCACTGTCGTAACTTTTGCAGTCACACGTGCCATCTAACTACACTTCCGCTATGGAGAACTTCGCCCGACAGATGCGCGCGGCGAGCAACGGCCGAAAGAAACATCAGGCGGCGCAAGGCTCGGCTCTCAACCATCTCAAACGGTTTCACACCGAGGAGTTCGCGAGGTTCTCTTCGCAAAAGAAACTTTTCGACGAGTGAGTTTCGTTCGATTTGAGATAACCAGAACAAGTTCGGAAAATGGCGGGAAAAAATACAGTAAACTCGGAGAATTTCCACTAAACTTTTCTACTGTTCTTTCAGTTAGTCATCATTCAGATCTCGTCGAAAAATGGACATTGCGAAAGCGGAGGTGCGGGAAGCGAAAACTACGACTGCGATCGAGAAAAAAGCAATTTGCTATCAAATGGCCGTCGACGACTTTGATCAACAGACCGAGGCGGTATTTCATTTTTTGATCTTGAATTTCAATTTTTCAACAAAGATCAAATTTAAAACATCACGTTTCAGCTCATCAAAATCATCGACGCCCTGCCGGCTGCTAAACGGATCTACTGTCACGACATTTTGGTCGTTTTACAAAAACACAAGGCGTTTCATCAGGACATGAGCAAATACTATGCGTAAAGAGACTGAATGAATTGTTTTGATCTATGCTATTTTATGATATTCCACAGCATTTTGGCAAACCATTTGAATGTTTTTTCAAAGTTATCGGAACTAGAAATGTACGAATCTTGGTTAACTTCAATTTATCCCGGATGTTCGGAAACTCGTGTATTTGAAAATACAACAGCAAGTTGAAAAAAATAAATAGAAATTGTAAATTTTTCAAGAAAAATTTACCGGCGGTTGTCACGTCTTCTATCCGGAGACCGATCGTTCCGACGACGATCATCACGACGGTCGTCACGGCGGTCTCTTTGGTCGCGGTGATCGCGGCGATCACGATTATCAGGGCTCCTAGAAAAGAAGTGATTGAAATCACAGATAACTCGAATTTTGTTCCAGAAATTCTTAATGCGGCGTCCAAAGCTCGTCGAGGACCTCTATAGAGGCGACCTCGACGCGTCCAAAGTGTGCGTCGAGGTGTCGAGGTAAAAATGTTCTGTGTCTGTGAACACCACGACGCAACTATTGCGTCATTTTTTTTTGCGCAACAAATGGATAGCAATTTTAAGAACTATTAAAGACTTTTTCAAACTTCCGATGGTATAACAATTTTTTTCAAACCATCCAAAAATTATTCAAGAAAAAATTACTCGGAAAAAGCCACAAATACAGACATTCTTGCTACCGTACCACCTCTACGCCTCGACGATCTCTACGCGCACTTTGGACGCGTCGAGGTCGCTTCTATAGAGGTCCTCGACGAGCTTTGGACGCCGCATAATTCCCTCCATGCTCACCTTCTGCGTCTTTCGGGCTCTCTTCTGCCTCCTCTGTCTTCGCGGGTATCTCTGCGATCGTCGCGCTTCTTCTCTCTTTTCGGTGACGGAGATGCACGTCGATGACGGCGTGGAGACGGGCTTCGCTTATGCGATCGCTTAACGTCATCTGGGCGTCTGGCGGGTTGACGAGACGATGGTGGTGGTGATTGACGACGACGCGGTTGCTCTTTAGATTCTGCAACAACAAAAGTTTAAAGCAATTACTATGCGGATTTTACAGTGCAGAATGTTTTTTGACCTACCATTCCTAAATACCATTGGCGCGCTCTAGCTCTGCTCTCTTTTTCTAAGCGCGCAAAATATTTGAGAGCGATAATAACACGTTCTTCGGCTTCATCACTCACTTGGTTTGTACTTGAAATTCTGCGATACGGACTGCGAGAAGTCTACGTGAATACGCCGGTCATCGATGAGCACGTTGTCCATTTTGAAGAACGCCTGTTCGCAGCTCTTCGCATTGTCGAACTCGATGAACGCGTACTGAAGAGAGTCGCCGCTTCGACGATCACGCACGATCTGAGAATCGGGAAAGTTCTTGTATAATTCCTGAAATATTACATACCTCGCAATTGTTGATTTTTCCGAACCGCGAGAAAATAATTTCCAGATCTTCGTCAGTCGTCACTGGATTCAACTTGCACACGAAGAGCACATTCTCGGGCGGCACCTCATCGGCATCGCGTAAATCTCCGACCATCTCCAAAATCTGCGCCTGCTCGGCCATCTCGCGCTGTTTGAGTTCCTCGGCAATCTCCTCCGCTGTCTTTCCCTCGTCTTCGTCTTCTTTCTCATCCAGAGCGATTTGATCAGTCTTAACCGTTCAGTTGAAGTTGCAGCTTTTATCAAAGTTTGACAAACCTTGACAAGCATTTCGTACGTTGGTGAGGGGGATCGCGGAGGGTAGCTGATTCTCGAATCGTCATCGAATGGATCGTCGAGCACGATGGTGTGCGAAATTCTAGAGCAAAAACATTATTCAGGCACACTTTTACGTCTGGTTCTGGGAAACTGTCGCTTTCCATTTTTGAACAATATCATACCTAATGTCCCTGAACGGCTTGTGATTAGTGTCCGTCAGTTGCTCGTTAAGCTTCTCGAGCGTTTCCAATCCCTCGGTGACTTGACCGAAAATCGTGTGCTGCTCATCGAGATAGTCCAAACTTAAAGACAACCATATAAAAAGCTTCAACGAATTTGAATGTCGCTCACTTTTCTCCTAACGTGATGAAGAACTGACTGCCGAGCATATTGTCGCCGTTGTTGACGAACGAGACAATTCCCATTCGAGTGTGACGCATCTTCGGCAGGTCCTCTCGCTCAAAATAGCGACCTTGTTCACCATACATCTCTCTGAAAGGACGCACAATAAAACAAACTTTAAGAGCGTGGTTTTAAATTGTTTTGGCGTTTTCCGAATGTTTCACCGAATTGAAACAGTTTGAAAGCTTCAACTTACCCATAAACCGACTCTCCGCCTTTCCCGGTTCCCGAAGGATCGCCGGTCTGAGCCACGTAGTTCCGTTCGATACTGTGGAATTGATTGAGATTGTAGTACTTCTTTTTGCATAATTTCACGAAATTCATCGAGCCTGAAATTGGAAAATTCTGCACTTCCGAGATTTAGAAAGCAATTCTCACATCTTGGTCGCTCCTTCACAAACAAATCGATAATCAAATCACCGAGTGTCGTCTCCACTAAAACTGACATCTGTAGAGAAATAAGTTGGAAAAAGATTGTTCTGCGAATTTAATGCAAAGTATATTGAATTGGCTGAAAACCAAAAATATCAATTTTCACACTAACAATTTGGCATATTTATATACGTTGAAGCGAGCAGTAGAATCCGAAAATTTTCAGGGAAAATCTCTGACACCCGGGAATAAATATGGTGTGAAAAAACCTCTGGAATCAAAACAAATATCCAGAAAGACAACCCAAAAAGAAGACTAGCATGTGAAACACAGAAGAATTGTAAGGGAAGGTACATATTTACAGTGGAAACCAAAAGGATAAATTGGAGAAAGGTCAGTAGAAAGTATCTGTGCTTTCTAATCGGTAGCAGCGGATTTCTTGAAAAGCTTTCCAGTGTAGACTCCTGAAAGAACAAACATTTCTTGGAAGAAAAGAACATGAAAACTCACCAGCCACTAATCCACCGACACCAGCTGCAATTCCAGCAATTGCCGATCCGGCCGTGAGTCCGACTGGTCCACCAATGGCTAGTCCGCCAACAATTCCAGCGTATATCGGTGCCTGAAAATAAACGAACATTATTTTGGCGAACCAATGACACGATTACCTTGGCCGCTTTCGATTTGACCGCTTTTTTTAAATTCTCGTTACCCCGCTTTACGTCTTCATTCGCTCGTTCCACTTGTTCCTGAAACAATCATGATTGCCATTGTGAAATTAAAAGAAACTACAAAATCACCTCAATCGAGTCGACAACATCGTGTTGCTCGTGCACAATGCGCCCGAGCTCTTGGAAAATCTTCTCCAAGTCCTCCATATCCTGTTGAATCTTCGCCGTCGCCTCTGCCCGCTGTTTCGTATCTTCGGCGAGTTGACGGAGCTCATTGTCTTTCAGAGTCGTCTCGCGGAGGTATCTAAAATTTTGGAATATGTAAATTCGACATTTCAAAGAAACTCCTGACCGTCTGGATTCCTGCTCGTATGGGTTATCATCTTCAGAGTTCGCATCAAAATCGAACGGATTTCCTCTATGTGTCGGCGATTTCAGTGCCGGCAGCGTTTTTGTCACATTTGTGAGCGTTTTTATTTGTTGTCTGAAAAAACAGTTGTTTCCAAAACATCACAGTGGTCCCGTTTCCAACCGGATTGGCTCTATGATAGTGTCAAACTCGTTCTCCTGCTGCTCTTCGGTCATTTCTGCTCTCACTGCGAGAATCCCTCGTAGCCCGTCCTCTAAGTCCTTCTCGAATGTGGAAATCTGAAATGAAACTGATGGGCTGCTTAAACAATCCCACAACTGATACTTTCGATTTTTTCAAAAGTGCAAGAAGACTCACCGACTCCCGAAGTGCAGGTGTGTCTCGATGACCTCCTTGCAACGCAATTCTTTGAAGACTTCGAAGTTCTGAAAGTTGCCGATTCGCCGTCTTCTCGTACATTTGCACCAGCGCATTGAACCTTGTAGCCGAAGAGGCCATTTGGGAACAAGAACGCTTGAAACCTAGAATATCAAAAAAAAAAAAGTAAATAGAAAACCGATACATATATGAATGAACAGATAACAAACTCGATGAATATCCACGAACTTTAGGTAAAAGTGAGCAAATCCTGTATAATTTAAAGTTATTTTATAATAATTTATAAATAACAAAATTAAACAAGAAAGAATGATTCGACGACCGGTGTGTTTTATCAAAAAGGGATCCAATTTTGAGAATGTTTGCTTCATCGTTGAAGCTTCGACAGAAATTTGCGAATTTCTTTGTAGAAGGGCCTAGAAAAAATATTTATGAGACAATCAAAAATTTCAAAAATCTCACCTTCCCGCCTGATTCTGCTCGTCGGCGATGATCTCGAGAACACTGGACAACTGTCGGAAGGAACTCATTCCGCCCATCATGAGCAGTCGATCGTCGAGCTCTGTGAGCAGTCCGCGTACCTTCCTTTCGCAAGTGATATCGTTTTTCGAGCCCATTCGAAGGGCCATAACGCATTGGGTATTCACACACTTTTCGACGACCAATTCGAAACGAGCGGCTTCCGAAATGAGCGAGGAGAGTGCGTTGATAGACTTGATCAGCTGCAAAATGTTTAATGTAAAAACAAAACAGTAACAAAAACTTTACTTTAACACACGTCCAGAATTGTCGATCGTGGAACTGGCGGCAAGTGGGATTCTCAAGAGCTGCCGGAGCAAAGATCGGCATGAACAGGTCTTCGGTGATGCATTCGCAGAGCTTCTCCCGGACGGCCGACAAGAATCCGTTGAACTGCTTGCTTTTCTCGGTCAAATTCGGCAGTTTTTGGAAAATCGAGCAAAAGGTGGCCAGATTTCGCGTCTGACGCAATGACATCGGATCCCACTCTTCTTTTATCGTGTCTGAGTAAGCAGTTGATTAAACTATTTGAAATTCGGAAATTACCTATTAGGAAGGGAATGATGACTTTCTCGGTGATAGCTGGAGCCAACTCAACCAGAATTTCATGATTTTGGTCGATTTCAGTGTTTTCTGAACCAGCGACGATGACAGTTCGGAACCAGTTCATTGAAGAGAGTGATCGTTCACTCTGAAATATGGAACCAGTAATTAAAAAAATATCGCGACTATCGCCCACCTTCAAAACATCAGCCCTCAACATTTCGAGTCGAACATAGGGCGATGACAGTTTTGGAAGACATAAATAGACATAGGCGTCCTGGAACGACTTCGTATCCACGGCCAGCCAATCCATCATCCGCCCGAGGACCTTCCGGAGGTCTGAATACTCGTCGAGGGCGTCTGCAAAGAGGACGGAAGCCACCGCTTCCACCTCATCCAACGTCTTCTGATCGGACATTGTCTGTTGTGTCGGCTCTTCATCGTCCGTGCTGAGTCCTTCTTCGTGTGAGATTCCGGCCAGCGTCGATTCGCGTTCTCGGCGGCGACGCCCTCTGGAAAAAAAGAATACGATTATTGTAAAAAAATTCAACGCTCTATTAAACAACTGGGTTCTGTACAGTTTCACTCAAATCATGCGAAACTTCAGAAACAATAAAAATATCATATGATTGTTTCGCAATCGTAGAGAGTAGAGACATCGATAGTCTCATGAAAAAGAGGAAACGTAGATTTGTCGGAATGGAGAGACAGTTGAGTGGGAGAGTGGAAAAGGAACAACTGAACAATCTTTTCCAGAAATATTTCAACAAATATGTTAAGTATTTTGAGAAATCCGTACCTTCTAGCTTCACGCTCTGCAGCTCTACTCATCGCCTCCCCAGTCTTCGCTGATTTCCCTTGCTGACACTCGGCATATTGATCTCTCATATCCTGACGTCTTCGAGCGCGTATTCGCGTCATTCGCGATTTCCCGCAACTTCTTCGTTTGTCGACAATTGAGTTGATTTCGGAGACTTTCTCGTTCAGACACTCTAATAGAGAGCGGGAATAGATGCGGAGCTCCTGATACATGGTGTATTTTGTGCTTTGGTGCGGCAGTTCCATTTCGAGCTGAAAATTATGGAAATGCACTTGAAAAAATGTTTGGCCAACTAGATTTTCGAAAATATTAATCAATTCGAACAACGAACTCACTTTCCCAATCATGCTCCGATTTTCCTCCAAATTCTGCTCCAACTTTCTCGCCTCTTCGCGCCTGAAGTTCAGAGCCTCGTCTCGTTCTTGGATTCGAAGCTTGAGTTTTGCTAGGATATCTTCTAACTTGATCACACCGCCTGTGTTCGTTGGACCTGAAAAGGAAGTGATTGAATACATGTTCAGATGATAGTTGTCAGCTTCACATTGGTTCTTCTAATTGCGCACTTACCATTATACGATGGTTTTCCGATGATTTCTACTATGTCCACATCCATATCAATGTCCATGTCCATTTCGGTGTCATTTGCCACTGGTACGGCGTGACCGAACAACTTTGCCGTATTGCGCTTTTCGGTTCGCAGTTGACCAATCTGAAAACAAGGTTATTTATTAGTAATTGGAATCTTAAAATAAGAGCGCTCACTTTTCTCCCACTAACGGCTTTCTGGATCTGCTGTTTTTCCCACTCATCTTCTTCGCTATCTCCTTCTCCCCGTCCTCTTCGTCGGTCCGTATCCTCCAATCCTCCGTTTTCTCGTTCTAGAAATCCTTCCTGCTCTTCGCGCTTTCGATCCTCCTCTGTTTTAAGCAACTCTTTCGCCGAGTAGAACTTGTTCGGACACTCCTCATCCGAATCGTCGTTCTCATCTTCCCGAATCAATCGGTTCCGCTCATTCTTCGATTTCAGTTTCTGAGTATCATCTAGAGGAATATAGCCGTCATTTCCTTCGCGACGAGCTCTTTCTCTTCGTTTTTTGGCTTCGAAAACCGCTCGAGAATCAGGAATTCCTTCGAAAATCGAGGAAAATTTGCTTTGAACCCCGGAAATCGCGTCGGGATCAATATCAAGATGCTCGTCGTACTCGAACTGATCAGAATTGGTGATGTGCTTCGCGGTTTTATCCCTATACTTGTCCAAGTACTTTCGTTTCTCATCCTTTGTTTTCTTCTCCTCCTTTGACTGCTTTTCTTTTTTTACAACTTTCTCCAATGCTTCCTTCCTTTCCTTCTCTTCCTTACAGATCTTCTCCGCCTGTTCTTCCAACTTCTGCTGCCTTTTCAGCTCCTCCACCTTCTTTTTGTCCTTTTTCAGCTTGAACGTAGAATCCGCACCCTCATCTGCATCGAAACTTATCGTGGCGCGCGGCTGAACAGGTTTTATCTGAAACTTTTAGAAAAAAATGAAGTGAAGACTTTGATATACATTTATTACCTCGATCGCAGGAGCCTCATCCTCTTTCTCATCGTCCCAGCTCTCCACTTTTCGCTGCCGAATTGCTGCTTTTGCTTTCGGCTTGCGAAACATTCTGAAAACATTCATTTTGTGGATAAATATCATTGATTTTGGAATGGGGAAGAACTGAAAAAATTGAAAACACTTTTGTTCTTTTTTACTTTTTCGAATTTTTAATTGTCGTCAGTTCGTGGGCGCGTTCCGCAGTTACGGAGTGAACATCTGATGCACTATAAATAACGAGCATTGGTATAATTTTTCTTTTTCGTTTTTTTTTCAACGCATTTGTTCGATGTTTCCGCAAATTTGTTTATGATTACGCTGAAAAAAAACATTTTGAATAGCATAAACTTCTTATATTCTATCATGAGCTAATCGGAGACAAGAAAAACTCACCTTTTCCTCAAAATCATCATCGATCGCACTAATTTACTGAATCTCTCAGGAAAAAATGGGCGATTACGTGCCTGGATTTGAGCAACGCGAAAGCGATGCTCGCAGTTTTGGTCATTCACGTCTTCCGACGCTCGGTGCGATTCCAGTGAAGAACGACAAAGGACAGACGGTGATGCAGAAGGTCAAAGTTTCCAGATATATCGCCGGTAAAGCGTGAGTTTCACTGATCATCTGGGAATGTACAATTCTCTCTTTTTCAGGCCAGAATATGCTCGAGACTACGAAAGTGATAGTGATTCGGATCGTGAACGTGAGCGCGAGGATAAAGAAAGACGTCGGAGACACAGAGATGAGGATTCAGATGAAGAGAGAAGACACAGAAGACGTGACGATTATAGGAGGAGAGGCGGGGATGACGATAAGAGACGTGTGGAGCAGCCAGAAATTCTCGGAAAAGAAGAGGAGGAATCTTCAGGAAAGGAACAGGATTCCGAAGATGATGAAGAAAAGCAGGAAGAAAGAAGAGAACGGGCCAGGATGCGGCGTTTGGAGTTGAATGAACGGAACCGGGAGGAAGAGGAGGAAAGTGAAAAGGAAGAGGAGGACGAAGAGGACGAGGAGGATTTCGAGAGAAGACGCCGTATGCTGAGAGAAAGAGCATTGAGAAGAGAGGAAGACATCAAGAAGGAAATAAAGGTGGAAGAAGAAGAGGAAGAAGTGGAGGAGGAGGAAGAAGAGGAATCCAGTGAGGAAGAGGAATCCGATGAAGATGACGATCCAGTGCCACGGCTCAAACCGATCTTCACAAGAAAGAAGGATAGAATCACACTGCAAGAGGCGGAGAAGGAAAAGGAAAGAGAAATCCAGAAAAAGTTCGACGAGGAAAAGAGAGCTGAGGAAAGGAAGAAAGAAAGTGCGAAGTTGGTGGAGAAAGTTTTACAAGAGGAAGAGGATGCAGAGAAGAGGAAGACGGAGGATCGCATCGATTTGACATCAGTTCTTACCGATGATGAGACGGAGAATATGGCATATGAAGCTTGGAAATTGAGAGAGATGAAACGGTTGAAGGTGAGTCGCTTCTCGATTTTACAGGATCTTCCCACGAGTTTGCATTTTTAGAGAAACCGCGACGAACGGGAGACAGCAGCGCGGGAGAAGGCTGAGTTGGACAAGATCCATGCTATGACGGAGGAAGAACGCATCAAATACCTTCGTGCGAACCCGAAAATTATCACCAACAAGCAGGATAAGGGAAAGTACAAGTTCCTGCAAAAGTACTTCCACAGAGGAGCGTTCTTCTTGGACGAAGAGGACGATGTTCTCAAGAGGAACTTTGCCGAAGCCACCAACGACGATCAGTTCGATAAGACTATTCTGCCGAAGGTCATGCAGGTGAGAACTTCGTTTTTCATTTTGCTCGTTCTCCGTAAGATCCGACATTTCTGTAATTTATTTTTTTTCAGGTGAAAAACTTTGGAAAAGCCTCGCGAACCAAATACACCCACTTGACCGCCGAAGACACCACAGAACACCAGGGAGTGTGGGCATCAGCGAACCAGCTGAACACTCAGTTCTACACGAAAAGAGCCGCCGGAGCACGCCCCGTCTTCGATAGGCCAGCTACCAAAAAGAAGAAGACTTAGGCTTTCTTCTCAGTTTTTGAAGATTTTCCAAATACCACAAAATTTCCGACTCTTTTGTCATTTTTTGTCCTCATTTCATTTTATTCCCCTTTAATATTATTTTCTTTTCTTTTTTCTCCAAATGAATCGTTTCGCGAAGAAATTGTCAAACTTGGGATAATCTTTTGAAACATGGCAATTAGGGGATTAAACTTTTGGAAGGAAGAAACGTATCTAATTGGCGCTTGGCGATCACAAAGTTCAAAGTTCTCGTGTTTTCTGTTTTTTTTTTCCTTTTTCTCGTCAACACAATACACGCAATAACTAATGCAATAATCAAACAAAACCAAAAAAAAATGAAAAAGAGAGAGGAAACGGGCGCTTTCAGTCGTTCCCCTCTTTATTTTGCCACGATGCCGCTTTTCCCATTTTCTGTGCGCGTAGTATTGTGTTTTGGAAAGTCAGATTTTCGCGCCAAAGCGAATGTTTGAAAATTGCGGGAGGTTTCCGAAACGGCGCCAAAATTTTGAAAACATTTTTATGTTTCCACATTTCAATCTTTTATCGGTTTTCCACAATTTTTCCCACAAAATGCTGCAATTTCTCATGTTAAATAGACCTATTCCAGCCGTTTTTCGGTCCATTTCTGATTCGAAATGCATTCAAAACGCGCCCGTCTCCATCGAAATTCGTCCTTGCTTTCTGACATTTTTCCGCATTTTCTCGCTCCTTTTCAATCTTTTTCGATCGCTTTTTCAAGGTTTTTCGGGTCGGAGAGTGGTTGGTTTTCGCGCGTTTTGCGGGTTGTTTTTTAATTAGAAAACGAAATAAGGCATCGACCGAATACTCTATGTTCGTCTTGTTTGCAGAGTGTCCTATTTCTTTTTATCTAGTGGTTTTTGAGCGGTTTCTCTCGATTCATGGGCGTTTTTCTGAAGAAACTGTTGAAAAATTCGAAAATTGTGAAAAGCAAATAATTTCCCTGGCTTTAGAAGTCGGTCCCGTTGAGACCAAACTAGCAATTTCGCCCTGCGCCTTTAATTTTCTACAAAAGACCGCCTGTAAAAGTTTCTTTGAATTCCTCAAATTTTTCTCCAGTTTTTCTCCGAGTTTGCCCCTTCTTGTTATCAAAGTTCTTATCAGAAACCATTCAATCACCGAAAAATTGTCTAATCAAACCGGAAGAAGTAAGCGGAGGAGGAGAAGAAGACAAAAAATGAACGATGACTCATCGTAATATTTCACAATTTTTGGTCGACTACGACCGGGAGAAAATATTTCTTTGTTTATAAAACATTTTCTATGTCGCTTCCCCCAAACGTTACGATTTTCCCGCCTTTATGGTTTCAATTTTTAAACTTATCAGAAAATGTCCACCTTCGTCTCTCATGAACGCGCCGAAAAGTCCGGAATCGCTCTGGAAGCTCAGCAGAAAATATACGAGAAATACGATAAGAATTTGGCCGGTGACATTCTCCAATGGGTTCAGGTAAATAATTTCTCTATTGCTCATTGAATCATAGTTTTTCTTTGCAGGGAATTACCGGACAGTCGTTCGATACCAACGGGGACGCTGACAACTTTGTTAAGGTCTTTCAAGATGGAAGTCTCCTCTGCAAGTGAGAGATATATTCAATTTCTCTCTGAATATTCGGTTTCCAGCCTCGCCAACGCTTTGAAGCCCGGAAGTGTCAAGAAAGTGAACACCTCGGCGATGGCGTTCAAGAAGATGGAGAACATCTCGTTCTTCCTCAAGTTCGCTGAGGAGTTTGTTCAGAAATCCGAGCTCTTCCAGGTTTGCATGAAAATTCAAAGAAAACCGTTCAATGAATTTCTAACAGACTGTGGACCTGTATGAAGGCCAAGACCCGAACGCCGTGCTCATCTGTCTCGCCTCTTTGGCCCGGAAGGCCGCAAAGTTCGGACGTGACGGTCTGGGACCGAAAGAAGCTCAAGGAGACCGCCGTGAGTGGTCCGAGGAGCAGCTTAAGGTAGAAAAATGTGAATGAAGATGTTTTGCAGTAACTCTTTCAGGCTGGCCAGAATGTGATCGGACTTCAAATGGGCAGCAACAAGGGCGCCAACGCCTCGGGACTCAACTTTGGAAACACCCGCCACATTTGAACAAACCCCTTCAAATTCCGTCGAAATCGATCATAATAATTATTCCGTTGCCGTTGTACCCTTAAATTGTAAGCATTTATTGTATGAACTCTTAATATGGACAAAAAAGAGGCGTTCATTGAGGTAGAAATGGAAAGACTAGACGGTTGACAGACTAGAAAAAAAAGAAAGTTTCAGCAAAAATTTGTTCATTTACATGTCTCCGAATGACGATTCAAATAAGCTCGCAATGCGAACCGACGGCCGCATTTCTCACATTCGAAACGTTTGTCACCTAAAATTACACTGTTAGTTTCAGCTTATCAAATAACTTTCTCACCTGTATGTGTGAGCATGTGAGCTCTTAAATTGCTTCGATCGGCGAAAGATTTGCCACAATGAGCACACGAGAACGGTCGGAGTCCCGTGTGGGAACGAAGATGACCCTGGAGCAGCCATAAACGGGAGAATCGCTTTCCGCAGACATTACACTCGTGTGAAGCGTTGTGAGTGAGAATGTGCATGCTGAAACGTCGTGAGATCAATTAATGCTGCCAATCCCAACATTTCGAGCTGATTCGTGCCCATTTGCTCATCCCACAATCATCCCAATTCCCTTCTTCAATTCTCTATTTGATTGCCTGTATTATCTAATTTTTATATTCCCCCTCTAGTGGAGGACAACGACAGTGTGCACCAACGAGAGACGCAGACATCGGGTACAGGTGCACACGAGGAAGATGTTGCGTAATCGTAAGAGTATTCAGTGGGGTGAATGACTAACAGAAATAAGAAGCAGGAGGAGGAGGAGGACAGGTGCGAATTGGTAGGTGATTAAATAATACGGAAGCACGGGACGGATTAACCCCTCCCCTGGGGATCAATTACACGTGAGATTACGCTTATAACGTCGGTTGAGTGGGCGAATTTTGAAATAATTGAAAAAGTTGTTGATAGTTGATATGTTGATATGGATATAGAAATTTCACAAAACTCTAGATATTGATTGGAACTTTGAAAGCATCAGTTTCAGTCTAAATTAGTCGCACTGTTCTGACTCGAGCTATATAGCAACATATGTTAATTTTGCGTCGAAATTGAACTTCAAACCTTCTGAATCATCTTATAAATATAAGAAAATAAAATAATTGCTCCATTTTGAGCCAACTTGTGCTCATTTCCCCTCCCCCATCACTCACCTCAATGCGGGCATACTGACATAAACCCGATCGCAGTGTGGGCACTGTTTCGCGTGTGGACTGTCAAGTGCTCTGTGCGTCTGAAAATAAATCACTGTTCTAGAATGGGGTAACTCTGCTCATTCGAACCCATTTGCTGATCGTTGCGTAACCGTTGCTCAATCGCGCATCAAAGTGTGATGTCACAGCTGGCAATTAGACGCCTAATTGCTTTTCGATCATTTTTCTAGGCTCTCTGGCTTTCGAAAATTAGCGCCCGTGGCAATAGTGATTGTGGGACGGCAAGTGGAGAAGCGGGAACAGTACCGTATAACTCCGCAACGGGACTTCTTTTAAAGCTCGTTGTCAGCTCAAAGCCTCCATCAATGTAAAAAAAAGTGGAGAACCTCTCGAAACTACCGTATTCCACTGATAGGAACCCCTCAATCCGCTTCAAATCTCTCTTGTAATCCCACTTCTAATCCAGAATTACCAGGTTATTAAAGGTCACCCACCTGTTTGTGTCGGCTGAGGTTCGATGTTGTTGCGTAGCTCTTCCCGCACTTGTCGCACACGCAACGATGCGACGATGAGGAGGAGGACGAGCTGGAAGCAGAGTTCTTATCATTAAACAGTTTAGAATCAATGTGGTTCTAATGATCCTGAACTTGTCTTCAGTTAGAAGCTTAAAATGATACTTACTAGTGAACGATCAAAAGCACTCACCTCTTCTTTCCCAAACTTCGCCGATCGCAGTGCTGCAACGAATCCAGTGTGAAGCTGGTAGTTGAGCACGTCGGAGACGGTGTTCCACTCGTCTCATCGTCATCCGGCTCCTCTTCTTTCTTCGCACTACCCGCCGAGTTTAGAATCGAGTCGATGGAGAACTGAGAGACTCCAGAAGACGTCGTCTCTGTGTTCGTCGCCGCTTCCGAAGAGTTTGCGGATTTTTGAAAGTGAAGATGCAAGTTGTGCAGATTCACGAGGCTCCATAGTTTGGAGATGTCTGAAATGGGAAATTTGAAAAAAAAAGAAGTTCAAAACTAAAATGCAAAACTTTTAATACTTTGAAAGCACTCACCTAACAACGGTAACTCATTATTAGTAGTTGGACTCGCGAAATTCAAATTCGCCATCATTTCAATGCGCAACACGCTTGGAATCGGATAAATGAATAGCTCCCCGAGATTGCATGGAAAGGGCGGAGCCTCGAGCCGAGATTGGCCGGAGGAGGGACCACCGGAGAGGGGGGTTTACGAGGGGCACAGTAGGGGGGAACGATAGGGGAATCATAGAATCACCTACATATGTGGGGTTTCAGCAGGTGGGTTTAACTTTAATTTGACTAGAAAGTGTTGATTCTTGTTTTATATTTATCGAGTCACTAAGTAGAAGGTTTTCTGCAGAAGTCATGACAAGGGAAGTGTTTTTACCCTAACTTTTGGAATTCTCTATAAAGTCGCAGGAGTACACTTTGTGATGGTGGGAATCTATCCCACATGATGGCTACCTGCGCAAACTTCTAGTTTTCCGGATATTTTGTCTCAAAGTGCCCAAAATTGCGTTTTTTCACGAAATCGGGCGGTTTTGGGTACTTTGAGACAATACATCTTGTAAACTAGAAGTTTACGCAGGTGGCCATCATGTGGGATAGATTCCCAGCATCAAAAAGTGTACTCTTGCATATTTATAGAATATTCCAAAGCTTTGCGTAAAACACTTCCTTTGTGAGGGTCTCTTCTTCACAATTCCTGGAAATTGGCAACTTTCCCATTTTACCACTATCCGAAAAATGAAAGATTTTGCAAACATGCGTTCAACTTCTGATTTCTCTGTTTGAGCTCAATTTGGAAATAGAGACAATAAAAAAGTCTGGTTGAATGTAGAGTCTTCTAGAGCATTGGCAGTGTCGTTGTTCCTCTCCCACCGCAACGAAGAATTCCCTATTGTTGTGTTGTCTTGTGTGCATCATCATCATCATCTTTCCCATCACCGGATATATGCGCGGCATGTGTCAAAAGTGAAACGAAACGATTATGCAATTTACATAACACCCCTCCCTTCGTCTCTCCGGTCCGCCGCTCGGGCGCCCCACAGAGATACCATCATCTGCCTTTTGGGGTTGTTCCTCGCTTTGTGACACACGGCCATATGTCCATGAGTTTGACCCCCCCCCCCCCTCCCACTACCTCGGGAAAAGCCGTAAGCGAATTGTTGATTGACGAGCCCGATTAGGCAGAGCATGACACCCGGGTGATCTCCTTTCGGGAGGAGATGAAGTTATGTAACTGGAATGACGAATTGCGGGGGACGCCTACTGTAGACGGAGCAGATGGTTCGAAGCATTAGAAGGAGGATGGTGGAAACCTGTGACTGGACGTTTCAACGGCACCTTTTCCCCTGTGTTCTCGGATCTGTCAGCTAGGAAAAAACTGGGATAGGAACCCTCTCAAAACACTCTTATAAGCGCTCTTGGCCAAGTGAATACACCTGTTTTCCCATTATTTCATTGTGTCGAGTAGGAGTGGGGCTCGATGGACAATGAAGAGGTTGATGTGGTCAAACAGTTCTTGCTCCTCCTCCCGTTTTGAACCGCCATTTCTACCGTAACCTCATAAACCAGAAACCACACACACACGGGTGTGTTTAGTCAAATAGACAGCCGGCCATGCTCTCCTCCTCCTCGCGGAAGAAGAAATTAGGTATGATGTAACAGGTCATGAACTGTGTGTCACCTGTCCCATCTGCCCACAACAATCGGCAATGAGGGGGGCATTGGAAGCTCTGCTGCTGCTCACTTGTGCTTGTTTCTGAGCTTAAGGATGGATTACTGTACATTCCAAAGAATGCGAAAACGGGCGGTCAGAATAATGAGCTTGGTGTCAAATTTGATAACGTTGGAGGAACCTAATGCAAATGTTCTCTCAACAGGTCCCCACATCAACAACTCCAAAGAGCGAACACTTTTTTCGAGTGCCAACTTTTCAGACAGGACCTGCAGACAGAAAAACAGAAAAGGTCACAGTTTGCACTTGAATGCTGATAATAAAGAAGGAATCTTGTTTTGATGATAAATCGCGAAACTGTTGCTACTTAAGGACTCCTCAATAAGGAGAAACCAATCACTGTTTTTTGACAAATTTCAACAGTTTTTATCAAAATAATGCTTTCAGAGTGAGGATATCCAAAATGTATTATTAAAGTGAATAATGAAGATTCTTCGTGTTGTCCGGTTTTCTCTGGAAAATGTTCAGTTTCTGAAAATCCTCGTTTGCCTACAATTCGGGTACAAAATACAATGATGACACCCGCGGTGTACTCGTTGTCTCCCATTTGATTGATCACTCATTCCTGTGTAGATCTCTTATCATATCTTATCACCTGTCCAATATTTAGTCGACGTCTTCTTCTCCAACTTGTATTCATTCGCCTCTGTTCATTCTTGTTCTTTGTCTCTTTCGATCGACATTTTTAGAATTGCGTTGGCGCTTAGCTGAATTACTTGAATTTTTCCATAAATCCCTGGAATCTGCGAATGTATTTTAAACTCGGTTCCTCAAGGACGAAATCCACATATCCTAAACCGTGTTGTCATTCTGACATCTATTGAAATTCAAGTTTCCCTTTCTTTCTCTCAATTCGCCCCCAGTGTTCAGGCTCGTTGATTTTATTTGTGTTCACTGTTCACATCTCGGCCCTTTTATACGGCCCAGTTTTATATCTACGAGAGTCTTTTGAAAACTTCTGTGGTAGCTGGTGGACTATAGGCCGTGTGGCTATGACGTACCTTTCTCACCGCAAATTCTCATGAACTCCCCTTTCTTAGCCATTGCAAAGTCTAAAATAGTACGTAACGCTTGCCTACAGACATATCACACCATAAACCTGTCCATTACAAAACGGTGATCTTTTGCGCGACTGTAGCCGATGCGGTTTTGCAAGATGAGGTTCTGTCTTGGCAACTCACTGTGAATTCATCATGGAACATTATTTTTCAATAAAGGGGATGGGTTGCGTGATGGCAAAGTATTTAACCGAATATCTTGACAGTGGCTAGGTGGGTTAAAGTTATTGTAGATAACTTGAAATTCTTCTACAGCAAGTTTCCATACTCTCACAGCTTACAATCGGATTCTTTGAATGACTCTAACTGTTAAAGTTTTGAATATCGATCCCGAATACTAAAAGCCTCCACCTTCCAGTCATTCCGTGTTTTATTTTCATTCCGTGTTTTATTTTCATTCCGTGTTTTATTTTCATTCCGTGTTTTATTTTCAAACATGGTGTGAGTTTCTCCGGTTGGCCGAATGACGAAGAGCAAAACGAAGGAAAAGGACATGGAACCACCGTCGGATTCGGAAGGGAGATGGTCAACGACCGAGGATGGGAGAGACTTACTCGAAGCTTGCACCAGAGGAATAATAGAGGCGATGAAAATATTCATCAGACGGGAACAAGAGGAAAAGAAGAGGAGGAAAAAAACTAGCAAGGAACCAATAAAACAGGAGAGCGAAGAAGAGGAACCAGAAGGTGCACCAATGCCAATCAAGGTCAAAGGATGGAAGCCCAGAAAGAGAAAGAAAGAGAAGAAGAAAGAGAAAGTCAGCATCACGAAGTGGGGACTCGAAGCGTGGAAGATCGAGCAGCTCCCCTTGGAAGTTCGATCTTATGTGTCTACTCACAAAAGGCCTGTCTTTATACCCAATGGACCAATGGACAGAGCTCTAAGGACAATGGTTCGAGGACCTTCGCCAGGAGACGTTTGGCACAGGTGGAGACAACGCACTGCACTAGACGCCTATAAATACTAGACCTATCCGCACCCATGTTTTTTACAAATCCTTATTCACTTCTTCATGAAGTATCGTAATAAATAAATAAATATCTTGACAGTGGCTAGGTGGGTTAAAGTTATTGTAGATAACTTGAAATTCTTCTACAGCAAGTTTCCATACTCTCACAGCTTACAATCGGATTCTTTGAATGACTCTAACTGTTAAAGTTTTGAATATCGATCCCGAATACTAAAAGCCTCCACCTTCCAGTCTCCTCCGCACTATATCAGCCCGCCTCCGTTCGAATTCAAAGATCCAAAGATCCATGTCGTCCCTCCCTTCTGTCCCCGTCCCTTATCATTGATGTCCTTTGAAAATATGGCCTGTCTGATCTCATTTCATCATCACCCCCATCACATTGTGTCCCCTCCACCTCTCCGCCCCCACCTATTCGCCATCAGAATACGATCACTGATTGATAAGGGATATCAGCGAGCGAGGTGTATGCATCAACAAAAATCATTGTTTTGTTGCATTTTTGGAGTTTGTGTCTGACTTCTCTCGTCATTCCGGTTCTTTTCTCGCATTTTCTCTGAATGTATTTATAGGGAGTTCTCACTGATACAAATATCCATTCGTTTTAGCAGAGAACCGCACATTCACAGAAAATGACGATCAAAGAGAAACGAGAGTTCAACGAGACCGACGAGATCGTTATTAGCAAGGAGAAGGTGGGTTTCTACAAAATTCCTGATCCGGGAATTTTCCGAAAAAGTCTCATATCTATTTTACAGCTCGACAGCTTCGTGCTCGAGTGTCTCGCCAAAGCCGGCTGCACCGGGGATCACGCGCAACAGCTCGCCGAGACGCTGCTTTGCTCAGACTATAGGTACCTACAGTAGTCCTACAGTATACAATGATTCCTTTTATAGAGGTCACTATTCCCACGGAATCAATCGTCTGCACATATATGTTCACGATTTGATGATGAAGTCCACAGCAGTCACAGGTTGGTGCATTTCTGGTGCCTTGATGCCATTCTCGTGTTTTCCAGGAACTCCGCAAGTGATAAAATCAAAAGGAAGCACCGCGTGGGTCGATGGAAACAACCTTCTGGGACCAGTCGTTGGCAACTTCTGCATGCAGCTCGCAGTGGAAAAGGTGACTTACAGTAACTACAGTAGTCTACAGTAATTGACATTAATGATTTGAACGCCTACAGTAACCTACGGCTGAATAGTTTATATAGGTAACACCTACAGTAATTTGGGAGACCTACAGTAGTCTACAGTATCCCTTATAGGCCAAAGAGTTCGGAATCGGATGGGTTGTGTGCCGCAACTCGAACCATTTCGGAATCGCCGGCTGGTACGCGGACTTTGCGTGTCGTCATGGACTCGTGGTATGTCTCCGGTGACTAGCCGTGAATACTATCTCACTTGCACAGGGAATGGCATTCACGAACACATCGCCATGCGTTTTCCCAACCGGATCGTCGGAAAAATCGTTGGGATCTAATCCGATTTGCATGGCTGCTCCCGCAATGGACGGCGATTCGTTTTTCTTGGACATGGCGTCCACCACTGTTGCCTACGGAAAGGTACCGTTTTCAACAAGTTACAGTAATCCTATGTGGGGCTTGTTAAGATCGAAGTGGTCGATCGCAAAGGGGAGACTTACATACCGAGCAGCTGGGGAGCCGATAAGAACGGCATTGAGACCCACAATCCGAAGGAGGTGCTCGAGGGAGGCGGTCTGCAGCCGTTGGGCGGTGCAGAGATTACTGGAGGATACAAGGGTGAGTGAATTGATAGGAAAGGCCTCCAAGATGGGAAGATGCTTTTCAGGAACCGGATTGTGCATGATGGTAGAGGTGATGTGTGGAATTATGGGCGGCTCGGCGTTCGGTAAGAACATCCGACAATGGCAGACGACGAGCAAAACGGCTGACTTGGTGCGTGTCGTTGGGAGTCTAGAAGCGTAGTCTGAGATTTTTAATGAATGTACACTTACAGGGTCAATGCTTCGTCGCCATCGATCCGGAGTGCTTCGCTCCGGGATTCTCACAGCGTCTTCAGGAATTCGTCGACGAGACGCGCAACCTGACGCCCATCAATCCGTCGAGACCTCCACAGGTGCCGGGGGACCCGGAGAGAGCCCACATGAACATGTGCGACGATCTGGGAGGCATTGTGTACAAAAAGAAACAGTTGGACCATTTGGTGAGTGATTCCTTGTTAAATCATTTAAAGATCTTGCATTTTCCAGAAAAACCTTGCCGATCGTCTTGGTGTCATAATGCGTCTGGTGGACGAGAAAGCGCAATAGAATCTGTGATTTTTGTGAAAAATGTTGATTTGAATAGAAACAGGAAGAAAACAATAAAAATTTTAACAAATTCGAAAACAATAACAAGAAAAAGTCAAATGTCACAATGATTTCCAGTTTTTGACAAGTTTCCCAGCGACTTTCAGCTCTCCGCGGCTACTGGTTGAGCGGTGGAGAAAGAGTAGCGATGGGCTGCAAATTGCATAAATTAATAACTGAACTAAGTATGAAACATACGTTTGCAGTCAAGCATCTCGTGTTTGCTCTGATACCGACAGCACTTCTTACACTTCTGGTTGGCACATCCCTGTCCAGCTGGCTGTCCACACCGAGTGCACGGCGGGAATTTTAGTTTTTTGGCCTCCAAAATGCGCGCGCCTGTCAGTTGGCGGCGCTCTCGTTTTCGAGCTTGTCTAAAAATCGTGTTGAATTGGAAATTCATTTTTCAAAATTGGCCTACTTCATCGAGACGCCCATCTCTTTAGCGGTCTGCGCCAGTTTCTCTTTTTGTTTCGCGCGGAAAGTCTTCTCCCCTTCGCCGACTATCGATTCTTTGGCTACCTAGAAATCAAAAATGATAAAAATTATCGTATTGGAAATGTTTTCAATGCCGTACCTCTTTTAATCGGAAATACGGCTTTGATATCCAGTGCGGCTGCTTTGAGACTTCTGTCGCATCCATTGGTTCACCGTCTCTGAAATAATCATGATATAACACCTACTTCGATTCGAAAACCCACCGTATTTTCTGGAAATACTCGAGCGCTTGAGTTTCTCGTTCCTTCGCACCTTCCGCGTCCGCTCTTGCCCTCTTTCCCAATTCCTCGACAATATTCTCAAAGTCTTCAACGCGATGCTCCAATGAAACACGCATTCGGAGGTCTTCGTACTCGAGAAGACTACGCACAGATTTTCATTTGTTTTTCGTGAAAATCACACCCTACCTATGATGACAAATCCTGAAGACATGCGCTCGAATAGCACTGGTTCCTGCGTGGTATTTTCTTGCATATTCCAGATATTCGGCGGCGATTTTCCACGTTTCTACGTGCGCATTGGCGTCCTTAAAAGGACTGATTGAGAAAACGCTTAATTTGGGAGAAGATGAAACTCACATCGAAGATAAGCGGATTATAAAGAAGTCCCTCCGCCGACATGACTCCAACGGCACCGGTCGCTGCCATACATCGTTCAACGTCTCCGGGAAACTGGAAAATTTGTGGTGTTATCGGGAATATTAAAATATTACAAAATGGTGTAATAGAACGATTTTTCGCTTTTCCACGAACCACATTGTTTTCGAGGGATTACCTGGATATTTCCGTTTGCCAGCACAGGAACCTGATCACCGACCGCCTCAACGACATCCCGAATTCGCGTCCAATCGGCCAGTCCCGTGTCGGCTCCTTTCATGTCTCGTGTTCGACCGTGCACAGTGAGCCTGAGAAATTTCGATATTCCATTTTCGGTTCAAAACGTTTAGAACAAGTCACTCACATAGTGGCGCCTGCGTCGACAAGCCGCTTTGCGTAATCGACAGTCTGCTGTCTATCTTCGCGGACGCGTATTTTGCACGAGATGGGCAGAGTACAGTAGTCCCGTACTGCTCGGACCATATCACAAATTAGATCCACCTCATCCTGGAGCCACGACCCGTATCTGCCACGTTTGGCAACCATTTGCGGACAGCCCAGATTCAGATCGACACCATCGCAGACACCTTCTACTAGACGGCAGGCGGACAGGAAGGTTTCGACTTTGTTGGCACAGAACTGGAAATGCAGGAAATTCAGGGTTTAGGTTTTGAAACGACAAATTCTTTCAGAAATGCTTTATTTACCTGAACAATAAGCGGTCTATCCGCCTTTACCATTGCAAGCGAGTTCCGTCGGTAGGTTCCATCGTTGACGAATAGGTGCGCGTGTATCATCGGAGTGAACGTCAATTGGGCACCGTATTTGCGGGTGAACATCCGAAATGCAAGTTCACTGGAAGTAAATGGCAGGGTTATTGCTTTTTTTTCTTCTATGCGAACTTGGCAGAGCAAGAAGAGCCAGAGAACGGTGGGTCATGCGAACACACGGGAATTTTCTGTAGAAACATCTGTTTTGACCTACGATTCGTCTGGCTCTCCCTTGTTCTGCCTATTGTGCGGCAAAGTCGACCAAAATAACAATCAGGAGCATAACAAACAACAGATAGTAATTCGGAGCAACTAAGAAGATCAAATTGTCATTTTCGCCCACCTCTGATCAACCATCGGGGCCAAAATTTTCGTAATAGTGTCCTTTTTCAACGTGTCTTTCCAAAATCGTCGATTCATCGCGATGGTTTCCTCGGAATTTTTAACTTTTTCACCAAGTTGCATCCTTTTTGGCATTCGAAAGATTTGAAAAAAGGGATCGTCGGTTTCCGGTTCTACCTGGAAATTTGTTTGCTTATTTTTGGATAGGGTTTTTCCAATCCACTGCTATCTCATAAAAATTCATCAGTAGATCGAATCAACAACTATTCCATTTTTAAATTTTATTTTCAGAAATGCTCTCACCGTCTGCTCCTCCTCATTCGCCTCCATCTCTCCGCATTTCTCTACTTCGTATCCCTCCGGAGCTGTTTCGCCGTCCATGGTAAACTTGAAAATCTTGTTTAGATTTTGAAAAAAAACTCTGGAAACTCTTGAAAAAAAACTCCAGTAGGCTGGTTACAAAATACCAAAAACTCCCTCGAAAAATCGAAAAACGAATCGCTGACTTTCATGTGTGTATTATTTCTAGACAAGACCATAGTATTTCAACGTGTAAAAGGCATGTTTTGGGGATGGTTTTCAGATAAATTTCAGAGGTAGAGAAGGCGATAACAGACGGGAAAATATCAGAGAAAGGGGAAGGGAATTTGGAGAACATTTTGAGGATCAGTGAGAAAACGGGAAAATGTAGGGGATTAAAATTAAAATGATAAATTAAAGTTTGGAAAATCGGCACATAAATTAAAATTAAAGACTAAATGCAAGATCGATGGTAGGAGAACGTATCGAGAAAATCAGAGTGAATGTTTATTTCCCGGATCAATACCGATTGAATCCCCGGCTACTGTTGCCTCTCCAGTTGTCACGGCGGCCGTTTCTAAAGTTTCAATAGTTATTAATACCGCAAGTTCCGATTTATTTAATTACCTATCATTATAACCACCACCGCCTCCATTTCTCCACCGATCACCACCACCGGATCCTCTCGGATTGCTGTAGGGTCCACTGCGACCACGATCCTCGCGATCGTTTTGATGGTATCCGCCACCGCCGTTTCGATGATAACCGCCTCCTCCACGATCATCTCGCCGATCGTACCGATTGTCGTCTTTCCGGTCTAAAAGTATTAATTTCGGTATGATAAAGAAGTTTTTTGACATCTACTGAAAGTAAAAGTCTCCTAGGCTCACCTCCTCCCGAATGATATTCCGAATATCCACCTTGTTGATGCTGAGGGACTCTCTGCTGGTATCCTTGATACTGATTGTTAGGTGGAACCGGTGAGATTTGCACACCACTCGAAGTAGGCATTGCTGGAAAATGAATTGTTTTCGAAATCTATGCTATGAAAAAAATCTAACGTTTAGGATCGAATCGCGCTTGATACCCTCCGGTTTGCGCTTGTGGTGAGATGAGCGGTGCTTGGGAAACTGAAAAAATTCAATTGAGTTTAGAAAACGAATGAAGGTGAAATAAAAACTCCAACACCAGGAGTAAACTGCAAAAGCATTAACTAACCATCAAAAGTAGCCTGATAGCCTGTCTGAACAGGAGCTAATTGTGGTGGAGCTTGTTGGTGAATCAATCGAGGATCTCTCTGCTCGAACTGCGCTCGGTACGTCGATATCGGCGGTTGTTGAGCTGGTTGCTGTTGAGTGGCCACTGAAAATGTTTTTGATTAGAAACTAGATAATTTTTCATTCGGTTTACATACATCTTGGATCTCTCGCCTCAAAGTGTCCCTGATATACTGTAGCTGAAAAATTTCGACATTTTCGAGTGATATCATTTTACAAATATTACCAGCTCCTGGAGCTTGAGACTGTTGTTGCTGGAAAGCCAATGCGTATGCAGATGGTCCCTAAAGCAATACACAATGAAACAAGTGTATGAATAAAATAAATACGTACATTTGCGTCAGTCTCTGATCGTTTTCGTGGATCTGATGGCAGTGAAGGTGGAACGCCAGTAGCGGCAACTGGCGGAATCCCAGCCTGAAATAAATGAGAAAATTCCTAGATGAAAGCGAATATATATTTTCGGGAAAAGTTCAATTTTAAACTTCTTTTTCATTTTCAGATTGTTCAGAAAATGTACCCACCGCTGGTAGCCCAAAAGAATTGCCAACAGCCCCCGGAGCAGTGACGGGAGCTCCAAACATGGCCGGAGGCGGGCGTGAGAAGTCGTTGACCATCGAAGATGCACCTGCAGCGGGAGCTGGAGCTGAGCTCGTCTGCTGGAACATTTCCTCGTCGCCGTCGGCAATCTTCTTGAGACCGAGCTGCATAATACGCGACTGGAGAGATGGCTGAGATGCGATTCCAACGAGAGCCTGTAGCGATGGCTTCATCATCGGTGCTTGAGGACGCTCCTCATCATCTATTTCCATGTCCATCGGCGCTCGATTGTCTCCCCACGCGTTCATCCCCGATTGCTGGCGGTAGGCTGAAAAGTTCTTCTTTTATTACGTCAATGTCGCTTATCCCTTTGTTTTTCTACAGTTTTCTTTCCAATTACTCAAGTTTTTTCAATGCGAACTCACAATCCATACTATAAAGATCCTCGTCGTTTGTAGGCGAGAGAGTTCCCGGATAGACACCCTTTTCTTCCATTTCCACCAAATCCGTATGCACTGCTTTGATACCGTCGCGAAAGTTCACATATGCCTAGAAAATGAAAATATGTGAGAATAATATATTCAAAAAACTACAATTACCTCTTCAACTACAAGAACTTCTCGTTTTTGATGGAGAAAGACGCGTTTTGCGAGTTCCAATGTTTCTGAGAGAGCCATCATTTTCTTTTTCTGATTTTCCATCGAATGACGGACCTGCAGAAAAAAAATTTTGCAGTGAGTACATATTCAATTCTAGAAACTAACCTGCACCATAGTGTCTATTGCTTCATGTACTTCTTGCAAAATATGAGCTCCAGACTCCCGATCTTTCATCCCCGTCCTGCACTTTTCTTTATAGTCAAAATCGCCTTCGTTGACAGTTTTCATAATGTCACCGATCAAATTTCGAGCCTGGAATGAATTGGAAGCTTGCTTTCTCAGTTTTATGAACATTTTTTAGAACACTCACCGTCACAAAATTCGTGATTTTTTTGAAAAGCTCGTCAGAATCCACTTCGAGAACTTGATCTTCAGCGTCAAATCCTTCATCTGTATCTGGTTTGGAATTTGTTACTGATAAAATAATAATTAATCTCACCAAGCATATTCTCCATCGCCGTAATACTAGCAGGAGAGAAAACATTGCGGGATTTGAAAATTTGAATGCACCTCTTCATTACATCTTTCACTTTTTCGTGCTTTCTGAAAATTCTTTAGTTTTTTTCCGAATATGGTGAGCATTTTTCTCGACTTTTCAAAAACTTCTTTAAAAAACAACCTTCCAGTTGAAACGGCGGTGAGGACAGCAGGCTGAAAAGCCGGAATCAAAGTGTCGGCGTGCTTCATTTTCGCTTTTTGCACCACATCATTCATCACATAAAACAGAGCGATTCGCCGGGCTTCGCTCCCTGCAAAATGTTTTTTCAAATAAAAAATTACTTGAATTTAATTATTTCCACTTTTAAAGCTTCTTCTGAAGAGTTTCCATTTTTCCGTGATTTTCTCCCTCAAGTGCGAAAATTACCAGTTTTAAAGCAGTCCAACCATCCTTCCACAATCACATCGATCGACGCCTTATCTTTATAGTGCATAATCCACAATGACATTGTTTCAATGGCTTCTTGTGTCGGATTTTTTATCTGGAATTTTTGAAAATTTAGAACAATTTTTAGAAATTTGTTCGACTGAAACTTACGTCTTGTAGACGATTGTGGACGACCTCTGCGGTGAGAACAACCATTTTTAAGCCGAAGATGTAGAAAATCGATACTTTACATATGATTTGGTCGACGAAGCTCTGCAAATGGCCCGAAATTATGCATGTTGCCGAGGCGATCGAGATATACGCATGCACGACAAGCGCGCCAGCAACATTGGCTGACGTACTTTTGGAGAGTCATAAGAAACTGGAATTTGGTGGGGTTATTTGCTATTTTCTTTTGAAAAGATTATAAAACGTTTTGTATCTCGAAAAAACGGCCTGTAGAATGAAAATTATCAAAACAGTGTAGAAGCATTCTAAAAGTGAATAACAGGTATTCCCCCCCCCCCCCCAAAACTGCTCAAAATAAAGGGAGCAAGAAGGAGAAAGAGCGTCGTATGTTTTTTTTTCAAACACTGATGCTCTCATATACAATATTCTATAGAAAAAACTTTGAAGACTGAAAAACTGAATATTCACGGTCAAGTCGACATTCTTACTAGATCTTGGCAATTCCCAACGTTAAAATTTTGCTGCAGCCCTTTTTCTACCGTAATACCGTAATGCATCTGTATATTTCAAAAATTTCAACAACATTCTTCAAGTAAATGCCTCACCGTAATAAAAGCTTATAATTTATAAGAAAGGAAGTAACACAATAAAACGTTTAGTGACCCGGAAGGATTGAAAACGTCCTTTAACGCGTGAAAAATTCGGAAAGAAGGTTGGACACAATTCGTTTTTTTCCAGCTCACAAAATTCTCGTCAATCGCCTTCTTAGTTTGTCGCGTACGTGAAACTTCAATTGAATAAAAGAAAACGAGCAATATTCCATTAAATTTCCAGGTCGGCTTGCAACGATGCCACTTTCGGAGATAGCCAACGTGGATATTGACCCGAGGGGCACTTTCAAGTACGTCCTCATTGAGGTATGTAAGTACGACTTTGCTTTATTTTTAAAAATTTCAATTAAAAAATGAGAAAATATGAAGTTGAATAGAAAAAATTTCAAGTTCTCAAAAATCCAACAAAAAATCATTCAACATGCAAAAGACACATAATCCCTCTTAAGCAGTGCCGTCGTCTCATTCTCCTCTTTCTCACAAATCGAATCCATGACGTCAATCGTTTTTGAATGACCGACACCTAAAAATTGTTACTTTTTAATTTCAATTTCAAAAATAGCTTCAGGCACAAGTTTTTCCCAATCAATCCCCAAACTTACAATGTTTATGGAATTCAATTTTATCTGTTTTAATGAACAGAGCTCTCGATAGCGGAGACCTTTGGCCGTCTTTAAATACTGCAGTGGCACTAAAAAAGGTAATTTTAGGAATATCCATCAGAAATGTAAAATCACCCACCTAAACATGTAGAACCAATCAAATCGAAGATCCGGGAAAACCACCTGGAAACAAATCGAAATTAAATTTAAAAACAAAAAAAGACTCACTCGTCTCCCATTCACTGGAATTTTTTCCCATTCCGCTAGGGATGCATTCGGATTTTCGGTGAAGTAGACCACATAATTCTTCACTTCGTGCGACTTTTTGTACGGTGGTTCCCAAGTTAGCTCGATTGTGTTGGCGTTGAGACGCGTCGCCAAAATGTGCTGAGGACTCAGCTGGGGTTCTGAGAAATCACTTTTTATAGAAATTTCAAAATTTGTGCGAAGCACCTGTATACTGCACCAAATAAACCGCCTTGCTCTCGCCGTACTTGTTGTGTGCAGTGATGCGGAACTCGTAGAGTGAGCACGAGTCCACGCTCATTATCTCTACAGTGTTCCCTTTGATTCCACGAAGTTCACGAGTTTTTGCGTCTTCGTTGTGTCTAGAAACAGAGTGAACACTAAACTATCCGTTAGTTTCCCAACTCACTTCAATCGGTACCGGATATTGTACGTCAAATCCGGATCCGGAGAGAACGGCGGCGCCCAGGCCAATCGGACCGAGTAGGCGGATGTACTGACCACTTGACAGTCACTCGGTGGATCTGGAGGTAGACGGGCGAACATGAACTTCTCATTAGGTACTGTAAGGAGTTGTTTCTTCTTGAAAAACAAAATGTTCAGAGGAAATGACTCACAAACATGGCTGCCTCTCCTTCGCTTGTCCTTCTTCCTCTTTGACTTCTTTCTGGCCAACTCATTGTAATCCTTATGCGCGAATATCATTCCCTTCGCCAGTTGAGCCAAAAGCGATGCCATAGCTGCCCGGCGTCTTCGCGCCTTCGCCTCTCGAAGCAGGTAGAACGGGTTGCTGCTCTTCAACTTCCGTCCCAAATAGTGGATCTCTTTCAAGTACATTCGTCCCACAACGTCCATTGTCATTGTTGTAAGGATAACTCCCACTGGAATTATTTCAAAGGGTTCGGAAATGACGAAAAATGAGGAAGTTTCATAACCAACCTATCACAAATGCGAGAGTGATCCAAATATTGCCAGGTGATGGTCGAATGTCACCAAATCCTGCAATTTTGAAAATCCTGCAAATCCCCGTTCTCATCTTCAAAAAACACTCACCAACAGTGAGAATACTGATGAAGCAGAAGTAAAGACTCTCCACATACGTCCATGTCTCCCAGTATCGAACCACCCACGCAGCGACACATCCGTAGACGAAGACGCACGCGAACACTGTCTGCGCCGGGAACCGCACCAGCTTCGTCTTGTCCAGTATCTCCTCCTCGTTCTCGTCGTCGCCAAACAGCGGCTCTGCCGGATCCACCTCCGCCTCTCCTTTCGACCATCTAGCTACTCTTTGGTACTTTTCGTAGATTTTAAAATGGAGATTGAACAGAATTTCCGACAGGAATTTCGCTATATTTGCAACTGTCACCAGGGTTAGAGGGATTCCTGGAAAATTGGAATTTTCGCAAAAAAACAAGTTCTCCTCACCAATCAAACAATAAATAACTCCGAAGAGCCGTCCACCAAATGTGCTCGGCGCCACGTAACCGTAACCAATCGATGTGAGCATAGTGGTTGTGAAGAAGACGGAATTTGCGAAATCCCAAGTGGGCGAATCCTCAAAACATCATTATCGTGTAGATACTCTATTCGGGGGAAAACCTCGTCATAACCGTGCCTGACAGCTTTATGAGCAAAAAATACGGTGTCCACGTAGTTGTTGAACTCGTCTGATGTCTCGCTTTTTATAGATTCTATCATTTGATCTACGTTCTGAAACACCAAAATTTCGACGACTCTCACAAGAGCTATTCATTAGTCTATATTCTACCATAGTCTCACCCAAACTTACCTTAAACTTATCCCGGTCCCTCTTCACTAAATCCCATAATCGATTCACATATCCCTTTGCATTCATTTCGATTCGAGACATGTGATCCTTTTTTAGGGCCTGAAGTTCGGTAGAAAGTCTTGATAATTGAATCAAATTCAAAAAATAGAACCCACATCCAAATGGTCTCCTTCCAACATTTGGAAAACGAACGCTCCCAGAATTATATACAGAATTACAGAGCCGATTAATAGCACTTGTAAAGACAAGAAACGAGCCATTTTTGGAACCTGAAAACACGCCATTTCGGCAGAAATAATGAGAGACGTTTTGTTTCCGTTGCAAAAAGCCTCTTTCTGACACATGGATTATGGGAAAATGATGGAGAAAGTGGGGAAACAGAAGTATTATCAATCATTTTTGGACCAAAAGTTCCGGGATTCTCCTTTTTTCGAGAAACAGGAAACAGTTAGAAGGGAAGGGGATTCTCAAAAAATAAACTTAATTTTTGAAAAATTAAATACATTTGGGTGAAAAAAAACCAACCGATTCCCCTAGAAAAAATAACGAATTGATTTTTGATGAAATATGAGATGGAATGAGAGTCCAGTAGTTCAAGCTTTACTCACATATGCAGAAATTTGAGAATTTTGAATTTATTTGTACAAGGGAGCTTTCGATTTGTTGCCAAAGTTCCTAGTTTTTAATATTTTCAGAAGATTTCTGCCAATTTTTATGATACACTAGGTTACGGTAGCTGGTGTGTTGTCAATATCGAACGCTTCCCGTAAAATACCCTACAGAAACATTCAAATGCCACTTTTCAATGACTCAATCCAGTTTAGCTCAACTTTGAGAAAAGAAGAGAATCGGGAGCCAAAAATGAGAGCATATAAGAATATCCTCCTCTCTTCTCCCCCGCCCCGCCCGTTTAACAGAGAGAAGAAGGAGAAGTGAGGCCCCCAACACCAGAAATCGGTCCCCGGGGGCCGATTCTTTTTGTGTCCATGTACACTTTAACTCTCCGGCGCCTCTTGAGATGAAGCCGATTCCGTGATCTCCTCTTGAGCAGTGAGAACGTTTAAGTAGAGCTGGGGAGAAGACTTGAACCGCTGTTTTTAAAGCGGAGCAATAAATCTGGAAGACCGGCAAAAAGTGAATTCTTAATTTCCAGGTGAATGATCCATCGACTAAACAGAGGAAATTCGTCGTCCGCGGCTACTATCGATGCAGTTTCCACGATGACATTTTCCAGGAGACTAAGGTGAAAACGACGTTCCAATTCTTTGGAACAAGCGTTTTCCTCTTATTAATGCCAACTTGACATAATATTCCAGTCCGCCGCTCCATCGGACCTCAACCTCAAATGCGTCGGCGGCGGTCGAATCAAGCACGATGCTGACGGCAAAGACATTCTAGTCTACGGCTATTCGTACGGATACGGGAAGGCTGATCATAAGATTGCTGTCGACATTCTCAAGGAGAAGTTTCCGGACTATCACATCGATTTTTCGAACGATGGATATTAAATTTTCCGATTTTCTCCAATAATTTGTATTTTTTCAGTACAATATTCTTAATTTCGCAAATTTCACCTGTTTCAGTCAGTAAATATTGCCATGCATTGAACAGCCGCCATGTTTCACAGCCAAAACATCAATTTTTTTCTAAAGTTCTTCTAAAATTCACTTTTTCATTTTGAAAAACCGCTCTTCTCTGATCTAGACGACATGTCGAAGTGAGAGACGCAGACAGCACTACGTTTCGGAGCGTCCGTTGCGTCGCGTAATGTATGGGAGTGTACAACGAAAAAGGCGCCGAGCCGTCCATTGAACCTCAATTTTAGATAGTTTTTATCGATTTTTAGCCCGATTTTCGACATTTTTGTGTTTTCAGCATAAAATTTGGATAGTTTTTTGTACATGGAAGCTTAACCAGTCGGAAATATGACCATTGATCGGCCCTAATCGCATTTTCTAAATTATTGATTTAAATAAAAAAAATTTGTTTTCAGTCCACTTTTAGAAGCTTTTTCGATATCTCAGACTTCACAGACTACCGTATTCAAACGAAGTCTACAGATTTATTTTTCAAACTTCGTTTTCTGATGATTTTCCGTTACCAATGAAAATATTTAAAGATTTCCGTTTATTCTTTCAGAATGTCGCTCTCACTCTTGACACCGCGCCTTGTCACCAAGAACACGATTACCCGCATCCTCGTCATCAGAAATGCTTCTGGTTTGACCCTCAACGTAAGTTTTTGAATTATTCTCACAATGCACCTCGACTGATTACAGCACGAGCAGTCGCTCAAGACGAACGAGA
Source organism: Caenorhabditis macrosperma (assembly GCA_963932285.1). Lineage (NCBI taxonomy): Eukaryota > Metazoa > Nematoda > Chromadorea > Rhabditida > Rhabditidae > Caenorhabditis > Caenorhabditis macrosperma. The sequence continues at coordinate 15,009,705 of OZ010622.1, forward strand.
AGGGATTCTTCAAGTACCAGCGTGATGTGTCCCGTGACAAGCGTTACGTCAACCCAGCCAAGCCAGGAGATACCCCGGCCAGGTGAGAGTCTAGAAAATTATACAAAAACTGATTCCATTTTTGAAAACTTAAGCCATGGTTTTCAAAACTTTTATTTCAGATTCATGTTCCGTAAGCTCGGACACGCTTACGAAGTCTACCCACTGTTCGTTCTTCTCGGAGTTTGGTGTGTTCTGTTCGGATACACCGTGTACTACTCGTTCGAGAAGAATGAGATCTGGCTCGACAGAAGTATATATTAAAATCAAAGTTAACTGAGACAGTTTTGTTTTCAGGCCACACGACCGCTCCATGGGACTGGGAGAGAATCCGCAACAACTACTGGAAGAAGCCAACCCTTGTTTTTGACCCGACCGGAAAGACCCACCAGAGATTGACGATCATGGAGACCCTCCAGGACGAGATGGTCGCCGCCGCTAAGGAGCGAGGAACCCGATAAATCAGTGAAAATATTTAGAATTTTCCATCATTTTTCTTTTGGCGTTGTAGTATTTTGGATCGAGCTCTGACGACTGATAAATACATTGTGAAAATATGACTTCATCGCAAATTTGTTCGTAAAAGGGAAAGTAAGATATTCAAGAAGATTTCTGGATCTTAGCAGTTCCTACGATTCAGCTCCACTTCCCGCTGGATTTTCCTATAAAATACAGGCTCTTCAAACCAAGAGAACACTTTCTGTGTTGAAGGAAAAGTCTTTACTTGAAAACAACGACTGTGCGCTCAATCATTCACGCGAACGATATCGTCATGCTTGCTAACCTTGACCCTCAACAATAAATAACAAATTCTATTTTCTTTATACCATTTTTTACACGTTTTCATATTTCATGGGTGCGTGATAAAATAACCAATAACCACCATTCTTTCTGTAATTAGAGGACACACTCCGATCTCCGCAATAGGTCGAATGCTCATTACCCCACTGACATGTCTTCATCAGAAGATGTTTATTTACAAATCCGGATCTGCTTTGTCGACCGTTTTTTTGTAACATTTCGATGACTTTTCAAGAAACTTGATTAACTTTGAAAACAAATTTATTGTCCAACAAATAACATTACTTGAGTGGGATGAATCGGGAAGAGTGGGTAGCTCCAATACCTGGTCTTCCGTGCTTGACCGGCTTGTAGGAGATAGCGAACTCTCCGAGGTAGAATCCGATCATCTCTGGCTTGATCTCGGTCTGAACACAAGATAATGAGAAAATTTAAAAATGCATAATTCCACACCTGGTTGAAAACCTTTCCGTTGTAGATTCCGATGACTCCACCAACAAGCTCCGGAAGGATGATCATGTCGCGGAGATGGGTCTTGACGGTAGCTGGCTTCTCGAGAACTCCAGCGGCCTTCTTGGCCTTCTGGACCTTGGCGATGAGAGCCAAGTGCTTTCTCTTGAGTCCACGGTCAAGACGTCTGCGCATGCGGCACGGGAGGAGCTTGGCGAACTGCTCGCTGAAATCGATTGGCATAAATTTTATAAAAACGAAACGCTCGATATTTTCGAGCTTTCCTGATATAAACAATATACTCACCGGGACATGTCCAGGAGCTGGTCAAGGTCGACTCCTCTGTAGGTGAACTTGCGGAAAGTTCTCTTCTTCTTCAGCTCAGCGAGATGGGCTTCATCTTGAGTAGCCATGTTTAACCCTGAAAGAAATCAATAAACTGAGTCAAGCGACGCGGAACGGAATTACACGCAACAAGTGAATAGTACACTAAACCATGGTTTTCTATGCCGAATTATTAACTAAATATGGCAATTCATCAAAAACTTGAGTTTGAGAAAAAAAACAATAAATTGACGATTTTTTGGGCAGTTGAACGCCGATATCACAGATTTGATACATTACATCACTTGAAACTCGAAATTTAACAAAAATATTTGGGCAAACCGTGAAAAAAGCGCAAAAAACCTCGAAAAAACAGCGAAAATTATAAATTTTCCACTGGGGACCGAAACTCCGTATCGCTCACTGGCATTGAGTCGCTACGCAGCGAATATTGGCGGTCGGCCAGGTTTCGATGGAGCGCTCTTACATTTCTCCTTCCAGCTGATTTTGAGTCGAATTTTTATGGTCTTCATTGAAAACCACAGGTTTTTCGAAGATTTCCAGAAAAATGAAAATTAAATTTTTTTATGAGGTCGTAAAAACATTTCAAAATTCGAAATTTATCAAATAACTTCGAGTTTTAGTGAAATTTTTTTACCGAGGATTTTGAAAACAATTTAAAAATTTAAAAGACTAGCCTGAGCATTATTATGATATTTACGTTTTTCAGTTTATGTTTTTCTATGAAAGTAGCTGTATATTCTCGGTCCAGTCGTCGTTATCACCATCTCTGCCGTCTTATCAAACTCCTCTAACGTTTCTTCATTTTCGTTCAGAAATGCGGTTAAACCTCTTCATATTGCTCGTTTTTCACATCACAAATGGATCGATAATCCAACCTGTCGATGAAAAACTGTTGAGGGGCGAATTCCACGATGAAGCCCGGACGATGGTCGATTATGAGGATTTCTCAACAAATTTAACGGATTATGCCAGTAGAAGGAGCAGTGATGACGATAAAATGACTCCAGAAGAACTAAAAAGACGAGAAGGGCACGAGAATCAAGATGAGGATGACGTTAGTGACGATTCTAGTGATATCAGTGAAGAGCGGTGAGTTCTCAAAATTAAAAACTTGACAGTATGCAATCGAAACGTTTTTTAAAACCGTTAGATGCTCAAAAATCTCAAGCAAGAAAAAAAATTCTATTGCTAACTGAAAATTGCTTCAGAATGTATAAATTGTGGGGGAAATCAGCCGACTATGACACATTTTTCAACACAGCCACATCATCGAATGAAGAAGAAGAACCCGGGTTTTTGAGAATTTTTGCAATTTTTTGAACAACTCGGAATGCCGCAAATTGCATGTTTTCTCTCATTCCCCTTTCCCTGTTAGAATAACCCGCTTCTTCCTTCTTATTCTTCTTGTTAAAATGCTTAAAATTTAATTATTTTTGAATTCACCCAAAAAGTTTGATAAGAAGCTAATTTTTCAGTTGATGTTCACGGGTGCTTGATCATTTCATTCTTTGATTATCTGAAATTTTCCAGAGAAACCGATAGCGTCGATCACGAACATCTGAAGTCACTGACGGCCGTAAAACCTGAAAAACAGCAACTTCCCTTGGCGGGAGTCATCAATTCGGTGTTCACTGACAGGTACGAAAATAGGCTCAAAAAGCTTTTTTAAAGGAATCTTTTTGTTCCAGAAAAACGTTTTCGTGTCCTCGAATCAAAGATGAATTATTGACGGGAACAACAGTGGCTGACATTTCACCGGAAGATATCAAAATCATTGCGGCGATGGGCGACGCACTGGCCACCGGTATCGGGTTGTGGCCCAATGCCGATATCGAGTTCCGTGGAGCCAGTTTCCCGATCGGAGGCGATTCCACTATCGACGGATTGATTACTATACCCAGTGAGCTATTTTTAAAAAATTTTCTCGCAAAATATTCAGAAAAAATTATACAAAAATGAAAACATATCGGCAGATGATTTTATTCCAACAATTTTTTTTAATCGTTGAAAATTTTCTCAGTGATTTCTATCATTCACATTTGTAGACATCCTCCGCGAGTTCAGTCCCAAAATAGTCGGCGTCTCGCACGGAATGGGCTCTGATCTGCCCGATCACCAGCTTAACGTTGCTCAAACTGGAGCCACGACGAGCGATTTATTTGGGCAAGCCAAGGAGCTGGTACGAAAAGTGACAAAATTAACGGAAATCGACTACAAAAATGAGTGGATTATGATTATTATCACAATTGGAACGGAAGAGGTAAGAAAGTTACATCGATAAACATCTGTTTCAAATATTCACTGATTTTATAGATATGTGCACGCTGCGAAGGACCCTCTTACGATCACATCAGAAAAGCCATCGAGCATCTCCAAATCCATATTCCGAAAGCCCTCGTCGTTCTTCTGGGACCTGTTCATGTATCATCATTCCACGAGCAAAAGTCGAATTTGTTAAAGTTAGTTATTTTCAAAACAGTTCAAAACACGGGCCTTCTTGTTCGGGAATCCCATTCCATACTGTTCTTCAAATTCTAAATTAAAGGAAATACATAAATTGTTTCCAGAAATCGCTGCCAGTGCTCCCGAAACCAAACCGAAAGTTTCATGTACGACGTTTCTCGAAAATGGAAAGAAGCTTGGAGGAGAGCACAAGATTTCGTCGAGAATGGTGACACTACGGTAAGTGAATCTTAATTAATGGTTCTCATAAATTCCTAATTTTCCAGAGACCCACGTTCGGAATGATCAGCTACCCGATGGTTACCATCACATCCAGATACCCGAATGGACTGTTCATCAGAGGTCAACCGCTTTTGAATCGAAGAGGTGAAAATGTTCAATTTTTGAAGTTTTTTCTAGCGAAATGTTCTCTAGGTCACAACTACGCAACAAAATGGCTGTGGAACCGGCTGATCGGCGGCGATGCTTACAACTTGACATCGGCCACACTCTCCCAAGACAACTACTTCTGTCCATCAGTTGTGAGTAGTTGATTTTTTTCGTTAATATTTATCGAGAATCTCCGATAAATTCTAGAGGCCTCTTTGTTTTCCAGGGTTGTCCTTATTTCCGAACCTACGCGAATCACGGACAATGCAAAATCAGAAGTTATGCAGAAGCAGCACGAGATTTTAACGTCATCAAGAAAGATGGACTGATTATTTTGAAAGAGGTATGTTCAGAAAATATATTATTCGTGTTTTCAAAAGCATATTTTGAAAATTCCCGCATGTTTATATTTTTCCACTTTCCCACTTTTCGATATTGTGCAGCTCTGATTTGTAGCGTCGTCGGTCGGTGAAGTTCCTGTACATGGTGTTTCTAGTGGGTGTCATCGTTTCATTTATTTCTGTATGCCTGTTCGGAACGTTCTTCTATCAAAAATCCAAAACGGTATGCTTTTTTCCTGTTCTTTGAACTAATTTTCTATTTTTTTTTCCACTTTTTCGGAATTTTCCAAAATAATTAATATCATTTGACAGGGAGACCACGGGCGGTTCGAAATAGTGGAAGAACCACAGAAGAAGCTGGAAGAGGCTCAAAAAGAAGAGCAGAAAGCGCTGCTGACACGCCAAAACACACGGGCGCAATCTGAACTGGTATGTGTTGTGGCAAGAGAAAGAGAAATGATTGTTCCCGATTTGCAGGCACTCTCGAATAACGGCCAGCTTGCTCCAATGTCCGTTGGAAGACACAAATCGTTCCTTGGTACGATAAACGAGGGAATTCAGAACGTCTGAACCTGTATCTTGTAGTTTTCAATAATTTTTTTTCTCAAGGATTACTCATTTTCAGTTTTTAGTAGAATCAAAATTAGATATTCTTTTCATTCCTGCACCCATCGCTTTAGAAAGTCATGTACATATTTTTCGAAATTCCAGAATCTAAGTCACTTTTCCCTCCCAAATGACAGTTTTAAAAGGCAATAACTCCCCGTTGTTTGTTTCTATATCCGAAATTCTACTTATCAGTTGGCACTTCTCATGGTTTTCTAACGAGTCTAATTGTGGCCTTTACCCCTTTTCAGAGACATTTCACGCTTTTTTTTCTTTTTTTCCTTGCATTTATGAATTTTAACTGCTAAAACATTCCAAGACATCAGGCGGAACAATTACAACAAATAATTGTAAATTTGAAGAAAGTTTAGAGAATTCGAAATCGACTTGAATCATCAAAACATTCGAAAAGAAGGAAGTAAAACAAGACAGTGAGCACAAAAATCACTGTTATCAATGATTTCTCTTATCACTCTATGTCTCAAATACTCGCATGACCAAGACAACACAAACTCGACCACGAGACGTTCAGGAGACAGGAAACGTAAAGTTGACACGTGATGACGTCACTCTATCCGAACCTCCGTCCACACGTGAGAAATTTCCACGTGAGAAGTCAGGAAAACTGCCAAAAATAGGCAGCGAAAGATGATGAAAACTGTCTTTGTTCGCCTTTCTTCTCCTCTCTCCACCCTCCACTTTCCGCATTCTCTTCCATTTTTCTTAATAGAGAATAGTGATTCTCTCTTGATTAGTTACATCATTCTTTGTCATGAGATCACTAGAACACGGGGTGGCAGTGGGTGTCTTGGTCGTTTCACGTCACATCACTATAAAACCGCCAGCCGACCCCTGTCACCGCTGGCATCGCACACGCACCGATGATATCTTCGCCGTCGCCGCCTGTGTCGCCGGCCGGGGGTATAGCTCAGTGGTAGAGCGCTCCCTTAGCATGGGAGAGGGCTGGGGTTCAATTCCCCATACCTCCAGAATCTTTTTTTCTTTTTGAAGCTTTCAATTTGTTTTCTCAACTGTATTCTCCTATTAATGTGCACTCAAAATGTAGTAAAATTCAGTGTGAAAATGAAAATGCTTTCTGGTTTTTTTTTGCAATGAAAAATAATAAAAGTGCCATCCGGTACCAGTGCCCAACGTCATCAGCTGTGTATACCTCCTTCTCGCTGGTAAATAATAATAATAATCAACACGTATTATTATTTATACTCCCTCGCCCCTCCTCTCACTTGCCATTTAATCCGCTTGCTCGCCCTCGACTCCGTGCCTGGCTCTTGGGCTCTTTGGCTCTTTTTTTGCGTCAACAACTGAAAAATATAAGAAATGTAGCTACATGTAGGAAGTTTTTGCCTTTTTGAATTAACTTCTCCGCAGACACTTCTAACGAATAGTTATTGGAATTGTTTTCTGATCCTCAAACAGCTGTTATGTCCCAATTAGGGTAATTAAAAACTGTTTTTGTAATTTTGTAAACTTTTTTAATTTTCTGGTTTGAAGATTTGTAGTATAGTGAAGTTTCTTATAAAACATATAATATCGAGGAAACTATTTACAATACTAGCTACAGTACATAGGCCATCAGCTCCACAGTGCCTCCATCTCCCTGCCCCCCCCTTTTGCTCATTCTTTGAGCTCATTCTACCTTTCTCGATAATCAGATTATTCGACCACAAACCACCCAATTTGGCAGGTGAAACCGAGAGAAATTTCCGAAAAATGATGAAATCTCTATCATTTCTCTTATCAACTAGGAGAGGGGCGGGGAGACGGCGCGTCTGTCCCATTGTATTTAACTGAATGATCGAACGGGTCGAAGGAAAGGAAAAGGGAGAGGAGAAGAGGAGAGGAAACCTTGTGATCTCCTTTTTTTTTCAATTTCTCTTTCTTTTCTTCAATTTTTTCTTAAAATAGGAAATTGACTTTCCGATAATTTTGCTTTTGAAACGATACAATTCTTGTCCAGTTCCAAATTATCCCTTGTTTAATTTATTTTTCGTTCCACCGCCTCAAAAACTTTGTCTTACAATTAAAGCATTATTTTGATTCTCGAATTTTGCAGAAAACTCTCAAAAATGTCCGGAAAGCTGGAAATCATCTCGTTCGACGAGTTCGACGAGCCATTCGAAGAGATTTTGAAATCCGAAGCCGAAGAAGCCGAAAAATACGCCGAGAAATGGATGGGAAACTCGGTGGACTCATGGGAGACAGTCAGCTCCGTCGGCGTCAACGTCTCCTATTCGAATCATTTTTGACACTGGATCGATGGAAAAATCCAACGATTATCGCCACTGCCACTCCTTCAATGACATCTCACTGATCATCAACGGGATTTTTAAATTATGATTCTCAATTCCTATTTTTTTCCAATTTTCTATGAATAAATTGTATAGGATTCACCTTTCTAAATGGAAATTTTTAAAATGGCTCCAACAAATAGGAAAAAAAAGAAACGGAGTAAGAATTGAAGCCGCAAACAAACCAAAGTTTAACGCGGTGTTCAAAGCGCGCCGAGGTGACGAAAATTGACGACCTCGACACGTTAAAGTGCGAGATGTCGAATAATTAGAAAGCATTTTTCATGCAATCTCAAATTGAGAAAATCGTCCAAATAAAATTCTCAAAAATAATAAAACTAATGTTTTTGTTTTTAGCCAAAAAAAAAGTGGTGTGCAACATTTGCGTCGTGGTGTTCGCAGACACAGTACATTTTCACATTGAGCCCGCACCAGCCCGTATGGGTGAGAACTGCAGCGAACCAGGAAAGAGGTTAGCGTACCATATACCGTGGCGACAGGTTTAATATTTTTCCAAAATTCAGGAAACATGTTTCTAATCTTTTCTTTTGAAAATGAACACATTTATCGAGCTCGATCGGGTCGTTGGGAACGCCGGTATTTTTTCCCGGTTCGCTGCAGTCCACACGGATACTTTGGAGTCGAAGCTTGGACGCCGACCGATGCCGCTGATTTATAGCACCTCGACGCGCTTTGGACAGCGCATGAAAAATTCGAAACAAAATTAAAAAAAAAAACTCTGAAGTTCGATGGAAAAAGCAACTCCTGGGAATTCTTGGAGTTCTTGAAATCAGATGCGATGCGTTTGAGCAAACCATGTGAGATTTTCAGACGGTTTGGAGAAAAAATGTATTTTCGCACTTGAAACAAGATAATATCCGATTTTCGTTCTTTCCTCTTTCAAAAACCGTAAAAGTGAGTCGTTCTGCAAGTACACCTGCCTCCAATCAAATCACACTTATCACTCCCTTCTTATCACAGATTGTGGCCCCTTTCATGACCAAATCACGCGCACTTCACGGGACAAAGAGAGTCAGGTGACACCGCACTCAAAAATTGGAACTTTTTCGTCTTTTTTTTCAAATTGAAAGGAAACGGAACCGAAGGCAAAGGGACTAGTCTTTTGTTCTTTATCTTATCATTCCATATCTTATCAGCAGCCATCACAAGTTCTGGGTGGAGATTTGATTCGGCGATTTGCAGAGAAAATTGCGAATGGGGGGTGGTGACCTGATTTTTGATGAAAGAATCGAGAAGGGGAAAGTAGAGAAGTTAGAGAAGTTGTATGAAATAGAAAAAGATTGAGTTTTGGAAAAAATGGACTGGATTCAGTCCAAAGACCACATACCTGATCGGCTTCTTCTGAGGCTCAAATTGGAATTTTTATATTTATTTGCAGGTGTTTCGACCAAAAATCAACTGCAGCTGAAATAAACTGTGTTCATTTAAAAATAGGAAAGTTTTCGAGTGAATGAGAAAAAGTTTCATGAATCTTCAGAGTTCAAACATGTATTAACAAATAATCCCAATTTTCTGAAAAAAAAGAGCAAAAGTATTTTACCGTTGAGCCAAAATGGATCGAAAACGAAGAGAACAAAATCAATGAACGAGTGGTGTGCGTGTAGATCAAAAAATTATGTCAGAAGTATTTTGATCTACCCAACGAAACAAGAACGTGGCGAGCTGGTTTGCGGCGTTATCGATTTTAATTTTTTCTTTTGGTGGTGTTTTCTGAAATTTTGGATTGTTATAACTAATATAAAAATTTAGCGCTTCCGAACATGAGCAATTTAGACCTTGGTGGAAAAATAATCAGTATTTTGGTGTTTGTCCCTCTTGATAACTATTTTCACGGAATAGGGAATCAAACGGCTTATGAAATTTCAAAAAGTTTCGAGAACTGAGTATGGACTCCGCAGTCGCCGTGTCGGCGAAGGTCCCGCAGCGAAAGAGCGAGGCAGCACGTGAATTTCAGAGGCGCAGACAATTTTTGAACTTTTCACGCCAAAAGTGAGGTCCACGCTCGCGGCGAACTCATAATATTTGTATTCCAATTTTCACCAGCGCGTCACCGAATATACCGAAATCTTTCTCGGCGCATATGCGGCGGAACCCGCGAGATGTCGGTCCATGCGGAAAGGTACCTCGAGCCACTTGATCAAAATGTTTGACTTTTCATAGAAAATTCGACCTTTCGAAAGAGAGATTGTCGGATTACTGTATTTTTGGACCTGCTTCCCATGGCCCATGGCGCCGGGTGTAGCATACATTCACCATCTCAACGGTTCTTTTATCTCAAAATTGCACGCCGATATTCGAAAATATCCTGGAAATATCCGCGGGATATTTCGAATATCCCGGAATATCCGCGGGATATTTCAAAATATCCTGGAAATATCCGCGGGATACTGCTGGGCATCCCGGCGGATATTTTTGTTTTCCTTAAGGATATTTCCAGGACATTTTTCACCTGAGATGTTTCCTATTTTTGATACCATCGGTTTTTATCAAAATCAAGTGTATTTTCCATGGCAGCGCCCAGGAGCCACCGCCCTTATTTTGCCGATTATCAATGCACCACACCCCGTAATTGTCATTCGTTTCGGTTCCGAGAGCATGTTGTGTCTGTACATCGATGGAGGGAGGTTGACTCATGTCCTTTTCGAGTGCTCTTTTCGTTGCGCGCCGACGAGAGAGTGTTCGGGTAGGCGGAGAGGGGCAGAGAAAGAGAGATAGAGGGAAGACACTGATAAGTGATGATAAGCACCTGTTCTCCGCTTTCTGTGTCTTTTCTCGAAGCGCACTGACCAAATGAGCATATTATGAGAGTCCCGAGATGCTCAACTATCGATTTATGTGGATTTTTTGGGAAACTCTTGACTCTTTTGATTTTCACCACGGGTTACTGTATTGCCACACAACCGGAATATTATGACCCAGAGCCCTACACGGACTGTTTTCAAGGAGCCAAAGGCGAGTGATGACTTATTTTTTTTCTGAAGAATCAAAAAAGAGCAACTTCCAGGATGGTACCCATTGAGTGCCACGTGTATCTTCCCACTGACACAATTCGAACGAAACTACTCGACCGCTGTTCAGATGTGTGGAGCGTGAGTTTTATCAAGAATTCGTATTGTGGGCCGCTGCAAATACCGAGAGACAAAGTACGTCGTTTCAGTGTGAACCACAGTATTGGCTACCGAGAGACCAACTGGCTCATCGCCTCGCAGCTCCCGCAGCTCTTTTCGAACGCTCCAGACGGGCGGAACCTCCACAAAATGTACTGGACGGGACTGCGAATGAGAGACGCCGAAATGATCGGCGTGGAGGCGGAGGCGGCGACCGAGGACTCGCCCAAGATCTCCGACTTCACTTCCATCTACAACCCTTTGTGGGCAGACGGACAACCGCCCGAGGTGACTGAGATCTTCAGAACAGAGTTCACGAACGTGTCTCAGCTTCCAGAACCTCCCCAACGCCTCCCTGATCACTTCTTGTCTTGCCCTGGACCTTCGGAACACATCGTTCTTCGGATGGCGTCTCGTCCCCTGCAATCGCCAATTGCCCATCCTCTGCCAAAACTACGCCTGTCTTCCGAACACTTTCCGATGCGCCGACAACTCGAAATGCATCCCGGCGGGATTCGTTAGCGATGGATTCAATGATTGTCTGGATGGTTCTGATGAGAGTTTCGATTCGGTTCCGAGTACAGTTATTGGGAGGGATGTGGTGAGTGTGGAAAGGTTAGAAATGAGCAGAATGCGCTTATTTTCCAGCACAATCCCGTGTACGAATGGCCGATGCGGATGTCAAGTGGCGGAATACTGTCTCCGAGTACAGTAAGATACGGAAGGGGCGAATGCACTCACAAGTGGACTGTCCTCTCGCCCTCCGATCGTCATTTTGTTCTTTCGGTTCGGTTTTTGTTCAAATTATTGAAAAAGCTAATTCAAACGAAAACGGCTGAATTCTCGATTCTCATGCAAATCTTTATTTCGAGTGAAAAACCACAAATATTCGTTAACTATTCGAGCACACCAAGTTGCACGTCTTCTTTCTCAAAACATTAATATAAGGGTAGAAGGTCGGATAGTAAGACGTCAGATTCACTGCATTCACGATGGTAGAGCACGGCGATGATAAAAAAGAGAGATACGAGCATCCGAGGGTAAGAACCTCCTGCGCCAGTGGCCAGTTGTCCGGCACGTTGATGAACGAAGAACACGCGAGGCACACTTCTGAAGCAGTTGGCGCCTGGAAGTTTAGCAGTAAACATTAGAGAACGATTACAGTAAACATACCACCAGAACACTGAATATCAATAGAACATTGAAGAGAAGCGACATTCTTTGAAAAAGAAATCACTGATTTGTTTTTTTCTGAAAACCAAACAGCTCTATAAACTGATGACAATGCCGAACTCTATAGTACTCGTGGGAAGTTCACGTTTGAAAAATACTTTTCTGTGGTAACTATCTGTTTTTCAAAAAAGATCTCAATTTGCAGATAAAATGGCTTTCACCTACCACATCCACGAGTATATTCATCGAGGGAAAAGACGGCAACGGGACTGTTCTCTTGAATTCCCGCAACGCCACGTCGTCAATTACTTTATTATCTTCATCGTTTGTGCTAACAGCACACGACACTGATACCCGGAGAATGGAGTTCCAGGTTTATTATCAGGAAGTCGGTATGTTGACAGATGGGTTTTCAAGAGTGCCTTGACGCATTCTTAGTTCATTACACTCATTTCTATTCGTCATCTTTCAGATCCCTCTCTCTGCCGGCTCTCCTCTTCTTCAACATCCGATCATTCCAAAAACCTACTGATCTTCTCCTCATCCAACCAACCGTCATCGTGCACCTATCACTTCTCCACTTCTGCTCCTGACTCGTACATCGCCATTCTCATCAGAAACTGCGAAGGCGCCGTTTCCCATGTGGCCCAAGTGGAGTACGCGAACACTACAGTAACCCTGGCGCCAGGGACCATCCGTCGGCTATTGATACTTCCTGCCAACTCTCTGAGAGTCCACGTGGCAACCACATGGCCACGAGATGACATCCAACTGGAAATGCAGTTCTTTGAATTGACATTGGCTGAAAATTTGGACATCTTCATGATAGATCGAGAGTTCTCTGTCGAGTGGCTATCACAATCGGACACGGTTCAGTTGGGTCCGGAATTCCGGTCGCTCTCCGTTCATATGATCGTTCCGGGAGAAACCGGTATGAAGGAGGCCAATTGGAAAGTGGAGTCATTCCGGAAGACGTGCACTGAGGATAATGTCCAGGTGAAAAAGAACCGGAAGCTCTGAATAACCAGTTGTTTTCAGCTAATCTCTCAAAACACGTCCACCTACATTCAACCCGGAGCAACTTCTCAAACGCTGTCTGGAGTCGGCCCCACTTCAATTATAATCCACCAATCCGCCGAGCCATTCGAATTTCGTGCCACCTATAGTATGCCGGATGACTTGACAACAAGTACAGTGATAAATGATGAAGTGTTTCTTGGGAGAGATGAAGGGGAATTTATGACAACTACGACCATGATGACAACAGTTAGTTATCGTAAGTGGAGTTGGGGGACGATTGGGATTCGGATTTGTAAGGAGTGTAGGGGAAAATTCCTGTTTGCAGCCAACCCTACAACATTCTGCAAACTACCTCTCGTCTTCAACGCTCGCATCACATCCATCTCCTCTTCCGCGTATTCCCCGGGAACACTTCTTCAATTCGAGTGTCTCGAGGGATTCACAATCGATGGATACAAGACCCATCAGCTCACCTGCACAGTTTCCGGCTCTTGGACCGATTCGAGTAACGTCAACGCACCGGCGGCCAACTTCGCCGACTCGTGCAACCCGATCGAATGCTCCGCGAGCACACCCGTCGAAGACAATCTTTACCTGTCCCCAAGCACAAATTCCACCGATTATGGAACTGTGAGAAGCTACACTGACTGGAGTGGCCAGAATTTCGGCCCGTTCTGTGTGTGCGGGGATGATGAGAATGCGCCAGATCAGTGGATTTGCTACAATTACAATGTTACAAACACGACAATACTGAGAATGGCCGGAGCATGCATTTTACCGGAGGTGAAGGATGTAGAGTTTTACCGCTACGATGCTGAGGATTTTGATGTGTTTCCGACTGGGTACCGGGTGAGACGAATGCCCTACTAAACGACATTATTTATAACTCTTTTTCCAGATCCGAATGGTCTGTTTGGTGTGTCCGAACATGGAATACTTTTATGATTGTGACAATGGTCTCTGGCAAACCCTCGACGGGAAAACCCAACCTTACGGCACTTTTCAGTGTAACTGCTCTGGTGGACCCGGTACGCCGTAGTCTCGTAGTGATCAAGGTTTAGTCGTTTTCCAGATTTTGTGGATCCCTGCGCACCGCACGGAAAGTACATTGAGTACTCTGGTAGTTTCAGTTGCGCCTGCGATCCAGGATACAAGTTTCAGCATGGAACGTGTTTCGGTAAGAGTGAATAGTGTTTTCCTAGAGAACTACTGTAATTGAAGACATTGACGAGTGTTACGAAGGGAATTCCCTTTGCGACCATTGGGCCACGTGTCGCAATTACGACGGAGGGTTTGAGTGCGTGTGTCCGTCGAATTTCCACAACTACGACAGTGGAGACTTGCAGCACTGGGAGACGATTGAGGAATGGCTCTTCGATGGGTACAGTTGTGTTGGTGAGTGAGAGAAAATCAAGGTGAAGCGAGAAAGAACGTATTCTAGAGACCACGTGCAATATAACAATCGATGTCGAGCAGTACGGTCTCGTCGTGAACTATCCTCCACTGGATGGCTTTATAAGGTTTGTGTGGTATCATCCCTTCTCAGCAGGTCAATCATCACCAATCCTGTTCAGATCCGGTCTCACAACACCTTACGCGTTCGTCACAAATCTCTGCAACGGCGAGATGCCGTGCGTCGTTCCATACCGCTACACGTGCATCGGCACCCTTATGATGCCCGATCAACAGATCTTGAGAGCGTGTCCGGCTCTTGACACCAACATTTACTCCTTCTATCCTGGTCACATGCCTTACTTTCATATTTTTAGCATGATTGAAGTTAGTTGTAGAGACCGTACAATGACTATGATTGGTAAGACGGAGAGGAAGAAGGAAGTGAGTTCCGAGCTTTCAGGTCGGCCGTACGTGTTCTGCAACCAGGATGCAACATGGGAGACACTTCCGATGTGTGTTGGTGAGTGTGATTCAATTCTATAACGGTAACAACATCGAATGCTTGTTTTCAGTTGGTAGTTGCTCTGATCCGACGCTACTCATAAAACCGCCCCTTTTAATACATGAGATTTACAATCCAAGTGGGGAGAAGTTCCAACTCCAAACTATCATTACTTTCGTGTGTGATGTCGGATACATTATTCAAGGCTCGTCGAGCACAACTTGTCGGGTGACAAACGAAGGTACGGAAACATTGCCTAATTCCTCACAGGAATAACCATTTCCAGCGGATACTCTACAATACGCATGGGACAACGAGCTGCCGACGTGTGTTCCGGTTGCCACGTCGCCTACGGAAACACCGTGCGTACCGTCTGACACGCCTCCTATCCCAACTACTACTACATTTGGCCCTGTCACGTCATCAGTTCAAACCACTAGTTCCATTTCCCTAACTTCTAGTGCAACGTCGAAAGCTATAACTACCACTAACTTTGTAACGTCAACGATCCAGTCTACCAGTTCTACACCACCAACGACTAGCTATACCGCATCCGGGGAATCTACCACTGCACCGATTCTGACTACCGGCGAAGCTTCAACAGTTCAAACTAGCGCTGCCACTTCATCAATGCAGACCAGCAGTGGCGCGTTACTAACCACTACTGCAAGTCAATTTCTGTTTACAACCACTGGACCAATTCTAACAACCAGCGAGTCTTCAACAGTTCCAAAGTATACTACAACTAACTATGGCACGCGATCAGTGGGGACTACTAGTGCCGCGTCACTAACCTCTACAGCCAGTCCGTTTCTGTTTACTACAACATCACAAATCCAAACTACTAGCGAGGCTTCAACAATTCAAACTAGCAAAGCCACGTCACCAGCACAATCGACTGGTGCCACTTCATCAGTAGCAACAACTACTGCAGCACCAGTTCTAACAACAAGTGGCAGTTCAACAACTCAATCTAGCAGTGCACCATCGCTTCCCACAATAACCTCAACTTCACCGTGTCAAGGCACCACGACAGAGTTTGAATTTAGGCTCAATGATGTGGTCATCGAAGATAGTGTGGTTTATGAAGAGACGAATTGGCTAGAGAAACGGGACATTTGGACGATGAGTGGTGATGTGAGTGTTTTTAAAAAAGCGATATGAATGCTGTTTTGCAGTGGTCGTGGTCACCGACTTCCAACTGCCTCGTCCACCAATGGACGTTCCCCACCTCATTCCTCGTCACTTCCTTCCCCATTCCACTGAATTCCGAAGAAATCGAACTGATCCTCGACATTTCTCAATGCAGATCCTCTCTCCAAGCCTCCATATTCACCTCCACCGACGCCTTCATTCCGGCGATTTCCGATTTTCGAACGATCTTAAATACGACGTCTTCTGGAAGTGTATCGGTGAAGTTGAGAAATTTGAAGCCAAACATGGCGATTTCCGTTCGAACCAATGGATTTGTGGAAATTTGTGGAATATCTATCAGAGAGAAGAAATGCGGAGATGTAGATTATCAAGGAATCCATTTGGAATCCTCTCATCCATTCCCGATGAGAAGGTATCTACCGGTTACCTGTGGATCCAGGTGCGACAATTGACGTGAATTCACCTCCGAAGTCGTTCTTCCAGAATCACAACTGTCAATGGCTACTGTGACTCCAGAAGAGGATGGGTGATTCAAAATACGCCGTGTCTGTGTGAGCAGTCACCTTCATGTCAGTTCACTATTCATTTTCATAAAGAATACACTTTATTATTTCCAGGTCCAACTCCTCCAGACTCAGTTATTCTCCGCGACCAAAATGGCACTTGTTCCTTGAACTCGTGCTCGAACGGCGTCTGCAAACAGAACCAAGGCTTCTACGAGTGCATTTGCAACGATTGTGAGTTTCCAGTGAGCCCTTCAACCCAAACACACCATTTGAATGCAGTATTCATACTCGCTCACGATAACAACGGCACTCCGTACTGCAAGCCCGACCACTGTCTCCGAACAAGTCGGATCCGCAACAGTGGCTACAACTGCACACTGGGAGAGAACGACAGCACAGTCAAGTGTCCAAATCCTAGTGAGTTTGGAACTGTAGCTGAGTATACGCTTCGCATCCATGTTCTCTAGGCCAACGTGGAAGTTTCTGTCAATACGAGGGAATGATCTACAACTCGACATACATCTACATTTTGGAAAATGGACAGGACGTGAGTGATTGGAATGTTTGCTGATGCAGTCGGAACAAAAGCTTGTATGTGCTTCAGGTAGCGGTTGCAACGAACGTCTGTAACAGCCCAGACACCTACTATGCCATCCCCGACGCTCTTTGTGCAACGGTGCCTTCCACGACTTCAGGCTACAGTGGATGTCAGATGTGCACTGGAGACTCGTTATGCAGCCGAGTCGACCCGCCGTACGACGATGGCGCGTATTGTCTGTGTGAAGGAAGTGAGCTCTGACGAGAGTAATCGCGGACAGTGGCCAGTTTTGTTTGCAGACGACTCCTTCGGTAGATCTTGTGATGTGAGCAAGTTCTGCTTCAACGCAGACATGTCCTACCGGTGTTTAAACGGAGGCACGTGCAGTCTAAACGATACGGTGTATGGGAAAAGTTGCCACTGCCTACCGGATTTTGATGGAGACCGATGCGAGAGTTATATTGGAGGGGACAAGTGAGACCCCCCGCAGTGCCAAACCTCTCTTTATTTCCCTTTCCAGTTGCCGCCCGGGCCTGAAAGATTGTGTACATGGCAAATGTCGTCAAGAACTCGACACGATCTACTGTAATTGCGACGACGGATACCTGAGAGATGTGTATGGCAACTGTACGGTGCGTGTTCATCCTCCAATCATGCTCTCATTAGTGTGTCGTCTTTTCAGATTCTCTGGGACATGTGTTCTCTGAATAATCCGTGTCAGCAGGGTGGCACGTGTTCTTTCAACATCACATCGGGCGTAACAAGCTGTGATTGTACACATACCGGATGGGGAGGTGGGTAGATCACGAAAGTTCGGAGAGGATTTATTTTTGCAGGCGCCTATTGTGAAATCCCGCCAAAATTTGATAACTGTACAGTTTGTGAAAACCCGCTAAAGTGTCTCGACGGATTCACAAAAAACGTCAGATGCCAGTGCCACGCTGGTTACGGGTGAGTCTCAGTAGAGCGCACTCGCATATTTTGTTAGAATCAGTATGAGTTTTACACCCGGATTGCAGCGGTCCGCACTGCTCAGTGCTCCTCGACGACTGCGACTTCCAGCCATGTCTTAACAACGGAACATGCGCTTTGTTCAACTACCAGGATCCTTTCGACAACCGGCTCATCGAATCCTACAATTGCACGTGCCCCACAGGTATTACTGCTAGTAGTTATCAATTAATCAATAGATCGATAGGATTCTCGGGGACCAATTGCGAAACGCCAATTGCCAGAAACTGTCAAGAGATGATCCAGTGCGAGAATGGAGGAACTTGCGAGTTTGACACTGCGGGAAATGCGGTCTGTCGGTGTACGCAACAATTCTATGGTACCTACTGCGAGAAAGCGGTTAGTATGACATTTCGGCATGTAATTGCAATCCTGCACAGTGACACCTACAGTAACATTTGACTAATCACCATTTAACCGGAACTTCCAGTGTTCCGAAAAGTGTACTCACTCCTACGGTTGCACACAAATCAACAACGGATCGGTATTCTGTGAATGCTTCGCCGGATTCACCTCACAATACTGCGATATGGTCGATGTGAGGACGAAAAGCTGCTAATGTTGAGCCAGATCCCTCTTTAGGACGTCTGCAAAGCGAACATCCTCCTGTGCCAGAACCAGGGTTCTTGCAACTCTACAACCCAGGCATGCGACTGTGTTGGTCTTTACAATGGCACGTATTGCGAAAATAACTTGGTACAGTAACCCTACAGTTCCCCCCGGTCGCTTCACTAACTCCGTTGCAGAACATCTGCGAGACTGACTCGGTTGCATGTGAGAACGGCGGAACGTGTGTCCCGGAGACCGGCAAGTGCCTCTGCCTGTCCGATTACACTGGCGCCAACTGCGAAAATCAAATAGTAAAACCCAGAACTTACCTGTGCAAGTAACCCGCACTCTGTTCAGCACTCTTGCCGTGACGTCACGTGCTTCAACGGTGGCACGTGTATCCCGTGGAATGCCACGTGTGCATGCCTTCCCGGAACCACTGGCGACCGCTGTCAGGATCTAGGGGTGCGAAGATTTTTTGAGATTAAGTCGTAGGAGCATACGCGCTCTACGGATAGACAGTTAACTGACGAGTCATCACAGTAACAGTTCTATGTTTAAGCAACCGTGTAAAATCCTCCTACCCAACGGCTCCTACACGGATTACTGTATGAACGGCGGACGATGTCTAGACCTGCCCAACGGAGCCGCCTGTGACTGCACTGGAACAGAGTACAGTGGGAGACGGTGTGAAACTAGTCAGTTTGTTCTGAATTGGCATTCCAATACATTTCCTTTCCCCAGAAGCCAACTTTAACTTCAACCTCGTCTTCAACGGTCTCAACTACGCACCCGACATTGTATCCGTCGGATTCTCGAGGCCGACGATCGCCCAGTTCACGCTGTGCTCGTTCGTCCAATACAACCACCCGGCGACAGATAGCAACCGTCTCGTCCAAGACGTCTCCGTTCAGCCATTGCCGCCATATCTCACGATGAGAGGCTACGGCCGTTCGCAGCAGATCGTCTTCGACAACCAGGGATTCTTCATTTGTGACGTCAACAGCAAGTGCGATCGGGAGAACGCCAACTTCCGACCGATCCCGATCACGGCCAACACGTGGCATCACGTGGGTTGTCCAGGGTTGAAACCTTCACAATCATCATCTCCCTTTCAGTTCTGCATCGTGAGTCCCGAGAACGTAACGATTCCCAGCTATACTGTCTATTTAGACGGTGTCAATGTTCTGACGCAACGCGCAGAGAACTTCGACGTGAGTTAAAAAAAAAAGAACAAAATCAATAGATACCTTTTGCAGCCGGGCGAGTTTGGCTACCTGTTGTTGGCGCCGTCTAACCTCACAGAATCCCGCTTCCAGGGAATGATTTCAATGACCCAGGTGCCCGTTTTTTGGTTATAATTTGTTTTTAAACAAATGAATTTCAGCTGTACATCATCCGACTCTCGGAGAAACAAATCGCAGATTTGGCATTCAATTGCTTTGAGGTACTTAGTACTCCGGAACTATTTAGGAACTTTAATTCTCTAGACGACCAAAAACAACAACTCGTCTGGACTGTTTCTCAAATGGGACACCAGCTTCACCCGCGTCTCATCCTCCAATCCCGGCGTGTTTGTTGATCCGGCAGGTACGTGTGTAATGGAGATGTACCCATCTAAAGTAATCTCCGCGATTCTTAGGTATCTGTAGTAGTGTGAAATGTATGTTTGGTCGGCAAGTCACAACTAACAACTACAACTCGACGGGATCCTGTGGTGAGCTCTCTCTTCTCTACAGTACCTCTACAGTGGCCCTTTTGTAGACAAAGACCGTTTACCACCCACCGTTCTCCGCTGTCCGTCGACAATCCGAAAGTCTTCGAGTGTTGATTTCACACAAGTGACGTGGCCCGACGAAGATGTGGTATTCTTCGACAACATCGGCGTTGTCCGAATACAGACGAACTATCATAACGGACAGCAGTTTGGGATGTAAACTTCACTGTTGTTAACTGTTTATCACTCCCTTATTCAGTGGCATCACAACGGTCCGCTACGTGGCTTTCGACGCGGCAGGCAACTCGGCGGAATGCTCCTTCGACGTCATCATCTCCCAACAACAGTGCCCACAGCAGGTTACGGTAGTTGGCGGAGTCGCCCGTACAGTACCCACCGCGAAGCTGGGGCCGTTCGTTGTGGAAGCGGTCACGGTGGCTTGTGACGATAGCCGGTTCCCGTGCGAGGATCGGCCCAAGTTCTACACTTGCGATATCATGGTAAATTTGTTTTAAAAATCCGCCTAGAAGACCATTTCTTCGTCAGGGCCAATACAAGTATGGTGGTTGGGTGGACGAGTTGAAAACGCAATACAACCTTCCTGCTTGCGGGACAACTGTCCCCGCGCGTCAATCGATCAATGGGACAGTAGTAGGGAGCGGTAGCTGTGAGCAGGTACGGAACACTATTTTCACAGTCCTACTGGAATATTTCAGGTGTACGAAAAGTTGCGCTCTGTCATCTGGTCGTCAGCCGATTGTGCAGACATCATCGACTGCCAGGTCACAATCCGCCCGCAGTGCAACACCACACTGTTATTCTTAGCCGAAGTTGGCAACTATGCACTACAGTACACTTTCTCAACCAGGTACTGACGCTATTCAAGACGCCTAGTGCAGTAGTCATCTTCCAGAAACGCCACCAACACCATAAACTCTTCCGTCCTCTCCTCACTCCAATCCAGCTTCTCCCTTGTTCGTCAGGACTCTCAAACCATGTGTGACCCGTCCCACCCAATTCAAGACACCTCGGGAAACACGACAATTTGCGGTGAGACTCTCTCATTTCTACCGTAATCTCACAGCAAGCATTACAGTAAGCTGTCCCGGGGGCACCTATGCCAATGCAACAGCGAATGCCTGCCTCGACTGCCCGTTAGATACCTTCCGAAATCCCGTGGACTTGGATCAAACGACGTGTCTACCGTGTCCTTCTGGCATGACGACTGGCACAGAGACCGGTGCCATTGATGTATCGCAATGTTACAGTGGGCTCTATAGTAACTGTAACTCTAGTATTCCCTAATGACTACAGAGATTTGCGAAATCGGACAGTTTGAGGAGAGCGGAGAATGCAAAGCATGCCCTGAAGGCACTTTCGGAGACGTCAAAGGACTTCAGAAATGCATTTGTTGCGGGTTCGACGTCTCTACGTTCGGGGGTTGGTGTTTTTCACTGAACTAGCTCATTCTGGCTTTCAATCCCCTATTACTGTAGACGGAAAAACGAGCCGAGACGACTGCACAAAAACATGTCCCAGTGGACAGCAGATGGAACGAACCGACGAGAATCAAATACCGATATGTGTCGTGTGTCCTATAGGATACTATAAATCGGTGCAAAACTGGGATCTTGAAGGGAACATCAAACAACCGCGTTTCAGGGCGAACGTGGACCGTGCGAACAGTGTCCACGTGGGTTGGTCACCGAGTCAAAGTCCTCCGAGTCTATCGATAGCTGTGTTGTGTTGAATTGCATTGATAAGAACACAAGGGTTGGTTCAAATGAACTGGGAGCTTGAATGGATCACGGGACTGAGTTACAGCGGAACACCAACATCACAATCACCCCCAACACCCCGTACAGCGAGTTGTGCATCACATGCGAACAGGGACAGTTCCAAGTAGAGTAACACAACCGCCAGTGATCCCACCTCTTTCTTTTCAGAACATCTCCAACGCGGACACTTGTCTACCATGCACCGAGCTCTCGCCCACCGTCACCGATGTGCCTGTGACGTGTCAGTCCACGTGTTCCACTGAAATCGAACTCGACGGATGTCACTGCGGCTTGCAGAATGGCACCGTCAAAACAATGAACTGTCTTGCTGTCGTTGTGGTACGAAATTCAAACTAGGCACAACGTCAACTTATGAATTAATCCAAGTTTCGGCTTCAATGAAGCACGTTTGGCAGCGTTGTGCTACTATTGCTCATATCTACAGTAATCTACAGTATCCGATTTGCAGCCTACTCACACCAACTCCAGCGCCATCGCAATCGTCCTACCTGTGGTTTTTGGAGTGCTGATACTTATCATCGTCGTCGTAGTGTTCTTCTTCAGGAAACAGTGAGCATTGGATAACTGTTCGCCCGAAAGTACCGTCTTCCAGAATAATCGCATGGTTCCGCAAATCGGACACCTCCGACAATCAGCACGTTGCGCCGTCGCACTGGGATCGCCCCGATCCCTCTCGGTCCCCCGGAGAGCCCCTAAACACGTCCCCATCGCCCCTCGTTCGCCCTTCCATCCCCCGACCGAACCTTCGAATCGTGACGTCACAGGAGGAACTTGACCGTTTACCACCGCTTCCCTCCTCCTCGACAGCCTCGTTCCATGTGGACTCCACGTTTGGCTCAGGTGGATTCTTGTCATCTACCAGACACTTGGGCACTGCCACTTCATCTACAGTACCTCAACGAGAGGTGTTCTTCGAGGCGAACGGATCGCCAAGAGTTTTAAGGACTGCCAAGACAGTCAGCGATGATAGTAGTTTGGTGAGTTTTCAATGAGCTCAATGAAAAGACGAGCTCAAATTCGACGGCAATGACTTGCATATTCCAGGATTCGTTCTTCTGATTTGCCTTCATCAACATGCCATTTTTGACCAACTCTTTTCGAAACGGGTTTCGCTCATTTTATAAAATTCTAAAAGCACTCACAGATTCTGTTGAAATTGAAATGAACATTTGAGAATAATTTTCAATTGACTTTTTTAAAAATGTTCCCTGACAAAGTTTTAAAGAGTTGCAGTTAATGTCATTCATAGTGACGAATTCTGGTAACTTGACTTTGAATCTGAGTTTCGTTATCATTTTTTTACGATTAGCCCGAGCTCTCCTTTTCGCCGTGATTCCCTGCTTTTCAGAACATAGTGGGCACTATTTTTTACGTGATTTTTCACATTTTTTTACATTCCATAATTATTAGTAATTCAAAGACGGTGAACACGAGCGGCTTTGATCACGTGGTACCCTGACCGAAAAAACTGCCGTACGTGTAAAATTGAGAAGAAAATGGTCTCACAGACATTTATTCTCGATTTATCACTCGTCGGTTTTCTTTTCAAATCGGCCGGATTGAAACGACTGAAAAAAAACGCGAGCATCAGTGGAAGAAGAAGAGGAGTCAAGGGAACTCGAAGGAATAATGGCACACCAATCTTCGAAGACCATGTCAATGGTAAGAATGCATCGCACGCAAGTAAAGTAAACTCATTTGATTCCAGCCTTCCATCTTCCGTCTGTTCATCCTTCTGGCAGTTTCCGGGCTTGCAGGGGCAGTGAGCTTCATAGAGTACTACCACCAACTCCCGGCGACTGTAGACTTCAGTGCCGCCAAAGCGTGCTACATTGTTTTTGGAACTATCTCCCAAGTCGACTCCGGCAACGAGGCGAACGGCTACAAGTGCGAGTACACGACACACTTGTGGACGCAAGATAACGTGGGTTGTCAAGAAGTTATTGTAACTTCTGGAAGTTTAGGAGATGGCGCTCGATTACTGTACCAGTCGTCACCCGTACCACATCATCAAGGCGGAAAGCAAAGGCAACGGTCAGACCACGTGTGCTTTTCGTGAGTTGCAAATGTTCATCTGATAACACGGTTGTTTGTCAATTCATTTTATAGAACTCAACTTGAAATGCAAACCCGATTGGTATCAGATCAACAACATGTGCTACAAAGTGACACCCGGCAAATACAGCTATGAAAATGCCAAAAAGTCCTGTAGTCAGCTGGAGAGTGCGAAAGAAGCTGAGGGGCAGATTGCCGAGTATTATTCTAGTGGTCTGTCGATCTACATTAGCGAGATGATGTTTACCGATGCATGGGTCCGAGTGTCCCATATTAGTGAGCACTTTGTGAACGGTCAAGGCGACGCAGCCGTCTTCGTGCTCGACGGTGCATTCAAGTACGACGCGAAACCGGGCTCTCTGGTTCTGGATACGCTAGAAGCAAAGCACCACGCCCTCTGTCAGTACAAACCCAACATGGAGATGTCGGAAGTGAATTACATTGCCAAACAATACAACGAGATCTATCCAGTGATGCTCACCGACAGTGGTCCAAGTATTGGTTCGGCCAGTTATGAAAGGTTGGTTAATTCAATGGTACATTTGTTTGTCAAAAACTTTGGGGGGAGTACTCTTCTTGAAAGTTGTTTCGCTTACTTGGAAGAGAAATCCAAATCTAGTCCCCCGTGGCTCGTTTCGCGATGGAGGCGGATCCAGCCTTGCTGATTGGTTGCAGAGGCCAATCAGCGTGGTGGCTGAATATTTCCCCCTCTTCCAAGTGAGCGAAAACAATTTTAAGAATAATATGATCAATCTCGGAAAATAATTTCAATATCCCTTCTTTTTTTTCGAAATTCCAGAGTTTTCATTCGATATGTTGAATCAAATGATATTGACGTTTTCTGTAAACTATAAAAATTTTTAATGGCGATTTTCCTCTGGTGGAGCTCATTTCGATTTCAGCATTCAACAAGTGGATAATTCGAAAGCTCGTTTCGAGAAATTCAACACGGACACAACTCGCAAAGTATGCGAAAACATTGGAAATATTCTCAACGTTCACAGCTATCCGCTTGTCTCTATTGAGGACGAGTATCAAATCGTGCGAGACCATTTAACGGTGAGTGGAGGAGACATGTTGGGGAACAACGATTCGCCAAACTCTTGATGTGCGACTACTCTATTCGCATACTCCACTGATTTCAGAACCACCGCTTCTACCTCACTAGTGCGTATAAGAACGAGTGAGTCACTCTCTCCTCGCACTCTCAATAATCTCTATTGCAGTGGTTGTAAATACAGCGACTATAGGGACATTGATTCGGAGACTGGAACTGCCGTTCCAGTATACCGATCTGGATCGTCGAGTACACAAGTATGCAATGCATTCAGTTTAGTCTTCAGCAAGTATGTCGGCTTCGGGTGTTCACATCCAACTTGCTTGTTCCAGGATGAGGCGTCACCCGGCACCGGCAGCGTTCCGTGCACCTGTTCTTTGCACACTCCGTGAGTGACTTTTTGGGATACGAATGCTTTTACCAATTTCAACACAATGCCCAATCGTCTTATTTTCAGACTCATTCAGTTTCGGGTACGCCCCATGCCCCGCCGGATGGATTCAATTTGAGAGAAAAGGCAACACACCATTTTGCCATTACGTGAGTATTACAGCACTACCGATTCTGTAGTAGCGAACCCTTCCTATGAGGTTCAGTCTCTTGTTTTTCAGGTTTACAAGGGAGCGCCAGTGTCATATGAAAGTGCGAGACAGGCTTGCTTTGCTGAGGGAGCCTCTTTGACTGGTTTTGAGAGCAAAGAAGAGTTCGAATTCGTCCAGCAAAACTGTAAGTTGATTAAATACTTCATTGCATATTTCGTACATTTTTGGGAGACGGATAAGATGTTTTGTTCTGTTTATCACTTCCACAAGCTTAAAATTAAATTTAAACACATTAAAAAAATATATTTCAGAAATATTGAAACCTGCGCGAAAGCGCTCCGCTGAACTCGCGTTGGTCTCGGCACGACTAGTCGTCTGCGTCTCGCGTGGAATACACGAGACAGGGACAATAGTCGTGCCGAGCCGAGTTGCTATGGGCGTTTGAAAAAAACGAATAATCACTTTTTCCGCCACTGTAACATAACGATCAATCCATCCGGAATGACGGTTGCGACGATATTCATTTGATGTCTCGTTGGGAACGTGATTAAAAAAATATTTTTTTCTGCCAGAACAGAACAATAATATCTTCTAATTTTTCACGTTCCTAACAAGACTCAGGTCGGCCACTGACTGGATTTTTGAAAGTCGTCATTCTGGATGAACTAGTTCATGAACTCGATAGTACACACAGTATGCGACTCTTCTCAATTGCAGGCGAGGGACCTCATCGGACGCAATATCCACAAACAGACCACCACTACTACTTGGGAGGAGTGATTCCGTGCAAAGTAGACTGTTTACCGACAGATATGGCCAGTTGGGACGAGGGTGTATCCAGGAACACACGGTTCTTGAATGAATTCAGCCATGCGGGGCACTATTGGAGGAACGATAAGTATTTCGACATTGTTGCGTATCGCGCGGACTTCGTTGCATTCCACACGTGAGTGTCCCACTAAATGCAAATAGCTTTTTTGTTTTCTACAGACATAACCGACTTGACTATTTTGGAGAAATGTTTTATATTTGTGGAAAATACCCCGGTTTTATTTCCAAGAAGCGTGGTGCGAAAGGAGTGAAGAGCGGCTGATCAGCAGCAAATTTTGGAATGAGCCGATAATTAATGTTTGCTTAATAAACACTTGACAGTGTGACTTGATCTCCTTCATGTTACAGAAGAGCGTAACATTTTTGGTAGTTTCTGTGCTACTTCGTACGTATTTTCTGCCCCCTCTAGAGGCCTAGCTAGGCCTTCGAATTTATGTCGAAAGAGATTCTGTCAAAGTTACTTGGCGGAAACGTGAAAATGCAAATCGACACTGCATCTAGAAAACGGTTTGGCCTGTCGAACACCGGAAGAGTTTTAAGTCGATAAAAAATACCGATGTTTAGTACAGTAACTATCATGAATTCCTCGTACAACAAAAATTAACAACAGCAAAAAAATAACAAGAGAAGAGGAACACAGAACAAGGAATGAAGAGGACAGACAAATTATACGACAAGAGGAACATTTAGGATTAGGAGAGCAAATAGAATTCTACAACAGGTCGATGGTTGTTTTCCAATGGATAACGAATTTTACAGTAGAAGCCTGATCAAAAGAGTCAATTCACAGTTTCAGAATGTTTGAAAATAATCAAAATCGGTTTTCTGATGATCAGACGATGAAACAGAGCTTGTGTTGGATGGAGAGAAGAACACAGATGAACTGGAAAGTTGATTGTGATGATAGAAGACGTCTGAGGGTGACTGATAGATGCGATGACGACGCTCCAGATCGTATGGGTTTTTCATCTTGTCCAGGATGTCCAGAATCTTTTTTCCTGATGAGAATCTGAAAAAAAAGTATATTTTTCGAAGATTTAAAAAAGTTACTATTTTCTTTTAAGCGCAAATGTTTAATTAAATTTTCTAAACCTCGTCAATCGAGACTTCTCCTTTCTGGCTCTCTGTGACAACTTGTTCAGCCATCCATCAAATTTATAACGACAATCCACGCCATCTATTATTGTACTTTTTCTTCCGAGCACCGAAGCACAGCAGATTTGGAGCATTCGCTGAACGACATAATTTCCAAATTGATGGAAGATCAAAATATCTAGAGCATCTTTGCCAGTTTCTCTAGAATGATGAAAGGTTTTTTAAACAATCGATTTCTTTAAATCTCACGGATGCGGTAGATAACCGTCAAAAATCTCGTCCATCATCTCCGTTAGAATGGGCAACGGAGCAAAAGTGAAAGCTCTCTCGACGACATGCGATGCGTATTTCTCTTGAGACATGGAAAGAAGGTTACGCAGAAGACATTTCTCGATGATTGCGTCACGGTACTCGGAAAGCATTCCCGGCGTTTCAATAATGTGCTGAATGACGTAGTTGGCAAACTCGTTCGATGTCAGACGCTTGCATTCCGATAGGATTCTGTGATTTTATCGTTTGGTGAGCGTCCATTCAGCGGTTCGAAAAGCATGTGTTTTCAGAAAAAAACTGACCTTGACATAATCTGACCCAGGATTTGAATCTTATCGATATCGGTAGTATTAGAGTTGGTGAGAACCTCGATGATCGTTTGAACGACACGACAGCCGTACTTGTCCTGACAGACAGTCACCAAATTGTCGGGCTTCGGGTTGCAAAGGAACGTAACAACAAACTCCCATTTTTCGAGCGACATTTTTTTGATGACCTTCTGAATGACGTGGTTCGCGTTCTGATCAGTGCATATGCTCATGAGTCTCTCGTCACGAGGCAGTGAGTCCACAAGCTGATCGACAATCTTCGGACGCATTTTCTCAAGTGCCGTCTGAATTACACGACATCCACTCTTATCGAGACAGTAGGCAGTGATATCGGCGGAGAAATATCTACGGATGACGTCCTGTTCTTGGCTCCGCGCGTGCTCGATGATGCGTTGCAGGAAAAAGTTTCCGAAGATGTTTGTAGCAATGAGGAAAAAGCGCTCGCTGGATGAAAGTACATCGTCGTAGACACGCGAGCGTAGGTATTCGTCCATTTGCGATGGCGAGTCGGGACCATAGAAGTTATTTTGGAGGAAACTGGAAGATTACTTTCGATTACTTTTTCGAATTCGGTTCAAAAATTTCAATTATCATTTTTTTTTCACTTCCTATGAGCCACTCACTGGCATCCGGCTTTGTCCGTGGCAAAAACCATCAGCAGGCCCTCATCGACGACAGTTTGAATTGACCAGTGACTGCTAATATCACCATTTTCGTCTAGCGCTGCGACTGGGAGAAGCGAAAAACGATGCAGATTCCCATGCAAATTATTCTGAATAGGAGTCGGGGATCTGACGTCATCGAGACGGATTCCAGAGAGGTTGAGCGATAGATCAATTGAGTTATTACTAGAACTGAACATTTTCTGAAAAAAAAGAAAACTAAATCAAAAGTTATAAGAACTTACATCATTAATTTGATGAAAACTACTCGGTGGCGCTGAAAACGAGCCTCCTAACGGAGACATGCCGTAAATATTTAGGAAGTCTAAACACTTCTAGATTATTTACCAAAAAACTTTAATGTTTACAAACCATTTGAATTTTTATTAGTGTACGGCAGATTGTGTTCAAGATGATCACGATTCGAGTAATTATAATTTTGAATGTTATTCTGAATCATTTCTATTTAAAAAAAATTATTTAATTAAATACCTGATTAGATCGTTCGAAAGGTCTAGTTTTTCTGTTGTCGTAAAGATGACGGCGTTCCATGATGAATCGCGAAAAACCGCGAGAATTGGGTGAAAAAAAGTGATTTGCTTGAAATTGCGAAAAGCATTGAACTACAGTAATTTTGTACGCGTCGTGGCGAGACCCGAAGCTGGCACACCTGTTGTAGGCCTTCAGGATTACTATACTTTTAGTTGTTTTTCTATCCACTACTATTGTTCGTTTTCCAAAAGGCATTATTTGTTGTTATTAGACCAGAGAACGCCACTTTGATGACTGGTCTTGAGTTATGATTCAATATCCATTTGTTTCCAACTTTTATTCACTTCCATTAGTGTTGCGAATCGAGTCGTGCTTCTTCGAGCTGACTCGGCTCGAGTCAACTTCAGCTCGAGCTGACTCGAGTCGATCAAAAATTGACTTCAATCGAGCCCAGCCGAAGTCGGTCTTTGCTCAATTTCTGTGTCAATTCGTAACACTAACTTCCTTACCCTCTCTAGGCCCCTTCGTCACAACAATGCAAGTGCGCTCTATAGAACAAATGTGATGTTGGCATTTTTCATGCGCCGAAATCTCTTTTTAGCACATTATTTCCAGTTTTCTCCGATATTTTTCAACTTTTTTTCACAAAATCGATGCCGTGCCACAAACAACTCTGATTTCCAGCCAAAATCATGCTCAACCTTGTGATTTTTGCCTCGATTTTGATGTCGATCAGT
The DNA here is from genome assembly GCA_963932285.1 of Caenorhabditis macrosperma. Taxonomy (NCBI): domain Eukaryota; kingdom Metazoa; phylum Nematoda; class Chromadorea; order Rhabditida; family Rhabditidae; genus Caenorhabditis; species Caenorhabditis macrosperma. Next base: position 15,039,994 of record OZ010622.1, read on the forward strand.
TCGGCGATCGAATTGACGTTCGAATTACCCGATAACGCGAATCAGTGTTTCTACGAAGATTTGAAGAAAGATGTGGATACCGTTTTCGAGTTCCAGGTACGTTTATTAAAGTGATAACAGAAAAATTTGTTTTTTTTTCTCAATTTTCAGGTCGTCACCGGTGGTCACTATGATGTTGATTTGATTATTGAAGACCCGAATGGTAAAGTTTTGTACAAAGACACTAAGAAGCAGTACGATAGCATAAATTTCAAGGCTGAGGTCAGTTTTTCCATATTTTTACGGCTTTGACAATAAACTCATCAGGTCGAAGGAACATACAAAGCGTGTTTCTCCAACGAATTCTCAACTTTCTCGCACAAAATCGTCTACATGGACTGGCAATACGGCGATCGGAATGCACTTCACGCCGTTACTCAAGGAGCTCACGCCATGAGCCAACTTGAAAACTATGCCGTCGCCATTGGCGATAAATTGAGAACTGTGAGTATTGAAGCAAAAATAGAATTTCTGTTATAATAATGTTTTCAAAAATGTATGTAAGTTTCTTCTAATCAGAAAGTAGTTGATGTCCATTCATAGTCAAGAAAACGGGGAATCGGGGATGTCTTAATCAAAAACTGATTCTTTTAGAAAATATCAAGTCTTTCCAGATCGACGACTACCAGACACATCACCGTCTCCGCGAAGCGACCGGACGGAAACGCGCCGAAGAGCTGAACGAACGCGTCATGATTTGGTCACTTGGCCAGTCAGCCGTCGTAGTTTTCATTGGAATAGGCCAGGTCTTCCTCCTCCGATCGTTCTTTAATGACAAGAGAACTCGCTATTGATTCTCGTTAACTTGTTGCCTTTTCTGAATTTTATCAAAAATTCCTTTCTATTTGTAATTTACAGCTTCTCTCAAATGGGTCGTATCAGTTGTTGTTTTCCTTCTTGGTTCCTTAGCATATTCGATGATGTATGTTACTCGCTTTTCTGTGAGAAATTAAATTAATTTATTTGATAACAGAGAACGTTAAATCCAAAATAATCAAAAAACCCGAAGATTTTCTTGTTTTCTTTCTTCTCGCAGTTCCTTGAAGTCATTCAATGATATCTCCACTGAGAATGGACTGATACTCGGTTAGTCGCCGCAGGAGAGCGTCGTTTTGGTTCAGCAGTGTCTGGATTCCGTTGATGAGCGTCTTGCGCTTCTCGCGATTTCTTTTTGCCTGAAAATTCGGTGATGTGCTATTCAATTCTCAGAACAAGTATACCTGGTTTTCCGGGGTGGTTTCAGTGACAATGTTCATGCCATCCAGCGTCTCCAGATGTCTCTCCGACTCTTCATTGAACCACTTGATTTTTTTCTCCATCTTCTTCCCCATCTCAACCTGCTGCGGCTTTTCGAGAAAACCGCGCTCTAAATCGGCCACATCTTTTAGATTGAGGTCGTACGTCTTCTGAAGGTTGCTAAGGTTGTGCTTCTCGTACTGCATCAGCATCTTGAAGCCGGCGTCATCGGCCATAGCATTTTTGCCGCCCATCACAATAATCTTATCATTGTCTTTAAAGTTCAGCGAAGAAAGAGTAACTGCGCCGTCGCCTTGAAGAAATTTTCCTGAGATTTTTTGCTTGTTTTAAAAAAAGATTTACAAGGGAACCTTTTAAGTCAAGGTTACAACTTTGGAAAACGTACTTCATAAGTTGAAAGAGGACATTTAGTAGGTCATAAATCCGTTTTCAAAACCTGCTAAATATTATTTTGAAGTACTGGAAATTCGGTCTGAAACGCCATTTTCAGGCCTTACGGGTGACTGTGCTCTTCCTGGTTCGTTCCCGATTTTCAACATTTTCCCGAAAACTAGTTTTTTTTCAGACTTTTACTTGAAAAAACTATCAAAAATAGCAGAAAGGCCAAGAAAAATCAAAATTTTACACCGGGGACCCGAACCAGAGAGTTCAAAGTGACTCGTAAGGCCGGAAAATGGCGTTTCAGACCGAATTTCCAGTACTTCAAAATAATATTTAGCAGGTTTTGAAAACGGATTTTTGACCTACTAAAGGTCCTCTTTCAACCTGTGAAATCCGTTTTCCAAAGTTGTAACCTTGACTTAAAAGGTTCCCTTGTTAGAGTTTTTCCTACCTCTGTGCAACAACTTCATGGTGTCTACATCAATATCATTGTCAGAAGCGATCCGATCACGCAGCTGATCCAGCGTTGTAATCGATGACTCCTCAGTTGCATCATCACCAAATTCCACAGTCGTTTGCACAGAGGCACACGAAACGATCAGCTTCATTACTGGAATATTAAGAATATATTTAAGACGCTGAAAACTGTTCAAGAAAAAATCGAGAAGAGGAAAAATACATTTCTGTAATTCAATTTATAGGAAAAAAAATATGGAAACAGAAGGAAAATCTGAGAGGCCAAAATGATAATTTCTGGAAAGCTTTAAAATTCGCTTGCAGTCAGTACTGGTTAAAACTAATTCCAGTACTGTCTGTGTTTTCAAAAAATGTCGAGTAAATATTTTTTCAAAAATTGAAATAAAGTATTAAAAACTCATCAAGAAACCTTCCTCACAGGGAGAAAAAAAGTTTCTCGAAAAAATTTGCTTGTCCTCGAGAAGTACACAAAGTTATTATCAATGGAGCGGAGTTGCTTCACTGTCCGCGCGGAACTCTTCGACGATTTTTTTCCCGCAATTCACATTGTTTTAGAGGTTTGTCGACTTTACAGCGGGATTTTTTCTGTTCCCCATTTGTTTGTCAAGTGCGAAACAGTTCAAGGTCACCAAAAACGCGTGTTTGTTCGGTTTTTGAAGGTAAAAGTAGACGAAAACGCATTGCTCGTGTGAAGTTCATTTTTTCGTTGTTGATTCCGATCGAATATTTCTTATTGTCAAAATTTCAGCTGAATATATAATAACTCCTTCATTTGTTTATTTAGATCCAATGAGACGGTGTTCTTTCTAAACATTAACTTTTTGTTAAAATATTAAGTAACTCCGTCTGCGTAAATTAACTGAATCTTTAAAAAACGACCAGTATGTCACACTACGAGACAACAAAATGAATGAAAATTGACAACTGCCTGAAAAAGATACAAGAATTTGTATTACTCTTATTTTTGTTTTACTCTTATTTACGTGTATATCCATTTTGTATTACTCTTATTTACGTGTATATCTGCCTCTCCCTCATCCTTTTCTATTTCTCGTTTTTTTGCTCTTTTTTCCCGTTTTCTCATTCTTCTGCACGCAAAATTTCTCCGAATCAATAGACGGCTGCTCCCCACAAAACCAGCGAGAAGAGGGTTGAGAATAAGAGAGACAAGAGAAAGTTAGACGAGCGAGAGGGTGAAAGATACGTGATAGAAGACTTGTTTACGTGCAAAACTCCAAATCTCTTCTCGTTTTTATTTCATTTTTCGTGAATTTCGACGTCGAGAGAGCGTTCAAAACAAGGAAACGCAGCGGAGAAGAGACACAAGAAGATGTTCGCATTTGCTGGCGCTCAACTTTATCGACAATACTTCGGTCGTGGTGAGCGAATAGATAATTATCGATAATAGAATAGACTGTGTGTGTGTGTGTTGGACCGTGTGGGTTTTTACAATTTTGTAGCAGTTGAGTAAATCACCGGTTACGTGGTTGTTTTTCTCCGAAAACATTTTTTACGCACTGTCTTGAAAACCAATACTTCTTCAATCTGCCACCAAGAAATAGCATCCCTTTCTCTAATCCTCAGTATCTTCAAAATATTTCTCCTAATGTTTCCGGTATTACAGTTCACGAATGTTTTTGGAAACATCGTTTTTTCTATGTCAAAAAATGATCATTGATTCCCTGGGAAGTATTTTGTTGTCTTATCACTCACACAAAAATCACTTTTTCACAGTCACTTGGCTACACAAACACTCCACGTGCACCCTCCTATTTTTTATTCTGCCAATTTTCTAACAATTTTCCCATCTTCTCAAATTTCTCGTCTTTTTAATTGTTGATTGAAAAGAATTGAATTTACTTTTAGGTCTAAAAATGGCGAACAACGGAAACGTGGCGAATAAGGTGTGCCTGATTGTCATTGACGGATGGGGCATTTCGGAGGATCCATATGGAAACGCCATCCTCAACGCCAAGACGCCCGTCATGGACAAATTGTGTTCAGGTTTTAGAAATTCCGGAGAGAATGAAAAATTGAATGTTTAGGTAATTGGGCTCAAATTGAGGCTCACGGTCTGCACGTCGGTCTTCCGGAAGGACTGATGGGCAACTCCGAAGTTGGTCATTTGAACATTGGCGCTGGACGAGTCGTCTATCAAGACATTGTCCGGATCAATTTGGCTGTGAAGAATAACCAGTTGGTGAGTAGGATTTCTTAGTTTTCACTTTCGAACTTTTTTCTATTTATGTCTACACAAGCCAGCCAATTTTTCGAAAAATATCGAGCTTTCTGTTTCTGAGAAAAAAATGTCTGAAAAATAGTTCAGGGAGAAAACTTTTCATAGAATCGTAGAAACAAATTTTCTTCAGGTAAACAACGAGAACCTCATCGACGCTTGCAATCGCGCTAAGAACGGAAATGGACGTATTCACCTGGCCGGGTTGGTGTCTGATGGAGGTGTCCATTCGCACATCGGTGAGAGCAGAACTCCACCTTCTATGTATGTTTTAAACAAAAATTGTTTCAGAACACATGTATGCGTTAATCAAGGCGATCAAGGAGCTTGGCGTTCCGGAGCTCTACCTTCACTTTTACGGGGACGGCCGTGACACTTCCCCTACCAGCGGAATCGGATTCTTGCAGCAGACACTTGATTTTCTCGGACAGACCGTCGGGTACGGAAAACTGGCGACGGTTGTAGGACGCTACTACGCTATGGACCGTGACAAGCGATGGGAACGCATCAACGTCGCCTACGAGGCCATGATTGGCGGAGTTGGAGAGACGGCTGATGAGACCAATGTCGGTGTTTCTTCGTGAACAATTTCTTTCTGATAATAACTTTTCAGGTAGTTGAGATTGTTCGCAAGCGCTACGCCGCCGACGAGACTGATGAATTCATCAAGCCGATAATCCTCCAAGGCGAGCAGGGACGTGTTCGTAACGACGATACACTTATCTTCTTCGACTACCGCGCTGACCGAATGCGCGAAATCTCTGAAGTGATTGGAATGGAACGCTACAAAGACTGCAACTCGAAGCTCACTCATCCCACGAACGTGAAAGTGTACGGGATGACGCAATACAAGGCCGAGTTCCCATTCAAGTCTCTTTTCCCACCACAGTCGAACAAGAATGTATTAGCCGAGTGGCTCGCTGAGCAAAAAGTGTCGCAGTTCCATTGTGCCGAAACCGAGAAGTACGCGCACGTGACGTTCTTCTTCAACGGAGGACTCGAGAAACAGTTTGAAGGCGAGGAGCGGTGCCTTGTGTCAAGCCCCAAAGTCGCCACATACGACCTGCAGCCGGAGATGTCCGCTGCGGGTGTTGCCGACAAAATGGTCGAACAACTCGCCGCCGGCACCCATCCGTTCATTATGTGCAACTTCGCTCCACCAGACATGGTTGGACATACTGGAGTCTACGATGCGGCTGTTAAGGCTTGTGAAGCTACCGACATAGCCATTGGTCGCATTTACGAGGCGGCCCAGAAGCACGGATACGCATTAATGGTCACTGCAGATCATGGAAATGCAGAGAAAATGAAGGCACCGGACGGTGGAAAGCACACGGCGCACACCTGCTACCGTGTTCCGCTCACCCTTAGCCACCCTGGATTCAAGTTTGTTGATGTAAGTTGAAAGAAGCATGATCAACAATCGATTTTAAAACTCTGATCATTTCCAGCCAGCTGATCGTCACCCGGCCCTCTGCGACGTCGCGCCAACCGTTCTGGCCGTTATGGGACTCCCACAACCCGCAGAGATGACAGGTGTCTCGATTGTGCAGAAGCTCTAAACATGCTAGTCAATATCTCGTATGAGCACCTCTTTCCTTCCAGTATTTTTCTTAAAATTTGAGAAATTTTCTATAATTGCTTGCGATTTTTCCGCAGAATCAATTCTTCCCAAATTCTCCTACTACACTCACCGCGTTGCCCTTCCGTTTCTTCCGGTTTTAATTTTTCCGGAAATTAGTCAGAATTTTTGCAAGTCTCCATTCTGTAGCATAGTCATTTTTTTCTTGTAAACTCGAAAATATTTATCGCATAAAAGTTTCAGCGCACGAATTCCTAATTGTCTGCTTTCTGCTTTTTGTGTGATGAGTCATTTATTTACCTATCCTCCCTCGTTTTCCATCTAATTTCACCGGCTCTGTGAGCTCCAAGTGAGCACAAAACGACAGCTGGCTTGTGCTCGGGTCAAGCGACATGTGTCCAGACGACGATTGATTGCGACGGACTTTTAGCAGCAAAAAATGTTGCTCTTTCTCTCGAAAACCTCTTCATATTGTATTCTGTCTCTCTTGTCGTATCGCTCTCTATGTGATTGATTTTTCGCGAAGAATAGAAACGAATGCTGCGATAAAAAGAGAAAATGAGAAAGAAAGAGAGAGAGAGAAGCGTCTATTTCCCGAGCGACAAAACGGAAAAAAAAAGTGATTAAAAAGACGGAGAAAGTATGCGGAGCAGTTGACGTGTCATTGACCTCGATGTGTCCTAGTTGTCAGAAGAACAAACGAATACGTGTATTTCAAGAAATGAGTTTGAATCATTCATCTCTTCAGTATTCTCTTCAGAAAGTTCTTGAAAATCAAACGAAGTTTTTGTTTTTCGGAAATTTTCAAACAGGATTTTTTTTCGTCAATCAATTTTTTCGACACTCTTCTTCCAGCTTCTAATCATTTTTTTTCAATTTTCTCAAACTTTTCTCTCCGAATCAGAGAATGCGCTCTGTTAACTTTCCATTTGTAAATCACCAGGCCGGCTACCGGAAAAATCCTGAATGAATTCGAAAGTCTAACGTAACCTTACCTTTGTTTCGTTAGATGCCTTGAAACTACCGTACTTTCAAAAAAGTTCAAACTCTAGTCTTTTTCCACGGATTCCACTTGACTTCATTATTCGATATATTCCCGATAGTCAAGTGCTCTGTGTTGCTATAAATCAACTATCAAAGTCATTTTTCAGGAATACCGTTTGATCGCGTGTTCCTCGTCTCTCGACCCTATTGCCGCGCGGCACCCGAGACATCGTCAGAATATCAGAAGGTAAGTTATTCTTTTCATCTTACACCGTTTAATTACGTCTCGGAAAAAAGTGTTTTAAAATAGAAGATGACGTTCATTCATTCGCTATGACGTCACCATGACCCTCGCTTTCATTCACTGCCCCCTCCGGGCGCTGCTGCTCTCGTGGAGCCCACTTGCCGTTTCTGTTTATGGCCAACAGAAGCTTCGTTTTTTGCGCGCTCGCCGTTTTCTCACTGTCTGCAACTCTCCGTTCGCCACACTCATTCTTCAGTTTAAGCTCTCTTTCTCTCTATCCGCCCACAGATATCCTCTCTGACCGTGAGCCATGTGAAGAATTTTTAGTCATTCTTCTTCATCATTATAAAGGAGTTTGCGTGAATTTAGAAATAGAAAGCTGGAATTTTTCAGTATGTGAGTTTTGATGGGAAACTCATTCCTCGGACTTTTCGAAAAAAAAACCAAAAAGTGTAAAATTTCGAACTGTGACTCTCTGCATTCAAACCATTCACAATTCCGTTTAACCCTCGATACTTTCCTCTCAACGTTACTCCAACTGGTAGAATTATAAAAACCGGTTTATTAGAATGTTGATGAAATTTTTGTTCGCCAACGTCCTTGTTATCTATGTGTTTTCGGTTTCTCTTCAAGAAACTTCATCGTATAAATCTCATATCGACAGCACGACACGGAAGTTTCGGGAAACATGTCCGAGACGCGGAAGGAATGCTTTCCCCGCAAATGCATACACACACTTTCATTCTATCTCATTTTCATTTTCCTTTCCGATTAGCGTAATGACCAGAAAACAGAGGACATATGGAACAAGGGGAATTGAGACGATGAGGTCAATTGAAATTGATATGTGAGTATCAACTAATGATATACGGCTGAAAACCCGATAATAATTATGTTGTAGAGCCCCATACTCTGTTGGGACAAGTTCAGAACTACAGTATTTAGCGTTCTGACTAGAAAATCCAGTTAGTTTTTCGACATTTAGACAACCAACAAACACAGTACCTCACAACAAGGCCTTCCCTACTGCTTCCTACGTTATAACTTGTGTTATTCCTCAATATGTGTGCTTAAACCAAGTCTATAAACAGCTCTTCTTACTCTCAAAAATGCTAATTATTCCCTGTGACACGCTCACTCATTCACCACACGAAATCCGATTCGTTAGCATTTTTCTTTCTCCTCCTAGCTTTTATTTATAGATGTCAACAACAGAAAAGGAGCTCTTTCATTATAGCTTGCTTGGGCTTCAGAGATTGTTCCCACGCGTGAAAGCGCTTCGAGCTCACTAAGCTAGAATTTCGAGGTTTTACCAGTTTTAAAAGTTTTCGGTGGAAATAGGCTGCTAGATACTTGATAATCTCCCTATGTGACGGTTACAGTTCCATTCTCATTCTCTCTCTTCATCTCGAATTATGCTCCAAACCGCTTGCCCCAGGCGGTTCCTTCCTCTCCTCGCAAATTCACTTCTCTCTAATTTCCAAAGCACTTACTCCAAATAGATTTTACTGGGTCTGGGGTTTCTGCCTCCTCTATTATATCGCGATTGCACGAGCGTGCGCGTTTGGGGGCGTGGCATGTCAAAAAAATTTCCGTGAGTTTGTTTGTGACAGCGATTATCTCAACTCCCACTGAACCGATTTTTCCCATTTTTGGCCCAGGGGTCAGAAAGGGTGACCGCATGATGCACGTCAATTTTCTAAGCGATCGGTTCAGTTTGACGGCTTCTGGAGAGTTTTTTGCGTCTTTTTCGGACGTTTTTCTCCAACACTTTGCCTCTGGGAAAGTGCGTCGACTCGATCTTCCCAGAGGCGAATTTCCCCAGAGGCGCACTCCGAGTGAACCAAGGTGTTCCTAATGTTGCGAGACGGCGAGGAAATGACTGTCGACCAGGTCAGCGCAATCTGTTGACCCTGTGGCGCAGTGGTAGCGCGTTTACTTTTGGTTTTTTGGGTCCCAAGTTCATGGTCACTCTGTGACAAATGTTTTTTCTTAGAAATGAAGATACTCATTCGACGTGGTAACAGGCCGCGAAGCGGCCTGAAGCAGGGAGCATCAGCTACCGCCGCAGCGTTAGCTGCGGAGGTAGCGTTAGCTCCCTGAGCCCCGCAGGGCTAGGGGATTCGGGCCGAAGGCCAAGAATCCCCTAGTCTTCTGGTTTTACAAAATGAGGTGTTCTCCTTTCACTTGTTTTCAGAGACTGTCAGTCAATTTTGTCACTTTTTCTCTTCTCTCATTACTTTTTTGCATAATTACAAACAAAAACAAGAATCGTCTCACTTGTTCTCATTCTCTCTCATCTGCTTCTAATCGCATTCGGGATGAGAGGGGTATGTGTGTGTTCGAGAAGCATCCAGTGTTGTCTGTTCCGTTTCTCTCACTCCCTCTCTCTCTCTCGAAAACAATAGAGGAAATCCCGAATGGTCTTTGAGAAACACCATCTCTCGTCGAGATCCTTGTTCTAGTCTTGATTCTGACCCAGGTCCAGTTTTATATTGGAGAGGGAAGACAAACTTCTTTTTCTTCGTTTTTTTCTGTATAATAACGCGAACCAGATGGATTAACCAGCCGCAGTTAGTCATAGGGAGGATAGTGTCTTGTACCTCGTGTTCAGTGCTAGGAAGGTGACAGCCGTCTGGCAGAGTTGAGATCATTGCTATTTCCTTGTCCCGTTCCCAGCACCGTATTCTTTTTCTTTTCACATTTTCCCGTCTCTCTCGTTGCGTATGCATATTTTATTATTTTATCGCTCATAAAATCCATAAAAAAATCTGGCCGGTCCTCTTTCCGAACATTTCTTTTCCCCGTTCTGTTCACAGTATTCAATTTTCTTTATCTTTAACGGAAAGTAACTTTCTTCGGTTTGTGGTAGTTTGAGCTGTTTGTTACTTTACAGCAAAACGATGATTCTGAAATCAGAAAACGTTTCCAGTTCCAGAGCACTTCCTCCAAGTTTTCATAATTTAATTTCAGCCATCTAACTATCTCTTGTTATTCAAACGACACGATAGCCCTGTTCCACCTGTATGAATCATTCAGTAAAATATTTGTGCGCGAGAGTAGTATGACAAGTATAATTTACGCACTGTCCGTACGTCCCATTGCTGTCTTCTTCTCTGCCTACTCGTGTATTCATTCATTCACATCCGCCCGTCCCGATCGGTCGCCCATTCTTTTTTCTTGTCCTCTCTGACATCGCTTCAAAGTGTCCACTCACTCACACAGAATATTCAATCGACGAAGAACAAGTCAGGTTTAGTTCGATTCGACGAATCTGAACTGGCCTAGGTGTTGACTAGGGCAGAATGGGTGAATTAGAAAAAAAACATGTGAGTGACAGATATATTTGTTCGCTTCGGTTTCTGCAACTTCATCTGGAAGTTTTTCTTAATTTGAATATTCATCGACCTACTGTTCCCATAATCAGTCTTGTTATTAATGTTTATCAATTCATATTTAATTGCTCTTTCCCGTCGCACAAATCTCTAAATATTTGTGGTATTTTCGGTGGGATTAGCGCACCTATCTGTATATCGGCACCGCGAAATGGCGGTAAATGCCAAGAAAGAGGAGATTGGATCACAGAAGAAAAGAGGAGACGAATCGGAAATAGCGGGCGGCTTTATGGCGCAACGCACACACAATTGCCGAAATCGTATGTGAGATGCGATCTGAACGGCCCTCAAATATCTGCCATTACTTATCCGCTTCCTTCTTCCTCCGTAATTAAAGAAGTTGTGGAATAAAAAATGGAAAGAGCCTTTGAACTGCTAGGAACGGACGGTGGAACATAAATCTAGTTGAACTTTGAATGGGCACCAGAAAACTTCTTTGCCCTCTGTAATCTGTCTGAAATATTTCGATCCGGACCACTATGCATTCCCACTCTTCTTCAATGAAAATGACAAGCAAGTGTTGTCTGAGAACGCGATCCATTACGAATCGGAGCAAAATTTATTGCAAGTCTCGTTTTTCGTAGCAAACCGAAAAAAAGTGGCATTTCATCTGGCTCCCCTCGTCATCCGTTTCTAAACGGATTCTTTTTCGCTCGATTCGAAAGCGCTTTTATCCCAAGTAAGAACATTCATATCCTAGCCATTAGAACAGAAAAGGGTTCCTCGTCCCGTTAATGCCCTTGATGAATGAGAAAAAGTGGAAAAGTCCTTGGTTCTCGGCGCGACATTTCGAAGACGTTCCTATGATGTATTCAACTCAAGGTCTGTGAAGAAGACTGAGGTGTCCCGAAGGGAACACCCGACGGGACCATTGTGACCCCACACGTAACACTTGCCCCCTGCTGACCTCTGTCCTATTGTAAATACCATTCGTTTCGCCGTCTCCTTCTCTTCCACTCAACACACCTTTCCTCTCGTCTTCCTTTTTATTTGACGCATGGTTGACCTACTGGGGTGATCCCGAGGAAGCGCCATCCCGCGGTACCGTCCGTCCCGATCGGATTCCTTTAGTTCGGCCTTTCCTCGTCGTTTCCCCCAACGGCCTGTCGAACTGTTTGTCTTCATTCGTTCTCTCTCCATCTCTTTCTCTCTCCCTCTCCATCATCAATCGCAAAGTGTTTCTCGGTTTCCTCCTCCGAGAAATGACCAGACCAGATCCATAGGATGATGGTTTCCCCACAAAGTCGCACCTTTCTTTCAGTGTCCGCAATTAGACTGATATACTTACAGAGCCTTATAGGTTCGGCTAACATGTTCTCTCTGAATGCTTTTCGGAATGGTTTTATTAGGCTTGATTTTGAAATTTTGACCAAGAACATGTTCTTATCGGTAAGAACAATTGCCACCAGTCGACGAGAAACTAATAAGGGCTAACTTCGCATAAAGACAAATTTCGAGCAATTCCACTGTTTTTGGACATTAACAGAAACTCCAAAAGTTTTGGAATATTCTAAACTTGCCCGTCCTGTTTTGTGTCATTTTTTATTTTTCTCCTGGTTCTGTTAACAATGTTTCGGAATACATTGTCTCGAAGCGGAACCGTCCAGACTTTTTCGTTGCAAGAATCGGAAGTGTTATTCAGATTCGAAGCTTCTTCTTCCCCTTCCTCTTAGACATCTCTAAAACGAAATAATTAGTTCCTCGTTCATCGCGAATAAACTTCCTCGTTGCCATTCGGTCCGCTTCTTCTTCATTTCCGAATTCTGATTGTCGTCCGCATGTTTCATCGAAAAGCGTTTCGTTCCGGTTCCCTCCCGCTTCTCCTTCTTCTTCATCGTCACTACATCTCAATATCCCAGTCATTCTTTGATGATTCAGAACACCCCGTTCTATTCTGTTTTAGGCCACTATCACTATCTTCGTAAGCTAAGGTCTCAAATGGAAAATGATATTGACGTCTTACTTTATATTTCGTTTTATTGATAAGACACCCCCACACAGTGTTTGTACTATGCGAAGGGAGAGTTTCAGGCGGTTCTCTTATCACTTGAAAACCATCCATCCGGGTAGTCTTGGAGAAAAGTTGGGAAACGTACGTAATACACAAACACGCTGAACGTCGGAGATTGGCATCTGCGTGGCAGAGCTTTTCATTTTTAATCGATCTGATAATGATTGGTGACGATTTTTGCTCTTTCTCATGAAGCTGTTTTCGGCTTTGAATCTCCGAGTTGGCAAAACATTTATTGACAGCTGACTGGAGAAGGTGACTTTTTTAAAGCAGTTTTTTTTGAGTCTGAGATGACTTGTATTATTAAGTTCTTTTGAACGGACTGCGTTTCCCTTCTCCTAGTTTCAGAAAATCTTCAAAGTACCCACTCTAAGTAGAAGTTCTCGTCAAACAATTCCAATTCCAATGATAAAAGTAGACCGCATACAGAATGTCGCCAACATTTCAATTATCAATTCCCCCTCTTCTCCATTTTGTTTGATGTTATCAGATTATCAGTACAGGGGAGGGAGTGAGGAGTGCTCCAAAGTCATATGAAACAAGTATCGTAAAAGTATCGCGTTTTGAACAAAAGTTCTTTAGTGAGGACGACTGATAAGATAGAACCAAAGATTCACATCCTTTGTCACACTCCTCTTGGTTTTTGATATGTAGGTCAGTTTCTCCCTTTGGCTCCGCCCCTCTTCAGTTTTGGAGATACATCTACATCACATTCTGAGATGTACATATTGCTGTAAATTTGATTGTGTTAATCAGTAAGTATCCTTTAAGTGATTGAGAGAACATAATGGCTTATGAGTATACGTTCCACATCAAGTTCAATTTTCTCAAAAAAAAAACGTTCCATTTCCGTTCATTCCTATACTATGTAATAGTTTTAGGACACCAACTTATCGGTTCTGTGCTATTGAATGACTGCCCAATTGGAAGTTTGTTAGTGTGCTCCTATCTATCTGTGTGACCACAACTTGAACAAAGGAATTGATACTAGGCAAGCGCACAGATGTGTTGCACCTGTGGCGTAGGAATGATGGAGGAGACGTTTATAGGTCTCTATAAAGACTGATCGCTGAACGAGAAATAGAGATAAAGTTTTTGTGCCGAGAAAAAGGTTTTGAGCTGTTTCTTATTGAATAGGCTGGTGTTTTTCATTAAAGTCTTCCCACACTTTTAAAAGAGCAGCAGATGCCATCTATCCGTCGTAGCTAGCTGTTATTTGGTCTCTTATGCTTCTCTTTCCTCCGCACCGCTTTTGCTCCGCCTCTTACCCTCGTTCCCATTGCCTCTTCCGTACATACATAGTCTCGTCCGCATTCCCTCTCCTTTTCCGAGGCATCAAGTGACCCGGGAAGAGATATCCGATTGGTAAACTTACCCCCCCCCCCCCCCCCCCCCCGGCCTCTGGTCTCTCTCGGCTAGTACCTCTTCGCCTTCGGTACTGGTTTGAGGCGATTTGTGCAAATAACAAAAAGCGCCGAGACAGACCGTCCATTCCGCTTTGTTAGACAGGTAGTGAAAAATTACGTCCTTTCATTCTTAGTAATTTAAAAAAGGTTTTTAGAGGTTTCCACAAAAAGTTCGGTTTTTTTTACCTCATTTGAAGGCTCGTATACTTGCTGCGCTGCAGTGAATGCTTAACGAAGCTATTTATAACAACGAGACTTCAGAAGATGTCTCGACGAACTGTCGTTGATGTTTGAATCAGTCTACAGTAGTCTTTAAGGCACGTGAGCGATCCGGAACTATCAAACATCTAGTTTGAAGCTTCTCTTTGAATTGAATAAAAGGCAATCAAATTGACCCCACCTAATCCAATTCACTCACCTCTCCTCAAGATTTACGATTTACCACCATTATCTACCGGGTCTCTGTGTCGCTCTATCTTCATCGTATTCCCCATCTCTTTCTTCCCGACAGTCATCGTTTAGAGATAATGATCGAGTATTAATCGGAAAACATTGGGAATAATGGAGGAGTAGGAGAAGATTGACTGGGATAAATGTTATACAGTCTCCATCGTTTTCTGTCTTCCTCTCCTTTTTTTACCCAACGTATCCCTTGCACTTGTTCCATCTTCGTGTTTTCTTGATTTTTGCATTCGTTCGTCATTTTTAGTGCAATTGATGAATTTGATTTTCTCCTGATCTATTCGGACCCAGATAGAGAAATTCCACGGAAAACACTCACGGGAGTATATTTGAATCAGTTCATTTGACCTTACGCAACGTTCGACTTTCATTTACAAAGTGATGCAAGCTATTCCTAATAGAGTTCTCACAATGCTTCATCTTCTATCCTCTCCATTTTCATTTGCATCTTCCTTTGCATCTCTTTTCCTCTCCTTCCCACTCTGTTCTGCCCCCTTTTCTCTTCCTTCCCCTCTACCATCTTTTTCGCCGCTCTCCCGTTCCCTTTCCTCTTCTCTCGGCTACAACGCAGGCAGTGAAACAGCTGATGAAATAGTCCGCCACAGTGAGAGAGCTCGTAGCGCGACGTGTACATAAGCCAACTGGACACATCATTGCGAAATCTCTCTCCCCACTCAGCACGCTCTTACTCCCAGTTCGTTCCTGAATAAGGTTCGAAAAACTGGGAGAAGAAGCTTTCCCACTAATACTCGTATTCTACTAAAGTGCCCTCTGAACTGGCAATTGCAGAGGGTACACCCGTTTGTGCGCGGTTTGGCCACGTGTCACGACACACTACGCATCACAAGATGGACCTCGGCTTTGACGACCTCGACACTGTCGGCGGACTGAACGGACTACAGAGCACGCTGATGATGCTGGCCGACAACGCGAACATTGGCGGAAATGACGACGGCGGATGGCCTGGAGATGATATGTTCGCCGCTCTGGACGATGAATCGTTTATGGACGAGCATTGTGAGTTTTTGAATTTGAATGAAGGAGAATTGAAGAAAAATGCTAATTTTGCTAATTTTTACATCCGACTGAAGAATATCGTTCATATTATTTAGACAAAATACGATTTTCAGTCAACCCGAATCCGGATACGTTCGCGGACGACCTCGTCGAAAAGTTGGACACCCTCGAAGACATCGACTTGTTGAACAGTTCGGACAACAGTCTCCAAACTGACCACTGTTATGCGGCGAGCATCTCGCCACCTGTCGACGCTGGCTCGATGCCGATCTCACCAGCAAGTACATCCCCCTCCTCCTATCACTCGTCAAGCGGAGAAGACAATTTGGACACGTACGCCAACTTTGACATTCTACAACAAGCCGCCGACGAGATATTCCGCACACCGAAAGAGGAAGACTTTGAAATTTGCAGAGTTAGTTTTTTTCTTGAAAGATTTGAGATGTAGGAGGAAAAAAGTGCCCCAGGCGGCTGCACATTCTTCCAAACAAACTTATTCGGTTTCACACTCTGAGACAGAACGGGAAAGAGAGGTCACTAAATGTTTAGAACACACACTTGCACTCTTCGCTCTCTCTTCTTTCTCTCGTTCTCTCTTCTTTTTGCTTCTCCGATGATCATGTTTTGTTTATTTTTAGGATGTATAAACACAGAGACTGAATGAAAGCTTTCTCTCTACAGAGTTTCAAAAAAAGAAGCTGTGAGGGAGGGAGAAAAATAAAAGTTTCTAAGCTTAAGGAAAAAAAAGAGTAGATATTTTAGATATGTTTTCTAGCTTTTAATTGTATATCTTTCCTTTTCCAGAGTGGACCCCTGATAGCATACACAAATGCGACGGCAGCAGCATCGAACCTTCAACACCAACAGGCAATTCAGCAGTCCCAACAGCATCAACAGAAGCGATTCAACAATGGGTCATTCCAGACAACAGCAAATTCCAATGGAATGGTCAGATACAGTATGTTTTCATTTTTTATATAATCCAAAGTCCCCGTTCTTCTTAGCGCCATTCAATGAGGGGTCAAATAGTGTTTCCGAATAGAGATGGGTTAGGTTCAATTTGGGTAGAATTCCCGTCTTTCTTTCATTCCATATTTGTACACTGTCGCCGGGAACGAACGGCTAGAGGACAATCAAAGGCGTGAATTGGGAGACAGGATGAAAGAGAAAAGAGAGAGAGAGAGAGAGACTGAGACAGAAGGAGCTGTGTTTGCACAGTTTTTGTTATTATAGAATGGACGAGAATTGATTGAATTTTGACAGCCGCCTACCTTCAACGGGGAAATTTTGTGCAGGGGACTTTTATTAGAGCGTCTGAAATTCTGAATTGTAAATCATGTTTGATGTGCGTATTTTGAGTACAGTAATAGTCTTTAATGTATTATGATGACGTCAATGTCTGAATGCCCAAAAAGTTTATTTTCCTTGATCTTGTCAGTTCTGTGCGCGTCGAATAGGCCTTACAAACTTGTCTATCCGTCCCATCTTCTTCCCGGCGCCTGCGACTAGTGAGAGGTTAGCGGAGAAGATGATGATAGAGACTGGTACCAACTTGTACGCCAGGATAGAAATTTGAGGGGAGAGGATGTGTGAATATAAATGTAATAAAACCGAACATTACAATATCTGGAGTGCAGAAATTTTTCCAGAATCTGGTCAATCGCGAGTACTAAATCCGGCAAGCATTTCCCTCAACGCCTCCTCGTCGTTCTCTTCATCCTCCTCTTCTGCTACCACCACGTCAGCATCTTCGAACACATCTGGTGGTTTTCTCAAGTCGGGAGCCAACGGAGAACGTCGGAAATATCCCCAACTCACATTGACTGATGAAGAGAAGCGATTGTGCAAAAAGGAAGGCATCTGCCTTCCCGACTTCTACCCGCTCACGAAAGCCGAAGAACGAGACCTGAAGCGAATTCGACGAAAGATTCGCAACAAGCGAAGCGCACAAACGAGCCGAAAGAGGAAGCAGGTGAGCACCCATGCCGTTCGTGTATTGACCTCTCGTGCCAGGTGGTGCCCGAGACAAAATTTGAGCAGCAGTGCTCTATTTACTTCCCTACCCCTCCCGAAAGACTGATTTGAGTTGACGTTTTGGGTGGCATGATCAAGAGGGAGTAATAAGAGAAGAAGTTCGAACTGGTCGCCGGGGTCTGAGAAAGTTTTGTGTTTTCTGAATTAGAACAATCAGTTTCCGAAGTTCTCGAGAAGCTTCCTCCGACGTTGTCTGATCTTTGATCATTTTGTTCCAGTGTCCAATGAACGTTTGAGGATTGTTTCTTGAGTGTCAATTAGAGCTTCAAATCGTAATAATCTAATCAAACGCATGCATACGCTCTCTAATACATGACAGAATGACAGCATCCTGGCAATCCATCCTTCTCTCAACTCTCGAGTTTTTTACTATCGCTTGTGCGTATGATCACCCTATACACTGAGTATCTGCGGAAACTTAAGAAGGCGTGTCGTCTAGTATCGCCTGCCCCAGAAAAATTGTGAAAACTGCAGCGTCAGCTGACCGTCTTCTCTCAAATTAGGCCGCGTTGAATATGGAGGTGTCCTTGAGATTTTTCCGTCGCAAACGATTTTTTGGGGCTATCCGGGAGGTTTTTCATGACCGCATGGTTGACCAATAAATTGAAGAAGGAGATGAGGGGGAGTGAGGAGCGGATGATGATGTCTGCCTCATAATGAGATTTCTGTGTGAAACTAAATCGTTTTGTTACGTAGGAAGGACGTACGCGTGGAGATAAGAATGAGAAAGAGGATGAAATGATTGACACTCAAGATGACATCATCTGAGGTGAAGGTCAGTAGATGAGATGGTGATGAAATGGAATGCATGTAGATTTCAAAGATACGCTGTTTTGAGCAAAATCGTATTTATCAAAAAAAAAACTTTTACTATTATCGGGAAATTTTGGATCTTCGTGCAATAATTATTTCTGCAGGACTACATCGAGCAGCTCGAGGATCGTGTCTCAGAGTCGACTAAAGAAAACCAGGCCCTGAAACAGCAAATCGAGAAGCTCACCAATGAAAACCAGTCAGTCTATGCGCAACTGCGACGACTTCAAGCACAATTGTGTCAAACAGCCAAACGAAGCACACAGGCGGGCACGTGCCTTGCTGTCATCATGCTTTCCGCGTGCCTTCTCGTCGCCCCACAATTGAATCCACTGGTTAGCATTTGAATATCTTAAAGGGGTCTATGAAGTATATCGAATTTTTAGACGCGTCAAGACACTCAAAACGCGCTGGAATGCATCGACGAGTCGTGTCAACCTACACAGACGCAGACGACAACGTCAGCGAATAACAATGGCCAAGCCACCGCAGTGCCACCAGTGGCTGTTATTCCACCAGTCCAGAACTTGGTGCAACAGCAGCAGCACAACCATAATCAAAAGGTTCACAATCACAAGTACACCGCCGTCAACCTCAGCCACCATAATCAAAATCATCCGCCGCCGCCGACACTCCAACCGCAACAACACTATCCTAATAACAATTATCGCCGCGATCAGGCGACTATCGCCCAGACGATGGCGAAGATCGGAGCGGGCGGTGGTGGTGTGAGGAAGAATTCCATCTCGTCCACAGCCTCCTCGACGTCGTCGTCGTCGTCTGCAGCGACCTCGCCAATCTACAGAACGTCCCGCACACTCGGGACCTATGATGATCAGTGCGATGCAGCGTCGGATGACTCGAACTGTGCGAACATGCCACCTCTTGTGCCGATGAAGAACCTGCAGGTTCCTCAGCATGCTCAGAAGCGGAAGATCGTCGCCTCGATGGTTTCTCACCAGCCACAGCCTCGTATCGCTTATCGAGCGATCCCGGCTTCGGCTATTGGTGGTGGACAGTACTACAAGGTTCAACAACATCATCCACAACAGCACCCGCAAAAGGTTCACTATGTGGCCGTGGATCGACCGATCAAATATGAAGTGGTGAGTACTGGAGTTGAACTTGTTGTATTTTCTTAAGACAAAATTCCAGGTCAACGATTACATCAAAGTGGAAGACGATCCTTCTGCACATCGTTTTACTAACTCGTGGACTACCACAGCCTCTGCTCCACGTCATCAGCAGCAGGTGAACGTTTCGAACTCCCGGAACGCTCGGTCAATGACCACTCAAACCGTGCACTACACGACGGGGGGACCGGCGACCAAGAAGGTCAAAACTCAGATGTTTTAGACATCCCCTAGTCATTTATTTGCCTGAAAGTTTATAATGCACCCCTCCTCTCGGTCGTTTCAAGACCCGGTACAACAAAATTGTTTTTTTTGTTTTTTTCCCTTTTTTCAGATTTTTTCCCAATTTTCCATAGAGTTGACCTCTTTTCCTCTTGGCCCTTTCTAATTTATGTATTTATTAGTATTTCTAGCTCCCCTTCCCCCACTTTTCTCCAAATCAATCAATATTGCCGAACACGAAATAGTCACCACCACACACATCTGAGATATTACCCCTCCAATCTGGAATTTTCTGAAAATCTCCGGATCTTTTTTGGATTTTACTCCGGGTCTCTTTACTTCTTATTCTTCTTCCAAGTCTCCCTCTTCTGGAATTCCTATCTTGTCCTCAATTATTCGTCATTTACCTTTTTTTCTTGTTGAGTTTTACCCATATTTTCTTTGTCCTTCTTGTTTCTTTTCCCATTTTCCATTTATTAATCGAGAACCCCCCTCCCCCCAGAAAAGTATTCATTATTTCCTATTGATTGCATCCAATTATATACATATATCCAAAAGATATCAAAACTGTCTTTATTCATGCATCCTTCTGTTTCTCTCCTCTTTTCCTCTCCGTTTCTCTTATTTTTTCCTACTATCTCAATTGAGATTGGAGACCAATATAAAGTTTTGGTTATGGTGATTGATTGTTTCTAAATTCCTCGCACGATGTAGAACAATGAACCAGCATCTAAAACGCACAAAAAAACTGTCTAATCTAAGTACACTTTGATCTCCCAGTTTGTTGCAGTTACTGGCCACCAAGCCAGCAAAAAAAGCGCGCATTCTAATTTGACCCACTGTCCGTGGGTTTCCGTCCATTCCTCACTCAAAAATGGACATCTGTCTGCGTCTCTCCATCCCGCACGATCTCTCGTCGGTTTCATCAATTTTTGTTTGAATAGACTCCTGATGAGTGAGCAAGTGGGAACATTTCTTATGCGCACAACACGCGAATTTTTTTTCAATTTTTGTGGCTCGAGCCAGAAAACGCCAACATGCGTTTGCTGGTATTTTGGGTTTTTTTGAAATTTTCCGATTCTGAGAAAATTGACGAGGAGGAGAACTGTCGGCCACTACATTCGCAGAACCACGGGGTGAATTTGGTGAGTTTTGAAAGTTTTTTATAAATACTTCCAACAAGAGTATGTTTCTCGGAATATCTCATGCTTCGTCGAATATTTGAAAGTTCCAGATCTGTTGCAGTCTGAATCACACTCTAACGCCGAGTTGTGAATTCTCATCGCTTTGCCAGGAGCACTGTTCGTGTTTTCTGACGATTACACGCGATTTGGACTGTAAACTTCAGAATACGACGACGAACAATCAGGTTTGTAGTGTGTTCTACAGTATGCCATTGGGGCTTTCGGAGTTTCTAGACAATTTCAATGCGCTGCTTTTCATGTTCTCCAAATTTTCTCGATTTTAAGCATCACCAGCCATTCCAATGGCTCGATCACCAGCAAAACCCCTCCGAACTCGTCTGCTCGCATCCGAATCTTCCGAATCCGCAGTCACCGTACACTATCGTTGTCGAGAATTCCAATGCGAGGTATTTCGGAAAATTATTGTTGCCTGAACCTTCGCAATCTGGAATTTCAGTCAAACTCGCGAGTTTTTGCTCGGTGCATGCTCTCACATCGTTACTTCGATCACATTTCAGAATTATGAGCCAGAATTTGATTCGATTGATTTTGGTGAATGTTTTCCGAATCTGGCCTCGTTCCAAGTGGTCTTACTGTAAGTGGCTAGAGCACTTCGTATCATCTCTGATCCTTTCAGTCACCGAACTCGAGCAAACTTCTCGGTATCTTTGAAAAACCTTCATAGCCTAAAGGTCCTTTCTCTTGTTAATGTGGACTTCGAGTTCTGGTTTCATCCCTCACCATTCGTCAAGTCGATCACCTACATTCACATCGAGAACTCTTCCATCACAGAGCTACCCAAGTGGCTCTCCACTAGCAAGACACTTTCTACAGTATACATGAAAGGTTGGAATTAGATATTGCAAAAGATTTTGGAGGAATGGGGGATCGAACCCCAGACTTCTCGCATGCAAAGCGAGCGCTCTACCCCTGAGCTATACCCCCACGTTTTGAGCTCTCATCTAAGTGTTGTTATAGCAACACGGATTGTCTCATTGGCGCCCATCGCCCAGCTGCCCGCGGTTCGAAGTCTGAAGCTGTCACACAACTCAATTGAGCACCTTCACCGGCTGCTCTTCGTCTCTCCGCTGCTCATTCACGTTGATTTGAGCTACAATAAGGTGAGAATTCGGATAAGCAACCGCTCCACGCGCATTCTCTCCGTGAACAAACAATTTCAGATAACTTCGTTCGCTTCGCACACATTCAGTAAATGCACCGATTTAAGAGTGCTCGATTTGACAGGAAATCCAATCAAAATGCTTCCTTATAAGCCATTTTCAAAGAACATCCGATTGAAGTGGTTGAAACTGAGCAGGACCAATATAACGGTAGGTACGCAGGCAACATATCTGACGACAAACTTCACAAGTTGCCCAAGTGATCTTCGACGTCAATTTCCAGACACTTACCCCAGACCACTTCTCGGGTCTTTCGGCGCTCAAAACGCTGACCCTCTCGCGAATGCCCCTTCAGTCGATATCCGCCTACTCGTTCGTTCCTCTAAAGTCGCTTCGTTATCTGGATATGGACTCGTGTAACCTCACCAGACTCCCACAGGCCGTCACTTTCAATTGCCACCTGGCACGGTTGAATGTGGCGAATAACATGTTCCACAGAAGCTCCTCAATGCCGCCCGAAGTGCTGGCCATGTTATCTGGTCTTTCGCAGCTACGAATCGATGGAAACCCACTGACGGTTTGTTTTTTTTGTGAAATAAGCATTGAGATTCTTTCTTTTTCTACTTTGTCATGGGATTCCAGTTTTCGAAAATGAAACTTTTCAAGGAATTCCCGCCGTCGTTCCTTCTGATCTCACGAGAGAACATTCGCCTCCTTCGCCATCTCCTTCACTCCACAATGACACTTCCAGTGTGGCTCCGAGAGCCCTGCGCCCCCTACTACTGGTCGATGCATCTGGCAAACAGGTTCAGTGATCTACAGTAACTCTTCCGGATGAGCCGACTTCAGAACGGGCAGTCTCAAATCGTTCGTCAATCAATACAACGAGCAACGGATGCGAAAGAGCAGCTTGGGTTACTGTAAAGAGCAGTACGAGTGGATGATGGAGCAGATGGACGTTTTCCGAGAGCTCGAAAAGAATTCCGGTTGGTTTTTGAAAGACGATGTGGTCGCCAAAAAACATGTACGGTAGCCTACAGTAACCTTTCGATATGTCATCGTGAAGGTCAATAGACAGTGTAGCACTACAGTAACCTACCGTAATCGCAATGTATCGGTTATCCTTCAACTGTACATTAAAACCATCGTGTTACTACAGTAACCACCTCCGATTCCAGGATGTTACTCTCTTCGGCGTCTGCGCTCTTCTTCTCGCTCTCTCTCGCCGTCTGCGTCATCTGGAACCTCTAATGTCTCGTCTTCTTTAATAATATCATCTGCTACTGATTTCTCGCCAGCCGATCATATTCCGATTCAGTTACTGATATCACTATGCGCAAATTTTTTGCTCCTTTTCTCTGTTCTGATGTGCTCCATTATGGCTTGTCGGTGGGAGAAGACAAAGATGGAAAATGTGTGAAACACAGCTTTTTGGTGGTTTTGGAATATAAATTATGAAAAAGAGTGTGAATCGATAAAAACAGAGGAGGTAAACAGTGCATCGAACATATATGGATGTTGAACGAAGATGGAAAATCGACGAGAATTTTGAGGAAATGAAAGGGGAACCCGAAACGAAATTCGAGATTTCTACGAGACGGAGAGAAGAGATGAAACATTTGGAAACATAATTTGTAATTAAATTCGAAGTGCCTGGAACTGAGTGAAACATTGGACGATCGTCGGGTCGATTCCTTCAACAGAGAACACCTCCTCAGCGAGCGTAGCTGTGTGTTTCAGAAGCGTTTCGGCGTGCTGAATCAATTATTTCACGATAATCTCTTGACACAGAACAACTTACATAAAGCAACACATGACAGAATCGTCCGCGCAGCCACAAGAATTTTTGAGTCTGACTGACAACGTCTCCGGTCCCGTCCATTTCCGAACAGTTTGTGGTAGTAGTTTTCATTTCTTCTATGAATGTCTGAAAATAAGAGTTCCCACTATTCATTTACAGTTTACTTTTTCAGCATTCTATAAAATAAATTACTCACCAAGAGGCAATCAATGAACAAAGTTTTTTGGAAAGACGAAATTTGCTCGAATTTAGATTTGTGATTTTCCAACTCCTCCAAATCCTGCTGCTTTTTCTTTTCTTTCTCTTCCGAATCTACTCCTTCTTCCATCTAAAGAATCACAATTAGAAATCTACAATGGAAAGACGTCTCCTACTTGAACATCTTCGCCGTTTTCCCCCTCTTCCTTGCCTTCGTTCTCAATTTTCTCTGTCAAATCCTTGATATCTTTTTCGACAACTGTGATCTGACGAGTCAGCTTCTCTAAAGCCTGGTTGAGAACTTCGAACAGCCATTGTCTGTAAGATGAAGTATCAGAAAATATGAAGAACATCAATGATCAGAAGTCTACTAGTACAAACGTTCCAGAATCTTACCGATCGTGCTCACTCCACATTTTTTCGTCAAAGAGCCACGCGACGACGACTTGACAGTCGAGAACCTGCATTTTGAGCAACTTGTCGATGAGGATCATCAACATTTGCTGATTGGTTTTCCAGCAAGAGTAAAGGGTGTCGAGAAGTTTCTCTTGGTAGTCTTCTGATGCATCGCACACTGTTTTCAGAGTTCCTTGGTATCTGAAAGGTTTTAATTGTTCAAATGCTTTTACTTAAAACCGGATCTATGAACGAACCTCGATAGTGCTGAAAAATTGTGACTGTATGTCTTGGAGGCCATTTTAAGCATAACCATGACAAAAATGCCAAAATCATTAATATTGTACGGCATTTCTTCGCCCTCCGCCATTTTTAGCTCGTTCACGAAGGCCTCGGCAGGTTGACGTTCTTGGAACATTTGGGTGAACGTTTCAGCTTTTTGTAGGGTTTCAGTGTCTTCTGAAAATTAAAAAAAATTAACGTTTTGAATTCCACTATTCATTCGCAGACCTTCATCAATGTTGTACCGAATTTCGGGACATGTCGGATGAATTTTAACGAAATCTGGCGGTAGAGCAGCGACAATTTTCTCGTACGATCCAAGACGACGGCATTTTTCAATGACTTCACGGACGAAGACTTGACTTCCACAGTAAGAGTCTTTCTGAAAAATTGTTTGATTTTATTTGAATACGTCTTTCCAAAAAACTCACCGCCAGACAATCCTTCCAGTCCGACCACGTGTACCGATACTGGAAGTTGGCCAAATGGAAACTGAACCAGTCGACAAGACGATCTATGCAAATTGGCTGCATTGTGTCGCCGCGTTGGAAAAATAGGTCAACCGATCGAACGAGAATCTCTGGGTAGTCATCGGCTCGTAACTTCAACAGCTCTTGAATCAGAGCGCCTGAAAATTATGAGTTCTGCGTTGAGCACTAAGCACAAGCTTTCAAACTTTGAAAATTGTTCAACTCACAATGGAAAAGCGCCGGATACGGCGGATGCGGAAGACGAAGCATTTGTCCGAAGATTGTCTCAAAGATCAAAAATCCGACCGGAATCGACGGATTTTCATCAGCGAAAGCAAGCAGTTCACGAGCACATGCTTTTCGGTTCGTGCAGTTTTTCTCGATGATCCAAGAAATTTCACCTTCGAAAAGGAGGCGATCGATGGAATTTGGGGGTGGCAGAGTCTTTCCCTGAAAATATTCGATTTTTTCCGTAAGGTAAAGTTATTTTCTTGTAACTTACAAAGACCGCACAATCTGCGTCTTCGAAGAGGCGAAAAACAACAAGTGGGTACGGGTAGATCATCTCTTCGTTGTGAGCTGGAGCAGAGAAGCTGAAAATTGGTGAATATAATATATATTTAACTAAGAGATGATAACGTTGTTCAATCGAGTTTAACGATTTCCAGAGAAATAGAACATCTATTACTTTTGTCCCTACAACTGTGGAGAATTGAAAATTTTCGAACCTTGGTAGATTATGCTGAAGAGCGTCTTGGAGAGTGGAATCAAAACCAACATAGTGTCTGGATATGTGCCGTTCCTGCCATTCGGCCTTTCGAAGCACATCGATTTGCGCCGCTAGACTCTCGAGATAGTCCTCTTGTTCTTGCGGGACGGTACCTTTGCGCCAAACTTGCAGAAGCTGAATGTGGGGCGTTTCGATAGAAGTTGAGTTTTGCATGACTCACCGGGACATGATCTTTGTTTCTTTGTTCCAGGTACTTTCCGATCGCTGTCATGATGTTATCTATTTGGTCCTTCGCCTTGTCGGTAAGTTCTTTTCCAATCCACGGAAGGCATCTGAGCACGGTTTGGATGTAGAAATCGGTGCGAACCTGAAAAAAAAGAATTTACCTATTTCTATTCATTAGATACTAGCCTGAGGCATGTCATCTTCGTAAGCGGCTGAAATGAGACTTTCCAGATACTCTCCTATCGATTGAACTGTCAACACCCCGCAGTTTCCAAGATCACAAAGGAAAATTGCCAGATTTTGCGCTTCCTGGTACTTTTGTTTTTCCAAAAGATCCTGCTGCTCGGCGATCAATTTTTCGACAACATCTCCACCGAAGTTGAAGTTTTTCGAGTTCAGAAGACCCACAAGAGTTGTATAGACGGTACAGCGGTTCGGCAGGTAGATGGCACATCCGGCGATAATGTCGATGATAGTCGTTCGGTATTTGTCAAGATCGTCTTGAAGGAATGCCGTCAGCTGCTCCAGATTGCTCTCTATTGAAGAGCCGCTGTTCTGAAAATGTATTTTTTACTTTTCGAAGATTGTTTGAGTACGTTCTGAACATTGAAGTTGACTGCTTATGAAAAAAGTTCGATGAAATTCATTCCTTTCCACAAATTGTCATACGGAGCCATACAAGAAACTAATCACTATAAAAAATTAACAGAAAAGTGTTTTTAGCCGATATTTACACTAAAAAACTAATTTTTATTTAATTTTGGGTTTCAATTTACCGAAAACTAACACAAACCTTGTCTCCAACTTTGCCAATAACTTCTTGGAGCTTCCTCTCGACTTCATTGATCAACGGAACTCCACGACGCTTTTTCATTTGAACCTCGTCGTCATCTGAAACAAAACTGGTTTTATTACTGTATTTTTGAGGACAATCGGATACGATCGCTTTTCAGAATAAACCTCAAACACCTACCATTATAATTATGTCTTCTTCGTGTTCCTGACATGATTTTTGACGTCTTTCAAGCGATTATTAGAAAACAGGTACGATATTCTCAGTTGGATACTGGAAACACAAGAGAACAAGTGAGTCTGGTGGAGATCACGGAGTATATTCGAATTTCGTATCGCGATAAACAACGCGCGCATTCTCAGAACGGAGTGTCGTTGCGCATAATTGTCATCTTGCTCGTCTGCGCCTCGCTGGTGAGAGAGAGCACAGCAGCCGGTTCTCGTTCGGCAAAAGCTTTCGGAAATCGATTTCCTTCCATTGTTTTACATTACAATTTCTCAAAATGGCCTCTTCCAACAACTCGGCAGGATCTCCAATGCAAGAAGACAGCACAAGTGCCCAGTAAGTCGTCTATGAATTTTTTGTTTTATAAAATGGAAATCCCTCACTTTTCCCCCCGGTTACTCTTAGTTTCAGAAAGCCTAAATCAGCGAATCCAACTGAAAACCGTCCATTCGTGCTCAAAAAGTGGAATGCGCTGGCGATTTGGGCCTGGGATGTCGAATGTGACACTTGTGCGATTTGCCGCGTTCATCTGATGGGTAAGTCACAATCTGATCCCAATTTCTTGGGGAAATATTGAGAATGTGTTTAGAACGAATAATTTCAGTAAATTCAATAGCAAAAAAATGTTAATCTCCCTAATGTCAATCTATATGTGAAAATCGGAATGAATCAGACAATTTATTCATTTTTCCTCGTTTGAAGAAAGAAGACGAGCAATCTGTTTTTCAGAGGAATGTCTTCGGTGCCAATCAGAACCTAACGCAGAGTGTTATGTCGTCTGGGGCGACTGCAATCATTCGTTCCATCACTGCTGTATGACCCAGTGGATACGTCAGAACAACAGATGTCCCCTGTGTCAGAAGGATTGGGTTGTGAGCCGGACAAGCAAGTGATGAATTCGAAAGCAATGTATTCTCGTGACATTTTGTCTTTGACTGTTAATATCTTGTGATTTTCTCAATTTTCCCAATGTCTTCATTTCCCACCATTTCCATCCATTTTCTACACCCTCCACTACAAAGACACGATTTCTGTAAATTTCAGCAGCCATTCACATATATACTGTAAATATAAGAACACGGAAAACGCATGAATGGAAAGGGAAAACAACACAAAAGAGAGAAAAATGATACGCTGCTGCTAAAAGTTTTTGTTTTTCATATTTTTTGGCCCGAGTTTTCAGCGAAGAAAAGAAGAAGAGCTGTACGAACAGAAGCAATTCGTCCGCTCTTTACATATTTCTAGAACTTTCCTACAATCTATTTTTTGAACTTCAGTTTATAAATGAGTGCTGGTGAGTTGATTACTTGAACATGTGAAAGGCTGATTTCTATTTCTTGCATATATTTAACTATAGTCTAACAGGGAAAAATTGAAAGAGGCCTCTTAGAGGAATTAGGATGAAACCAGCGACATCAATTTCCAGAGTTTTTCCACCGTCATCCCGCGGAGCGGGGTGTCTTCAAACGGGTCCGTTCGGTGATCATTCGTCCAAGCCAAACTCCAGCCACTTCGACAGCGCCACGTGGCATCCTGACGAGAAGTATGAGTGCTCGTGGGGATGTAGAGAAACGAAAACGCGCGGTGCTGAGAAGACAAAATGCGATGGATGATCAAGAGTGAGTCTAAAACTTCTCGCAATGAACGGGTGTATTACTGTAGTACAGTGGACTACGGCTGTCCGACGAATGAACACATCCCATTTCAGAGTTCCCGAGTCGAGACGATCTCTAGATAATAGAAAACTGCAAAATGGTCCATCCAGATACTTTTCTTTCCAAAAAATACACCTAATACTCTCAAACAATGGCTTGAAATGCTTCATTAAACATTCGCTAAGCACTTCTAGTACACACGAATGTTTCTTCGGGTCTAGAACGGTTTTTGTTTAATTTCAGACAAAAGAAGAGGGAATGGGTACAGAAGAAAGAAAGAATACTCTGATAACCATCTGTTCCTCTCGGTTCTCCTCGTATTCGTTTCTCTTTTCATAGAATAGTTCCTAAATAGGAACCTTGTTTTCAATGTTGGCAGTTTTTTCAGCTACATACTTTCATTATATTACTGAATGCCGATTCTGACTCTGTAAACTTCCTTTCAAGTTGTATCAGGTTGAGAAGGCAATAAACAATCCTAATCGGAATTGTTTATTCTCGAATTCAGTCCGAAGTCCCTCTTGAATCACCCCTCTTTCTCGCTCGCTAACTATGCCTAACCACGGGGTGCTGCGGCCGACGTGGTCAGCAAGTGCGCTCCACTAACGGTATACGGTACCTCAATTTGAGAGGTCCTAAACGGCTTTGAAAACACGGTTTAGCGGACGATTTTTCAACTTTCGACTGTTTTTAAAATTGCCCTCCGACGATTACGTTGCGAAAATGAATCGTCGTGTTTTCTACACCAAACAGTCTCGGAGAAAATTGAGTTAGACACGCATATTTTGAATTCGCCCCGCGAAAAATGAAAATTCAAATTAGGTTTTCCTCAGCACCCCGTGCCTAACTGTACTCTTGAATCCGTGCGTCATAAAATTAGATGCTGAATTCCGTTTCCCTCCTCGTTGTCATCACTGTATCAGTCAATAATCAACTCGTTATCACTTAAATCATCACAAGAGTCTCTCTGGCGTATAACTATGCTATCTATGCGTTTGGAGAGGCGCAGAGAAACTTCAATAGAATGATAAAAATTTGACAGAGATCAAATCACGTTTCCACACGAATCGGGATTTGTGACTGTTCTGGGAAAGGAGTGAAGTCGTTATGCTGATAACGGTATTAAAAGGGGCGTCTTGGGAAAATTTGACAGATCGGGTCAAAAAGTTTATGAACCAGTTTTTTGTTGTTCTGTGATGAATTTATTCTTACTCGCTCGACGTTTATTTCATTCAGAAAGAAGAAAACGGTCCACAATCCAACAAATAGCTTTCCCCAAGGTTTCAAAAAGCATCCGAAGACAGTTGTAGACAGTGACCGGTCGGAAATCATCCATATTTTCCAATTGTTATCAGTTCTCCCATGTTCATCTTGTTTATTAGGTTTTGTGGGTGGAAAATGTTAATTTGAGTGTCAGAGATAGTTCTAAAGTTTCGAAATTGAAAATATAGAAAAGAATGACGCAAAAATGGCGTCAAGCAGGGCTCCGGAAGTAAGGCTTCTCGCCACCTAATCCCTCGATCTCCGTTATTTTCTCATTTAGTTTTCCGGATATCAGTGGTATCGGCTGATTTCTTTTATTCGAGTATCGCCGATGTTACCTTAATGACGTGGCACTGGGCAAGAAACCATTTAGAGAGGTGGGTTGTTTTTGATTTCTAGACCTCTTACCATCCAAATTCTGATCTTGACCGAAGCGTTTTGTGCTGCTCGAGCATTCCACTGCGGACTCCGTAGCATACAAACTACAAACAACTCCAAGAGTTCTGTGTCGTTTCGGACTGTTTTTCGCAGCAAAACGGAAGATCACAAACACAAATAGGCACACTCGGTTCGTGTTTGTGCACATTTTTTCTAACTTTTCGGCGGGAGCAAATGGGTTTGTAGTGGCCATTTGTACTCTGTGAACAGGGCCAAAGTGAGCAAATATCAGAAGCGGGCAGACTGTAGCGTCTTGGAAGACGTTAGACCACGTGGGCACATTTGCCAAACATTGACCTCACATATTTTATCTCAAAGTTCTTTTTAGGCCATCCCGCATCAAATCTATCGGAAACCATGAAATTTTTCTGATTTCTAGCCGACCCCCTCCGCAACTAGAGTACAGAAACTGTCTCCAGAATGCTATCTGATAACTATAACACTCGCGTCGGACGAATAAACTGTTCCGTGTCTAATGAAACTGTGCTCACTGTGCTCACGGCGAACCAAATTCCGGTGACTCTGTCTTCGATATTCGAGAGTATTAGAGAAAAAAGTGTGACTTCAGAGTGATACCGAAATTGGGGACAAGAGAGAAGAGAATGTACACTTCTTGCATGAGAGCGAGAGGAAAAAATTTATCAGTTTTTGATTGCGATATCAGTGTCAATATATATATGTATATGTATTGAGCACACACACAAAACACTGTTCAATTATTGATTTTTCCGAATAGTTTTGAACTTTTCTTTGGGTTTACACTTGGTTTGGCAATTTTTCTATAAGGCGAGATACGCTAAGTGAACTTCTTCAGATAGGCTTGTCTGGGAATTCTTTAAAAAAAAAGCACTCAATGGCACCGTAAATCGTGTGGCTCTGTCCTGGGCGCAGAAGCCTACCGTAGTCCACAACTGTTTTCAAGCCGAGTAGCCTAAATCCAAGAAAAACCTAGAGTGTTGCTATTTTCCACTTTGTGCAATCGTTTGTTCTTCTCTCCCGCCATATCACATCAATGAATGGAAAAAATTAAGAGACAGAAAACAAAAGTGACAAAAACTGGAAGAACTGGCAACACTTAGCGACGCGAGCCTGTTCCTTAGCACGGAATCTACGTGGCAACCGGTGATGACGTCCCGACCGACGTCACTGTCCGACGCTGGCGTCCAGCTGTCTTCCGAAAATCGCACGTCTTCGCAAATTCTGAACTCCCACGACGTTCCTCCATTGATTTCCTCGTTGACTGAGTAAGAATATTGATTGATTCAGTAGTTCCATTTGACCACTATCCGGAAAAAAATTCACAAGCATTCTTTGAAATATTCCAGCGACCTTTTCTATGAGCAACGATGAGGAAAACAGGTTATTAGGAGGGAAAAACTGATAGAAAGAACACTTCCGATGAACTATCGATGGTTTACAGGTGCGACGATCAAACACGAGCCAAGAGCAAGATGGAGAAGTATTTCGCTGAGAAGCCCGACAAAAATATATTTATGGTAAGGGGTGCGCTACCGTAACCCAGTATTTTCGCGCGTATGCCAACCACTCTCTTATTGCTTCCAGAAACTCATTCACCCAAGCTACCACGAGCGGAATTTGCAATTCAAGAAGATTTTCGTCGACAAGGGACTCATTGATGAGAATGATCAATTTTTGGCGTGTGAGTGCAAAGAAAGAAGTGTTGTCAGTGGAGCGCACTTTTCGAACGCGAAGGGAACTCCTCGAGCCACCATTATCAGCCTGCTGCTACTCTTTTAAAGCTGTTCTTTTGGAAATTATCAGAAAGTATCCCTCGGTCAACCATCAGAACTTTCAACAAAAAATCTAACTCTCAAAACATCATTTTGTTTTCGTACCAATAACAACCGAATTAGTGTGCCTGGCACGAGGGTCCGGGCGGCGGTGGGGCACGCTGTGTTCGCCTGCAATAGAGAGAATGTTAAAAGTAAGATCTCACGGCAAAAACTTTGAATTGGATAAAATAATTAAGATAACATTATCGCTACCAAATCGTTTATGCAATTGGCAGCACAAGGGCAAACTCTATAAATAGAGCGCGCCAGGTCACGCATGATACTGTAGATCAAAACACGATTTTTCACAGGATAACCCGCGAATATCGTACTATTTGTGTTCCTTCCTTACGTGACCGCGCGCTTTTTGCTTTCCTGTCAGGTGCGCAGAAAATTTGGCAGCAATAAATAATATAAAGTTCTGTTAGTTGACTAGAGATTATTATTTTCGTTCAACTCACATAAATATAGAATCATTAAAGGTTTTTCAAATTTCAGCCTACTCATGCGCCTACCAACGCGAGATCCTCGCACAAGGACGAATGTTCATCTCGCAGTGGAACGTGTGCTTCTATGCGAACATCATCGGCTGGGAGACGACGTTGGTGATTCCTATGCGGGAGATAAAGATGATCAAAAAGATGAAGGCTGCATTCATTTTCCCCAACTCCATCCAGGTTGGCTGGGATCATTTCTGAAGTTTTCAAAACTTGAATTCTCAGATAAACACATCCGAAAAGTACTTCTTCGCGTCGTTCATCAACCGCGACAAGTCGTTCCAAGTGCTCACAACTGCTCATGAAAAGGTCGCCGGGGAGGAAGGGAAGGCGATGACAAGGGAAGAGGTCTGGGACATGGTCTACAACGCAGATGAAAAAGTATGTTATCGTTAGACACAATAGGGATTATTGAAGACTCCTAAAAGTATCAACAGGAAAATCTAAGACTGGGTTACTGTAGGTAATATAAACAACTGAGTAACGCTACTGTAGGTTCATCTATAGATTACTGTAGTTTTTCTCCTCTTTACACAGAATTGTGAAAACACCGCATCTGAAACATTTGAAATGTGTAAGCTCTCCAAAAAGGCTCGCTTAGCTGACGATTTCCCTTCGCCTGTCTGGAATGCGACCACAATCACTTATCAACGACATCTACTTCGATTCGAATACTGACGCCGCTCCCGCGGAGGTTTTCTTCTACAACCGGTTCAATCACACCACAGTCAGAAGACTCGCCAGATTACAGATCATATGGAATGTACAACTCTTATCTATTGAAGCTCGAACCCAAAACGTGCTCCGACGGAGGCTCTAAATCATTATTTGAGCTTACATTGGAGTGTTTCACGCTTCGAGCTCTACGTATCGCGTTGGAGGTTGAAAGCCCTTCAAAATTAGCAAAGCGTATTTTGGACATGGACCTGCAGCTAAGTGCGGGATTGTATGTCTCACGTACTCGGTTAGAACTATCGAACTTTCAAACGTGTTTTAAAATGGCTTCAATTTATTTCGCAGTAAGTGTAGCAACACATTTTGTATCAAATTCAACGAACGAGGTCATAGAATATAAATTATGAGAGGAATAAGACTTCGAAGATCGTTGAGCTATCGTTCCCCAGCACCTGCTCCTTTCGTCGCAATCACTCGATTGTATCCTCCTCTCTCGGGATCGTAGTCTTTGCGATACTCATCGCGCACCTGTCCTCCGTGTTTTCCTCGTCCATACTGACGTCCTTCCACGAATCCGGCATCCCAATCGGCGCGGATTACTCGGTCGTCAAGGCGGGTGTTCGAAATGTTGAGCAGCGCCACTTCGGCATCCTCGTGAGTATAATATCTAGAAATTAAACATTTCGTTTTTGAGTTGACCAGTTACGGGGAAACCCAGAATTTGGGGAAGTTCGAAAATGACGCTAAATACCAAACTCAATAACTCACTCGACAAAGCAGAAACCGCACGGGGTCTTCTTGAATCGGTCCAGTCCCATTATAACTCGTCGAACATCGCCGGCACGTCCGAAAAGTTCGTAGACTTGGTCCTCTTTCGTGTAGTAGGACAGATTTCCAACGTAGAGAGTGAACGAGTTACGCAGTGCGTTTTCCTGGTCTTTCACGGAACCCTGAAATGAGAAAACGTTGGGTTACTGTAATTATTTATTAGAAAACAACTTACATTATATCTCTGGTCTCGGTAGGCGCTGATTTCCTTTGAATTGTCCAGAGCTCTCGGGTCGAAAACCATTTTCTGAGGAAGATGGATTCGAATGCAATGAGAAAACGTAGTGACTCTACTAGTGAGCACTAATGGTGTTGTGGCGAGTCAGTCTACACGTACCCCTTTATGTGAAGAAGGATGAGGTGTAGATGTTGTGTCCGCTAACACCAACACGGAATAGTGCACAATTTTAGCACATCTGAAGTGGAACAATGACTACTGTAGGTTACTGTAGTCTATATCGCTATCTCCTGTGGAACTGATAATTCTTCAATACATAATCAAACAAAGAAGAAATCATCACCAACCTCAAACCAATTTCTCGATCACGTCATTTTCCGCTCCCTCTCGCTCCCTGACTCATCCCCATTGCTCACTTTTCAATTTCCGGGCTCTTTGGATCAAAATGAGCACAAACCGGTATCAAATCACGGCGAGTCATGGAAACTTCCCAAGAACATACACACGAGTACACTCCAAATCACGCAAAGAACACGTTTCCCGGGACGATCAGCGAGCAGGCGAGAGAAAATAGCACGTTATGAGACACAGACAACGGGATCGTCTCGCGCGTTGCCACACTCTCTCGGCGTCTCCGCGTCGCGCCGCCAAAAGAAACGATGAGTTATCATGGTCGCGGCTCTTTTGCGGAAAAAAAGCGGCCGATTTGTGCATTTGAGACGGAAATCAAAAAGCGAATCGATATATTTCAGTACGCTTTACCCTTGAATTCTTTTCATCATCACTAGTTTGTACGCGCTTCTTTCTTGAAAACAAAAGCTTTTCGATTACTGTTATCTCTGAAATATCAAGTTTGATGATTATCATTGAAACAAAAACAGCTTCATCGTGATTCGATGTGCTCCTATCCATCATTCTGTGTATTCTATGTGCTCGCTGTGATCTGTAGTCAAACAAGAAAGCGTTTTGTTGACCTTTAACAATTAGGCTCCGCCCCCTTTCGGCAAACCACCTCCCTCTTCCGCCCAGGAATGACCCCACTCGCTGGATAAAATTCACCGAAACTTTCAAAAGTTCAAAATCTGCTTGTTTCCCACCAATCCCTTCATTTAATTCTTCCCTGGTGAGAATGAAAATTTTGGCGAAAATCGCCAAACACGTCTCGTCGAGTTTCGTGAAGAAATCTTCACAGAGAAGGCATTTGAAGGTGATTTTGAAATAATTTTTGACAAAAACTGGTTTCGACTGTTCTTTGATGTTTTTTTTGTTGCCTATTTTCCGGAGAGTTTTGCATAGTGGTCGGCGACAAGAGTGGTCTTTGAAGAACATTTTTGAATTATTGATGATGGTGGTGCGTGTTTTCGATTTTCGAGATTGTCTAGAACATCATCCCTTGTCATTAATGTCTATGTACGATTGTGCTTCCAATTTACCGTTTCTTTTATCATCAAGGCTGTGAGTGTCTTTGCGACAGACTACCTAAATCCCTAAATAAAATTTCATAGAATGGAGGGACAAACTGCTCTCATCACTGAAGTTCTAGGATGCCTTAAAGTTTTTTGAAGCAAAATCTTTACGGAATCACAAGGCACACTATTCACCGAAAATTCGCCCTCAGGAGAGCGCGTTTGAATTCTACGCGAATCCTGCGATTCGTTGACCATTAAGATGAAATAATAAAAAAATTCCAAACAGTATAAATTTCTATTCCATAAAAATTGTACCATACACATTTGTGCCCTATCGAAACCCTTCTCGTTTCCAGAACTCCTCGCAAAACCACACGCCTCCCGACGGAAGTACTCCGGCGTCGACCAAGAACGCGTCAACAGAGAATATGACGGTTAGTTCTTTTACATTCTTCCCAATCAATAACTCGTCATCTTCGATTCAGTTCAACTCTGTATCATTGACATATTTGTCTTCTCTCCGTTCTCTCTTTTCCTCCTGTCTCTGAGAAACTATCGAAGTAGAAATAGTTCTCTGTCTAGTCTCTATGCGCTGCACAAGAGTAATGTAAGAACTGAAGTGCAAATAGGAGGTGAGAGAGAGAGGAGAAAATGAAGAAAAATAGAGAGATAAAGAAATAGGGAGTGACTGGTTACGAAATGGTATTTATTTCGTTCGCTGGCAATGACGTACTTATCAAAAATAAACTAAACCAAGACACATCTTCAACTTGAGCCTTCAGGTATCGAGTAATCGTTCGTCGCTGAATGGCTCTATTTCGCGCCCGGCTTCGACTAAAACCTCGAAATCCTCCAAGACCATTGACAAGGATTCCACGTCTCAAAGTTCTTCCTCGACCACTTCCGATTTCCATGAAGAAGAAGTCGACGTTGACGTGGAAGTCGATGACAACCTGGACACGGAAGCCACGTGCCCGTGCACTGAGCACTCGGGACGTCTTCTGCTCGACCGCGAGTTCAAAGTCTCTGTCGAGAAGTTTTTTGAGCTTGTGTTCACCGAGACTCCGTTCATGACAGAGTTTAACTCTCGCTACTTCGTCGGTGACTACGCTGCCGCCACATGGGTCCGTGACCACCGCGGTGAGAACTCGCGGACGTGCACGTATACCGTATCCCTCAGTCACGCGATGGCGCCCAAAGCGATCATTGTGAACGAGAAGCAAGTTCTCACTCGATTCCCAAACCCCCGTCAGGGATTTGTGCTCACCAAGGAAACGCAGAACTCTGGAGTTCCATACGCAGAGCACTTCACTGTCAACTGCAAGTACTGTATCTCGAGGACAGGACCGTCTTCGTGTAGAGTGAAAGTGCACGGAGGCATCGTTTATAAGAAGACCGTCTGGTCGATGATCCGTGGATTCATCGAGAAAGGAACCTATGGTGGTCTGGTGGATCACTACGCTCTGTTGAACACAATGATGGATGAGTATCTGCAGAAGTATCCAGACGGAGGAAGGTTAGTGAAAGATTATACAAACATATTCTTGAATTCCTCGATATATTCCAGCATTCCGCCACCAAACACAATCCCAGCGCTCGAAGCTGCTCCGCGAGCCGAAGAGCTGTCGCAAAGCCAACTTCGTCGACGAGGATCGTCAAGGAAGTCAAATCCCTCGAGACATGCTGCAGGTGGAGGTAAGCAGATTTTCCATCTCTATGTATACAATATATATCACCCCCCCCCCCAACTTTGAATTATAGTTTTACTTACAGAATCCGTCTCGCAATCCGCCGCTTCAATGTCCACCGCTGCTAAAGATCACCTAATAGCGGAAACGTATCCCCCAGGCGTTATGACCGCTGTTTCGTCGGTCACCCCGACGACGACCAACACTAGCTCTTCTGGAGACATCAAACCGTTGCTCCTCGTTATTATTGCCATTCTTGCCCTACATCTCATCCTCCAAATCTACAGTATTATGGGCACTGGTGTCGAGGTGCACACTAACACGTAAGCGTGCTTTATCGAGAATTGTCATTCAAAATGTACATCCAGGCACAAAGAGGAGAATCTCGGAGAAATGCTGACAATGCTCATGGAGCAGATTAAAGAGCTCAAACAACAAGTGAATTCAATACAAAAGAATCATTGAGGTGAGTAGTTAGCGTGATTGCTGATCTTTGGGTAGGGGGCGAGCCTGGTACAGCAGCAGTTTGTCACCCTTGCGGGTGGACTGCTAGCTGCGACGTAAGCTACCTTGGAAAAAAGCTTATAAATACTCCACATATTTTCATAAATTGTACGATTTCAGATTCTCCCTTGCCTCATCTCTTCACAACTATCTAACACCAATGTCGAATTTTTTTTCCAATTTAAGAAAACCTCTGTTGTAAATAAGTCCTCAATCCTTTTTAGCTTTAATTCTAGTCGAAAAAAATTCCAGAAATGCCCCTTCTCCAATCCCAGTAGAAAACGTCTCCCGATTGTTTCCCATTTCCATGTCACATCCATCTGCCGTGTTTCTCTTCACTTTTCTGTTTACTTCTGAGTGTGATTCAACTTCATAATATGACCATTTTACATAAGTTTTCATGATTCCTAGTGTCTGCTTCAGTGATAATTGATAAAATTAACATGATTGATTGAAAACCAAATTTACAATGTTTCGTCGAAGTCCAATTTTTTGACAGCAGCCCGCATCATTGACGGATGGTTTGGTAGGAGCGATGCTGCATATTCCTGGAATTAAAAAATTAAATTCGCTTTTTTGAACTTTTGTGAACACTTTCAATAGTATAATTCGGGTCTCTAGTCTTTTTTATTATTATCAGTTCACTACGAGCGTAGACTCCGCAGTCGCGGTGTCGGCGAAGGTCCCGAAACGAAAAGCGAGGCAGCGTATAATTTTCAGAGACGCAGACTATTTCAAAACTTTTCGCGATAAAAACGAGATCCACGCTCGCGGTGAGCTGATAATATAATTTCTTCACGCTACAACAGATAAAACCTGATTAGTAAAAAACTAACATTTTGATTAGAATACTTAGATCTATTTGATTTCACAACTGCTGACTAACCTCAAATGAAATCTCCTTGAATATGCGCTTGATGGCCATTCTCGCCTTCGGCTTTGTTGGATTTGAGCTCTCAACGGTCCACACTTCAAATCCAGAGTCC
This sequence comes from Caenorhabditis macrosperma, assembly GCA_963932285.1. Classification (NCBI taxonomy): domain Eukaryota; kingdom Metazoa; phylum Nematoda; class Chromadorea; order Rhabditida; family Rhabditidae; genus Caenorhabditis; species Caenorhabditis macrosperma. The sequence goes on from OZ010622.1 coordinate 15,079,026, forward strand.
GAAACGGGATATATCTGAAAAATTATTAGAATTTTGTATTTTCGAGAAATTGTTTTCACCGTCGTTCCCGAGACCGTGGAGGTCGATGACGTTCCTGCAATGCTCGGGTTGGCGGGCGTCTCCCGAATAGCGTATCTTTCGATGTGCGCATTCAGCTCGTGTACATTCTTCAGATATTCTACATCGTCGGCGTCAGCGTACGAGAGGACCTGAATAGACCCGTCCAGCATTTGTTATTTACAGTGAACATGGAATTCCGAAGATGTGTTCACCTCAAAAGGCTGCATTTGATTTCCAGTGCACACCGGCTCAATTTTCTCGACGTTTCGAATGTCGAACTGCATTGTTTTCTTCGTGGTATCTGAACAGATCGAAGGAAGACGAACGATCGGGACTGTGTGCTTTTCGCCGATAACTGAAAAATACGATAATTTTTCCCGGCAGAAATGAGCTTCAAGTACCTGGAAGATTTGTGAATGCTTTTCTCGTCTCCTCAACATCCTCCTCCTCATCAGAACTTCTTTCTTGGAGATGTCTCCGCATCTCCCTCATCTCCAGAGCGTCTTCGGCGTCGTTAAGGATTTTCAGCGGCACTGCACAGTTGCTCCGAGCCAAAATAAGGACACGGCGCGCTTCTACATAAGCACCAGCCAACTCGACTGATTGCGACCAGCGGGCATAGAGAGCTGCACATCTGGGAAGTTTTTCGCAATGAAAATGTACGTTAGAATAATCTACCTTATCAGTGAATTTCTACTGATCGCAAACTGATAAATGTCATGAGCGTGTCCAGCACTATTATCCGCCAACTTCTCCCAGATTTTGAGCATTCTCTCATCATTTTTCATGTTTTCCAGAAACCCTGGTCTAAAGCAAAGACTGATTTCATTGGAGATGATTTGATGAGAAACCTGCTGATTATCGTCCACAAAAGTTCGTAGTACAACTTATGAAAACCGACAGCAAGTTTTTCTTCGAACCATGCACAAAATTCGAGAATTTTCTGAACTTCGTCACAATCCTCCGATTCTTGAAGTTCATTCAGAAGTTCTTGAAGCTTTTCACGTGCCGTTGCTTCTGTTACGACTTCTTCTGGCTTCTGCAACACCGAAATTAGTGCAACTATAAACGGAACTAACTCACTCGCTTTAATGCGTCAATTTTGCGTCCCCGACGCGTTGGTCGCACATTTTCTGAGTATCGATCCCAATCGTCATCTGATCCGTCGTTATTTCGCTTCTTAAGCGTGAAAATGTACGGTTCTTGAGTCATTTGCGCACGAGGTGAAGGAATTTATTAATGAAATTGAAAATCAAAATACTTCGCGCCAGTCAGGTACGCAGACACCGATCTCTGCAGACTTGGCGTCACATATGACGATGCTTAAAAAATGTATTTAATAAATACCATGTGTTTTGATTTTCTGATTTTATGACTTTCATGGATGTTGGAGTATACATCATTAATAGCTAGCTTGATTCAAACATTCAGATGAAGCATAATTTGAAAAAAGTTGTACTTACCTATTTACAATTGTTTTCTAAACTTGATAAAAAACCGTATTAAACATAATTTTAAAAACTGATAAGTAATACTTTATTCCATCGATTTTCATACAGAAAAGATGCTAGCGCAAGCAGAGGACGATGAATTTCACGCCGGCTCTCAAGAAAACCAACGGCGAGCGTGGTTGCTCGATGAGGCTGATGCGCTTGAGTTTTTGATGAATAATAAACCGTCCCGTTTCATAGTTAAGGTAAGTTGATTTTCTATAACTATGCTTCAAAAATATTCGAAATACGTTCAGGGCGGTCCAGGCACTGGAAAAACGCGTTTCCTCGCAGAAGCGGCCCTGGAAATCGCTCGACACGGTGAAAAAGTTCTTTGTTTCAATCCTCGAGCGGGACACTCACATTTTGTGGATGAGGTGATGAACAAACTGGCAGAGGAAGAGGAACTACGAGAGGAAGGTGTTTGTGTCACGATCGATCAGCTTCTCAAATTAGAGGAAGATCCGGAGAAGATCAGCGAAATACTTCGAAAATGCAAACTTATCATCGTGTACAGCGAAACCCAATTCTATAGAAAGTTCATCTTGTGCACCAAACAACTGTTCAGGCCAGATGTTGTTGTTTTCAGTGAGTTATTATGTATTCTTCTGGGTGACTCACAAAACAAGAGAAGAAACCAATAAAGAAAGGGTTCTCTCTCATTAGCAAGGATCTAATATAATGCACTGTCCGAAGTTCGTCATAGCTCTATAAATCTATCACGAGATCGTCGACGCCGACAACATCGACGAGCTTTGGACAGCGCATAAACATTGATGAGCTTGGGATTCCCGTAATGAGATTACAGATTTTCTCAACTACGTCAACAATTCTGCCTACGAATATCATCTCAGAAAAAGTCGAGTCATCGCAAGTATCGACCCTTTCCAGCCACAGTTGCCTTCCGCACCGAGGATCAATGTCGCGAATCTTGTGGGACCGTCAGACGGACTAGTACAACTGCGAACTTCCAACCGACCGCCATGCTTTTTGTTGTGGCCAAATAAAGCGTTGTATTCTGGAAAGATACGAGGGCGTGATGGCTCGTCTCCAGGCGAAGTGAAATTTTACAACAGTGCCGAGCTGTCTCCGCAATCTGACAGATTTGCGGATGAGTATGAAGCAGGAAAAGTGAAGGAAATTGTTGAAAGTATGCTCGCTGAAGGCGTCAACATCGAGGATATCGGAATCGGATCGCTTCATCGGCAGCAGGTCAGTTTTTGTTAGGAGCCAATACGATAACTGTTTTTTAGTGCAATCTGATAAAGCTGTTCTTAAAAGAAGCAGAATATGGAGAGGCAGGACAAATCTTCGTCGGGGGTGCGGAAGAGTGGCTGTTCCGGAAACCGGTGAAGCATTTCATCTACTCCTTGTCTATTACAACTCGCGCAAGTTCGTTTGTGAAAATTTAAAGAAAAGTTGAACTAATCTCCGGACCAAAAAAATGTTTTCAGAATTATTCAAATGCCCACCTATAGCTCCGCAACTGTGCGTCGCTGTGACTCGTCCGACTGAAACGTTCCACTTCATTGGAAATGCAAATATTTTGAAAATAGTCGGAAAACACGGTATTTCGTTTTTAAAGTGAGTTATTGTCATCGGTGTTCCAGCGGGTCCACCACTTGAGTTCACCGCGGATAACAGTTTTTGGTTATATTATTTCATTTATATACATTTTAAATCTTTTAGAGGTAATTTTGCGTAGTGAACACTTTACAGGTGGGTGCAAAGGGAACATGACGGAAATTCGACGCCAACCGTAGCTTGAAAACACTGCTTTTTCCCGAAAAAGAAGATAATCATCTTGTTCCCCAGGCTCTTAAGTATAACTTCAGCTTGAAGCTTTTTCCACGATTGATGTCAAAATGCTAGCAAGAATACACATGCTTACTAATTATGCCGTTCTCGATCATCACTTTTCTTAAAGCATTATTTATTATATAGTTTCTAATAATATTAATCCCTATCTCTGTGAATTTTTGAACTTGCTGAAAATTCAAGTTGCTTAAATGTAACTTTTTCTCATGCCCAATAATATTGTTCCCAATTTTTTGTCGAATTATGCATGAAATGTTCACATGACTTCCCTCTCGAAGTTCGCAAAACTGACACATCCAGTGATGTTTTTACGAGCGCCCTTCTCATTTCCACTTGACTTTACGCCTGGCAGAGCTTCGCAGTTTTCTCGAAAATGTGCATCCGTAGTAATCCCATCCCTTTTCTCTTCCTGTTGCTTCTGCTAATCCGAATATCCGTGTCTGAAGTTCCTGTAATGATTATCGTGCTCGGAACCCCAGACGCCTCAACCAGCACGGCCACCGACGAAACTTCTGTCAGTTGGTCGGAATGCGTGGACACGTGCTACGCGACTGTATCGTGTTTCATGGTTTATCGGAGTGGCGATGGATTGAAACAATGTGTCTCTTATGGCTACAAGAAGGTCAGCAGTATCGCCGTCAGCGATCAAAGTGTTGGCGACAAAGTCGCGATGAAGGTAAGGTTAAGGTTAAAATGATTGAAAGAGTGAATGAGTGTAGTGAACGTTGCACTCGAATGTCAACAGCTGGCGAGCATGCCATATTATCTTATTGATCTAACATGAGTTTTAACTAAAGTCTTACCATCTGAAAGTGCTGCTAGATCGTGACGTCGTTCACAGATCTCCCAAGACGACACGGAATGTCTAGAGAGTGCGGAAGAGCGCTTCGACAACTCTTCTAACGTATTCGTGAGTTTTTGTTTTCTCTCGTTTCATAAACATGTGTACGAATATCCCGCATTTTATATCCGCTTTTCAGTTCAGCTCCGACGGCGAAAGTTCAACGTTCCGAGTGTATTTGACGAACGATGTGTATTCGATTGTATTCCAGTATTGAATCGTTTTGTAATAAATCCAGCCCTGTACATGCTCCAAACCATGCCATGATTTTATGAAATGCAATAATCAACAAAATCAAAAGTTGAACAACCAGTTGTAAAGACTCCTCTTCCTTCGCTTGTATCCGAGTGCTGGGTTGTAACATGCGTAGCTGATCAGATCCATGATGTTATCGAACAGCCAGTACGAGCCGCCTTCCGGGTAGTACATTTTCCGTTTGGACGACGCCAATTCCGGAAGGGACACCGAGGAACATGTCCCGGTGCCGTTTAGGTAGAGCTGGAAGTGACATCACGCAGTGCCTGACTCGTTCACTGCTCCACAACCCACCTTAAACAACATGCTTCCTTTGGCGTTCTGATCGAAATCCAGTACGGTGAACTTGTCGAATGTGACACAATTAGAGGAAGTGTCAAAGAATGCGTAGGCGCACTCGCTGTCCGAGAGGCACGCCTGCCCGCATGCATCAGCAGAGGCGGCGGACACGGAACTCGAGGACGATTCGAGATAGTCAGTGTCATCGGGCTTCATGTTAGTCCATTCCGCCATACAAGGCGCTTTCGGGTCTACTGCAGTCGTCGGGTGTACTGTACTTGTTGATGTGGCAATGGTAGCTACAGTGGTTTGCGGAACTTCCGAACTTCCAATCGGGTTCTCCGTAGTCGTTGGCTTTTTCACTCGGCATGGCTTAGCCGCCTGGAAAATATTTGGAGAAGGCGGATTGATGGATTACGGTGAAACATACTTCGCCAACTGCTAGGAATACTAAGAGAAGGGTCGGAAGAATAAGTTTAGACTGCATCTCAATTCTTTCTGGAGATGGAATCTTTATGGAGACAAGGCGGAAGGTGAGAAACGTTTCTCAGGAGTTATTAAGGTTTGGGAAAAAACGAGAGAAAGAGGAACATAAGGAAGGAGAAAGGAAAGGATCGGAAAGGAGTCGATGATTTCAGTTCGACTGGAACTATTTCCGGAACGCTGTTCGAAGCCAACTCTGCTATCCCAACTCGCCTTCTTCTCCTCTTGATCTGTTTTTTCTTCGATACGATCCCAACTTTTCTTTATCTACTTCCTTCTCGATTTCTCATGTAAAATGTTCCAATTAACCATGAGAACTCCCCACCTCTATATAAAACCGATCTGTTTTAGATGCTCGATTCAGTTCCTCGTTTTCGGGTAGAATGCTGCGACTCCGGTTGATTTATATTTTATCATTATCAGCGATTAAGGTATTTAGGGCTTACGAAGACTTTGACAATCTCAGTGAAAACGTTCAGGTGCATTCTAGTCATGTCTGCAAGGCAGTGGCTCCACTTCTAGAAGACGTTCCAGGCTTCACCGAAACTACACCGTCTCCAGAAGGCACCATCTGCCTTCCGGACCCCATCAACATGATCACAGTTTCGGGAACTCCAGATTCTTCCAGTGTCGTCTTCCGGAAAATCTCTCTTCCGTGGGAACAATGCGTTCAAGAGTGCTCCACAGACACGAAATGTGTGATGGCCGCTCAAAGCTCGGAATCACTGAACTGTGTGATCTATAATTATGGGGACGTGTGGAGAGTAGCGGGAAGTGGAGAGAGAAACGTTTCGATCAAGGTGAGAGCTTACGAGCCCAACCACAACTGTTATTTTTCATTGAAAATTGAATTTTCAGGTCAACAAGCAGCTGGAAAAGTGTCTGAATAACATTACGGATCTTTTCAGTGCTGAGAACACTTTCGTAAGTAGGTATATAATTACAAACGAACACTGGAACACCTTCCAGAATTCCTTTACTGATTCGCTCTACGACACCTATAATATCGTTTCGGACTCACAATACATTACTTTCACCTACAGTAACTCGGAATTCAGCAAATTCAGGTCAAACCTCGATTTTCAGACAATAAGACTCTCGGGAATACCGGATGTAATGACTTCCTGCGCGCCAAACCCCAATGTGCACCGTCGGTGGGGTTTCAGTTAACTTCTGCAACTAAAAATAGTATTTTCAGACTTGCCTAACAACCATGGTTCCGTACTTTGCGGTTCCGGAACCTGGATGGAGTACCCATCTGACGGCGACGTTGACTACGGTCTCTTGGAAAGAGTGCATGACAGTGTGCTACGCAAACAGCAGGTGCTTTTTGGCTCAGTGGCAAGACGGAAACTCAACGTGCTCATTGTACAACGACGGAGCCATCCTGTTTCTAGCAAAAAAAACTGAAAGCGATGGGTCGAGAATTGCCATGAAGGTGAATTGGTATCATAATGAAAAAGGATCATGGGGACACACATTAATTCATCTATTCGTTACTAATCACCGTGTTTCTTCAGATTCCATTCACATCCACGAGTTGCTCTTCAAGTGCTGCTGATGCTGTTAGTGGAAAATTATATGTGAGTTCTAAGCTTCCCATTCCAAAGAAAAACAGAGCAAAGTTATACGTCCCTTTATAGACTTCGCCCGCCGGTTTTGAAACAACCCTCTATCGCATTGGTTCTTCCGACACTTACTACGGCGTCCTGTTCAATGGCAGCTCGTACTGCCCCAATGCTGGCCCGTACGCGGTAAAATCTATATCCGGAGGATTCATGGTGACGAATTGATAAGACTCTGCGTAAAAACAGAAGCACTTTCAGTACTATCATTCCTTGCCCGTAATCGATTACACCAGGGCCAATCAAATGTGTCTCTCTATTGGCGACGGATTGATGGTCATCCCATCACCCACAGGAAAGTTAGAAATGCAATCGAGAACATTCGGTCAGCTTTTTTCGGAAAATTGCAAAAACGCGGACTACATTCCAGATCCCTGGAGTTATTGTACAACTACTAGCTACTCAGAGTTTCGTAAATCAGCGCCCGGGCGAGACAATTACAAAAAGTTCTTTATGGGGTACCGCAAAGTTCCCAACGGTGGAAGTGGACAGTGGGTCTGGACACTGAACAATCTTGTCACTGACCCAACTGGAAATTACTGGAAAACGGGACACCCCAGTTTGTCCGATGCCTCTAAGTGAGTGACGGAACGGATTTACGCAGCATCGTACTGAAAATTTCTTCCAGGACGTGTGCTGTGAACAATGTCAGCACGAACTTGGGTCCCAACGCAAACTATTTAGAGGATACGAAGTGAGTCGGTCGAAATAAGCGGTATTCGTATTCAAGCTAATTGAAAACTTGCAGCTGCGAACGTGGCGACGGATTCATATGTCACATGCCCACGTATTACACGTATAGGCTGTATGAATAATTGTTTTTTTTCTATGATAAATCTGTCAATTTTTTGCACCGATTTTTTGGTCTCTGAGCTCCACGAGGAGGGAACGCAGTTCCTTTTTTGGTTATTGTCCCAAACAAGCTTACAATCGCCTGAATTCTCAACTTCGCATAAAGAGATGACTGTGTTATAATTGGTCTTGGGCAAAGAATGATATTAGTATGGAAAGTGATTCAGTTATCACATAAGGTATCGTCAAAACCTCATCATGAAGAATTCTTCCGTGTAGCGTCATTTGTATACGAGACAGCAGATGAACAATTCGTATAATTGCGTCTCTCGTCGAATACACGAGACAGAGACAATTGTCGTGGGGAGACCAACGAGTCCAGCGGAGCGCGTTTGCGCGCAGGTTCCAAGATTTATGAAGTATATATTTAATAGTTTAATAAAAACTTTCATAGAAATTTGTCAACCCGCATTTGAATTGTCTGGATCTTTCTTCGGAATTGTCTTGGGTGAAGTCATGAAGATCAGTTTTCGCATAGTAGTTGTCAAAAATTAACGTAATGAACAATCTAGATTTTGAAAACTGCCTGGTAAACATTGTTCTCGAGACTTCTCATAACGGGTTACTGTATACCAGAGTTGTGCGGAAGTGGTTTTTTGAAAATCCGGAAAGCGGAAGTTGGAAGTTAAAAGAGCGTCCGGAATCCGGAAGTCGGAAGTAGGAATCCCGCGCAACTCTGCTGTGGACTTTCGGTGAAGCGATTTTGCTGACTAAGTCGACCGCTTCAAGCGAGAGTTCCGGGTCTGTACTTCCTTCTGAAAACTCCCACATTTTACATTTCTCACGGGGCACTAACTCTTGTGACCCGGATCCTCCACGATTCCCCTTTAAAACTGACTTTTCCTCCCAACACAGCTCTTCCAGACGCCATGCCGACTCTGCAATTTTCAATTTCTCTCCTTTTCTTCCTAATTGCTATCAGTGTCCAGGTAAAGCTAATCTCTACACAGACTGCTCTCGGAGCTTCTCTGGTCTGCTGGGGGTGTAGCTCTCGCTTTGCATGCGAGAAGCCTGGGGTTCGATCCCCCATTCCTCCAAAACCTCTTTTTTTCAGACGCTTCCCGATCATCCGTGCGGTCCCATTCTTCGAGACAGGCCCACAACGAGCGTTCCGACAACTTATCCACCGGGAATGAAGTTCTGTAACCGGACGTTCCACGGATACGCACCCACTCCGAGCCGAGCAGATCCGGATGGGCCGATGGGAAAGGGAGACAATTTGTACGGAACTTATTACATGGATGGATCAACGACTCCTTGGCCGGAGTGTTACACGAACTGCATCAACACTCCGTACTGCGCATTCTCGTACTACAACTCTGTTGGATTCGAAGGCCGCCCGTTCTGCAGTTACTATACGAAATTCATAAAGCAAGACTTCATCGAAGGAGCGGCTAACGATGTCGTTTTCATTAAGGTTGGTTTGAGCTCTTGCTCCGAGTTGTTAAATTAGGTGTTTTTTGTAAAACATACGTCAGTCGAGTTAACACTTATTTCTAAGACTAGCTGGATTGTGTTCATGCACGCTCGATATGCTCAAATTCCAGTCCTACCTCACCGACGACGACTGTGCTCTCGACATCGGTTCCTTGGTGAAAAGCGAGGAACTACAATACTATCCGGAAGGCGGCGTTTTCAAGCTGACACCAACCGAGGGAACCGGTTTCCGGTATGCCGGAAACAGTCCTGACGGCGAAACTACGTTGATATAGATGATAAAGGAATTTATTGTTCTGTGTTTTGATCAATCAACGCGCGCCACAACCGCTGCGGTTTGATTCACAAGACTGGCCTCCCCGGCGCCTTCGCCGGCTGGGGGTATAGCTCAGTGGTAGAGCGCTCGCTTTGCATGCGAGAAGTCTGGGGTTCGATCCCCCATTCCTCCAAATCCATTTTGCGAAATTAACACATGTAGCCTGACGTCATCCCGCAATCTCCCATCTTTCTCTCTCCCATTCTCTCCGGGTACTGACGGGGTCACTCGGAATAAGTAGGCCAGCACGGACAATTGACCAGAAGAAAAGGGAAGGGAGAAACGCGTTTTACGATCCGTCATCCCCTTTTCTATCCTTCTCGAGACATTGCATTCTCGTCCTTTTCCATGTTTCTAGTTTGGAATGTTTTCGCTGATAACGTTGCTTAACAATAGAATAGAATATTTTATAGATTTCGAACGGTTTACTTATTTTGAATTTCTTCACTTTCAAATTAATCGATTGAAGACACTTGATTCCCGGTTATTTAAAACCAATTGGGTACACAATCGCTTTTTTATCCAAATTATTATTTGATTTCGATAAAGATTCTTTGATTCTTTTTGTTAGAAGACTGAAAAGGATATTTTGTTTTTTTCTTAAATGTAAGAATGCCCTATTATATATTCCATAAATCTTGAAACCTGAGCAAACGCGCTCTGCTGTATTCGTGATCGTCCCGCCACGACTTTCGTCTGCGTCTCTCGCGGAATACACGAGACAGAGACGATAGTCGTGGTGAGACCACCGAAATCCAGTGGAGCGCGTTTGCGCAGATTTAAAGATCTATGGAATATGTAATTATGCTTTTGTATGTTGACTACCTCAACGCTACTCTTTTATAATCAAATGTAACCGAGTTTGAAAACAATTTCAGCAGTATCCATCATGCCTCACGAAAAAATAAGCCCGTTGCCTCCAAACTTCGTCTTCTCTCCAAACGACAAGTTCTACTATGCGCCGGCCACGTGTAACACAATGCACTACGTGTCCGCCGCCTATGTGAGCGCCGTCGTCGAGTTCGTGCTCATGGGCACCGGATTCCTGTGTTTCTACCGTATGTCTTCCATAGAGCTACAGTAACCCGCAAAGTATCATTTAGAAATGAGCCACGTCACCGGTTCAATCGATGGATGGCTGTCCTACCTTCAAGCGTTGATCACATCGTTATCACTTTTATCATCAGTTCTCATGATTATCGGAATCAAGAAAGAGTCCCCTGCATTCTTCACCCCCAAGCTTACTTTCATTACTGTAAGTGTGCTGGAACAACATCAGAGACTTCACCTCTCGCATTGCAGCTCGAGATCGGATTCCTCCTCTTCTGGGCTGGAATCTCGATTCTTTCCATGTCGATTGGTATCGATTTCACTCGCAAAGCGTTCGGATACTTCGGACAGGTGTGGATGATCGAGAGGGATTACGGACCGATCTGGCCGTTCAATGTCTCTGTCGTCTCGTTCTTCGCTGCCGCTGTCGCTATATGGTGAGCGTTCTTCTGAAATAGGATTTGTGTGCAACTTGAGATTGTTTTCTGATCAGAACGGATCACTGTAAGTTCGGAAAGTGAACAGATTCTCAGTGCCATGCTCATATAACCATTTGAAGCAAAAACACTGATCGATGTTCTCTAGGGACTATCTTTGCATATTTGTGAAAATCTTTTAATGAAGGTACTTTGAGGATTACTCGTCTTTCAAAGTAGGAGCGAAAAAATGTCTGTGAACAGCGGAAAGTCTAGTTGAATGATCAGTTGATTTGGGGTTCAGGACGCGAATCATCGTGCAGGGCGCCTGCGACTACCTCCTCGACAAAGTCTACTTCGCCGACAAGCAGAACGTCGAGCTGAGAGAGTCCAGTAAACAGAGATAACATTTCGCTTTCGTGTTTTCCAGTTTGTTTTGTAGATATTCATCTATGCCATTTTTGAATTCACATTGTGAGAGCTAAGTACGGAATAATTGAATAAAATTGACCTTTAGATTTTTGTACTTCAAGTATTCTTATTTGCAGCCCAACGCAGTCCGTCCAGGATTACTGTGCCAACTACCTAACCCCCCCCCCCCCGCGACCTTTTCTAACTTGTTATTTTCCTTATCTCTGTCTCTCTTCAAGAGGAACTGATCAGAAACCAGCAACCCCTCCTGCCTGCCCCCTCATCTGTTGTTTTCTTTGAGCACAGATCTTGGATAGAGAGAGAGAGAGAGACGAGGAGAGCGCGCGCGCATGCGAGAGACGCAGACAGTGTTCCGACGTTTGCGAGGGTGGATGAGACGATGAAGACAGACAGAGAGAGATATCCTCATCTCTTCTCCTCTTTTTTCTCTCTTTTTCTTCTTTTTTTGAGGTTTGTTTTTGATTTGGCGTTTACACAGGTTATGTGGGGTGTCACTTCGCCTAGGTGTCCAGTTTTTTTTTGAAGAGGCGGGTCTGAGTGGTCCTGTATCAGAGATTTTTTGAAAATCGGGCGCTAAAAAAGAATAGATGATCGTAGATCAAAACCAGGATTTGACAAACATTCCGAAAAACAACCCATTTCTGGAGCTTGTTTAGATTTCCTATTTCTTTCTAAAATTTCCATGTTTCCCTCAAGACCCCGCGTTCTACAGTATCCTACAGTAACCCTATCCGTCGAGCCTGGACCACCTGACCATCACTTCTCGATCTTCCCGCTTGTTTGTTTTCGCGAACTCTGCCGCCAAAAAGAGCAAAAAGAGTCCTCGAAAACAGTCTAGTCACCTTGCTATGCCTGTTCTGTTTGACCAGACACATTTTCCTTGTCTCTTTCTCTTTTTCCGTTCCTCTCATTTTCCGATTGTATTTTTGAATAGCTCTCTTTCGGATTTTTGCAAAAATTGTGCTTATGTCTTGTGTCCGATTTTCGAGTTCATTTTGTTTCAATGCGTCGCTAATGGATCTGCTCCTTATAGTCTTTGCAAATTCGGCCAGAACCTCTCAAAACGAGATACCGTATACCTTTAGCGGAGCGCACTTGCTGACTACGTCGTCCGCAGCACCCCGTGCTACAGTTATGTTACCCCTAACACTGTTGATTTCCCAATATATATATTTTTCCCCGCCCCACAATATCCTCTTCCATTTCTTTCTCTCTCGTGCGTTCAAAACCGATTTTCCAGCAGTCTGTCTCGCCCAGCTACCGTAATCTGAATCATTCCGTACTGTCGCTCTGTGCGTTCTATCGAAATAGCGTTTCTCTCTTTGAAACAATTATCTCAGGTGTTAAATACTCACGACCAGTCCTAGCTACCGTAACCTCATTGATTCACGATTTGAGCCTTCGCACGCAAGTTTAACCAAGCCTTCCTCAGTCCTCCGTCCTTTCTTCTCATTCCTTCCTCTATCTACGCTCTCATCGAACTCCTGTCTAGTTCCCTCATCTACAGGATCCTCTCCATTCGCCCTTGTCCACTGTCGTTCTCGGGTTCAAAAACCAATCCACTCTCTCTCTCTCTCTTTTTCTGCAAGCCACGTCCAAAAAGAAAAAAAAATCCGCCAGCCGACAAAAACCAAAAAACGCTCGTTGTTACGGTACAAACACAACACATTTCCCTCGACAAACACTAATTTTCTAGAGACAGTGCGCGAAACAAAGAGGCGCAGACACTCGTGTACTATAGATCATGTCCAAACGACATTGTTTCGTGTTTTGTGCTGTTTTGTGCTCTGAGGAACATCGTTGAGGTGGATTGAGAAAATCTGGGAGAAGCGAGAAAGTGAGGATTGAGGAGGTGCCCCGAGAGACAGAGGAGGTTGGTAGAGTCAGTAAACATGGCGATCATCAGGTGTAGAGGAGGTTATTTCGGGTGGATCTCGTGGTTTTGAGATTTAGGGAGAGCGAGGAGGGGAAGCTCTTGACACGATTGATTCACATTTCGAAACTACCTCCGTTTCAGAAGTTCTGAGGTTCCTCGACGTTTTTCACAACGTCCCGGGATTCGGGATCTAGAATTGATACACGAATCCCCACGAATAAAATCGCCCAAGTTTTCGTTGAAAGAAAAGCTAAGGAATTTACGATCAGAAGGGATTTCACATAGTTCTTAGAAATTTTATAGAATCTGGAATTCCACCTGTCACAGTGACAGGTGAATCTGGGGTAATGTGTAGTAAACAATTGCTTCTTCTTCCATTGAGCACGTAAATACTCAATGAATCGAAAACACCAACAATTGGCACAGTGCAGTCTGCTTTTTACAGTTAACTGTTTAAAGCTCACGTTCCAAATTTTTAATTCTGCCCAGAAGTCTCTTTTGCAGAAACAGCTAAACGTGCACTCAAAGTGCTCCTATTGTGAACTCATAAAATGAGCACCTAGATTTCTAAATGGAAAACTGGAATTCTGAAAACTGCGAGTTGTCTCGATGAAAGAATAGGGCTAATCCATCGGGAATCAGGTAATCCGATGGATGCAACCCATAGTTTGACTGTGTTTTGATGGTCTAGACCAAGCTTTGTCGAAACAGAACAGCGACTACCGAAGTTTCCAAGCGTTTTCGGAATTTTTTTACGTCGAAACTTTCACCCTCTTTCATTTTCCAAACTTTTTACCGAAATTCGTAGGTAAATCCGAAAACGTTTTGAACGTCTTTTTTCTTTATTTTTCAATGTTTGTCGAACAACTTTTCGATTTTTAGCAACATTTTTCGTTGAGTTGTCAAAATTTTCGTATCTTTACTATCGGATGCCATCGAAACGACACCTCAACCGAGGAGAACTCTGGAGGAAAATTATTATATCTCGAGATTGATAAGAGATTTCAAAAAGTTTTTAACAGCAAACTTATAGATCATGATTAGGACTACAAGTTTGCTGTTGACGACATTTTGATATCTCTTATCAGTCTCGAGATATAATGATTCTCCGGCAGAGCTCTCGTTGGTTGCGGAGCCATTTCGATGGCATCCGATAGTACCAACTTTCTGAATTCAAATGGGTTTGTACTGTTCCAAAAAACACCCTGAGAGCTCCTGATTACTAAATTTCTCAGTTGAGTAGACCTGCCAAATTACTTGATGAATTCAACTGACCATCGGCAACAATTGCCCGCGAAGTCAAATCGAGATTGCTGTTAAGAATACCGTGTTGTCCTACGCTTCCTCCTTGTCATCTTCCTCATATATTTATGTCATCACTCATTACGCTCGAAATGTGTGTGCTTATACACCCATTCGCTTATTTGCCACGTCATTTGTTTTTCCCCGTTTCTTTAAGGTTCAACTTGCTTTCCACGTCACTGAAAAGAATTAAGAAAGTGAATTTTCAAAAGGACTCGGCTCCCACCGAGACAAAAATGGTATTGACTTGAACGCCTGACAGCGCCACACCATTATCTCTCTTTCAGTTTTCCTCCCCTCCTCTATCCCTCTTTCAGTTTTCCTCTCTTTTCTTCATCCTCCTGAAAAATGACATCATTCCTGCTCGCTCTCCTCCTGCTCTCTCCCCAAAAACAAACACATCTATTTCCTCCTTCTCTCCTTTTTCTTCCTCTCTTCTTCTTTTTCCTGTTTTCTTACAAAACGAAGAGCATCTTTGGAGAGAAAGAGCACCAAATTCGAATATCTCGCGCCCCCTCCCCCCCCCCCCCCCACGCCGCCTTCTCACCTCATTTCCTCATTTTTCCTCCGTTTTTCTCTTTTTTTTCTCTCCATAAATGCCTTTCTCTGTCTCTGCGCCTGCCCCTCTCCCCTTCTCCCGGAGCCTCTCAATGTGTGCTCCGAGAGCTCACCCCCCCCCCCCCCCCTCCCCTTAGGGGGCGAGCCCTCCGGAGCCCCCAGTGAGGACAAAAAAGCAACACCTTTTTTTTCTCGTTTTCTCTCCTTTTTTAACCGTTTTCTTTCTCTGCCTGCTCGGTTGATTTTTGGTCCTTTTAGAGGGCTTCAGTTCTATATCCCTTCTGTGAGCTCATTTTTGTGACATGTGACATGGAAACTTGTTGGTTTATTGGGTGCGGCGCTCGTTTTTCCTTTCAGAATATTTAAGAACGAGTATTTTTAGGAAATTCGAAAAATCTGAAACCTACGAAAAAAGTGGACTTTTTCTAGGATGTTTACCTCTGAATTCTGAACAAAGATGAGAATTTTTGAATAAAATTTTCTGCATTTTATTGTAAAAAAATGAAGATCTCCTATTCCCAGTGTTTCTGTGCTCGGTTGAACGGAAAATCGAGTTTCTTTCTAATTAAATTTCACCAAAGGTTACCTAACTGCCGTTACCCATCAATTCTGCATCGTTTCGTTCAAAGGCTAACCGAATTTTCTTAGAAACAATGCTGTTTCTTCTTCCTATTTTTGCTTTCTGCTCTTTTCCTTCTTATGCACTACGGCATGTCTTTTTTCTTTCTTCCTTCTTCCTTCTTTTTACTTCCTTCTTCTGTTTCCGTTTCTGTTTCGATCCGTCTCCTCTTTTCTATCTTTTCATTCCCTCCTTCTTCATTTCAAAGCTTCAGTAGGAATCGGAATCGGATAATCAAGTTAATTTGTCTAGACGTAAACCAGTAGAATTGTGGTGGCTGATGCTGTCCCACAGGCTAAAGCTCAGTTTTCAAGCGTTTGATGGTTGACGGCATATTGTCTTCTAACGAGCATGCTCATTCTTACAGACGAACAGACACGTAGAAAATACTAAAAGGCGCAAAGCACTGTGTCAAGACTGAGAGACACCGAATAGGATGCTTTCGAGAACTCACAGATACCTTTGACGCATCTCTAGTCTCTCATACTGTAGCTTTGAATTGCTCTACTAAAGTCGCGCCAAAACGTCGAAATCACGAAATCAATCTCTTGATTCCTATTGCTTTGCTGTTTTCTCGGCTATTCCTGGAAACAGTACTTTGCAGTTTGAGCTTTATTCTATAACTCCATTCTCTCACCCTCTCCTCCAAAATGAGATAGTAAAGAGAACGTGGAGGCGCAGACTGAGAAAGAAAAACGACACGACAGTCAGTTTGAACTGCTTTTGACTGTTTCCCCCTCTCTCTCTTCCTCACTATTTGGACAGTCCGTCCGTCGAAAAAACCTCAAAGAGCCGAAAGAGAGATTTCGTTCATTTTTCGTTCGAAACCAACGAAAAAGACCACACACATGTGTGTGTGTCGTTGCTCTCTATTAATAGTAACACTGTGCTCTTTTTCCGTCGTTGGCTCCGTTTTTGTGATCTTTCTATTTCCTCTTTCCCATCCGCCAACAACTTGACATCTTGTACTCTTCTTCCCAGAATTGAACTAGTAAAAGTGGAATGAGAAAACGAGGATACTGTACTCTAGTATTGTGCCTTCTGCCCTCTTTGATCTACTGGGATTTGGTCTACAACTTGATCTACTATTCAACATGAAAATTCCCACAAACTCGCGGCAATTGAATGCAATTTGATTTCGCGAACCATCGAGTATTCTAGATGTTCTTTTCACAGTGATTCGTTTCTCTCTCACATGCCCAAACACCTTCTCAATACTCCTAAGCCTTCCAAGTTCTCTGACGTATTCGCAGACTTCAAACCAGTACACAAATCACAACCCCTGTCCAAAAAACGCGCGACGCACACTCGAAGCGACCGAAAAGATCGAATTTCCCGCCTCATCTCATCAATTTCCGGAAAAAGGCGAGTTGAAAACGTGAAAAGGGGGACAGGGAAAGGGCGTGGAGGTGACATGTCCTGGGCGCGGCGGCCCGCCGATGTTTCCGGGCACAATTTTCACATTTATATTAAATTCTGACATGTACGTCTGCTCGTTTTTCATCCAAACTTTCCGTTGCCTTTTCAACCAGTGAACATGAAAACTTCCGGAAACTTTTTGAGATCAACAAGAAAAACTATTTTTTTATCCTGATCAGGTCGACAATGTGAGTGTTTTGCCTACTCCACGATTTTTACAGTGTGAGGGACCATTTTTCTTCATGTCGGATCTGCTTCATAAACGTCAGATTTCGGACGAATGCCCCTCACACGGACGAAGATTTGTCTGCAAAATTTCCCCCATCATAGTCCAAGGATCACATTTCCTCCCACTCTGCAAATTGCAAATCTTCCCCCTTCCAACCCTCACTCTTGAATTCATTTCCATCCATCTTATGATCGTGATCTCTTCGAATATGCAAGTTTTCCTGAAAAATGTTGTTAGGCGTACTTGGAGCAAGAGCACGAGAGAGAAGTTTAAGTGGCCTATATCACGCTAATGCCCATTGGAAAGTGATATCATGCAACTTGTAGCTGATAGTTATTTGCTTTGCCCTTCGAGGATACTTTACCTGAACATGCTGCGAGTCTGTACGAATCCTATTCCGAATGTGTCATTCACGTGCTACCAGAAGCGTAGTGAACCACACGAAGCTCGCTCAACCTGAAAGACGCAAGTTCAACGTCTCCTTGAGTTTCTTTTCGCGTCAACTCCCCCCTTTCCCCTCAAGCTTATCCCTCTCCTTCTGTGCCCTGCTCCTCTTGTGAATATGTCAATGCATGTACTCGGGAAAAGCCCGTCGGGCGACAGGGAAAAAACGACTAATCGGCGTGCGAATAAGTGATGAGAGAGTGGAAAAACGGCGGCAAACGGATGAGGAAAACGAAGAAGAAGGGAGGCGAAGAAGGAGGGAAAGCGGCACGAGGAGACGGCGTTAACGTCTCTTGACGCAATAACGCGCGTCATATCATACTTTGCTGCTCGTCAAACCACTACTGGATGGAATAAACAAACCTGTACTCAATATGTGTCAGGCTCAGAGCTCTCGATATCTCAATTGGAGCATCTAATTTTTCAAACAGTTCAGAGGTGGTTCCATGATCTCGCTTGGAGCATTTAAGGGCGAGTTGTGCGCCCATTTAGAGCAAGCATAGATTTTCATGGCAGTTCGCGTGTATTTTGTATATCCACAGTATTATTCTTAAAATTTGTTTCGCTCACTTGGAAGAGAAATCCAAACCTAGTCCCCCGTTGGTCTCGTATCGATGGGGCGGATCCCGCCTTGCTGATTGGTTGCAGAGGCCAATCAGCGTGGTGGCCGAATTTTTCCCTCCTCTTCCAAGGGAGCGAAACTTTTTTTAAGAATAATATTCTCTCGTGTTTTCTCCTCTTCTCTTTTCTGTGTCCCGTTGTTCGCATCTCTGATCCTTTCATTTTCAGACTCTTCCAACTCTTCACTTCCATCCACCCCACTGTCTGCCGTCTCTTCATCACCCACAATGCTTTGTCGTCGTTTTGCCTGCGTCTCTCTGTCTTCAACTGTCACTCGATCGGCCAATCCCCGATTCTGAAAATTTCGAAAATTTGAGAATCGGACTTTTTGGGGTTTTTCGCGAATATCCGAAAACCCAAAATTTTCTACTATTTTCTAGACATAATTTTTTATATTTTCACTTTCTTCGAACGAAATTTCAAGAATTCGAGATTTTTTATAGGTGAGTTATCGATTGGGCCTCAAATAGAATCAGGAAATATAGAAACTTCGCAGTCTTGGAAAATGTGGGTTAAACGAACAGCCTAGAGTGCTCTTCTGTAACCGTTCTCTGAAATCTCTCAGAACGTTCTCTGGAATCTAGAAATTTCTCGTAAGCGTTGCATCAAACCTTTGCTGCTTCTCCTCGTTCAAATTGTTGTCCGGCACGAGCCCCCTTCCGTGCCAACTGCTCCGTTCTCTAAGGCATCCGGGTGGGCGTAGACACCCACCCACGGGCCTCAGCAGAGGGAGTGGACCAGTGATTAGAGAAAAAAGAAGAATGGAGATTTTGAGGGATTTGAGCGGATTACAGTGGTTTTGGAAACATTCGAGAAGGAAAGAGAGGCGTGATGCGGGATTAGAGAGCTTTCTTTCAGATGAGCATTTGCTTGTCATCAAATTCCTTTTTTCAGTTCATTTTTTTTTCTGAAAACAGTTTATCAGTTAGGCTGGACATATTCTCAAGTACAAGGAAATGTCACCACATCCCGAAGTATCTGTTACTATTTCAAATGCGTCATTCTGAGCCGAGATGAACGCATTTATATATTAATATAATTATTATAATTACATCTTATAGTTCAAACTCTATGTCGTTGAGACTTTTTACTATGATTAGTTTTACATAACTTCGTGGAATTCAGTGGATGCTTACTCGATACGAAACGAGATTGTTGTAAGCCACGCTAAATCCCGCACCAAGTTCCATCAGGGAACGAAAACTCAGTTTGTGTGTCTGAAGGTGTGAAGTTTGCTCTTTTCAAAATCCTTGAATCCCCATGACAATAAGCATTTACTAATTCTGGAAACGGCTAAAGAAACCGTTTTTTTTTCGTTTTGAGAAAACATAAGAAAAGGTCACCAGTGGATTATCCCTACTATTTTTATCCTTTTTTGCCCGCTTTCGTATGAGCCTTTCTAGAAAACGATCACTGCTAAGGGCTTCGTTTTTAAATATTAATTTTTTTTTTCGATTTCTCGAGCTGTCGGAAAAAAACAAGTTGGGAAGAGACAAAGTAGAAGCTAATGTAACATGAGAGAATAATTTTCAAGTATTTGTTAAACATTAATTTTCAGTGCAAAATGAACAAACGACCTGGTATAATTGTGCCGCCGACCGTGGAAATATCCACAATTATCGACGTGGCAACACCGTCTTCTTCTAACGACACAGAGGTTTGTCTTTCTCGTCAATTTTTCAACTTTTTTATGCGTTCGCCGCGAGCGTGGAATATATTGAAAAATCCAATAAAATGCTCCTTCTACCCCCTTCGACGCCTTTCACTTTCGCCGAAACCTCTCAACTGTCCACTGATAATCCCGTCACGACAGGCTCCTGATAGCAGTTTCCGACAGGGCGTACTCGCTTCCTCCTTGTCTTTCCATTTCACAATTTCATTCGTCTTTCTTTCTGATAAAAAAACGCCTGCGTCTCTTCGCCCACACACTCTCCAATCGGAGCCACAGAGCCGCCCCCGCTCTTGCAAACGTCTTATTCACTTTCTTCTACGCTTTTTTGTTCGTTGCAAACATTTTCTACACTTTTTACTCATTTTGACATCATCATTTGTCTTGCTCAAGTTACTGTAGTTCTGTAAACACTATCATCATGAAAACTTCCTCTGCCAAGTTACGGTAGCTTCGTAATAACAACCACATAAAGTTTATATGCACCATAGATATAAAACTTGTTTGCAAATGTCACTTACATTTGCCCAGTCTACCGTAACCTTAGGAATGACGTCGTTGTGACGTCATATAGGTATCCTTGAAGAAGCGAAGCAAAAAGAAAAAGAAAGGAAAAAAGCGAAAGAAAAACAAAAATGACACTGACTGAATTAGTATTCCGCCGCGGGCCCTCCGCTCGCTTCTCCCGCACCTCCTTCACCGCCTCCCTCCATCCCCGTCCTCAAATCAGCCCATTTCCCCCATCTTTCAGAATCGAGCCGTCGCCGAGCCCACGTCGATCTTCATCGGACAGCTGCAGCATCCGCCGCTGCGTCGACGTCCCGTCTCCGCGATGGCATCGCTCCCGTGGTGAGTATTCACACATAGAGATTCCTATCTGTACCATCTTGAAATCTCAGACTGTTTCCTTGTTTTAGGGTGGCGTACCAGACGCCGCGGGAGGAGGGGACAGACGATGAAGACGTGGCGGTCGAGTCGACCCTGTTCCTATCGACGTCACCGGGCGGATTCGCGTCGCCGATGGCCGGCGGCTCGGTGAGCAGTCTTGCCCTTTCGCCACCCGGTCTCTCGCCGTTGAACTTCAACGACGGTTCACCGTTCTCACTCTCCTCGACGCCTTCCTCGACGTCATCACTCGTCCGTAATCAGAACCGCTTCACGTTCGATCACATCCCTTTTGTTGGATCTTCAACCAACTCCACACCGGCTACCGCTTCCACTGGACCTCCCGGATTGTCTCCTGGAGGTTCGTTTTTTTCCGAAATGTGAAAAGCTCTCGTTAAACCTTTGAACTTTTAGTGAGCAATATTGAGCACGGGAAATCGGCGTTTGAGATTGTCTCCTCGCATCAGAACGCCGAGGAGGTTCTTCAGAGAGTGCGTCTCGGCACCTCTGGCTCAACGTCGTCTACTAATAACACACGGAACAGTCAAAGTGAAACAGGCGCCGAATCGTCGTCCTCCCAGCAAGATTCTTCGGTTCCCGGACAGTGTGTTTTCATTATTCTTTTTGCTGCTTTCTTAAAAGTGACAGCTTCTGCCATTGCAGTTCGTTTCTCGAAGCTTATCAAACAAAAACATATTGCAGATACTACTGTTTCATCTGCGAGAAAGACTTTCGTCGTCCGGATATTCTCTCGCGGCACACACGCCGCCACACCGGTGAGAAGCCGTTCAAGTGCGACGATTGTGGTCGGTTCTTCTCACGCTCCGACCATCTGCGGACGCACCGACGTACACACACCGACGAGAAACCGTACCACTGTTGCGTGTGCAACTATTCGGCGGTTCGTTCGATTCGTTTGCCTGCGGAAACTTGAATTTGCTTTCGTTTCAGAGACGTCGTGACGTCTTGACACGTCACATGTCAACGAGACATCAGACTACGGCGCCTCCGTCAAATACGGGCGTTCATCGGAATGTTAGACGGTGCGTTTCAAGAGACAGTACACACTACAGCACGGGGTGCTGAGGAAAACCTAATTTGAATTTTCATTTTTCGCGGGGCGAATTCAAAATATGCGTGTCTAACTCAATTTTTTCCGAGACTGTTTGGTGTAGAAAACACGACGATCCATTTTCGCAAAGTAATCGTCGGAGGGCAATTTGAAGAGCAGACAAAATGTAAAAATCGTCCGCTAAACCGTGTTTTCAAAGCAGTTTAGGACCTCCTAAAACGAGGTACCGTATACCGTTAATGGAGCGCACTTGCTGACCACGTCGGCCGCAGTACTCCGTGCTACAGTAATCTCAAGCGTCCCAGTTAAAACGCCTGAAACTGTTGACCTTCAAAACTTTGCCAATATAATTGATTTCCAGTTGTCTCTCTGACGGCGACTATCATAAAATGGCCGCTCAAGAATTACGCCAACGTCATCAAGCTACCAGAGAAGAAGTCGAAGTTCCGCCGATGGAAGACATCGAGGACGACGTTATAGTCGATGACGTCTGATTTAAGAATGACTAAAAACGAATGGAGCGAGAAATGTATATACTATTTATGTGAATTAATTTTTCTGAGAAATATTCAAATCCGGGTGTTTTCAAAAATATGATTTCCCATTCATATACCTCCTATTTGTGCGCTTTGTATTTCGTTTGTCCCTTTCTTCTTGCAACCTTTCGACATGTTATATATTCAAATACCATCAACTTTCAATCCTGAGTCTTTTTTGTACACACTCTTCGTCAAAACATACAACTTTCTTCGGGATTCTCTTTCATTAAATCATTTTTGCGTCATAACTTAAAGTGAATTTCAGAACCGAGACATAGAGAAATTTGGAGAAGAGAGAGAATGGGGAAAGGGAGACAATAGAGGGAAAACGAGATAGAAAGAAAGCAAAAACCCATTTGAAATACACAAACAGAAAGAAGGAAAGCGAATGAAAACAATTAGAGAACTATGGGGATAATCAATTGGAGAAAAATCAATAATTACAAAAAGCTAGAGAGAGACATTACGTGGAGAGGGAGCGAGAGAAAGAGTAAATAAAATGGAGAAGAAAACTAGAACCTACCGGGAGGATGAACCACACGAAAATATCTAAAAAGGACGGAGACTGCGGGATTTATGGTACATTGAGACATGCAAAAATCTAGATGACGAGGGCACAGGGAGTATACTGTAGGGTAGGCGGAAAAGCTGCAACTTTTTGAGAAAAGAAAATTGGCGAGGGTAAGCAAATCAATACAACACACAAAAACGGGAAATGGGGAAGAAGAAAGAGAATAGAAATCAAAAAAAAATAGTCCAATTTTTTTGGTAGCAGTCCATTTGAAAGCATCTTCTCTATCAACAAGCAAGATAACCGACGAATTTTGGGGGAAATTTGATATAAACTTGTGCCAGATGGACCCTTGTTGAGAGAGGATGATGTTCACAAATAGACGGGGATTTTCAAAGTTTTGCAATTTTTTTGTGTTCAATTTTCCAATTTTGCAGCTGATTTTGCCCAAACTTTTGCTGGAAAATCGAACGGTTTTGGTTTCTGGAGTGGGACGGAGGCGAAAACGCGTGTGGATATTTGTACATATAGAGGAATAAGAAGATTTCGGAGGGGTGGAAAACAGAGGTAAGGGGAATGGGGGAGGGGGTTTGAGAGTTCTAGTCTCCAAAGTACAAGGCGAATCAATGGAGTGGAGGAGAGAATTCTTCTGTTTGTGCGTGTGCTTGTATGAACCGAGATCATCGTATTCAGCTAACAGATGATAGTAAATTAGAAGCGAGTGATCTAGGAAAACTGGGGAGTGGGCTTCTAAAAAAGGAAACGAGCAGTGCCAATCAATTAACAAAACGACATGTATGATGGTGATGATAGATCAGAAAACAAGAGCGCGGTGGTCCCAGTAAAATAAAAAAAATGACTCAAAACAATGGAAAAGTAATTGGGAACCAGAGTCATGGGAGTTTGAGAAGTTTTGTGTACAAAGAAGAGAAATCTGTAGATGTGTTGGGGAACTGGGGCGGGGGGGGGGGGGGGGGTTATAGCACATGACTAGCGTATAAAGAAACATGGGGAATATCATTATGGGAAGAAGAAGTGGGAACAATGGAATCACATGAAATTGTGGAAAGTTGTGATAAAGGAGAAAATGTGCAATTTGAGGAAAAATGGTATCTAGAGGGCATTCGTCATTGTTGTTGAAGCCGTCGGTTTTTCGGACTTCTGTTTCGGCATATCTGGTTGAAGTGTTCGATGCTTCGTCTTGTAGCTGAAAATCATTTGTCAGAATTATAACAGTGATTTTCGAAAACTAATCCGATAAAAATTGAAAAGAGAACACACGCACCTTTCATCCTTCCTTGACTGATTCTGTTTTTTGTCCGATGGACTTGCCAATGCAGTCGGCGTAGGCAGGTTCTCTTTCGTTCCAGAGCCATTTCCGTTCCTCTGTCGCAGGTTTTGAGAGTCTTTGAAGTTTTCAGTCGACTTCGAGGCACGCGCACCACTGTTCGACTGCTGATTGTTGTATGGTCGACGTGAATTCTGAACACTTCCGTTCGTCGTCCGGTGCGAATTCTGAAACAATGACACCTTTCAGCTGGTTAGTTTCAAGTTTTGAAAAACACGTACGATTTGTTGGTACCCTTGATTACCAGATCTCTGTTGTTTCAGAACTTGTGATGAGGTGGTCTGCTGAGGTACTGTTTGCTGGAAGTGGAAGTGCCCTCCCGTAGTACCAGGGAGCACGGTCATTGCACGTAGGTTAGCAGTGGCCATTGACGTCGGCTGCTGCGCCAAAGGACGCTCGCCTTCGTAAGTGGCGGCGAAGACGGCGGCTCTGAATAAGGGAAACGGTAAGAGGAATACTGTTTTTAAAAGACACACCCAGCATTCGTTGTCGATGCCTTTATTGGCTCACACTCCATCAATCGGTCCAGATCGTGATTGTGTTGCAGCTCAGTGTGCGCCTCACGGAACGCCTCCTTTATTGCGCCGAACACCATCTCATCGTATATCGAGTGTGCAGTGTTTGAGTTAGTGAACGGCTCCTCTATGCACACACATCGCCATTGGGAACGCCAAAAGTGTGGATTAGACATCGAGTGGTGCATCGGAATACCGACATTTCCACCGTTGTGAAGCGATGAAGAGGAGGCGGATGAGGAAGGTGGTGGAGTCTCCTTGTCACCACCGCTGTTTAGGTGAATTTTAGGACGAACGGCTAGAGTGGCTCTTTCAACGCGTTGTCCCTGTCGAATAGAAATGGCGTCACGGTCGTAATCGAACTTGTTCGCGTAGTAGTCGAGGAAACCGATCAGTAACTCTCCGAGAGTGGTCTTTTCCGATGAGGATGTGTCTTCTAGCGTTTCGGGAACTGCTTCCAATGGCATCGTCACGTTCAGAGTTCGTACATCGACTTTGTTCGAGAAACGAGACGGGTAGGACTGTTGCAGGTTCGGAAGAACTTTCGGAGCGGTTCCGCCTAGACATCGAGATATTCTGGGTAGTAGCAAAAATACACGCTTACATTGTAGATAATGAATAACCATCAGAACAAGGGAATAGCTGGTGAAACTCGACTTATTCGCATCGTTGATTCCTTTGCGTTTTGCCCACTCTTTGACGACCGAAACCAGAGGACGAACACGCCAATCGTCTAAACAAAATTTAGGAATTCAGTCACTCTTGCTTTTCTTCTGGGAACTCACATGATGAGTAGTAGCAGAGAAGATGCGTGTTGCGAATGGCCACCGAGTTGTTCGCATTCAGATCGACAGTAATGTCGTCGAACGGTGCGGCGAACTTTATCCGAAGAATCGGAACTTTCGCCAAAATCAACTTCTGACTAGCTACAAACTTCTCATATTGAAGCGTCGACAGAATCAAATTAAGGACGACGACTGCGTCGTTTTTCTGATCCAAGTCTTTGTTCGTGATCATCAAACAGAGATCCATATCTGATGAGTTGTTTCCGAAGCCGTTAAGAGAAGACCCAACAACGTAGAGTCCGGACACTAAAGAATTAGGAAAAATAATTCTAGTTTTGAATAACTTACTCGGAAAAACTGGGCTGATGGCCATGTAAAGCATATCTCGGAGATGGAGCTTTCTCTGTAGCATTTCATCCGTCTGCGACACTTTGTTGTGGTAGTCCCAGATTTTCTCACTGAGCTAAAAATAAAAAAAGGTTGTGAATAAAATATGCCCAAATTGTCACTTTATCACATATCACTATCACTAACTCGTGATAATGTTGCATGCAAAGAAGCATTCATTTTCGACGAAGTAACCAGCAATTCCACCATTTGCGGGTGGTATCACCTTCTCAATCGTCGTAACGAGGAACCGAACCGGCGCCGCTCGCACCGAGGCGGCGCCTTCGCCCACTTAGCCACACACCACAGCCGTTGTCAGTAGACACTAGCGCATATACTAGTGTCTGCTGTCAACGGTATATGTAAATAAAAACCGACGTACCACATCCATTCTGGAAAGCGGCTCCGAGAGTAGATCGGTCGGTGGCGACGGAGAAGCGACACCCCGGCCGATATGAAACTCTTCTGTCGGCAAAATTTTGGTGAGCGTCGCTTCGTCGACTGCAGGAGAAGAGAAAGTCGAAGAAGATAATGAAGAACACTCGGAGTCACGACGAACTGTCTTGCGTGGGAGTTCTGAAACAAGATTTAATTCGGGAATGAGTCATCCATTTGAAATTCCCCATGATTGTTTAATTTCTCAGAATTCTTTCAAACTTACTCCACACAGATGTTCCCTCATCACCCGTTAACCCATTTCTCATTGCGATTATCGGCAGGATATATGCCGTCGGCGGATGCGTGTAGAACCGCCAGGATGGATCAGCATAAAGTTCCGCCAGATGGCTTTCTCTGTGAGCTCGTTCCACCGCTTCCAGTTCCCAGTCCTCCATTTTCTCCACGTTCGACTTGGGCGCTTTCTCTCCAACCACTGAGCTGATCATTGTCCGTTGGGTTCCGTTAGCAAATCCCCATGAAGTGACGAATGGCTGCTCTATCAAGAAATCAGCTGTTTGGGGTTCTGACTGTGGTTTTCTGCGTGGTTTGACCGCCACATCTTCCGACGATGAACTATCCCCAGATTCTTCCCCTTCTCCTTCGTATTCGTCCTCATCACCGTCCTCCTCTTCTTCCATTCCACTAGAGGCATCCGACGACTCTCTTGACGTTTGCACATCTTTCCTCGCTCTCGACAAACACGCTTCCGATCCAGAACATGTGGATGATGTGCACGTAGAAATGGAAACTCGTTCTAGAGAGGTCGTGGTTGACGAGGATGATTGTGTTGATATCGAAGTGTGATATTTCCGACGAGTGAGAACTTCCGGAAAGTTGAGATGATGATGGATATGTCCTACGTTGCTGTTGAACCCATCCGAATGAATTTGATCTACGTTTTCAGGCAGTTGTGGAGATAACGAGGGTTGCGTGGTTCTTTCCGTCACTTCACACATAATGAATGTAGTTGGCATTTCGTCTCCGGAAGAGAAAAAGCAGCGCCAAATTAGCTCATTCGCCAGGTCTCAATTACAGTCTACTAAAAGATTTTGAATGATGAAGTTGAAGGTGAAAAAAGGAAGAGACGAGGAATAAGAGTTCAGGATAAAGAAAAAGCGCAAATTGTTTTCAAAGTTCGAATGCGGGAAACAACTACATATCCATCGATAATCTAACATCAAGCTTTCATTTCGTTCAAATATTCGACGACTTCGATCAATACTATTTAACCACAAATCGGCCCACAGGATGACCATCAACAAAACAAAGACACAGGCAGGAAAAACCAACGACGACGTAATCTAGATCATCACAACCCTCTCAACATGATCATCATCTGTCGGATTCGAGAACAAAATGAACACGGAGGCATTTAAAAGGATGGCGTGTCATTTGGGATAGGAAGAGATGCCTCTTGTTTGCCATGAACAGGGTGCGAAGATAAATCGGCTCGTAAATTTTGGCATACGGAAGAAAACAAAAAGAGCAGTGCAAATTTTCTTGGAGGGCGAGAAGATATGAGAACGATGAACGAATATGCGAAGAAAAGAAGAGGGTCAGGAGCGACAACAGTATTCGGAAATTAATGGCGAAAGCGGAAAATCTGAGATGTGATAAGTTCATTAAACGTTTGTATTCTGAAGGAAAAACAATTAAAAAACAGAAAAAAATTTGGAAGTATGGAATCAAGATTGTGGCCAACAATACATTCCATGCGTCCTGGTTTTCTTTTTAAAAGCTCTCAGAACAGATAGCTGCGAAGTATAGGAAGAAAGTTGGGATGGAGAATATAAGATGAACACACAACACGTTTGCGAGAAGGTAGAGAAGCGGCAGTACAAGGGAACGTACGGGTTGGCGAAACGACGGATAACCGGGCAGCTAGGTGGAGGGAGGGCAGGGGGGAGCGCCCGGTGAATAAAGGAGCGAGGGCAGGATAACGACGACCAGGTGACGGAGGCCCGAAAAATGTTGGTGGCCGTGCGGATGGAGGCCGCCGCATCTCTTTTTTGGGTATGTGTTGCTAACTGAGACGAGGGTGACTATTTGTATGTAATAAGAGAGAGGAGGAATTATCATGGCCCTCGCACTGATCAAAGTGAAGCTACTACCCAAAGTGAAGAAGAATGTGATGATTCGAGACTTTCAGAACGTTACAGTAATTTTTTCTCCTAGGTGGGATCAACAAACGCCGCCGAGAAGCCATCTTGCCACATCTCATGATTTCGATAATATACCGAGAACATTTTCGGAGTCTGACTTGCTGTTTTTTACGTCATGAGCAAAAGTGAGATGGAAGAAGAGGGATATCCACAGCGAATATTTTTTTACCACGACCAGTGCAGTTGTTTTGACGTGCGTTTGAACTGGATAAATGCGAATAAAACAAAGCACAAAGAGCATGTTATGGGCGGCTCTTACGCTCCTCGTTCACTTTCTATGACGCAGTTATTACTGCTTTGGTAGGTGGAGACACAGGGAGAGGGAGAAAAAAGAGAGATAATCAGGTTAATGACTACGAATAGACAATGAGCACGCGACTCTTCTCTCAAAATGATGCAGAAAGTTTACTGATAATCGTAGAGTGTGTACTAACTCGTTGTCCCAGACCCTCGCAAAACGTTTAGAAAGTGATAAACGAATGACAAGTGAGTACCACTCTATCATACTTCATAACATGTTGTTATCTTCTATTCGAATCAAAACATTTCAGAGAATTCTAGAATCATTCCTCAATTACAATTCTGAGAGAAAATGAAAGATAATTGCGAAAAGTAGAGAAGAGTGGTATAAATGTCAAGTAAAATTACAATTTGTCAGAGCTTAGATAAAAGAAGGAGAAACGTGCAGACAGTGATTGATTGGAAAAACAAAAGGACGCTGTTCATCGCCTAACAAAA
Source organism: Caenorhabditis macrosperma (assembly GCA_963932285.1). NCBI lineage: Eukaryota > Metazoa > Nematoda > Chromadorea > Rhabditida > Rhabditidae > Caenorhabditis > Caenorhabditis macrosperma. The sequence continues at coordinate 15,108,497 of OZ010622.1, forward strand.
CGTAAGAATTGTGAGAAAAGGGAAGAAAAATAGCGAAAGGAACGGATGAAGGTTATAATTGTGGACCGAAAATATTAAAATCAGTGGAAAAAATATGTAGGAGAAGGAAGACGCCACCGGCTAAGAGGGCAGAGAAGGAAAAGATAGAAACGCCGTCCGTGAAGAAGAGTTCCTTCTCTCTTTCCGCTTACTCTCCCATATATCCTCACGTGACATTTCATTAGGTAATTGGCAAAAAGAGAGTACGTGACCGAAACTTCAAATTATTACTAGCGCAGAATGCTGTAAATCAAACAACCAACTTTTTTGCGGGAGAGCTATACGAGTATCTTTTCCACAAGGGAAATATTACTAATTTAGTTAATTCGGGGAGAAAAAATGTTTTCAGAGAAGAATTCAATTTTCCAGATGCAGAAACGGCGTAGATCCTAAGAAACTTCAACGTGCCCTACACGTTGAAAATCAACGAATTCGGCAAAATTTGGATTTCCGTCAAGCGGAAAAAATTTGTATTATGAAACATTTAAACACGTATAATTGCAAAAACTACAGACGGGGCACCGCAAAAATACTTAAAATTTAAATTTTAGGATTTTGGTCAAGTTCACACTTGGCCTAAAACTAGTTTTTCTAAGATTAAAGGTAAGTTTCCCAAATTGAATCTTACATGAATAAACTCCTGAGAAAGAACTGAGTTCATTGATGTTACAATCCGCAGAAATAACCGGCTAACAAGCGTGAAAACTACCAAAAAACGTTCAAAATCGCACCAAAAGTGCGGAAATGCGGCGACGATAGTTGTGTGAGTGAGACCAGGGAACGGGAAGCGGTAGAGAGTCACAGAGAAGTCGGAGAGTGGCGAGAAGGCAGCGTGTGAATCGACGAGCGCGGTGCAGACGACGAGAGGCAACTTGGTAGGTGTACCGTGATCAGTTAGTGATTGAAAGACAATGCATAGACAGGGCGCCGATTGAAGAGACGAGTAACGAAATAGTAGTGACAGTGTGGGTTTAGAGAGGGAGAAGCGAGACAAAGCTACGAGGACCACGGAAATATAGTCGCAATGGAAAGAACTGGTGCAAAGTTGAAGACGAGTAGTAAAGACACCTGCAATTAGGAAGAAGAAACACGTGGGATAACATAATGCGATAAGTTGATAACCTCCGAGCTCCGTGTTCGGTGTCGTCACGGATCTCGGATGATTGGCATGAGACAAAAGTAGAGTAGAAGATCGACGTTTTTGATCATTCGACATTCTCGGACACTAAGGTCTACTCAGCGGTTTGGTCCACAATGATTTTTAAAAAAAACTTCTGACGGTCAAGCTTCCTGTACCCTCACAAAACCCTTTTCCACACTCTCGATTCCTCACAAAGAGTGTGTTCGTCTTCAAAAGAGAAGGTGAACGAGAGAGAACTCGCGGAACGCAAAGAGGCTAGAGAGAAGAACATTGGAAAGAGAGCTGATCAAATAGAGAAATTTGACGAGAGTTTAGTCTCTCTATCACACACGCACACATGCACTCTAACAATTAATGAGGACGATAAACGATGGGACTAATTAATGACAAAAAACGACCATTACAGTACTCGTAATCTTTAATAATAAAGCTAAATATAACATAAGGAAGCTATAGAAGATTGGCACAGGTCTTTCAATGATTTCTCCCATCAATCTACTTATTTAGCACCCTCCAACTACCTTTCCATCTTTTTCTATTAACTTCTTTCATGAAGTACCTAATAAGTAAATAAAGACTGGGTGAAAGAAAGACATACTTGTTGTGAAGGTTCTGGAAGGTTTTTGAACTCAAGAAAAAAGCTATTTCATCCATTATATTTCAGCAAACTAACCAGAACTGTGCTTTTTCTTTTCCATATTCTTCGCTCTCCCGCCCATCTGATCGACGGGCGTCTTATCGAGATCGGCGCCGGTGACTTCATCATCAAGCTCATCCATAATCGCCTTCGCGCGCTCCGGGTCCGCACGGCTGCTAGCTCTCGAACCGGTCGAACGGTCACGGGGTAGATTTATCTGAACCTAAAAATGTTGAACAATAGGATATGTTCGCTCACATTATCTGCATCGTTCACGATTTTCGAGGAACTGTGGATGTTCATCATTTGACGAGGAATATCCACGGCCATGTGCACAGCATAGCCTGCTAGAAATTAGAAATTGAAACAAAAAGCCGGAAAGCGACGATCTTACCGTAGAGTGGAACTCCGTGAACGACTTGCTGGTGCTGCAAGTGTTGCTGCTGAAGCTGCATCTTGTGAAGAGCTTCGATCGAAGTCCCCGCCTGAAGGTTCAAGATTGGAAAAATAATAAAATGAGAAAAGAACGTACATCTCTCTCGTTGAGAATTGGTGGTCCAGTTGGCTGAAGACGTGTTTTAACTTGTGGAGAGACTCTGAAAAATGGATGTTATTACCTGATAATTTTTCCGTTTTTCGTTTTGATATAAATAACTATACATCTTTTACAAATTCTGACCGTTCTAGAAATTTGAGATACTCCAGCACGTCACCGGCCATAAGTTGATAGAATATTGCTGGCTGAGGTACTGCCCAACACATTGGAAATCGGGCTGGCTGCACCAAACTGGATGAGTCATTTCGTTGAGAAGTATAGATCGGTGCCAGACAGCCTTTAGGATCGCATGCTTTTCGTCGAACTCCTGAGTTGCCCCAGCGGGCATCAAAGTCTTTGACAAGTATAGCAATGCTCTCGCAAATTGTTTTCTGTCGATTGACGGCAATAAGAAGAGACTTGAAGTAGAAATAGAGTCGGACAGCGATTTCATCGATTGGAGCCGATGGTGATGCTGCTGCCAAAGCAGACACGGAGCTTCGGCTACTTCCAGCGATCGACAGACAGCAAGATGACGATGCTGAAGTAGTCGGCGACGTCGAGAAGGCATCGACAAATCGAGGAAACCGTTTCAGTTTCCGATTGGATCGTCGCACACGTGTTCTATGCTTCCTTGAAGGAAACCCAGAATTTAGAAACACGTTACCAACACCGCCGCTTCCTACACTGCCATCAGGCGAGATTGGCACCAGAAGAGAGACATCTCTATCGACTGGCGCCGAGTTTCTGGAGAATCCGGAAGATGACGACGTCGTCTCGAGCTCATCCTCGTCCGTCATCGAAAGAGGTGTAGTTTTCTGGTCCAGGTCATCTTTCTTCAGTGAGTCGTCAGTCGTGAAGCACCCGAAAAAACCAGAGTCGATAGAACCCGTGGAGAGAGGCATGATTGACCGAATTCACCGAAGTCTCTGGATGTAAATTTGATCGGTCAAAAAGGCAAAAGAAACGGAATATGAAGAAGACGAATGGAAAGAACTGTCAGTTATCAGAAATGGGCAAAGGAAAGAAGAGATAAACGGAAAATGACGGATCGGACCAGCTCGTGTCAATTGTTCCAAGAAAAATAGTGTTGTTAGTGAATGAGAATGAACTGATTGGATCATTCAGCGACTGACCGACGCCAGAAACTCTCAAACTCCAAAAAAATTGGCAGGGACAGTAACAACAGAGCGAACGAAATAGAGAAGATACGAATCAAAGGTCGGAAGGAAAATGACACATTGCTCTAGAGTGTCATCAATAAAATTCTACTAAATAAATCAAAAACGAGCTACCGTAAGCCTGAATTTTGAGAAATGGGAAAAATAGTGCGGAAAGAGAACTGAAGAGGCCAAAAAGGACATCTGGAAAATGACGATTTATTCGAAAGCGAGAAGGACTAAGTGTCGTAATTCTTTTCTATTTTTAATTTTCCTCCTTCCCCTCCATTCTTTCTCCACACACTTTCGCGCCGACCGTTAATGTAATAGCATTGAAAAGCAAAGACAACGAATGAAAGGAGAAGGAGCATGGCAGATTTCGAAGCAAGTGGAGAAACATTACATGAAAATTCCCTAAAATTTCGAATGGATACATTGCAAATTTCTTGTTTTTGTCAAGACAACTGTTACGGTAGTAAGATCAAAACGACCCGCTCCACTTCTAATCTTGGAGTAAACCTAATTAGGTTTTCAATGCCGAGAACCAAGACTGTTGATTTAAAAAAAAACAATTTTTCCACCTTCCGTTTTCTTCATACTTTCCTCCACCTCCTCCGTCATCGATAGGCACGGGCGGTCGGCTCGCGGTCTGTCTCTCGGAGAGAAAGAGCGAAAGATCACAAGAGACAAAGAGACACAGATACACTGGCGGAGACAAAAAGAGGAAGCAGAGACTGAGGAGAGCATCAAGAGGACGCAGAGGAGGAGCGATGTGCGGGACGCGTAAGACCAGTTCTCGCTCTCTGTCTCTTCCCATGTGTGTGTGTGCGTGAGAGTTGAAACATTTGCATAAATATCAGTGGCGATCAGTGCGAAAACGGCTGTTCCGAGTGAAAATGAAATTGGGAAAAGTTCCTATTGTCGATGAAATCAAATACAGAAAGAGAAAGATCACAACGAACGCAAAGAACATAGAAATCGTCAAGAGAACAGAGAACAAGTAATAAATTTACCGGCAAAAATGTAGCTTCTTCCAATATGTGTATACAACACCAAACGTTCGAATGCATAGAAGACAAATTAAGATCTGCTCGACTTTTTTAAAACCAATTCCTCGAAACTGGTTTTCAAAAGTCCACTGATAAGTTATGGATAAGGGATTAGAACGATCTCTGGAAATTATTTTTCAACTTCCGGATATTATACCACGCGCCCAGACCTCGATACTGTCGCGAAAAGTTTAAAAACTATCTTAATCTCTGAATATGTGCGCTGCCTCGCTCTTTTGTTGGGGGATCTTGGCCGACACCACAGCTACAGTGTTCACGCTCATAGCGAACAAATAATATCGACCCAGTTCGGATTTTTTCAGTTCATCAGCTGCCACCGTCAGCTTTCTCGAACAATATTTCTCGCCTACATTGGTTAGTATTTGGCATAATTTTGTCTGGATACGCTTAAAGACTGGAGGAAGAAAGGCCTCGGTTTCTTAGTTCCTAATGTTTAATGGAGTTATGCAAGGGTGTAAAATTAACCGAATTCGGTTAATTTTACACCCTTGCATAACTCCATAAAAGGCGGTAAAAAAAATTCTCCCCCATGTATTATGAGTTCGCCGGGAGCGTGGACTCCGCAGTCCCGGTGTCGGCGAAGGTCCCGCAACGAAAGAGCGAGACAACGCGTAAACTTCAGAGACGCAGACAATTTTAAAACGTTTCGTGCCAAAAGCGTGGTCCACGCACGTTGCGAACCCATAATATAAGAAAGCGAGTAGACAAGCTAACTAAACGAAGAGGGAAATTTTTCCATTTTCCGACAAAGAAACACTAGTTTTGTCGTCGACATACGGGAAGCAGCTGTGTCTGACGGCGGTGTTAGCCCACAGTCTCCGCCACTTCAGGTGAGCAAACTCGAGCCACGTGCGCCGTCCCCACAAATCTACCTCGTCATCAATCATCTCTTCGAATCCATTATGAGAGATGGAGACAACAAAGGAATGCCAAACTGAATGTATGCCATCCTTCCATTCACATCGCTCACAAAACACAACAAAAAAAAGCAGAGAATAATTCTGTTGACACAAATGCTTTTTCACAAAAATGACCCAAAATGCATGTGGCAAGAAGCTCCTAGTGCCGTCGTAGTCAATGTTTCGAAAAATAGCTAAGAAGAGGCATGAAATAGACCCCCGAAAACTAATCAAGGTTATTTCCTCGTTTTTCGAACAGTTCTTCATTGCTTGTGTTGGTCTCTTGGCAGATAATGGAATTAAAATGATGTACTGATCAAACGACTTGTAAAGGAAGTAGTAAGCGGACGAAGATGAGAACAATCTGAACCGAAAACATAAAGCACCTGCCAAACTGTCATCTGACCCGGTCAACACGGTAGAGATGAAAAGAAAGTTGAAAATGAAAGTTGCGGACACTAGATTGACATTTAGACTATGCTAATGAAGAACTGATAGCGAAAATGGCAGTAATCGAAACTGAACAAGAAGACGAACTAGACTATTCTCCGAGTTGGCTGATTTATGTTTTCTGACAATTTAAAGGTTTTGTCATGGGAATGTTGGTTTGATTCTTCGGAATGATCTGTTTCACAAAGGTCTATGTCACGTAGGAAGTGTGAAAGAACACCGAAACATTAAGTGGAGGGGAAAAGAGCATTTTTCTCTTTTTTATTCATTTTTCTTTCCAGTTCGCATGTTTGCTCACACCGAACGAGCAGCATCTAAGAGCAAGAAATATAGGATGAGTAGATAAGAGGGGAGAGAGGAGTGAACAATCGAAAGTCGAAAGCTGTGGGTGGCATATTTCGGGTGTTCTAGTACTCGGAGAGGTAAGAAAACTCGACGAGGAAAGCGAGCATTATCATTTCGAGATTAATTTCTCAGTATCGCAACATCCAGCTTCTCTAGTCTTCCTTGAAACGCGAGTAGCGGAAAAAGAAGGAAAACACAAACAAACACCTAAGTTTATGTGTGTTCTTTAGGACGCAAAGGACAAACGGCGAGGCCCGAGAGAAGAGAGGATAGGCAGGAACGCGGAAAATGACGGAGAACCTGACCGAACTGCACGTAGAACTTCTCTCATTTCGATGGATCGAGAGAGAGAGGGAGAAGTCGGGCGAGAAACTAACACATTGAGTGAGTGAGGGAAGTACTTGCGTCACAGCACGGGATAAAGAGGGAATGACAGGAACTGCAATCCGCGTAGCTGGTAGCGGAAGGAATATTAGAAAGCATTTTTCGAAGTTATTAAATCATATTAACAGATTAGAGAAAAAAAGACCTAGAGCAGAGGCGGTAGAATGTTTCATTCCTAGACAAACGGAGGCTACCGAACTCGTTTTCTCGTCGCCAACATTGTTTGACGTTCATTCAAATGACGAGCAACCAAATACATTTTTTTTCCAAATAGGTATTTAGGAACGTTTTAATATTTTAATGGATGAAAAGTATTGTGACATGAACGCGGCGTACACCATTGTCACTCATAAAACAATAAAGCGCTCCGTTTCATTGAATTTTTTATGCTCCTGACTGTAGTCACCTTTTTTTCGATCGGAGGAATGTTCCGCGCCCGTTTGTATCTACAAAGTCACAAAACCTACTAAATCGGGGCAATGGTGAAAAACCGCTCAATGTGTTCGTTTGAGCAGGAATTTGAGCAGCTGTCGATGGGCTGTTTTATCAACAAAAAAAAGGAGAGCGAAAGCCAGTGAGATTTCGAATCGTTGTGCGCCATACAATTGGAAACGGCGACCAAAAACCCTTCAGTGCTAGCTTTTCCAATCGAAAAAGGCAATGAAGACACAAAATATGTGATTACTAAGCAACGCTGACTCTGACATGGAAATGTTTTACAGTACTCGAGGGACATTCAAATTTATAATGCAACATTTCAGCGTTTGTCAACTTTTTCGAAGGGAATTCATTCAAAAAATTTTGAGAGATAAGAAGCAAGAAAGTGCAAATATAGTTTTTGTATTTCTTGATGTTTTTCGATATCATTGAGAAATGAAGAAGAAAACGGGGAAATAGATTCATCGGTGAATTTATTTATTACATTGCATACCCTCTCACAGAGAAAGATACGCCCTGTATCCCTTTCATATCTCTGTCACTTCTCTAACAACAACAATAATAAAACGATAGAGTGAAAATGAGAAGCAGACCAAAAGCTGACTTTCACCCTTTTTCCTCGACTTTTCACTTTTGCGCCCAGCATCACAGAGAAGAGATGACAGAGGCGGAGGTGTAAAGTGAACAAGTGAACTATCACAAAACATCTTTATTGTCGTTCCACCTGCTTCTATTTTCTGATTCATCCTGGGGACACAAAAATAAAGGAGTTTGAAAGACGAAGAGCAATTATTCTTGAAAACAGATTGTGGATTCAGGAATCCATGAACTACGATCTCGATATTAGAAAACAGAATGTCTGCGACATCTCGTTGAACAAGCAAAAAGTAATAAATGCTCGTATATCTTGAAAGTCAAGGATTCCTACTTTCTCACAGCTAGAAAGAAAAACATCTGAAGACGTTTTTATGGAAACTGGCGATCTAGATAGTATTAAGATAAAAAAGGTCATCGATGAGCGTCAAAAAAAAATCCTTCAACACACCGCGGGGGAGGGAGGAGTGGCAACAAGATAGTTTACAATACTAACACAGATATCCCCTGTTCACTACTAAAACGCCTGCTATCATCAATATGTTGTCAGTCAAAACAAGCTTGTTCGGAGACGCGGGACAGGGGAAATATAACACTAGTCGTTTCGTTACAGAATTGGTTAGAAGATCCAAGTCATAACATTATTTTTCGGTTGCTCTGAGTAGAAATTTTCTTATCAAAACCTAGAAGTTGAGCATGTATGAGTAAAATTTTATTTTAAAAACTTATCTATCGTTATAGATGTCTTTTTTTTCCGATTTTAGAGACAAAGAGGTGTGTGAAACCAGGAACTGAAATCAACAATGGGAGCGGTTTACACCATTTACACTTGACCGTCTCCGAAGAGTGGTGTAAACTGACGAGAATGGAAAGATCCAAACAAAAACCTTTTAAGAAAGACGTGTTCTCCGAGTAAAAATAGCTGTGAAATTGACATTTTAATCGTTATATCACGGTCACTTTGTTTCCGTCAACAGTAGAGCAGTTCGACACAGTAAGGAAGTTCGTGTTGGTGTCAGTTTGGCGAAAGGACACACACACAACAGCCACTAATATCTATATCTTTAGTTGCTGCGGCGAAACTGGTTAGCTTTTGGAATACATGAGGAACATTCTTCATGCATTTATTTTCTTCTCTGTCTACAGTATAGAAAATACCATAGGGCAGAGGACATCCCATTACATCACTTCTCTTCTTAAAGGACGGCACCGACGTGAAAAATGAAATTTTTCTTTTTGTGGCTGTCTTTTTTTCCAGTCAGTGCCTCACATGTCTACCTAAATCCCGCCTTCGCCTTTTAATTATGTCCTTAAGACTTTAAGAACTCGCTTGGTACATTCGAATGATTGACTATTGCCGAAAACTCGTAGAAAAACATCTAGAAGCGTCCAGGATGCTCTATGGGGACCTTTTATGACTCACCCGTACAACGCGCTGTGCATCCGTTCGTCAGCGAAACACGGATGTTTTGCATCAACACTGTCTACCGAAAGGGCCATTTGTCCATCCTTCAATGACGTACGGAATTGTGAACGATCTATCGGCGACGGTGTCGTCGGCAAACTCGCCGTGGTGATATCAATCGGAACAGAGGGTACCGGTATCTTGTGCTGCAAGTTTATCGGAGCCGGAATTTCATGTTGCCCTAAAAAGGAAGTTGGCATTTGAAAATTTAGCAATTAATTGTACCTCGTCTGTACTGATTTGGTTGGTTCTGTGTTTGTTGCGCGCACCGGTGCCACTCTTCTGATAAATCAACACGTATATCGGAAGATGGCGTTGATGGTGGTTGAGGAGGCACCTGGTGCTTGTACGGAGAAGAGCTGGAGCTGGAACTTTTGGAGAAATCAAAAAAAAATTAAAGCAGCTATAAAAAATCAGATAAAACGCTTTCCAGAGTGTTATGAAAAAATAAGAGAAGCAAGAAACATCTCATTTTCCCAAGGAATATGTTCAGAATCCAACTTTTCGAAAAATGTTATTTCAGTAAAGTGATTTTCTCTAGTGTTTTCCGCATCCATACCTCGTGGATTTCGACGGGGCAGTGCCGGCGGCCCGATACAAATGAATCTTCTCGACTTCGTCATTTGATTCTACTCGGCGGATGGGATTGGGTGGAAGACTAGCCATAGGCGCTCCTGAAGGGGATGATGGAGAGGGACGTCGAACAGAATAAACACCCATTCCTACAACAGAAGGCTTTTCTGCCGCTTCTAAACCATTTTTCGATGTTGTTTCCCTGTTCAACTAACCGTGCGCCGAGTTGAATATTGATTTATTGTTTGAATACTGGTTCTGATAGTAATATCCGTTCTTCTGATAGCTTTGATTGGAACTGAAAAACACCAGCTTTCAGAAACACGTCGCTTCTTTCATTCACTTTTGGAAACTCCGATTTGGCTGAGATTTTGACTGAAATGCTTGCCCATAATTGCTGGCGTTCTGATGATAATCCACCATTTGTTGATTCTGGTAATTCCGCTGATTGGAGCGACCGCGTTGGTTATTGTACTCTGCAAGATTTATTTTTGTTAAAGAGCAAAAACATATACTTATGGTGAACTCACGTTTCCGGAAGCCATTGCTTGGTTGATAATACCCATTGTCTTTCGAGAAACTTCCTCTTCGCTGCTGCGGCTGTGCAAAGCCCCCACTTTGCTGGTGCAGCCGGCTCACAGACTCCGTCGACGGCGAACGATTGTGGCGATGGCTCTGCGGCTCTTCTGGAACTACGCAATACTCTCTAAATCGATAAATTCGAAGAAACTGTTCTGTCATCCTTTAAATACAACAACCTTCAATTTCTGCGCGAGATTTTTCATGACTCGCTTGCTATGGACTTGTAGGATAAGGGAAATTAGAGATGGTGGGAAGTTCAATAAAGGAGCAAAATTTAAACGAGCAAAGTTTACAACAGCAGTTGAACGTTCTCAAGACTGAACTAATTTCTAAAAACAATAATTCAGAGAAGAGGACGAAAATTTAGCATCTCCAGCCAGATTCTCACGAGTACCGTCAAAAATACTTACTGCTGTGCTCATTCGTCTTGTTCTGTTGGGCCGCTAACATTGTGACGACGAGCGACGGGAGGTCGGAGCGGAAAAATCGGGAAAAAGCGGCGAAAATGGAGAGTAAGGTGACGACTGCGCGCGAGAAGCGTTGGCGCGCCAAGTATACTGTATTCGCGCCGGAACCTAGGAAAGAAATTTAGTGATGCGCCTTTGAAATATCGTCTTAAATACTGTAATTCCTGGAAACGTCATAACATTTTTACGGATTTCGTTCATATTCAGTCACAATAATTACTTGATAAAACCTTAAAATGATTTTCTAAAGCTTTCTCATACAAATTCCATTTTTTACCTAGCCGCGGGTCTAAAAACCAAAAATGAGGTCTCCACGTGCGGCGAACAAAAATGTAAAGAATATAATCGATTATAATAGATTAAGTAGCTTTCTTATTACATCTACCGAGCAACGGAGCTGACTCTCACTCTTCACACATCAGAAGTCTGCAGAGCGTTGATCAATTTATCATGAAAACATCAACAAAGTATCTCAAACGGAGGAAATTTCTTACAAATAAAATTGGCGAACTTTCAAAAACAAATTCTGAGGAGAAGAGACAAAGTGAAATGTTTTTGAAAAAGGCAACAAATTGGGGAGAAAGCATCTGAAACCTCGAATTGGGGGTGGGGGCAGAAGAGAAGTGAGAGGGGATTCTCCTTAATGAAAGAGAAACATTGGAAAAATTGCGTAAAATGGTGGATAGCTCAATGCGAGAACGAGAAACATGGAGCCAATAAATTAGGTAATAATACAGGAAAACTTCGGAAAAGTTGAGATATTCGAAAAGAAACAAAGCACCGTGTGAAAATGGAAGAATAAAAAATGGAACATAAAGTTTTGAAGAGGCAAGAAAACAAAACAAACATTGTAATATCATAGGAAATTGTGAATAATTGTAAAGCCGGGAGCGAAACCGTAAAATGACCGGACATAAGGATCGAAAATATATCGGGGAACGACGGGAAGGAATGAAGGAGAGCCAGTTCATTTCTTTAGAACTTACTTCCCCTTCTTCTTGCCTCCAGAGCCCCCAGACCCGGAGGGGCCTGCATCTGAAGCCGTCTGACGCTTGTTCTTCCGATGTCCCCTCCGTGGTCCACCCATAACCGATCCAGGATCTGCGACGGTGTACGGCGGTGGCGGTTCAAGAACAATGACTGCTGGAGATGCGTTAGGAGCTCCTGATGGTGGGATGAGAGGAATAGGAGGTCCAGTTGCCACGGCTGGATGAGGGACAGCGACTGGAACTTGTGGAGCAACTAATGGAGGAGCTGAAGGACGAGCCGATGGGGCTGTTCGGGACGATGGGGCCGCTCCGGTAGAACGAGCAGGGGTAGCTCCTGTAGGAACACTTCCTGCGGCTGCGCGATGTCGTTGACGATGTTGCCGCTGCAAAACAGTGATTACCTGCAAATATTCATTCGAGAACACCTACAATCAGTGTTCCAGGTCTTGTAAGTGTTTGATAGAGGTTCAGAGCTGCCGGTTTATTGGGGTTGGTACTGGGTGTGTGGACGGCACAGCATTTGACGAATAGGGCCATCATCACGAGGAACACGAGGCCACCGACACCGACCGCCCACCAATTGTCCTGAAATAGTTTCTTTGAATCCGTATTCAATGAACTATAATGTCATATCATATGCAATCGAATCTACGTTTAAAAAACAATGAATAATGTCGACCAGGTGCGGTTCGGTGAGTATGAAACTCAGTCAGATGGACTTCTTTCCTACCTGTGCCCACTGTGTAAGTGTTTCGATAGTTCGTTTATCGAAGAGCAAGTTCTTGAGCCGAGCCAATGGTCCGTTAGCGTCAACACTGCGACACTTGCGGAAAATGTCACAATATCCCTTGTAGTTGTTACACGGTGATCCGGGGTGCAGAATAAGTCCCGGTTTGCCCTTGCGCATATTCTGAAGGAACGTCGTCCGGTTAGCCGAGAATTCGGGAAGGTGCACTGATGAGGTGCATTCTGGAAACATTTTTTCAATCTTACAACTAGAAAATTTTGCTCACTTCCATCCTTGATACATGCCAGGAAGCACAACTCGTCAGGTTTTCCCTCAGTGAGGAAACAGTCTTCAAGTCCAAACATTCCGCACACGGAGCCATTACAATTGCCGCCCGAGCAAACTTTCGTGCTGTCCTGACACGGAAGTCCGTCGTGTTTCGGTGGAGAGACTGGGCATTGCGCACTTCGGCCATCGCAAGTCTGCAGGTTCGAGCACTCGGATTCCTAAAAGATTGTTTTTTTTTGTCATTGCTCTTGTCATATTTTTTCATACCTGTCGGCAAATTTTTTCCTCGTTTTTATCATGAAGCGAGCACGTCTCCGGATTGCAGCAGTATCCTTGAGATGGTGAGCATTTAGCTCCGGGCTTTCTCTTACATGGTCCAGGCCCTCCGTTGCCACGTCCCTCATGCGGAACACAGCATTTATCGCCCATCTGGTCACAATCCGCCTGGGAGAATCCACAATCACACTCCTCCCCAGGCTCAAAGATCTGATTTCCGCAGAAAGCGGATGTGCGTTCCTGGAAGCAATTTCGCTTTCCAATTCCCACTGGCGACGCGTTCCTCGTTGGATCCACTGGCATCGATTTGAGAACGACGGCAAGGACAGCCGATATGTTTTTGATGGAGCATGGCGAGAACTTGCCGTTGTTTGACTTGTCTCCGGATGTAGCCGATGCGAACATTATGAAGTTTCCATCGGGGAGACCAGGTTGGCATTCTGTAATAGTGAATAAACTAAATAGGCTCATGAGATTTCAGCGTTACACAGTTTTATAAAAAAATTTCAAGCGAGTTCATGCTCTTGATTCTCTTTTTTTTTTCCTCGTGATAGGACGCAACAGCGTGCGAAATATAAGACGCAATTGAGCAAGAAAAGAAGCGTTTACATTCGATGCGCGTCTATTTGGTCTGATGAAAATTCACCTGCAGGGAAATCGTGCGGCGATCCGAAGTTATGTCCGATCTCGTGAGCTAGTGTCAATTGGGAAACACGTGCTGGCACGCGGTTACCGTAGTTAACAAGCGTCACAATTCCAGTGTTTAACGATCGGAAAACCCATCCGCGACTGCCCTCGTTGTAGCGCTGGTGAACTTGGCAGATGCCTCCAGCTGTGTCTGGAAAGCATACAGGTTTGAACAGACGAAAGTATAAACTCTTTCGAAATTTCAAAATGAAGACATTAAATATTTTCTACATTTTTAAAACAACGTTGGATTCTCTCGAAAGTGTTTTAGACAATTGAATCAATCCTTACTAAATTGCGGACTAGCGACCCACGCCAATCCGAGAGTCCCGCCAACGAAATCGCGGAAGGTGAGCGCGTAGGCGAGACAGAATGCAGAGTGATTCCGTTGAGAATTGAGGTTGAGGAAGTTTGACACGTCGACATTCTGTAATAGAAAAGTGTAATTCAGGGGAAAAAGTCCAAAGCCGCCGTACATCCTCACAGAATGGATTGTCGGAATCGACCTTTGCACGTCCACGGTCACAGCTGTCGGAAGTGTAGATCTGCAAAAAACTTCAAAACTAGCATTTGTAAATATTTTTCATCATCATTATTTCGATCAAGAAGGAAAAAAGCAGGTCATCATGCAAAGGTTCATTCGCCATTTTTTAAAAATAAATTTCAAAAAAACAGGATTGCTTACCGAAGTTCTCTGAATGACAAAATGAAGCCCCTTGATGCCGTTAAAGTTAGTACTCTCGTATATCTCGTTGACAGCCTTAATGTGGTTGTAGAACAGACTGACAATCTCCTCTCTTGTTCGAATAGGATCGTTGTTGCCTTCTTTGGTACGAATGTGTTCGTAGAGCTTGTGGTCGGCTTGCATGTACAGCGAACACGTTCTCACTGAGTAGAGACCGTCCGAGTCACGAGTTGCTCGTTTTGAGCGACCCGACATAGTCATATAGTTTGAGAAGAAGTCGGAATTCTCTCCTGAATTCTGAACGTCGGTCATCTCACGGCGAACCCGCGGAGAGAGTCCACAGCCTTGCATCTGTTCGGCCAATGCGTCAGCATCTCTGCAAACGAAAAAGTGGTCATCACTACATTATTGAATTTTTTCTGTGACAAATAATCAAATCGTCCCACAATGCCTGACAGCTTCTGTATATTTACGATGCCATTTCGACTTGGCTCCGGAGGTTACCTCGGCTTCGTCAGTGTTCTTTTATAAATTCATAAATTTTGATTGAAACAAGAAGATACCTCTTAACCCTCCACTTTCGGTGGTTAATTTCGTCGTCGCGATAGATAATCGAGTGGTATTGTGTCGGTCGATCGTCGCGTTCAAAATACTTGGCCGCTTTGTCGATCGAGTAACGACGTCCTTCTCCGGTCTGTATAAAACTGTTGTTAATGAAACAATTCATCCATTTGAGAACAGTGGAATTCACCTGAATATGTCCCTCAAAGACGCCGTCGAACACACTACCGTGCACATGGGAATCGGGATCATCTGAGAAAAATATCAGTACTTCAATCAAAACAGCTTCGTTTTTGTGGCAAATAAAAATGAATACTTCAGGGATCTTGGAAACATGTTACCTTTCAAATGTCCTTCATACAGAAAATGACTGGGCTTGATGTCCGCAAAGCCTCCATCGACGTCCGAAACGTGGTCTTCGTGAAACAGGGAGTCGTCGATCGGATGGAGTTGGATGTGGAACGATCTAGAAAAGTATTCTTCATTTTCTTGTTTTCGAGAATTCTGAAGATGTGTTTTGACTAAATATGAGTCTTCTGTTGAACTTTTTGTAATTTTTTAAGAATAAACACGGTTGTATTACCGGTTATAAGCATTGAATCGAAATCCAATAGGTTCTTCATAGTGTGAGGCAGCCGAGCTGATCGATCGTTTTCGTCGTGAGACCTGGAATTTTCCGATTTTAAAGAACAAGATGGAGAATTTCTCAATTTCCTCACCTGATTCGCAACGTGGGTGGTACGATAGCTCAGCGTCTCAAAATTGTCGATAAAATTGTTCAATCCGTACGAATTTTCGTATAAAAGGCAAAAAATTAGAATGAATGCGACGTGACGAAGGCACATTTCACAGCTAATCTGGAAAACTGTGATATTAACGTTTTGACGAAAATCTATAAGCGGAGATCATCCAATTTTTTGGTCTCCAAGCCAGTAACAGCCTGAAGACAGTGGAGAAAACTTGAACATGTTCAAAAATTTCACTAATCCGAAAAAAGTTTTTAAAAATTCAAACTTCCTCACCTATGAAACTTTGAAAAAATATTTTTAAAAACCCTGTAAAAAATCGCCAATCTGTCGATTCCCCGCGTTTCCCCCCGTCGTTTTCTGAAAATTTGTTTAAAAAAACATCTGTTAATGAGAGAACGGAAAAGAAAAGAAGAGTGAGATTGTAGTTTTCGAAAGTTTTGTACAGACGGGGAAGAATCGAACACATGTTGAAGGGTTATGTTCATACATATATGTTAGATGTTTTGAAACTTCAAGAGAATAACAAAAATTGATTTCGCAATTGAGTGAGATGGAATATCAAGAATATAAGATTTTTTGCCGCCTACCACAAAGGAACAAAAATCAATAAGGTTCTGAACAAAACATGCGGTCCAATGGAGGGATGGAAAAGGAGGTACAGGTTAAGCGGACGGGTGTCTTGTCCTTCGCCTCTTTCTCTCTTCACCCTGCTAACCACGGGCCGTCTGTGTGACCACCATAATGGCCGACATGAGATCGCTAGACGAGAGGAGGTCGCAGACAAAGCAGGCAGAGGCTGCGTTAGCGAGAGACTGAGCGGGGAAGTGAGAGAGTAAGGTGACGAGAAGAACACCCGGGAGGTCCTCCCGGGCGAAGGCGCCAGATGGCCCCAAGTATGTCAAAGAATTATGGTGCCCGATTTTACTCGGGCGGGAAATAGGACAATCAGTGAAATTTACGCGGGATGAAAAGGAAGAGGGGGGGGGGGGGGGGGGAATCGTTTAAAATAATACCGTAAAAACTCTATTTTAACGGCATGCCGTTAAACTGTTCAACCTCATTTTTTAAAGTGTCGTTCACTATTTATTCGACTGATTTTTTCGATGTCACTGGAAATTTTTCCCGGGAAATGAGTAAACCTCAGAGAATGTGTCTTAACACCTCGAGGCAACATGCAAAATGTCACGAAATTTTGTTTTTTCAATGAGAAACGACAATATGGAGGGTGCCGTTAAATAAGGGGTGCCGTTAAAATATAATTTTTACGGTAACTACATTAAAAAGTACAGTAGTCGTTTTCTGAAATACAAAAATCAAATGAAACGCCGTTGTTTTGTTCAAGAAAGCAGTGCTATTATTGATCCAGCTATTAATATCTGGCAAAAATAAGACAAAATGTACTTCGCTCTGCAATCACGCTCAAAACATGTTCAACACCTCTGCGCTTATTGCAGACTTCGGTAGCTACCGTATAGAGGATTATTTATAGTCGTATACGGTAAGAAAGGCTCCTCTGGAAACACCACCCTATAGGGTAAGGCGTTATAACGCGTTATTGGACTTCAATCAGTCGAATTTTTGAATGAATGAATGTGGGAAAACTCTTCAACATCACTCTGAAAACGCACACATACACGCCAGTAAGTTAACTTCAAAATTTTGAAATCCTCGAAAGAAGTTCGAAAATCTTATTGGTTTCGAATTATCCAACAATACCAGACAGGTGTCCATTTCTGCGCCCTCCGGTCCCTTCGGGGTGAGTGAGCGTCTTCTTTTGTTCTTTCTCACTTCCATGTCGCCCGAAAATTCCAAGGTCAAAATGGGGGAATTGAAGAAATAAATAAATTTTCCTGTTAATGATATCTAGATATTAAATAAACGTTGAAAAAGTTTGGCTCAAAAGAAATTTTGAAAAGTCGAAAAGAAAGTTGCATTTTGGGCGCAAAGCTGACCACTCGATGTGATAAATAGCCGATAGAAACCCCAGGAGAGATTTCTACTAGAGAAATTTTCTAGGAAGTTCGGGAGACGTCTCCATCAACATTTTGATGGAGCGCGATAGCTTGAGGTTCGAAGCGTTGAATTAGAAGGTGCCATGTGTTTATGGTTGACCGCCTCCGTTCCCGAAGAGCTGGATATTTCAAAATTTTCAAAAATAGAGGTGTAAGCAAATAGCACTAAATAATGGAAAAAAAACTGTCGCTTATTCAAAACCTGAGGTTGAAGATGAAAGGAGGAAGAGTTTCCACTATTTGTTTTCGTTTTTCCGCCCGTTCCTTTCATTTTGACCAGCTCCCCCTAGAGATTAAACAACGGGGAGAAGTGCAGACAGACAGAGATATCGGTCACTTTCCCTCGTTTTCTCAGTGCTTCACATTGAGAAAAAGTGCAAAGAGTGATTCATCGTCTGCCGGCATCTTCGCTAAAAAAAGAAAATTTAGAAGGAGGGCGCCACAGAAACACAAGACGTAAATCCAATGCAATCGCGCTTTTCGCCTCTAATATTTGGATCAATCTGAAGTTAATCTTAGAACATTACGAGATCTCGAAACTCTAGAGTATAAAGATGAAATAAAGAATCATCGAATGTCAATCAAACGCAAAAGGAGCAAGCGAGATTGCAATTTGCTCTTTTCTGTGAACTTTCCGTATATCTAGAAATGCTCACAGAAAAATGCTTGATATCGATGGAACCCAGAACAATTTTACAGAGGAGCAGGAAGAATTTAATAGTGATTCAGAGATGAAAGCCCAATAGAATGTGCCGACAAACTGGCGATCGCGATGACGAAAGAATGGACGGAGAAAAAGATTTTTGTCATAAAAAGAAATATGAAAAAAAAAGTTCTAAAATTTGCGGAATCCTGGAAAAAAAGTCATGTACATCGGTTAGCATTCTTGAACAACACCTGCTTTCATGCCACCCTTCCAAATACTGTGTTCCGGAATATCAGTTGTTGAGAAAACACTAAAGTATCGCACGACCGTGCAAAGCAGCGAAACTGATGAGAAATGATGGTGTAGAGACAGGGAAAATGCAATTGTCCTCGCCTTCCCGCATCCTCCGCTCCCTTCAAGTGGAGAGAAAGGGAAGAGAGAGCGAATACTTCTAATTTATTCATTCTCCCACCGAACTTTTATTCTTCGTCATAGTACTTCTTCCGCTGTCTATTTTCCGCGTTCGTGGTGAAGTGGTGGTGGGATGAAAGGCAAGGAGAAATCACGCAACCTCCGCTTGAACCGGTGCAGTCAAAAAATTCGGGCGAATTTTAAACTGTTATGAGTGGTCTACAGACAAATGCAGAATGTATTTGTGAACGATACAAAGACGATAGTCGTGGCGAGACCAACAAAATCCAGCGGAGCGCGTTTGCGCAGGTTTCAAGATTTATGAAATATGTATTTAATACGGACCTATTCTGCAAACCTACATTTTCAAAAACTTTCCGAAATGCCGAAAAATCGACTTGTGCAAGTTTTTAAGATGACTTTGGGTCCAGACGTAATCAGCAAATTTGATAAAATTCTTACTGTAATTAACATGCATGCAAACGCGCCTTGCTCCATTGGCACCTGAGCCTCATTTCACTCGGTGTGTGTGTGTTCATGAGTCATTTTACAATGTAATACTTCGATTCCGGAGTTGGTAGATCAAACTGGCACGCTGTGTATCGCCATGATCAATTACTCGAGAAAGATCCTGATCATTTTTGCTATTTACAGAGATAGTCGGAACCCGCCCAATGACAATTTCGAAAATGAATCCAGTGTATTCTGCACTCTGTACTTAACATGTGACGATTTTCCAGTCACATTGGTCGGAAAATAGTGAGAAAGAGAAGAGGGAAGGTCAAGTGTCCTGGAACAACTGCTCATGTTCATTTTTCTGACTCCGATTTTCGTCACCTGGTCATCATTTTCCTCTGGAGACAGAGAGAGCCCAGACCGAAAGGTCACAAGCTCCTGGCCCCGCCCTTCACTTGGTTGAGCTCTGCGGAGCACGGGGTCATTAGCACACGGCTCTCAAGGACTTCTTCTCGTGAGCTCTTTGTCTTGATTTGAGTCATGGGGCCGAGTTAACTCAAGTTGTCCCATTTCATGAACTATTTTCTCGTAATTTTTTGAAAGCGAACATCCTCGCGATGTTCGAAAAAAAACCGATTTTTAGCGTCACATTTTACTTAAGCATCACATTTCTAACTTTTAAAGAATGACCGAGAAATATATTTTTATAAACAAAATAGTTTGTTGAGTACTGTATATAACCATCCCGATAGGACAGTATTTTGAAAAATACGGAATCCGCCATATATTTTACGAGCAATCGGTTTTTGACGAGTTTCATTGCAAAATCATTCAGAATAACCCATATCTTTTTTCGCCGAATTTCCTTCACAGAACCTCGTCAGAGCCTCTGTCAGCTTCACGTGAAAATTCACGTGCTCCTCCGAGAGCGTTCAAATGACCACATGAGACCAGCTGTTCCCTTATCTTTTGCTTCTGGACCCAATCAGCTGAGAGAAACTGAGAAAGAATCGAAGAGAGACAGGGTCAGGTGGTAGTTTTCGAGTGACTGAGATGTCTGAAATCATGAGCACTTGGAAGAATATAGAGGAACTATTGGAAGGTTCACGAGAATTGAAGGGGAGATGTGAGGGTGATTTCCAAGGATATTCCGTTTTGAGACCAACATTATTTCCAGCATTCAAAAAACAGGATCCCTTGACTTGAGCGAAATCGTTTGTTTCTTATTGATGACCACAATCAATCAATCCTTTTTTCTTTTGAATTGTCCCTCTCCACTTGAAAAATTACACTCTAATGCGTGACAACAAAGAAGTCGTTTTCGACGTCTTCTTTTTTTCACCCGTTTTTTGCTACATTACACACATATACACAGACCCTAATCAAAATTTCTCATCTTCTTTGTGCTTCCCGCGCGTTTTTCGCTCTTTCCGCCCATTTTCCCCGCCCAAAACACGCTCCTTTTATGTCGTTGTTGTGCTCTCGTCACCTGGCGCCCTCCGCGCCGCTCGCACTCTCTTTCTGTCCAGGGGTAGTTTTTGCGTCTGCGTCTTCACCGCCCGCCACATGACTGTCTACAACTCGCGCGACCTCCGTGTCTGAAATACTCTCTCATCTCCCTAGACGACCCGGGAAGAGGGGAGTAGAAGGAGGAAAAAAAAAAAGGAAAGAGAGAGGAATGAAAAGGGAAAGCAGCAGCTGATAGTATCCTTTCTCTTTTTTACCCTTTTCTCTATTTCTTCCTTTCCGAATGTCTATCTCTCTCTCTCTTTTTGGTTGGAAGGTCAACATTTTCAGGTTCTTGGCATTTTCCATTTTTCTAATGTTCCAGTTGGAATTGAAAAGTATTCAAACACAAATATCATGAAGAAAATTTGGTGAAAAAAAAACAGAACAACGTATTTACTTCTCGATCGAAAATAGTGCTCATAATTGCTCTCTAAAAAATCAGATAACCCTTCAGAAATCAATCTTGTCCACGTTTACCTCGTCGTCCTTCACTTTCTCTGCATTCTAAAATCCAGTCCGTTTGGTTCCAGTTCCTCTCTCGTCGTCGTCACAACATGTTTATTTGTTTATTCATTCACTTTCCCTTCTCTCCGTTTCCTCCTCTTTTCCTCTCTCCCGGCCTGTCACGCAAAACACTTGACTCTTTTATTTTCAAATTTTGGCTCATTTGCTCCAAACCCGTGTCCTGGCACTTCCCTTATCAGCTTGGTGGTACCAGGCCAATTTCTTATCAGATCATCTGCAGCTGCATAAATAACACTTCCCTCGTTCATTCCAGACCGTTTCCCATCTATAACTTGATCAGCTATGCCATTTATCGGACGTGATTGGAGGGCCCCGGGTGAAACATGGGTCCGAACTCCACACACAAACGGCTGGGAGCGCACAAAACTACGACCAGTACAGGTGAGCGAACATCCAAAAACTTCTTCCGTTGCGGGGAATCGAACCCCGGCCTTATGGGTGAGAGCCATAAATCCTAACCACTAGACCACAACGGAGACCGGTAGTGTTGAAGTAGGCGACGGTCATTTGATCAGGGCGGCAGACACCTATAACTTTCTGTCCATTTGCTCGCCGAAATCAATGTCTCATGTGTGTATTTATGGGTGTGCATTTTGGTGCTCATGGAGCCGCTCTCCGGTCACATTACACCACATATATGCACATCTGGTCGTGTATTTTCGCAAAATGATGCGCATTGGGGAAATCGGGAGCAAAGTGAATCTTTTTACATTTACGCATTCTGAAAGCTGGAGCTGGAGGAGTATATATAACTTATAAGTTTAACTACTAGAAGATATAAAAAATTAGGAATTACCTTTGGAAGAAAAATTCTCGAAAACATTGGATTTTTTTCATGCTAATAATTCAGGTATACAAACGACTTTGTGAAAAACGAATGTCTAACAATTGCAACTTGTCTTGAACATAAAAAATTGTAGATCTCTTCCGAACCGATCCTCATTCCGCAAGCTTCATCTAGTCCCACTCTCGTCGCTTCTTCATCTCCAAAGTTCACATTGGACGCCTCTACTCCATCTTCCACGCCAAAGTTCGAATTGTATGATTCAGAACAGAACAGTTCCTGCGGATCCCTTCCCGGATCAACTGCCGAACGATGCACGTCATCTTCGAGCAGTGCCGAGGATTCAGGTGGGTGAAAAATCTTTTTGAAATATAATTGAGTAATGTCCAAACATAATATCAAAAATAGAACACATAACTTTTTGAAGCTCCACCGGTCACAAACTGGTCAGCTGAGAAGTGCTCGCGGAGCACAAAAACTCATGTGCGGCGAATCAGCTGATTTTTCTCGGTCGAGAGTTCTCACAAACATCAGGACTGATCGGGTGGCGACTCGTTAAAACACACATGACAAATTCTAGGTCACTCTCCACACCAAAGCTAAACAATATCTTGGATCTAAATGGAGCATTTAGATCCAAGATATTGCTAATTTCATCGAATTCCACCTTTCGCGTTAAGCCGATTTCCTGCCAAATTCGTGTTCCGGAAGCCGTCCGGTGCCGCCAATAATAATTATAATTGAGATACGATGAGAGAATATAGAGAATTGAACGACCCAGACAGTGGGAAGAACATGAAACATTCATTAACAGCTTGCCTGTTTCGGAGCGATTAGCAATTACGAGGCGAGATAGAGTGCGCGAAAGCAAGAGATTTGAGGGTCGGGCAGGTGGACAGTGGATTACGGACGAGTGAGGAGAGAGCATAACAATTTGTATTTGCGGGTATTTACCTGGTTCTCTCATTGTCTGTGTATCTACCTCCTCTACAACCTATGGTAAATCCTGTCGGAAACAGAGTGTGAAGGAAGGGATTGGCTTAGAAAGTATTAGAACTTTATGAATGTTTTAATAGGGAGAAACAGGAGAAGGAAGATCACAAGAATATGAGCTGTTTGGTTAAAAGTTGAGAAAGGTGGTAAAGAATCAGAGTAGCAGTAAAGAGACGAAGAAGGAAGCCTGCTGGTTTCAGCTTTGGAAGCCCAATAATAATAATTTTAGACTCGAACGACACTACCTGGATCCCTCATTGCTTCGTGAAGAGCACCTCGAAAGAGTTCATCGGGTGCACGAGCATGTCAGAGGCGTTCCATCGGCTTGATCTCGCCAGAGCAGTCAACGACGTCAGACGCTTCAATTTCATCTGCAAGGTACTGTACACTTGAGAAGAACTACAGTAATTATTTTTTCTCAGGTTGTTCAAATTCTAGTCGAAGAGAAGTTGCCTAACCTCTCTGCAACTGCCCGCAAATCGCTTCTGGGTATTTTGAGTGCAATTTGTTTCCGCTCTTCAAACGAAGACGTTCACGTGTCCACTGCTAAAGATCTCGTCAAACAGTTTGGCAATGGGTTAGACGGCGTACACGTTTGCGGATCGCCACAGCTTATTTCCCGTCACCACCAGACTGCGTCGTCGCTTCTAGACCTCATCTCGGAGAAGCAAATCCGAACGGCAGCTGACGCCGACGATGAGAGTGCGCTCACTTTCTTCGATCTTCCGAGAGAGGTAATGGTGTTTTGACTTCGCAAGATAGTAATTCGGACATTTCAGGTTGTTCTCATGATCCTACGTCGTCTTCCCGACCACACTTCCCTTCTGGAGACCTCCCAGGTGCACGAGGCACTTCAGGATATGATCGATGGCGAGGACAGAATCTGGAAGTCGCTGTGCCAGTTCCACTTTCAAGATTATCAGATTTCGAAACAAAAAACTCCAGCCAAATCATGGAGACAGGCGTTTTTCGATCTGAAAAAGTATCATGGGTGCCGCGAACTCTACGCGGATCTGATCCACATCTGCTGCCACTGCAAGGCGCTCTTCTGGAAGAGTCTGGGACACCCCTGCGTCAGAGAGACCACTGCTCCATCAGTCAGAGTCACTCCCAGACAGTTCGTCGACATGCTGATCTACTTGTAAAGAACAAAGAAGTCATCTGCTCTTTCATCTCATCTTTAGATTCCTTGATCTACGGGCTAATTGTGAGCTCTTTCTAGTCTTGAGATTCAAAAGTCGATTCATCGAAGTATCCGGTTCTGAAGCATACCAAGATCCTTTTTCTCTTTATTGTTTCTGAATTTACTCTAGTCTTGTGTACACATTGTCCTAGAACTCATAAGAAAGTTTCAGCTCTTTCTATCGAATTTTTCTTATTTTTTTCTTCAAATGTTTTGAGAAGAAAACAGCAAATTTCTAAATTTTCTCATTTCTCTTTCATTTCTCCTTTCACCCGGCCATTCGTTTTTCATCTTGTCATTCTCTGTGTTTTTTTCAGATTTTTTCTCTTTCTTTCAAAATCGAACAAATCCAGATCCAGTCAAACAGTCAATAACCAAAAGAAGCGTCGAAATTGCCGATTCTTCTACTTTTTCTAGTGCCCAATTCGACTTGTTCTTGTCAATCATCCCAACTTCTCTTTGTCTTCTGATTATCAGTGTTTCCAGTCATTTCTTTTTCGCCAGTCAGATTTTTGGAATGAATGTATTTTTCTGTTATTGTTATAACGAACTGAGACTTCCGGAGTTTGGTTTCAATCTCGAGTCCAGCAAGACCTTCCCCAACTTCAACATCATCGCTTCCGCACCAGTTCCACAATGGAAATTTGAATCTCCCGCACTTTTTTTGTATTGTCTATCCTTTCTCCCGTTTTGTTTCAATTCATTGTCTGGTCTATGTCATTTTTGTCGCTTTTTCTTTCTGTTTTTCTCTTTTTTTTTCCACCTTCTATCCTCCTCCTCCTTTTGTTCTTGACCGCTGCGCCGCTGGTTCCACAATATATCACAACACAAACAGAAGGAAAACAGAAGGAAAGCAAGAGGATTAATAAAAAGCAGGCGCAGCAAGGATTACTGTAGGCTGCTCACAAGCTTTACAAAAATCCTTTGTTTGATGCCAGGAATGCGGATTGTTGATGACGTGTCAGTTGGGCTACTGTAGATGGAAATGTGATTTTCACGTGACTCTTGAAGCAGTTCATACTAGCTACCGTTTTACTAATGTTGCGTTCAGATTTTTGTCCATTTTGGGAAACTGTACTTTTAAAATTGAATAATCGATTGTCATCTTCTTATCACTTGACCCCATCCCCCTTAGCTCCTCCGAGAAGGGCCAAACACTGTCTCCTCTTCCCTCCAAACCGTCATCCTTCTCCTCATCCTCGAGCGCTTTCCGCGCGGAAAGCGCGCGCAATTCTCGGCTGCGCGCGCGCCGCCCCATTCTGTTTGACATGTCTTTTTGTTTGTCCCCCCCCCTCGGAGCTCCCGGGGGCTGCTCCAGAAAGAGCCACACACATTTTCATTTTCTTGACCTTTTCGTTCGTTTCTCTATTGTATTGTCAGATTTCTGTTGCTCCAGATTTTTTTCCTTGAGGTTCTTTCCGGTTTGTCATGTCTATTTTTGACCCAGCTCTCTCGAAAGTTCCATACCTTGTCTCAAAGTGCTTGAAGTGAACTCATCCTTTACTTTTTTTTCAACAGTAGGATGGTCTAGAATTCTGATTCAATCATATAACCATAAAAGTTCGTATGTCGAAACGCCTCTGACAACATCATTTGATTGTTCTATTCTCAAATGAAGGGCTGATGTTTTCCTTGTGAGCCCCAAAGTTCCAGCGGCATTCCACCTCGGTCAAAGTTATTTAAAACTTCACAACTGGAAAATTATTGAGCCAGTATTATCATCTCAACTCCCATTTAACGGATATGACACCTAAACAGTGCATTTGACTTCTACAGCAAACTATGCACTCGGAAAACATGGGATAGTCTTCCTGCAGATTTGGGAACTCTTCCTGCAGAGTTGGGGACTCTTTTGGAAACACAACGGAAGACTTCCCAACTCTGCCAGTGCAAGTTTGAAATGCGCCATTATCATTAATTTATTAAACGATAACTTCTTGAAAGTTGAACTTCTTAATTGTTTATTCTTCCGAGTCTCAACGAGTTTTTTTCCAGAATGGCGACGTCTTCACGACAACGACGTCTTCTCATATCGATTCTGTTGACAGTTCATGTGACATGCACGTTTGGTAAGATTTGAGTGAAGCTCAAGGCCACGGAATCATAAAGTGTGCGCGCAATGCATTCGTGCTCCTCCGCTCCACAGTGTTCTGCGTCTCGCCTGTTTTCCCGCTATTTCGGCTACGCAGCTGGAAATAGTTAGAGAAATGGAGAGACGTACGCAGCAAAATTTGAATTTAATGCATTAGAGCCAAAAAGCGCGATTGCATTCGATATCCGCACTGTGTTTCCGTGGAGGCCAAATGGGTTTGAAATGCAATTGCGCACAGGATTACGGGGAGCACGCCAATTATTTCTCTAGCTCTAATGCAATAAACTCAAATCTCGTTCCGTGATTTACGTCTTCGTCAAAAATGTCTATAATTATTCGAGGCTGCGTAGAAGAAATAGTGTGTGGAGAGTGCGGCGCAGACATGTCCTTCCGAGCACCAGCAGAGGAACGCGTTTGCGAACTGGTCTCCGCTTGTGCCCATTTGAAGTTTCCAAAGAAATTTAAGCGAAAAATCAGCGGAGCATCGCCCACTCATTAGTGGGATTTTGAAAAGTACTTGACGTCTTCACGAAACTCCGTTTTGTTGATGTTAAACGAGAACACGGTTAAGAAAAGGAATATATCCACGAATGCAGTCTTCTCCCGCCAAAACATACAGCTCAATTTCTTTTGAATTTTATGAAATTGATGGCACGGCTCTGAGCGGACTTCCATGTTTCTGAGCAAAACATCACGTTCCTTCTCCGAAGTGAAACGATTTGTGAAGGTTTTTCGACAGTGGTGTATTCGAAGTACGAAGTATAATGTGTGTTGAGTGAGTGTTTTTATAAAAGGTTTTTCGAAATTTTATCCATTTTTTCAACCTTCTAGCAAATATCACTCAGCGCTTTGTCTCAAGTGATCTGGCTGTCCTTATCACTTATCCATCTCCATTTTTAGGCATCCTCCCTAAAAATCAACAGTCTCACTCAAGTGGTCTATTTATCATTTCAGCGAACATCTACACGGGCCAACAACCCCAACCATACGCCCAACATGCTCAGTATCCACAGGGTTACGGTAAGGAACTAAAAAATTTACAGTTATACTGTATAACTGTAAATAGTATAACTTATACTGTATATTATTCTTAATATTTCTTCGCTCACTTGGAAGAAAAATCCAAATCTAGTCCCCCGTTGGTCTCGTATCGATGGGGCGGATCCAGCCTTGCTGATTGGTTGCAGAAGCCAATTAGCGTGGTGGCCGAGTTTTTCCCTCCTCTTTCAAGGGAGCGAAAATTTTTTAAAGAATAAAGAAGTTAACATTAGCGAAAAATTTTATAGCAGCGAGTGGTTTCGATCCACCGACCTCTGGGTTATGGGCCCAGCACGCTTCCACTGCGCCACGCTGCTGATAAGAAAAGTGAAATCTGAGGGACGAGATAACCTCGCGTCCGCGGTCGACACCGGCAAAACATTCTAAAGACATGTGGATCATTATACCACTAATGTTTATCACTTAATTCTGCAATTTCTCGCCATTCCTGTCGTAAATAGCGCTTATTTGTTGCGCTAGCACAAATGACATGTCGCCTCCGCAAACATTCGTGTTTCGGGAGCACTAAACTCCGCGAAAAGCCGTTTCTGACAGAACTCGGAATTCATAAATCTTCCAGCGGATCCAGTTCAAACCTTCCAGTCGTCGTTCACCTATTCCCAGCAGCCCGAACAAAATGCCCAGGGACCACAGAGCCCTCAGCAGTCGTCTCAAGTGCAATTTCACAGCTACAACTCGCAGCCGGGTGTTCAGTATGGTTCTGAGAACTCATTCTTCCCCAATCAAGCAGCTCTGACGGCGGCCGCCACCTCATTCGCCACAAGTGCCGCCCAACAGTACGCCCAGACGTACGCCCAGGCACCACAGGCGCCCGCACAAATCGATCAGGCCAACCTGGCCAAGTACTCGCAGTATCTAGACATTTTGCAAAAGGCTTACGGTATTCAGCTGCCAGGTGAGCTCACGATGCAACCAAACAGTTTGGCTGCTCAAGGAACGGCTCAGGGACCGGCTCCGAGCGGATATGCCACTTCAAGTCAACAACAGGTTAGTCTGTTTAATAAATAAATTTCAAACGAAACGTAATTGTTGGACAGTTATTACAGAATATATCATACTTAAAAATATATTGTTCAGGTTATCAACGCACCTGCTCAAACATACGGTCAACCGGCTCCACAACAGCCGCAAACGTACTCCGGATATCCGCAAACCGGAGTTCAACCGCCACAAGTGACGTCACCAACGCAGGCCGAAATCACCTATCAACAACAACTGGCAGCGTATCAACAGCAACAACAGGTAAACTGATCAATTAGGTCAGGACTTCAGAAGCCTTTGATTTTTATAATTTTCATGATAAGCAGAGTAAGTAATTTCAGCAAATTGCTCAACAACAACAAGAACAGCAACAGCAGCAGGTGAATCAAATTTTGAAAAACAGTGTTTCGAAATATACTCATTTCCAGTTAATAGAATGTAATACGTAACTTTTCTGGTGAAACATTCCATAGAGACATTTTTTTATCAATGTAAATAGTTTTTTTTCAGCGGCTCGCTCAGCAGCAGCAACAACAACAGCAGCAACAACAACAACAACAACAACAGGTAAAAAACTAGGAAGAACTTTTCGAAGAGTGAATAGTTTCTATTATTCTTTATTCAGAACGTCTCATTTTGAATTCATAGGTTTTTTTCAAACATATGTCAATCGAGTTTTAATATTTTTAAAAAGCTCTTTGTTTTTAGCAACTCGCTCAACAACAACAACAACAACAGCAACAGCAACAGGTAAAACGGGTCCAATTCTTCTCAATCTTATTGAAAACCTTAAACTAATCACGGTATTTTTCAGCAACTGGCTCAACAACAACAGCAACAGCAAGCGCAACTGGCCGCCCAGCAGCAGCAACAACAGCAGGTAGGTTACTGTAGGTATTGGGTTACTGTAGATATCAAACTTCAATGGCTGTTGTGGAATAGAATTTTTTCATTCACTTCACATTGAACTGTTGAAACCTATTCCACCATCATCATATATACTCACCCGGCAGTGGTCTTCCGAGCCTCCTTAGCTCAGTTGGTAGAGCGTGAGACTTTTAATCTTAAGGTCAGGGGTTCGAGTCCCCTAGGTGGCTTGACTTTTTACACTCACTGGGTAAAATTTTCAAGTGCTTTTTTTTTCATTTCAGCTTGCTCAACAACAAGCGGCTGCCGCCGCAGCTGCGGAGCAACAACGCCAGGCTCAATTAGCCCAGCAACAGCAACAGAACAATCAATTTAATCAGTACGGACTAGGAATGCAACCGAACCCATATGCACCGGCTACTCAACCTCCAATGAACTTCCTTCCTGCTCCACAAGCTCCACAAGCTCCAAAACCACAGTCACCTTACGTTCCACCTACAGTACCGCCAACCTACCCGACAGTACCCCCAACTCAAGCTCCGACCTACAAAAATAACTATCAAACGGCTGCTTTAGGACAATACGGCCAGCCGAAACCGCAAGTCTACACGTATCCTGGTCCCCCGCAGACCCAGAAACCAACCCATTCAACGAGTTTTGGCAATGAGAACAGTGTGATTGAAGAGGACAGCCACCATGGATCTGTGATCTCTTCCCCACAAGTCGTCCCGCCACGGCCCGTTCAACCACCTGCCATCATTGCTACAGTAACCCGGGCTCCGCCACCGATGGTTCCACAACCGGCGGCCCCGAGCAGCCCTGTTGTACCAAAGTCTCAGCCGAGACCACCTCCAACAACCAGGGTGAGTCACGGAGTCCAACTTTCTATGATTGCACTTCTAAGTTATGGGCATGGAAGTGTGATAGAGTGTTTTAATTAGACACCATGTACATTTTAATTAAACATCATGTACAGAAACAACCGTTTCCAGCCACCAACTCCTCCGACGACTCGCCGACCACCACCGCCACCCCCATCCACGAAGGCCGCCACGACGCGCCCGACGACTTCCGAAGCAGTCACCGCTTCGCCATCTCAATCATTGACCCAACAGATCCGGAAACTGCCTGCTGTTTTATATATAGATTCAAGAAATGAGAGCACCAAACAGACAGAAACCTTGTTGAGAGACACCTATGGCCTGCCGTTGGTCACTTTTTACGTTGATAAGGTAGGCGGTGCACTTTTTTGGATTAGAGATCAGACTGAAACCGTTCTTCCGAAGTTCGGCAGATGTCTAGGTAGAAATGCCGCTAATATACACACATTACGAGCGACAAGTTTTCTTCAATAAATGAACATTTTTAGGTTGATAAGGCGGCAGCCATCGAGCGACAACTTCAACAACTGACCGCCCACAAGGGGTTACCGTACCTGTTCATTTGTGGAACTTTCATTGGAAGTGAGTAAAAAAATGAATGCGTTCTTTTAATACTCTCAGACTCTCGGGAAATAGAAAAACACTTAAACTTTTACAGGTGACTCTCACATCGAAAACTATCACTCGAACGGTCAAATACCCCAATTGGTCGAATACGTATGCGGTGATGACAAGAAGAAGAGGAAGACGAAGAAAACGACCAGTTCCTAACTTCCTAAAATATCGACTTATTTTTTTCTAATTCTCTCACTTCTCGATTATCTCATCGTTCCTACCGTAGTATTATTTATCATCAGAAAAAAGTATCGATTTTCTAAAACTTCCGAAGTCTTTCTATGTTTTTGCGAATGTTTTCCCTCCCACGCTTAGCCTCACATTGCCGTGCTTTCCACCCCTCCCCCCAAAACAATTTTTACAAGACAACGAAACGTTTCGAATCGATACATATCTATTATAATTATTGAATAAATTATTATTTATTTCTTGTGTTATCGGTCATTCTTCAGCAGAAAACTCGAACACAGAATCTGATATGCCCGTTTTGATACGATAGCTGGCCAATGGTCGTTGCTAGTTAACATTGAACAGTGCGCGCTTACAGTAACCGTCTCTGAAACTTCTGAAGTCTGCATTCAATTTTTGTTACGGTGCAACACGTATCTGCTCTCAATAAAGCATATATAAAACGACATGTGTCGCGACAATGGCTATATTTAGAATATATATTTAGTTAAAATGGACTCAAAAGTGAAAACAATAGCAATCAAAGAGAAATTGGGAAATTTCTACAAGAAAATAATCGGGAAATATCAGCAAAAGTTCCAAAAAGTGAGACCATGTGACAATGTTTGAGGGTGAGGAAAATAAATAAATAAGAAAATCGGGTTAATGTGTAGTTACAAGAATAACTGGTGATTTTGCATTTAACATGAATTAACTTCGAATAGAACAGCCACTTTTTAGTTTTTGATTCTCTTTAACGTATTCGATGGCGAAAGTCCTCTTCGCTTTGTGATGTTTTTCTTCGATTGACCACAGAATGTCGAAAAGCTGAATTTTCAATGTTGCATTACTCTTTGTTTCAAAATAGAATGAGGGTTGTTTCAAGAATTCAGACTCACCGATGGACCTCAGTAGAATCCTTGGACGAGACTGAGATCAGGACACCTTCGAATTGAAGACCAACGAAATGTGCGTTGACACACTCGAAAATTTCTCTCTCGTCGAGAGCTGGTTTTGAATCAGCTCCACAGAACTCGGGAATCTCCAGAATCTCAATTGAGTCGTCATGGATCACGTACAGATAAGGTGAGGTGTAGACGAACTCCATGGGCATCTTTTCCCATTCGATCGTTTCTTTACGGGACTGTTTTCCATCAATTCCTACGAACACTCCGTAGTTCTGATAGGCGAGTAAGATCTCTGTGTCACTGATCAGCTGAGCACTGATGGGGTAATCCGAAGATCGGGCTGGGATCAGTTGGCGAAGGTGCACGTTTGCGTTGTTACAAATCGCTGAGTCCATATCAATCGTAGCCAAGTAGAATGTATCCGAAGCGAACAGTATTCCGTAGGAGGTACTCTCTATGAATGTCACAGGCTCAGGAACAGCGATTTTCTACAAAAGTTTAATAAATAACTGATAAACAATGTTTGCTTTTGAAATACAGTTCGAAATTGGAAATGCTAGTTTTTCCATGACCTTCACTGACCGCATAATGACTGAAAACGTCCTTTGTCGCGTTATATTTGCGAATATGAAGATGCATGTCGTCAGCGACCAACAAAAAACGTTGTCCGTGCTGCTGGTGATACCGGATAGCATTGACGTGCCCGAATTCAGGAAGAACTTGGGGACGAATGGATGGCTGTGTGCTCTGCATTGCTAGTGTCAACGAATCCATTGAGATCAGTGTCAGCTGGCCGCCACTGTTGGCAACCATCGCGATGCAGTTGATGTCGGACATGATCTCGAGGAAAGTCACTGACGAGGGACCAGCGATGCGGCAAGGATTGCGGGGCGCTGAGATGCTTGTGAAGAAAAGACCCGTCTGTGTGGCGAATACGTACCAGTCCTCTATTACCTGAAAACATGAAAATTAATTGAGGGGAGAATTCCGGGGGAGTAATTCATACCCTAACTTTGAAAATGTTCAAATTATTCGGCGAGTTAAGTACTAAGAGGCACGAGAACTCAGCGATAGAGGATGCACGTGAGTTGAGCATCATTCGCTTTCTCTGGGCGGTCTGTAGACACTCTGCCCAGCGACGAGCTGATGGCTGTGAGGGAGCAAGAATGTAGAGACAGCGGCGGGGCATTTTGATCATGAGCACGTTGCTGGCACGCATTGAGTCATCACATTCGACAGGCATCTCTTGTCCAGTGCGGAGCACCCATTGTTCTTTATTGAGGTCGATTGAGAAGAACGGTTTGTCGAGATCGGCTCCGTCGTTAGTGTAGAACGAGATCCGTGTCAGATCCATCATTGCCCAAGAGGAGATCCACGTAGCCCCTTGATGATCGTCCATATAGACACGCAGCCAACCATTCATCCGGCCCTCGGAAACTTGTGCGTTGGAGATTCCTGTGTAATTCTCTCTGTAGTAATTCGCACACTGAACAGGCATTCCGCAAGTGTTATTGACACGTGGAGCACATGAGGCGTGAACGTGAACGTCGCAATGAGCACATTTGCGGGCTTTGGCGAGCGTCGGGATTCCAATGAAACAAAGGGAGCACTTGATAGAGAGCACTCCGAGGTGCCGGAAATCTTTCCATTTGTGAGGGATGTCGTGTCGCATCGTTGCATGGCGTGGTTGCGAAAGCTCCGAGGCGGATTGGCTAGAGACGACTACGGTATTAGAAGTTTCAGTGGTTAAAGTAGTTGTGTCTGTTGTTGAGTTCGACTTTTTCTCCGCAAGCTGACGACGTTTTGCGGCGAGGTCGCGTAGCAGTTCCTGACGCTGGTCCTCGAGCTTCTGAACCTCTTCGGCTTCGCGGATCTGCAAAATTAGCACATTTTCCGACTGATCATTCACTTATTTGATTGGTGAATAATCTAACAAAAACCTTACATAAACTGAGGTATCCATTTCGGAGACGGTACTCAACAATGTGCTCTTTCTACCCAACTTCGGCTGTTTAATCTGTTTTGCGTTAATTTGGCTGTGAAGATAGTTTATGACTTGTTCAGACTCTGCCACTTGTTGCGATTTTTCATTGAGCTCTTCTTCCAGTTTGCTCTGAAATCCAGTTTGATGAATTGGTTTATTGCTTTGAGCATTATTTAAGAACGCACCACTCTATTTTCTTTCTCGCTTTTCTCCTTCTCTAGTTGCTCACAATTCTCTTGGGCCGTCTGCCAGTTCCTTTTGTAAACCTCAATTTTCTCTAACGCATCAGCCATTCCTTTCCGCAACCGGACGTTCTCATCCAATGGCTTCTGTTGCTGGTGGCGCTCCTCATCAAGCATCCCCTGCAGACGTCGATTATCAGCTCTTAGCTCTTCGATGCTTTTATTAATTCTTCTAAGTTCCGATTCCTTCTGCGAGACGATTAATCGGAGGTTGGTTACCGCTTCCGACTGATCTTTTGACTTTTCTTCTTCGGCTGCCATCTTGGACAGTTCCTGCCGATAATCGAGGTGCATCTCTTGAATCTCCTCTTTCATGAATTCAATTTTTTTTGTCTGTCGTGCGTTCTCCGATCTCAACGTCTCCAGTTCGAACTCCATCTTTCTTTGTTTTTCCAGCAGTCCCTCGAGTTCACGATTCCTGGTGATTAGCTCGTTACACTGCTCAATAGCACGTCTTCTCGACCTTTCAGCGGCATCTTTCAGATCCTTAAAATGCGTGCACTGGTTGTCAGCCATCACGAGATGCATTCCCATCTTCGATATTTTCTCGTGACTCTTTTCGATATCCGTCTTCATCGTTTCGTACTCCCTCTTCATTACCGCGAATCCAGCCATTTTCGCTTTCAACTCGTCTATTTCGTCGTCACGTTTCGATTCCGACGTTTTCAGAGCATCCAGCTCCTTCTCGATAAGATGCTT
The DNA here is from genome assembly GCA_963932285.1 of Caenorhabditis macrosperma. Lineage (NCBI taxonomy): Eukaryota > Metazoa > Nematoda > Chromadorea > Rhabditida > Rhabditidae > Caenorhabditis > Caenorhabditis macrosperma. The sequence continues at coordinate 15,143,253 of OZ010622.1, forward strand.
CTCTTCGGTGATTCTTCGAACTTCGCCCAGGGCTTCGTCTCGTTGTCTTTCAAGTTCTTGTCGTTTTCTGTCGAACTGCTCGAGCTGGCGGCGTGCCTCGAGAAGATCGCAGCGGATATCGGCCTTCTGACGTGTTAGCTGTAACAACTTGGCAAGTTTTGTTTGAAGGTTATTGGAACAGCAGCATTCTATTCGTATTTCTAAAAAAATTAATGCTAACCTTGGTGTTCTCCTCTTGTAAGTAGCGTGTCGCCTGCTCCGAATCACCCATCGCGGCGTTCATCGTCTTCTGCAACGTCTCCAATTCGTCTTCTTTCGCTCTGAGAACCTCCTTCTTCTCACTCAATTCTCTCTCCAGCCGAGCATTTTTTCGCTTTAAATCCGTCATATTTTCCTCGATGACCTTCGCAGACAACTGGAGAAACTCTTCTTGCTCGCGATCTCGAGTCTTCCGCACCGGTGTTAGGAATTCCAATCGATCTGAGAGTTGGCGAACTTCCGATAACACTTTCTGTGTGTTTTCTGTTTCTGCCGACCTCCTGGCTTGCTTCGCAATACTTTCTGAAGTGTTTTCTTTCTCTCGAATGATTTCCTGAAGCTTTATGATCTGCTCACGAAGCCGTTGAATGAGCTTCTCTTGGGATGTCTTCTCAAGGTTTTCCGAGAGCACCTTCTCAGTGAGAGTCGACAGCTTCCTTTCCAAGCTCGCCATCTCCGTTTCAAACTTAATCCGTTGATCGTTTATCTCTCTGTTCTTCTTATCCAACTTGTCTCTTAGCACACCAAGCTCATTGGATTCTATAACTAACTGCTCCTCCAAATTGTGAAATCTGTCTTTCAACGACGAGAATTCCTTTGCGTCGTCTTCTCTGTTAACTTCGACAGTCCTCAAAGAATCCGCAAGCCGCTGATTGTCGAGTTCCAAATTGTTGCACTTCGTCTGAAGGTCCCGTATTTTCGTTTGCTTCTGCCGTAAATCATCTTCTAACACTGTGACATCCCTCCGGTAAATCCGTGTCTCCTGTGTGGATACTCTGTTGCTTCTTTCGATGATCACCGATTCATTGAGACCAGCGCCGTTTTCGAAGTCCTCCTGCCACTTGTCCCGTTCCTCTCGGAGATCTTTGATGATGCTTTCAGCCTCCAGAAGTCTCGTCTTTAAGTTTTCTGCTGTCTCGTTGTTCAGATCGATGACCTGGATAATTTTTGAACTGTTACTATTTAGTATCAGCAAGATTGCTTACCTGAAACGGTGAGGAATACGGTGTTGTGCGTGGCGAGAGAGCCCTTCTGCGTGGTGTTTTTGTCGCTCGTCCGCTCAATGACTGAGGCGTTCCATAAACGGAATCAGTCATTCTGAAAAGTAGGGAAACAATAGAATATAATAAATATAATGAAAGAATAATATCAAACGATATATTTACCCAAAAATACATTATTGAGACTGACTAAATACATGATTTGAGATTGATCTAAATATATAATGGGTTATTACAAATATTTTTGCACAAGAAGGCTCATGTTAATTTTATGCAAGCGAAAGCTCATGTAAATTGATTGCAAGAATAAATAGAAACTATTCAAAAAGAGAAAGGAACTGTTAAGGTCGCTTGACATTCGAAACTGCCGCCGTCGCTCGATAGATGGTACGCAAACACCACAACGCTATCGCGCACATCTGTTGCTTCTGAACGGCCACGGAAACTGCAGTGAACCGGGAAAAAACTCGAATCAGGAACGATTGAATCAGAAAACAGCGAACCGGGAAAAATCTGGAATCAGGAAAGATTTAACATGGAAACAGCGAACCAGGAAAAACGAATCGTGTTACTTTTGAAAGTTTTGAGCCTGTTTGAGAGTTTTTGAGCCAGTTTAAGAATTTTATCCGCAATCTTTAACTAGTTAGCAGATATTCTCCAGTAGTATACTATTATTATGAGTTCGCCGCGAGCGTGGATCTCGTTTTTGGCGCGAAAAGTTTTGAAATTATCCGCGTCTCTGAAATTTACGTGCTGCCTCGCTCTTTCGTTGCGGGACCTTCGCCGACAGCACGATTGCGAAGTTCACGCTCGCGGCGAACTCATAATAAGTTCGATCTTACAGTGCGAACCAAAAATTTTGAAAAAATTGTTTACTACACGTAGCTCCTAGGGTGCCGTGTAATATTATTATTATATATTTCCATCGAAGTGGCGGACTCGTGTTGGTCCCGAGCTTCTCTGGCTCATGTATTCTACGAGAGTCGTGCCGAGACCAACCAAGCGGAGCGCGTGTGCGCAGGTTCCAAGATTTATTACATATATACTATCAGATGCATCCGAGATGAACATTTTGACGAGTTTTCGCGAGGAAGAGTTTTCTAGGCCACCGACAGTTTCGCGCCGGCGCGAATTACTGTGGAAAAGTTTTGGAAATTTCAAATGGCCAGGAAAATTCAATTCCAGCCGTTTTTCCAGATGTTTTTGTGTCAATTGATACTCTAATCATGCTTAATTTGTTTTATCGAGAAATCCGAATGAAAATCGACCGAATACCGTCTTTTTAGACCAAGGGTTACGGTTACAAACGTTGAGCTGTGCCTCGTTCGTTGCGAGACCCACCGGTGGCCGCCAAAGCTTTTTCTCGGCAAAATGGTCATTTCGGCTGCATCCGATAGTATTATATATTTCCATCGAAGTGGCGCGACAGCGACGCGTGGGAGGAATAAGGTTTCGCCACGGGAACATGAAATTTTTCGAACATCGTCATGCGCCTTTGAACTTTGAGGTACGGTCTACCGTAGTTTCTTTAAAGGCGCATGTCGATTTTCGAAAAATTTCATGTTCCCGTGGCGAGACCTGATTCCTCCCACGCGTCGCTGTCGCGCCACTTCGATGGAAATATAAAATATATGTGTAATAAATCTTGGAACCTGCGCAAACGCGCTCCGCTTGACTCGTGTTGGTCTCGGCACGACTCTCGTAGAATACACGAGCCCACGGGAGCTTCGGAGATGTGCGGTTTGAATTCCCGCGCTGTCGGACTGCAAATTTTTCAAATTTGGCTGCGACGCCGTTGCCTGAGTATTCAACGTTAAAGCGTGTGATTCGTGTCGATTTACGAGAGCGCATATGGTTAAGCGTTGAATACTCAGGCAACGCTCGCAGCCAAATTCAAAAAATTTGCAGTTCGGCAGCGCGGGAATTTGAACCGCACATCTCCGAAGCTCCCGTGGAGCCAGAGAAACTAGTCGCGGCGAGACCAACACGAGTCCAGCGGAGCACGTTTGCGCAGGTTCCAAGATTTTTGAAATGTATTATATATATTTCAAAGAATAATTTATATAGATTTTGTGCAGGTTTCAAGATTTTTGAAATATTTTACTCATCCAAAATAATAATATACTTCCTCCTTTTTCAAATCCACAAATTCCCACAAGTCGGTGACGTAATCCTCTTGAAAGCACAGTAGCATTATGTGACAGTTGGCTCTTGTCATGCTAATCCTATAATAATGTGTATGTTCGAGGAGGGAAAGGACACGTGTCATCTCTTAACCCCTTCTGTCCAAGATGATTACATTACAAAAAGAATGATGAACCAATGGGTAGACGTGTTTGGAAAAAAAACAGCTGCAATTCGACAAGACGAGGAGGATGATTCCCATTAACATTATGCGATAAAGTCTCGCATTCTCAAGCTAGAGACTCTGCGATGCACTTTCGCAAAGTAATCCTCAGAGTTTAATTTTATGAACAGTAAAAATGTTTCGAACTGTCTGATAAACCATGTTTTCAAAGCTTAAGTGCGCTTCTAGGATTCACCAAAGAGTTGACTGTAGGAACTTCAGTGAAGCGCGTTTGCAGAATACGTCGCCGCACCACCCCGTGCCCCGCCCACCTTATTCCGAAAGAGTACTGTGGCCAGAGACCACGCCCCTCTGCGTCACACAGCTTGCTGGTCAGTTTGACGTTTAATTAGCGTTGTGAAATTTTTCACTGATATTGCTCCTGAAAATGTTCAAGACGCCGACGTCATCTGCGCCGTGTTCTGAATCTCCTCCTGGAGCCGAAGAAGAATTTGAGCCATACGTGCGGAGAAAAAGATCGGAACCCGGTAGCAGGAAGAAGATGCAAGGACTCAACGAGCAGGTGAGGAATTCATGGAAATTTATCATTCTATTAAATATGATGCATTTTATTTTGTCCATTTTTTCACTAGAAAAGCACCGTCATATTGAACACTCCTACTGTATTTGTGTAAAGAAACTATTTCCAGGAGCAAAACCTGCTCCGAAACTCGATTAACTCGCGAGAGCGCCGTCGAATGCACGAGTTGAACGACGAGTTTGAAGCGCTTCGCGAATGCTTACCGTATCCGAACGATGCAAACAGTAGACGGATGAGCAAGGCGAACACTCTCTTGTTGGCCTCAAACTGGATCAAGCAACTCGCCAACGCCAATCACAAACTCCAAATTGAGCTTAATGCAGCCAATGCAAAGGTATTCTCAAAAGAATTCTACCTTCGGACTATTGACTGAAAATAAGTAATCTTGAACTATTAATGAACTAGAAAATATCCACAAAATATCGATTCTCTGGGAACAGGCAGGTTGTCATAAATTAATTTGTTTTTAAATATACAAATTAAATATAAATATAATATATTTAATACTTGATTATTTTTCAGATCGAAATCCTCACGGCCGCCCAAGCACAACTCCCCAAAACGACTACTACTTCTGCATCTTACTCATCATCAAAATGTTCAAAATGCCAACAAAATGTGTGTTTTTCTGTTGATTGTATCACTTCTTCCTAGCTTCTATGTTCACTATGACATGAGAACAAAAGGGTAACTTCAAGTCACTTCAATCGTTCAGTCAGCTTTAGAACCTATACCCAGAAACACCAGTACCGTTTCGTTTCTATCCGTCGTTCTCCTTATTCATGAACTCATATTATCCCTAATAAATCAGAAATGGAAATAGGAATTTAAAAGTCAGTTAGTGCATATAAATAATAATAACAAATCCTTTAGAAAGAACAATCACACTACAAAAGGCAGATGGAGTTATTGTGCGCAAAGTGCCCCGCATCTCAGGGAGGGGTAGATGGGGCCGAGGGGATTATCGGGAAACGAAGAGAGATGACTATTTCTTCGGTAAAGATAAATATCATTCACAAGAGTTATCTGCTCCATAACTATGTCGATCTCCAGTTGAAATATAACTTTTGGTGTACCTGAGTTCAATGTAACATTTCAAAACTTTAAAATTAGTATTTAGTAAACATTGCCTCAATTTAGAAATTTGCCCGTAGTGAAAAAACGGGTCCGATGGCCACTGCCTTCGATCCCCAATCGAAATACTAAATAGATCAAATAATTTATAGCAATGATGTGCTCATTTCATCAAAAAGCTCTCTCACTTTGCAAAGATTTGACATGTCCACTGGTATCGAATACCTCTCGTAACGGATGCCTCTCGAGCGCATTATATTGCGCCACTAATTAATTACGTCAGAGTGACACGAAAAGTGAGCTGATCTGAAGGTGTGTAAGAATGGTTACGTAACAGTCATAAACCAATTAGTGGACCGAGCAAAGAAAAATGAGAGAGGCAGAGAGGCAGGTCGAAACACGCCTCAGAGGGCAAAAATAGATTACTCTTCGGAGATTTCGTTTGTCGAGAACATGTTTTTAGCTTTTTTTGGAATGAAACACGCGCCAGTGTGAAATTGAGCTCAATCTTTGAACCAATAGGGGTCCTGAAAAGTTCACGTCATAAAGTTTTTGTCGGATTACGGTGCCACTCCGGATAAGATGCGTAGTTTGTTGATGAGTTTCGAACATTTTCCAAAGGTAAATGAAGGCGGGACACAGACTGTCATTTGAAATTCGAGAAAAGAACTTTACCACATCAAAACTCACCTTTCACCACTTCTCGTTTTCCGGTTCGCGCTTCTACAGTAACCGCCCCATCAACACACCGTTGACGAATAGGACACATTAAAGATGCGAAACTAATCGAAGAAAATTTAAAAGGGTGATTCCTGTGTGTTTGATTTTCGACTCCACGCCGCCCACCACCGCCGACGCGTACATAAATTTACTGACTTTATGTGATTCTTTCGATTTCTTCAGGGATTCGACAAGGGAAAACAAGAGAGATTGCTGAATTTCGCGTCCAGGACGGAAATTCATGAAGCTTTTTTCAAATATTTAGCAGAAATCCCCAAATTCGATTCAGCTTTAGATGTAATTTTGAATGGATTGAAATTGAATCGAAATGTTTCCAATTATTATCATTGGTCTTCTCGTCTTTTGATTTGAAAAAAAACTATTTTAGCTAATTACTAGTTTTCTCGTGGTCTGGCTCCTGTTCTGCCAACTGTTCATCTCAAATGGCAATGACGCAACGAACCACTTAACCGATTGTCTCTCTTATACCATAAGTGGTCATTTGCTGAGAACAAAAAGAGCAAGAATAACGAATTGAAAAAAGAAAACAGTTGGTATAATTGGTACTTACAAGAAAGAGTTTACGGCCGGAAAACGTAAGAAAGGTCAGGAATCCGCCACGGAATCATAAAGTGCGCGTCCAATGCAATCGTGCTCCTCCGCTCCAAAGTGTCTGCGTCTCCCCTTTTTTTGAACCGGCGCTCATCCTTGCGTATCCTATCCTTCAAGCTTGTCTTCTTGAGTACGTCGTCTGAGTTTCGTATTGACTGGTTTTTTACTTGTATAATTGCTAAAGGTTAAATCAACTTTATTTTTTGAGATACACACACATAAAAGAAGTATACGAGGAGAGCGACACCGATCATGATATAGATGAGAGAGGGGACAGAGATGGAGAGACGGGTTAAATGAGAGATTGATGCTTCTTTGTTGCCAATTGTTTAAAAATGTAAACGAGAGGCACCGAAATCGACGTAAAATAGATGAAAGCTGTTCTTGGAAAATTGAGGGGGGGGCAGTGGAGTTTCGAGATGTTTTACGGTTTTTAGCAAAAAATTCGGTATTCGCCTGTCTTTTCTAGTATATTAAAAACAAGAACACGGTTAAAACAATTTTAGAAGAAAGAATTTTCAGAAAAGAATCGAAAGGTTTGGGTGTGATTTCAGGAAGATCGGTGTACAACTCTCGGCGGACAACACAACAAGAAAGAAGGAATATTAGAAGTGGAAGAAGGTATATAGGTTCAGAAATTTTCGAGTAGTTCGGAAAAGGATTCCTCAGTCGATTAGGCAATTACATGATCGAGCAGCGGTCCGCTGGGTCCGATGGGTCCGACGATTCGCTGAGTTCAACGGTGATCGATGAGACGGTGTCTCCTTCGCTATCCTCAAGGCGAGCGGATGGATTCTCGCCAATTGGCCACTGCAAAATGATAATTTTTTTAATTATTAGGATTTCGAAAAATAACCTGCTGCTTCTTCATCACATAAACACTTGGTGGGTTGTGAACGGCCCCCGATTCTGCGGACCAAACAGTGGCATTTCCATGTGGCTGCAACTTCATGCGCGATGAGAACTGGAACGAAGCTTCCTTGTTTCCAGCCTTCACAATCAGTCGGAACCCTCCGATTGTTTGTTCCTCATCGGAGTTGTTGGCAACGCGCACCCATTTGCCTTCCTCATCGACCTCGTCGATTCCGACGGGTCCAATTGTTTCCTTGTTGAGTTTCGAGCGACGGTTCAGATAATCTATGTCCTGGTCCTCGCCATTGACGTCGACGACGCGACGGCGCTTGACACCGCGCTGAGCGCTACTGGCTCCTCCACCAGTAGTATACGAGACGTGGTGGACGGAAGTGTTTCGCGAGTTGTCGGCGGTCAGGTTGAGACGTTCCTCCTCTCCTTCGAGAAGTGCTTGATAAGTCTTCAGCTCCGCGTCAAGCTGGATTTTGACGTCCAGAAGATCGTGAAACTCGCTCATCATGCGCTCAATCTCCTGGTTGAGCTCTGAGATGCGAGCATCCTTATCGTCGAGCTTCTCTTGGAAAGTTCTCTTCAGCTGCTCTAGCTCTCCACGAAGACGTTCGATAAGGGATGCGTTTCCACTGCTCGACGTCTCTAGGTCCCGGACACGAGCGCGAAGGTGTAGGGCCTCCGAAATAGCCGTTTCCTGACGCTCACGAGCATCATTAAGCTTGTTCTTATAGGCCTCTTCGAACGCAGCCTTGTTCTGCGCCAAATTAGTCTGGAACTGAGCTCGCATCTCGGCAATCTGATCCTGCAGCTTCGATTGGTACTCATCGGTGATTTGCTTTGCATAGGTGGTCATATCGACTTGACGCTTGTGGCGGACCTCCTCGAGTTCTCCCTTGTGCTGCTGTAGGGCAAAAGCCAGATCCTCCTCGAGCGCTTTGATCTTGTTATTAGCGGCGGTGCGAAGGAGTGTCTCGTCCTCAACGGCCTTCTTCAGACCATCGACAGTGTCACGAAGGACGGTGTTTTGCTTTCTCAGATCCTTAAAAAACCATTGAAACTATTCAAGACTCGATTACTCACATCATTCTCCACCACCAACTTATCGTTACGCGCTTGAAGCGTTTTCTGCTTCGCCTGACTCTGATCGGCGATCGATTGAGCATGAAGAGCCTGTTCTTCGGCTCCGGCGAGTTCTCGCTCGAGCTTCTCCACCTGTGGCTTCAACTTCTTCACTTCAACCTTAGCCGCATCGTACTCTATCTTGTTTTTAGCGAGTTCATCTTGGGCCAAATCGAGTGCACGACGGAGACGAGCCTGTAACCCAAAAAGGGGATTATACTAGTTCTCAACAGACACTTATCATTCGTCCGAAACGACCCTTTATTTGTTTAGTTACTCTACCCATTCTCAGACTTTGATTCTACACAGCTTGCTAAGAAAATAAACAAGTACCTTTTCGGCTTCAAAGCGATCAGCAAGGTTCGACTTCTCCTTTTTTTCGACGACTTCTATGTCACGGATTTGCACTTGAAGCCGATTATTCTCCTGCTCCAGTTGACGAACTTTCTGAAAAAAACTCAAAGTTTAAAACTCTTTTTTTTGCAACTGACATCAATATAGGTGGCAAGACGGCTGTTGAGCGATGTCAGATGATCTTTCTCTTGAAGACGCGATGTCTCGAGAAGTGTCGAGCCACTGAAATACATTTTTAAAAAACACTCGCCGGCGCAAAATATATACAATGCCCGTGACTGAGTCGAGATTGTATTTCGACAGAGGAAAGAGCACCAAACTTACAAAGACTCGTCTCCTCCTCCACCGTTGCTCAGCGACGAGTTTGCCGACCGCTCTAAGACGATTCGCGAGCTGCGAGTGGCTTTACGCGACGCCATTGTTTTCGTTTTCTAGCTGAAAACAATGATTAGGGCAGATATATATAATAGTTTTTTAGAAAAATAGGAACAACTTTGAGAGACACATGGAAAAAACGACATTGGCACGTTCCCTATCGCCAGAAAAGAGGAGAAGAGAAAAAGTTCTGACTCATCTTTGATAAGATTTTTCCGTTACTTTTTTTTTCAATACTTTATACAACAAAGCTGCAACAAACAAACACCTGCGCATCTGCCTTCTTTCTGGTGATGTTTGTCGAAAAATTCGCGCCATCGAATGACCTCGGCCACATGGCTGTACACTCGAATGTTTTAGTGGCATTTTTCGAACATTTAAAAAAATGTCATCGATTTCCACATTAATACAAACATTAAAGTCCACTGATAAACTAGAGAGCGCACGGGGTGCTGAGGAAAACATAATTTGAATTTTCATTTTTCGCGGGCGAATTCAAAATATGCGTGTCTAACTCAATTTTCTCCGAGACTGTTTGGTGTAGAAAACACGACGATTCATTTTCGCAAAGTAATCGTCGGAGGGCAATTTTAAGAACAGTCGGAATTTGAAAAATCGTCCGCTAAACTGTGTTTTCAAAGCCGTTTAGGACCTCTCAAAACGAGGTACCGTATACCGTTAGTGGAGCGCACTTGCTGACCACGTCGGCCGCAGCACCCCGTGAGAGCGAAAGAGCATAATTATGAAAATTCGAATATTACCGCGTCAAAACTAAATTTCGTTACGGGACCCGCGTCCCGATTGAGGCTATGTACCTTTAATTTTACTCCAAATGTTTCTCTATTTATAATGGATCTATATGCACGCTGGACATTTTTGCATTTTTTCCCTTTTTCGAACCATTGTTTCGTTGCAAAAAATGTCACTCTGAACTATGAATCTAGGAAAAACACGAAATTAGTGAAAATGCGCAAAGAAATTGAAGGCGCATTCTTGAAAAAGACGAATGGGTCCGCTCGAGTTTTCGCAAAAAATAGTTCGTAAAATGAAAAAAAAGAAAAATGCAATTCGTGCAGAGGTCCATAATACTGGAAATTTCCCGACAAAGTTGTGTGGAGTTTTGATAAAACTTCAAACTTGATTTTTCACGATATTCCTAACGATGTAAATTTCTTTGTTGAATTACTAGTGGATACGTCAATATTTTCGAACAAATGTTAGAGGGACAGAGATGAAACGTTTCAAGTCATTCCAAGAGTGACGTTTGCAATAGCAGAAGAAACATCAATCAATCAAATTAAAATGAAACCTTTTCAATCAGAGAGGATGAAAGATATACTTCAGTGAAGGGGGTCAAGATAAAGATATTGAATTACACACACCACAGAAAGTGTTTAAAAAATTCAAAAAATGACGGAAGAGAGAAGAATGTGGGAGGACAGAGGTCGTTGGAGACTGAGGGAAGGCTCTTGTGAGCGCGCGCGCGAAGGCGACGCTCTCTATTTCTTTGCGCACTATTTATTCACACACTATTTCTCCCGCGTTTCTCTCCCTTTTTTATTCTCTTCTGCGCCTCAGAGACACAGAGATGTGGTGTGTATATGGTAAACAACTTGGCAACATGCCAATAGAGATTGCGAAATAGTGTAAAGGAGGAGGAGAGGGGAATGGTCAAACATCTGGTGGTGAGAATTCGCTTTTGTTCTCTCTATCTCTCATCTTGCTTTAGTGCATTTAGAAGGGGCACGTAGATGAGAAATCGCGGGAAAAAAAGAGCCATTTGTAATGGTTCGCCCTAGAGAAAAAGAAAATATTCATACCTGAATGTATTTATTTACAACTATTTTTTCTGCTGAAAACATTTGAAATAAATCTAAAGACACAGAAACTTCTTTCATCGGTTGATCACATATGTGCACATGTCAACTCTTTTCGGTCACATGAGAATACAAGCAAGTTAAAGTTAGATTGAGCGTATTGAAACCATTTGTTATTCGGCACGGTTCTATTTTGACCAGGAACATTCCCAAGAATCGAATTTTTCTCCCTATCTATTGAAATAGGATATCGCAAGCGGAAAAGATTTACTTGAATTAAAGACATGAGATAGATACGTTATTCATTTTCTGGACGTCCTTGAAGAGTGGAGAATGACAGAATTTGAAGAGTATTTGATGGTGAGAAACTTGTGAGGGAGGAAAGAGAATGATGAAATAGACCCAGGGGGTTGTGTATTAAATTACATATTCAAGGAATTCGAGTGCTGTTTTTTTTGAATATTGAGAAAGGAATAAGGAAAAAGTTCGCCAAGGAAAGTTTTGTTCAAAAATTGCTTGAAATAACGGTTTTTTCGTTGAAGTGCTGAGGGATAAGAGGGTGCCAAAAGAAATACCTATGTTTCAAAGTCAAAATTTGTGATTGAAATCTAATGCAGCGTTCAAAGTATCCGGGCTGGATTCAGCCCGGGTTTGAAGAGCGTTCAAAGTGCGGGAGAAACAGCGGGATGCAGCCAAGATTTCGGTCGTTCACAGTAGCCCAAGTCCGCAATATGACGCAAACACCGCACCTGATTACTTATTTGAATCAAATTTCCTATTTTCGTGTTTAAGAATTAGAGATGCAATAATTCTCTTATAAAACAGACAAAATGTGAGGAGAAAAATATGAGGGGATAACTTGAAACAAGTGCATATGCTTATAAAAAAATTATTGAAAGTGTGGCTATTGGAATTCGGATTTTGGGGTACGGTATGCGCCGGAATCAGGGCTGGAAGCTGCGCACTTTGAACACTCTTCAAGCCTGGGCTGGATCCAGCCCGGGTATCTTGAACGCTGCACAACCAAGCTACGAAAAGCGACCAAACAACCCTTCTGTGAGAACCCGGACGAAAACGCAAGTACCGCACTCATTTTTCGCAAAAGCGCCGCGCGCAATTTCTCAAATTTGTTATTTTCATGATTGTATTTATTTAAATATTGTGAATAAGCGAATAGAAAAAAGCTAGCGCGTAGAAAATGCGAAAAAAAAGTTGTGGTACTAACGAAGTGACGTTATTTGGAAAGGCAGACGTCTGCAAGAAAAGAGAATGTATGGAAAATTATTTTTAAAAAGCCATTATAAAAAACGTGAAAAATAAATAACCTAGGACAGGCTTTTCTTTCGAAGTTCAAGAAAAATTACCAATTTACGAATCTAGTTACCAAAAAAGCGTTAGTGACGCAACTAAAGGAGACGGAAAAATGACCTTGAAAACAACAAAATACCCAATTTCTATGTTTGTTTGACGCGAACAAGTCACTGTGAATAGATTCAAAGTCACCGTCCTTTCGGCTGGGGTTTGCTTCTAGGAAAACGATCGAGAGCTCATTCGGCCACCCTAGGGTCGACACATTGCCTCTGGGAAGCGCATCTTCATTACTGAAGTATACTTTCCTATTTCTGCGGTAAACAGCGAGAGAAGCTGACGAATATGTTACATATTATATGTATTTTACAGAAACTCGTCGCGATTCGCGACTATCGTCGTATGTGAGTATGCGTGAACTGCATGCGCGCAGGTGGAGAAAAATTCGAATCAGAAGCTAGAAAACCAGAAAAAAAGCTAGTGAGACGGACATTTTTTTAAAGAGTGTTTTTAAAAATTAAAGAAAACGGCAGTGCATTAGAAAGGGAGAACTGCAGGGAATCAGAAACAATTGAATCAGAAGCTAGCGAACCGGAAATTTTTTAAATGTGTTTCTATAAAAATAAAATTAAACGTCAGTGCATTTGGAAGTAGATATTTTTCTGTTTTCTATTGCAAAACTGAAACGAAAATAAAAAAAGATGCGTTTAAATTTCAGTCCAGAATTCTGAGAAAAATCAACCGAACTGGATTAATCCATGGATTTCATTGATGAAGAAATTAAATGTACAACTGTTAAACACATTTCGCAGTTTTCATAAAAAATATGTTTAAAAATTTCCGGTCCACTAGCTTTTTCCCGGTTTCTGATTCGAATTCTCTTTCCGATTGCTAGAGATTTTTATACAGCGCGCTAGCGCATTTCATGTGCACTGTTGGCGCATTTCCAGTGTCGCATAGTGTGTGCTGTTGCATTCTTTCAAGTTTTCGTCCCTTCTTCTTAAAGTCTGTAGATTTTTTACTCTGAAATTATATCTATTCAAATAATGTCTTTTTTCTATTAAGAAATGGATCAATTGCTTGACGTGGAAACGCTGAAGAAGCTCACGCCGGAACAGCAAGAACAAGTGATCACCGGAGTGAAACAGCAGGCAGCCCTTGCAAACGCTCAGAATCTTGTCACGGTTTGTTTCATTTTTTTTTAAATCAAAAGTGATGCCAATAATTAAAAAAAAAGTTAGAGCGACGTGTTTGTTAGAGAAAATTAATTGGACGTATGATGTAATTTTCAAAGGTACTGGGGCTGACCGCATTGATTTCGTTCTCCAAGTATGAATGACTTGAGAAATAATCAAATAAATTCGAAAATCCTCATTCTGGGACATTTCGGTTCAAGAAAGAATGCTGCGAACTGCGCAGTGCGAATTCATGTTATGAGTTCGCCGCGAGCGTGGACTCCGCAATCGCAGTGTCGACGAAGGTCTTGCAGTGAAAGAGCGAGGCAGCGCGTAAATTTCAGAGAAGCAGACAATTTTGAAACTTTTTGCGCCAAAAGCGAGGTCCACGCACGTTGCGAACTCATAATGGACCTATTCAAGTTGTATTTCGATGTCATTTCGTGACGTTTTCCGACGTCGTTTGAATTGGAAAAACACGTCGGGAAACGTCGCGAAATGGCATCGAAATTCAACTTGAACAGATCCATTATTAGTTCGCAACGTGCGTGAACCTCGCTTTTATAGACTTATTCAAGTTGCATTTCGATGCTATTTCGCGACGTTTCGCGACGTATTTTTCCAATTCAAACGACGTCGCGAAACGTCGCGAAACGACGCGAAACTCGAGTTTCACGACGTTTCACAACAGTGCTAAATAGTTTTGTGACTGTGGGTCTCGCAGCGATCGCTCGTAAATCTACCCAAAGGCGTTTTTGCAGTGTTGTGAAACGTCGCGAAACGTCGTGAAACTCGAGTTTCGCGTCGTTTCGCGACGTTTCGCGACGTCGTTTGAATTGGAAAAATACGTCGCGAAACGTCGCGAAATAGCATCGAAATGCAACTTGAATAAGTCCATTAGCGTAAAAAGTTTCAAAATTGTCTGATTCTCTGAAATTATACTCAGGAGTTCGGCCGCCGGAAATTTTCCCGTGTTCCCCGGAAAATGGTATTTGCCGGCCGGCCAAAACCGCCTGCCGGTCATTTTCTGTCGGCAATCTCTCGCCAGGAAAATTCCCGTGATTTTTCTCGAGAAATTTCCTGGCGCGTTAGCGACTCCGCCCTTCACACGTAAAGTACGGCGAGAGACGGAAGCCGCGAGGTGTCGTCGGCGACGCTGACATGGGTGGGAGAAGCGAGCATAGATAACGAATTAAAACTATCAAAATCGAATAATTGTTGCAATAGAATCCCGGCCCTCAGAGCTGGAGTGTGCACATTTTTGGAATTGTTTTTTCTAGCAGTACTTATTCTCACATCGCCAGAATAGGAACAGTTTCCCAGGTTCACCTTTTACGTAGATTGCCAGCGTTTTTCCCGTTGCGCGCCGGAAATTTTCCTCGGTTTTAGGGGCAGCAGCCGGCTAGCCGCAACGGGAAAATTTCCGGCGCTCAAACTCCTGAGTATATTCTCCATAAGGAGTGGGTTTTTCATTTGTTCATTCCGTCTGTCCGTACGTTTTGTTACGAATTCCACGCGAACAGAAAAAAAAGGAACGATGTTAGCCAGTGCGAGCAGCTGGTTGAAACAGTTGTTGAACTCGTTCTTCTTTAGGGATACGAAGCTATTAGAAAACTCAGAAAAACTCTTAAGCCCTGAAAGACACTCATATGTTCAGGACATATCAGAAAAATGCACGCTTAAATGCATCACCGCCCCAGGAAACTCGCTGACGAACAATGAAAAACAGTGCCTTCAAAGATGTATGGACCGTTTCATGGAATCGTGGAATCTGGCCTCGCAGGCACTTCAGAAGCGTCTTCAAGATGAGATGACTTCATCTGGGGCTATGGGCGGGTTCGGAGGTCAAGGTCCGACGTTTTCCTAAATTTTCCGATTTCTATTTTCAATGTTCTGTGTTTTTCCGTGTTTTCGTTGAAGATTAGCTCTTTTTCTGATCGTTACTACTGTTATCCCACTCTCGTCTTCCATAAAAATTTTCTAATAGGTAGATCAAATATCAATTTTTATCCTTCATCAAGCGGGAAACGGTGACCGCCAAAAGGGTTTCTTTGGCGGGAATTTTTTTTTAAATTACAGAAAATAGCTTTCTCCTGATAACGACGTAGAGTCGATGATTCGCCACTATAGTTTCTGCTCTGTTTGGTATGATTTTTTAAAAGTTAAACTTTGAAAAATGTTTGCTCCGAAATTTTAGGCCTAATGCACAGAGCGAAAATTATCCGGACTCTGAAATTCGAACTGTTGAAAAAATTGTATTGAGAAAAGCAGAGAACATGCAGCACCCTCATGCATGTATTGAAAATACATCAGTGCGAAGTTTTCCTTCAATTTTTGCCTTGCTTATTCTTTAGTACCAGCCTGTTCGCACCGGCAAACGCCGGCGCTCTGGCTGGGTTTGCCTCTGGGAAGGTGACAGATGGGGTCTCCCTACATCATTTTGCCTTTGGGAAACATGCGGACGGACGGAATGAATGAATGAATGAAAAACCGACTCCTCTGGGAGAATATATATAAGTAAGATTTCCGAATTCTGGTTTTTCATTCAGTTCACTCGCAACCTTCTTACTCACTCGTTTCTGATCAATTCAAATTTGAACTTGTTTCTCGCACGCTGTATTTCTCGGATATATTTATAACGTTGATCGCCCTTTTCTCTCTTGTTTTCTCTTCCTGTACTCTAACTTTTTTCCAATCTACAGATGTTGGAGCACGCACAGCGAGTGATAAGCGGCTTCGGATTCATTTACAGCATCTGTTTTTACCGGTGGCTGCGTCCCGATATGGCGCGCACGATGCGCATCGGATTCAATGACTCAAAGGTGGACCACGCAATCTACGCGGGCACCGTCCTGTTCCTTTTCATCTCTACATGTGTTATAGCTCCGCGTTGGCCCCGTCGCCACGTAGCGCTCGCCGGAAATGCGGGCATGGCACTTTCATCAATCGTAGTCATCGTCAATCACTTTCTGGTGGAGAAGAAATGGGTTGTGAGTGCTTAATTCTCGAAAAACCTCATCAAAAAAATTAGTATCATCCTTCTAGAAACTGTCTTCCTATATTCCGAATCCTGGTGCAGAAATTGGTTCATTTTTTCAGCTATTAGAATAATATTAGATCATGATCTGACCGATCATCAAAAAAAACGTTCTAGTTGAGCTCACTTGTCAGTGCAAATCATGCTCTCATTTTTCAGTGGGCCGGTCTGCTCTACATCATAAACATCTGGCTGTATTGCGCCTCGGCAGGACTGATGGTTATGGGTCAATTTTCAAAGTACCACTACGACTGGAATCGTGTCAAGAAGATGGCCACACCGATCCTCTCGACGCTCTTTCTGTTCTACCTGGGATACAACTTCATAGAGAAAACGGTCTGTTTCCGTGTTTTTTCAAAAAATTGTTGTACGACAAATCCACGTTTCTCTTCTGTAAGTGCTTCCCTGTTTTAATTGCACCAGTTTCAGGGTTTCGATGACTTCACCCCATTCACCTCGTTCATCGTACACACTATCATGGCCATTATAGCTCAAGTGGCAGCCCCGCGCTCACCATGCTGGAATTTCTTCGAGTTCCTTCAGGATAATGCCCGCATTTAAACAATCCGAGTCGCGCTCCTCATCTTCTCTTTCAAATATAATAATTTCTCCCACTCCCCAGTTACAAATATGAACATCTTCCAGAACTCTTCCATTCCCTGAAATTATGTGTATACTTTGTGAACTTTTTTTGTATATGTGAATAATTATTTTCATAAATTTGGCTATTTAGCTTTCAATGTATTGCGTTTTCTGTATACAAGATTCTAAATATTTTCTGTTGAAATTTCAGATTTTTCGAGACAGCTATTTTTGAAACGGTATCTCACAATTGTCAGAAAAAGTATGTTTTCATTAAGAGTTTCTGTAAGCTTCCCTGGTAATGTATTTTCGTCTTCCAAAATCAGGATGCTCATTCGTATTGTCACCTTCCGAAAAAACAATATTAAATACTTTTACAATAATGGACCTATATGCACGCATTGAATTTTTCTATTTTTTTCGAACTATTTTTCGCGAAAAATCAACCTATTAGCCGATTTTAAGAATGCGCCTTTAATTTCTTTGCGGCTTCTCACTTTTTCCTAGATTAATAGTTCAGAACGGTCCTTTCTTAAACGCTTCCACGGTTTCCCGAATTTTAGAGCTTTTCATTCCGGAAAAAAGTAGAAAGTCTGAGTAAACTTTTAAAAGAGCGGGTATTCAAGTGACGGAAGGGTCTCGCGACGAGCGATTTTTGTAGCAATTTTCTGCCATTTTTTGTTTTGTTTTGCTGCAAAAACAGTTCAAAAAAGGAAAAAATGCAAAAAATGCACTGCGTCCATAAATTCAATATTCATATTGCAATATTATCCGTCCTGCAAAAGTTGGAACTTTTGCGCCGACCGCGACGCAGCCGCGTTGCGGCCGAAAATGCGTTGTCTCGCCACGAAAACGGCTTTTTCGACGAAAAGTACGGTAGAAAAGCCGCAACGCGGCTGCGTCGCGGTCGGCGCAAAAGTTCCAACTTTTGCAGGACGGATAATATCATTCTTAAAAATTTTTCGCTCACTTGGAAGAGAGAAAAACTCGGCCACCACGCTGATTGGTCTCTGCAACCAAGCAGCAAGGCTGGCTCCGCCCTTTCAATGCGAGACCCACGGGGGACTAGATTTGAACTCTCTTCCAAGTATTTAAGCGAAAAATTTTTAAGAATAATTGGAAAGAAGAAAGTCAATATCCTTCATTCGATTTTCTTTCCTGTTTCGTAAAAATATCGTAAATACGTTATAAACCAGCATTATTGTGACGTAACAGTACAGCCGTAGTGAAAATTCAGTTGTGAGGACGAGAAAGGCGAATTACTCGTATCTTTGGAAGAGAATTATGAGTTTTTGAGAAGGAAAGAAGAGAGGTTGAACAGTTAAAAGCAAACACGAGAAGTAGCACAGAAAATCAGATATTTACAAAAAAAAGTATGAAATACTCTGCACATAGATGTAAGGAGCTGGTTACACGTTGACAGGTTCATTCCTCGTCTCATTAGACGAGTTGCAGTCAGAGGAGACGGAAGGAGGATCTTGATCGACTTTATCGTCATCTGATTCGGAGAGCGATGGGGATTGTTCTTGCTTCTGGAAATGAAAAGTCGAATGGCTAATAAATGTGGTTCTGAATGAAGTGCGCGTTGAAGCGTGTGATTGAAAGCGCACTTTGCAAAAAATTCGTTAACTAACGATATGGAAATTGTGGATTCGCGAATTTTGTGCAAGACTCGAATCGACAAAAATAGTTTTTTTTTCTATTTTTTGCCGTCAAAGCTTTGGACGACTCTACCTAGAGACCGCCCAACATGGAAAGCTGTGATCCGCGCCACCACGGCGAACTACGGATCGTCTAAGTAACGAAGTAAGTATTTAAATAATAATTCCGAGCGATCCTTTCTTAAACACTTCCACGGTTGCTCAAATTTTTGAGCTCGTTATTCCGGAAAAAAAGTAGAAAGTCTGAATGAACTTTTAAAGGAGTGGATATTTGAATGACGGAAAAGTCTCAGAACGCTCGCTTTTGTAGTACGTTTTTTGACGTTTTTTGCAACGAACAAATAAGTCGAAAAAAGGAAAAAAACTGAAAAATTGGCGTGCATAGACCCATAAAATTTGTTCAATAAATGCCGAGTGCCCAACCATTTTGACATCTCTCCGCTGCCTCAATTCTCAATGTCCGTTTCACTCACCAGCAGTAGTGACTCAGGTGGTACTCCGTGCCAAATCTTTTTGAAATCCCCGAGGAACACAGCAGTCAAGCAAATTGGTGCAAGGGTGAACGGAACCAGGTAAATCAGCGCTGGTTGAGCCACGTTGTAAATGGCAAGAGCGATGAACGTGGCGACAAGGCCGATACCATAGCCAAGGATAGAAATAAATCCGTAGAGAAGCTGCCGACGCTCCGAGAAACCGCTCATGGTGAAGCAGTGAGCGATAAGGTAGCCTGAAAATTTATAGTAGGGAACAGGTGCCGAAATTCTCAGGCAGAGTTTACCTGGCATCACAATATCTCCTAGTCCAAGGATAGCAGTCTGGAAGGTCAATTCAACTTCCATGTCCAGACACTCGTTCATGATGTTCATGTGGGGGACTTGCATTAGCATCGGGAACTGGAAATACTTATTTGCTCGGGAAGAAAAATCAGTTTTAAAAGCTGTGAACAAGCTTCAAAGTTGAAATACGTATCGAATAATGATTAAGCAAAAGGGAATAACGCGTTGTATCTGGCGTCTCTCGAAAAAAATACTAGTATTTATACTCTCTCGTCGCTTTAAAAATGGGTCTTTTTTTTGACAATTTTTCAAAAAACCGAACCGAAAGTTTCAGAAGAAGGTACGAAACACTAGATTTTGCGAAGGAGAAAAATGTATCTTCTCACTCAATTTCAAACGTTTTCAGATGTCTGACAGCTTAAATTGTGCGTAAAAAAAGTCGGTTATTTCTAGAGGCATCCCCCCCCCGTTGTTTGACAATGTTCATGTTGAATACGACAGTTTTGATAAATATTCCTTACCTTCTCCGGTGTCTCATCCTGCTTTTCAATAGGTGGAACGGGGTAGCCTGGCTTCAAGGAACTGTCGTCCTCGTTTTTGGCGCATCCTGCAACTCCAGTTGCTACTTCGAGCATGATTGAGCACCCATTCGAAGTGATATGTGGAGTTCCAAAAACCATGAAGGCGTCGTAGAAGAACATGCAGATCATCAACACCGAAATCCATTTGAGTGACGGGAGACGAAGACATTTGAGTACGTGGAGGCACAGCGCCATGTTAATGATGTCGAGTGGGATGAAGGCGTACGGGTGACGACGAAACACGTACCATGCCGCACAGAACGAAAACGAAAAGAGGCTGATAGTGGCGGACGAGTACGTAAAATGCTGCGTGCGACCGCAAAACAACGGGAGGCAGTCAATCTTCGCCTGGTACCAGCGATGAGCCGAAAACGTGAAGTTCGAGAAGAATGCTTGGATGCAACCGTGAATACTGGCGGTTCCAAATAAGACGAGCAAAATATTGAAGAAGAACACTGCAAAATTTACTTTCGTGTTAAGTACGTACTGAAAATATATTAACAAGGGAGCATTTTAAGTCAAAGTTACAACTTTGGAAAACGGACTTCATAGGTTGAAAGAAGATCATTAGTAGGGCATATATTTTCAAAACCTGCTAAATATTGAAATACTGGAAATTTTGTTTTTTCCTTGTCTTTCCGACTTTTTTGATTATTTTTTCAATAAATAAATAGTCTGAAAATAAAAAGCTTTCCGGAAAATTTTGAAAATTGGACACGAACCAGTGAGAGCACAGTGACCAGTAAGACATGAAAATAGCATTTCAAACCAAAATTCCAGTACTTCAAAACAATATTTAGCAGGTTTTGAAAACGGACATATGCCTTACTTAAGGTCCTCTTTCAACCTAAGAAGTCCGTTTTCCAAAGTTGTAACCTTGACTGAAAACGTTTCCTTGTATTTACAAAAATAGTATATTTGCAACACTGAGCAGGGAAGATTTTGTTCGTGGCTCATCCCAAAAATGATTTCCAATTCTCATAAACGGCAAAAACAGTTAACGAAACGTTACCGACAAGAGGAAAACAGATCTTGGGTATGCAGATAAACTTCTGTACCTTGATAGAAACATAAAGTCTATATTTTCTTCTGTGCTCACCCGATAACGATCGGAAATAGTACCCGATGAGGAGCACAGAGCACAAAGCGACCATCATGACCACAATCATGACAATGTTTCCCCAGCTGTCCATGAAGGTTTTTGTACGTTCATTTTCTGAATCATTGTCATTCTTAGTTGCAGCCACGATCGAAACGTCCTTGCCGGCACTGGAAAACAGTTGTTGAATCAGTTCACGTCAAAACTACCTCCCCCTCATAGTAATTCAGAAATCCTTACCGATGACGATGATGAGCCCAGAGGCCCCCTCCAGTGACGCAAGTCATCGCAATGAACCAAATGACAATCATCGAGTTGTCGAAAACGCCGTCCGATGGCCGATGGAAACGGATGTCAATTTGGGGCTCACCCTTTCGATCGTCCATAATTGTCTAGGAAATCACATTGCAATAGAGGGAAGCTGATGAAACTGTACCATGATCTTTTCATATAAGTCCGTCCGATATATAAAAAAAGTAGGTATCGAGTTATTACGCAATGTCGGGTCTTGGAAATTCGAGAACTGAGCGCAACAAAAATATTTCCCCTTGTGTAAGTAGAATCATTTACCAGATAGTCTTTCCAATTCTGCACAAACTGACGTCCCCTATCAAGGATGAGGAGTGCGGCGTCGGCATGGTGTCTTTCAAGTGTATCCACCTGTAAATAGGAAGCTAAAATGTAGCTGTGAAACTTGGCGAACAAGAGTTTTAGTTCTCCTGGAACTTTTCGAAACTGTTGCAAGTCATCTGATCAGATCTGAACGTAATATAGTGCCGCCTACTTACTGAGAACTGTGGTGCGCTGCGGAATGATGTCTGGCCACTAATGAACGGTTGTGAACACTGCGTTCCGTCGTCGTCGATACGGTATTCAAGAGGAACAATTTGATCAAAAAACGCCTCTTCGCTATCTGGATTGTTTGGAAGCGGGCATATATGGGTGTTGTTGTAGACGCCTGACAATGAAAGAATATAATCTCTGCGGAACTTCAGCTTGAGATCTTAGATAACACCGATAAAATTAAATGAGCTCATAATCGCGAAGCTCCTATCTTGAGAATTAACAAAATAAACTTCTTAGCAATGATAGCTCACGGAATTATAGTATGCGCCCAATGCAATCGTGCTCCTTCGCTCCACAGTGTCTACGTCTCGCCTGTTTTCCCGCTATTTTGGCTACGAAGCTTGAAATAGTTAGAGCTCTAGAGAAATGGGGAGACGTAAGCAGCAAAACTTGAATTTAATGCATTAGAGCAAAAAAGCGCGATTGCATTCGACATCCGCACTGTGTTTCCGTGATAGCTGACAAACCTCTCCAAAATGTTAGACGAAATGATTTTGCGCCTTCAAAATCTTCAGCGATTAGCGTCGAAGGTGTCGTTTTCATTTTATACTGTTGATAATTGACACATGTTGTCACTCGTTGTTTTGTGTTAATATTTACAGCTGTCATGAACACGTAACTATACCGAAAATCTCCGCGCAGGGTAACGTTTGGCTGCGTCGATCGCTCGGCGAGTGCCTGAAATAATTTTCAAGAAAAGTGACAAAGAGGAAGAGAATTAAAATAAACATTTTCAATTAACTTTACCCGTTATTTCAAAACTACGTTTGTTTTTTTAACTCGCCCAAAATGTTAATCACGAAAAGCTCATCCGATCCAAAAGTAAAACACAAGTCGGAAAAGCGACTTTTGTTTCTTTTACCACAAGGTTTGAATAGGGAAAAATGTCGTTTTTTAAAATGTGCTCATTAGTGAAAAAACGACAAATATGGCTATCCATTGTCGACGCGTCCGACCCAATTGCCGTTTTTTATACTAAATACTTAGTACTTATAGAGGTGCTATCTGAGCGCATGCCTCAGTTTCCCAGAAGTTTTTTGTTGGTTATATTCATGCATTTGGTGCCCTAGATCTTTCAATAGAGAAAATTCGGTATTTAATTGACTCTGATTGACATTGACATTTAAAAAAAACTCACATATGGCAGTAGACTGCAAAAACATTCTAGTAGTAAGATTAAATAGACTTTAAAGACACCTATCGTCATTGAGATCGTTCTGAAATTTTCGAAAGATTATACAAACGAGTGAGGGCAATAGACAATAGTAGGAAGAGGGGAAAGGAAGTAAAAAGTACGTCTCAAAAAATCAGTGTCCGAAATACATTTTATTCTTCCAATACGTAAGAATGAAGAAAGGGCTTGAGAAGCATCCTTCTGATGACTAATGATAGAATACTCTGGAAAGTCAAATGAGGAAGACCAACGGGTTAGGCTGACTAGAAGGCGAAACAGATTTTTGGAGCTCGCGCCGGGGATCAAAACATTTTTTTTAAAAAACAGCGGGAAACTCATTTAAATTCCGCAGAGAATCTTTGTGAGTGAAAGTCTGTTTAGTTTTAATTTAAATTTAAATAATTTAAAGGTTTTGTGAAAAAAAGCAAATTGTTGAAAATTATGACAAGTATTTATGCAAATACCTAATCTCCCCTAGTTTCTCAATAGCATTTTCAGAAAAACTGCCAGTATGTCTTTGCGTGAATTTACACTATTGCATTTATTTCATTGTGAAATAAATAATATATAAAGAACTATGAAAAAATAATCAAATCGCGAGGAAAATTATTTGTGTTTAAAATGGGTAGGAAATGAGAACAAGGTGACCTCATCTCGTTATTATTCATGGTCACAGGCGCGCGCGAACACTTTGAGAACTGGAGGACGCACGCGCGCGCAAATTATGTGCTAAAAAAGTTTTAGAAACCGCTGGAAAAAGCGGACCTAAGACTCGTTAGCGGGGGGGGGGGATATTTAGTAATATGTAGAATATACTTACAGTATGCAAATACGCGATCATCCTGCAGAATTTCGACTATTACAGTAGTCTATTTAAATAGTAGTTGGGGCACTTGCAAGTACAAGCTTGTATATTTTGGTGTCTTTTGGAAAATACACTTTTATATATAATATAGGCAATATTCTCAAACGGAACTCATTTTTCCAAAAGACACCGAACAGTTATTATCAATCTCTCGAATCTTGGAACCTTCAATTTTCACGTGAACTGAAGAGCGTGCTGGTCTCGTAATGAATAGAGGGAGAGTGCACGCATGCGGGGATTCCGTATGAACGGGTGACCCTTTTTATTCACGGCGAGACCAGCAAACTCTTCAGTTCGAACTAGTTCACGTGAAAAATGGAGGTTCCAAGATTTTTGAAACATAAAAAATAAATAGCAGTTCAATTTCGAGAAGTAATGAATTCAAAAAAATGCTTTGAGACTTCAAGAGACAGTCCGTAACAACTCTCACTCTCTCATTCTGCCTCTCTTCATACCACCCCATTCGTTCGGCATTCCATCTTGTGTGACACTGCGTTTCCTACCCCTTCATCTTTCTGTCTCTCTCTCGATCTGTCTTTTTCTCCCGCTTCTCTGCTTCTACGGCTTTCCGTCCGTCAGTTCTTTTTATCCTCCCAGTTTTCTCGCAAACTCCCGCGAGTCTACGAGACGCAGACAGAGCGCGTCAACTCTAGTGCCGACACGGTGGCCGATGTTTGCGAATGGCGATTTTTCTCGGAAAGGCCGATCGCGTTGCGGCTGTGTTGCAGAAATCGATGAATGTGTTTTGAACAATGGTTTGTGGAGATGACAATAATCGTTTATTTTTTGCTCATTCCCTCTCATATTTCACTCGAATCACATTCATCTGAGATCACACTGATTTGTAGTAAGTTGTATTGGTTATTTTATTGGTTATACCAGTTAACTGCAATTTATCGTGCTAAGTATATCCTCCCGGGTTTTCCGATTATCCGATATTCCTGGAAGTTCCCTGGGAAAGAAGTTGAATTACAATTGAAATCAAACGTTTTTTGAATGCTCCTTCTTTCATGCATCTCCATTTATTTATATTTCTTAGAAGAATATTGATTTTCCCCCAAACACCTCAGATTTATGAACTGATGAAATAATTACAAGAATTCTTTTCAATCAAATTTTAATTTTTTATACCAGAAAACAATAGGAATCGAGTTCTCGAGCAATTTCCGAGTCGAAGGCCTCACTTAGTCATTTTCTAACTTTTCTCAATAAGCTTCGAAAAAACGTTTCGCATTTCTGCCGCGTACTGTATTCACTCGAATAGGATGCACTTCAATGGGCCACTCTGTTCGAGTAAATATGGTATGTACGTTTCCAAAAACACGTTTTTTTCTCTTGCTGTTTTCTCTTTCCACCTCCGTTTTCGCTAAAAATAATCCCAACATTTCAGTCAATCCATCCAAGTGAAGCTCAAACTACAAAACTCATCTTCCCAGTTACCGATTATCTTCAAGCAAGCATGTCCGAGGTGTCGGAGGAGGTGCTCTCTAATGCGGATGCCTCATACGGAGGCACAACGGATGCGGAAAGCGTTGCAGAGAGTGTCGCGGAGAGTCTCACCGAAACAGAAGGCTTCTTGCCGAAAGCTGATTCTCTTCCAGTTGCAAAAATTGTCCTCACCATGAAAGGCGTCACAGAAAAACAGGAGAAAGTGCGTTCAGAAGACCTTTTGAAGGCGATCCCGAATGGAGGAAAAACGACGAAAGAACTGATCTTCGAAGTAGCCGACAATGTTCAGTCTTGCCGTGTCTGCTACGATCACTATCATCAAGAACGAAATCAGGCACGAGTGCTGCTTTGTGGACACTCGTTCTGCACTCGATGCGTGATTGGATGCAGCCAACCCTCGATGTTCAACCATGACACTCCGTTTGGAGTCAAGTGCCCAGAATGTCGAAAAGTCAGCAAGCAGGCTCCGGCTACACTGCCTATCAATTTTCAATTTATGCGTATGTTTTGGGATTTCATATTTAATGCAAGCGCGCTTTTCCACTTACAAGGGAGGTCATTTTACCCAAGGCCTGTAAACGCGGCCGCGACTTTTCCTATTCAAATCGCAAAAGCCGTGGCTGGCCGCGGCCGGCCGCGTTTGCTGTAGCAGCTGGCCGCGTTTACAGGCTTGACGTGGATAACACATAATACTCCCGTGTACCTCAGCTGTGGATACGTTTTTGTTAAAATTACAATTCGATCATTTTCCAGAGATTCTAAGCGTTCTAAGTTTGGTAAAAGACCCGGAAACCCTCGAACTCGATGACAATTTTCAAAATTTCGAGAAACTCGGCCAAATACTACCAGAAAATGAGCTGAGCAAATTGACGATGGAACAACTCCAAGGTTTGTTTGAACGAATGAACTGTGGGTGTTTTCAAAAAGGGTGGAAAACAGTTTCAGACGCTAATTTTTTTTGTCTGCACACATAAGATTTGGTTCTAGCAGTTTTCCTGCAAATGAATCGGCAACAAGAAAATACGGTGATTATAGCAAAGTCTGAAAAATAAAGTTTTCCAGAGCACTCAAAAGCAATTTTCAATGCGATGCGCCTGAGAGCCGAAAAGGAAAAAGAAGAACACTCACGACCGCAAGTGCTGAGCGCAATGGAACTTGAAGGGAAGAAATTGGACGAAGCTGAGAGAAACATCGACAAATTTGTGAAAAATATGCAGAGATTAAAAAAAGGAGAGGTTGTCAAGGACCATTACACCAGTATGATGGCATTGAGAACTCTGATGCAAGTAGGCGAACGAGAGCCGAGACCGAACAACGATTGGATGAGAGTACGTGTTTTTGAAGAAATGGGGGGGGGGTGCGAAAATAAAATAGGAAATTGAACTTCCCGCTCTCGGTAAACCTGAGAAAAGCTTATTCCCTTCATCAGAGAAGCTTACCACGAGCTGCTGGATAACTCTTCCCCAACTGCTTGATAACTCTTCTTCAACTATTGGAAAACTTGAGGAAGAGTTATCAAGCAGTTAAGGAAGAATTTCCTAGACTCGTCCGGGGCTCGGGAAAAGCTTTTTCCAGGTTCACCGAGAAGATGTCGTAGTTTCATTGATTTTTGGATGGAGTCAGTCCAAAATTTTGCAAAGATCCTTTTTTCTAACCGAAAATCATGGTACCTAACATTTTTAATGAGAAACGAAATGAACCATTTCTTTTTTAAGGAAATGGTTGTCTATCGTACACCAGTCGGTGGTCAACTACCAGCTGCTCAACAAGATACCGAACAACTTGTACTACCGCTTCCACACCAACCAGTCCCAGAGGCCGCACCGCCAGATGTGGATATGGATCGCCTCGATGCTGAAATAGACACTTTTTTGGAACGCGAAGAAGCCAATCCTCGTCGTAACCTGGATGTCGTCCGCGCTGCTTATCTCCGTCGCGAGCGACAGAGTGCTCAACAGCGAGAGACGCAGCGTCTCAACGAACAACTCATGAGGCATTTGCTGGAAGATCGGCAGCCTCAGCAGTTGCCAGACTGGAGTGCACTCAGAAGACGTCATCTGCGGCTTGCATTGGAAGAAGCTAGAGATCATGTGAATGAGGTTCATGACGATAACAACGAAGAAAATGAAGATGCGGAAAGCACTGAATCCGATGATTCATCGTTCATTGAGGAGCCGCAAGATCAACAACAAAGAAGAGATCAGCTCGAAGAGGCTCACATGACTTTCGGGGAAGTTGCCGCTATCTATCGCATCGTTGACACCCTCAACCCGGAACAAATCCGCGTCGCCAACACCCCATACCCAAGTGGGCATCGCAACCAGCAGGATCTCATGAACTTTCTGATACCCAGTCACCGTGACCCCACAGAAATTGCCACGCTTCTCCACATCGCTCAGGTTCGTCAGTACGCCGTCGTTCAGAAGACAAATGCCGACCGACTGCTCCGATTGCTAAGGGAGTATTCCGTAAAATACGCATCAAATATTGTCGAAGCGCCAAGAATGATCAATCGGCAGAGAGTCCGTAGACAGCCTCCGGTGCCTGTAGATGAGTACAACGCATTACTCACTGTGATCCGGAAAAGAGCCAAGGAAGCGCTGAGAGGGAACCGTCCCGGACAACCGGCGAATGAGGAGGAGTCCAATCTGACCCTCCGACTTATTGTCAACATTGCCACCTCAATGGGCGTCCGCGAGAAACTCGAAGGATGTCTATGCCCACATCGTTCTCGTGAAGATATCTTTGTCCGCCAAGAGAATACTTCCGCCCGTCAGCCGGTACTATTTTGCACCGCCTGCCGCTGCAGTGTTCCGCAGGGAGCTCAGCAGACACACGCTCAAGGAAGACGTCATATAGCTAATGTTGCAATGTCCGTTTTGAAGTGCTTTTAATTTACAAAAAAACTTTTTTTCAGTCGCCGCACCGTCCACACCCATTCATCTTCATCATCATCTCGTTGAACGAAAGTTGATCATTGTGTAATATTGATACATTCATAGTAAACTCGAAACTTTAAATGCCCACTTTCTCCTAATCATTGATAACTTTATCACACTTACCACCCATTCTTTTCATTTCTATCATGATTCTTTTGAATCTTACCGTTTAAAAATTGAGCTTTCTTTCACATTGAACAGAAAAATTCAGATCACTATTAATCTTTAAAATTTTTTTGGCTCATTTGGAAGAGGAGGGAAAAACTCGGCCACCACGCTGATTGGCCTCTGCAACCAATCCTCATCATCGATACAAGACCCACGTGGTACTAGATTTTCATTTACCTTCCAATGAGCGAAATAATTTTCAAGAATAATAGCATTCCCCTCATTTTGACCACTCTGTTTCTCTCAGGACGCCTCTCAAAATTTTCCTTTGAATCCTGCCATTTTTCTGCACTTGCAAATACTTGTCGACGTTGTTGTCATTTGTGACGAACGCAAATCCAATATTTTCTTCCTCTGTCTCTCCTATTCCTCAGTTTTTAATAGTGCTAAGACCATTCCGTACACCATTTCCATCTACTTCTCTCCTGAATTTCGTGTCCCATTCGAAACCGATTTTCCCTTTAAAAAATTCCCGATTTCCATTTTTTCCAGCATTTTTCCGACTTTTTAGTAACTTCTCTGTTAATATTTCACGATGCTTTCTGTTTTCAAAAGAAGTGTTATTTTTTGTAAATTCTATGTGTAGATGTTGTAGTGATTTCTGTCTGTTCATGTTTTCAAACTTTAATCTGGAATTGTTATAATAAAAAAAACTGTTTTTTTTGCTAAAAGTTTAGTCATTAACTCCTGGGGCAAGGCGCTGTGCACTCTCCCGTTCTCTCGTTCAAACGACAAAACTTTGGCGACACTCGAGTGAGGCAATTTTGCCGTATTTATTTATGCCCAATATTGCCTGGTCAGTGAGACGCAGAGAAATAGGCTGACAAGGGAAGTGTTCCAACTGTCCAGAACCGTTTGAAATGAAACCTTGCAGGATAGAAAGAGGTCGGTTTGGGACCCCCGAATCAGTTTTCAAAAGTTGCTAAAACGGCCCGAGAGCCGAGAAAAAGCGGCTCAAAGTTTCATGAAATGTCGGCCGCTTGCGGACACCGCGCTTATAAACTCTCGCGGACCTAGTTGTTCCAACGGTGGGATGGCCGAGTGGTAGTGCGTTCATCTATGGATAGATTGGGGTCATGATCGATTCCCTCACGATTTTTTTCCTTTTGCATTTCTTCGTCGGCATGGGGAATGGTGCCCAAAAAGTCAAAGTCCAAAAACTTAAAAAAAAATTTTTTTTTTTTCAATTTTTATTTCCGCCCGCGGGTCTCGAAAAGAACGAGACACAAGTTCGTAACCGTAACCCTTGATCTAAAAAGACTGTAGTCGGCCGGTTTTCATTCGGATTTCTCGATAAAACGAATTAAGCATAATGAGAGAATGGATTGACTCGAGAAACACCCGGAAAACGGCCGGAATTGAATACTCCTGGACATTTGAAATTTTCAAAACTTTTCCACGATAATTCGCGCCGGCGCTAAACTGTCGAATAATATAATGAATTGTATAATCATGAAATTTATGAATAAAAACTGCGAAATCTGGAACTTGCTGCAGTTGGGAGCGAGATTGGAGAGGGAAGAGATGCAGCCACACATGTCCACATTTATCCCTATTACCCCGATCTAGGAACCTGTGCACGATGACCCGCGCCGGAAGTGCCGGTCCTAGGAAACTCTTTCTAATTAAAAATTTTCATTCCGGATGCCTCCACATATAATCTATTTCTTCCCGGATCTCCTAATTTTTCATAGACAAATTCTAATTAGAAGATATTTTAAAATTCAGAGAAACATGTATACCAATATATGAAATATTGCTACAGACAATAGGAGGCGACCGGCATTTTCACAAACCATTTGCAGGAGAAAAGGGGGAATCGGGAAATGAAAATAAAGTTATAAAATAGAGAATACAGCATTTGGTGATGACACTAGAGTGCGGTAGGGAAGGGGTGGTATCCAAAAACGTTAATTACTGAAATTACGACAAAAGAACAACTTTCAAACGGCGCGAAGTTTGTTTAGTAGAACATCGGAAACACGAACGCATGAAGAGAAAACATCCTAAAAACTTTTGAGCATTTTCAAAGAATTACTATTGCGGCTGCATGAAGAATGGGAAAAGGCGAGGGGAAATAAACAATACACGTACTTAACAATGTATTTGTGAAAACGAGGAAGATTGTTCAGCATTTTCAAGAGATTCAGAAAAGAAGGTGGGTTCCAAGGATATCCTGGAGAATCTAGAAGACTAAAAATTTCCGGGATTCCCGGAATTTGCACCGTTCCCTCCATTATTAACACCGATGTTCGTGTTATTGACGATTTGTTGAGGAGCCATTCCATACATCATCATTGTGGGCCCTTCGAAGTGACCGCTGGGACGATAGGGCGCTAAAACTATACTTTTTTAGAAGGCGTAGTTGCGGGTCTCACAACCGAGAGAGCATATTACTCACGGGCTGTTGGAGCGTACCGAATCGAAAACTCGCTCTACTGGACAGACGCGTTGCGGTAGGCGTCGCGATAAATTTTTTGAAAATATCTTGCGAAAATTCGGCCAAGTTGCCGTAATTCTAGGTCAGTGGCCTAGGAATTATGCGGCCGCGGCCATTTCAAAGGCTGGTATTATCGTTAAATCTCAAAATCGGAGTTGAAAATAAATATTCAAACGTTCACGTGAGATATCTCGCAGCAAGAAAAGAATTAGAAACACCGAAACGTGTAGTGACTTGAGAGACGCAGCATGTTCCGGCATTCACAATTCTTTTTTTGCTGCGAGATATCTCACGTGAACGTTTGAATATTTATTTTCAACTCCGATTTTGAGATTTAACGATAATATCATTTTAGCGTGCTACAGCGCTATTATCATGAGTTCGCCGCGAGCGTAAAGTAAAAGGGTAAAGGGTATCCGCTATATCTAGCGACGAAGCGCTGACGGATCGCGGTGTCAGCGAAGGTCCCGCAACGAAATAGCGAGGCAGCACGTAAATTTCAGAGACGGAGACAAGTTCAACACGTTTCACGTCAAAAATGAGGTCCACGCTCACGGCGAACGCATAATATATAATTCAAAAATCTTGGAACCTTCATTTTCCACGTGAACTGATGAGATTGTCAGTCTCGCCGTGAATGAATGGGGTCACCTGTTCATACGGAATCCACGTACCCTCTATTCACGGCGAGACTCGCAAGCTCATCAGTTCACGTGAAAATGGAGGTTCCAAAATTTTTGACATGTATAATATTATATATTTCCATCGAAGCGACGAGTGGGAGGAATCGGGTCTCGCCACGAGAACATAAAATTTTTCGAAAATCGATATGCGCCTTTGAACTTTTAGGTACGGTCTACCGTAGTTTCTTTAAAGGCGCATGTCGATTTTCGAAAAATTTCTCGTGGCGAGACCCGATTCCTCCCACGCGTCGCTGTCGCGCCACTTCGATGGAAATATATAATAAGTACATAAGAAGAATTGCGTGACAAACAGGGTACCTAAATTGCCAAAAATGGTCGAATTGATGGGGAGCCGGAACTTGGACCATGAAGTCTTCAAATTTTACCAGAGAAAATTTGGAAATAAAACAAAAAGTTTTGGAAAACTTCCGAAAATAAATTAAGAAATACGCCTACCCTTTAACCAGTACCCACCTGGTCCGCTCATCATTTGGAGCTGGTGTTGCTGGTTTTGATGGAAAGCAAAATGAGGGTTTCCATGGTGATTAGGGTTCATCAGAACAGTACCGTCCAGGTAAGCGATCGGATGCAGCGGTACTGCAGACGAAGATGGCGTCGACGAGTAAACGTTCTGGTGACTACCACCGCCACCACCACTGGAAGACGACGTCGTCAGCTGACTGCTCTCCGGATCAAGCCGCAGTTTGTGCTCCACTGAAGTTTGAAATAAAATTATGGACGCGCAGATATATCAGAAGTCAATCCGTTTTCATGGCCTTAATGAATGTGCAAAAATGGGAAACTTTTGTCGAGCCGTTTTCGAAATGGACTAAAAATGCGATTTCAAACCCGCCATAACTCCGCTCCTGGAGTTTGTTAAGAAACGACAAGCCTAGGAACTTTTATAGACAAAAATTGTCATTTTCTGAAATCCGCAGTACTAAATCTAAAGAGATACAGTATCTAGCACGCGAAATCAAAAAAAAACTACTTGAAAACACGCTCTGCTGGACTTAAAAAAAAATTTCCTGCGAAAATTCGGCCAAGTTGCCGGACACTCTATCCAGCACTTGAAATGCGCAAGCAAAACCGCCGCTCGTCTGGCGTCTCTGAAGGCCGCGCGCCGAAACAGTCACTCGCTGATTTCAGAGCGATTTTGGAAGAAAAAAAGACAAATAAGACCATGAAATTGAAGAGCAGAATGTTGTCATTCATTTGCAACATAGTAGACAAAAATTGGTTGAGTTTTCGCTGAGAAATAGACATCTAATGAAATTGTGAATATATTTATTCTCAATGACTTTTGGAGAGAAATCGGCAGATCGATTACAAAACAGGCGGCCTTGAGAGCAAATGTTCTTTGTTAAGGAACATTTCTGATCATGTTGCTCTCAATACTCTTTCAGTCTGCCCCCGAGAGACGAAAAAAATCGAAATTCATGTGAAAACGAAAACTTCAAAAGGAATCAACTTTTTTCAGACTGAACGAATCAAGACGTTTGAGGTCTCAAATTGAAGCAATTGTCAAAGGCTACAATTCCTGTTGACCAGAATTTGGAAAACGTTTCGTCTATGCTTCGACTTCATCCAATTTATGTGATTTTTCAAAAAAAAAAACGTCAAATTTACAGTTTTTCTTGGATTTCAGCTCGAGTAATTTTTTTTTCAAAAATCTGATCAGCAGGAATTGTAGCCCTAATCAAGAGCTACATTTCAAGACTTCGTACCATTTTTTTCCGATTTTTTTGAAAAAAAAGTTGATTCCCTTGGAAGTTGCTCCACTTTAACTGAAGATTACTGAGTCAATCCGTAACGAAAACTCTTCGTTAATGTCTCAAACTGTAGATTATCACTTCTTCTACCCGGATATCAAAGATCTCTCGATTCTGCCACCGGACAGTATTCATTCACTTATAAAAACCGCGCGAGGCACTGTTTTCGCGCATCAAAAACTGCGTTTCGTTGACCGCCACCGAGAGAGTATGGCGGCCGCGGAGGGTGCGAGAGTACAGCGCATTTCGCGTGCAGCCTTGACGGAGACAATTTTAAAACTTTTCACGCCAAAAATGAGGTCCACGCTCGCGGCGAACTAATACTACACGGCGAACCACGAGCGACGTCTTAGAGGAAAATCCAGGCCATATTTGCGTTTTGAAACTCCGCCTCCGGACACCGTTTCCTAGTCCCCGAGGGTTTTTCGCATTTTTCTCGAAAAACTTCTTTAAAGTTCCCATTTTTTTAATACAAAACCTTCAAAATTAATTTTCCAACGATTTAAAAAAAAATTCATGCCCTAAATTTGAGACCATTGCCCCGAAAAATACGGGGAAGAGGGCGTTCAAAAGGCGTTTTTGGGAGGACTCCGCCAATCGGACCTGCGTGCGGCGGAGTTGCAAAATTTCACGCGGCGGTTGCGAAAGGGGCGTGGCCCACGTTTCAGGATTGCTCATTGGTGGCCGAACCCGGAAAAATGCTGCAAAAATTTACTACTAGACGCCGCCGCTGGTTCGCCGTGTACTACTCGAAGAACAAGTTTACTTCAATTGAAATCGTCATCTTTCATGTTATTTTCACTAAAAAACAATACTCAATACCTTTTTTATCCAATAAAGTCATCTTGTCACAATCCTTAAATAAATGCTGTCCTCCACAGTTTGAACAACTTGGGTAGATGGTCTGAACCAATACTTTTTGTTGAAGCATTTTATAACGTTTTTACCTGTACTTGCCCAGCAGGAACTCCTGAATAAAGGAACGGTTGCAAATTGATAGGCAGTGGGAGGGGTTGGATATCTCCGGTAGAGTTTTTTTGATAGAAACGGGTAGGTGATTTGGTGCGAGGATTCTTCCATCGTGAGAAGATGAGCCCATCAGACGACTCACGGAACTCCTGCAACAACTTGACATCGGGGTTTTGTGTAATTAGGTGTATATGGTGGCGAAAGTAAGAGTAGTTCGGAGTGAAAAAACGTTTTTTTTTTAAGTTGCAAGTCTATTTTGACGACGGGTCTCACAGCGATATCTCGTTAACTTTTCCAGAAGCCTTTTTGCCCTGTATAGAAAAAGTCAACTATTTCGGCAAAGTTTGAATAGGTAAATACAAAGTCAGACTTGGATAGGTCCATAAAATCAGAACACCACCGCTCAAACAAATAGGACTCCCGGGTAATTGAGAAAAGCTTATTAGTAGCTCGGAAGAGTTATACAACAATTAAGGAAGAGTTATCCAGCAGTTTGGAAAACTCTTCCTAGACTCGTCCGGGGCTCGTGGTAAGCTTCTCTAATGAAAAGCTTTTCTTACTGTCAGGTTTGCCGAGTACTGGTGCGAAAAACGAGAAGATCGCCCAAATTATGCGGTTTTTTGTAATTCATAAAAACTAACATCTTCGGTCCGAGAGCGTGTACCATTGAACTCTTCGCAAATAACTGCTGAGAGCATTATCCGCGCCGGCAAATCAGACAGCTCATTGATGTACTGAACGATTTGAGCGGGGCTAGCGTCTTGAGGCATGCGAGGGACGATTCGGTCGTCGACGGCGAGGAATGGGACTATAATAATGAAAATGGAAAATGAAGTTCCACTGGATAAGGAGAAACCCTTACTTTCCATTGTAGAAGTACTTGCTGACAACTTTTTCCTCTCCTCATCAAATGAGGAAATCGATGACGACATCTGGAATAAATGAATTTCTGGAATGAAGAAATTGACTGCATTACCCCTGGCTGATTGAACTTTTCACACTTCTGTAACCCGAACCCATCGAGGAGTCGGAGTTGGAATGTTTTAAGTTGATCACGTGTTCTTTGAGTGAACGTACGATCCCCGTCACTCCAGTGGATCTCCAGCCCGAATGTGTTCGAGTTTTCTGTCTCACATCCGATGAATCGAGTAATGAAGAATTGACCGTAATCACGATGCCGTCCTCCTGTCCTTTCAATGCTTGCATCTCTCTTCTCGTAGTGTCCATCCTCACTCTCTTTATCGCTTTCTTCTGGTTCCTCTTCATTTTTTCCAACACCATTTTCTAACGATGCTAGGCATTTTTTCCGTTCGGTTTCACGCAGAGAAGCGTAATACTGGCGGAAACAGTGCTCTATTTCGGCGCGAATTCCGTCGCGAAGATCCACGTACTTTATTTTGATGTCCACCGACATGGCCGGGTGGTGGATGATAGCGGCAACTAACAGCATATTTGATTTCAGTTTAAAATGAATTCAAGTGTTACCTATCTTCCCAATAGCTTGCAAAACGTCGATTCTGTCTAGTAGACTTGGGATCTTACTCAAAATCTGTGGTTTTTCATTCAGCAGCACTGTTGAAACATAGTCGGCTATCTGACAAAATGTCGTCGGTTTCGGTTGTTCACAAATATTTTAAAAATGTGAAACTACCCACTTCCTATAACCAGCCAGAAAAATCATCTGCACCAGGCGGAAGATGTGAGAAAACCACTTCGATACTACTTACTTATACTGCACAATTTAGAATGCACACTATTTCACATTGAAACCCAACAAACCTTGGCAGCCGATTTACGGTTGGTCGAAGCGCACACAGAAATGAGGATGTAGACGTAGCTGGTTAGGTCTCTAACTGACTCTAAAAACCGTTCGGGTTCTTGTGGGACGGGCGGCTCCATGACCGATGGCTCTTCCATTTGATTGGCGGAAGCAGGTGGCGCCTGTTGAATTCTGTTGTTATTTGGAGAGGGTAAATCTTGTTGTGGCGGTATTAATGACCCAATAACAGTTTGACAGGATAGAGGCTTGTTTTCTGTCGATTCGCCAATTTCGGACATCATTGTTGGCGTTGTGGGTGCTCCATCTTGCTTGTCTATCCCAGAGTCTTTTGGAGACGATGAGCAAGAAGATGAAGATGGATTTGATGAGGTATGAATAGCAGAAAACTCCGTTGGTGAGCTAGCTTTTTGTGGACTGAAAATTATGAATTAATGTTAGGTGTTGTCTATCCCGAAATGTTCCTAAAGACAAACTCTGGACGCTGAGTATTTGCCTTTTCCGGTTATTTTTTAATACTCATGTGAACGGTGGTGGCACCTCGTTCTTGCCAATAAAATTCCTTCATTTTTCCAAAAATTTCGACACATGAATCAACTCACATGGAAAGACCGTGCTGTGTTTGTTGGCTGCCCGTATTTTTGAACGTTTTGAAGATGAGAGTTCGTTGCTGTTCTATGGGTACTTGATTGATGGCAGTGGGGAGTGCCGGTGGTGACGAAGAAGTGCACACGTAAGAAGGTAGGGACGCCGTTGGATCCGCACAATTGGATATCTTCTCCACAGGGCGCATCTGATTAGTGTAGCAGCGCACAGATCCTTCGATACAGTTCCCAACAAGTCGCAAGTCAACTGGTGAGAGAAAAGACAGCAACTCACACATCAATTCCACTTTGCTCCAGTCATCGTGCTAAAAACGGCACGTTAGTGACGACAGCTTTAAGTAAGCGTTTCCGGGATATAAAAAATCGTCAATTTCTTCCAGCCAAGCTTCTATATTCTACTAAAAGTCTACGAAACGAGAACCGGATTTTATTATCTTTACGACTGTCCAGTCAATTTTCCCGCAGCAGAATTGGCTTGAGATGGAGTGAATTTTCAATAGTCAAGAAACAATGGAGCTCAGCTAAAATGGTGGTCCATTTAACCCAAGTTTTAAATAACCTCTTTAAACGCCATGACAGTATCGGCAAGTTTCGGATCCGTTTTTTTGAACATTTTTTCATCCTCAGCCGCGATAATAACATTTTTCGGCTTCATCCTCTTCAGTTTCGGTTCCTTTTTCAGCTCCACAATTGGATCGGTTTGTACTGTTTTCGTGTGATGCACCACGGGTGGAATGGTTGGCATAGCGGGAACAGAAGCGATTACATTAGGCGCACTCTGTGAAGCTGAAGCGGTGGCAGAAGTCGGATGAGATTGAACGATCGACGGAAATCCGATGGCTTTGACTTGTGGCTGTTGCCCAGAATAGTTTTGGTTTTGAGAAGACTGGTTGTGGTGATGGCCTCCACCGAAGTTTGAGTATCCGCCACTTCGGTGACTCTGCGATGAATGATCACGGTTCTAAAAATTGAAACAATTCATTATTGAAATCGGAAACAATGACGTTGCGGGCGATTGGTCTCAAAACGAATGTTATATGGTTGCTACGACTGTAACCTTAACTTTAGTTCAAAAAGCCGGTTCCGCACACAATTTCCTGTTTTCCACACAAGTTATCTACGGGAAAACAATTGAAATAGACGTTTCCTCTCTTTTTATAGATTGGTAAATACATCTGCCTCGAAATTGCCTTTGGCTGAAAACTATCCAACTCGTCCCAAAGCCTTGGCCCGATTTCGATAATAGAAATAATGTGGAATAAATGTACGTCTCGTGAGTTATGTTTGACTCTGCGGTTTTCAATCCTCACCTTATCCTTCTTTCTTTGCTGGTTCTGTTGATTGTGTCCTCCTCCGGTGCGGTAGTTCCTGAACATACAAAAAAGTGAAACGTGTGACATTTGTTCTTGTACAATGTTCACTTACTTTTCCTTCTCTTTGTCCCTGGCCCGATGATCTTTGGCACCTCCGCCGCCTCGGAAACTGTTCTGACTTGCTTGTGAACCCGCGTTACTAGCCTGAAAGGAGATGAATCTCGGTTTGTCAGAAATACTCAATTTACTTTCAACGATTCAAAACTTTAATTTCTAAATAAATCTGCTTCGTTTTATTTTCGAGGAAGTCAAGCGGATATTCATATAGAACCGACAATGCCATCTGATGTCGAAATAATATTATCCAACGGGGCTGTAACAAAAAGACAACCTTGCTTCAAAAAATTCCCGTATCCTAATCCCCTTAAAAAGGTGACGTGAAAGAATTTTACGAAAGGAGTAGAACATATTTCTCTTCCATTCGCGTTCAAAAACCTGGTTTTTGTGCTTTCTATTTAATATGCTTCGTGAGTACTCATATGAGTTTTTCTTGGTTTCCCCAAAATTTCGTGGACCATTCAGTCGAATAAACAAATTTCTTCACCTTATCAACATCGTTGTGTTGTGCTTTTTTTATCGGCAACTGTTGTTGCTGTCGACTATTTGCTGCATTATTGCTTTGCGAAGAAGATGACGAAAGTCGCTGATGAGGCTGTTGATGGGGCTGGTTGTTTGGTTGCGAGGCCGTCGCACTCCCCGGATTGGTGGTGCTGCTGGCGGCAGCAGAGAGGCTCGAAGATGCGTCTGTGAAATACATTGTCAATTGGAGCAATTTCAAGATATATTATTTTTTCAAAGTCCGCAATAAGATGTTCAAGGCAAAAACAACTCTACTTCAAAAGTTGCGTAGGAGTTGGGGGGGGGGGGGGCATATGCAAAATCCTCCAACTCGTAATTAAAAGTTTTTGTCTTTAAAAAAGTTTTTTTTGGGTATTCCATTTTCGAGTTCAAGCAATCCTCCAAGAAACCAAACGTGGAGGCGAACTCACCATTTACTTCCTCTTCACTTCGGATAATTTCCGAAAACTGGGAAGTAAAAATGAAGAAGTAGTACGGCATTTAGTGGGGCATGATACGTTCTACAGAATAAATTGATGATTGTTTGAATTAGAAAGACAAAAAAGAAAAATAAATGAAAAAAAGGCACAAAAAGAGGAAAAGAAGAGTCACGTTTCCCTCACACAGCCCATACAATTTTGACACCTACTTGCCGATTTTACATTCGTTTCTTCGAGCTTTCACATAGAGACAACTCGATTGATGAACGAAGAGAATTGACATTTAATGATTAGTTAAAAATATTTATAACTTTATATCGCATGAAATAAAACCTTGTGGAATAGACAAACGTATGTATTAGCTCTCTGAATGAGTATTCAACATTTGCCAATGAACCCCGCGAGCCGAGAAAAGTCAGTTTAGTATTCCCGGATGTTTGACGCTTTTGAACTCTCAGAACTCAGCGGCTTTCAAGATGGTGAATGGTTACCGTATTTACTCAAATAGAGTGGCACCCAGAATTGAACGGCACTAAAAAAACAGTTGAACAATAGAAAGACATGCCACTCTATTCGAGTAAATACGGTAATACGTTTGATTCTAATTCGACTGGTGTCCAACAAGCTGCCGCACACGACCCGCGCCTCTACCCCACTCGGCCACCGACCCACTGCTGACAGTGGTGGATGCGTGGGTTGATGTACGCGGTGGCGCCCACACCGTTTTCCACGTTAATCCGTGCAAAATTTTAGCAATTTTCAAACGCAATTATCTCGAAGGGGGGGGGGGGCCGAACGGGCAACTTTTTTCAACTGAAGAGTTGTTTAGAATCACCTCAAGAATCTATATGCAAATTTGAAGCCAATCCTAAAGAGCTAAGGTAAAAAGGTTCCCTTGTAAGACAGGGTACAGCAACAAAGGGTGCAAAGTCAATCCTTATTCCGAGCTCTGGGAGCTTTTTTAAGAGTGACTATTTATTATCCTGCAGTGCCTTTTACCCAATTGAAGCATATGAGGTTGCGACAAGAACTGGAACCAGCGATCTCTCGATTCCTAGAGGCCATCACTGCATACTGAGCTATCGACTCTTATTGACTCCATTAGAAGCTTTTAAAACTTGATTCTGGGAGGCTAGACGTAGATCTTACTACAAGTCATACGAAACTTCTTGACAAGAGTCCCTTGTGCGACTGCTAGCATCTAGAGAAACCAATGAAAATGAAAAAAAAACCTATATTTCTTTCGAAAATTGTAGGTTTCCGACTGATTCAATGTCACGGGTTACAGCAGTCAGAAGCTGACGTTTGGCAACTTTGTATTTAGCTGCCTTCCGTTCAGTTATTCTTCTCTTCCGCAGATAACAAAAGATTTGTTTTTTTCAAATTCATTTTTACCACATTTTTTTATTTACCGGTTCAATTTCCCTTTTCAGAACTCACTGTTCGTCCCATTAGTATTGATTGGAGAGTTCGTTGAGTTGACCGCATTCTGGACAGTAGTTGCAGCCGACGCTATTGCTCCGTTACTGCTTATTGTCGGCCCGTCCGAATTCTTTTTGTTTTGATTACTCTGCAGCTGGTCAAAGATCAGAATTGGATAACATTATTCTTCCTAGACGTAATAAAATAATAATAATAATATTTTTATGAACACGATGCTAACACCGTCATCTGAAGTTGGAAGCAAAAGCATATTTTCAGAAATTTTAGGAATTTGAAAATGTTCTATTTATTTTTCTAGAGCGAAAAATTAGGATTTGTCAAGAATCTCGTGGAATTTACCTTCTTATTTGCCATAATGCGATGTTGGAAACAAGTTTCTTGACGCTACTTCTTTCAAATTGAGCTGAAACTATCTGAAAATTGAAAAAACAAAATGAGGTTTAGGAACTGGAAAATATTGAAAATCGTTTGACAACGATTCATATTACAAGATAATGAAGAACGGAAGAAATATACAACGTTTTATGAAAATTAGTACAACGCAGTTTGAAAACTCAC
This sequence comes from Caenorhabditis macrosperma, assembly GCA_963932285.1. NCBI lineage: Eukaryota > Metazoa > Nematoda > Chromadorea > Rhabditida > Rhabditidae > Caenorhabditis > Caenorhabditis macrosperma. Next base: position 15,184,613 of record OZ010622.1, read on the forward strand.
TATTATCAAAAAACCCGAAAGAAAAATGAAGTGGACTCTCGTGCCATGAATTACTAACATCCGACAACTTTCCACTTGCAAAACTCGAATTGAATTCCATTCTCCTCAAATACCCTCGTATTTTCACTTGCATTTTCCGATGTTTCAATTCTCTCCATTTTTGAGAAATCCAGAGATTTGAGGTGAGTATCAGCTGAGAAACTGGAAACTTTAACGTTTTAGGACAATTTCTCGTAAGCTGTCGTCTACTTTTTGAAAATTTTAGTAACATGGACCTCCTCGACCAGATTTCTCTGGAGGGCTAGTTCATAAATCTCGGCCCCACCGATATTCCATATTGTTTCGATTTTACTGGCGAATTGCGGCTTAGAAAGTGTTTCTAATGCGGATTCGAGAGAACTTCTGGAAAATAAAAAAGGAATAAGGAATGTTTTCTTGTTTTGGGATACTCACACAATAATTAAGTCGTCTGTGTTTTTCTCTTCCATTTGCCTGCTCAGAACAACGTTCAGTCTCCCGACCAACGGACGATGGGCTTCTGGAATACTCTCCCAGCATTTTCGGCCCATTAGAACCACATTTTTCTGAAAAGAACATCGATTGAATTCCACTTAATTTCAGGCAGAACATTTTGTAAAAAATTTGATAGATACCAGGAACAGTTTTCAGAAGCAGTGTAATCGACTGTGATCAGGGCTGGAAATGCAAATTTCTGAGTCCCATCCTGCCAATTTTTCGAAAAAAAAATGGCTCCGGGATATTTCGCAACCAGACGTTTCGCAACAGCTGAAACGGCAACAGAATGGAAATGATATTTATCTTGTAAAACAAATCCAGATTATTGAATTTGTGGTTTTCGGGGTCGTACAATCTGAAGTTAATCTCAAAAAAACTACTTTGTCGTTTTTTCTCTGCGTCTCTCGTGGTCGATCGCTACTACCAGGCATCTCTCTCCGGTTAGGCTCATTTCGCTCAAACTCAACCAATTCATACCGTTCTTGGATTGGTCGACATGAAATTACTCGTAGATTTTGAATGTTAATGTCACATTCCATTGAAACAGGCACGATATCGTGATTCACTAGTTGCAAAGGCTACATTTCGCAATGTACTAACTGTTTTTAGTTTTCAATGGAATGTGACATTACCCTTTATAATCTATTTTCCTCTCAACCTGTCCAAGAACGGTATGAATTGGTTGAGTTTGAGCGAAATGACCTGAAGGGATCCATACCGTGGCGTGGGCTCCAGAATACCTCACCGGCGGCGGAAGCGCGAGGGGGCACACGGAGAGAGGTGCTTGGTTGTAATCGACCACGAGCGACGCAGAGAAAAAAACAAATTGTGAAATGAACTTACTGTGAGTTTGTGCAGCTCTTCGGGTTGCACGGTATTTTTTTGACATTAAATTCAGATTCTACGACCTCGAAAACCACGGATTCAATAATCGGGAGATGTTTTCAATGATAAATATAATTTCCCTTCTGTAACCGTTTCAGCGGTTGCGAAACGTTCTTCCAGAGGTGCATCCAGTCAGAGTACCAGCGTCAGCCAGTGTGAACATGCTGGTTCATAAGATTTAGTTTTTAAGAAACAGCGAATTCAGTTAAAAACGGCTCGTTGGTACATTCGTTTCTTTTTAGAAATTCGTCTATAAATCGGTTCATGCTGAAACCTAACTGAAGTGAGCCGATACGAACAAGAACGATCATCTTATGATGGCACATGAATCTTGCAGTGAAGCCTAATTTAATGCAGAAGAGGAAAAAAGCGTGATTGTATTGAATGTGAGCCCCGTGTTTGTTTCTGATAAGCCACCACCAGGATCAAAAATTACCAATTTATCCTGCTTACCTTCTCTGGATCGTCAACTTTTTTGGTAACCGACGCAAAATACTGCATATCTTTCTTAATTCTCCACGGAAGTCCGCCGTTTTTCCCGATGCCGCTGTCGGCATCCATTGCCACAATTAGTTTCATTTTCCGCATGATCCTTGAAAAAAACCTTGCCAAAAAACAATAGATTTATCAACAAAAAAATGGAAGTCGTGAATATTTAGGTCCAGTCATGAGAAGTGCAACAAAGGTTCAGTTTCGAAAAACTTTAAGCGTGAATTTCACGGCAAAAATACTTGTAAAAATCTGTTTTTTTCTGAATTTTGCGCTGCAAAGAAGCGGAAAATGACTCGAATTGAGTATGAAGTGTGAAAAAATCGATAAACGGCGGTAATCAAAATAAAATAGTGTGAAGCAATCTAGAAAAAACGAAGATCTCGATAGGAGTCGGCACTTCCCTGGCTCTCAGCGGAGCGCACTTGCCTTCCGCTTCGCATTTTCGTATCTGCTCTCTTATTTTATTTTTTCTAGTATTCACGTTTTATTTGACGAGACTAATTCCGAAAACGTTTTGGCAACAAAAATACTTGTTTTTTTTAATAGGAGTGGTTCTTGATTTTTAACGGCTAATACACTGTTTATGTGTTTGTAGAAAATGTTCGACTTTTCCATATTTCATGAGTTTGTTGTATATAATATATTTTCTCCAGAAAAAAAATGGGAGAAGGCGATAAATTCGGAGTTCCGGCCCCGCCGAAGCAATTTGGATCATTGGCCAATTCCGAAAGCGTTCATGCAATTTTGGTAAGTAACGTTACAGTAAACTGTTGAATTTTCTGAAATTGAGAGTAATTTTTCACAAAACGTTTTTGTACGCTGAGATATTTTCTCCACCTCCAACTTGTTGACTAGTCTTCAGCATTTTCTAGAAAACCAAAACACCTCAAAAAGAGAAATTGTTGCAAACTTTTCAGAATGAGCCGCAGAAAATTCATGGACCAACAGTGCCATTAGAACGAATGGAAGTGAGCAATCAAGCGGACTCGAGGCACGATGCTGAAATGCTCGCAGAGTTTGAGCGACGCAAAAGAGCAAGGACACTCACCTTGCCAACTGACGATGTTCAGGTGATAGTAAATTTGATGTAAAATATTTTTATGACTGTATTCTTCACTCTCCGAAATTTTCTCCATAGTCATCCAAAACGTCTTTTTTCGAAAATCTATGTTTCGATCTATTTCAGGTCAAGCTGAAGCTTCGAGCGTTGAACCAACCCATTTGTCTGTTCGGGGAGGATGCCCTGGACCGAAGAGAACGTCTTAGGGCACTTCTCTCGACTATGTCCGAAGATGAGATTGCTGCCGTTTTGCACACTGATGAGGTGAGGTTTGAAAATGAAGCAAACATTATATACGAAAAATCTTAGTATTTTTCAATAAGAGAATAAGAATAGTCCATAACCAGGCCAATCGAGGCGGCTAACGCCGCCTCTCAGCCTGGGCTATGCAGTGTTTTCCGTCCTCTTCTACCCAATCTGCCTCTGGGAAGATAGGCGAGTCGACTCTTCCCAGAGGCGCAATTAAAAGAGGAAACACACAAAAAAACAGTCCAGAAGCCGTAAAAGTTGACGGATCGCTTAGAAAATTTACGTGCACCTTGTGGTCAATACTTCTGACCTCTGTGTCAAAAATGGGCTGAAACGGTCCAGTAGCGGCTGAGAAACGGCTGTGGACAAAGAAACCCACAGACAGACAGACAGACACACATCCTTTCCCTTTTAGTATAAGAAAGATAAGATACTATTTTCCATTGCTGTTTATTTTCATACTGTTTTTTTACTTGCTGTGTCAAGTTATTTCCAAATATCCAAGAAAATAACTTTTTTCTAGAACGTATAACTGCAGTTATAACTGTTATAATTTTTTTCTTTACAGGTCAATGCCGACAAAGGAGACGAAGAGACAGTCACATGGTACCACCGTGGACCGGTTGAATTGAGAAATGCAAGAATTACGATCGCCGATTTCTCACTAAGAAGAGCAAAATTGAGGTATGATATTCCCAACATGTTCTGGATCGGTCCACCTCGGAGGTGATCACGGGATTTTTAACCAGGAAAATCCTTCAAGGTATTATCGTTAAATCTCAAAATCGGAGTTGAAAATAAATATTCAGACGTTCACGTGAGATATCTTGCAGCAAGAAAATAATTAGAAACACCGAAACGTGTAGTGTGACTTGAGAGACGCAGCATGTTTCGGCGTTTACAGTGCTTTTCTTGCTGCGAGATATCTCACGTGAACGTGTGAATATTTATTGTCAACTCCGATTTTGAGTTTTAACGATAATAGAGGAAAATATCCGCCTGGATGCCCCACTGTATCCTCAGGAGATTTGGCGTGTCCTGCAGATATTTTTGGTAATTTTTCAATTACCTGGTCCAAAAATACAGTGATCCGACAATCTTTCCCTGGAAAGGTGGGAATTTTCCATGAAAAATCAAAAATTTTGTTCAAGTGGCTTGAGGTAACTTTCCATATGATCCGACATCCGCAGGATAGTTCAGGATGTTTCGTGGATATTTTAATTGCCACTTATAGCGCACGGGAAGCAACCAGGCTGTTCTGCGGATATTTTCTGGATAAAAATCACCTGAGTGGCGTTTCTCGATTTCTTGTCATCGAAAAGTTGGACTTTTTTCTTTTGGCCGGCTCATTATGCGTTTACCACGTGCGTGGACCTCGCTTTTGGCGCCAAAAGTTTTGAAACTGTCTGTGTCTCAGAAATTTACACTCTGTCTCGCTCTTTCATTGAAGGACCCTTGTTGTCACCATGATTGCGAGGTCCACGCCCGCGGCGAACTCATAATATTCTTTTTTTTTGATAGAACCTATTTTCAAAAAAAAAATTCAGATTAATTTAGTTACAGTAAGTCAGCGAGAGAGTAAACGCAAAACTGAAAAGTCCGAAGGTTCATTCGTTTATTTTCATTCCCGATATAATTTTCATAACTTATTCACTTTCAGACTTGACAAGGCGCGCGAAGAGGCTGCACGTCCATCCCATGAGAAGGCTCTGGCGCGTCAAGAAGCGCACAAATGGGTGCAACAAATCAATCTGCAAGCGTCCCAAGTTGCAGATACTCGCCCCGTCGCCTTCTGCGAGTTCTCTGCTGATTCACAGCATATTGGTAAAGATGGGTTCATGTACAATCGGATTCATTCGAAATGAAGATTTTGACGAGAAAAAAGCTTTGGCGACCGCTGGCGGCTCTCGCAACGAACGAGACAGCTCAACGTTTGTTACCGTAACCCTTGGTCTAAAAAGATGGTATTCGGCCGATTTTCATTCAGATTTCTCGATGAAACAAATGATGATAAGAAAATGGATTCACACGAAAAACACCCGGAAAACGGCTGAAATTGAATTTTCCTGGCCATTCGAAATTTTCAAAACTTTTCAACAGTAATTCGCGCCGGCGCGAAACTGTCGATGGTCTAGAAAACTTTCTCGCGAAATATCGTCAAAATCTTCTTTTTGGGTGCATCCGAGAGTTTAAACGAGAAAACTAGGAAATGCCTATGCGGCCCCTTTTTTTCTTCAATTATTCGAGACTCCGTCGCTTCAGAACGCGTCACTTGTATTTTTTCCAACCTAAATCGGAAGAGAACTCTCAGAATTGACAAGTTGGGTATTCACACAAAACGAATGCAAAATATTTCAGGTTGTGAAATACCGGGTTCTGAAGTGACGCGTTCTGAAGCGAAACGATCTTGAATACACCCTTGGGTAGCTGCCTCGGAAACCCGAGACGTGCGTCGAATGCAATCGCACTTTTTTGTCTCTAACGCATTAAATTCAAGTTTCACTGCGTACTTCACTTCTGCGTCATTCATCGAACCATCTCAAACTGCATATCCGAAACAGCGTGAAAATAGAAGAGGCTCAGAAAATATGGAGCAGAAGAGCACGATCTGTTTGGACGCACGCTCTATGATTCCATAGGCAGAATTTTAGTATCAATAAATGTTTATTTCCAGTAACCGCTGGCTGGTCGGGTTCAGTGGCGGTGTGGAAGCGAGATCAGTGTGAGAAGGAGATCAAGTTTACGGGACATTCAGCGCAGGCGGGATGTGCTCGCTTTCACCCGGGAGCATTCACCACAATCGACAAAGCCTCTATTAATGTGGTCTCTGGGGGGCACGATGGTGAAATAGGTTGGTTACCGATCATTTTACTTTTTTCGCTTCAGGAACAGTCCTTCTATGGTCATTGTCACAGGAGACCCCAATTGGAGAGCTGGAGCGGCACCCGAATCGAGTGAGCAAAGTGGCTTTCCATCCAAATGGGCTTCATTTGGCGACGGCTTGGTAGGCTATCTTTTTTTAAATTATTATAGAAGATGGAAAGTCTTTGTCTTAATCAAAAACTTTCTTGAAATAAATTATAGATGTAGTCTGTTATCACCAGGTATAATTACACTTCAGTTTCGACTCAACGTGGCGAATGTACGATTTGACTACGCGAAAAGAGCTCCTGTTCCAGGAGGGTCACACGAAAACAGTCGCCGATGTGGCTTTTCACCCGGACGGCTCAGTGGCTCTAACAGGCGGTCACGACTGTTACGGACGTGTTTGGGATATGCGCACAGGGCGGTGTGTTATGTTCCTCGATGGACACACCAAAGAAATTCATACTGTTGAGTGGATGCCCAATGGGTGAGTGCCGAGAGAACTCCAAAAAAAAATTTTGGACATGAATTTTTGTTTTAAAGTTCGAAAAAGGCCATTGAGACAAGACACACACAGAATTTGTCGTTTATAAAAGTATAGATTCAACACCAAGATTTGATTTACATTCTATATTATTCTTAAACACTTTTAAGCTCACTTGGAACAGAAATCTAAATCTAGTCCCCCGTGGGTCTCGTATCGATGGGGCTGATCCAGCCTTGTTGATTGGTTGCAGAGGCCAATCAGCGTGGCGGCCGAGTTTTTCCCTCCTCTTTCAAGTGAGCGAAAACAATTTTAAGAATAATATCAGATAGAGGAAAAGCTAACAAGGGAACCTTTTAAGTCAAGGTTACAACTTTGGAAAACGGACTTCATGGGTTGAAAGAGGACCTTTAGTAGGTCATAAATCCGTTTTCAAAACCTGCTAAATATTATTTTGAAGTATTGGAAATTCGGTCTGAATCGCCATTTTCAGGCCTTACGGGTCACTGTGAACTCTCTGTTTCGTGTCCCCGGTTTGAAATTTTGATTTTTCTTGGTCTTTCTGCTGTTTTTGATAATTTTTTCAAGTAATAGTCTGAAAAAAACAAGTTTCCGGGAAAATGTTGAAAATCGGACCCGAACCAGAGAGTTCAAGGTGACCCTGAAGGCCTGAAAATGGCGTTTCAGACCGAATTTTCACTACTTCAAAATAATATTTAGCAGGTTTTGAAAACGGATTTATGACCTACTAAAGGTCCTCTTTCAACCCATGAAGTCCGTTTTCCAAAGTTGTAACCTTGACTTAAAAGGTTCCCTTGTAAAGCTTTACTGACGTTATAATGAATACAATCTGCAAATTTCATTTGAAGATCATACGGATCAATTAAAACGTTTTTTGCAGATACGAGATGATCTCGGGCAGTTCGGATAACTCAATGAAAGTATGGGATCTGCGGATGCGGCGTAACACTTACACAATGCCCGCACATACTTCCGTCGTGACGCGTGTCCGCGCGGACGTTGCCGGACAGTATCTCGTATCGGCAAGTTTCGACTGCACTCTCAAGATGTGGTCAACAACCGGGTGGCAGCCACTCAGGCAGCTCCAGGTACAATTTGAAAATTACCAAAAATATTTTTTCTGTTATCATCAAGATTAGCGGATGTGGTTAAGTCTGCAGTTCACCGCCTCGGCGGGTCTCGCCACAAGAACATTAAACTTTTGAAAATCGATATTATCCGTCCTGCAAAAGTTGGAACTTTTGCGCCGACCGCGACGCAGCCGCGTTGCGGCCGAAAATGCGTTGTCTCGCCACGAAAACGGCTTTTTCGACGAAAAGTACGGTAGAAAAGCCGCAACGCGGCTGCGTCGCGGTCGGCGCAAAAGTTCCAACTTTTGCAGGACGGATAATATGCGCCTTTAATAAAACTACGGCAGAAACTACGGCTTCTTTGAAGGCGCATGTCGATTTTCAAAAAATTTGTTTTTTTCGTGGCGTCGATGCGGTGAACTGCAGACTTCGCCACTTCCGCTGATTTTGACAATACTAAACGACAGATTCGTCGGCTGCGAGCGCTGACAAAAATGAAAAACGCGCTCTTTGTGGAGTCGCTACGCAATTTTTCGATGTTGGAAAAATAGTTACTTAGTTACTTAGACGATCCGTAGTTCGCCATGGTGGCGCGGATCACAGCTTTCCATGTTGGGCGGTCTCTGGCCAGAGTCGTCCAGTTTGTTGCTAGTTGGTTGTCGTTGTCCCGGACAGCCAGGTCTTTCTTCATCATGTCGGCCCAGCGCATCGGTGGACGTCCTTTTGGCCGCTTCCAGTCTCTCGGGTACCAGTGAAGTGTGCTTGTCGTCCAGCGGTCGTCCGTACTCCTTGCAACGTGGCCAACCCATTCCAGTTTCCGTCTTATCACGTGCTTCAGAGGGTCCTTGACTTGCGAGAGCTTCCTCATGTCTCCGCGGTGGAGATCTCTTGAGCGTTGTTCGGTCAGGGTGATCCCGACGATCCTTCGTTCTAGAGCAGCGTGGGTAATTCGGATTCGTTCGAGGTGGGCTTTCGTTGGTGACCACGTTTCTCCGGCGTAGCAGAGTGCCGGTAGGACGGTCGTGTCGAACAGATTTGCTCGGATTTTCGGGTCGGCGATCAGGTCCGACGCTTTTTGGATGGTTTCTAGGTCCGCCCAGGCTGATCGTCTCCTTCGGTGTAGTTCTGGGAGCAACTCGTTGTTCTTATTCAGGTTCCGCCCGAGGTAGACGTACTCTTCACACTCGTCGATCGGAGCTCCATTCGCGAAGACGGCGGTTGTTGGAGCGAATGGGTTGCGCATGCACTTTGTCTTCGACTCGTTGATCTCCAGACCAACTTTCTGCTTTCGGCGATGAGTTCGTTGAGCATTTTGGACACTTCCAGAGGGCAGTGTGAGATCAGGATGACGTCGTCCGCGAAACGAAGATGGTTGATGTTCTTTCCATCGATCGGCACTCCGTGGTCGTCCCAGTCGAGATTCCTGAAGACGGTTTCGAGTGTCGCTGGGAAGAGATTCGGGGAAATCGGGACAGAAGAAATCTGAACTGAAAAGTAATGAAAACTTTCATTTTCTAATTTTTGTTTCAAAGTTCGAAAAAAACCGCTAAGAAAAGGCTGCGAACAAACAAACAGACGGACAGACACACGGAATTTGTCGTTTAAAAAAGTATAGATTCATTCACAGAAATCTAAATCTAGTCCCCCGTGGGTCTCGTATCGATGGGGCTGATCCAGCCTTGTTGATTGGTTGCAGAGGCCAATCAGCGTGGCGGCCGAGTTTTTCCCTCCTCTTTCAAGTGAGCGAAAACAATTTTAAGAATAATATCAGATAGAGGAAAAGCTAACAAGGGAACCTTTTAAGTCAAGGTTACTTTTTAAGAATAATATCAGACACACGGAATTTGTCGTTTAAAAAAGTATAGATTCATGCACAGAGATTTGATTTACATTTTATATTATTCTTAAACACTTTTAAGCTCACTTGGAACAGAAATCTAAATCTAGTCCCCCGTGGGTCTCGTATTGATGTGGCTGATCCAGCCTTGCTGATTGATTGCAGAGGCCAATCAGCGTGGTGGCCGAGTTTTTCCCACCTCTTCCAAGTGAGCAAAAAAATTTTTAAGAATAATACATTTTCGACCAAAATTGGATGAATTAGAATAAAAATGGGAGAAACTGGAATTAAATTTGGAGAAACTAGAATCTAAATCAGTTTAGTGGAACTTCCACATTTCTCTGATTCAATTCGAAACGAATTACCAGAGCAGGTGTTTTTTGCGCCTTTCGATCCACATGCCGCTTCCTTCTTTAGTTGCGAAACCCGCGTTATCGAAGTTACTGCGACACTCGTGACGAAATCAAGATTTTCGAAAATATTTTCATGGTCAGACGGAAGTAATTTTCTGGCGACTTATTTTGAATAATGGGATTGATTAATTTTTCTGCATATTTCCGTCTGTCCATCCGTTATTGTCCGTCTCAAAAACGCGTTTCAATTCACTGTATCAATCTCTCACAGAAAAATCGTTTCTTTCCAGGGTCACGACACGCGTATTCTTTGCGTTGACATCAGTCCGGACGGCCAGTGGATGTGCTCGTCAGCATTCGATCGGACATTCAAATTATGGGCTCAATCTGAGTACTGATCGAGGATTTAGTTACGACTATTGTTTTCTCATCAAATGTGTTTCTTCCAAAATGTTATCAAAATCAGCGGATGTGGCGAAGTCTGCAAAAAATACGGCTTCTTTAAAGGCGCATATTGATTTTCAATAATGTCTGATGTTTTCGTGGCGAGACCCACTAATGCGGTGAACTGCAGACTTCACCACATCCGCTGATTTTGATTATATTGAAGTTATGGAAAAAAAAGAAAACCACAAAGAGTAACAATGTTCATGATCACCCGCATAGTTTCTCAAAACTTTTCTGATCTTCATCTTTCTCTGGATTAATTCGCTCTCTTATTTTCACGCGTATTATTTTCATTGTTTTTAAATCTGCGAATAATAGTTTTATTTGTTTGAAACTGCTGGAAACTATAGATATAACGCATAAAAAATTCATTGAGAGGGAAACCAAAATGAAGACAATTTTGTACAGAGAGATCTTTAGAACAGTACTGTTAGCACACTGAGAATTAATAGAGCGAGCTGAGCTCACGTAGTGCTCTGACGGAGACCTTTAACATTAATAATCTTTTTCCCGCACATCGCACAGATTCCCTTTTGATAGGCACATGTCGAGCAATAATGACTTCCCGGCTGAAAAAAAAATCTTTCGAACGCTTTCATAAACCCGTGTTTTTCAAAGTTCAATTAACACATTAAAGATGTCCAAAACAACGACCAAAATCTACGGCTCGCAGACACTTCGAAACCGAATGAGTCTGAGAGCTGACAGCTCGAAACCGAACACAGGAAAAAAATCGAAAATATACTATTGGGTTTCGGGTTACGATTTGCGCCGGAATATGGACTGAAAGCTCCTATATTTGCTGAAAATTGTTGTTTCAACTCAAAATACCTGATGAATGAGCAGCTTGCATAACTTGCACTTTGCACCAACGATTGTTGCTCTGAAAATTATTTCACTGTTGAGAACTTCTTTTTATGATTAGTTTTTATCGTTCAGCGACAGGTTGACAAGTGTTCCGTTCTCACTTTTTCTGCACTCCAATCAAACGATTCTTGGTGGTCACCGTCTTGGCGGCCTTCCCATCGACACCTCTGTTGATTTTTTTGTTGCGGTATGGATCGACACCAACAATTCCGGTCAGCTTTTTTTCGCAGTCTCCGCAAACCATTCTTCTGAAAATGAGAAAACCTTCAAGGGAAATCGGAAAACGATATATATATATATATATATATATATATATATTATCGATAATTTAAAAAAAAGAAAATGTATTAATACGCTTGTCAAGACAAATAGTATCCAGCACTTGGAACGCGCAAGCGAAACTGCCGCTCGTCGGTGTTTCTGGTGGCACGCTATCCAGCACTTGAAACGCGCAAGCAAACGCGCCGCTCGTCTGGCATCTCTGGTGGCAGCACACTCTCTCGCTCGATTACTGTGGCGAGCGCGCGCTGATAAATCATTCGCTAATTTCAGAGCGATTTCGGAAGAAAAAATGGCAAGTTAGATCATAAAATTGAAGAGCAGAAATTTATCTTTCATTTTTCATAACGCAGACAAAAATCGGTTGAGTTTTCACTGAGAAACAGGCATGAACCCGCCTTTGCGACATGAAACCCGCCTTTGCGACATTTTCAGTCTGCCTCACAGAGACGAAAAAAATCGAAATTCATGTGAAAATGGAAAATTTCAAAAGGAATCAACTTTTTTCAAACTGAACGAATCAAGTCGCTCGACGTCTCTAGTTGAAGCTCTTGATAACGGCGCGCCGTTAACGGCTACAATTCCTGTTGACCAGATTTCGAAAGCAGTTTCAATTTGCGTGATTTTTCAACGAAATAAACGTCAGATTAACAGTTTTTATTGGTTTTCGGCTCGAGTAATTTTTTTTCGAAAATCTGATCCACAGAAATTGTAGCCCTAATCAAGAGCTACAATGAAGACCTCGAGGTCTTCGATCGAACGATTTTTTTCGAATTTTTGAAGAAAGTTGGAAGTTGCTCCACCTCAACTGAAGATATCTGTGTCAATCCATAACGGAAACTCTTCGTTAATATCTGCAGTTGTAGATAATCACTTTTTCTATCCGAATATCAAAGACTTCACAATGCTGCCAACGGAAAGTATCCATTCACTCATAAAAACCGCACGCGACACTGTTCTCGCGCATCAAAAAATGCGCTTTGTCGACCGCCGCCGCACTCTCGGGATTGGGATTTAGGGAGGCATGTGAGGCAGGGATGCACGGAATGAAACGGAAACGAAACTAACTGACGCAGTTATATTTTTCCCCACGTGAATGAAACGGAAATAACGTTAATTTTCCTTCCGTGCATCCCTGATGTGAGGCACTAACTAGAGCAAAAGCAGACAAAAAATAAATATTTCATTTTTCACGCCGTTGCCATCCTCTAAGAGTCGAAATTTTTCAGTGTACATTTTTTCCACCCTTGCATAAGCCCATTAGAAGTTCTAATTTGGAACCGAGGAGTAAGTAAGATATCCGACCTAAAATAAAAACATAAAATGGTAATAAACTTCTTTTCTTGCATGGAAACTGGATAAACAGTATACAATTAGAAATGAGGAAAAAAATCAACAACGATCAAAATGGAAAACATTTCTAATACTTCTTATTTTGTTTAACACCTTGTACGATGGCTTTGTGTAATGTGGGCACAATGGCGATCGCGCGTTGTTTCGCAAATTCGAGAAGCGGTCCAGTAGATCTGAGGGGGACTCTTCCAAAGATGTCGACGCATGTCGTCTGGCCAAGATTCGGCACGAATGCGAAAGTGACTCCGCCGACGGCTTTCGAGAGCTCCAACGTGCTTGGGTCGGTAATATAGTGCCCGTTGGAAAGAAGTGCAACGTGGCATGAAGCCAAAAGTCCCAGATGCTCAATTCGAGAGTGCGCAATAGCGAGGGTTACAGCATTGAGAGCTGTGGAGAGCACACCGCCGTCATCCGAGACCACCGTCACCTCGATATCGATAACTTTTCCCGGGTATTTATTCGAAAAAATAACCGCTGCGACAGCAGAAGTGAGTTGAGCCCTTAATGCAGCAACTTGGGAGTCGTCGAATCCTTTGATTGAAACTGTAATCTTTGCATAGTCCTCTTCCCATTTTCCATCTCCATCGGGACCAAGACTGAAAATTTTGAAAAGCTTATGGAGTGTCTAAAGTGCGTGATTCCCGCAAATCGCGCATGGGAAGTGTGTCCAGTCTGGTCGATTTTCTTCGATAGCAGTGAAAAAAAATACTCAAATCAGAGTACAAAAAAGTTCGAACACCGGCTAAGCATAAGACAAAAAGCGTTCAGTTCCGAAAAAAATACAATTTTACTTTAAAAATTGAGAAATACTAGATATAATATAATTTTCATTGTAAAACGGTGTTTTTCGATATGATTCGTGGGAAGGAAATTATATTACCAACTTCACACAAAATTACGCTTTTGAAACGGCTGCAGTCGGTCTTGTTCAGAACGTGAAAAAAATGATGGGAACTTATTTATAATTTTGTATTATATATTTCAAAAATCTTGGAACCTGCGCAAACGCGCTCCGCTAGACGCGTGTTGGTCTCGCCACGACTCTTGTCTGCGTCTCTCTTGGAACACACGAGACAGAGACCATAGTCGTGGCGAGACCAACACGGGTCTAGCGTAGCGCGTTTGCGCAAGTTCCAAGATTTTTGAAATATATAATATTTACTTGTGGAAATGAAGTTTTGAAAAATCAATCACATGTTCTCAACGGGACCGGCGTGAAATGCATTATTTTGAGTGAATTTGAGAGTATTTGATTACAATATAGAGATATTATATATTTCAAATATCTTGGAACCTGCGCAAACGCGCTCCGCTAGACCCGTGTTGGTCTCGTCACGACTCTTGTCTCCGTCTCTCGTGGAACACATGAGACAGAGACGATTGTCGTGGCGAGACCAACACGAATCCAGCAAAGCGCGTTTGCGCAGGTTCCAAGATTTTTGAAACATATAATACTTCAATTATTGTCTTTCCGCCATCATGTTCACTGGCTTTCCGGTTTTTGATGTTTCTTTCAATTAAAATTGGACGTTTCCACACTATTTATCTTTCAGTTCGTATCACCGTTTTAACTGTCCTTCGAAAGAATGTTTGTTTTCTAAAAAAAAGAATAAATAGTGGCAAACTCATCGAAAAACCCCCAGTTTTGATGTACAGACTAACTGTATTACGGTGGGTTGCGACAGCTGGAAATCACGCAAATCCAGCAACACTTTGGACACTGGAAATGCGAGAATCGCGCACTTAATCGGACACTCCATTACATTTGTGCCAAAACCCTGGTGTTTCCAAACTCCGCGTAACCTGACCCGTCTTGAGCTCCGAACACTCCGCATTTGACGCCTGAAAACTAGAAATCAATCCTTTGGTTTTACTTCACAAGCACGAGGCGAAGTGGCCGACAGTCAGCAAACGCTCCCCATTACAGGATTACGGCCGACAGTGAGCAAACGCGATCCATTACAGGATTATATAACCCGTTTTCAGAAAGGATACATTTTTTTGTTAGCTTTAAAAAATTGTTTACCAGATAAACACTTAGTTCTCGAGTTTTGACTGTTCGTGGAGCTAACCTTCAACTTTAACTAATATTACTATTATGTGTCTGCTACTTGCGTGGACCTCACAATATCCGGAAATACATCGCCGTGGGTAATATATTTTGTATTCGCCCGCGAAGATATCGTCGAATTTGTTCATAGGCTTACTGGAAAGATTATAAAGGATAAAAACTCACACAACGGCCTGAAACTTGTTTCCGTCCTGGCAGCGACTTCATCGAGTTCCATTTGATCGTTGATTACTTTTTGGAGAGAAGACAATGGAACACTGAGATTTGAGCGAATAGTTGGCATTCTTCAGCTGGTAACGGGATATTATTCCGAGAGTTCTTTCTTTCAATTCTTGATACCTTGCTTCATAAATATATTTTCAAACCGATTTCACGTATTTGTTCGAAGAGGAAAATAAACCTTTGTCAATAAATTCGATTCAGAATGAAATAACAAAGTCGGGAACAAAAACATTTGCTGTGAAGGAATTATTTAGAAAGTTGAAGTAATTTAAACGTTGATGGGGAATTAAAAAATGCAGATTCCTGGAAACTACTGTTGCTGGGCATGTGCTTGCAGTTCAGTGGCCAGTGCCATATTGAGCTCCTCGAGTTTTCTTTTTAGAATTCCTATGCCCATTGTGACGATTTTCTGTGCAGGAAGGGCTCCGGTACCCTCAACTGAATAAAAGCTATAGTTTTTGTTGAAAAAACGCAAACAACATACTAGAGAACCAGAACTTGTTCGGTTTCCCATTCGGATCAAACGGTGCTTGTTTCTCTTCACTACCTTCCTCCAGAGAAGAGTAATCGCTCCTGAAAACAAAAAATAACACTCCGTATTTTTCTGAAACCTCTTTTTCATTTCTTATCTTGTTCAAAAAAAGTTCCGCTCATTATGTACGCTTCCCAAAAGTTTAAGGAGGGACTGTAACATAAAAACAATTGCTCGAAAAATGATTTGAAAAGACACAACATGTTCACAAACCCACCAAAATATTCACGCCAAGCCGCGGCGTGGTCTCGCCGCAAAGAAAAAGTTAGGTCGATACAGATACTACTGATTTCACTTGGCAATTTTGACGAGACAATTTTTGCCAGCTGCCAGCGGTCTCGAAACGAGCGAGAAAGAGCTCTGAACGACTGTTACTATGTGTTCGCTGCGTGCATGGACCTCACTTTTGGCGCGAAAAGTTTTAAAAATTGTCTGCGTCTTTGAAATTGCCTCGCTCTTTCGTTGCGGGACCTTCGCCGACACCGCGACTGCGGAGTCCACGCTCGCGGCGAACTCATATTATATGTTTCCAGCGAAGTGGCGCGATAGCGACGCGTAGGAGGAATCGGGTCTCGCCACGGGAACACGAAATTTTTCAAAAATCGACATGCGCCTTTAAACCTTGAGGTACGGTTTACCGTAGTTTCTTTAAAGGCGCATGACGATTTTTGAAAAATTTCGTGTTCCCGTGGCGAGACCCGATTCCTCCCACGCGTCGCTGTCGCGCCACTTCGCTGGAAACATATAATAATATAGTAATCAATTTTTTTTTCCAAAAATTCGGCATCCGGCCGATACGGATTTTTTGATAAAGCATGATAAAGAAATGGAATTACGCAAAAAACACCCGGAACGGCTAAATTCTATTTTTTCTAGCAAGTTGAAAATTTCAAAACTTTTCCACAGTAATTCGCGCTGGTGCGAAAGAAGGTATGAAAAAATCGGGAGAAACCGCAAAATCGGGGACGACGCAATCGGGAAAAACGGACAAAATCTAGGTATTTCAGATGAAATCGCGGAAAAACGGACAAAACAGGGGAACGGTTAGAGCATAGACGAGAAGACAATTTTTCGACTTCTGAGTCAGAAATATAGCAAAATTTGATCAAATTGTTTGTTGATAGATGCTTATTTTATAAGAAAATCAATTATTGCCGAATCCCGCGCAATTATATACACTTCTCTGAAAAAAATGTAGAAAATAAGGCGCTCTCTTATCTCTAACCGTTCCCCGATTTTGTCTTCCCTGATTTTCTCCTCCCCGATCTTACGGTTTTCCTCGATTTAGTCATACCCTCGTGTGAAACTGTTGGTGACCTAGAAAACCCTTTCTTGCGAGATCTCGTCAAAATCATAATTTTTAATGCATCCGATAGTAGCTATCACTTTAAAAATTGACGAAAAGTGAAGATTTTTTTTTCAATTCTGGGACTTTGCAGACACGTTCCCTCAACGCATAAGCAACTTTTAAAGCGGGGTAATTTTTTGAAGCCAGCCCCCTTTTAACAATGCGAGACTTGTTTTATTCTCGTAAAATATAACTTACTTAAAATAAAAGTTTTCGAACCCTGGATATTGAAATTTTTTTGCAATTTTCTTTCACTTTTTTCTCCCAGCTTTTCATAGTAAATATAAAAGAATCGCTACGCACAGGATCCTGGATCAAAATTTTTTTTTAAAAATCAAATATCACCTTGGCCATTCCTCCGGATTTGGATAAATAGTGTGACGAAGAGCATTATCAGGATCATACTCAAAAGCTACGCCACACGTTGGATTCCACTTTGCGTGTTCTTTTCCGAATCCCTTCTTAGCGTAACACTTCAGATTCAACTCTTGCCCCTTTCGTAGCTTCACAATCAGAATTTCTTCCCGATTGTGCATTTGCTCGTCCCGTGAAGAACCGACACGCTCTCGGAGAGCTCTCCCGCACGCCGGACGGACACTCTGCAATCCTTCCCGGTTTTTGAATTGAATTACAAAAAAGTTATACTGTATCAACGTTGCCCATCGGGATCAGATGCTCTGTAGTAACTGCCAATGTCGCTTCGTCTTTGCACTTCATTTGCAGAATGAATGGGATCGAGCATTCGTCGCAGAACTCCGCGCACTCGCAATCCTAAAACCTACAGTTTATTTTAAAATATTTTTTCCCATACATACCCTGGTGTATTGCATCTTTTCCACATGATAATCAGATAAAAATGGAATTAGCCCCATACGATGAGCGATAAATTCATCATGAAGCACTGAAGTGTTGGTTTCGATCTGAACCCAATCAATCGCTATGGTCGGAACCTGGAAATAAGAAGATATATTATTAAATCACTGGAAATCTCACTTCTGCAATGAAAACGCGTCGCAATGAGTTAGCAACACTCAAGTCAGTGTCCCAGAGTACGAATTTTATTAGATCGTTAGTGAGCTCTGTTACTTCGATGTTCGGTTGATTGGCGTACGGCATGACTGAAACAATTGAAATTTTGAAGATTACAAAAGTAAATGTCAATGGGTAGTTATTCAAATTTTTTCAAAACAGCATTTCGTCAAAAACTATACGATTTTCGAGATAGTTCACGAGCGATTGCTGCGATATCTGTTGTCCGTTTGAACTTCTTCACAGTTGAACTATCATTTGAACAACTGATGAAAATAAAAGAAAAAAGGATAAAACGTTGGGCCCACGAGAAAAAAATACATTCAAAAAATAAATGGTTCTGACAAACAAGGTGGTGTCGTCATTTCGGAGTATCGTACTAGAAATCTCTCGAGGCGCGTGGTATACGGTGACACTCGTTTCAACTGTGCGCTTTTCTCATCAAATTTGAAAATAGTCATCCTGAGGTTGTTTTTGCGGTTTCAAATATTGAACATTTAGATTTTTCAATTTTAGAATCTTCTTCAATTATTCCAGATGAACAGATACGATCGTGCTATTACTATCTTCTCGCCGGATGGACACTTATTCCAGGTGGAATACGCTCAGGAAGCTGTAAAGAAGGGATCTACCGCGGTTAGTACAATGTTTTAAATTTATTCTGAAATAAAATATAGAGGGACTAAAAAAGATTCAAAAATCACATCTTTTGAAATAAGAAAAACAATTTGTATTCAACAATAAGTGTTTAATTAGTGCACACACCACAAAAAAAAAGAGTTCGATGTCATTCCAGGTCGGAGTGCGCGGGAAGGACTGCATTGTGATTGGTGTTGAGAAGAAGTCTATTCCAGCCCTCCAGGATGACAGAACAATTCGAAAAATCCACACGATCGATGATCACGTCATGCTCGCTTTCGCCGGACTCTCCGCTGATGCACGCGTCCTGGTTGATCGCGCCCGTATTGAGTGTCAATCTTATAAATTGACTTTGGAAGATCCGGTCACAGTCGCCTACATTTCTAGATACATTGCTAACACCAAGCAGGTAAATGGGAAATGTTAATACGGACATACATTTTATTTTTAGCGCTTTACGCAATCTCCGGGACGTCGTCCATTCGGAATTTCTATGCTCATCGGGGGCTTTGATCACGACGGTTCGCCGCGGTTGTTCAAAACCGAGCCATCCGGTGCTTACTACGAGTATGTTGCGAATTCGACTGGTAGAGGCGAGAAGCCAGTTCGCGAATATCTCGAAGAACACTACAGCGAGGAGAACACTACCGACGAAGCCACGACGCTCAAATTGGTAGTTAAATCACTAGCGCAGGTTGTGCCGCCCGGATCACAGAATATTGAAATCGCAGTTATGAAAAGAGTCAATGTGAGTGAAAAGATGAAACGCCTTGGAACGCGACGAAGAAAACGCGTTTCTTCTCAGCAAAATTCTGGCAAACGTCGCGAATTGTTCGTCTATCCCAGCGGCGATGTCGCCAATCACGGCATCGTTTGCCAGAATTTTGCTGAATTTACAAATTCATTTGAACTGATAACTTTGCTAATCTGTTGCGTTACCGCTCCAGCTGGTGTGCCGAAGATTTGATAGGGGTAACAGTCGTAAGGGATTTTTCATTTTTTCATTTCGATTTTCCCCCAAAATTTCAAAACATAGCCGCTTATGGTGGATCACAAACAATTCTCATTTAGGAAGAAATTCAGCAACGTGTGCTCACCACCGATGAGATTGAGGCTCTTTTGAAAATCGTGGAGGATGAACGTGCTGCGGCCGAAGCCGAGGAGACCGCTGGGAAGAAGAAGTAATAGAAACATTGATTAAAGTGATTCATTATATTCCCTATTCTCTCCTGATTTGTGTGCATTGACGCCCCATCCACTCCCGTGTTCTTTTTGTTTCTACCGATTTTTAAACCTAATTTATTCAATTCACCTCGATTGACGGGAATAAAGTGGTTTATTCCCTATATTTTTGTGTTTTATTTTTGCCAAGATGCGAAAAAGTGCTATATTCAGGATGTGAGAATGAGGTTTTTTTGTGACACGGCGAACCAGCGGCGGCGTCGTCAGAAAATTTTTGCAACATTTTGCCGGGTTCGGCCACCAACCGGGTTCGCAACCGCCGCGTGAAATTTGGCAACTTTGCCTGAAAATTACGTGCTGCTTCGCTCTTTCAATGC
This sequence comes from Caenorhabditis macrosperma, assembly GCA_963932285.1. Taxonomy (NCBI): domain Eukaryota; kingdom Metazoa; phylum Nematoda; class Chromadorea; order Rhabditida; family Rhabditidae; genus Caenorhabditis; species Caenorhabditis macrosperma. The sequence continues at coordinate 15,204,791 of OZ010622.1, forward strand.
AGGAACTCTACTGACACCGTGGCCACGACTGCGGAGTGGACTGTAGTCCACGTTCGCGGCTCTTTTTTTTTCATTCATTCATTCATTCCGTCCGCACGTTATTTACTAATTATACGTGCGTGAACAGAAAATGAATTCATTCATTTCCACAACGTTTCATTTCCACAACGCAAAATTCAGCTGGAGCATTTTCACTCTTTAGATTGGATGTTTTCAAGAAATAATTTCGATTGAAGCATGTGTCGCGAATTGGATGATTTAACAGATCTCTCCTATCACGACCTCTCCCACCAACCATCTGCCACACTGTGCTCAATGTACAACGATTGTCGTTGCTCTGTTTAATTCTACTCGTGCTTCCCTGCTTGTCGATGACCACTACTTCTTCTTCCCTCCACGCGAACGTAACCTCGGCGACTGACCTGCCACGTGAAATTGTCTCGCCGTCCTCGATCACAAGGCAATACGTTACTGTCCGGTTCTAAATACACTCGGAAGTACTTTCGTTGAACACTTGCTGATAGTTAATGTAATAAATGATTCTCAATGATTTGTGTGTTGCGTGAATTGGAAAGCGTAAAAACGTTTTGAAGGTAGAGTTACTGCGGAGTTAGGTAGAGTTTCTGCGGACTTGTGTAGAGTTCCTGTGGACTTTGAAAGTCTACCGGCGTGTCTGCCGAAGTCTACCAGCGTGTCTGCGAGTATACCGGCGTTTCTGCGAGAGAGTGCGCGGCCACCAGAGCCGCCAGACGAGCGGCGGGTTTGCTTGCGCATTTCAAGTGCTGGATAGAGTGCAGCGGTCGAAAAAAACAACAAGGACCGAAGATTTTAGTGGAGTTCTGTAGTCCACCCGCACGTGTACTCCTCTCGGATAATCGAAGCGACGCGCGGACGGGAGCTTCGGAGATGTGCGGTTTGAATTCCCGCGCTGCCGGACTGCAAATTTTTCAAATTTGGCTGCGACCGCGTTGCCTGAGTATTTAACGTTAAATCGTGTAACTCGTGTAGATTTACGAGAGCGCATACATGCACATATGGTTACGCATTGAATACTCAGACAACACTCGCAGCCAAATTCTCAGACAACACTCGCAGCCAAGCAGTTCGACGACGCGCGCGGGCTGTTGGAGCGTACCGAATCGAAAACTCGCTCTGCTGGACAGATGCGTTGCGGCACACGTCGCGGAAAATATTTCAAAAATTTCCTGCGAAAATTCGGCTAAGTTGCCGGAATTCACGGCGAACCAGCGGCGACGTCTAGTAGTAAATTTTTGCGGCATTTTTCCGGGTTCGGCCACCAATTAGCAATCCTGAAACGTGGGCCACGCCCCTTTCGCAACCGCCGCGTGAAATTTTGCAACTTTGCCGCATGCAGGTCCGATTGGCGGAGTCCTCCCAAAAACGCCTTTTGAACGCCATCTTCCCCGTATTTTTCGGGGCAATGGTCTTAAATTTAGGGCATGAATTTTTTTTAATCGTTCGAGAATTAATTTTGAAGGTTTTGTATAAAAAAATTTGAAACTTTAAAGAAGTTTTTCGAGAAAAATGCGAAAAACCCTCGGGGACTAGGAAACGGTGTCTGGAGGCGGAGTTTCAAAACGCAAATATGGCCTAGATTTTCCTCTAAGACGTCGATCGTGGTTCGCCGTGGAATTCTAGGCCAGTGGCCTATGAATTATGCGGCCGCGGCCATTTTAAAGACTGCGTATAATATCATTTCAACGTTACACAGTAAGAGATGCATTTCATTACTGTAACGAGGTGGGAGTTCAAACATCGGTACGCTCCAACAGCCCGTGGACGCGGGATTCCCGGGAATTCAAACCGCTCATCTCCGAATCTCTCGTGGTGCGTCAAGTCGACTTTGACTTGAATCGATTCAAGTCAACATCCATCGAATCGACTTGATTCTAAATCGAATTTTGGTAGATTTCTACGTCGACTCAGAACACTAGTCCCGGCGGCCGCCATGAGCAGGGGCCAAATAGGTGGAGTGCCGCGGTATTTTTCGTGGGCGCTTGCGAAAATGCGAGAAGAAGTGATATATTCAGAATGACAGGATAATTGGTGCTTTTTTGTGGAAGAAAGAAAGTCCACGAAAATTGGTAGATTGATTCGGCCAGCTCTCGAATGCTCTTGACCATGGATTCGCCCGTGACTATTATGCGCTACTGTGTACGGTAGGAAATCCCTCCTCTGGGTTACCGTAGTCATTAATAGCTGCAGTTCTAAACCAATAAGCGATTTCTCGAGAAAAGCGAATTTGTTGACCCAGCAGAAGGTCATTATGTAAATTGTGCTTCTATACACTTCCGCGAAAAGGAGTTTAACTCACCGACAAGGGTAGCTCGACGGAAACTAGGAAGAGGGCGGAATTTGAATGTTTATTCAATATTCAGGATTCAGAAAGATGACGATGAGGCTTTCTTTAAAAGATGAGATTCCTTGAACGAAAATGTTCTCTCTAAAATTTTTAATTATTTTCTGTTTTTTCGAATTGGATGCGTAGAGGGCGTGTTACTCCCTAAGCTTGAGAGAAGCTTATTAGCAGTTAGGAAGAGTTATCCAGCAGTTAGGAAAACTCTTCCTAGACTCGTGCGGGGCTCATGGTAAGCTTCTCTATTGAAGAGGATAAGCTTATCCCACGTTTACCGAGTAAGTAATCGTCGAATGTTAATTTTAAGAACCGTAAAAATAAAAATAAAAAACAAACCGTTCCGTAAACCATATCTTTAAAGCCGTTTACCTAATTAGGAGCTCTCAAAATGGAGTACCGTATACCTTTGGTGGAGCGAGCTTGCTGACTACGTTGCTCCCTAAACTTGAGAAAAGCTTATTAGCAGTTTGGAAGTGTTATCCAGCAGTTTAGGAAGAGACATCCAGCAGTTTAGGAAGAGTTATCCAGCAGTTTAGGAAGAGTTATCCAGCAGTTTAGGAAGAGTTATCCAGCAGTTAGGAACTCTCTTCCTAGACTCGCCCAGAGCTCGTGGTAAGCTTCTCTATTGGAGGGAATAAGCTTACCCAGGTTCACCGAGTTGGTCGCTTCACCCCGTGCTCAGTAGGCATTGGTCGCTAAAATCAAGCCAAGATACCCCATTAGGATTACCTATTTTTGCAAACCCCAGAAGGGAGGTTCCGGCGATAGCCGGCAGCAACTTTCCGGTTGGAGATAGTTTCGATTTCCTCAACAAAACATGCATTTGACCAGAAATTTGCGCAAATTTAGTGAATTTGGGACGTGAAAGAATGAACGAAAAAACACCACCACATGAAAATTGAATTTTCCGAAATAAACTTCCGCGCTTCGTATCTACTGAACATCCAATTTTTGTCGCGGATTCAGGAAAAAAACTTCGCACTGCATTATTACTATTAGGCCACTAGCAAAGTCCGCAATTACTCACAGACTGCAGCGGTTGGAAAAAAAATGCAAACAAGCAAATTCTCTAAATATCAAGCAAATTCTCTAAATAGCGATTCAAGCCCGGCGAACCAGAAGCTACGTGTTAGAGGAAAATCCAGGCCATATTTGCGTTTTGAAACTCCGCCTTCGGACACCGTTTCCTAGTCCCCGAGGGTTTTTCGCATTTTTCTCGAAACACTTCTTTAAAGGTGCAAATTGTTTTAAATAAATACAAAAACATCTAAATTAATTTTCGAACGACTTTTTCAAAAACCATGCCCAAAATTTTAGACTAAAAATTGGATGAAAATGCGTGGACAAGGCATTTAAAAACGTTTTTTAAGAGGAGTCCGCCAATTGGACCTGCGTGCGGCAGAGTTTTTTTTTATTTATTTATTTCGATACTTCATTAAGAAGTGAATAAGAATTAAAAAAAAAAGTATAGTGACTAGGTGATACGTATGGGCGAGATCTAGAATTTATCGGCGTCTGTTGCGTTGTCTCCACCTGTGCCAAACGTCATCTGGCGAAGATCCTCGAATCATTGTCCTTGTGGCTTTGTTCATTAGTTCAATTGGTATAAAGACCGTTATTTTGTGAATGTGAGGTGACAAAGAAGCTCGAACTTCCAAGGCCAGCTCTAACTTCCTCGCTTCGGGTCCCTACTTCGTGATTCTGGCTATCTCATTGGGCGTACATCCTTCGACCTCGATTGGTATTGGTGCACCTTCTGATTTCTCTTCCTCGCTCTACTGTGTGAGGAATTCCTTGCTGGTTGCGTTGCACTTCTCGTTTTTTTTGCCGAAAACTTCCTCAAAAGCTTTCTTAATGCCTTCCTCGATGATTTGTTTGATTTCTGTGAATCGATCTTCGATTCTTTTTGACCTTCTCCTTTCCGATTCCAATGATGATTTCGTGTCCCTTTTCTTCTTTTTGCCCTTCGCCATTCGGCCTGCCGGAGAAGCTCACACCTTGCGTGAAAAATAAAACAAGGAATGAGTTGCAAAATTTCGTCCTGCGGTTGCAAAACCGACCACGCTTACTTTTCAGGATTGCTGATTGGTGACCGAACCCGGAAAAATGTTGCAAAAAAATCTCTGAAATTTACGTCTACGCTCGCGGCGAACTCATAATAGTAAAATTCCACGGGACTCCGCAGTCGCGGTGTTGGCGAAGGTCCTGCAGCGAAAGAACGAGGCAGCGCATAAATTTCAGAGACGCAGACAATTTCAAAGCTTTTCGCGCCAAAAGGGAGGTCGGCCTATATGAGTTTACCAGAGAGTTTCCTGTAGTCTGCCAGAGAGTTTCCAAAGTCTGGAGGAAACATTCCAGAAATTTATCAAGAAGGTCCGATTGGCGGAGTCCTCCTAAAAACGCTTTTTTTTCGCTCACTTGGAAGAGAAATCCAAATCTAGTCTCCCGTGGGTATCGTATCGATGCGGCGGATCCAACGTTGCTGATTGGTTGCAGAATCAGCGTGGTGGCCGAGATTTTCCCTCCTTTTCCAAGTGAGCGAAATTTTTTTTACAAGTAATACTATTTCAAGCTGCATGGCCGCAAGAGTGTGAAAAAGAATCAGGCCCAGACACCAATAGAGAGAAAGGACCTTTGAAAGGAGCCCGCGTGCATTGGAGTCGTCGTGGGACCAACACGAGTCCAGCGGAGCGCGTTTTCGCAGGTTCCAAGATTTATGAAATATATCATATTTATTACATATTTCATAAATCATGAAACCTGCGCAAACGCGCCCCGCTTGATTTCGTTGGTCTTGTCACGACTATAGTGATATATCGTCTCTGTCTCGTGTATTCCACGAGCGACGCACACGAGAGTCGTGTCGAGACCAACACGAATCCAACGGAGCGCGCTTGCGTAGCTTTCAGGATTTATGAAATTTATAATAATTAGATCACAAAATTGTACATTTGCAAGTAGCGGTCCCTCCAATGTCGCCATCGAAAGGTGTCTCCTTTTTGTCGAATTTTGATTCAATTTAGTCCAATTTCGCGACAGAGTTGCGCTTTTTTTTTCTTCGCGAAGTCGTACTTCTCCCTAACATTTGACAAACATTTTTGAAAAACTTAATATATCGTCATGTGTTTACTTACTATTGTAAAATATTATCAGTCGAAAAGTTATACATCTTAAATTATGTTTTGTACGCATGCGTGCGGCAGAGTTGCAAAATTTTGTCCGGCGGTTGCAAAACCGACCACGCTTACTTTTCAGGATCGCTTATTGGTGGCCGATCCTGGCAAAAAGTTGCCGAAATTTTCTACTAGACGGGAGGGGGGGGGGGGTTCCATTCATTCATTCATGCTATCCGCACGTTACCCGGAGGCAATGTACCGACACTCGCGATCACCTTTTCACAATCGTCAGAGGCAATTTTTTGCAAAACCCAGCTGGCGGGACGGCGTTAGCTGACCTGACTCAATCAGGCTGGCATAGCAAACTGACCTTGAATAGTAAGGTCCACTATTTAAGTTTTATGTCATTGACTATTTGTTTGACTTCGATTTTGGCGCGGAATATTTGAAATTGTCTGCGTCCCCTAAATCTGCGCGCTGCCTCTCTCTTTCGTTGCGGGACCTACACCGTCACCGCCAACGCTCATATACATACTCCTCTTCTTTGCATGAGGGGTTTCCCGCGGCGTTCTAGCTCCTCCTTTTCCTGTCAATAGTGCAGGAGAATCGACCAGAATAAAAGAAGAGCACGCCCTTTTTTTAACGGACGTTTCCTTTCTCTAGGCGCGTTCTTGTATTTTTCAGCAGTTTCGACCTGAGATTTTGCAGATATCTTATGAGCTTTCGTTTTTTTTAAAGGATTTTCTCCAAACCATTCGGAAAATATGGAAGGCAAAGAAATTGAGCATATCGTTCTATTTATTAGGAACCAATAGGAAGTCGTCTTCCTCAATACATACTGTACGGTAACACCAACAACTAAAAACTGTTTTTCGCGTTGCTTTGAGTATGCACTTTTATGATCTACAAATAGGATTTCCTCCGTTTCTTCATGACCGGAATAGTGCAAACATTTACGTTTTCGAAGGAAGTTCATTTTTCGAAAAATGTGGGTGTTTCTGACCATTTCTGAAATTTCTTGGGCATTTTCTCAAACATAAAAAATTTTCTTGAAGATTATCACTTTGATCTGATTGGTTTTTGCGTGACAGCCTACCCTGTGCATCTTATTTTATAAAAACAAGTTAGACAACCTTTAACATTTACAAGGGTGGTCGTTCTACCCAAAGTTTCAGAATTTTTGTCTGCTTGACAATGACCCATTTAGAAGAACTCATTCCAAATCCACTCTTGAAATTCTAGATTTTAGCCTCCACTTTTGAGAAATTCGGGAGATATGACTTCTCAAAGTTTGAGATTTGCACTGAAATCTGTTCATTCTTACAAAAACGGGCCGGATCTAACCTAGAACTTATTTAGAAGATTTGCTGTATGAACTTGCTAGTTGAACTATAAGGACGCGGCGAACCAGATGCTACGTATTAGAGGAAAATCCACGCCCTTATTATTATTTAAGACCGTTTCGAAATCGGCGTCGCCCACGATTCAGGATTCCTGATTGGTGGCCAAACCCGGCAAAATGTTGTAAAACTTTACTGATAGACGCCGCCGCTGGTTCGCCGAGCCGTGAAGGAGAATTGCGTGAATCACGTGAAATTAAGAATTAAATGGAGAAAATTAACTGGAAGTTAGTACTGGGATTTGTCTTGAAAACAACGTACCGTAAAGTCTCTAATAGAAGGGCACCCCAAACGCTGCCGAAGAATCAATACATCTTGAGATCGATAAGAGATATCAAAAAGTTGTCAGCAGCAAACTTATTGATCAAAACTAGGACTACAAGTTTGCATATATAATATTAGAGACTTTACGGTATCTCAAGAATTTCGCGAAAGTGGAGGCTAAAATTTCACGAGTGCATTCAGAATGACCTATTTAAGTATTCTATTATTCTTAAGATGTTTTTCGCTCGAGCGAGTGATCACTTCACTTGGAAAAAGAAGGAAAAACTCGGCCACCACGCTGATTGGCCTCTGCAACCAATCAGCAAGGCTGGATCCGCCTCATCGATACGAGACCCACGGGAGACTAGACATGGATTTCTCTTCCAAGTGAGGGAAAAAATTGAGAATAATATACGGTTTATATACTATTGCTAGAAAGCAAAAAATTCCCAAATCTTTGGTAAAATTATCTCTCCCTTGTTTGAAGTTTTATAAAATGAAAATACAGTTTCCACTGTTCAAAAAAAGATTTATAAACTTCCCGAATCTGCTCGTTTCTCGGTTTCTTTGTTTCTTTGGTTTTGAATCCGGCTTTTCGTTGCCTGAGATTACCCACGTATTATAACATTTTTCAGATTTCTTAGCGTCCGAGCTCCAACATTAAAACGACTATGGATTGAACACTGGAGCTCAATTCGAAGAAAAAAAAGTATAAGTTCCATAAGAATGGTTGGAATAAAAAATTTCCTACTTTCAAATCTCATTTTCTTTGTGGGAAATGCTCTGTACCAACATGGTGAGTCGAATTCACAAAATAAAGGGAAAAACGAGCGCGTATATTTAATTTATTGAAATTATAATTTAATCATTCTTAGTTATTTTTGTTGTCTGAATGTTCGCATATTCATATTTTCCCTAAATTTCAATCATTTTTCCAAAAATTTTAAGATCAAACTCTCTGTTTTCGAAGAAAATTTTCTTGGCGTTTCGCTGTTTCTCTCCTCTCTCGGCAGAGGGAAATGCTCTCCCCGCTTACCGACAGCTAATAGGTAGTACCTATTAGGTACCAAAGGAAGCGTGGTCTAATTGAATTCACTCGTTTCCTTCGGACGTCCTGTTTGCGTCTCCCTACATTGCACACTTCCTCGCTCCTTGCTTGTGTATTGTTTTCGGAACCTACAGGTGCTTGATGTGACCTTTGGGAAGAATTTGTATCTACGCTCTTAGGGAGATTCGAATTGAATAGTAAGGGGCGTTCGATATATTATCCTGGAACCCAGAAAACAACACTATGGAAAAGCAACGATTATTTATGATTATTCTGACAAGGGTTTTTCAGAAACACTTTGGAATACAAAGTATAATACTTTCTAAAATTTCCCGGAAGTGGAAAACTCAGAAAAGTAAAAATTGTTTCAAGCAATATTTAATTGGAATACGTTTTTCTTATTTTTAAAATTTTGCAGAAGACCGTGTGCCGAACGCTCCGCAGAATGTACGAATAAAGACTGAATCGACATCGGCGACTCTGTGGTGGGATGCGCCTCCCGATCCAACTGTACTCATTCGTGGGTATACGGTAGAATATGGCCAGGGAAGCATCTCGCAGAGAATTCTCATTGAAGGGCCTGATAGCACTTCGTTTACAGTCAATAGATTGAGTGAGTTGAATAATTGAAAACCACTGAAATAAGTTTTTTTAAATTTTTTTATTATTTTATGCGTTCGCCGAGAGCGTGGACCTCCCTTTTGGCGCGAAAAGCTTCGAAATTGTCTGCGTCTCTGAAATTTACGCACTGCCTCGTTCTTTCGCTGCAGGACCTTCGCCAACACCGCGACTGCGGAGTCCACACTCGCGGCGAACTTATAATACGTAATGGAGCAGACTCTGCGACCGTGTGCACATTGGATGTGCCTTATTATTCCGTATTCAAACTCCGAAATTTGTCAAGAAAAATTTTCCAGGGCCGAGTACAAACTACGTGTTCGCAGTGTCAGCTTACAATGAAGCGGAGGGCGAAGATGGAACAAAAGTAATGTTGGCAGCGAAAACGCGGTCCTCCGAAGGATCGGAGACCGAGAAACTGTGGCCTCCAACTTCGGTACGAGCAATGGTCAGTGGACACACAAATGATGCAGACAAATCGGTAGCCACTGTGTCTTGGGACGATCCGAATCCTGAGAGCTCTGCTGAGAACTCAATCGATTCTACACAGAGGCAGTATGTCGTCTAGTAAGTTAACAGTGGGTTATGGTAGGCAAACTATCTTCGTTATATATTTTTCTTATTCTAAAAGGCAAAAGATGTCTGTCAGTGAGTGTCCGTTTCTTTGTCCGCAGCCTTTTCTCAGCCCCACTGGACCGTTTTAGTCCCTTTTTCGCAGAGATCAGAAGTATTGACCGCAAAATGCACGTAAATTTTCTAAGCTAAATATCTATAAAGTTTGACGGCTTCTGGAACACATCTTCTACTTTTAGGCTTGACTTTCCGTCTCCTTTTCAGAAAAGGCACAGGTCATCAAATGTGCCTTTTGCCCGCATATTATGAGTTCGGCGTGAGCGTGGACCCCGCGGGGGTGTCGGTGAAGGTCCCGCAACGAAAGAGTGAGGCAGCGCGTAAAATTCAGAACCGCAGACCATTTTGAAAACTTTTTCGCGCCAAAAGCGAGGTCCACGCTCTCGGCGAACTCATGATACCATCTGTACAAGTTGGAAAACGTGGAATTTCATAACGGCGCGACCAGGTTACGGTGCATGTTGCCAACTCAAAATGCTGTCAGAAAATTCGCGAAGAGCGCATTTGCATGTTTTGACCGCCGTCGCATATGTACTCAACCAGCCTGTTCGCAACAGCTAACGCCGGTCTGGCTGGGTTTGCCTCTGAGAAGGTACTTTCCCATATATAAGGAAGATAAGGTTTGCTTTCAGCTACGGAGTCTACGAGAGCGATATTCAGCAGAAAGTTCGCTCTAATGCGAAGTCTGTCCGTCTGACCGATCTTCTCCCCGGGAAAGAGTACGAAGTGGCAGTGAAAGTGGTCGCCGGAGATGGGAATGAAAGTCCCTGGAGCATCAGAGACTTATTTTTCGTACCGGAAAGTGAGTAGTATTAAATCGCCACTTGCTCTCACACGGAAGCTGCGGAGATGTGCGGTTTGAATTCCCGCGTCGTCGAACTGCAAATTGTTCAAATTTGGCTGTGGGCGGCGTCGCCTGAGTATTCAACGCTTAATCATATGCGCTCTCGTAAATTGACATCAGCCCCACGCTTTAACGTTGAATACTCAGGCGAGGCGGCCGCAGCCAAATTTCAAAAATTTGCAGTCCGGGAGCGCGGGAATTCAAACCGCACATTCCCGAAGCTCCCGTGTCTTATAGAAAAACTACTAGTATTTATTTTCAAGCGTGCTAAATATTATATATTTCTTGCGTCTTGAAACCTGCGCAAACGCGCTCCGCTGGATTCTGTCGGTCTCGCCACGACTATCGTCTATATCTCGTGTACTATAAGAGACGCAGACGAGATTCGTGGCGAGACCAACAGTATCCAGCAGAGCGCGTTTGGTTTCAAGATTCGAGAAATGTATAATAAATACTGTTAACGGAAAAAAATTGGCGCACATCCGATGCAAACGCGCTTTCCGGCTCCACTGGAGTCTGCTTTTCTATTATTCGCCCGCTATTTTGTCTACGCAGCTTAATGTCGTAGTGGAACTTGCATTGAAAGAATTAGAGCCAAAAAGCGCGATTGCATTGAATTTGCGTACTTTTTTTCTTGCTCTTCTCAGAACTTTAATCAGTGTGCCATTTCAGTCAAAACGGTCTCGAAGTTTGACTGGTTGTGCGTTCTGAACGACACGGAGATGTGTTCAATTAATAGTTCATCTCATTGGAAACTTTGTCCTGCCAAGCATGACGCTTATACTCAGCGGGATGCTGGAGCATGTCCTAGAGCACAGTATCCTCCTTCGCCGGCTCATCTAACAACTCCTCCTGTCAATTTGCCTGAAGCCCAGAACCTATGCTTCTATTTTCGATTCGCACTGTTGAACTTCCATCCTGGTGTGTTCGACCTACTACGGTACCTGATAAACAGGTGTATTAGGCGTCGTCAACAGCAACGAGAAACATAAGTTTCCATTGATTTTCCAATTCTTCCAGGTCAAATGAAAGTAGAACTTTTCCGCGAAGGCGACAATTCTGATCGTCATATACTTTGGAAAACACGAATGACAAATGTTCGCACGCATGTCGTTCAGAACGTCTACATACCGTTTTCAAAGCAATCGTTGCCTTTTAAAGTTGATAGAAGCTCTAAATATCGAGAGAAAATGCTCTTTCAGATATCGGTGTCATTGAAATGGGACGGTCAACATATGCCACGTGTTATTGTACATGAAATGGACGCTATGAGCGGAGGATGCTCGGAAAAATCCACAGGTGAGTTTTATAAAATCTCCGCGGTTTTCGAGTTTGAAATCATTTTATCTTCACGAATCTTTGCTCGGTTTCGTTCTATTATCAGTAGTGTGTCGTGTCGACATGGTTTTCGAACAAAATCGGAAATTTGTCGTTGTTGACAAATGACAAAATAAGTCGATCGACACACAAAAAAATTTTATCGACAAAAATCGAAAATCGAAACGTGTCGAACAAATTTTTATCGACACAGTAGACAATCGATCATGTCGACACAGCCTCGCGTCGATTTTCGTCAATAACCGTGTCGACAAGATTTGTTTCCATTTTTGCTGATCATGTCGAAATCGACAACAATCGATGCGGCACACTAATTATCAGCGATATTTTCAACCAATCAGCAACATTGGATCCGCCTCATCGATACAATACCCACGCACGGCGAACCACGATCGACGTGTTAGAGGAAAATCTAGGCCATATTTGCGTTTTGAATCTCCGCCTTTTTTTTATACGAAACCTTCAAAATTAATTTTCCAACGATTTAAAAAAAAATTCATGCCCTAAATTTAACACCTTGCCCCGAAAAATAGGGGGAAGAGGGCGTTCAAAATGCGTTTTTGGGAGGACTCCGCCAATCGGACCTGCGTGCGGCGGAGTTGCAAAATTTCACGCGGCGGTTGCGAAAGCGGCGTGGCCCACGTTTCAGGATTGCTGATTGGTGGCCGAACCCGGAAAAATGCTGCAAAAATTTACTACTATTATATGTTTCCAGCGAAGTGGCGCGACAGCGACGCGTGGGAGGAATCGGGTCTCGCCACGGGAACATGAAATTTTTCGAAAATCGACATGCGCCTTTGAACTTTGAGGTACGGTCTACCGTAGTTTCTTTAAAGGCGCATGTCGATTTTCGAAAAATTTCGTGTTCCCGTGGTGAGACCCGATTCCTCCCACGCGTCGCTGTCGCGCCACTTCGCTGGAAACATATAATAGACGTCGCCGCTGGTTCGCCGTGCCACGGGGGACTAGATTTGGATTTCTCTTCCAAGTGAACGGAAAAATTTTTTAAGAATAATGTTTAGCTCGCAGTGTTCATCGTAAACTTTTGTCAAAGGCAACTGAGAATCGAACATGCGAATCACAACCATGAACTGATGTGCATATTTACAACATTCAAAAAATTGTAAGCTTAAGCTAGCTTCTAAGAACATGACGAACTGATAAACACTGATTATCAGTTCTGCAAAAGTTGGAACTTCTGTGCCGACCGCGACGCAGCCGCCCACGCGTGTTCTTGCCCCGAACACGGGAAGAAAAAGCTTTTTCTACCGTACTTTTCGTCGAAAAAACAGTGTTCGCGGCGAGAACACGAGTGGGCGGCTGCGTCGCAGTCGGCGCAGAAGTTTCAACTTTTCCAGAACAGATCTTTCTTATACTAAAAGGGAAAGGATGTGTGTCTGTCTGTCTGTTTCTTTGTCCACAGCCGTTTCTCAGTCGCTACTGAACCGTTTTGGCCCATTTTTGTCTCAGAGGTCAGAAGTATTGACCGCAAGGGGGGGGGGGAATTTTCTAAGCGACCCGTCAACTTTGACGCCTTCTGGAGCACATCTTCTGCTTTTTTGCATGACTTTCCGACTTCATTTCTAAATAGGCACATGTCGACACGTCAAATTTAAACGTGTGAACAAAATCTTTTTGAAGCATTTCTAAAAAAAGACAACAGACAAAACTGCAGAGCCCAGGCTGAGAGGCGGCGTGAGCCGCCTCGATTGGCCTGGTGTTTATTATAAAGCTATCGCGCCACTTCGATGGAAATATATAATAACTGATAACGGATATGTCGATACGTCGAATTTCAACGTGAGACCAAAAAATTTTTAATGCAGTTTCGAAAAAAAAGTGAGGCTAAAGCTGCGGTTTACGGAAATCTGCAAAGCCCAGCCAGAGAGGCGGCGTCAGCCGCCTCGATTTGGCTGGTATATAATTAATAAATAACAATAGTAATAAAAAATGATAACTGTATCTGACCTCTTTGAAAAATATTCACATTATCTTCAAATCGCCAACCAACAACACTTTCGCTTCCACTTCTCCCTAAACGTCCTTGACAAGACGGAACCATCAAAAGGGATCGTCTACAAGACCCTTATATTCTTCAAATTGGGGTCATCTCACAAAGGTGTCGAAAGTTTTCAGTAATGTTAAAATAGAAAGTCTCACAGTAGAGTTGAACGAACTACTGACTGTTCATGGTATTACCATTCTCTGAGAAAGTGTTTAGCCAGTCAACGTGGAACTCTTTCTCCCTCTTGATTTCATCCCTCGGTCAACGCTTACTATCGGATGCATCCAAAATGAACATTTTGACGAGAAAAAGCTTTAGTGGCCGCCGGCAGGTCCCGCGACAAACAAGACACAGCTCAACGTTTGTTACCGTAACCCTTGATCCAAAAAGGCGGTATTCGGCCGATTTTCGATCGGATTTCTCAATAAAACAAATTAAGCATGATAAGAGGGTGAATTGATACAAAAAACTCCCGGAAAACTGCTGAAATTGAATTTTCCTGGCCATTCGAAATTTTCAAAACTTTTCCACAGTAATTCGCGCCGGCGCGAAACTGTCTGTGGCCTAGAAAACTCTTTCTCGCGAAAACTCGTCAAAATCTTCATCTCGGATGCATCCGATAGTACGTGCACTTCGCAGGAAAAGAAGAACTAGAGCTCGACAGCCACATAAAGAAAATGAAAATTATTAGGATTTCCCCGCATTTCCCAGTGGAAAATCATTTTTAACTTACAATTCGTTGCGTTGTGTGCCACGCTGTAGCTTTCCTTTTTTCCTGTCAAATGTGTCCGTTGAAGGAATCCGTTCATCATCCATCTATTTGTAAACCTCATTTGTTTCTTCCTCCTTCTCTTTTATCTCCCCGTTTTCCTCTTTCCTTTTGTCTCACAAAAGTGGGGTCCCTCCTCACACCAGCGCGTCTCCGCCTTTCCCCTCTTCACACTTGTCCCCTGTCTAAATCCCGCCCACTTTTGTTTTGTTTCGGGGCTGTCCGACAGCAAGCCAGAGAGAAGCAGTATAACTAACTGGTGCTGGACGTTTGGGGGTTTTCGAAACAAAACGAGAAGAAAAGAAGAAGATTTTTCATATTCACCCCCTCTTCTTCTCTTTGTAACCCTTATAAGCCGCTGGAATTACCCGCCTCTCACTATTTCCACTGCGTCCATCACTATTTTACTGCTATTATTTTTCTCCGCTTATGATACCACATGCGGTTATCACTTGTGTCACGTCATCAGCAGGAATTACTGCATCTTCTGATAGTGGCCACGTGGCAACTGAGTACGGTAACTGGACAACCGCCGCCATTTTTCTCGATCAACTCGTTGCCGGGAGGTGAGTTTTGTTTCTTTCGGGAAGTTTGAGCGCAATGAACTCTATAGAGTAGAGATCTAAAAACTAGGAAAAGTTCAATTCTTTTAGGCTTTTTTTGTTATTAATTTATTATATATTTCAAAAACCTGCGCAAACTTTTTCAAAAACCAGCGCAAACGCGATCCGCTAGATTTTGTTAGTCTCGCCACGACTATTGTCTCTGTCGTGTGTATTCCACGAGAGACGCAGATAAGAGTCGTGCCGAGACCAACAAAATCTAGCCGAGCGCGTTTGCGCAGTTTCCAATATTTTCGAAAAATATAATAAAATTTGTTTTAATATTCGTTCATTATCTCGGAGAACTTTCATGTAAAAATGTTTTTAGAATATAACTCATGCGTTCGGAAACTGCTTTTGGTAATGATACTTGTTGGCGCATTAAGGTTTCTGCTGGTCATTTTTTTACAGCCGAGTGAAATATTTTACCAATGTTCATAACCAAAAAGTAAATGTTCTTTTAAAAAAACGGGAAAAAATATATCTATCCACTCCTTTGGTGAGCCCACAACATCATCCATTTCCTTCCCATTACTGGAGATCCTTAAATTGGCACCTTCTTGTTCTTCTCTTCCCAAAAGGTCCCGTGAAGCGTAAGCAAGCGGGGGGGGGGGGGGGCTTTTATTCCCCCTTCTCATCTTTATTTGGGAAGGACACAAGGATTACGAGAGGCAGAAGTGGGGGAAGACAATTGATATTATGCACATGTATATGTTCTTATTAATTATTGATATGTTGGTTGGCATGCGCGTGAGATTGAGATGAGATAATTAGCGACACCCCTGAAGTGGGTCATGTTTTCCCAGGGAGCATGTTCAAAGGACTACGGTGAGTCACGTTATGTAGACCAGATAGTTTCAAAACACATCTTTCTCCTGCATCATTATTTTTTAGAAACTCAAAGTGTTGCCAAATTTCTCGAAAACATTAGTGGTTTTACAGTTCTAAACTTTTCAAAAGACCGATATCGGGTGAGACGAGGAAAACCTTTAAATCTGCACGGGGTGCTGCGGCCGACGTCAGCAATTGCGCTCCGCAATTCCCGCGCTTCCGGACTTCAACATTTTTAAATTTTGCTGCGAGCGTTGGCTGAGCATTCAATGCTTAATGATATGCGCTCTCGTAAATCGACACAACGAACACGCTTAAACGTTAAACACTCAGGCAACGCTCGCAACCAAATTTGAAAAATTTACAGTCCGGCAGCGCGAGAATTCAAACCACACATCTCCGAAGCTCCCGTGCTCCGCTGAAGGGTTACGGTAGCCCGTTTTTAGACATCCTATTAAACATCTACCCTGGAAAAGTTGAAACTTTCGCGCAGACCGCGCCGCAGTCTGCTTCGCGGTCGGCTCAGAAGTTTCAACTTTTCCGGGACAGATTATAAACGGCTTTGAAAACATGGTTTTTTAAATTTACAATATTATTTGACTGTTTTTCTTAAAATTGCCCTTTGGCGATTACTATTTATGCGAAAATGAATTGCAGTGTTTTCTACCCCACGGGTCTGCAGTTCACTGTTTCCATAATCCCGTGAATTGAATGAAGTTAAAAATGAAATTAAATTTAAAGGGGTATTTCCGCTATTGTTTCATTGCCCAGATTTCTTCTGAAGAAATGAAGAAATCTGGGTCTGGGCAATGAAGAAAATAGCGGAACTAACCCTCTAACCTCAGTTTCTGTTTCCATCTTCATGTGAGCCTCCTGTGCCTTCTTTTCTTTCCTAAATCCCATAAATTATTGTGATTCGGAGGTCATTTCGGAGTGCTGCTTCCTCCGGAAAAAAAAACCAACGAATCACAGAAAACAGACCGAGGTTAATGGTCGCATAAGACATGGAGAAGAGAGAGAGAAAGAACGAGGGGTGAGGAGTAGGGCGCGAGACATTCAAATTGATGACAAACCAATTGATATTATGAGTTCGCCGCGAGCGTGGACTCATTGTGAGCTACCGTAAAACTTTTAAGCCGTCTGTCGTTGTGCTTTACAACCGTTTATGAGACAGTTTTAGATAGGGGGTTGTTATAGGTATATTAATAATGGTGTGTCCCAAGTGCGCGATTCCCGCAAATGCGTAACTGGTGTTCGGACTTCTCTGTGCTCTAAGTCAGCCATTTTATCATCGTTATCGAGAAAAATCAACCGAAATGTTGAAAAACCCGCCGATTTCGATGCGCAGGTTAGCTGCGTTACGGTAGGTTTCGGCAGCTGGAAATCGCGCAAATCCCGCAACGTTTGGGACACTCTTTCCGTGCGCGATTTGCGGGAGTCACGCACTTGGGACACACCATAACGGTTGATTATTATGAGTTCGCCGCGAGCGTGGACCTCGCTTTTTGTTTATTTATTATTTATTACGATACTTCATGAAGAAGTGAATAAGGATCAAGAAAAATATAGGTGCGGATAGATCTAGTGATTATAGGCGTCTAGTGCAGTGCGTTGTCTCCACCTCTGCCAAACGTCTCCGGGCGAAGGTCCTCGAACCATTGTCCTTGGGGCTCCGCCCATTGGTCCATTGGGTATGAAGACGGGCCTTTTTTGAGTGAACAAATAAGATCGAACTTCCAAGGGGAGCTGCTCGATCTTCCACGCTTCGGGTCCCCACTTCGTAATGCTGACTTTCTCATTGGGCTTCCATCCTTTGACCTCGATTGACATTGTTGCACCATCTGGTTCCTCTTCCTCGCTCTCCTGTTTGACTTTGACTTTTGGCGCGAAAAGTTTTGAAACTGTCTGCATCTCTGAAATTTATTATGAGTTCGCCGCGAGCGTGGCCTCCGCAATCGCGGTGTCAGCGAAGGTCCCGCAGCAAAAGAGCGAGGCAGCGTGTAAGTTTCAGAGACGCAGACATTGTCAAAACTTTTCGCGCCAAAAACGAGGTCCATGCTCGCGGCGAACTCATAATATTTGCGAATATTTTCAGGTCACATTCCCGGAAATTCGCTCATTTCCCGTCTTTCATTGTCTTTTCCAAAAAATGGGAGCGAAAAATAAATTTCTCCGGAAACCGTACTCGTACAAATGTGATGTATTCAAAACATGACACTTAAGTGCACTTAAGTGTATTTCCGATACCGAGAGTACAGATTACAGTGAGGAAAAAAGTGGAAAAAGCCCAAAATCCGAATTGAAAATGAAAAGAGTGGGGAAGTCAAAAAGTCTACTAAGTCTAAAATCTAGAAAAAAAAGCCAAACAGTCAACAAGTGTAATGAGTCAAAAATCTAGAAAAAAGTCTAACAGACAAAAGTCACTCAGTAATTGCCACAAAATGTGAGAAGTGTCGTGCCGAGACCAACAAAAATCTAGCGGAGCGCGTTTGCGCAGGTTACAAGATTTCTGAAATATGTAATAAGACAACAAAGGAATTTTCGAAGATTGTAGAGGATTACATGTTTCAGCGTTTTCCCACTTAATTGACATACTCTTGGAATTGGCAGTGAAAAAATGCTTCTCGTTGTACATTTTGTTTGGCCCAAAAAAGTTATCGTTCTAAAATCTTAGAACGAAATGCGCGTACCTCTTTCGGCTCTTCTCTCTCGGATCTCGGGGGACATATTATCTCGAAATAACAGACTTTTTGTTGCTGCATACATGCATATCCATTCTTTTTGTTTGCTCAAAACGTTGCATGCAGTTTTTATTTTAACTTCTCAAAAAGAAAATGTCCCCGCGACTGAATACAACACGGAAACGCGGGGCGCAAGGAATCATGAAGTGCGCGTCCAGTGCAATCGCGCTCCTCTGCTCCATAGTGTTTACATCTCGCCTGTTTTCCCGCTATTCACGGAATCATAAAGTGTGCGCCTAATGCAATCGTGCTCCTCCGCTCCACAGTGTCTGCGTCTCGCCTGTTTACGCGATTTTTCGGCTACGCAGCTTGAAATAGTTAGAGAAATGGAGAGACGTACGCAGCAAAATTTGAACTTAATGCATTAGAGCCAAAAAGCGCGATTGCATTCGATACCTTGCACTGTTTTTCATGTGGGGCGTCAAATGCAATTGTGCTGTTTTGCTCCAATGCATTAAATTCACGTCTAGCGCAAACTGTGTCCATTGTTGCCAGAAATCAGTGGAAAACACTTTCCGAAAACGCAAAACTCATTAGGACTCAGTTGATGACAGATCCGGGACCTCGAACACAGAGATGGAGTTACCCAAGTCCTGATGAGTTTTGGGTTTTCGGAAAGTGTTTTCCATTACCACAGGCAAGTTTCAGCACGACCGTTTGACTTTGTATTCATACACGGCGCACCAGCTGTGGCGGCTATCAGTAAATTTTTGCAACATTTTGCCGGGCTCGGCCACCAATCAGCAATCCTGAAACGTGGGTGACACCGGTTTCGAAACGGCCACGCGAAATTATGCAACTTCGCCGCACGCATGTCCGATTGGCGGAGTCCACGTAATAACGCGTTTTGAACGCCACGGCGAACCACGAGCGACGTCTTAGAGGAAAATCTAGGCCATATTTGCGTTTTGAAACTCCGCCTCCAGACACCGTTTCCTAGTCCCCGAGGGTTTTTCGCATTTTTCTCGAAAAACTTCTTTAAAGTTTCAAATTTTTTTTATAGAAAACCTTCAAAATTAATTTTCGAACGATTTAAAAAAAAAATCATGACCTAAATTTAAGACCATTGCCCCGAAAAATACGGGGAAGAGGGCGTTCAAAAGGCGTTTTTGGGAGGACTCAATCGGACCTGCGTGCGGCGAAGTTGCAAAATTTCACGCGGCGGTTGCGAAAGGGGCGTGGCCCACGTTTCAGGATTTCTGATAGGTGGCCGAACCCGGAAAAATGCTGCAAAAATTTACTACTAGATCTAGCTAGACGTCGCCGCTGGTTCGCCGTGACCGCCTAGTCCACGCATCGCCATCCAATTTTTCGGGTCAATGGTCTAAAATTTTGTACATGAATTTTTTTTGAAGTCCGAAAATTAATTTAGAAAATTTCACTTTAAAAAAATTTACAACTTTTTAGAAGTTTTTCGAGAAAAATGCAAAAAGTCCTCGGTTACTAGGAAACGGTGTCAGAAGGCGGAGTTTCAAAACGCAAATATGGCCTAGATTTTCCCCTAACATATAGTTCCCAGAGTGCCGTGACCGATAAACATAGAAGAAAAGTTAAGTACGGAGCATCGCAATTTATTCTGATAATCAATTGACATCTGTTGATAAATTGAAACAAGTGAAAAATGTTATCTGCCTGGTTTTAAGATTACATTAAGATTACATTAAGATTACATACAAGATTACATAGTTTTTCCGGCGGTGTTTAAATATACGTGTTCAGATTCTGAATCGGAAGTAGACCTTCTCGCACCTGTGGAAGCGTCGCTCAATGTAGATTCACGAGTTTTTCGGGCGAAAGGAATTGAATCACTACCAGCGATTGGTTTGCAGGTCCTTTTTGATTTCCTAACCAAATCACGGAATCATGAAGTGTGTGCCCAATGCAATCGTGCTCCTCCGCTCCACAGTGTCTGCGTCTCGCCTGTTTCTTCGCTATTTCGGCTACGCAGCTTGAAATAGTTAGAGAAATGGAGAGACGTACGCAGCAAAATTTGAACTTAGTGCATTAGAGCCAAAAAGCGCGATTGCATTCGACACCTTGCACTGTGTTTCCGTGGCCAAACTAATTACTAGTTTTTAAAATTTTTCAGAGAGGAGTCGAAATTGCAGTACCCTACCGCCTCTACTTGCCTCAGAATTTTTTCAAGCAATTCTCTCTCTTGGCTACCATTAAGCCAATGGACAAACGGTTCTTCTGAAACTCTACTGGAAAATTACTTTTGAAAAAAATGTTTCAGAGGTGGTTACCTATTTGCCGCTGTTAATGCATTTGACTCTGCAGTTGATATCGGATTGCTGATTGAGCCAGCAGGTTGGTGTAATCTGTTACCGATGCCAACTTCTTTCCCAGGAACGAAACAGTCGAACATTTCCCTCATCGTTCGTTCAGCGGCCATCGCTTCGTTCCTTGTTGACGATTTTTCGCAACAATGGACACAGTTTGCGCTGGAAGTCATTGATCAGACGGTCACCTTTTACTTTAGATGCAAACGATTTGCTGCCAGACAGGTGGATTCCCATTATTTCATAATCATTTTATTCTTTATACTATGCATACAGGTTATTTCACTCCCGGATTTTTCGCTTGATGAAGCTGAGAAGTTATACATTGCAAGTGCAGGGCCGATTATTGACAATGGATTTGAGGTGGACGAACAATTTTAATTTTTGTGGTTCTTTAAAACCTTCAGCATTTTCGCAGGCAACATGATGATCCGAGATAGGTGAACAAAGAGAAATTTTTAAAAAAGTTTTAAATGGAGACTTTAAGCGGTACTATAAACTTCCCCCAACCTGGGTAACACGGAATCATAAAGTGTGTGCCCAATGCAATCGTGCTCCTCCGCTCCACAGTGTCTGCGTCTCGCCTTTTTTCTCGCTATTTCGGTTACGCATCTTGAAATAGTTAGAGAACTGAGGAGACGTACGCAGCAAAATTTAAATTTAATGCATTAGAGCCAAAAAGCGCGATTGCATTCGACATCCGCACTGTGTTTCCGTGCGGTAAAAATAGACGTAGTTGGAGATGGATCCCGTCGCAAAGAATACATGTTACCAGGCGGCTTCTAGAGCTTAAACATTTCACTTTTTATAAGATAGCTTTTTTTGTTAATTTTTCTGCAAATATTCAATTCAAAAAATAAAGAGAAAGCGATGAAAGACGTTTGAAAAATCAACTGAAATTAATCTCATAGAAAAGAGTTTTTTTCGTTGCGAGATCCAGCTCTCATTCTCGTCCATTTTGTCAGACTCATGTATTTAAATGCAAAATAGAACATCCTAATAGGGAGTTTCGAATAGAGTGTTTTCAATTTGATTCGCATTAGTTTTTTTTGCAATTTTGTTTCTGGGTATCAAGTATCATCAGTTGAATAATTCAATGATGCAACAATGTTTGCGTTAAATGAGACCGGAAAGCTACATTACATGTAATATAGCGAATCCTGTGTGCACATATAGCTCTAATTATGGTCTTAGTCGATCGTACTTACTCGTCTAACTCAAGTTCATCTCTCTGCTTTCTCGTTCACCCAACTAATTTCTCAACTCGCACAGTGTCTCTGTCTACTCTTACACTCTCCTATGAGCTGTCTCCCCTAAACATTTGCACTTCTTTGCCCTTCCCCCCGATTTTCCCACATTTAATGATCAGTCAAACAAAGATGGAGAAGAAGAATGGTAATTTAAGTGTGATGGGCAGTCCGTACCGCCCAGGTACCTGGCACCAAACACTCATGTTCATAGGGCAGAGATGATGATGAAGAAAGGCGTCATTGTAATCATTTCTTTTCAACTTTGAGTGGTGTTTGGGTTCAGCTCTAACTTTTCCTTCATCTCTGCTTTCATTCATATATCGTTCTTATGATCAGATTTTTGTTGACATTTGTCTGCAGTTATGTCTGCCGTTACCAAAACTACCTCATCGGTCAGATTTTTATTATTTAGTTCAAGTAGTCCATTTTGAGCCAAGTTGTGCTCGTCTGAAAAAACGCCTGTCAACATGACCGCTATGTTATGTGTCTTTTCCCATTTCCCAGTTCTCTGCAAGTTTTACAAATTGCGATCAAAACTTTGCAAATCAAGGAAAGTTGTTTTCATTTTATCTTTTCACTTTCAACTGAAAAAAAAAGAAAACGTGACGAGATTGTCCCCCGCTTGGCACAAGGGACATTCTCTACCATCGAATCATTCTGTATCAGTGAGAAAGAGAGAAAAATACATTTTTGCAATTCTTCGGAAAAATTGCGCTCCATCTCTGTCTTGTTTCCCAGTATTGCTTGTAACAACAGAATATATTTAAATATTATTAAATCAGTTTTTGAGTTAAAACAATAGTTTTCCTTTTTTTGAATCTTGTTTCATCTATGACACTAATGCGGTCCAAAGCTCGTCGAGGACCTCTATCGAGGCGACCTCGACGCAACCAAAGTGCGCGTAGAGATCGTCGAGGCGTCGAGATGTGCTGCGAATCAGGAAAAACCGGAAAAAAGCTAGCGAGCCGGAAATTTTTAAAAGTGTTTCTAATAATTTAAAAAACGCCAGTGCATTAGAATGTACATATTTTTCTGTATTCTATTGCAAAACTGTAGAAATAGTAAAAAGATGAATTTGATTTTCAGTCCAGAAATGAAACTAACTGGATTTAATTGATGAAGAGATTAAATTTACAACTGTTCAACACATTTCACAATTTTCATAAAAATATGTTTTTTCAAATGCACTGGCGTTTTCTCTCATTTTCAGACAACACTTCAAAAAATTTCCGGTTCACTAGCTTTTTTTGGTTTGCTTGTTTTTTTTCCCGTTTTCTAGCTTCTGATTCAATCGTTTCTGATTAGAATTTTTCCTGATCCGTTGCACATCTCCGAGGTGTCGAACTAAAAACGTACTGTGTCTGTGAACACCACGACGCAACTATTGCGTCATTTTTTTTGCCCAAAGAATGGATGCCAACTTTAAGAGATGTGCAGGGAACCAGAAAATCAGCGAACCGGAAAAAAATACTGGCGTTCTTTTTGAACAATTTGAAAATGTTTTCTTTAAGAAAACGTGAGATTGAGTTCTCTACCGGATTAGAAAGTTTGAAACCTGTCGTCGCGATTTAGAGCTCTCTAGACTGTTTTCCGGTTCGCTGAATTCTGGTTCGCTGCACACCTCCAATTTTAAGAACTATTAAGGACTTTTTCAACTTTTCGATAGTACAAAAATATTTTTAAAATCATCCAGAAATTATTCAACGATATGCGTCAAGTGAAAACATTGAAAAAGAAAGTTTTTTTTTTGAATATTTTTTTTTGCAAACCCGCACAATAAAATTTCAGACAATTTGAGAAAATAACTATCTTTTCCGCTCAAAATTATTGTGCGACATCAAATTTGAGCCAATTTTGTTATGAGTAGCGCACGAAATGCAAATAATATACAGTAACGCCTCAAATTGTGTACCCCTGTAAACGAATGAGCATAACTCGACGGAAAATAGACCGTTCGAGTTGAATGTAGATATGTTGTAGCCAGAATAGTTACGAAAATGCTTCAGTTTTTCTGAGAGAATAGCTTAAAGTCGAATTTCTGACATCTGAAAAACTAAAAATTTCAAATATTTTGAAAAAATTGTTTTTTAGCTCCCAGATATAACATATTTATGTTGACAACACGTGTAGGACATGCTCTGGTGTCACGGGGTGCTGAGGAAAACCTCATTTGAATTTTCATTTTTCGCGGGCGAATTCAAAATATGCGTGTCTAACTGAATTTTTTCCGAGACTGTTTGGTGTAGAAAAGACGACGATTCATTTTCGCAAAGTAATCGTCGGAGGGCAATTTTAAAAACAGTCGAAATTTGAAAAATCGTCCGCTAAACCGTGTTAAAGACAGTTCCAGTTATCAGATTATAGCTACTTATTATTATTCTTAAAAAAATTTTCGCTCACTTGGAAGAGGAGGGGAAAACTCGGCCACCACGCTGATTGGCCTCAGCAACCAATCAGCAAGGCTGGATCCGCCCCATCGATACGAGACCAACGGGGAACTAGGTTTGGATTTCTCTTCCAAGTGAGCGAAAATAATTTTAAGAATATATATATTTCATAAATCTTGAAACCTGCGCAAACGCGCTCCGCTGGATGTTGTTGGTTTCGCCACGATTCTCGTCCCAGCGGAGCGCGTTTGCGCAGGTTTCAAGATTTATGAAATATATAATACGAAACCTTGAGCTGTGTCGCTCGCTTCGAGACCGGCGTCTCGCCCACTCGCGCTTTTCTTCGTCCTCACTGCCACTTTGCGAGAAAACGATAATAGTTAGTTGTCAAATTTTTTCTGGATTCGTGTTGGTCTCGCCACGACTATTGTTTCTGTCCACGGAAGCATAAAGTGTGCGCCCAATGCAACCGTGCTCCCACGGGCTGTTGGAGCGTACCAATGTTTAAATTCTCTCTTCGCTACAGTAATGACCTGCATCTCTTACTGCGTAACGTTAAAATGATACGCAGCCTTAAAAATGGCCGGGGCCGCATAATTCCTAGGCCACTGGCCTAGCATTCCGGCAACTTGGCCGAATTTTCGCAGGTAATTTTCAAAAAAATTTACCGCGACGCGTGCCGCAACGCGCCTGTCCAGTAGAGCGCGTTTTCGATTCGGTACGCTCCGACAGCCCGTGTGCTCCTCCGCTCCACAGTGTCTGCGTCTCGCCTGTTTACCCGCTTTTTCGGCTACGCAGCTTGTTTTTATGTGGAACACACGAGACAGCGCGGAAACACAGTGCGACTGTTGAATGCAATCGCGCCTTTTGGCTCTAATGAATTTAATTCAAATTTTGCTGCGTACGTCTCTCCATTTCTCTAACTATTTCAAGCTGCGTAGCCGAGATAGCGGGAAAACAGGCGAGACGCAGACACTGTGGAGCGGAGGAGCACGATTGCATTGGGCGCACACTTTATGATTCCGTGGCAGACAAGAGTCATGGCGAGACCAAAAAATCCAGCGGGGCGCGTTTGTGCAGGCTCCAAGATTTATAAAATATATAATAATACGAGTGAATTTTTTTTAGATGTTCGAAACCTTTTGAGATTTTCAGGTGTTAGAAATTCAAATTTTCAGTCATGCTTTCAGACAAACTGAAGCCCCCAAATGTCTCTGACTATATCATATCCAAAACCTACCTCAAACAGACCATGTCGAGCCGAGTTATAGTCATTTGTTTAAAGGGTATATAATTATGCTGGCTACTGTATGTATCTTTAACCGAAATTTCAAGTCTGAGAAACATCTATTCCTCTGTTTATAAGTCGAAAATTCATTGTTTTCGAAAATTCTCTCTTCCCTCACAATTATCTCAGAACACAAACATGCTTCTTCATTTTTTGTAGATCAGTGGTACTAAAGAGCACGTTTAGCTTCCAAATCGCATCCATCTGATTCTGAGCTCGACAACAAAATAAATAGAAGGCGATTTGTTTATAGAAACTGTGCTCTCTTAATTCAATTTTGCGAACTCAGCGGAGAAATTTCTAGCTTCTCGATTATAAATTTCAAAGAAAGTAATATTATACATTGATGCTTGATCCGAGTTAATTAACTTAACGTTAAGCGGTTTACCATTGAGACAGTGGATTTCATGTTGAGTTAATCTCTACCGTATTTTTTTTTAAAGCACATGTCGATTTTCAAAAAATGTTTTTGATCTCGTGGCGAGATCGCAGATGCGGTGAACTGCACATTTCGACATTCGCATATTTTGATCCTGAATGTGCCGCAAGCCTATATTTAAAAAAAGAAAAGTGGGAGGCGTCGATAGAGAGAATGAGAGGAGAAGAGTACTGAGTAATCACCTTGAGGTCTCCGGAGTGTGCCCACGAACCGGAGGAAAAAATGAACAAGAAACACGGGGTGCTGCGGCCGACGTCAGCAAGTGCGCTCCACTAAAGGTATACGGTACCTCGTTTTGGGAGGTCCTAAACGGCTTTGAAAACACGGTTTAGCGGAAGATTTTTAAAATTCCGACTGTTCTTAAAATTGCCCTCCGACGATTACTTTGCGAAACTGAATCGTCGTCTTTCCTACACCAAACAGTCTCGGAGAAAATTCAGTTAGACACGCATATTTTGAATTCGCCCCGCGAAAAATGAAAATTCAAATGAGGTTTTTCTCAGCACCCCGTGTAGTAGTGAACCGGACAAAAAAGCTAGTGAATCAGAGAAAAACCAGTAAACGAAAAATCTCTTAAAAAATTGAAAAAGTTTTTTAAAAATTCGCTAAAATGTATACAGACTTTTCACGCTTTTCCAACAGAATGGGGATGTACATTGTTTTTTCCAATGCCCCAACTAAAGCATTACCACTGCTCGTCACGGGAGCTTCGGAGATGTGCGGTTTCAACTCCCGCGCTATTATTCTTAAAATTTTTTTCGCTCACTTGGAAGAGAAATCCAAACCTAGTCCCCCGTTGGTCTCGTATCGATGGGGCGGATCCAGCGTTGCTGATTGGTTGCAGAGGCCAATCAGCGTTGTGGCCGAGTTTTTCCCTCCTCTTCCAAGGGAGCGAAAAAAATTTTAAGAATAATACCAGACTGCAAATTTTTCAAATTTGGCTGCGACGCCGTTTCCTGAGTATTCAACTTTAATTTTCTTGGAACCTGCGCGCAAACGCGCTCCGCTGGACTCGTTGATCTCGCCACGACAATTGTCTCTGTCTCGTGTATTCGACGAGAGACGCAGACAAGAGTCGTGGCGAGACCAACGAGTCCAGCGGAGCGCGTTTGCGCGCAGGTTCCAAGATTCATAAAACATATAATATTTCTTTCACGCCAGACGTTTCTGCGCGGTGCACCTGATACAAAACAAGCCTCTTATTCTGCTATTTCAAAATAGTATCACGTCACTTCAATATCTTTCCTGTTCAGCTTCACCTCAGTCAACTCCCGCCCTCACATCTTTCTCACACATTTTTGTCATTTTTTCCTGCAAGATTCTTGTGTTATCATCTTCCGATCTTTCCTCATTTGTTTTTTGCTTGACGGGCAGATGAAAAGCGCCTGTCGAAGCCGCCGTATGATTAATCAGGCTTCCCGTGCTCCGTGAGCCCCGTGCGAGATCTGTTCAATCGGAGCACATTACAAAGTGTACGTAAGATTGAGAGACGCCCTCATGCTATTTATTATTGTCGCTTTGACCTTGTATCTTGATCACATTGTCCCAATCTGTCTACATTTCTCACTTTTTGTTAAATTCTTTGTGAGCATAACTTGCTGCGCTCTGGTTTATAGTTTTTTTTTTCATTCGAGAACTTCACGGAATCATAGTGCGCGTCCAATGCAATCGTGCTCCTCCGCTCCACAGTGTCTGCGTCTCACCTGTTTTCCCGCTATTTATTTCGGCTACGCAGCTTGAAATAGTTAGAGAGTTGCGGAGACGCAGACGCGAAGGACGCAACGAAATTTGAATTTAATATTATATATTTCAAAAAACTTGGAACGTGCGCAAACGCGCTCCGCTAGACCGGAATTGGTCTCGCCACGACTCTTGTCTGCGTCTCTCCTGGAACACACGAGACAGAGACGAGAGTCGTGGCGAGACCAATACGAGTCTAGCGGAGCGCGTTTGCGCAGGTTCCAAGTTTTTTGAAATATATAATACATTAGAGCCAAAAAGTCCGATTTCATTCGACACCCGCCCTGTGTTTCCGTGAACTTCGAGTAACACGGGTTTTAAAACCACAATGAAAAAGAGTACCGTCGTATTAAGCTCTGATTCATTTACCGTCTCTGCCTCCTTTAAAATTTGTTCTTTTTTCAATCCTCCAGAATTCAAAAAGTGGAGCGCAAATATTCGTCCCATGCGTGTCCCGTCATTGTCCCTCCTAATGCTCCTTCACCTTCTTCCTCACGGAATTCATGGAGAAGGGGAGGACGTAGAAGATGACGTGGCGCTTTTGTCATCAGAAGTTCTAGACGAGAAACAATTCTCCTCATCTTCCGAAGATCAGAAGATTGGAACAGTTTTTCAAGTACATGCGCCGCGGGATAATGCAAAAGTCAGACAGACAAGATCTTCTTCGGAAGAAGACACCCCAGGAGTTTTCTCGAAAGTTGTCATGTTGCCTGTAGAAACTGTCGAAGTTATCGAGGAGTCATTTGAGACCGATGGAGAGGTGGGGATGTAATCATATATGTTTCAGGGAGCCATACAAGAGCTGAAACTAATTGACGATTCTAGTCAAGGAGCCAGACAGTGTGATGAGTCATGGGTAGGAAAACTAGAGTTACTGTAAAAATCCAAGAAAGTTTTTCGTGAAAACCAGCAGTTTGTTCTATTCATATTATTCTTAACAATTTTTTCGCTCACTTGGAAGAGAAATCCAAACCTAGTCCCCGTTGGTCTCGTATCGATGGGGCGGATCCAGCCTTGCTGATTCGTTGCAGAGGCCAATCAGCGTGGTGGCCGAATTTTCCCTCCTCTTCCAAGTGAGCGAAAATTTTTTAAAGAATAATATTATTTATTTCAAAAATCTTGGAACCTGCGCAAACGCGCTCCGCTAGACCCGTGTTGGTCTCGCGACGACTAGCGTCTCTGTATCGTGTATTCCACGAGAGACGCAGACAAGAATCGTGGCGAGACCAACACGAGTCCAGCGGAGCGCGTTTGCGCAGGTTCCAAGATTTTTGAAATATATAATAATTAACTCAAACATTTGTTTCGGTTCTCACGGGAGCTTCAGAGACGTGCGGTTTGAATCCCGGCGCGTCTTAGTATTCTTATTGATATATACCCTCGTAAATCAACACAAATAACACGCTTAAACGTCGAATACTCATATGCCTGCAGGCAACGCTCGCAGCCAAAATTCAAAAAAATTTCAGTCCGCGCGGGAATTCAAACAGCACATCTCCGGAGCTCCCGTGAAACGTGTTTTTTGAATCGAATGCGTCTAACACTTCCCAGAGTCGTCCGGGGCTCGTGGTAAGCTTTTCTTAGGTTTACCGAGAAGTTAGGTCCACGCATGTGGCGAACGAATAGGTACCGAACGTATTCCCTCACTATCAGATATTAGATATTTAACCAACCCATTCAAAAAAACACTCATTGCTCTCACAGTGGCGTCGCCGGAAGCTAGAAAAAGAGCACTTCGGTTCTCCCGCGGAGAGGGTAAGTGGATACGTGACGTCACTATGCTTCATGTGCTACTATTATTATCAATGCTAGTGGATGTGGTGCGATGATCCTGTTGTGATGACGGATCTTTCTAGGGAAAATATATTCACGTAAATAGAGTTTATTAAGCTTGTGCACCCAGAAAATTGACCAAGTTTGAAAGCAATTTAATGTGAACTAGTTTTCTCCTGACTTGTCATATTGGATCCTTATTCGCTGTAGCAGAGCCATCTCGTCCGATTTCGTTCGTGAAACAGTGTCAATTGATCGCTATCGATTATACTATCGAATGCATCCGAAATGAAGATTTTGACGAGAAAGAGTTTTCTATTTACGCTTCCAACCGTTTTGGGCCGGCCCGAATTACTGTGACAAAGTTTGGAAAATTTCAACTGTCCAGAAAAAATCAATTT
The DNA here is from genome assembly GCA_963932285.1 of Caenorhabditis macrosperma. NCBI lineage: Eukaryota > Metazoa > Nematoda > Chromadorea > Rhabditida > Rhabditidae > Caenorhabditis > Caenorhabditis macrosperma. The sequence continues at coordinate 15,234,934 of OZ010622.1, forward strand.
CAGCCTTTTTTTCCGGGTAGTTTTTGTGTAAATCCATTCCTTTATCATTTTTTTATGTTTTATTATTCTTAATTTTTTTTTCGCTTATTTGAAGAGACATCTAAATCTAGTCCCCCATGGGTCCCCAGCCTTGCTGATTGGTTGCAGAGGCCAATCAGCGTGATGGCCGAGTTTTCCCTCCTCTTCCAAGTGAAAATTTTTTTAGGAATAATATCAAATTACCCGTTCGAAAATTGGTTGGTTACACGATTTTTTTAAAAAAATTGAAGTTTACTGTAACAAACGTATAGAGCGGTGTCTCACGGAAACACAGTGCGGATGTCGAATGCAATCGCGCTTTTTGAGACGCAGACACTGCGGAGCAGAGGAGCACGATTTCATTGGGCGCACACTTTATGATTCCGTGGGTCTCGTTCGTTCCGAGACCGCTGGCGGCCGGCAAAAATATGTTCTCGTCAAAATACACGGGTTGTTGGAGCGTACCGAATCGAAAACTTGCTCTACTGGACAGACGCGTTGCGGCATGCGACACGGTTTTTTTTTAATTTCTTGCAAAAATTCGGCCAAGTTGCCGGAATTCGAGGCCAGTGACCTAGGAATCATGCGGCCGCGGACATTTCAAAGGCTGCGTATCATTTTAGCGTTATGCAGAAAGAGATGCATTTCATTACTGTAGCGAGGCGGGAATTCAAACATCGGTACGCTCCAGCAATCGTCATTTCGGGTGAATTCATTAATATATTGTCACGTGAATGACCAGTGTGGGCGAACAGTGTTGTATTTTAAATTTTAATGACGCCTTAACCTTTTCCATTCAAAAAACCATAAAACGAATCTTTAGGTAGAAGGATCAGGGTCATCAAACTCTCCCCAGCTGCAGACGGAACAGAAGCAACAATTTCCTCCCACGCCAGCTCCTCCGCCGCCTTTCCCAACACCCAATTTGGCTTCCTCGCAAGGTAAGCTGGCTTAGGTTCTCATGAACGGTATTCTTAGACCAGGGTTTTTATATAACATACACGAATAAACCAAATTATATTTCAGACTTTTTCCTTTCCGACGATTCATTGGTAGTCCCCTTTGCGAGGGGATTCGGTAGTCCAACCGCTAGAGGTGTTCATTAACAGAGAGAGTGAAACTTTTTCTTTAGCTCTTTCGGCTTATATTATCAAAATGAATGGAAGCGGCGAGTTGATTCAGCTGCGGTGTTTGAGGACTTTATTGAGGAAAAACATTTTCACGTAAAATTTAAATTAAGAATACTGTATTTAATTCAGTTTTTTGATAAACATATTATTATCGTTAAATCTCAAAATCGGAGTTGAAAATAAATATTCAAACGTTCACGTGAGATATCTCGCAGCAAAAGAACATTTGTAAATGCCGGAACATGCTGCGTCTCTCAAGCCACACTACGTTTCGGTGTTTATAATTCTTTTCTTGCTGCACGGCGAACCAGCGGCGACGTCTAGTAGTAAATTTTTGCAACATTTTTTCGGGTTCGGCCACCTATCAGAAATCCAGAAGCGTGGGCCACGCCCCTTTCGCAACCGCCGCGTGAAATTTTGCAACTTCGCCGCACGCAGGTCCGATTGGCGGAGTCCTCCCAAAAACGCCTTTTGAACGTCATCTTCCCCGTATTTTTAGGGGCAATGGTCTTAAATTTAGGGCATGAATTTTTTTTAAATCGTTGGAAAATTAATTTTGAAGGTTTTGTATAAAAAAATTTGAAACTTTAAAGAAGTTTTTCGAGAAAAATGCGAAAAACCCTCGTGGACTAGGAAACGGTGTCAGGAGGCGGAGTTTCAAAACGCAAATATGGCCTAGATTTTCCTCTAAGACGTCGATCGTGGTTCGCCGTGTGCTGCGAGAATATCTCACGTGAACGTTTGAATATTTATTTTCAACTCCGATTTTGAGATTTAACGATAATATAAATATACTTTATAAATCTTGAAACCTGCCTGCGCAAACGCACTCCGCTGGATTTTGTTGGTCTCGTGAGGACTTTCGTGTCTCGCGTTTGCACAGTATTCAAGATTTATAAAATATATAATACGGACCTATTCTGCGAATCTACACATTCAAAAACAATAAGTTTCTCAAAAAACTGAATAAACTGGTAAATTACAAAATTTCGCTAGTAAAATACCAGCGTGAACTAGTTTCGTCATGAAACGTCTTGTCGTGATATTATGAGTTCGCCGCGAGTGTGGACTCCGCAGTGGCGGTGTCAGCGAAGGTCCCGCAACGAAAGAGCGAGGCAACACGTAAGTTTCAGAGACGCAGATAATTTAAAAGCTTTTCACGCCAAAAATGAGGTCCACGCTCGCGGCGAACTCATAATAAGATCCACAATCGCCAGAGAAGGTTCAAGTCGCCACATCTGCTGATTCCGATAATAATGAACGAGCGTTGAGAGTATTTTTAGAGTGGCTATTTTCCGAATTGCATGGCGTGAATTTTCTCGAAAATATCCTGATTTTGTAGCATACAAGAGTTCATATTATTGCTCAAATTTTTCTCGCTTAGTTGAAAGAGAAATCTGATTCTAGTCCCCCGTGAGTCTCTAGTGGAAAGAGCGAGCCAACAGTGCTGCGTGTCCAACCAGAAAGGTAGCCCGGGTTTCTTCATCTTCTTACAATTTAGCGAAAAATTTTTTTGCAATAATATGCAGAGTATCAGAAAGAACGATTGAAGTGAAAATTAGCTTCTGCCCCTCATCACAAATTTCCTCGTCCCGTTATCTTGTGAAGCTTACAGACCTCCGTTCATACGCTGAAACCTCTCCCACTCTTTCTTCACTACCTTCCTCCCAATGTAATCAAGTCTGTGAGGGATCACCAGGACCACAAGGACCTCCAGGCGAAGACGGTGTCCCTGGATCTCATGGCTCACCAGGACACCCAGGAGAACGAGGATCCGATGGTCAACCGGGACAGCACGGCTCTCGTGGAGAGCAAGGACCCCCTGGACCACCCGGAATGCCTGGATTAGCGGGACCCCCAGGACTTCCAGGACAATCTATAGAGTCTTCTGATGGCTATAGCCCGGGATTCTCCGGTCCCCCAGGCCCTCCTGGGTTACCAGGATCTCCTGGCAGAGACGGAAGCGCGGGTGATGAAGGCCCTCGTGGACCACAAGGACCCCCGGGACCCAGAGGGGATGACGGAATGAGCATAAAAAATCTGTCAGATGAAGATATCGAGAGGATTGCTAGAAAAGTTGCGGAAATTCAGAAGTTGTCTTATAGTGCTGGAATGCATCTAGAGTATGATAGAAGCACACATGGAACCGCTATCAAGGGCGATAAAGGTGACAGAGGATCTCCAGGACCGGCAGGACCAGCAGGACCACTTAGACAGGCAACAGGATCCGGTGGACCACAGGGAGGTAAGAAACCAAACAAAAATAAATTGTGCATGAGAAATTTTCCTCATCTCACTGCGCGTCTGCGGCGGCGTCTAGTAGCAAATGTTTGTACATTTTGCTGGATTCAGTCACCAATCAGCGATCTTGAAATGAGGGCGGGCCGGTTTTGCATGGTAGAGTCCACCTTAAAACGCCTTTTGAAAAACCTAGTTCACGTAAATATTGGATGTGAATTTTTCGGGTTAATGTGTGCAAATTTTGGGCATTTGTTTTTTTTAACGTTGGAAAATTAATTTTAAAGGTTTTAAAGGTTTTCCTTCGTACCATTACGAAAACAAAGTTTCGAAATTTTTTGAATTTTGCTTTATTACGAAATCGGAAATTTGATCAAATTAAAGGTACATTAGAAAAAATTCTCTTCGCTAGTGATATGCGCATTCAAAAAATAATAATTTTTTCTCCGTAAATCTACCCTTCCGAATTTTCCTTTTTTTCGACTATTCCCAGCCAGGTGTGCCCGTGTAAGCTCAATGGAGCGTTTATGTACGGTGTCGACTTTCTCGGTCGATCCGGTGGACTGTTTTCCATATCTTTCAAACTGTTTTCCAAATTTTGGCTGTCGACATCTCAAAAAATGTCAATTGTACTGTTGTAGACACCACAAAAACGGTGTCTGTGTTAGAATATGTTTTCCGCGTGTTTGCAGATTAGGTACATTTTTGGAATTTTCGGGGGTTCGACAGCGAAAATCTGGAAAATCCGGACGACTAAACGTGACTTTGAGCGCCACCCACGGAAACATGTTTGTTAACACAGTGTAGATGTCGAATGCAATCGCGCCTTCTGGCTCTACTGCACTAAATTCCCATTTTGCTGCGTATGCCTCTCCATTTCTCTAACTATTTCAAGCTGCAGAGCCGAAATAGCGGGGAAACAGACGAGACGCAGACACTGCGGAGCGGAGGAGCACGATTGCATAGAGCGTACACTTTATGATTCCGTTCCAACTGGTCGACTCAGAAAGTCGACGCCAGGTACTCATCATCATTCCATTAAAATACTGTTATATATATTTCATAAATCTTGAAACCTGCACAACCGCGCTCCGCTGGATTTTCTGGTCTCGCCACGAATATCGTCTCTGTCTCGTTTATTCCACGAGAGACGCAGACGAGAGTCGTGGCGAGACCAACAACTTCACTCGAATAGAGTGGCACTCAGAATTGAATACAGTGGTACTCAGAATAGTGATTAAACAATAGTACACGCCACTCTAATCGAATAAATATTCATGTTGTTTATAGAAAGTGTTTTCGAGAGCATTAGAAGTTTCACCAGTAATGTAAACATTTTGAGATCGATAATTACTGACTGTGACTTTTTCAAAAAATGAAAAACATACTTACTAGTAGTATTTTTTGTTTTGTTTTTGTTTTTCTGAATCAATTTGCCGGAATTAAATCAATCTACGTGTTCCCGATACCCGCAGTGTTTTTGAAGGGTATGTTTAGGCACCGCAACGAAGGGGGACGTGGCCGGTCGAATTCTTCTGACCATTCCGTTTTCGGGTCTTAAGAATTTGCGGACCTGTAGCGCGGCCAGTTTCTATCTCGGGAAATTTTCGGCACGTTTGCCGGCAGGAATCGGCAGAAATTCGGCAATTTGACGAAATTTGCCCAAATCTTGCCGGCAAACGTGCCGTTTTTTGCCGATTCCGTGCCGATTTTGTGCCGTCGACAAGAGTTGGCGTGAGAGAATTTAGGATTTCGAAGTGAAAACAGTATTGTGCCACCAGAGGCGCCAGACGAGCATTCAGATCCTCTCACTGGAGCGCGTTGTGCAGAAAAATGAACGGACAATAACTGGGATAGTCAAGACTTGATTGATAGTGCCTACTATTATCGTTAAAGCTCAAAATCGGAGTTGAAAATAAATATTCAAACGTTCACGTGAGATATCTCGCAGCGAGAAAAGAATTAGAAACACCGAAACGTGTAGTGTGGCTTGAGAGACGCAGCATGTTCCGGCATTTACAATGCTTTTTTGCTGCGAGATATCTCACGTGAACGTTTGAATATTTATTTTCAACTCCGATTTTGAGATTTAACGATAATAACGGCCCTCATCAAGCGGATCCAAAAAGTACAGTACTTCGACACTTTCTCTCGAAAGTTCGGCTCTTTTTCGTAAATTACACTGGGATATTGAGAAAGGCGAGACGCCACTATCCGAATGGACCGACATCTCGCGGGTTCCGCGCGTCGTCGTACTTTGTACAAGAGGGGCGTGGCGGGTTTTGCCGGCAATCGTGCCGAATATTTTCTGAACTCCCTCGATGAAATTTCTCAGATTTATTATGAGTTCGCCGCGAGCGTGGACTCCGCAATCGCGGTGTCAGCGAAGGTCCCGCAACGAAATAGCGAGGCAGCACGTAAATTTCAGAGACGCAGGCAAGTTCAACACGTTTCACGTCAAAAATGAGGTCCACGCTCGCGGCGAACTCATAATATGTGCAAGCTCCGCCCCTTTTGCCGGCAAACGTGCCGATTCCTGCCGGCAAACGTGCCGAAAATTTCCCGAGTAGTGGATCACTGTTCAGGGTGCGGCATAATTATTAGGATGCTTTTGAAACGCTATATCCCCATAATAAAAGGTAGTAAAAAGTAGGACCATATGATATTTTGCAAAAAGTATAATACTATTATTGCAAAACAAATGACATTAACCGTTTTCGAAGTGCTCTCTTTCGCCTCGTTTCACAGTACGAAGTCTCTTCGAGAGAGAGTCGACGACGGCACGCAGGCTGTTTGCGGCGGCATCGTCCCATTTCTCCAGAAGCGATTTCTTCAGAGCACCCAGTTTTGAATAATTCATAGTAAAAACCTTCTGGTTCAAATGTCACTACACGACAGAGTCCATGTCGCTCTGTCCTGCATGAAGACTGACGGATATCTCCGCCATTAGGGAGATTAGCTCAGACTTGACCAAGTCAATCCACTTGTCAAGTTGCTTTATCCCACTCTTTCTTGAATTCTTTCCGGAATTCTTCTCTCCTCCTACTCAATCAATTTTTACTGAGACAGCTGCGACAATGTCATCGGAACAGAGGGACTAGTCCACTTTGACTCGAGGATCCACAAAAAACAACAGAGTTTTGCCATTTGCGCGTATTTTGCCAAACACCATGAAGGTGGATGAGACGTTTTGTTGAGGATTCTTCTCTCTGACATGCAGATTGGAAGTCTTTTGCAATGATCCAATGATTCTGACCGTTCTTGTTGGCTTCCACAGTGAAACGCACCTTTTTGATATTTACGATAAGCGATTATATTGAGCTTCTTTTTCACAACTATCCTCATCGATTTCTCACTGATGCCCGTTTCTTTTGACATCTTTCTCATGCTTCGTTCCGGATTTTGGCAAATTCATTCTCGGAATGTTTTGGCCACTGTAGGGGAGTGACAGTCACTTTCCGTCCGGTTTTAGGTGTGTCAGACGGATACCAAGACGTTGGTAACGGGCAACAGTTCAACAGGGGCAAATTATTTTTCGCTCCATTATTTTTCGCTCCAATTTCGCTCCACTTATTTTTCGCTCCAGTTATCAGTCGCTCCACTTATTTTTCGCTACACTTATTTTTCGCTCCACTTTTTATTCGCTCCACTTATTTTTCGCTCCACTTTTTCATCGGTGGCATTTTTGGTCATTCGAGCCCAAAGTTTATCAACTTAGTGACTTTCAAACGTTGACCTCTCACTTAGTAACCGGCGCACTTCGGTGACGCTCTTCGGCGATTCTTTTTTTCATTGCCTAGCAAAATCAACTGAGAATCTAACTTGCGAATCGTGAGCCAATAAGCTGATATACAATAAATTCAGAAAAATATGAGCTTCTAAGGATGGGATGCGCAAGTACATTACTTCTATTCCAAAACGTCGAGCCAAAAATTCTGAGAAAAATCCCTATAACAATATGAAAAAAACCAATGAAAAATGAATTTTGACAACGTTGATAAGCTGATAGCCGAAAAACGTTGAAAGTCACTAAGTTGATAAACTTTGGGCTCGAATGACCAAAAATGCCACCGATGAAAAAGTGGAGCGAAAAATAAGTGTAGCGAAAAATAAGTGGAGCGACTGATAACTGGAGCGAAAAATAAGTGGAGCGAAATTGGAGCGAAAAATAATGGAGCGAAAAATAATTCGCCTTCAACGGGCCAGAGTTGCGAGGACATTTCGATGACATCTACTATCGATGCCATCGAAATGTCCTCGCAACTGAGGAGAGCTCTGTCGGGTAATCATTATATCTCTCACCGATCTCGAGATACAATGACGCACGGAATCATAAAGTGTGCGGCCAATGCAATCGTGCTCCTCCGCTCCGCAGTGTCTGCGTCTCGTCTGTTTTCCCGCTATTTCGGCTCTGCAGCTTGAAATAGTTAGAGAAATGGAGAGACGTTCGCAGCAAAATGGGAATTTAATGCATTAGAGCCAAAAAGCGCGATTGCATTCGACATCTACACTGTGTTTTCGTGTGACGCAGAATCGCATTCGAATAATTAAGCCACGCTCTGTAAAAACGGCGAAAGGATACGTTTTTGGTTACGTAGAATCGATTGTCATTATCAGTTTTATCAGAAAACGCCTGGTTAAGCACGGTCCTCTCCCGAGAAATACGCAAGCGAGTCGACTGCTGGCGCCTTTTCTGTCCGCCGCCATTTTTCAACGGTAAAACAAAATTGCTTATTTCTTTGCGAAAATTCAATTTTTTGACTCGTTTGAAGTCTCAAAATAAAGCTAGCAAACTGAGGAGAAAAGCTGATGGAACAAAATTTGAAAAAAAAATGTATTTCTTCTCGAAAACTTGATTTATTTGTGCTTTTTATTTTTTTGAGCGGTTTCTCGATAATTTTTTCAAATTCTGTTCCATCAGCTTTTTTTCTTACACAGTGAGCTTTCTTTTGAGATCTTAACCAAGTGAAAATGTCCAATTTTCGAAAAGAAATTTACAGTTTTCGAAAATACTTTGTTTAGACCAGAAAATCGGGAATGAATGATCTTTTTCAGAAATTATCAACTTTTTCATTCATTTGTTTCCGAAAAAAACTGTTCTCTATCGAAATTTCGTTTCAAAAATGACTATTTTGTCAATTTGACATTTTATTTTTCGCGAAATTCAATCTCACGGAATCATAAAGTGCGCATGCAATGCAATCGTGCTCCTCCGCTCCACAGTGGTCTGCGTCTCGCCTGTTTTCCCGCTATTTCGGCAACGCAGCTGGAAATAGTGAGAGAAATGGAGAGACGTACGCAGCAAAATTTGAATTTAATGCATTAGAACCAAAAAGCGCGATTGCATTCGATATGCGCGTCGTGTTTCCGTGAATCTCAGACCTGCCACAAGTTCGCGCCAGTACGTCACTGACGCTTTTCAGGACGCGGCGAGGCGGCGCCGCCTTGGCGCATTTCAAGGCGAGGGTGCCGTGTTAAGCCAACAAATTGGAAAAATCGAAATGGGACTCAGAAATTTGCATTTTCACCCCGAATAAAAGTCGCGAACACCGACCGTTGTCTGAGTATTCAACGTTCACACACAAACGCGAGTGTTAATTCAAATTGAACGCGCAGTCGCCGGGCGACGCCCCGCCCCTTTTAAAAAAACGCAATGTTGCCGCACACCCGCACTTCCACACTCCGTGTCTGATAGTTTTTGATACGTATGTTAGACACGGAATGCGCTGACAAAAATGCAAACGCGCTCTTCGTTGAGTCGCTACGCAGCTAAGGAAACGAGAGACTCAGGAGATGTGCAGCGAGTAGGAAATCAGCGAACCGGAAAAAAATACCGGCGTTCTATGCGAACAATTTGAACATTTTCTTGCCAAAAAACGTGAGATTGAGTTCTCTATTATGAGTTCGCCGCGAGCGTGGACCTCGTTTTTGGCGCGAAAAATTCTGAAATTGCCGATGTCTTGCAGAGATCAGAATCAAAATTCATCGTAGCGAGTACGGTAAGGAACACACCGTTATTATGAGTTCTCCGTGAGCGTCGTTTTTGGCGCGAAAAATATTAAAATTGTCTGCGTCTCTGAAATTCACGTGCTGCCTCGCTCTTTCGTTGCACCTTCGCCGACACCGCGATTGCGGAGTCCACGCTCGTGGCGAACTCATAATAAGCTGCTTTGAAAATCGTAGATGAACGCATTTCCAGCAACCCGACGATCTAAGTACAATATAAACATGCTTTCCAGCTGTGTCGACCTCGAACCCAGTCAATGTTCACGCCACTTCCGTAGAATTATTTGCCTCAGCGCGTGCCACTTCCATCGGACAGCTGGCTTTTGCCACTTCGTCTCAACAACTCTTCATTAGAGTGACAAACGGCTGGAAAGAGGTGCAATTGACAAACTTTCACCCGTTCCTCGAGACAAGACAGTCCACGGTTAGTTTTATTATATATTTCAAAAATCTTGAAACCTGCGGAAACGGGCTCCGCTGGACTCGTATTGGTCTCACCACGACTCTCGTCTGCGTAAACTTTTGAAACACTATCTTACATATAATATATTATACATATATGTAGGCACCGCACACGGGAGCTTCGGAGACGTGTGGTCTGAACAGCAAATTTTTTGAATTTGGCTCTGCGCGGCGTCTCCTGAGTATTCAGTGCTTAATCATATGCGCTCTCGTAAATCGACACTAGCCACACGCTTTAACGTTGAATACTCACGCGACGGAGAAATGCAGCGAACCCTGAAAAACTCGATTCAGGAACGACTGAATCAGAAAAGAGCAAACCGTGAAAAAAGCTAGCGAACCAGGTAAACATATCGTGTTACTTTTGAGCCTGTTTTAAAGTGTTTGAGCCAGTTTGAGGATTTTCTCCGCAATCTTTAACTAGTTCGCAGGTATTCTTCAGTATACTATTACGAGAAATATGGAAAGTTAGTCTAATTCTTGAATTTGCTCTAAAATGACCGGTTTCGTTATTCCTGGTTCGCTAGCTTTTTTCCCGGTTCGCTGTTTTCTGATTCAGACGTTCCTGATTCGAGTTTTTTCCCGGTTCGCTACAGTTCTCCTATTTGGCTGGTAAATAGAAAAATGAATGTTTTAGGAAGCAGAAATACGTTTTAATGTTTCCTAATTTTTAGCCAATTGAGATAGACTCCCACTATTCACCAAATAGCATTGAGTTTTGGGTGAGTTTTCATGTTGTGTTGTGACAATGAACCTGATACCTTTCGTAAATTCCCCCAATCAAATCACGATTTTCCCAGCGCCGCGTCAAGTCGATACCAGATGTTTCATCACTACGACATCTAATTATTTTTTCACCGCGACTTCTCGTCACCAATATTTTTCGGTACTATTTAGAATTTCCGTCACCAGCATATTCGCCACCGTAAAAACTAGAAGTGTACTTTCGCGCACGGCACCCTGCGTTTGAAATAGAAAAATTGCTATCAATAGAGCGCGCTTGCTGCAAAACCAGCCGAAAACGAATATACCGCTGTTTTCGGCGAGGAAAAAATATTTTTCGAAGTTTTTGAACCTGAAATGGATTAAGAGAAACATTTGAAACATTTTGAGACCTGTTTCCGATGCAGAATTTTATTGCGCACATTTTGAGCACAAAAACAAGCGAAAATGTCATAAATTGAGAGAGGAGTTGCATTTTGAAATTTTCAATGCCGTCCAAATCCGTGAGAAAATTATTTTTCAAAAAATTGTTATTGAAAAAGGTCGATTAGTCAGTTTTCTTTTCTTTTTCACTCGAAAAAAATTTTTCCCGTTCGAAACGGTCCGGTATTCGGTCACCGGAGTTACCGTGTTTTTTCGAAATCGAAAGAAAGTGGTGCGACGAGAGACGCAGAGAATCGCGCTATTTCAAGCGCAGGGTGCCGTGCTTTCTCACGTGTATGAATGCAGGAAGCTTAGGAGATGTGCGGCTTAAATTCCCGTGCTCCCGAACTGCAAATTATTCAAATTTAGCTGCGATGTCTTTGCCTGAGTATTCAATGCTTAAGCATATGCGCTGTCGTAAGTCAACACGAACGAAAAAAATGCGCACTTTGAAACGCGCACTTTGGACACCACCACGTCCCCCTACTTACTTACTTATTATATATTTCAAAAATCTTGGAACTTGCGCAAACGCGCTACGCTAGACCCGTGTTGGTCTCGCCACGACTATGGTCTCTGTCTCGTGTGTTCCAAGAGAGACGCAGACAAGAGTCGTGGCGAGACCAACACGCGTCTAGCGGAGCGCGTTTGCGCAGGTTCCAAGATTTTTGAAATATATAATACAAGGCAAGTGTTTTTACACAAAGTTTTGGAATTATCTATAGATTTGCAGGGGTACATGTTTTGATACTGGTAATCAATCCCACATAGTGGCTACCTGCGCAAACTTCAAGTTTTCGGGATATACTGTCTCGAAACGGCCAAAATTGCGTTTTTTCACGAAATCGAGCATTTTTGAGCACTTTAAGACAAAACATCCGGAAAACTTGAAGTTTGCGCAGGTAGCCACTATGTGGGATCGATTACCAGTATCAAAAAGTGTACCCTTGCAAATTGATAGACAATTTCAGATCTTTGTGTAAAAACACTTCCCTTGTTAGTTACTTAGACGATCGGTAGTGCGCCGTGGTGGCGCATGTGAAGTGTCACAGTGATCAACTAATATCATAGTTTCCTTCGATGTGGCGCAATGACCCAGCTCTTGCGACTGCGGGCCCTAATAGCTATTACGACATTACGTGTCATAATGGGGCGTTAAAAGTACCTAGCGTCACTTTTCTGGGTCGACCTGGTGGCGTTCAAAGTGCGCGTTTCGTCGTCCAGAACTTTCAGATTTTCGCTGTCGACAGATTTTAATCCTCAAAAAAACGCGCACTTTGAACGCCTCCAGGTCGACCCAGAAAAGCGACGCTAGTCCGTCTCCTGACACCGTTTCCTAGTCCCGGAGAACTTTTTGCACAGATATACATGCGAACGGGTTTTGGTGTTTGGTAAGCGCGCTTATTGGCGACCGGATGGTACTCTTCTTTATCCAAGCTTCGACGCAAAAAAAATGGAGCAAAAGAAAAAGTGGAGCGAAAAGCTGGAGCAAAAAAAAAGTGGAGCGAAAAGTTGGAGCGAAAGAAAAAGTGGAGTGAAAAACTAAGTGTTGCGGAAAATTATTGGAGCGAAAGACAAGGTGAAGCGAAAAACTAGGGAGCGAAAGATAATTTTCCTGAATATTCAAGCTGGTGAATTTTTTCTGGTGTTGATTTGTCTTATTGACGAGAAATGAAAAGTGACGGAAAATCTGATATCGATTTCACGTGGAGCCATTTCCCCCTTTCGAACGGCCAATGATCATCGACTTGAATTTATCGTCAACTTGGATTGATCGTCGACTTGTTTTACAATCATCGACTAGGAAACGTAAATAAGTGTTAATCGGTTCGTTATGGTCGAAAACTAGCCAGTACTTCCATAGTTTGACAGCCCTTCTGTTTCGGGGCCAAACTTAAAAGCTGCAAGTTTTTTGAATATCTTGCATGAAATTCAAATTTTACTGGGTATTAACGTCTCTCCATTTCTCTAACTATTTCAAGCTGCGTAGCCGAAATAGCGGGAAAACAGGCGAGACGCAGACACTGTGGAGCTGAGGAGCACAATTGTATTCGATTATGATTCCGTGTGCATCCGATAGTATTGTCCGTTCATTTTTCTGCAATACGCGCTCCAGTGAGAGGATCTGAATGCTCGTCTGGCGTCTCTGGTGGCAGCACACTCTCTCGCTCGACACACGGGGACTCCCCTGGGGCGCGTTATGCAGAAAAATGAACGGACAATATTATATATTTCAAATATCTTGGAACCTGCGCAAACGCGCTCCGCTAGACCCGTGTTGGTCTCGTCACGACTCTTGTCTGCGTCTCTCGTGGAACACATGAGACAGAGACAATAGTCGTGGCGAGACCAACACGAATCCAGCAAAGCGCGTTTGCGCAGGTTCCAAGATTTTTGAAACATATAATACCTCATTCATTCATTTTTTTGAAAAAAAAACAATTTTGAAACTAGGTGCGAACGCGAAATTGGTTGATTCCTGCTAAGGGTGCATCGGCATCGAGGCCGCACGGGCCGGCCGGCCGCGGCTTTTTTTGTTTTGAAACATGTTTGGCCGGCCGCAGAAATTTACAGCCTTGGTAGACAGTACCCCCAAAGTTCAAAGGCGCATGTCGATTTTCAAAAAATTTCATGTTTTCGTGGCGAGACCCGATTCCTCCCACGCGTCGCTATCGCGCCACTTCGATGGAAATAGATAATACAGTGAAGTAAATATCCGAAAATTGCAGAAAAATGAACGGACAATAGTTCTATCATTACAAATATAACATCGGAGCGATGGACAGAAGTTTTAAAATTTCAATAGAATCAAGCTCGCAATGTTCAACGCAAACTTTTGTCAAAGGCAACTGAGAATCGAACTTGCGAATCACAACTCACTGAGCTGATATACAAGATATTTAAAAAACTTTGAGCTTCTAAGTTTGGCCCCATATATTAGAAAGGATATCTATGCAAGTACTGGCTAGTTTCCGACCATTACGAACTGATAAACACTTATTTAGGTTTCCTAGTCGATGATTATATGAAGTTGAGGATGATCAAGTCGATGATTGTAAAACAAGTCGATGATCAGGTCGATGATCATTGGTCCTTTCTCACAGAGCCGTCAATCTGGGCATAAATGTTCGTCGCGACTGCCGCGAAATTCGAATGTAAATCGGATAGCTTATCGATATTGTCTGTGTGCATAGCCTCCTAGATCAGAAATAGGATTTCGCGCTTTAGTCTATCGTCTCTCGGTCGACAGAATCACGCCACACAAAAAATTTCGGATAATTTCGTTCACCGATTTTTAGCGAGTTTTTCGATTAAATATGGAAATTCGGACGAATATTCTACAAGAAGGAACAAAATGTTATATCATACAAACATATTTTTAAAAATTTTTTAGTTATGTATATAGAGTTATATATGTAGAGTCCAAAAATTTGAAGAACGTTCAAAGTGCACGTGTAACGGCAGGATCCAGCCCAGATTTCGGTCGTTCACACACGGAAACACAGGGCGGATGTCGAATGAAATCGCGCTTTTTGGCTCTAATGCATTAAGTTCAGCACTGTGGAGCGGAGGAGCACGTTTGCTTTGGGAGCACACTTTATGATTCCGTGTCACAGTAACCCAAGTCCCCGCAATATGATGCAAACACCGCGCCTCATCATTTGAATGAAATTTCCTATTTTCGTGTTTGAGAATCAGAGTATACATAGAAGACGAGAAGACTCATTTTCGCGTAGTAATCCTCGGAGGGCAATTTTAAGAACACTCGAAATTTGGAAAATCGTCTGCTAAACCGTGTTTTCAAAGCCGTTTAGGACTTCCCAAAACGAGGTACCGTATACCTTTAGTGGAGCGCACTTGCTGACGTCGGCCGCAGCCCTCTGTGTATTTCCTGAAATGTGGCGGAATGGTAGAAGGTGCGAGGAGCCGGGTCTCGCCACGAGAACATAAAACTTTTAGAAAATCGACGGAAAAATATTAACTTTGAGTTAGAAAAATCCTAACTTTGAGAGTTATTGTCTACCGTAGTTTTAACTAGTTTCTTTAAAGGCGCATGTCGATTTTCAAAAAAGTTTAATGTTCTCGACAGAGCCGATCTCTTCTACGCTCTGCCATTGCTCCACATTCCAGGAAATACATAATACCTCTAGCAATACTCCTGAATTTCCACATAGACATAGAAGTAGCACGTAGATCAAAATCTACTTTTTGCGATATGTGAAGCACACAAACCCTTTTCTGTATTTTCCTAGTTTTTATTGTATTGTGAAAACTTCCACTGACCTAAAGAAATGTTTCTCGACTTTCAGCAAAACTCACGTCAAAACGATGCTACCAAAGAGAGTAGTCAACGAAACGCACAAACACCCGCGTGGCACCCACGTGTTAATCTCAATGAGCAGTCACAGAGAGATTCTGGAGCACATAACAACGATCGAGTGGTATGTGCGAGGTTTCAGCAGTTATTGAAACCAATTCAAATAGCATTGGTGAAGAGAACGCGCATACATTGGTCATAACATTTGAGAGATGTCGCAGTGTCGGCGAAGGTCCCGCAACAAAAGAGCGAGGCAGCGTGTAAATTTCAGAGACGCGGACAATTTCAAAGCTTTTCGCGCCAAAAGCGAGATCTACGCACGCGGCGAACTTATAATATTATAAATAAACCTATTCAAGTTGTACTTCGATGGCATTTCGCAACGTTTCGCCACGTGTTTTTCCAATTCAAAAGACGTCGCGAAACGTCGCGAAATGATGCGAAACTCGAGTTTCACGACGTTTCACAACACCTGTTATTATATGTTTCCAGCGAAGTGGCGCGACAGCGACGCGTGGGAGGAATCGGGTCTCGCCACGGGAACATGAAATTTTTCGAAAATCGACATGCGCCTTTGAACTTTGAGGTACGGTGGACCGTAGTTTCTTTAAAGGCGCATATCGATTTTCGAAAAATTTCATGTTCCCGTGGCGAGACCCGAATCCTCCCACGCGTCGCTGTCGCGCCACTTCGCTGGAAACATAATAACAGTACTAAATAGTTTTGCGACTGTGGGTCTCGCAGCGATCGCTCGTAAATCTACCCAAAGGCGTTTTTGCGCTGTTGTGAAACGTCGTGAAACTCGAGTTTCGCCGCATTTCGGGACGTTTCGCGACGTCGTTTGAATTGGAAAAATACGTCGCAAAACGTCGCGAAATTATATCGAAATACAACTTGAATAGGTCCATTATGAGTTCGCCGCGAGTGTGGACTCCGCAGTGGCGGTGTCGGCGAAGGTCCCGCAATGAAAGAGCAAGGCAGCGCGTAAATTTGAGAAATGCACACAATTTTTCAACACCCTCCTTTTTTATTTAAGAAACATTGTTTTGCTTACAGATTCATATGATAGCCCTGTCGCATCCGTTCAGCGGGAACCTTCACGGTCTCCGCGGAGCCGACCTTCAGTGCTACCGAGAGGCACGGTCATATGGCTATTCGACGACGTTTCGAGCGATGCTATCGAGCAACGTACAGGATCTCGTCCGCATTGTGCACTCGGTCGACGCCGACACACCAGTCGTCAATATCGTCGGTCATCATCTGTTTCCGAGTTGGCGCTCATTTGTCAATGGAGCGCAGATGAGTTCGCACGCCAGACTTCTTTCCTTTGATAGGCATGATGTCCTCAATGATTCTAGATGGTGAGTTACTGTAACTAGCCATGGCTTTCTACAGGTTCTATAATCAAAATCGGCGGATGTGGCGAAGTCTGCAGTTCATGGCATCGGCGGGTCTCGCCACGAAAACATGATACTTTTTTGAAAATCGACACGCGTCTTTGGACAAACTACTGTCTATTCCATGTTTTGAGTTACTGTCTGCCGTAGTTTCCTCAAAGGCGCATGTCGATTTTCAAAAAAATTTATGTTCCCGTGGCGAGACCAAATTCCTCCCACGCTCTGCCATCGAGCCAGTTCCAAGGAAATATATAATATAGTTCTCTCCGGCAGTGGGGCCGAGCTGTGAGATTTCTAGGTCAGCGGCGATTTCTAGGTTACTGTTAAAAAATTTCAAAATTTAAACTGACCAGGAAAAATCGATTTCGTCCGATTTTCCAGAAATTTTTAGTATTAAAATTTTTTTAATTGTCTCTATTGATTTTTCGTAAAAAATCCGCACGAAAAAATAATCGGAAGCCCGCTTATAAATATATTTTTTGAGATTTCGGCCTCTCTTTTTGCGAAAGGTTGTGGTGCGACCAGAGATGCAGAAAAAATTGAGAATGTTTTTGGTGATGTAGCTCCGTCTACGCAGGATAATCGGTCACACTCCCCGGCCCGGACGTGACTTGTTCCCGAAAAAACTGTTCTCTATCAAAATTTCGTTTCAAAAATGCCTATTTTGTCAATTTTACATTTTATTTTTCGTGAAATTCAATCTCAGACCTGCCACACAAACTTCGCGCCAGTACGTCACTAACGCTTTTCAGGACGCGGCGAGGCGGCGCCGCCTTGACGCATTTCGATGCGAGGGTGCCGTGCGGTATACGGTACCTCGTTTTAGGAGGTCCTAAACTGCTTTGAAAACACGGTTTAGCGGACGATTTTTCACATTTTGTCTGTTCTTAAAATTGCCCTCCGACGATTACTTTGCGAAAATGGATCGTCGTGTTTTCTACACCAAACAGTCTCGGAGAAAATTGAGTTAGACACGCTTTTTTTTAATTCGCCCCGCGAAAAATGAAAATTCAAATTAGGTTTTCCTCAGCACCCCGTGAAAAATTTGAAACTTTAAAGAAGTTTTTCGAGAAAAACGCGAAAAACCCTTGGGGACTTTTGCGAAAAACCCTTGGGGGCGGAGTTTCAAAACGCAAATATGGCCTGTATTTTTCTCTAACACGTCGCTCGGGGTTCGCCGTGAGACCAGCAAGCTCTTCAGTTCACATGAAAAATGGAGGTTCCAAGATTTTTTAAACATATATTAGCCAATTAATAGCCAATTCATCCTTTCCACATTTCAGGCCCGATAAGCGCGTGTGGCACGGATCAAAAGTGGGCGGAGTCCGCGGTGATAAGTACTGTGACGGATGGAGACGTGCAGATGGTAAGAATAATAGGCTGAACTTTTTTCTAAATATTTTCTATACAGTTTCCCTCACATCTTTCGCCGGACAAATTAACTCGAATTCTAGTATTTTCCTGTCGAAGATCAGTGCCGAATGCGATAATAAACTGGTACTGCTGTGTGTAGAGGTAAGGTACTAGAACGGTGATACAGGTAGATAGTTTGTAACCGAATCTTATTATAAAATTCTATCGGATGCCTAGAACGGTGATACAGGTAGATAGTTTGTAACCGAATCTTATTATAAAATTCTATCGGATGCATCTAAAAAGAAAATTTTGACGAGTTTTCTAGGCCACCATGGTCTCCACGGTTTCCAATTCGAAAAAAGAGAGTGCGCGGGAGCGCATCTGCAAAATAGCCCGCGAAATTTGAAAATAAAAAAAAAATAGCACTGAAATTAAGAATTTGTTGATTTTTCAGCAAGGAGGTCCCTTTTTTCCGAAATTTTCTCTGATAGAAGTGTTCGCAAGTGCACGGCGCAACTTTTAAATGCTCGACGAGCCCAAACGGTTCGATATTCGCAAAGTTTTTTAAGTGTGTTGTTTTGGCTTCAAATTAAGAAATTTTAATTTTTCTCGGGAACCAATTTTCTTTTGCGGCGTCCAAAGCTCGTCGAGGACCTCTATAGAAACGACCTCGACGCGTCCAAAGTGCGCGTAGAGATCGTCGAGGTGTCGAGGTAAAAATGTTCTGTGTCTGTGAACACCACGACGCAACTATTGCGTCATTTTTTTTGCGCAACAAATGGATGACAATTTTAAGAACTCATAAAGACTTTTTCAAACTTTCGATGGTATAATAATTTTTTTCAAACCATCCAAAAATTATTCAAGAAAAAATTACTCGGAAAAAGCCACAAATACAGACATTCTTGCTACCGTACCACCTCTACGCCTCGACGATCTCTACGCGCACTTCGGGATAACTCCAGCGAACCAGGAAAAACTGGAACCAGGAAAGATTTAACATGGAACTAGTGAACCAGGAAAAAAGCTAGCGAACCAGGAAAAAAAAACTAGCGAACCAGGAAAAAAGCTAGTGAACCAGGAAAAAATTTAGCGAAAAAGCATCTGTAATTTCCCGTTGCATTTTCGAAGTTTTCAAAAAACAGAACGCATTGATGATCTTGTAATAATAGGTTTCAACAAATATACGTATATGACGAAGAAGTAATTTTTTCTAAACCATTCTGTTACTTTCGAAAGAAATATGTTTTCCTGGTTCACTAGCTTTTTTCCTGGTTCGCTAGCTTTTTTTTCCTGGTTCGCTAGCTTTTTTCCTGGTTCACTAGTTCCATGTTAAATCTTTCCTGGTTCCAGTTTTTTCCTGGTTCGCAGGAGTTATCCACTTTGGACGCGTCGAGGTCGCCTCTATAGAGGTCCTCGACGAGCTTTGGACGCCGCATTTCAAAAATCCGTCTGGACAAATTATGAACAAGATCCTGGCGGTCATTTTAAGCGCTGAAACGTCTGAAAATATTGCGATTTCGCTGAGAAATTCAAACTTTCGTGGTTCCAAAAAATGAAATTCACGTTAAAACTGCTGTTTAAAGCATTCAAACGTTGTGTAGCAAATTGATTGATTTTGATAACCTATTATTTTTTCAAAAATCCATGATTCATAACATTTTTCTCTGGAGAATTAAATTATTTTTGGTATTCCAAATTTTGAAATCGAATTTTTTTTTTGGTAATTCGTCGTCTAAAATTAATTTCACATGAATTTCTTTTATCATTAATTTCTATTTGCTCATCGATTTGAGCATTTTTCGATAGACTAAAAAGTGGAACGTTATGAAATGTCAGATATCTCAGTCATTTTGAAACTTTAAGAGGTGCCTCGGTAAATTTCTGGAAACTCTCTGGCAGACTTCAGGAAACTCTCTGGCAAACTCACCAGAAAGTTTCCTAACTCTGCCAGAGAGTTTCCCAACTCTGCCAGAGAGTTTCCTAGACTTTGCCAGAGAGTTTCCTAGACTTTGCCAGACAGTTAACTCGAGTTTCCCTTCTTGAACTGTCTAAAATTGCAGGAAAAAGCTTCAATTGGGAAACTCGAGTTAACTCTCTGGCAAAGTCTAGGAAACTCTCTGGCAAAGTCTAGGAAACTCTCTGGCAGAGTTAGGAAACTCTCTGGTGAGTTTGCTGGAGAGTCAAGTTAACCGAGATTGTAGTTTTTTTCAGTAGGTTTGCGAAAAAATCGACGAAATATGATTTCAAAAATTAATTTAGCTGCGACTCCGTAAATTGACACGGGGGACGAGGCGGCGGTTCCTCGGCTAGCGAACATGTTTCTCTTCCCTTTCAGATCCTCTCACTGGAGCGCGTTATTCAGCGAAGTAGCACCAGGAACCCTGTTTGAGTATAAAATGAATCAGCTTTGTTTCTTTCAGAATATGTCCAAATACCACGGCGACAAAATCCTCCGTCTCCGCCGAATTCAGGATTTGCAGAAATAGAAGAGCCGCTTCTTCCAAAGATTTTCACCTAATTTTCGCAGAAAAAATGGCCTCAACTTAGTGTCCAATGACACATAAATTATTTCTTCCACTTTCTTTATTGCTCCAATGCCCTCACCCAAACGATAAACGTCTATGTACTTGTACTGCTTCACTCTTTTCTTCTTTTCACGTTCTCTCGGAGGCGCAATGGGACGTTAAAAGTACCTGGCGGCACCTTTCTGGGTCGACCTGGTGGCGTTCAAAGTGCGCGTTTCGTCGTCCAGATTTTCCAGATTTTCGCTGTCGACAGTACTCCTCAAAAATTCCAAAATGCACTGAGTCTGCGATCACGCGCAAAACATATTTCAGACGCCGGTCTCTGCAGACTCAGTGCATTTTGGAATTTTTGAGGTCTACTGTCGACAGCGAAAATCTGGAAAATCTGGACGACGAAACGCGCACTTTGAACGCCACCAGGTCGACACAGAAAAGTGACTCTAGGTACTTTTAACGTCCCATAATAAATATTATTATTATCAATAATTATTTTTTGGATTGTTCAATCGAAATGTTTTACTATCGGATGCCATCAAAATGGCCCGCAACCGAGGAGAGCTCTGCCGGAGAAATTTCTGGTCAACTTTGAGCCTGCGTTCTAGCTCCCATGGCCAGATGACTTCCAGTCTGTTACCTGATTCTTTATCCAAAATTCTTAATTGATTGTTCAGCTCTCCAAAACGAACGAGAAGACGACACATGCGAGGAGCAACCGCTCCCACTTCCTCCCTTGCCGAACGTCTCGATGACTATTCCGGGAACTTCGAAGACTATCAAAACTTCCGACGTATCTCCCGCTGATCCCATTATTTAAGAATACAGCGAAATTCAAAGCGAGTGTGTTGCTGAAAATCTTGGAATACCGTCCAAGTCCAAGATTGGAGTCCAAGGATCACGACGATCCGCTAATTCCCTCAACGACGACCCCGCGCACCCCTACTCACCTTATTTGTGGTCATCGTAAATGGAGCACGCAATCGCAGGAGCTCGCTATTATTGTCGTCGATCGAGGCAAGCACGCGGATGGATAGTTGAGGGAAACGCAAAGTAACGATGAGCAACCGATGATGGCGACGACAACGAAAACGACGGACGACCGATTACAGCGCGAATCTTTACTTTTATTAAACGACAAAGTTTGTGCGTCTGTGTGTCCGCAGCATTTTCTCAGCGCCTACTGGACCGATTTGGACCGTTTTTGGATAGGAGGGTCTGAAATGTTGGCCCGATGATGCACGTAAATTTTTTAAGCGATCCGACAACTTTGACGGCTTCTGGAGCACATATTCTGCTTTTTTGGCCTCTCCGCGACGAAAAAGCGGCGGCGGGCTCATCGCGGACCCAGATGGGTGTCGGCCGCTGCGCAGAATTGGGGTCGGAGGCCCCGCTCACTTGTCGGTTCAATTACCCAAGTTTACGGTCGGGATTTCGCAACCAGACGTTTCGCAACCGGACATTTCGCAACCGCTGAAACGATTACGAAAGGGAAATGATATTTATCTTGTAAAACATATCCGATGATTGAATCCGTGGTTTTCGGGGTCGTAGAATCTAAATTTTTAATGTCAAAAATCACTAACGTGCAACCCGAAGAGCTGCACAAACTCACAGTTCGTTCGTTTCGCCATTTGTTTTTTTTTCTCTGCGAGCGGAACTGTTTTTTTGGAGTGTGATATAATCTCTAATCTTCATAATCTACGTGAAATTTCCTGTCGACTAGTCCAAGAACGGTATGAATTGGTTATGTTTAAGCGAAATGACCCTAAAGTGACTTACTGTGAGTTTGTGCAGCTCTTCGGGTTGCACGGTAGTGTTTTTGACATTAAATTTAGATTCTACGACCCCGAAAACCGCGGATTCAATCATCTGGATATGTTTTACAAGATTAATATCATTTCCCTTTCGAAATCGTTTCAGCGGTTGCGAAACGTCCGGTTGCGAAATGTCTCGGTTGCGAAACGTCTGGTTGCGAAATGTCTCGGTTGCGAAACGTCCGGTTGCGAGCCGCGGTCGGCGCAGAAGTTTCAACTTTTGCAGTACAGGTAATATACGTATTCCAAGTTCACCGCGAGTTTGAACTACGCAGTCGCGATGCCGCACAGCGCCTCGCACCAGGAGCTCGGGCAATTCATTTGCAATCTAATTCGAAACCATACACTTTTGTAGTCTAATTCGATATTTTTGTAATCTAATGACTATCGAATTAGATTAGAAAATAATTGCAATCTAATTCGAAGTCATTGCAGTCTAATTTCACTTTATAATCTAATTTTAATAAATTTGTAAATAATCTAATTCGATGAATTTGTAATCTATTATTATATTTTTCTCGCAAAGTGGCAGTGAGGACGAAGAAAAGCGCGAGTGGGCGAGACGCCGGTCTCGAAACGAACGACACAGCGCAAGGTTTTGTTACCGTAACCCTTGTTCTGAAAATAGGGTTTCCGAATTTTTTTTTCGTGCGGATTTTTGGACGAAAAATCAATAGAAGCAATAAAAAAATTTTAGCACAAAAAATTTCTGGAAAATCGGACGAAATCGATTTTTCCTGGCCAGTTGAAATTTTGAAATTTTTTTACGGTAACCCGCGGGGCCTAGAAACCGCTGCTGGACTAGAAATCTCCTAGCTCTTCCACATTGTTGTTGCCATTGTTGCCATTGTTGGAGAAAAATATAATATATATTTCAAAAAACTTGGAACCCACGGACTGCGGGCGTTGACAATTACTGCAAACGCGCTCTGTTGCTAATCGCTGGCATCGTGCCAAGTGTTGAGAGCGGGAATTCAAAAACCTGACGGAAAACATGAAATTGAGTTTCGTTTACATTTTTTTCCTTTTTCATAAGATTATCTACTGGAACAAATCTTTTTTTGGATGAAGAAAGGTTTTCAGACCTGATGACTATATGACGAAGATAAATTGTTTGTCCCGGATTTACAGAAAAATACACATGTTATCAGGAATAGTTCATTGTAAATCAAAAATCAGAATATGAGGGAGATGAATTGCTCAGCTCGAGCGCCGCGCCGATCGCCTCCGGTCGTCTTCTCTGGTGTTCCGACTCGCTTCTGTCTTTCCGTCTCCTTCGTCGCAGAAATGCAGGGACAAGACTTTGAAGTGGTCTCGAGTATTCTGAAACGTCTTGTACTTGAACAGCATGTCCGATTGCACCTGAAATCATTTTGAAGTTGTATTGGTTCTCTGATTTCTCAGTGTAAAATTTGCAAGGAATTTGCCACTAACTTGGCAAGCCGGCTGCAACCCCCGTGACGGTGGCAAATTTCTGGCACGCCACTGGCAAATGACTGGCAAACGTGACTCGGTGAACCTGGGAAACTCGAAAACTGTTTCCATTTTGGCGATATGGGTATACTGTTTCTGGGTAGCAAAAACAATTCCAAAAATGTGCACACTCCAGTCTGAGGACCAGAGCGCTAATGCAACAATTATTCCATTTCGATACTTGTTCGCCAATTGTGCTGGCTTCTCCCACCCCTCTCAGCACCGCAGCCGACATCTCGCGGGTTCCGCGTCTCGCCGTACTTTACGTGTGAAGGGCGGAGTTGCCGAAACTGCAACTAGAGCGCCAGACTTTTGCCAGTGGCAGCCACTGGCAATCGCAGAAATTGCCAGTGCCAGTGGCAAATGCATGGCAGGAGGATTTTGCCAGCTTGCAAGTCTCCCTTTTCAACTGCCAATGGCAAATTCCTTGCACATTTTACACTGAGTTATCTCACCTTTCCTTCCCCATTCGCATCCACTGCCGTCGCCATTCCGTTTTCAAAAAATTCTGAAAAATTGCACTGCCCTACGGGTTTTGTAATACTGTTTTGAACAATAATTATGAAATTTTAACCTGGCGGTATGATCCTGCAGTGATTTGTTGTCGGGAGTGTCTATCACGGCCATTCCTGTAAATACAATTACATTAAAACACTTTTCTGGAGATTTTTTGTCGAAAATTACTCAACGATAGTAATTTCACACAATGAAGATGAGTTAGCCGAAAAAACAACAGAAAAATGCAAAAGAACAGCAATGTTTTGATAAAAATAGGATTGAAAACGAGCAATTTGCGCCAGACAAAAACCGCAGGCTGCATTTGCGCGTCGCGGTGTTCGCACATTTTCAGTTAGATGCGCAGGGTGAAATTAGATTCGTAGGGTCTCTGCGTCTCTCGTTTCTTTCGCTGCGTAGCGACTCAACGAAGAGCGCGTTTGCAGTAATTGTCAACGCCCGCAGTCCGTGGGAACCTGCGCAAGCGCGCTCCGCTGGATTCGTGTTGGTCTCGCCACGACTATTGTCTCTGTCTCGTGCGTTCCACGAGAGATGCAGACAAGAATCGTGGCGAGACCAATACGGGTCTAGCGGAGCGCGTTTGCGCAGGTTCCAAGATTTTTGAAATATATGATAATTCCGAAGAATTTGCAATAGTATCTGATCGGCGTAGCAGCGAAATTTTCTGCATTTAGATTGCAAATGATTTGCCTGAGGAGCGCACTTGCGATATTGCGCAAAAAATCAGCGAAAAAACGCACTTTTCTGACAAATCTGTGTTTTTCCGAAAAACAGGCGATTTTACCACAAGAAACGCACCTAACGATCTCAGACAAATCGTTTCGCATCACGGGGTGCTGCGGACGACGTGGTCAGCAAGTGCGCTCCACTAACGGTATACGGTACCTCGATTTGATAGGTCCTAAACGGCTTTGAAAGCACGGTTTAGCGGACGATTTTTCAAATTTCGACTGTTTCTAAAATTGCCCTCCGACGATTACTTTGCGAAAATGAATCGTCCTCTTTTCTACAGCAAACAGTCTCGGAGAAAATTTAGTTAGACACGCATATTTTGAATTCGCCCCGCGAAAAATGAAAATTCAAATTAGGTTTTCCTCAGCACCCCGTGTCGCATCTAATCATAGAGAATTTCACAGCAAACGTGACATAATAAGATTCCAAAATCAGTGAATTAGATGCGAAAAAGATGCGAATTTCAGTAAAATCGTCTAATTAGATGCGACAAACGTTCAAATTAGATTATTATCGAGAAAGGCGCCAGGAGTAGACTGACGCGCACACCATCCGTGCTAGCAAAATGTTGTAGAATCTAATTAGGTTACAGTTAGATGTGAAAATTACTGCACTCATAGTAAATCATCTAATTAGATGCGAAACGATTTGTCTGAGATTGGAGAGAATCGTCTTGCGGTCATTTTTAGCTATTGTTCACCGCAGAAAACTCAAAACTCACGGAGAAGAGGCAATTTTAGTGAAGCCTTGTCAACGGAAAATGGAAAAACTCGACTATTGTACTGTTTTTGAGTGTCGGAATAGGAAAATAATGTAATTTTCACACAATTAATCCGTTTTCCATGTCATCTGTCAAGTTTTGTATTGCCAGAAGGCTTATAGAGGTTGTAGAAGCCGAAAAACGCCAAATGTGAGATTTGAAAGAAACACATTCTATTTTTCATATTCCGCAATGGGAGTACTGGAATTACATGCTAGTATGTGAAAATCACAGTAATATTTCGATTTTTCCTAGAAATTTCCATAAAATCCCATTTTTAGCGAAAAATTGCTTTTGAAGCGAGAGAAAAAGAGGCGCAGACGGCGATGCGGCAGCGCCCGCCACGGCGAACCACGATCGACGTGTTAGAGGAAAATCTAGGCCATATTTGCGTTTTGAATCTCCGCCTCCAGACACCGTTTCCTAGTCCCCGAGGGTTTTTCGCATTTTTCTCGAAAAACTTCTTTAAAGTTGCAAATTTTTTTAATACAAAACCATCAAAATTAATTTTCCAACGGTTTAAAAAAAATTCATGCCATAAATTTTTTCAAAAAAATTTTTTATTCCGCGATAAGAGTACTAGAATTACATGCTAGTATTATATATTTCAAAAAACTTGGAACCTGCGCAAATGCGCTCCGCTAGACCCGTGTTGGTCTCGCCAAGACTATTGTCTCTGTTTCGTGTGTTCCACGAGAGACGCAGACAAGAGTCGTGGTACCAACACGGGTCTAGCGGAGCGCGTTTGCGCAGGTTCCAAGTTTTTTGAAATATATAATATGTAAAAATCATCGTAATTTTTGGATTTCTCGTAGAAATTTCCCTAAAATCCCATTTTTAGCGAAAAATCGCTTTTGAAGCGAGAGAAAAGACGCAGACGACGATGCGGCGGCGCCTGTCGAACGCGCCTTGAAACCGCTTTTGCATTGGCGTACTCCTGGTATGGGGCGCTGTGTGCCGGCGAAGGTCCTGCAACAAAAACGCGAGGTAGCGCGCGCGTAGTAAATTTCAGAGACGCGGGCAATTTAAAAACTTCTAATACTTCACGGAAGAAAACAACCGATTTCTTGTCAAACGTGAGCTGGGAATAAATGATACAGAGAAAAAAACTGGAATGAGTAGGAATGAAAACATTTGCAGGAAATCATCGATATCCAGGCCACTGCTGCGGAGGCGGTTGTCCAGGAGGTACTCCTTGCCCCATTTGAGGTGGTCCCATTGGTCTTCCAGGCATGTATGGGGGGCCCCCGGGGCGCATGTGCATCGCCATTTGGGGGTTCATGAAAGCTTGGGGACCAGGCCCGGGTTGTCCGGGAGGCCGTTGTTGAGCATAAAAAGAGCTCTGCTGTGGCATCATCTGCATCATTTGTTGCTGTTGAGGATGATAGTCGCCCGAGTTTGCGTACTGCGGTGGAATTTGGTACTGGAAGTCAGTCTGGCATGGGTTACAGTATTGTGATTTTATTTTTTCTGATAAAATTTATGGTTCTTTTATTTTCTACTTTTCTACTTTATTTTTTCACTCCTTCATTCATGGAAACACTGCGCAAGAAGCGTACCGGAGTTTAACTGGCGCATTCCTTGATGACAGTAAAACTTTAACAAGGGGAGTGTTTCAACTGTTTCAACAGGTCCGCGAGAGTGTATAAGCGCGGTGTCGGCAAGCGGACGACATTCTCGAAACATTGAGTCGCTTTTTCTCGGCTCTCATGGCTTCTCAGCTATTTTTGAAAACTGATTCGGGGTCTCAAACGGACATCTTCCCATCCCGCAAGATTTCATTTCAATCGGCTCTGGACAGTTAAAACACTTCCCTTGTAAGGAGGTAACCAAAGAAAGATGATTTTCTATGTCAAATCGTTTAAAAATCATCATAATGCATTTAAGATGAGTGATGGATTGGTTTTCCTCAAGGCTGTGAAAAAAAAAACATGTTTCGAGGATATGACAAAATCTGGATTCTACTCTCCACTTTTGCGGAATTCTGAAGACATTCAAGTTTTTAAGACGAATGCACTAATTTCCAGTGGATTTTAGCGGAACAACTCCATTCAATTCCTCATTTCACGTGATTTTTACAATTCTCCTTATGGCTCGCATTGGAAAAATCAACAGATTTCAGTGCAAATTCGAAACTTTGAGACGTCATAAATATCTCCAGAAATCCGCAAATGTGGAGGCTAGAATTCCACGAGTGCATTTAGAATGAGCTCTTCTATTCCCTTGCCAAGTTGCAGAAAATTCTGAAACCTCGAGTAAAATGACCTCCCTTGTGTAAAATGACTTCCATTTCAAATATCACGCGGAAATTCGAAAATGCTTAATCCTACGATGATGTGCATTTTGACGTGACCGTGTTTGCACAGTCCTACGGAAAATGTCACGCGAAATCCAAAAAAGCTTATGACTCCGTATCATTTGAGTCGCTACGCAGCGAATAGAAAAGCGTGCAAAATTCAAATTTTGATTTTTCACATCGCGTTTGGCCTCCGTGTATCGTCTCTGTCTCGTGTATACCACACCTGGAGAAGAGTCAGAAAGGGAAAAACGAAAATCCGTAAGAGTAGATTTTACGCAGATTTACGGGAAAACATATCATTTTTTGAATGCGCATTTCACTAGCCAAGAGAATTTTTTCTAATGTATTTGAAAAAATTTCCGATTTCGTAGAGCAAAATTCAAAAAATGTCAAAATATCGTTTTCGTAATGGTAGGATCCAAGCCTGTAAAAACGGCCGGCCGCGGCGGCCGCAGTTACTTTCGTGCAATTTCCAGTTTTTTGCGAAATAAATGAAAAAAACGGGAATTTTTCGGAAAAACTTCATAGAAATGATTGATTTCTGTGAAAACATTCTTATAAAACATATTGTGCAATTTTTTGAATATTGAATCTGTATTTTCAGAGGGATTATCAAATTTTTTTCAATTTCACTTCTTTTTTGACGTTCTGATGTTGTCTAAGAGGCTTTTTGTTCTGAATTTGCATTGAACAGAGAGGAAAACAATGTAAAATGATTGGAAATGAAAAAACATCGAAGAACACAACATCTTCAGATTTTATTGTTGCGAAATCATAATTTGTCGATAATTTTGATAGAAACAATCACTTTTATGAAGTTTTCCTAAAAATTCCCTGTTTTCCGGTTATTTCGCAAAAAAAGGAAATTCCACCAAAGTTTCTACAATACTTGCGGCCAGCCGCGGCTTTTGCGATTTGAATTGAAAAAAGCCGCGATTTTTTACGGGCTTGGTAGGATCCCACTTATCTAGCCAGGTGTGGTGCATACCACGAACCCTTAATTTGTAATGTACCCTTAAATTGATCAAAATTTTTAATTTGGTAAAGCAACATATTTTTTTAATTCAGAAAACTCTAAAACTATTTACGTTTTCGTAATAGTAGGATCCCACATATCCAGTCAGGTGTAGCGGCGTGAAACAATCTCGGAGAAAATTCAGTTAGACAAAATTTAAAAGAGATTTCTGTCAGCACCTCGTGCAGCTATCGAACAAATATTTTAAATGCCATACCCGGACTCTTCCAACTGGAACATTGCCTATTCGCATCATTTTTGCCTGAGGACCTCCATCATCCATTCCACCTTGCATCGGGTCGTGCATTCCTTGGTATTGCATCTGCAATTTCGAATGCTTATAGATTCTCTATCCGATCCCTTGCATGATGCTGTTGAGGATGCTGTTGCATCATTTGATGAGGATGTCCGTCCGGAGGAACTCCCGTATGCACACCTCCCATCGGGGGCTGCCCCATTTGTGGTTGTCCCATCATTTGACCGGGGCCCATCTGGTTTGGTTGCATTTGTGGTTGCTGTACAGGAACTTGTTCCACAGGAATCTGGGACTAAAAACATTATTTTTCGCAATATGAATATAGTGTTCTTAAAAATTTTTTCGCTCACTTAGAAGAGAAATCCAAATCTAGTCCCCCGTGGGTCTCGTATCGATGGACGGATCCAGCCTTGCTGATTGATTGCAGAGGCCAATCAGCGTGGTGGCCGAATTTTTCCCTCCTCTTCCAAGTGAGTGAAAAAATGTTTTAAGAATAATACAGTACACCCAAAAAATATTAGAAACCCTTCAAAAAAACGGATTCAACATTCTTGTATGAAGCACGGAACGTATTATTCGAAATGATTCCATTGAACTCCAAGCACAGATAATACTATCGGATGCATCCGAAATGAAGATTTTGACGAGATTTCGCGAGAAAGAGTTTTCTAGGCCACCGACAGTTTCGCGTTGGCACGAATTACTGTGGAAAAGCTTTGAAATTTTCAACTGGCCCGGAAAATTCAATTTCAGCTGTTTTCCGGGTGTTTTTTGTGTACATCCGTTTCTTTATCATGCTTGAATTGTTTTAGCAAAAAAATCCGTATGAAAATCGGCCGGATATTATCCGTCTTGCAAAAGTGGAAACTTCTGCGCCGACCGCGACGTGGCTTTTCTACCGTACTTTTCGTCGAAAAAGCCGTTTCCGTGGCGAGAGAACGCATATTCGCCGCGTCGCGGTCGGCGCAGAAGTTTCAACTTCTGCAGGACGGATAATACCGGATTTTTGTTTCGAGACCGCTGACGGCCGGCAAAAAAATTTTTTCGTCAAAATCGTCATTTCGGGTGAATTAATAAATGAATTAATATTAATAATAACGGATGCGAATTGAGCATCTGAAATCATGCTCAGAATCCATTATTTGGAAGAGTTGTTCTGTCATTATTGGACGGTCGAAAGTTGCAATAGAACTGTTTGAAGTCCAAGTATTATTATTTATTTCATGAATCTTGAAACCTGCGCGACCGCACTCAGCTGGATTTTGTTGGTCTCACCACGACTCTCGTCTGCGTCTCTGACAATAGTCATGGCGAGACAAACAATGGCGTGGGGACGAGAGAAGAGCAAGGGCGGGCGATGGGTCTCGAAACAATTTCGACACAGCTGAACGAATGTTACCGTAATCCATATTTCAAAAAAACGGTTCCTGCCTGTTTTTAGTGCTGTTTATTTTGACGAAAAAATAGTAGACACAATGAAGAATAGCCTTGCACAAAAATTTTCCCGAAAAACGAACAAAAATGATTTTTCCAGCTCGTTGAAATTTTCAAAAATTCCGCGATGATCTACGGCCGCCGCGCGACTGCCGGTGACCGAAAAATCCTCCAATCGGTCCCAACGCCATTTGAGGAAATTACGGGGTGATGCCATAATATGGTGCTCAACTCAATATGGCGGTGCCATATGAGCGCGGTGCCAAAATATGGCGGTCGAGGATGCCATAATATGGCGGTGCCAAAATATGGCGGTCGAGGATGCCATAATATGGCGGTGCTTCCAGCTGAGAAATTGTCGGAAAAAATAGGTGAGTCCGTGAAATTTTTTTGTTTCTTCACGTTTACGCATTGTTTTGACACAGCCGTTGTGAATTTTAACAGAATTTTGCCGAAAAACGGAACATTGCATGGAAATATTGTGAGGAACATGTATTGTTTATTTGCGGAAGTCACATTTTTACTAAATTTGGAGCTTTTCATAGAAAAATCGATTGAATACTATTTTAGGTGACTTCTCTGAGTAATAATTCAGCGAAACGAATGGAAAAGTAGCGTTTCCATTAAAAATTTCAGAATTTCAAAAAATACAATGTTCCGTTTTTCGGCAAAATTCTGTTAAAATTCACAACGGCTGTGTCAAAACAATGCGTAAACGTGAAGAAACAAAACAATTTCACTGACTCACCTATTTTCTCCAACAATTTCTCAGCTGGAAGCACCGCGTGAGCACCATATTATGGCATCACCCCGGAAATTACGAGAATATATATTTTTTTGAAACAATTTTTTGTTAGAAATTTTTATTGTGGACTCCGATTTTAAGATATAACGATAATATCGAATGTCATCGAAAAGACCCCGCAGGAGAGCTCTGTCGGAGATACATTATTATGAATTCGCCGCGAAAAGTTTTGAAATTGTCTGCGTCTCTAAAATTGACGCGCTGCTTCGCTCTTTCGTTGCAGGACCTCCGCCGACACCGCGACTGCGGACTCCACGCTCGCGGAGAACTCATCATATATTTTGAGATTAATGATCTCTCAATCTAGAGATATAATGATTCTCCGGCAGAGCTCTCCTCGGTTGCGGGGCCATTTCGATGACACAATATTTGTAAACACTCACCGTAACCTGCTCTTTTTTGGCATATGGTATGGGGTACTTGTTGAAAACATCGTCTGTCTCTTTTGGTGGGCGCTCCATTTTCTTTAAACCATGAAATTAACCAAATAATACAAAAAAAAAAACAAATCGCAGCCGTCCACGCGTGTTCTCGCCGCAAACACGGGAAGAAAAAGCTTTTTCTACCGTACTTTTCGTTGAAAAAGCAGGGTTCGCAGCGAGAACACGCGTGGGCGGCTGCGTCCCGGACGGATAATATTCGCATGAATTTCGCTGACAGAATCTCTCAATGCAGTTAGTGTATTTGGAGTCTAAATTAAGTCCCTTCAAAATTATTTCACTCTACCTTTACTGATTCAAAAGTTCCAGGCAATTTTCTCTCAGCGATACCCTATTTTGGTTAACACTGGATGCGGCGCGACTCTGGGTTGGTTCAGCTAGACCAGGAAATTTCGGTTCCGAGATTCATTTTTTCAATGAGAACTGATGGAAAAGCTGTGAGAATAGAAAGCTTTTTGTGAACCATCTAGCTTCACGGGGTGCTGCGGTCGACGTGGTCAGCAAGTGCGCTCACGGAATCATAAAGTGTGCGCGCAATGCAATCGTGCTCCTCCGCTCCACAGTGGTCTGCGTCTCTCCTGTTTTCCGGCTACACAGCTTGAAATAGTTTGAGAAATGGAGAGACGTACGCAGCAAAATTTGAATTTAATGCATTGGAGCCAAAAAGCGCGCTGGCATTCGATATCCGCATCGTGTTTCCGTGGCGCTCCACTAAAGGTATACGGTACCTCTTTTTGGATGGTCTACACCAAACAGTCTCGGAGAAAATTCAGAAAATTCAGTCAGAAATAGACACGCATATTTTGAATTCGCCCCACGAGAAATGAAAATTCAAATGAAGTTTTCCTCAACATTCCGTGTAGCTTCTACATTTCGTTTTTATCAGCTTCTCCCGGAACGAAGTGATTTAATGTCAAAAGGTAGCTTCCGAGGCGGGAAAAGTTCAGATTCATTCTAAACTGCTCCCAAAACTCAATTTGAAGTAAATTCAACTGCCAGAACGCCATCAACACGTCATTCATCTATCTTGATTGCTTGACCCGGTCGGTTTGCCCGAAATTCAGAAAACGCTATTTATTTCAAAAGTTATGCTGTCTTGAAGGTGCCCCAGCGGCTTCGGGACATCCCGAAACCGGACATTTCGAAACTGGGCATTTCGAAACCGCGACATTTCGAAACCGCATGAATTTTGGAGGAGAAACGCTTGGATAATCCGTTATATATATTTTTTCTTGAAGTTCTTCATAGAATAACAGAATTTCAGTTGTCCAAACTCGGTTTAATGGCGTTTGTTCGTGCATGTTTATTCGCGAAGATCTTCAAAGACCCATTATTTCGTTATTTCTATGAAAAACTTCAAGAAAAAATATATATAACGGATTATCCAAGCGTTTTTCCTCCGAAATTCATGCGGTTTCGAAATGTCTGGTTTCGAAATGTCGCGGTTTCAAAATGTCGGGTTTCGAAATGTCGCGGTTTCGAAATGTCCGGTTTCGGGATGTCCCGGAGCCGCCCCAGCACTTACGTTTTTTTTCCGCTGGGACAGATTTGAAGACACCCACATTAAAAATCTTTCGGAAACCACGGACTGCGGGCGCAGACAAAAATGCAAACGCGCTCTTCGTTGAGTCGCTACGCAGCGAAAGCAATGAGAGACGGAGAGACCTGCGAATCAAATTTCCCCTGCACATCTAACTGAAACTGTGTATTTTTTTTACGGCTCAGTTTCTCGGCGGCTTTCCGAAATTTAAGATACTTCGAAGTTGGTAAAATTACAGAAATAGGCTGTGAACTGAAAAATAATGGAAATTGTCATTTTCTAATAGTGCGGCCAGGATATAAATACCTGGCACATTGCCAACTTGGCACGCTGCCAAACATTTCGAAGTTTGGTCATAAGTCATAGATTAGCGAAGACAGATTCAAAAATAACCGTTTTCTGGAAAACGCCGATGATGTCAAAACGTTTTATACTTTTGCGCCACCCTATATTCAAATTTCGCGCCTGAAATTGGCGTGGTAGATCTTTCTCGCACGAGAGACGCAGAGATGCGAGCCAGATCGCGAACTTCTAGGCCACATTTGTTATTTCTCACGCCGTGCTATTTTTAAGAACACTATTTAAGAATGATATCTGTCCTGCGAAAGTTGAAACTTATGCGCGGAAAAACTCGGTCATCATGATGCATCACGCTGATTGGCCTCTGCAACCAGTAAGGTTGGATCCGCCCCATCGATCCGAGACCCACGGGGGACTAGGTTTGGATTTCTCTTCCAACTCAGCGAAAAAAATTTCAAGAACAACATTTTTTTTAGTGAAAACTCCTAAATAAATTTTCGAACGTAAAAATAAAATTCTGCTGAAAATTTCAGCCAATTTTATCGCGCAGCCAATCGATGCCCCGCCCGTTTTTAAATTTTAAACTTGTCGCTTACAAGGGAAGTGTTTCATCTTGCCGTGGGATTTCAGAATGAGACTTAGTCCATCCCATAGAGTTTGACATGGCGCGTTCGCCTGTTTTTCGATTTTGCGGAACGACCTCGAGAGCCGAGTTAGAAGCTCGCAAAGTTGCTCCGCGCGCGTAGGCTTAATATGTATGCACCTGTGACTGCTGGGAGAGTGTATGGGTAGCAGAGTGGTTAGTGGGGTAGAAAAAAAAAATAGAAAAACAGAGTCGAACGCGCCATGTCACACTCTATCGGATGGACTAGGTCTCATTCTGAAATCCCACGGCAAGGTGAAACACTTTCCTTGTTAGTCACACTTTCACGCTTCGTGAGATGAGCGCAATGTCTAAGCTGGCAAAAATTCAAGAAAAATAACACGGTCCCTCAACTGAAAAGCTCACTCTAAAATATATGTCGGTCATGGCATCCTCACAACTGACTCTTTTCACCGGGTCAACAGTGAGCAGCTTCACGAGGAGACGGTACGGGGAGCTCTGCGGGTGTATTTTCCATTTATCGAAGTAGCGGTGTAGGCTGTTAGGAAATGTTTGAATTGGTGTGCTGTAATGGGAAAAAGATGATTAGCCGCAATCTTGTGAGTCATGACTTTATATTACATATTTCCATCGAAGTGGCGCGATATCGGGTCTCGCCACGAGAACATGAATTTTTCGAAAATCGACACACGGCACCCTCGCCTCGAAATGCGCCAAGGCGGCGCCGCCTCGCCGCGTCCTGAAAAGCGTCAGTGACGTACTGGCGCGAAGTTTGTGTGGCAGGTCTGAGATTGAATTTCGCGAAAAATAAAATGTCAAATTGACAAAATAGTCATTTTTGAAACGAAATTTCGATAGAGAACAGTTTTTTCGGAAACAAATGAATGAAAAAGTTGATAATTTCTGAAAAAGATCATTCATTCCCGATTTTCTGGTCTAAACAAAGTATTTTCGAAAACTGTAAATTTCTCCTCGAAAATTGGAGATTTTCACTTGGTTACGGTCTCAAAAGAAACCTCACTGTATAAGAAAAAAAGCTGATGGAACAGAAAAATTATCGAGAAACCGCTCAAAAAATAAAAAGCACAAATAAATCAAGTTTTCGAGAAGAAATAAATTTTTTTTCAAATTTTGTTCCATCAGCTTTTTTCCTCAGTTTGATAGCTTTATTTTGAGACTTCAAACGAGTCAAAAAGCTGAATTTTCGCAAAGAAATAAGCAATTTTGTTTTACCGTTGAAAAATGGCGGCGGACATAAAAGGCGCCAGCAGTCGACTCGCTTGCGTATTTCTCGGGGAGGGGGCCGTGTGATATGCGCCTTTAAAGAAACTACGGTTAAAGAAACTACGGTAGACAGCAAGGCTGTAAAATTTTATAAAATGGGCCGGCCGGCCGGTGCGGCCGCGATGCCGATGCACCATTAGCAGGAATCAACCAATTTCGCGTTCGCACTAAGTTTTAGAGTTGTTTTTTTCAATAAAAATTAATGAATGGGGGGTAATTTTTGAACTGAAACAGACTTTCACCAATTTTTCGAAAATCGACATGCGCCTTTGAGCTTTGAGGTACGGTCTACCGGAAAAAGGCGCATGTCGATTTTCGAAAAATTTCATGTTCCCGTGGCGAGACCCGATTCCTCTCACTCGTCGCTGTCGCGCCACTTCGCTGGAAACATATAATATTGTCCGTTCATTTTTCTGCATAGCGCGCTCTAGTGAGAGGATCTGAATGCTCGTCTGGCGTCTCTGGTGGCAGCAGACTCTCTCGCTCGACACACGACACACGTCCCCCGTGTGTCGAGCGAGAGAGTGTGCTGCCACCAGAGACGCCAGACGAGCATTCAGATCCTCTCACTGGAGCGCGTTATGCAGAAAAATGCAACTACCGTAGTGCGGCTTTGTATCGGTGTTTACAAGATTGTTTTTCGCTGCGAGATATCTCACGCGAGCGCTTGAATTTTTTTGTCGACTCCGATTTTGAGATTTAACGATAATATTATTCTTTAAAAAAATTTTCGCTCCCTTGGAAGAGGAGGGAAAAATTCGGCCACCACGCTGATTGGCCTCTGCAACCAATCAGCAAGGCTGGATCCGCCCCATCGATACGAGACCAACGGGGGACTAGGTTTGGATTTCTCTTCCAAGTGAGCGAAAAATTTTTAAAGAATAATATAAGGGCACACCACAAGTGTCGGCAGCAGTTGAATGGCTCAGTGGTTGAAGCCTCGAGGAGTGTACTGCACCGAGCGGCTTCGGTCCCTCCGCAGGGCTATTCTTTTTTTTCAACGCATGTTCTCGTGAAAATTATGTATTTCCATGAAATAACAACTTTTTTGGTGGGTTCTGAGAAACCCTAAACGGCTTTGAAAACATGGTTTAGCGGACAGTTTTTCAATTTCGACTGTTCTTTAAATTGCCCTTTGACGATTACTATGCGAACATGAATCGTCGTGTTTCCTACACTAAAATCTTTTCACGTGCTTTTTCTCGATGTACTCTCGCTATTATCCGTCCTGCAAAAGTTGGAACATTTGCAGGACGAATAATACAACACTCTAAAATTACGTGACTGCCGCAAAACACGATTGACCGCGAATGATTGTTCGTTTGAACTGACGTTTTTTTTTCGGCCGTAGTCGGTCATATTCCGAAAGTGTTTATAAAAATAATTTTCAGTTGAAGAATGCCGTACCCTTCATTCCTGGCGTCATTGAGAAGTCTTTGATGATCGGGCATTTTTTTCATATCCGGCCATTCCGTGTCTGAGGGATATCCGAGAAGGTGGAATATCCTGAAAACTAATTGTACTGCTGTGTCCAAAATGCGCGATTCTTGCAAATCGCGGATGGTTTTTCGGTTTTTCGAAAAAAACGCAATTGTTTTTCAACATTTCGGTTGATTTTTCTCGATAACGATGATAAAATGGCTTACTTAGAACACAGAAAAGCCCGAACAGCAGTTACCCATACCAAGAGAAGCGTTCAGCACCAAAAAATATAAGTTGATTTCGAAAATTGAAAAATATTTGCCAAAATATAATTTTCACTATCAAACGGCTTTTTTTCCGATGATATGCTTCCTGTAAATGCTATTTTAATTGATTATGTTTGAAAAACTGAAAGATTATGGCGAAACTGCTATCTTTCTTTTGGCACCGCGCTCTTTTGGCACCGCCATCTTTTGGCATCACCTCCAAAATTTCATACCATTCACCCGATCGGGCCCGAAAAAAGGCTTTCAAAAGGCGTTTTCAGGATGACTCCGCCAATCGGACCTGCGTGCGGCAAAGATGCAAAATTTCGCGCGGCGGTTGCGAAACCGGCGTCGCCCACGTTTCAGGATTGCTGATTGGTGGCCGACCCCGGCAAATTGTCGCAAAAATTTACTGTTAGACGCCGCCGTCAAGGGGAGGGTTGGTGTAGTGGCAGTAGTGGCCGCTCTCAATCCAAGGGTTCAACACGGAATCATAAAGTGTTGCGCCCAATGCCGTTCAATTCGGGGTGCCGTTCTATTCGAGCAAATACGGTAGATTACAAAACTTTTACCTGACAAGGGCAATGTCATCACAAAACGTTTTAGAATTTTCTACAAATTTGCAAGAGTTCACTTCTTGACACTGGTAATCGATCCCACATGGTGGCTACCTGCGCAAACTTGTAAATGTCCAGACATTTTGTCTCAAAGACCCAAAATCCTCTTTTTCACGAAACCGGGCGTTATTGGGCACTTTGAGACGATACTTCTGGTAAAATAGAATATTGCGCAGGTAGCCACTATGTGGGATCGATTCAAAGAATCAAAAAGTATATAGATAGAAAAGATATCTTAAAGCAGATTTGTAGAAACTACCTCTTAACTTGATCATAATGATACGGATTCTGCGCTTTTATATCCTCCTCTTTACAGAAAAATAGCGGCTCAGCAGTCAATAACTCGGCAAAAATACATCCAATCGCCCAGACATCGATCGCCTGGAAAACATGAAATAATCTTTTAAAAAACCCAAGTAATCTTTAAAAAACCAAACAAGAATGAGAGGTGGTGGCTGCCACACTTTCCGGAGTTGACGCCCGGAAAGTGCGCTTCATTTCACTTTTCGGACGTCGACGAGCGCTTCTTGCCCATTGCCTGCCGTTGATTTCAAAATTCG
The DNA here is from genome assembly GCA_963932285.1 of Caenorhabditis macrosperma. NCBI lineage: Eukaryota > Metazoa > Nematoda > Chromadorea > Rhabditida > Rhabditidae > Caenorhabditis > Caenorhabditis macrosperma. Next base: position 15,273,667 of record OZ010622.1, read on the forward strand.
CGAATAAATTTGTTTTTCAAATATCATTGATTATTCACAAACAATATGTATAAACAGCTTACTTTCGTGTAATGCTTGGCTCCGAGAAGCAATTCTGGAGCTCTGTACCAGAATGTGACGACCACTGGATCCAGCTCGGCCATCGGTTTCAAAGGATTTGCATATATTCGAGAGAAACCCAGGTCTGCGATTTTCACTCTGAAACATAAATTTCGACCGTTGTCCAAAATGTCCATTTCGATAATACACAAAATTTGCACATTTTGCGGAAAAAATTTTTTTCTGCCACGAGAAAACTTTTTTCAAACTTTTCTCATGGATTTCTCTAATTTTTTTTCGAAAAAATTTTCTTACAATTAAGTGGAGAGAAAACGTTTCCTAACTTCAACAATTTCAAAGTAATTCATTTTCACGTTGTCTTCAGAAACCGAAAACACAATTTAGATCCCCGCATACTTTTTTTTTTTGAATTTTTGGATAACTCACCGTCCCCTCATATCTGGTGGTCCATCGCCCATCAAAAGAATATTGGCTGGTTTTAAATCACGATGAAGAACCCAATTCGAATGTAAATAGTGCATTCCTGAAAAATGAGAACTGCAGCGAACCAGGAAAAAACTCGAATCAGGAACGACTGAATCAGAAATCAGCGAACCGGGAAAAATGCTAGAGAACCAGGAATAATGAAACCGGTCATTTTTGAGCCGATTCAAGAATTAGACTAACTTTCCATATTTCTCGTAATAGTATGCTGGAGAATATCTGCGAACTAGTTAAAGGATGAAACCGGTCATTTTTGAGCCAGTTAGAGAATTTTCTCACAAGAAATGCACCCAAAGTGAAACGCGGGGATTTCGATGAAAGAAGGGGCGATCGGTAGCACAGTGAGAGGCATGATCACCCATAATGGGAAACTGGGTGCCCGGGCCCTCGTTTTCGAGTTATGGTCAAACAAAATTTTTTTTGAAAAAACCGAAACTTCAACTTTGAGGTATTATATCTTGCTTGAAAATGGTCGTAGAATGTCGTTTAAAAAACGAAATTGTAGGTAATCATCTCTAGTTTACGATCCACATGTGATTGTCTTATCATATTATCAGTAACTATCTTGAATTATCACTGTTTTGAAAATTGTCAAATCCTATCTCAAAAACTGACCTTAGAATTTCTCTGGAAGTTTTTTCATTCGATCCGCCGTCCAATTTTGAGCATTTTCCCCATGTGCCTATATACTGGTCGAGGGATGGATTTTGAGAAAAATGGGGAAAACTGAAAATTACACCTAAATTTTTTTTTGTGAAAAATGACAGATAATTTTTATTTCAATGAGTAGATTTAAACAGAAAACAGTGTTATATAACTGTGAAAGTATATCTCCCTCATTATCACGAAACCTTTTATCACTTAGTTATCACTTCAGAGCTTTTAGCATTTCAGTGGATTTTCTTGTCAGAAAGTGTTTCCTAGTAGTCACATAGTACAGAATGTATGCTTTCATAACGAATTGAGTTAAATCCGAAGCATTATTTGAGTCCAGGTGGCAAAAACCGGCTTCAAACTGACATTTCAGCACTGAAGACGTTGATCTTCCTTTAGATTACGACTTTTGTCTCGCTTCAGCAAAATTTTGCTTTTTTCGAATAGATATCAGTTGATATGATTGTAGAGTCTTACATTCTGTACTATGTGCCTACTAGGAAACACTTTCTGACAAGAAAATCCACTGAAATGCTGAAAAGCTCTGAAATGATAGTTAATTGATAAGAGGTTTCGTGATAATGAGGGAAATGTACTTTCACAGTTATTTAACACTGTTTTCTGTTTAAATCTACTCATTGGAATAAAAATTATCACATTCAGATTTGAAAAACTGCCATTTTTTACAAAAATTTAGGTGTAATTTTCAGTTTTCCCAATTTTTCTCAAAATCCATCCCTCGACCAGTATATAGGCACATGAGGAAAATGCTCAAAATTGGACGGCGGATCGAATGGAAAAACTTCCAGAGAAATTCTAAGGTCAGTTTTTGAGATAGGATTTGACAATTTTCAAAAACTGATAAATATGATAAGAGAATCACATGTGGATCGTAAACTAGAGATGATTACCTACAATTTCGTTTTTTAAACGACATTCTACGACCATTTTTTCTGGTTCGCTAGCTTTTTTCCCGGTTCGCTGCAGTTCTCCTGAAAGATTGGGTTGATCGTGCATGATAGTAACTTCTCTGGCAGTCCCTATATGTACTCTTGTTAAACTTCAGTATTGGATGGTATGCACAGTAGCTACATAGTCTCTCCTAGTGTCATTCTTAGTACGCATGATAACTATTCTCTATAATTTCTTCACCTCGTACACGGCGAACCACGAGCGACGTGTTAGAGAAAAATCCAGGCTATATTTGCGTTTTGAAATTCCGCCTCCTGACACCGTTTCCTAGTCCCCGGGGACGGGCCGCGATTTTCTACGGGCTTGCGCGCGGGGACACTTTGGACCTCTGAAACTCCCGCTAAAAATAATTTTTGAGCGTTTCACATTATGAGCCTCTAGCATAACGTTTTGCGCTCTATCCGATGCTGAAGAAATCTGAACAACGAAAAAATAGCGGAACAACTCCTTTATGCAGTGTCCCAAGTGCGCGATTCCCGCCAATCGCGCACGGAAAGAGTGTCCCAAACGTTGCGGGATTTGCGTGATTTCCAGCTGCCGAAACCTACCGTAACGCAGCTAACCTGCGAATCAAAATTGGCGGTTTTTCAATGATTTTCCAGCTATTCCTTCGTTTTTTCTTCCGAAAATTGATCATTTATACCGAAGAATAGTCAGAACAGTCATGAGAACGGAAAAACAGCGCAGAAAAGGCAACTTTTCAGCGAAAGAAACTTAAAATACCGGAAAACCAGTGAACGTGATGACTAAGAGAGAATTATTGAAGTTTTGCAAATATACTCATTTACAGAAAGCATATCATCGAAAAATAGCCGTTTGATAGTGAAAATTATGTTTTGGCAAGTATTTCTCAATTTTCGAAGTCAACTTGTATTTTTTGGTAATGAACGCTTTTCGTGGTATGCGTAACTGGTGTCCGGGCTTTTCTGTGCTCGAAGTCAGCCATTTTATCATCGTTATCTTGAAAAATCAACCGAAATGTTAAAAAACATTTCCTTTTTTTATTTTTGAAAACCCGCCAATTTTGATGCGCACGTTAGCTGCGTTACGGTAGGTTTCGGCAGCTGGAAATCGCGCAAATCCCGCAACGTTTGGGACACTCTTTCCGTGCGCGATTGGCGGGAATCGCGCACTTGGGACACCGCATTAAGTAGCCCGTGACAGGGACGTAGCTACCGTGAACTTGCCGCCTTGTTAATCCGTTTCTTGAAGTATTGTTTGCTGGAATACCAACCTGACAAAATTTGGTAGAGGATATTCTTGACCATATTCCGGGGCACCATGATTGGAACTTTTTTGTTTTTTGCCGTTCTGTGGTGTTTGATGACGTGCCAGAGATCGTGCTCTGCGTAGTCTAAGAGCAGCCATACCTTTTTTTCGTTAGTGAGGAATACACGTTGCAGACAGATAAGGTTAGGGTGTCTGGAATTAAATTGAATCAATTTTTTTTCAATTGAATGTTATCTGACATATTCGGTTAAGTTTTGTTGTAATAATTCTCGAGGTCTAACAATGTAAGACCTATTGAACTAAGAAGTTATAAAACACGGAATATTCATGGGATATACGTTCAATTCGTCGACGACACGATTCGGCACGAATGCCGGCAAGAAACGGCACAGTTGCCGGCAGGATTTGGCACGATTGCCGGCATTTTTCGGCATAAAAACGGCAAATTGCCGAATTTTGCCCGAATCCTGCCAGCAAACGTGCCGAAAATTTCCCGAAAAGTTTGTGTACACAAAAACGAAAAACGTTGGAAACCCCGAGGTAACATGTAAAATGCGAAGAAATTAAATTTTTCAATGAGAAACGACAATATGGAGGGTGACGGTCGTTTAGAGGTACCGGTAATATGTTCAGCTTCACTTTTTTAGTGCCATTAAATAAGAGGTGCCGTGAAAATAGTTTTTACGGTACTTTGCTACTCGCTGCACATCTCTACGCAAACTTTGAACCCGTCAAAGTCGCCTCTATAGAGGTCCTCGACGAGCTGGACGCCGCATCACAGATTTTCATGAAAATGCCTGGTTTCTCTCGAAACGTTCAAAATGAGGGGCGGGCTATCATTATGATGCGTACTGTAGTTCGCGTAAAGACGGAGGAGGGAATGTCAAATCAAATAATTTACCTTAACTCTCGAAAAAGTGCGATTTCTCTGCAGGCAGACATAGAGAAACCCTGTCCTTCGATCATTTTTAACGCGTACTCCTTATTCGGGAAGCGATTGGGATGCTTTGGAACTGCTTTGTACACCAAGCCGTATGTCCCACGACCAATTTCCTTCAGCAAACAAGGAACATAAAGAAAATTCGTGAAAATTGAAAAATCACCTTGTTATTCTCGAAATAGAACAGATCCTCGACGCGCTCTCGTTTTCTCTGTAGCTCTTTTTTGAAATTCTCATCAATCATTAGTCTGAATATGGCGAAACGTATGTAATTTGAAACTATTTAGACACTTACGTCATTTTCGGCAGAAGAAAATAAGATTTCGCGAAATATTCGGCAAAATTGTTTAGAAACTCGACACACAAAGAAATTGTTTTCTGAAGTATGGTAAGCGAATGTGTGCAACAACCGAAGCCGCGTATCGTACATCAAACCCCGCGACATTTTTATCAGTTCTGTTTCGAGCGATTTCCCACGTCAAACTAGCTTTAAAAGGCCACGATTCCACAAATTTCTTACAGATTTTTGCAGAACATAGTCAATAAATAAACACGTAATTGTTTGTTTCAAATAATTGCTTGATAACGCGAACAGGTGTTATCAAATAGATTGATTCGGCGACGGCCAGTATGAGGCTACTCGGGATTATCGCGTTATCCTTTTTCTAGCTATTTTCTCTTGAAATTTTCTAGAAGGGAACCGAAATCTAATGAAATTTTCTTTTTTTCAAGGAAATGTCAGTAGTTTATATTTGAATCGACGTGCTATTTCTGACAGTAATGCATTCATACCAATCGCATTTCGTTATTTTTGCTGTTTATACTTAAGGGTTTTCAGACCCGTCACGTCCAAATGCAAATGGGTGATAATCAAATTTTGGGAAACCAAAGGTAAGTTCATATGTCTACTGAGTCTACTGAGTAAGTAACATCGAAGTGTTCGCACAACAAGCGATTTCGACACGATTTGGAAAGATTTTCCAGAGCTTACGTCCAAAAGTTGATTCCCGTGCAGCCGGGAACCAATGGCGCCCAGAGCAGTGGTTTCGTACAGGGACAGGCAGTCCGTGTGGTTGCCAGAGACGGATCCCAGCCACAACGAGTAAGTTTTTTGTATGAAAAAAATTAAACATTTTCGAACAAATGCGGCGTCCAAAGCTCATCGAGGACCTCTATCTCAGGTGAAAAATATCCTGGAAATATCCGCGGGATATTTCGAATATCCTGGAAATATCCGCCAGATATTTCAAAATATCCTGGAAATATCCGCGGGATACTGCTGGGCATCCCGGCGGATATTTTTGATGATTAGAATATTTCCTGGATATTTTTCACCTGAGATGAAGGCGACCTCCTCTACGCGTCCAAAGTACGCGTAGAGATCGTCGAGGCGTGGAGGTTGCACGGTAAGCAAGAATGTTTGTGTGTGGCCTCTACTGAGTAATTTTTTAATGGATAGATTTTGGATGGTTTGAGAAACAATTTTATAACTAGGCACCGCAACGAGTTTCTTAGCACTTCGCATTTGGCCAAACTTTTGATGGGAATGCGGTTAGAATGTCAATAGAAGTACGTTCCCAGAAAATATTTCAAAAACGTTCGGTGGTTCCCGAATTATAGGCATTTTTATGCGCAATTTTTTAGTACTGAAGTTCTGACGATTGGGCGGGGCTTAGCGGCCCTTCCAGCACAACCGCGAACCTCCGTCGACCGATCGGCAGCGCTGGGGGTGGTATCACTACACCAAAAGGGTGTCATCGCGGGCGACAGTGCGTTGATATTTTCGCGCTCAAAAAATGAAGAAATTGACATCGAACAACGTTTATAAAAATGCGTCGCTAAAACCGATTTTTCTGTTTCTATAGTGAAGTTAAGCAAATTTTCCATAAATTCCGAATCTGCTTTCGGAATTCCAGTCAGTTTTTGAGATATCATTCTAAAAAATTTGGAGTCGAATCCCAAGTTTATTGACCGTACCCTGTAGACCCAGCTCAAACGGATCATTTTCAGTCGAGTTCGAATATTTGAAAAAAGGTATACATATTTTTGTTCGCTACTGTATTCGAAACTTTTCCAGATTCCATTTTTATTCAGCAGAAAAACGACTAGAGATACTTTTCAGAAAATTGAATACCAAGCTCTGATTTTCAGGTTGTCCAAATGACTCAAGGCACGCGACAAATGCTACAAAACGGTACAGGACCGCACTTGGTTCGACCAACTCATCCCGGACAGCAATTACAGCCGAACTATGGACACGTGGTTAAAATTTTTTTCTAAAATAACTTGGAATTGGGTGCTTGTAGGGAACGATTGCGGGGAGGAGCGTTGCCGCTTCAGGAGGAGTTTCGATGAGAACTGTGCAAAGTGGACAACAGATCGGGGGAGGAGGTCAACAAAATGCCTATCAGAGTGAGTCTTCCAAACAATTCAAAATGTTAAAAGAGAATGGATTTTGACATTCTCTTTTCAATTATCACACAACTCGATAAATAGTAGAAAAAGCTTCTCTTGCGTCTAAAGCCCGTCGAGGCGGCTAAAATCGACGACATCATTGCGTCAGAAAAAAAGCGCCAAGAGAGATATCTTGGCGTTTCAAAGAAAATTTATTCCAGAAGTTGCAAAACTTTCACTCTAGCTCGCGAAAAAGTTTTGCAATTTCTGGAAAAAGTTTTCTATGAAACGCCGAGGATCGCCCGACGACGATCATCGTCGAAAGGTCGAAGTGGACCAGTAGTCCAATATGTCCGGTTTTTCGAGCTAGCGTTTTCCGGAGTATAGACCATACTGTATAGTAAAAAAATTTTCGAATTTCTTTTTTTTTTTTTTTGACATACGATCGTCGATGTGGTGCGGATCAGATAATTCCACTTCGTCCGATCTTTTGCGATTGAAGTCCATTGGGTAGTTAGTCGGTTGTCGTTTTCACAGACGCAGAACTCCTCCCGTTTCATGTCAAACCAGCGAGTCAGCGGTCTGCTCCTCGAAGTCTAATATTTCCTGGAATACCATTTGATGGTGCGCGTCGTGCACCTGTCGTTCATTCTTCTTACAATATGGTCGGTTCATTTAAACGTTCGTCTTGTGACGTGCAGATCCTTTGCCTCAGAGAAATTCCGTAACTTTGCTCGGTGGTGATCAATCTTCATTTATTAACTTGTTCTGTGAGAAATAAGCCTATCATTTTTTGATTTCAAATTCCTAGAAACACGCTATCCAGCTTTTGAAATGCGCAAGCAATCTGGCCTTGAGAGCAAATGATATTTTGGTAAGTATTAAGGAACATTTCTGATCGATTTGTTTTCAATTCTCTTTTCCGAAAACGGACTTGAATTCTCACAAAAACAGCGACTTTGCCGCTATATGCGAGTTAAGCCTACGACCGGTGGAATAGGGTACTGTAGATGTGAAATTTCTGCATTGTGTTTGGGGATTCGCGTACTGTACTACTAATTTTCACTCCTGAACAGCGCGCCCGAATTTCTACTCTCTGCTTTTGTATTTTTGTAAATTAACAAACTTCTAAAAAGCTTTTTCGTGATGTTTAAAAAATTTTACAAATAATGCATCTCAAGTAAAGGATTCTTCAGGAACCACAAATTCCGCGTCGGTTCAGCAACAAGGCGCAAGCGTGGTCACCACAACAACGACGCAAAAAGCAATATATGTTACATCAAACCAACAGTTAACGGCCCAAGCGGGAGGACCAGTACGTTATGTCCAGGCGCATCCACAACAGGTAGTTTCTAGAAAAAAGAAACGTTGAGAAATGCTGACCAATAAATAAGCGCCGATTCCAGAACATCATAGTCTCGTCGTTAGGACCTAATAATGTACAACCGGGACAGTTCCATCAGCAAACTCGGCATAATCCACAGAATATGCAACAGAGATCACTACAGATACCGCAGATACCTCAGCCACAAAGTCAACCTCCACCGCAAACTATCCCACAACAGCGACCCCAGCAACAATCCCAGCCTTCACAACAGTTCTATGTGCCACGTGGCATGAATTTGGCTGTTCCATTGAGGGAGCCTTCGCCGGAGCCCGTAAGGACATATTTTATTTTTACAAAAAGATTCCACAACAAATTGAGTCTTATCATTGATCACATCGTGATATCATAGGCGCGACAAATGATCTCAAAAACATAATTGAAATTTTTGCTAACAAGGGAACCTTTTTACCTTAGCTCTTTAGGATTGGCTACAAATTTGCATATAGATTCTTGAGGTGATTCTGAACAACTCTTCAGTTGAAAAAAGTTCCCCGTTCGGCCTCTCCTTCGAGATATTTGCGTTTGAAAACTGCTGAAATTTTGCACGGATTAACGTGGAAAACGGTGTGGGCGCCACCGCGCACATAAACCCACGCATCTGTCGACAGTGGGTCGGTGGCCGAGTGGGTTAGAGGCGCGGGTCGTGTGTGGCAGCTTGTTGGTTCGGTCTCCGCTGATGCTATACTTTTTTGCTTTTTATTTCCGGTCACCTTTCGCTGAAAAAACCAAAGTCCGAAAATTTTTTCCAAAAATTTTTCATTTTTTTTTTTTTTTTTTTTTTCTCTGATTAGGAGTCATGAAGAATCACCAAAAAACTTCTTCACACCGCAAAAAAGTATAGCATCAGCGGAGACCGAACCAACAAACTGCACCTACCCCACTCGGCAACCGACCCACTGCTGACAGTGGTGGATAGGTGGGTTTATGTGCGCGGTGGCGCCCACACCGTTTTCCACGTTAATCCGTGCAAAATTTCAGCAATTTTCAAACGCAAATATATTTGAAATATCTCGAAGGGTTTAAATATCTCGAAGGGGAGGCCGAACGGGCAACTTTTTTCAACTGAAGAGTTGTTCAGAATCACCTCAGGAATCTATATGCAAATTTGTAGCCAATCCTAAAGAGCTAAGGTAAAAAGGTTCCCTTGTAAGGTCTACTATCGGATGCATCCGAAATGAAGATGTTGACGAGGAAAACGCTTTGGCGGCCGCCGGTGGGTCTCGCAATGAACGAAACACAGCTCAACGTTTGCTACCGTAACCCTTGATCTAAAAAGACGGTATTCGGCCGGTGTTCGTTCGGATTTCCGGGTAAAAAAATTAAGCATGATGGGAGAATCAATTGACACAAAAAAATCTGGAAAAACGGCTGAAATTGAATTTTCCTGGTCATTTGAAAATTTCAAAATTTTCCACAGTAATTCGCGCAGGAGCGAAACTGCCGGTGGTCTAGAAAACTCTTTCTCGCGAAAACTCGTCAAAATCTTCATCTCGGATGCATCCGATAGTAAATGATTTTTTGAGACGCGGAAGAAAATTGAAACACAAACAAAAAAGTTCTGAAACTGTTGAAAACATAATGGAACATGTCGGAAAAGTACTAAATGAAGAAAATGTGTTTAGAAGAACATGGTGAGGACAATGTTCTAGAGGACCATTGTCAGACTTCTGTTCATTAGTTAATGGTAGCTAGCTGAAATTCTTTCCTTTTCTTTCCTTATATTTCTTGCTATTATATGTTTCCAGCGAAGTGGCGCGACAGCGACGCGTGGGAGGAATCGGGTCTCGCCACGAGAACATGAAATTTTTCGAAAATCGACATGCGCCTTTAAAGAAACTACGGTAGACCGTACCTCAAAGTTCAAAGGCGCATGTCGATTTTCGAAAAATTTCATGTTCCCGTGGCGAGACCCGATTCCTCCCACGCGTCGCTGTCGGGCCACTTCGCTGGAAACATATAATAAATTCTTTCTTTTCATTCTGGGACCATTCTTGCGAGCTGTTTTAAATGGCTCTGAATAGGAAAAGGCTCCGCGACACTTCGCTACCAGACATTTCGCCACCACGACAGTTCGCCACATTTTCACGGGGTTTTCACTGTTAATTTACTGTTTTACGTGTCGAACTGTCGTGGTGGTGAAGTGTCTGGTGGCGAAGTGTCGCGGAGCCGAAAATAACCATTTGAAGTTACGCAGAAATTAAAAAATATTTTTCCAGAATATTTTTCTCGCTTGACATAGTTTGTTTATTCAGTACTTCTTCGACATATTCCAGTATGTTGCCAACAGTTCCAGCACACTTGATTTCTTTCAATTGTTCCGCATCCATTATTTTTCGAATGTGTGAAACTAAATCTATTTTTGTCTAATGATTTTCATTTATTTTCGAACGGTTACTCGAAATTCACATTTTCGCAGACCATGTTCACGGAAACACAGTGCGGATGTCGAATGTAATCGCGTTTTTTGGCTCTAATGCATTAAATTCAAATTTTGCTACGTCTCCCTATTTCTCTAACTATTTCAAGCTGCGTAGCCGAATCAGCGGGAAAACAGGCGAGACGCAGACACTGTAGAGCGGAGGAGCACGATTGCATTCGACGCGCAATTTATGATTCCGTGATGTTGCGGTCTCTATTTATTTTTTCAGTATTCACAAAATTCCTTACTCTAATTGTTCTGTGCAATAGTGAACACTGAAAAATTCAATCAATCTCTAAAGTGCGTTTCAGCCACGCCCCTTTTCTCTCCGGTTTAGTCATTTTTTCTTGAGTTTTGACACGTTCTTCATTTCTCCCCGTTTTCTGATAATGTGCAAATGTTTATTTCCAGGACGCTGCAAAGATAGAGGAGCCGGAAGCTCCAGCGCAAGGATCATTCATGAAAAATGAGGAGCCGATGCCGGATGAAGCTGATATTGATATTCAAGTAAACCTCCCGAACTGTAGAGGATTTATTATTTGAGAGAGATATTTTTAGATTCGCAACGTAGTGTGCAACTATACACTTCCGCTACATATTGATCTCCGAAAACTAGCTATGAACACACACAATGTAACGTACGAACGCGAAAAAGGTGTAATGATGAAGCAAAAACGATCGCCAAACTGTTACATCAAAGTATATAGTTCTGGCAAAGTTTACATTGTTGGGTGTCGGAGGTAAACTTTTATCATTAAAAAACCAGTTTATGACTCAACCAGGCAAAAAAACCCTGGAAACCATTAAACTATAATAAAGTTATGCAAGGGTGTAAAATTAACCGAATTCGGTTAATTTTGCACCCTTGCATAACTCCATAGACGTGCATATCAGTATTGATATTTTGAAAATTAGTTTGAGCATTAGGAAACAAATGTTCATATCCGCTCTCTCGAAAAATCGCAAAACGTGTCAAAAAAGTTCAGCTTTTTCTAATTTTTAAGAAAGCTTTCGTTCGCTATTTTTTATCTGTTTTCTGGTCCGCCAGTTCCCGGTCGAATGTTTTCTCTGCCTAAGGCCTCGTGAGAGTATTCAAATCAACCAGGCTAAGCGAGGCGGCTGACGCCGCCTCTCAGCCTGGGCTCTGTAATTTTGCCTGTTGTTTTTTTTAGAAATGCTTCAGAAAGATTTTGTTCACACGTCTCAATTAGGCGTGTCGACATGTACCTATTCAAAAATGAAGACGGAAATCAAGCCAAAAAGCAGAAAATGTGCTTCAGAAGGCGTCAAAGTTTACGGATCGCTTAAAAAATTTTTGTGTATCATCGGGCCAACTTTTCTGACCCGTCTCTCCAAAAACGGTCCAAATCGGTCCAGTAGGCGCTGAGAAAAGTCTGCGGACAAACAAACGAACAGACAAACACACAGAATTTGCCCTTTAATAATTCAAAAAATCAATTATTAAATTTTCAGCGAGGAAGACTGTCGAAGAGCGGCTCGCTCGGTCGCCAGACACATTCAGAGAGTCATGGGAAAACTGAATGAGAAAGTCGTAATCAGGAACTACCGGGTGAGATTTCCCAAGCCAGTAAAATGACTTTTCGCCAATTTTTCGAAGTCCAATTATTGTTGCTAATATTTTTTGCTTACAGGAGAAGTTTTTAAACGACTTCCAATTTGCATTTAAATATGCTAATGTGTACTTTTTGATGACTTTAATGGATCCAACTTAGTAACAACCTGTGCAAGCTTCTAATTTTCTAGATATGTTGACTCGAAATTCTCGAAAACTCTTTCAATTTCGTGAAAACACACTTTGGGCGCGAGGGTCCTCATTTGAATGATCATTTTTTCGCGGGCGGCGACCTTAAAAGATGCGTGCCCAACTGAATCACGGAGTGTGGAAGTGCGGGTGTGCGGCAACATTGCGTTTTTTAAAAGGGGCGGGGCGAACGCCGACCGTTGCCTGAGTATGCAACGTTCACACACAAACGCCAGTGTTAATTCAAATTGAACGCGCAGCCGCCGGTCGACGCCCCGCCCCTTTTAAAAAACGCAAAGTTGCCGCACACCCGCACTTCCATACTCCGTGTGAATTTTCTAATCCTAGAAACCTCGGCTTCGTCCCGACTGTGTCGTGTGTATCTCGTCTGGCGTCTCTGGTGGCAGCTCACTCTCGCTCGACACACGGGAGACGAGGCGGAGGTTTCTCGACCAGCCAAATATTCATGTTTCTCTTCCCATTGAGATCCTCTCACTGGAGCGCGTTTTTCAGCGAAATGAACGGACAATACAAGTACTGACGTCCGGACATGAATAGTGGATACACCGTCACGTCAAAGTGCACAGAAGCACCCTATTTGACGACATATAAAAAAATTCGGATTCTTTTGTGCACTTTGACGTGACGGTGTAACCCCTATTCATGTCCGGACGTCAGTACTTGTATAAAGTTTCATGAAAAATTAAATTCCATCGAAAAAAGATTTTGGTCATTTTGCCCGATTTTGGTAGCCACATGTTTCAATTCCGCCCGATTTTGGCACACTCCCCATCCATCTCACTTGTCAGGTCCAAAAACTTCGAAAAATATTTTTTCCTCGCCGAAAACAGCGGTATATTCGTTTTCGGCTGGTTTTGCAACAAGCGCGCTCTATTGATAGCCATTTTTCTATTTCAAACGCAGGGTGCCGTAGTTTAGGACCTCTAAAAACGAGGTACCGTAGACATTCAGTGGAGCGCGCTTGACGTCGGCTGCAGCACCCCGTGTTTGGACCTAATATCTGAAAAACTAGAAGTCAGCGCAGTTATTATGGAGGGATTACCAGTACTGAAATGGGATCCTGCAAATTTATTTTTGAAAACCGGAACTTTGAGTGATAACAGTAACCCCGCTTCTTTAAAGACGGATTTCGATTCATTTCGTAAAAAAATTTAATGCTTTCGTGGCGAGACCTGTCGATGTGGTGAACCGCAGACTTCTCCACTTCAGCTCATTTTAATAATAGCAGACACAAATTGGTTGAGTTTTCACTGAGAAACAGGTATTTAACAAAATTGTGCATAATTCCCAGTGAATTCACAGGCAGCCTTGAGAGCAAATGTGGTAGATATCTGTAAAACCCTAGAGCACCCTGGATTCTAAAAAAAAAACTCCGAGCTCTGCACCAGAGTTGGGCGGAATGAAAATTTTGAGTTGCGGAAAACGGAAAACGGAATGGAATTATTTTTTACGGAAAACGGAAACCGGAAAACGGAAAAAAATTTCCAATTCCGGAAAACGGAAAGCCCAAAACCGCGGAAAACGGAATACGGAAAACGGAATTTTGCCCAACTCTGTTGCAAATGAATTTTAGCCCAGAGAGGATTCGAACTTGTGACTTAAAAAATTTGCGTCTTGTAACACACACTCTACCGGCTGCGCCACACGCATCTCCACAACTGTTGCCTCTAATGGCAGTGATGAAGCTGCCGGCGAAGGCGCTCGCTCCGAAATTTTGAAAATCACTGGAGAATTTTCGATAAAAATCATCAAAATCTCCTATTTTTCTCATTTTTCTTCCCAAATGCTTTTCCGGAAAACGGGGAAAAAATTGATTCACGCAAAACGGAAACCGGAAAACTGAAAAAAATTTCCAAATCCGGAAAACGGAAAGGCCAAAAACCACGGAAAACGGAATTCCGCCCAACTCTGCTCTGCACCTAGAATGACTCGTTCCGCAACTTTTAAAGCAAATTTAATTTTTGTCACATGCCCCCTTTAAACTTTTTTTTTAAATTGAAAAATAGCTGAGCGTTCAAAAAAGTGTCCAATCATTTAAAATTTATTTACAGGTAAACAACGTGCTTGCCACTTGTCGTCTTCCATTCGGAATAAAAATCGAGGAAGTGGCCGAGAAATACCCAGCTGAGTCAACATATGAGCCTGAGTTAAGTGTGGGATTGGTCTGGAGGTCGACGACTCCAAAAGCCACTCTTCGCATTCACACCACCGGATCGATTACCGTCACTGGAGGTGAGAGTGGGCTGTTTATATTTATAATCAACGAGAAAGTTAATCAATTGGGTTGCATTAATTTTTGCTTATCTAGCTGCTTCTGAAGCCGACGTCCTCGAGGTTCTTTCAAAAATCTACCCAATTGTGCTCGATTTCCGGTGTCAAGAACGGGCAAAAGGAGGAGCTGCTGCTGCGCAAAAACGGAAACGAAAAACACCTTCAAGTCGTGGGTAGGTTCTCTCAATTATTTTTTTAATTATTGAAGGGGATTGAAACCTGGAAGCAACTTTGTATCAAAAGTTATGTACGAGTTGGGGTACGGCTCTCTCTCTCTCTCTCGCTCGGTTACTGTGGCGTGTGCGCGCTGAACCTGTCATTCGCAGATTTCAGGGCTATTGCGGATAGAAACATTAGACTATTCTACTGTTTTTGACTGTCGGAGTAGAAAATGTCATCTGTCAGATATTCGTAAAAAAACTTTTCATTTTCATATTCCGCGATAAGAGTACTATTTAGAATTCCATATTCCCGTAAAATCTCTATTTTAACGCACCCTCCATATTGTCATTTCTCGTTAAAGGGGGACTATCACCTAAAAACAACTTTGCTTTAAAAGTTGCGTATGAGTTGGGGGGACATGCCTGCAAAGTCCCAGATTCTGAAAAAATTATAACGGTTGATTACAATCGTATTATTTATAAAACAAGTGAATTTTCAATCTAATCATAGATAGTTTCACAGTAAAAGATTTGCTATGTGCTGCACTTTGATCTACATGTGACAGACTGCATATTATTCTTTTCACGGAGAAGTGATAATTGGCTCAGTGCCAAGAGTTGGCCGATCTGTTGGTCTCGCCGCGCCTTTGTGTCGATTTACGTACACCTCGTGTACTCCTCGAGGAGGACTCAGATAAATTGTTTACAATCTAATCGTACAAATTTTAGAAACTAGCGTGGCCATATTAGATTGTGTTGTTCTAGTTAGATTCTTAAATTTTCTAATTAGATTATATTCAGAAAAAAAATTCAAAAATTGCTAAACAACGATCACTACGATGCTCTCAAGCCCATTTAGAATCTGATTAGAAAATTTAAGAATCTAATTAGAAAGTTTAAGAATCTAATTAGAAAATTTAAGAGTCTAACAAGAACGCAACAAAATCTAATATGGCCACGCTAGTTTCTAAAATTTGTACGATTAGATTGTAAACGATTTACCTGAGGAGTGGAAATAAATTAATTCAACCAAACGCACTTTCTCTTGATTTTCTTCAATTTTATCAATTCTTTCGCGGTTTTTTCGCGGAAACTTCGACATTTACGTTTAATATATTTATTTATAACTTCTCTTATTGATATTTCTATGATTTCAGGGGAAGAAAGCTGTCGGCAACATCGGCGACTTGAAACAACACGGAGTGTGGAAGTGCGGGTGTGCGGCAACATTGCGTTTTTTAAAAGGGGCGGGGCGAACGCCGACCGTTGCCTGAGTATTCAACGTTCACACACAAACGCCAGTGTTAATTCAAATTGAACGCGCAGCCGCCGGGCGACGCCCCGCTCCTTTTAAAAAACGCAATGTTGCCGCACACCCGCACTTCCACACTCCGTGAACAATGAAAAAAGAGACGTCTAGTGCAACAATCCGGAAGTTTGTTAGAAATTCACATATTATGTAACAGCTGAGTTATGTTTCTATCATTTTCCCATGTTTAAGCGTCATATTTATTGATTTCTCCGTTTCAGCCGACTGCACCCATTTTTCGACAGGTTTCTGGAAAATATGACGCTTAAACATGGGAAAATGATAGAAACATAACTCAGCTGTTACATAATATGTGAATTTCTAACAAACTTCCGGGTTGTTGCACTAGACGGCTCTTTTTTCATTGTTTCAAGTGGCCGATGTTGCCGACAGCTTTCTTCCCCTGAAATCATAGAAATATCAATTAAGGAAGTTATAAATAAATATATTTAACGTAAATGTCGAAGTTTCCGCGAAAGAATTGATAAAATTAAATAAAATCAAGAGAAATATTGCGTTTGGTTGAATTAATTTATTTCCACTCCTCTTCGAGGAGTACACGAGGTGTACGTAAATCGACACAAAGGCGCGGCGAGACCAAGCCTGTAAATGCGGCCGGCCGCGGCTTTTTCAATTCAAATCGCCAAAGCCGCGGCTGGCCGCGTTTACTGTAGCTGCTTAAAGGGACATAACGAATTTTAATAAACTTTTGCTGAATTTTCATTCAATTTTGCTGAATTTTCATTGAATCCTCTCAGAGAACTGAATAATTCGACATATTTCATCATTTCTCACTACTTTTTTATTGAATAAATTCTAATTCGAGATATAAAACATGAAATGGAATTAATAAATTGTTTTGATAGAACTAGTAATTATCAAGACGCCGGCGAACATCAAAAATATCAAAACAGACCAACTAGAGAATTTTATTTTGAAAAAACTACAACATATTGTGAATTAATGAGTTTTTCCAACATGATTAACCATTTTTGCGTGATTGCAAAAGTTTTCGAAAAAAAAATTTGTTTTTCCTTCTTTTTTTTTGAAATTTGGGAAAGCTAGCGAATAATTTGCAACATTTGATATTATTCTTTAAAAAATTTTCGCTCACTTGGAAGAGGAGGGGAAAACTCGGCCACCACGCTGATTGGCCTCAGCAACCAATCAGCAAGGCTGGATCCGCCCCATCGATACGAGACCAACGGGGGACTAGGTTTGGATTTCTCTTCCAAGTGAGCGAAAATAATTTTAAGAATAATACATAAAATCATCAAATTTTTCCGACTAGTGTGACCACAAAAAGAATTGAAATGTATTTTTTCAAAATATTGTTGCGAAATTTTGTTTGTTCACATTAATACTTTTCCCTGGAAAAGAAAGTGAAAAAACTAATGAGAAATTGTGAAATATGACAGTTTTCTAAGATAATTTAATGAAAATTCCGTAAAAGTTTATTAAAATTCGTTATGTCCCTTTAAGCTTCTACAGTAAACGCGGCCAGCCGCGGCCGGCCGCGGCTTTTGCGATTTGAATTAAAACGGCCGCGGCCGGCCGCGCTCTTTTTACAGGCTTGGACGAGACCAACAGATCGGCCAACTCTTGGCACTGACCTCCGTGGAAAGAATAATATTATGATTTGAATTGCCTAATTAGCCGATTTGAATTGTCTAATTAGACGCGAAACATTTCGAAACCGCATGAATTTTTGAGGAAAAAAGCTTGGATAATCCGTTATATATATTTTTTCTTGAAGTTTTTCATAGAATAACAGAATTTCAGTTGTCCGAACTCGTTTTCATGGCGTTTGTTCGCACATCATTTCTTTGCGAAGATCTTCAAAGACTCATTATTTCGTTATTTCTATGAAAAACTTCAAGAAAAAATATATATAACGGATTATCCGAGCTTTTTCCTTCGCAATTCATGCGGTTTCGAAATGTCCGGTTTTGGGATGTCCCGGAGCGCTTTTTAGGTTGTCACAGTCTCTCTTCAAATAATGTTAATTATTGATAAATCTAGTTCCAGACCCACTGTCAAACGTGAAAAATTCGACAACACGGTGTATGGGAACTCGGGAGTTGTTAACAATAAGGTGAGCTAATTTTTCAAAATTCCATTTGAAAGGTGTCATCTTATGGAGTATATTATTCGTTCTGCAAAATTTGGAACTTCTGCGACGACCGCGACGCAGCCGCCCACGCGTGTTCTCGCCCCGAACACGGAAAGAAGATTCTTTTTCTACCGTACTTTTCATCGAAAAAACTGTGTTCGCGGCGAGAACACGCGTGGGCGTCGCGGTCGGCGCAAAAATGTACACTTTTGCAGGACGGATAACATAAAAAAATCTGGGAACGGTTAGAGATAAGAGAAGGCAGACAGGCAAACGTTTTCTTAATTTTTTGTGTTTTTCGGGGCAGAATTCTGCCTAAGTTTCGGGAAAAAACACAAAGATGTATTGTTCTGTGGTATTATCGTTAAATCTCAAAATCGGAGTCGACAAGAAAAATTCAAACGCGCACGTGAGATATCTCGCAGCGAAGAACGAAATGTAACGACGAAGCGTGCTGCGTCTTTCAAGCCCGACTACGGTAGTTGGCGATAATCAATTTCTTGTTTTTCCACTCGATTTACTCAATTTCAGCGGTTTTTCAATCGTTTTAAGAAAATACACTTTTTGTTGTTTTTTAGAGGAAAAGACCGCGAAAAACGGTTCAAAAACCGCAGAAATTGAGTAAATCGAGTGGAAAAACACGAAATTAATTATCGGCAACTACCGTACTATCGGATGCCACCGAAATGGCCCCGAAACCGAGAAAAAGCCGCTCGCTTCGCTTGGCGGGTCTTGCAGCGGAAAAATACACAGCTGCAATGAATGTTACAGTAATCTCGTGTTTATTTTTTGAATTTTTTTGCTTTTTCATGAAAAATGACGCGTTTTATCAATAAGATGGTACGTTTCGATGATATTTTCGTGAAAAATGCAAAAAATCCGACGAAAATTGGTTAAACGCGCCATTTTTTTACGAAAAAGCACTGTGCAGTAAATATCCGAAATTTTTCGGTACTTTTCAGTGGAGCGCACTTGTTTTGCGCGGGAATTCAAAATTAAATACATTATTGTTTAAAAAATCACCCTAAGCCTTAAAAAACAATGAATGTCTATTTTTTGTCGAGAACGAATGAAAAAAAAAATCTTCCGTTAGTTTGAGAATTTTGAAAATAAACTGTCATTATGGAAAAAAAATTTTTTTTCGGAAAATGCCACATAGACTTTGGGAAAAAATTTTTGAATAAAAACCCACTAGAAACGTTGTTGTTTTATGAAAAAATATGATTTTCACGAAAACATGCGTGGCAAAAAAGAAAAGCACTGCGGAGGGACCGAACCCGCTCGGTGCAGTTCACTCCTCGAGGCTTCAACCACTGAGCTACCCAACTGCTGCCGACGCTTGCGGCGCTGTGCCCTTATATGAACGCCGCTATTTTTTCTGTTGCCACGTGGGCGCTGCAAACGCGCTCCACTGAGAAGTACCGAAAAATTTCGGATATTTACTGCACAGTCGAAAAAGCAAAAAAAAATTCAAAAAATAAACACGAGATTACTGTAACATTCATTGCAGCTGTGTATTTTTCCGCTGCAAGACCCGTCAAGCGAAGCGAGCGGCCTTTTCTCGGTTTCGGGGCCATTTCGGTGGCATCCGATAGTAGGGCTTAAAAGACGCAGCACGCTTGGTCGTTACATTTCGTTCTTCGCTGCGAGATATCTCAGGCGCGCGTTTGAATTTTTTGTCGACTCCGATTTTGAGATTTAACGATAATAGGATTTCTCAAAACCCACAAAAAAGTGTGAAGTATAATTTGTGTGAAATTATCTGGAAAAATAGGTTAAAACTCTCATTTTTCGACCGAATTGTGACTGATTGTCTGCGCTCTCTTATCCACACCTGGCCAGATAAGTGGGATCACGGCATTTTTTTTCGCTGCAGTGGCTGGCGAAAGTTAGGCCATTTTCAAGAAGCTCAAAAAGTCTCCACCCATACCCCTCCCAGTTTTGGGAAGTTAGGCCACGGCCACCAAAATGTACTAGGACTCAGTTGAAACCAGCGGTTTTGGTCGTCGGAATCGCTTAAAAAATAATTTTTAAAAAATCGGAATGCTCTAAATAGGTTGTTCGAAATTCGACAAGGAATCCGAATTTAATTCGACCTGCGTGAAAAAATGAAAACGAAATGAGTTATTATCGTTAAATCTCAAAATCGGAGTTGAAAATAAATATTCAGACGTTCACGTGAGATATCTCGCAGCATGAAAATAATTAGAAACACCGAAACGTGTAGTGTGACTTGAGAGACGCAGCATGTTCCGGCATTTACAAATGTTTTTTGCTGCGAGATATCTCACGTGAACGTTTGAATATTTATTGTCAACTCCGATTTTGAGATTTAACGATAATATTATGGATTAAAGATCTGATGAAATTCTGAGAAGTGCTGAAAATCGCAGAATAGTGCTTGAAAAATTTAGAAATGAAGTTTAAATGAAACCATGGTCTTGTATAAGGATATTCTTCCAGTTTTTTCGAAAAAATTTCACAAAATACTTTTTTTAAAAAATAAGCGACGAAAAAATTTTTCTCCCATTCAGTGCTAAAACATTTAGAATTTTTGTGGAATAATGTTTTGTAGACGAATTTCTCCTTTTCTGATGATATTTCGTCGTTTCTTCCGACATTTGCAATCGCTTAAAAGCGTGTGGCGCTAGCATTTCCGCCGGGGACGAGAATTTCGCCACAGAAGGGAAAAAAATGCCGTGGGATCCTACCATTACGTTGGATCCAAATAAGTCAAAAAGTCGGAAATCCAAAAGTCACTCAGTATTTGCCGACACATTATTGTTGCTATCAATGAAAGTAACAGTTCAATTTTCAGGTTTATTTCTCGGATGAAGAAGATGATTTGTACGACGACCTCGAGCTCGATGACTAAAACATTCCCACAAAATATACGAATTTTCTCATATTATATATTTCAAAAATCTTGGAACCTGCGCAAACGCGCTCTGCTAGACTCGTGGCGAGACCAACACGAGTCTAACAGAGCGCGTTTGTGCAGGTTCCAAGATTTACGAAATATATAATACATTTTTCAAAGATACACACCTTCATTTGTTTCTTTTATTTAAAAATTTCAAAATAACGTTTTCCAAAAAAGCCAAAATTCAAATCTCCTCCAACTTCTCGCTCAGCAAAAAATCATGCTTTATCCTTCTTTCGTCCATATCATTTTTTGTAAAAATATATTTCGCCTCTTTCCACTGATTTCTTTCTTTTCGTGCTCTCTACGTCATGTCAAACTCCGCGACAAGAAATATTTTTCAAACTATCTCCAGTAAAGTCGCAAATTCCCCGTTTTAAGGTAGCTTCTTCAATTCGCTTTGTCAGAAACCGTCTTCAATTCTTTTCAATTATCTCTTCAGACTAACGAGTTCCTTTTTTTCTTAGTCAAAATATTTTCCCTCATGTATTAACCGTAGAACATCGTTTTCCCACTTCGCAATCCTGTTTTTCCATGTGATTTTTTTAGCTTTTCGAATTTTTTGTGCGACAGTTTTCGTTTTCCTCGAGAATTCCATATTTTCCTTCTTTTTTTCATTTATCGAAAGTTCTTCTCCATAATGAATTAATTGAGTTGACAGAAAACGATGACTTTCGCTCTCCCGAACCGTGAACCTCGAAGCTGTGGGGTCGATCGGTACAGGACCATCGCAACGAGATCTCACGGGAGCTTCGGAGATGTGCTGATTGAACTCCCGCGACGTCGAACTGCAAATTGTTTGAATTTGGCTGCGCGCGGCAGCGCCTGAGTATTCAACGTTTAATCATTATGAGTTCGCCGCGAGCGTGGACTCCGCAATCGCGGTGTCAGCGAAGGTCCCGCAACGGAATAGCGAGGCAGCACGTAAATTTCAGAGACGCAGACAAGTTCAACACGTTTCACGTCAAAAATGAGGTCCACGCTCGCGGCGAACTCATAATATTTGCCCTCGTAAATTGACACGAGTTACACGCGTTAACGTGGAAAACTCAGGCAACGCGGTCGGAACGCGGTAAAGACGCCTTTTGTAAGCCTAGTCCACGCATCGCCATCGAATTTTTTGGGTCAATGGTCTAAAATTTTGGGCATAAATTTGTTTTCAAATCGTTCGAAAGTTAGTTTAGAAGGAATCACTTTTCGTTTTTCGTTTGTTTTTTTTTCGTTTTTTGTTTTTTCGAGTTTTTGCTTTTCAAGAAAAATACGAAAAGTTTTGAATCGATTCATATGAATCTAATCCGAGTAATTTCTGAATCTAACTAGAGTAATTTCTGAATGTGATTTTCCAGATTAACTTGTTTTCTCCGCAGCGAGACCAGCGAGCGCCGTCCAGAGGTCATCTTGCCACATCCGATGGTACGAAATAAAACAAAGGTTTTCGAGTGAATCACAAAGACACAACATTTAGTTAAAACACCAATATATTAATTCATTTTCAATTTCCGGGCTCTTTTCGAGTAGTTGCACGGAAAGCACGTTCTTTCTCAAATTGCCGATTGTCGGTTCGATTCAAAAAATCCATTTTGTTCAAGTAGCCACCTTTTCCGCGGTTGTGTGATTCGAGGTCTTCCTGAGAAATTGAGTTAAAGTCAATTCAAATTCCAATGAAAAATAGGTTTTCGTCTAATAATTACCTTGATATTTTGCTCGCTTTTGAAATCTTTCCAATCTCTATCAGATTTTTCCAAAACCGACAACTTTGACTTTTTTGCCATCTTCATTGCGGCATCCAACAACCCAACTCGCTTTTTCCCACTTTGAAGACCTGCAGCGTTCTTCAATGTATCTGACCTGGAGAAATCGATTTTCTATTTTCAGAAGTAAGGAATGGCTTACTTTGGCTGGTAAACAGATGAAGAAACTGATTTAGAGGAACCAGAGCTGAAAAAAATTTTCATTTGAAATAAAACCGCTAGTCTTGACATACGACGCAAGCGGCCGCTCCGGAGAGAAAATGTTATCTTCTCTCTTAATTTCTATAGTAGAAGTCTGTTTCAGCTGTTTGGGGACTTCTCCAGTTAGTTCTGCAAACAACGCGTCGATATCTTCCTCATGGGAGTCTCTCGAAGGCCCTGAACTTCCAAAATATGAAGACTTGACTAATGTTGGGTCTCGTTTTAGCGTCTCCTCATCGTCTCGCTCTTCTTCTAGTCCTTCTACGTCATCAATCTGCTCAGGATGATAGAAAATGAACGAACGATATTTGGGAATCCTTACTTCATCTTGTGGATCCAATTCTGTGTCTTTTTCAGGGTCATAGTCCTCGTCGGAAGACGAATTGTATTCTACCTCGTCGTTTTTCAACTGAGTAGCCATTATTCCAGCAGGAAGGAGAAAAAATCTGAAAAATGACTCAAAGAAAAATTATAATTTGAGAATTAAAGTCGCGAAAATATGCGAAATCACAATAAAACAACCGTGAAACTTTATTACAACGGCATTGAAAATCAGCGGTTAAACACGAAAACGGAGATGTGCAGCGAATCAGAAACGTTTAAAGCAGAAGCCAGTAGCGAACCGGAAAAAAAAGCTATCGAACCAGAAAAAAAAAACTAGTGAACCGAACATTTTTTTAAAAGTAAAAATTAAAAACAACGCCGGTGCATTAGAAAGTACATATTTTTTACAGAAACTGTAAAATGTATTTTAATTCAATCTCTCGATCAATGAAATCCAGTTAGTTTGATTTCTGGACTGAATTTCAAACTCATCTTTTTACTTTTTTCACAGTTTTGCAATAGAATACAGAAAAATATGTAATTTCTAATGCACTGGCGTTGCCTTTAACTTGTAGAAAAACTTTTAAAAAATTTTCGGTTCACTAGCTTTTTTCTGGTTCGCTAGCTTTTTTCCGGTTCGCTAGCTTCTGCTTCTGATTCGCTGCACACACACACACCCACACACACGCACACACAAAATGTACGCATTTGCGCGTCATTTGAAATGCATTTATGTTTGTCAATGGAGCGCGTTTGCAGCATGATGACAATGTCAACTCATATTAACTCAATCGGTTCCTGCTTAATTTTTCTCGTTTACCACTCGTTGTTAGTATAATTTTTTCTCCCATGGGAGGTCTTTTTACTCAAGGTTTCAGAAATTTTTGATATTCGTCATGGGTATTAAACAGTTCATTCTGAATACACTCGTGAAATTCTAGCCCTACCTTTGCGGAATTCTGGAGATATGACGTCTCAATTTTCTAATTTGCACTGTTGCACTGTAATTTGCACTGTAAATCATATGAAATGAAGAATTGAATGGAG
This sequence comes from Caenorhabditis macrosperma, assembly GCA_963932285.1. Taxonomy (NCBI): domain Eukaryota; kingdom Metazoa; phylum Nematoda; class Chromadorea; order Rhabditida; family Rhabditidae; genus Caenorhabditis; species Caenorhabditis macrosperma. The sequence goes on from OZ010622.1 coordinate 15,298,089, forward strand.
TCGTTCTTCGAAAATCAACAAGAAATTGGTACTGGGATTGGTCTTAAAAATAGAATAACTCTAGGATTCCGAAAAAGGAGGATAGAGTTTTACGAGTGCATTAAAAATTAGATGTTCAATACCGTTGTCAAATAGCAAAAAACTCTGAAACCTTGGGTAAAATTACCACCATCGTTTGATTCCAGATGAACGTTCACGACGAAGTTCAAAGAACTCTGTAAGTTTAACACTGTAAAATCCATTTGTATCGTCGGTGACGTTTCCAGTAATCCAACCTGCACCGGAACCTCTGTCATCGCTCTTCAGTACAAGACTGGGGTCGTCGTTCTGACCGATCGTGTGGTTTCCTACGGGAAAACCGCTAGATACAAGGTTTCTTTTACAAACATGTAGGAACGAAAAGAAAATTTACAGCACGTTTCCCGTCAGTACAAAGTCAATGACAACGTTTTAATTGCTTTCGGTGGGGACCACGCTGATTTCCATTGGCTTCAAAATGTCATTGAGCGTCAGGTCCTTCTCTGGAAGCGCTTTGATCAAGATATCGGACCCAAAGCTCTTCACGGATACCTTACCAGCCTCCTCTACGGAAGGTAATCTTGTTGCTCAGCTGAAGATTTGCTATGTGCTGCACTTTGATCTACATGTGACAGACTGCATATTATTAGTTCGCCGCTAACGTGGACTTCACAGTCGCGGTGTCGGCGAAGGTCTTGCACCGAAAAAGCGAGGCAGCGCGTAAAGTTTAGAGACGCAGACAATTTCAAAACTTTTCGTGTTAAAAGCGAGGTAGATCTAGTATTTATAGGCGTCTAGTGCAGTGCAGTGCGTTGTCTCCACCTGTGCCAAACGTCTCCGGGCGAAGGTCCTCGAACCATTGTCCTTGGGGCTCTGTCCATTTGTCCATTGGGTACGAAGACGGGCCTTTTGTGAGTAGACAAATAGTTTCGAACTTCCAATTCGAGCTGCTCGATATTCCACGCTTCGGGTCCCCTCTTCGTGATGCTGACTTCCTCATTGGGCTTCCATCCTTTGACCTTGATTGGCATTGGTGCACCTTCTGATTCCTCTTCTTCGCTCTCCTCGGTAAAAGTTTGGCGGATTTGCCGCAGCAAATCGGCGGATCCGCGGCAAGAGCTTGTAGAAAGTACGGCGACGGGCGGAACCCGCGAGATGTCGGGCCATGCGAAAGGTGACCTCTGGCAGTTGCCTCTACCTCCATCTCGAAACACACTCAAGTTCAGTCCTCTCGAAAGAGAAAGCCGAAGAACTGTATATTTTGGTTCCGCTCGCCCACTGACGTTTCTACGCCAGGTGAAGCATTATATTCTTGCACTCCTTTTTAAGATGTCTCAAACGAAGAAACCATTCCTTTTTTTGGTTGCTGTTAACCTCGCTCGCAACGAATCGGCGGATCCGCCGCATTCCGCGGCGATTTTGCCGATTTGCTGCGGCGGATCCGCCAAACTTTTGCCGAGTCCTGTTTTATTGGTTCCTTGCTAGTTTGTTTCCTCCCCTTTTTTTCTTCTTTTTCTTGTTCTCGTCTGATGAATATTTTCATCGCCTCTATTATTCCCCTGGTGAGAGCGTCGACGAGGGTGTCTCTGTTCCGATCCTCGGTCGTTGGCCATCTCCCTTCCGAATCCGACGGTGATTCCATGTCCTTTTTCTTCGTTTTGCTCTTCGTCATTCGGCCAACCGGAGGAACTCACACCATGCGTGAAAATAAAAACACGGAATCTCCGCGAAATAAAACCACTACTACAGGGACATATTAGTGTTGAGACCGAGAAGCTAGCGAGAGTTAAATCGCGCTGTCTCAAGCCATTTAAAATCAAAAAAATTTCAAGCCACTTTTTCTCAGCTAGCAGATTTGGAGAACTGATGCGTGTTTCTCAAATCAACTTTTTCCTATCTCGCAAGTTCTTACTCCAGTAATTGAGTGAGAACGGTACCCTTTTCAGAATGAGCTGTTTTCTAAATGTCCTTTACTTATGATATTATTCTTCAAAAAATTTTCGCTCACTTTGAAGAGAAATCCTAATCTAGTCCCCGTGGGTCTCGTTTCGATGAGGCGGATCCATCGCATTCCTGGCCGACTTTTCCCTCCTTTTCCAAGTGAGCGGAAAATTTAAAGAATAATATTATCGAAATTTCCTTAAATGACGTTGGGGCCGAGTTGGAGGATTTTTCGGCCACCAGCAGTCGCGCGGCGGCCGTAGATTACCGCACATTTTTTAATGGAGTAAGCTGGTAGGCAAAAAATTGTTTTCATCAGTATTAAAAACAGCCAGGAACCGTATTTTTGAAATAAGGATTACGATAACATTCGTTCAGCTGTGTCGAAATTGTTTCGAAACCCATTGCCCGCACTCGCTCTTCTCTCGCCCCCATGCCATTTTGGGTGATTTCGATAGTACCAAGTTGCAAACAGTTCTGAAACCCTACGTATAATGACCTTTCTTGTAGTGCACCGTTTAGCTGCTGATCCTATGTGATTAATTATGCGATTGAGCCAGGGGTTTCAAAACGAGTGAAATATTTTCGTATAGATACTATCGGATGCCACCAAAATGGCCCCGCAACCGAGAAAAAGCCGCTCGCTTCGCTCGGCGGGTCTTGCAGTTGAAATGAATGTTACAGTAATCTCGTATTTATTTTTGAATTTTTTTGCTTTTTCGTAAAAATGTTGCGTTTAACCAATTTTCGTCGGGTTTCTCTGCATTTTCCATAAAAATATCATCAAAACGTGCGCTCTTCTTGATTAAACGCGCCATTTTTACGAAAAAGCAAAAAAATTCAAAAATAAACACGAGGTTACTGTAACATTCATTCCAGCTGTGCATATTTTCAACTGCAAGACCCGCCGAGCGAAGCGAGTCGCTTTTTCTCGGTTGCGGGGCCATTTCGGTGGCATCCGATAGTAGACAGGCGAGCATATTTGAATTGCAGTGAACACGTAATGAAATCACGAAGTTATTTTTTCACAGACGCTGCAAGATGAATCCGGTGTGGAACACTCTCGTCGTAGCCGGTGTGGAGGAGGAAGAGAAAAATAACAAAGACACTTCAACTCCGTTTATTGGAGTTATTACCCAAAAAGGATGTGCCTACCAGGTCAAGCATATTGCCACGGGCCTTGGAGCCTTCCTGCTCAACCAAGCCGTCGAGGACGAGTGGAGAAAGAAGGGCGAGGAGCTGTCGCGCGAGGATGCGGAGACGGTTCTTCGTAAGGCGCTGGAGCTCTCGCTCTACCACGACTGTGTCGCTGACAATGAGTTTGAGATCGGACGCGTCGATTCGACGGAAGGGGTTGTCCTCGGCAAGGAGGAGAAAATCATTGGTGACTGGTCCATTGCCGAAGCAAATTGCCAGTACGAATGAAAAGCTCGTTTTCTCCCTATGTCCCCGTTCTAATTTATTCCCGATTTTTAAACATCCCTTCAAAACAACCCTTTTTTTTATCGAAGTATATGTTTTGTTTCGATGTGAAAATTTTTTGCGTGAACAAAACCCCAAGACCCACGTTCGAATAAATCTTTTTCTTCCTCCCTGTTTCTTAAGTTCGCTAAGTCATTTCCAAGACGTTTGAATTGAGGAGGGGAATCCCGAAGTGGCTAAAATGAGAAGTGTTTTTAAAAGTGAGGTTTTTTACTTCCTGCAAATATGTTTTTCTCTTCTCCAGAAAATCTTCAGCGCATCGGATTGTCGCCATCACGTAACGGCCGGCCTCCCGTATCGGAAGGACAAAAGTCTAGAACACCGTCCGCGGAAAAACGGAAACGAGAGAGTTATCGGGAGAAGATGATGAGGAAATACAAGCTAAACGCTGACCAGTTTGATGAAGCAAAGTGAGCGCTCCCTGGACTTGAGAAAAGCTTATTAGCAGTTAGGAAGAGTTAGTCAGCAGTTTGGTTTAGAAGAGTTCTCCAGTAGTTTGGACTCCAACAACTTGTGTGTGCTCGGCAGAGTAGGGCGGAATGAAAGTTTTGAGTTGCGGAAAACGGAACGGAATTATTTTTTACGGAATTTGGAAATCGGAAAAAAAATTCCAATTCCGGAAAATGGAAAACGGAAATCCGCCCAACTCTGCTGCGGATAAACAAGCGGGTGTACATTTACATGTAAAGTTTACTTTTGTAATTACAAAATATTTTCTTCTAATATACTGTCTTCCTTCTAATATCCTGCTAATATACAGTTCGCCGCGAGTATGGATTCCGCAGTCGCCGTGTAAGCGATGGTCCCGCAACGAAAAAGCGAGCCGTATCTAGTATGCGGCGTCCAAAGCTCGTCGAGGACCTCTATAGAGGCGACCTCGACGCGTCCAAAGTGCGCGTAGAGATCGTCGAGGCGTAGAGGTGGTACGGTAAGCAAGAATGTCTGTATTTGTGGCTCTAAGTAATTTTTTGTTGAATAATTTTTGGATTGATTGAAAACATTTTTTATACCATCGAAAGTTTGAAAAAGTCTTTAATAGTTCTCAAAATTTCCATCCATGTGTTGCGCAAAAAAAATGACGCAGTATTACTATCGGATGCACCCGAGATGAACATTTTGACGAGTTTTCGCGAGAAAGAGTTTTCTAGGCCACCGACAGTTTCGCGCCGGCGCGAATTACTGTTGAAAAGTTTTGGAAATTTCAAATGGCCAGGAAAATTCAATTCCAGCCGTTTTTCCAGATGTTTTTGTGTCAATTGACTCTCTTATCATGCTTAATTTGTTTTATCGAGAAATCCGAATGAAAATCGGCCGAATACCGTCTTTTTAGAACAAGGGTTACGGTTACAAACGTTGAGCTGTGCCTCGTTCGTTTCGAGACCAGCAGGTGGCCGCCAAAGCTTTTTCTCGTCAAAATGTTCATTTCGGCTGCATCCGATAGTATACGTCCTGCAAAAGTTGAAACTTCTGCGCCGACCGCGACGCAAGCGGCTCGCGGCTTTTCTACCGTACTTTTCGTCGAAAAAGCCGTTTTCGTGGCGAGACAACGCATTTTCGGCCGCGGCGCTGTCGCCGCAAAAGTTCCAACTTTTGCAGGACGGATATTAGTTGCGTCGTGGTGTTCACAGACACAGAACATTTTTACCTCGACACCTCGACGATCTCTACGCGCACTTTGGACGCGTCGAGGTCGCCTCTACAGAGGTCCTCGACGAGCTGGACGCCGCATCACAGATTTTTATGAAAATGCCTGGTTTCTCTCGAAACGTTCAAAATGAGGGGCGGCACGGCTGTTGGAGCGTACCAATGTTTAAATTCTCTCTTCGCTACAGTAATGACCTGCATCTCTTACTGCGTAACGTTAAAATGATACGCAGCCTTAAAAATGGCCGGGGCCGCATAATTCCTAGGCCACTGGCCTAGCATTCCGGCAACTTGGCCGAATTTTCGCAGGTAATTTTCAAAAAAATTTACCGCGACGCGTGCCGCAACGCGCCTGTCCAGTAGAGCGCGTTTTCGATTCGGTACGCTCCGACAGCCCGTGTGTTCTCGCCGCGAACCCTGTTTTTTCGAGAATACGGTAGAAAAAGCTTTTTCTTCGCGTGTTCGCGGCTGCGTCGCGGTCGGTGAGATTGTATACATTTTATCAAAAACGTGTTCCAACGGTTTGTTTTTTTAAAGGAAAAGTGCAACCCAGCAGGAAAAAGATTGGGCTCATTACAAGAAGGAACAGGTTTTGAAGATCTTCGAGCCAAAGAACACATATGTCTCAAAGTCGGCTGGTTCCGACGTGGTGCGTTGTTCTGAAACAATTAAATATCGGGAATCACCGGCTGATAAAAAATCTTTGCGTCTTTTCGCGTCAAAGCGAGGTCCACGCACCTGACAAACCCGTAATACCACGCTTATCCGTGGGTGTCCGCATAGAAGCTTCTAGACGAAATTTTTGATCACTTGGTTTTACCAAGCTTGTAGAAGCACGGGAGCTTCGGAGATGTGCGGTTTGAATTCCCGCGCTCCCGGACTGCAAATTTCTCGAATTTGGCTGCGAGCGTTGCCTGAGTATTCAACGCTTAAACATATGCGCTCTCGTAAATCGACACGAATCACACGCTTTAACGTTGAATACTCATGGAGTTATGCAAGGGTGTAAAATTAACCGAATTCGGTTAATTTTCCCAATGGGTTTCTCGGAAAATTATCCGAGTTTTGTCGGGAATTCAACGAATTTCGACAGTTGAAAAAGCCGATCGCTACGAGATATTTCCTGTGAATAAACACATGCGCCTTTAATTTACGCTGAAATTTTTCGGATCTTAAAGGCGCATGTGTTTATTCACAGGAAATATCTCGTAGCGATCGGCTTTTTCAACTGTCGAAATTCGTTGAATTCCCGACAAAACTCGGATAATTTTCCGAGAAACGCATTGGGAAAATTAACCGAATTCGGTTAATTTTACACCCTTGCATAACTCCATAAGGCAACGGCGTCGCAGCCAAATTTTGAAAATTTGCAGTCCGGCAGCGCGGGAATTCAAACCGCACATCTCCGAAGCTCCCGTGTTTCACGAATGGATTCAGAATGAGCTCTTTTATACCCTTGCCAAATTGCAGAAAATTCTGAAACCTTGCTCGGCAATAGATTGGCGGTTCCGCCGCATTCCGCGGCGATTTTGCCGATTTGCTGCGGCGGATCCGCCAAACTTTTGCCGAGTGGGTATTATGAGTTCGCCGCGAACTCCGAAATCGTGCTGTCGGCGAAGGTCCCGCAACGAAAGAGCGAGGCAGCACGTAAATTTCAGAGACGCAGACGTTCAAAACTTTTCGCGCCAAAAACACGGGGTGCTGCGGTCGACGTAGTCAGCAAGTGCGCTCCACTAAAGGTATACGACGTTTCGCGACGTGTTTTTCCAATTCTAACGACTTCGCGAAATGACGCGAAACTCGAGTTTCACGACGTTTCACAACAGTGCAAAATAGTTTTGCGACTGTGGTCTCGCAGTGATCGCTCGTGAATCTACCCAAAGGCGTTTTTGCACTGTTGGGAATCGTCGTGAAACTCGAGTTTCGCGTCATTTTGCGACGTTTCGCGACGTCGTTTGAATTGGAAAAACACGTCGCAAAACGTCGCGAAATGCCATCGAATTACAACTTAGGTCCTTAAAAAAATACATTCGCACTCTGCTCAGTACGTTTTCGGCGAACTAACGGCGAATTTGCCGCCCAAATCGGCTAGCTCGCCGCGCGCCGATTTGCAAGGCGAACTCGCCGTTAGTTCGCCAATCACGGCGAGTTCGCCGATGCTTCGCCGAACCTCGGCGAGCTCGCCGACCGTTCGCCGAAATTTTACTGAGTGATGAAGAAATACGGGTGCGTCAAAAGTTGAAACTTCTGCGCCGACCGCGACGCGGCTTTTCTACAGCACATGTCGTCGAAAAAGCCGTTTTCGTGGCGAGAGAACGCATATTCGGTCGCGTCGCGGCTGCGTCGTGGTCGGCACAGAAGTTTCAACTTTTGCAGGACGGATAATAGTAAATAAAAAGATTATTATAATCTACGGCCGTGAGCTCAACAACTGAATTTTAGAAGCACCCAAAACTTGCTCGTGCGACTAAAGTGCAAATGAAAGATGGACGAACTGTAGAAGTGGAGTTTGGTCGAATGAAAGAGTGGTATCTGTACAGTCTGGCGCCCGACAAAGCGTTCGTAGACATTCGAACACAGACGAATCACGAAAAAGAATTAAAGCCGTTGCGAGATCAGCAGAAGGTGAAGTTTGGCGATAAACCAGGCAAAATGCAGGCAGAGTACGACCAGATCAAGAGTGTCTACGAGCAACCGACAGGAGCAGGCGGGGGAGTCGATGACGATAAGGCGGTTTCACCGGATGATAGGGAGGACGAGACAGAAGAACCAGATAGGAATGGTAACATGACAACATCATCTCAAATATTTTACCAGAAGAGGGACCCTCTTCAGACCAGAATAGAATCCCATCGGATGATACAAGAAACAGGACCTACTGATCTAGAAAAAAAACCCACTGGATTACAACACTAGGTTCTGACTGCAACCGAAATCTACACCTAGAATGGCTCGTTCGGTAGAGCGCACTTGCATCATTTACGTGGCAATTAGGAAACGCAGCTGCACGGGTATTATGAGTTCGCCGCGAGCGTGGACTCCGCAGTCGCGGTGTCAGCGAAGGTCCCGCAACGAAATAGCGAGGCAGCACGTAAATTTCAGAGACGCAGACAAGTTCAACACGTTCCACGTCAAAAATGAGGTCCACGCTCGCGGCGAACTCAGTATATAAGGGCGCAGTGCTGCCAACAACAGCAACGTATGGGTGGCGCAGTGATAAACCGCTTGCACTGGGTGCGGCGGGTTGTGGGTTCGATGCCTGTATTTCGAAAAAAAAACTAGATCTAGTCACATGAGCTCGTTTTTTTAATGATTTGGTTCAATAATTCTTCTAGGCTTAGGTGACACCTGAAAAATAGTAATTTTTTTTCAAATGAAATGATGATCGTTTTTTCAAAAATTCTCTCCAAATTGTGAAAGTTTCTGTTTTTCGTCAGCTTTTTTGTTCGGGGAAATTATTTTATCATTCGTTAGAAGTTTTGGAGTGATTTTGCACTATTAAATACATCTCAATTTGAATCCCCGCGCAAATAGCAGGCGCGCTCCTCAGACAAATCGTTTCGCATCTAATTACTCCTGGCGCCTTTCTCGATAATAATCTAATTTGAACGTTTGTCGCATCTAATTAGACGATTTTACTGAAATTCGCATCTTTTTCGCATCTAATTCACTGATTTTGGAATCTTATTATGTCACGTTTGCTGTGAAATTCTCTATGATTAGATGCCTCGGCATTTCATAGAAAACTTACCGTAAAAACTCTATTTTAACGGCACCCCTAAATGAACGGCACCCCTTATTTAACGGCACCCGCCAAGTTGTCGTTTCTCATTAAAAGAACAAAATTTCGTCACTTTTTGCATGTTACCTCGGGGTGTTAAGACACATTCTCTGAAATTTACAAATTTCCCAGGACAACTGTCCAGTGACACACAGCGCCCGAGATCTACACCTAGAATGGCTCGTTCAATGGAGCGCGCCTGCTATTTGCGCGGGAATTCAAATTAAAATGCATTTGATAGTGCAAAATCACTCCAAAACTTCTAACGGGTGATAAAATAATTTCCCCAAACAAAAAAGCTGACGAAAAACAGAAACTTTCACAATTTGGAGAGAATTTTTGGAAAGACTCATTTTATTTGAAAAAAAATTTACTATTTTTCAGGTGTCACCTAAGCCTAGAAGAACAATTATTGATCAAAATCATTTAAAAAACGAGCTCATGTGACTAGAAATAGACATTATGCAGAAAAAAATGCACGCAAAAGGTGAAAACGCTCCACAGGCACCGAACCCACAACCCACCGCACGCAATACAAGCGCTTTACCACTGCGCCACCGCTGCGTTGCTGCTGTTGGTGGCACTGCGCCCTTATACCCGTGCAGCTGCGTTTCCTAATTGCCACGTAAATGTTGCAAGTGCGCTCTACCGAACGAGCCATTCTAGGTGTAGATTTCGGTTGCAGTCACGGCATTTTTTTCACTGCAGTGGCGGAATTCTCGTCCCCGGCGGGAATGCAAGCGCCGCACGCTTTTTCTGCAAAAGTGCCGCACGCGATTTTTGAAATCTGCATTTTTCGACGATTATCGATTTTTTGCGATTGCAAATGTCGGAAGAAACGACGAAATATCATCAGAGAAGGAAAAATTCATCTACAAAACATTATTCCACAAAAATTCTAAATGTTTTAGCACTGAATCGGAGAAAAAAATTTTTCGTCGCTTATTTTTTAAAAAAAGTATTTTTTGAAATTTTTTCGAAGAAATCGGAAGAATATCCTTATACAAGACCACGATTTCATTTAAACTTCATTTCTAAGCTTTTCAAGCAGTATTCTGCGATTTTCAGCACTTCTCAGAATTTCATCATATCTTTAATCCATAATAACTCCTTTCGTTTTCATTTTCTCACGGAGATCGACTTAAATTCGGATTCCTTGTCGAATTTCGAACAACCTAGAGCATTCCGATTTTTGAAAAATTATTTTTAAAGCGATTCCGACGACCAAAACCGCTGGTTTCAACGGAGTCTTAGTACATTTTGGTGGCCGTGGCCTAACTTCCCAAAACTGGGAGGAGTGTGGGTGGGGACTGTTTTTTGAAAATGGCCTAACTTTCGCCAGCCACTGCAGCGAAAAAAATGCCGTGCAGTCAGTGACACCGAAAAAATCAGTCGAACAAATAGTGAACGACACTCTAAAAAATGAGGTTGAACAATTTAACGGCATGCCGTTAAAATAGAGTTTTTACGGTATTCCACAAGTTGCAAAACTTATTCCCAACCTTTGTGTCACATCAAGAAATGCGCAAGCAAACGTTCCTGACGCACTGTTTGCAATTGGCGCGTTTATCGATTTATTTTTGATCCTAATTTTTATTTTCTATTTCTTGCTCTTTTTCGTTCATTTTTTCGCTTTCTCATTGGTTTTTTGTCATTAAAAATTCGAGTTGGGCGTCTAAAACTCAAAAAAGTAAATTTCGCTTAAAAAGTGTGCAAAATTTGTTACTGAAACCTTGTTTTAGGGACAATATTGAAATTTTTTCTCATGTTCTACACTTGAGGTTACTTTTTCAGACAAGGGGCATGTCAAGACGACTCACCGATAGCAGAAACAAGGACAATTGGGACTGTCGGGAAGGAAAAGAGCAGAACTGTTGAGGTTCATTGCTCGGAATGGTAATTATCTTCGTTTTTAGATAAAAAATGTCCAACATGCGTATTTTCAGCGCAATCGCAAAGTGAAGGATCGGGAAATTGGTCAACAATAACGGATTCAATGCTGATTTCAAGTACGAAAAAGCCAATTTTGTAATACACAAAACAACCGTATTCTTTCAGAGTTCAAACTGCTCAGTCGACGGAGTTCAACATTCCAAACGCCACCGACTGTCGAGTCAGATGGCCGCTTCAACTCGAGTAATTTGATAAATAATTTGCTCTGATTTCATTTTATTAGCCCAGTTAATTGTCAATTTACAATATGTATCCCTCGCCTAGTTGTCATATACCTTTATTGTACCCTTTTCTTTTTATTTTTAAAAAATAAATGTAATTTGTTCTTATTTTTGCTAAAATGGTCAAGAACAGGGCGTAATTAGCTGTCATAAAGTGGAAATCCTGACTTTTTCCCGACTTTACAAAACTTATTCCAAAGGTTGCATAACTTATTCCACAAGTTGCAAAACTTTTTCGCGAGGTTGAGTAAAAGTTTTGCAACCTGTGGAATAAGTTTTCTATGAAATGCCGAGTGCGAAACGATTTGTCTGAGTCCACTGAACGAGCCATTCTAGGTGTAGATCTCGGGCGCTGTTATGGACTTATTCAAGTTCCATTTCGATGCTATTTCGCGACGTTTCGCGACGTATTTTTCCAATTCAAACGACGTCGCGAAACGTCGCGAAACGACGCGAAACTCGAGTTTCACGACGTTTCACAACAGTGCAAAAACGCCTTCGGGTAGATTTACGAGCGATCGCTGCGAGACCCACAGTCGCAAAACTATTTAGCTTTTTAGAATCTAATTAGACAATTTTAGAATCTAATTAGACAATTTTAGAATCTAATTAGACAATTTTAGAATCTAATTAGACAATTTTAGAATCTAACTAGAACGAATCACAATCTAATACGAACGGAACACAATCTAATTTGGTCACGTTAGCCTCTAAAATTTGTACGATTCGATCTAATTAGATTGTAAACGATTTATTTTTTTACCTGAGCAGGAAAAAAAAAGCTAGCGAACCAGGAAAAAAGCTAGTGAACCAGGAAAAAATCTACCGAAAAAGCATCTGTAATTTCCCGTTGCATTTTCGAAGTTTTCAAAAAACAGAACGCATTGATGATCTTCTCAGGTAAATTGTTTACAATCTAATTAGATCTAATCGTACAAATTTTAGAAGCTAACGTGACCAAATTAGATTGTGTTTCGTTCGTATTAGATTGTGATTCGTTCTAGTTAGATTCTAAAATTGTCTAGTTAGATTCTAAATTTTCTAATTAGATTCTAAATGGGTTCGGGAGCATCGTAGTGATCGTTGTTTACCAAATATTCAAAAAAACAATTTCAAAATTTGGTAAACAACGATCACTACGATGCTCCAGAACCCATTTAGAATCTAATTAGAAAGTTTCGAATCTAATTAGACAATTTTAGAATCTAACTAGAACGAGTCACAATCTAATACGAACGAAACACAATCTAATTTGGTCACGTTAGCCTCTAAATTCCGTACGATTAGATTGTAAACGATTTACCTGAGTTGTAATAATAGGTTTCAACAAATATACGTATATGACGAAGAAGTTATTTTTTTCTAAACCATTCTGTTACTTTCGAAAGAAATATGTTTCCTGGTTCACTAGCTTTTTTCCTGGTTCGCTAACTTTTTTTTCCTGGTTCGCTAGCTTTTTTCCTGGTTCACTAGTTCCATGTTAAATCTTTCCTGGTTCCCTGGAGTTATCTCTAACCCGAGTAATTTCTGAATCTAACCCGAGTAATTTCCGAATCTAACCCTAGTAATTTCTGAATCTGGTTTGGCCACGCTAGTTTCTAAAGTTACTCGGATTAGATTCAGAACGATTTTCCTGAGTGGTTGATTCCTGCTAAGGGTGCATCGGCATCGCCGGCCGCGGCTTTTTGTTTTGAATGCGGCTTTTTTTGCGGCCGGCCCATTTTACAGCCTTGGTTAGAACATTTTCTAATTGAATTAGAAAAAGTCACGTTTCCGTTTTCCAGATGCCAATACTACTGACGAGAAGCATAGTTTGTTCCCCGAACCGTGGTACGCTTTTTCCATTTCTCGATCGCAAATGGGGAGAGGAGGATTGACATATTGGATGAAAAAAAATGGAGCCGAGGAAGAGTTCGTTTTTTTTAATCCTTCCATTCGTCATTTTGTTTCTAGAGAATTCGACGATGATCCTGAGGGTAAATACACAGTGACCGCTGAGAAAGTCATTGAAGCGATTGAAGGTGGCGGCAAGTGCAAAGATTCTGGAGTGAAGGAGCCGGAGAAGGATGCGGCGCGGCAGATGATGATTGAATCTCTGGCTAGTGTACAGGGAAGATATAAAAAAACGTGCAGTAGGGATATTGTATACCTGAACACCCTGAAAGGAACGATCGACTTTGTTGCGAGGGCTCCGAGCGAAGAAAACGTTGGAAAAAAATCGGTTAATGAGGAACCAGCAGTCGAGTAACCTCTCTTTAAAATTAAGAAACCTCCTACTATCTTTACAGCGCTTCCGGGCAGATTACCTTCTCTTCAACTCTCACTGCTTTCGTCTTCAAAGGAAATCATCTAAGACGGCAATACGTGCGAAGAAAATTGGTGAAAAAATTCGAGGAAGATCGGAAGGACTACACAAGAGAAGCAGGAGGAGAATAAGTTTGTGAATCTTCAATAAAGAATTTGGTCAGATGCCTAGAATATCTTTACTCTGAACAAACAGTTGAAATGGAAACCAATTAGGGGACAAAAAGAATTAGTGCAGTATTCGTAGCACGAAAAAAGCCTTTTAGACCTCGAGAGCGGCGAGTCTCTTTTGTTCGGTAACTTTCGCCTTGGTATCGTTGGAGATGTAATTCGATGGGACGAGATATCCAAAGATGTAGCGACGGCCGACCATCTCGCCGACAAAAAACCAGAAAACAATCTCGAGTGCGACGGCGGAATAGACGAGTCCTTCCTGCAATTTCAAACTATTTTCTACGACAAAACATCAAATTACCTTAACAGTCAAATTGACGTACTGCTTTGTCTGAATAAATTTCTGGACTCTGACCCAATCAGCTTTGATGGCCGGCAGATCAGCCGATTTTGGTGGCGCCAACTCGTGCTTCCCAACCGCTTTCAGAATAGCGAAACGACGTGGGAACTGTTGAGCCTGGTGGCGGTAAAGAGCTCCAAGAGTATTAGCGATTTTTTCGAAGAAGCTCAGCTTTTGGGTTGCCATTGCTGAAAAGATCGAGATTATCAAGGGTAGAGGAAGGTCAGGCGAGTAAAAGGACGGAAATGTCTGATATTATGAACGTGGAGAGCGACAAAAGTCCTTTCTTATCAAAAAGTAACCATCACTCCATCACTTGCGAATAAATAAATTCAAATTTTTATGGACCTATTTAAACACCTTCATGACATTAGAAACAATGTCGCAAAAATCGTAATTGATCATTACAGCGATTCGTTTCTTCCGAGAGCAGTCGCCACACCTGCCCAGAATAGTAAAATACACTTAAATGCTTTGCGCGGCCTGTTTGAAAAATTACAAAAATTAGAAGTCACGGCGAGACCAACGGCCAAACTCGATAATATATCCTTGAAAGCTTAAATTTAATTTAAAGAGGAGAATCGGAATGAACCGTAAGCAGTTCGATTCCAGGTGGGACCAACAAAGAAATCGGGACAAAGCTCCTTTAAGTTTTGTGTGAACTCGCGTCGCGGTGTTTGCACACCGAGGACACGGTAAAGCCCTGAAAAAAGGACCTATAGGTGGCCGCAGTGCATTTTTTGTATTCTTTTTCCGTTTTTGGAACTATTTTTTCGAAGCAGAAAATGTCGAAAAATGGCAAAAAATTCCTACAAAATCGCTCGTTGCAATTAACCTAGGAAAAACACGAAATTAGTGAGAATCCGCAAAGAAATTCAAGGCGCATTCTTAAAAACGTCGAATAGGTCTCGGTACGATCGAGTTTTCGCAAAAAAATTTCGTAAAAAGGAAAAGAATGGAAAAAAAGAATGTGTGCAAAAGTCGACCGAAAAGCCTATGAGAAAAAAAATCAAGTAAAACGTTGCACACCACCGTGCAATTCATGAATGTGATCACACATGCATCAATTAACAGATAATTTGGAGTTTTCCTGAATAAGTTTTTTGATTTTCTATACTTGCGTTGTTGTTGCCAGATTATCACTCACAAATAGTTTCGAATGTTTTCCTCACTCGCTGCACTTCTCTGTGCATAACCTAGCGATATTTCGTAAATCCGGGTGCATGCAAACTTATTTTCTAGCTCTTCAGATGATAAACTTGCGTCGACTCGTTCACACATCTTGCCGGTTACATCGAGGTCGCACCGCTTTTTTCAACATTCATCAAAAGGTATTAACATAACTGCAGAAATAGCAATGATATGACAATCTATTCGTAGATCACAGATCCATCTAAGCAGGATCCCGATTATTTCGAAAAAAAAGCAAGGGAGCTTCCACTCGGTAAGTTATTAAGTTCGTTTTTGGTGAGAAAGGCAACGTGAAAAAATAGCGAAATCAATTAAACCAACCAAATCGAGGCGGCTAGCGCCACCTCTCCGGCTGGGCTCCGCAGTTCTTTCCGTTTTTAAATATTTCCCTAACCCCCAGGATTTGCCTGTTCTCTTTTCTTAGCAATGCTTCAAAAAAGTTTTTCACACGCCTGTATTCGACGTGTCGACATATGCCTGAAGCCTGCCATGAAGACGGAAAGTCAAGCCAAGAAAGCAGAAGATGTGCTCCAGAAGCCGACAAACTTTGAAAATCGCTCAGAAAATTTCCTGGGCTCCGCAGTTTGCCTGTCGTCTTTTTTAAGAAATGCTTCAAAAAGATTTTGTGCGCACGTCTAAATTCGACGTGCCGACATGTGCCTATTCAGAAATGAAGACGGAAAGTCATGCTAAAAAGCAGAAGATGTGCTCCACAAGCCGTAAAAATCGACGGATCGCTCAGAAAATTTACGTGCACCTTGCGGTCAATACTTCTGACCTCTGTGCCAAAAATGGCCTTAAACGGTCCAGTGGAGGCTGAGAATCGGCTGTGGACAAACAAACACACGAACAGACAGACACACCCTTTCCCTTTTAGTATAAGAAAGATAAAATAAAGAAAAGATACAGAAAAATCCGTTTAGATGAAAACTACATCGATGCACTTTCAAAACTTTACTATGAGAAAATCGGGAGTGAACGAGATTTAGGATTAAAAGCCGCTGATAACTTGGTAATTGCATTTTTTCCACTGAAAATTAATGAGTTACTGCTCAGATAATCGAAAGAAACACATTTGGACTGCCTTTCGTTCACAAAGATAAAATACGTGCGAAATACGAAGATTTGGATGTTTTGTCGACTGCTCCAGCTTCTGTAAAAAGAATTTTCAGGTATGGTAGCACATTTCAGGTTATCATACTATAAAAGGTTGTTTGCAGCGTCGAAATGGCGACTCGTCGGGAATTGTCGCAGGAATGGAAGGAGAGTCTTATTAAATCAGTTCGTCAGCACTCTCTTGATGGAAATAGTCTCGAAATGAAGAGTTAGTGGCTTTAGCTTTAGTTTTAGAATAGGAAAAATTGCAATTTTTCAGTCGCTTGGCTGACAGCCCTCATCAGACACTGGTCGTTGCTGGTTAATGATATTAGCCAGGAGACGAAAAAGGTAGTTATTTAAAAACAAGCTTCAAATCGATCCTTAAAAAATATGAAAATATACATGTTCAGACAAATACCGTAAAAACTCTATATTAACGGCACCCCTAAATGAACGGCACCCTCCATATTGCCGTTTCTCATAAAAAAGTATAATTTCGTCACATTTTGCATGCTACCTCAGGGTTCTAATTGTTTTTCTCAAAGATTTACTGATTTCCTGGAAAAAATGTCCAGTGACACTGAAACAATCAGACGAACAAATAGTAAACGGCACCTTAAAAAATGAGGTTGAACAATTTAACGGCATCCCGTTAAAATAGAGTTTTTATGGTAACTATTATACATCAAGAACCTTTTTTTTCGTTATAGAAACCCACCTGGCTGACTCACCGTATATGGCTGGTTATCAACGAACGTCGTAAATCTCTCAGAATTCTCCGACAACAAAACGAAGCGGCCTTCGAACGCACTATCTCCGCTCTCAAAATTTCGTATCACGTGCCGAAACGACCTATTCATGTGAAAACGAGAAAGGTATTATGCTATTTCTCGTTCATTACAATCCACTCATTTTCCACACATTTTATTGTTCCAGCTACACTGCTCCACATAATTATAGCCTAGCCGCCCCCACTTTTCTCGAAAAAAAAACGAAATTTTGAGATATTCCGAAAAAGTTCCTGATGAGAAAATACGCCCAATAAGAATCCATTTTCGGCCCCAGAATGATTTTTTGATTGAAAAAAAAACAACGAATCATTTTTCGCTTTTAGTGGAAAACGCTATTTAATCATTCCATATAATTATAGCCTCACTTGTGAAAATCGACGATTCAGGAGTTTGGAGGGGGGAAATTGTGCTGTATCTGTTTTCAGATAATGTCAAATGATTAATTTCATGGCTCCGCATAATGAGAATTCTCGAATGGTTACCAGATCTCCTGGGGTCCTTTTTTCAGAAGAAAACGAGATTTCGACAAAAAACTAGTATTTCTCCTGAAATTCTCAATGTTTCTGTGGTTGTGGTCTAATTGACATCGATTTGACTAGGCAGACCGTGAAGATGCACATAGTTTCTAATGCCAGAAATAAGATGAAAACATTAAAAAACTTTCCAATTCGAACGACTTCGCGAAACGACGCGAAACTCGAGTTTCACGACGTTTCACAACATTGCAAAAACGTCTTTGGGTATATTTACGAGCGATCGCTGCGAGACCCACAGTCGCAAAACTATCTAGTAAATACTTTTGTGAAACGTCGTGAAACTCGAGTTTCGCGACGTCGTTTGAATTTGAAAAATACGTCGCGAAACGTCGCGAAATGCCATCGAACTACAACTTGAATAGGTCCATAAAATCAAAAAATGTTTCGTTAATTTCTCTTCATTTAAAAAATCATCATGGGACCGAAAATGGATTCCAAATATGCGTATTTTCTCTTCAGGAACTTTTCCTTAAAACCTCAAAATTTGTGAAGCAGTGTAGAATGTTAGGGCACCAAAGTAGTATGTAAAACCATCAGAAAACTGGAAATGAACGAAAAAAGTCATTCAGGCCTGGGCCGAAGCACAGTTGACATTGCGTGTTGAGAACGAAAAAGAAAAGCGTTTGGAGGAGTTACACGAGAAATACGACCATGAGGTGGAAGCACACAAGCGGGAGACACAAGAAAAACGAGAGGCGTTAAATGAAGAGTTGGAAAAGGTGGTGTTTTGAAAATGTTCGAAATAATAATTTGAGTAATTAATTTTCACGCCCAACTGGTGTCATGGTTCTTTCGAAACTCATTCGCGAAACCTGTCAGTGATATTGAAATTTGTCGTGTGACTGTTCCATTTCTAAAATAAAAATTTTGCAGCTGGCCAATGAAATGCGTAACATCGAAATACTCGAAGGTAAATCGTTCGAAAATGTCAGAAGCTACGAGTCGGCGCTGATCTCTTCGCTCACCGAAACTGTCATCCACTCTAATCTCTTCTACCACCCGCCGCCCAACATGATCGAAAAATAATTTTTCATAAAAAGTGTAATCTCTAAATATAAATATTCCAGGTAGGCTGAAAACATTCATTTGATTGTCGTTGTTGTTTGAAAAAAATCATTATTTCTTTTTGAATTTCCTTTTTATTCATCGGTTTTACACTACCCATGGTTAATATTTGTTCGGATTTACCTCGTTCGTCTTCAAAAAAATGTTTATCAACAGCTGTTGCAAGAGATGTCACGACACCGTATGGTGAGAAATATAAATTTAGAAGATGGTATATATAGTTTTATTGTTCAAAAAACTGAAAAAATGATTATCAGAAATGGACGATGACTATGATGATTACGACGATGACTACGATGAGGAGGAAGGCATGGAAAGTTAGTGAAATTTCAGCATGACCTAAAAAACATTTGATACAGAACAATATACGTATCATCGGAATTCTATGTCTGCCAACTATTACACGTATCTAACAGATAGCGGTCGCAATTCACCTGCCCCGCCGCCAACGTTCTTCCCACCGGTCTCTACAGCAGCACCCACTTCGGCGCCGCCTCATACAACAACCACGTCGATATATCGCAACTCTACAGTCCCCACATTCCAGCAACATCAAAACCCGTCTAAAAACCCAAGTCGTCCGAGCACACCGCAGGCAGGCAATGCGAACACCTCCAAAAAAACTCAACAGAGCAAACAAGTAAGTTGTATTTAGAAATCACGCGTGCGCAAGTGGTATCACATTATCGAAATCACCCAAAGTGGCGTATTTGGCACGGCGAACCAGGCTCTACGTGTTAGTGGAAATTCCAGGCCAGATTTTCGTTTTGAAACGCCACCTCCTGACACCTGTTTCTAGTCCTACAGGTGTTTTGGCGCTTTTCTCGGAAAACTTCTGAAACGTTGAAAGTTTTTTCGAAATTAATTTTCCGACATTTCGAAAAAAAACCATGCCCAAAATGTGCACACATTGACCCGAAAATATCACATCCGATGCGTGGACACGGGGTGCTGAGGAAACCTCATTTGAATTTTCATTTTTTGCGGGCGAATTCAAAATATGCGTGTCCAACTGGATTTTCTCCGAGACTGTTTGATGTAGAAAACACGACGATTCATATTCGCAAAGTAATCATCGGAGGGCAATTTTGAGAACAGTCGGAATTTTAAAAATCGTCCGCTAAACCGTGTTTTCAAAGTCGTTTAGGTACTCGGCAATTTTTGAACAAGTTTTACATGGAGTTGCACAAGTTTTTCCCAAGCACCGGTAAAACTTGTGTAACTCCCGGTAAAACTTATGTAACTCCCGGTAAAACTTGTGTAACTCCAGGTAAAAGTCAGGTTTTCTGCCCCTTTTTCTAGCTGATGACGCCCTGTTCTTAGCCATTTTAGTAAAAATAGGAAATAAGTTAATTTATTCTTCTTAAATAAAAAGGAAAAGGGTACAGTGAAGGTCCATGACAGGCGAGCGATACATAGAGCGAATTGACAGATTAGTGTGCGAAAAGGAAAAAATAAAATCAGAATAAAAACGAAAAATTATCATGAGTTGAAGCGGCCAGCAGTCCTGACAGTCGATGACGTTCGGAATGTTGAACTCGGTCGACTGATCAGTTTGAACTCTGAAATACTACGGTTGTTTCGTGTATTACCAAATGGGGTTTCTCACCTTGTACTTGGAATCAACTTTGAATCCGTGTTCGTTGAACAATTCCTGACTCTCTGACATCGCGCTAAAAATAGAAATTTTTGACCTTTTTTTATTTTAAAACGAAGAAATATACCTTTTCGAGCAGTGAACCTCATCGGTTCTGCTTTGTTCCCTCCCGAAAGTCCCGATTGTTGTTGTTTCGCTGCAGTTCTCCTTGGAATCGACACTGATCGCAGAAACTGAATGAATAGAACGAAGTTTCAAACTGATAACTTGTCATACCTTTCGAATACTTTGGAGAGTGTTTTCAACTCAGAAGCCACCTTCTCCACTGAGTTTCTAGGTGTTTCATTAGGAAGTTTGGACTCATGTCGGCACCGGCTGGATTCTGCACACGCATGGTAGACTGATTGACAATGCAATTATCAACGATGAGTTAGCTTGTCTCTTGATGAAAACCTGCTTGACGATCGATAAAAGATGAGAGAGCATCTGAAACAGCCGGTGTTCCGTACAGAGTGGTACTGTAAAATGTACTCACCTTTTTGCCTTCCCGCGGTGATAAAAAAGAAAGTTTCTGCTATCGGCGAGTCGTTTTGGCATGTCCTTTGGCTGAAAAATCAACTTCAAATGCAGAACATGAGAAAAAGTTTCGAAATTTCAACCAAAAACGGCTTCGGTGAAAAATTTTTCATTTTTTTGAAGCAAAAGTCACTTTTTCGAATTTTAGATTCCCTATTTGAATTTTTAGTGACGAGAAATTAACCGAAAAAAGAAAAAAATGAGCGGAAACAGCAAAAAACTGAAAAAAATAAATAGGATTAAAAAATAAACCAGGCTAATCGAGGCGGCTAACGCCGCCTCTCAGCCTGGGCTCCGCAGTTTTGCCTGCTGTCTTTTTTTAGAAATGCTTTAAAAAGATTTTGTTCTAACGTCTGAATTCGACGTGTCGACATGTGCCTATTAAGAAATGAAAACGGAAAGTCAAGCCAAAAAGTAGAAGATGTGCTCCAGAAGGCGTCGAAGTTGACCGATCGCTTAGAAATTTCACATGCGTCATCGGGCCAAAGTTTCGGACCCGCCTGTCCCAAAATGGGTCAAATCGGCTCAGTAGGCGCTAAGAAAAGTCAGCGGACGTTCCTTGGGAGGCTCTCTTCCTTGCTCTCACGATTTCAGTAATTTTTTTTCCCGACTGGTATATTTCACGAAACGACGCTTCGTCTTTTCATCTGAAGTAATGATGATTGTCATGTCGACTCAAAACTGATTCCAGTAGTTTTTCTGGGAGGTCATTTTTGGAACGCTCGGTTTTCATAGGACCGCCTCTTTTCTTCCATTTTCTCATGAAGGCCGTCTTTTTTCTTTTCGGCACAACTTTTCACAAAACGGTCATTTTTTGGGTAGAAACATAAGTAAGGGTGTTTTCCCACTCGACTTACCGAAATTGAGACGGCTGACACCGCCTCTCTGGCGGGGATCCTCAATTCTTTCCGTCCCTAAGCTTTTCCCTAAACCACGGCATTTGCCTGTTGTCTTTTTTTTAGAAATGCTTCAAAGACATTTTGTTCACACGTCTGAATTCGACGTGTCGACATGTGCCCGTTCAGAAATGAAGGCGGAAAGTTGCGCCTAAAAGCAGAAGAGGTGCTCCAGAAGGCGTCAGACTTCACCGATCGCTTAAAAAATTTACGTGCACCGTGCGGTCAATACTTGTAACCTCTGTGCCAAAAATGGGCTAAAACGGTCCAGTAGGGGCTGAGAAACGGCTGCGGACAAAGAAACACACAGACAGACAGACAGACAGACATCCTTTCTCAATTATTAAAAAAAATAAATCGAAAGACGCGCCATTTGACAATTGTGCGTCAGCAGTGTTTGCTTGCGCGATTCTTGATCAATGTACCAACGTTGTGGAAAACTTGTGTAACTCCATGTATAACTTGTTCAAAAATTGCCGAGTAGGCACCGCAACGAACGGGGGCGTGGTCGGTCGAATTCTTCTGACCATTCCGTTTTTGGGTCTTTGTGGACCTGTAGCGCGGCCAGTTTATGGTCGGCCACTATAGAAACGACTAAAGTATACGTATTCGACCACGTAGAATCGAATGACATTATCAGTTTTTTCAGAAAACTGCTAGTTAAGCCGAAATATTCAGAAAAAAGGGATGGCGCTCGGAAAATTGACATTTTACATCCATTTTTGAAGTTTATTCAAAAATTCATATACGCGAAATTTTTATTTTCAGCCTCAAACTTGAACTGAAAATAGAAGAAAATTTTCAGCGATGACCCTATGTTTTAAACATGTTTTTATGAGCGGAAATCAAGAAACAAGTCTTTGAGAAGTCCCATGCAAATTTTTGGAGCTCTGGGACTTGTTTGAAGACCTTTTGATCCAATTCAAAAACAGCGTATTCCACTGAAAACACAGATTTTCCCGTTTTTGACGGACTTGCAGGTCGATAACGCATGTTCTGAGACCGGATTCGGACTCTACGGAAAATTTGCAACAAATTTGTTTAGGAAAATCAAACATCTATATACGCGAAAAATTTTTCATTCCGCTTTTTACCGTATACCTTTAGTGGAGCCCACTTGCTGACCACGTCGGCTGCAGCACCCCGTGCGTGGACATGGTTTTTCAAAAAGCGTTTTTAGATCAACTCCGCCAAGATGTGTGAGAAAAGCTAGCCAACCAGAAAAAAAGCTAGTGAACCGGAAATTTTCTAAAAATTAAAAACAACGCCAGTGCATTAGAAAGTACATATTTTTCTGTATTCTATTGCAAAACTGTGAAAAAAGTAAAAAGATGAGTTTGAAATTCAGTCCAGAAATCAAACTAACTGGATTTCATTGATCGAGAGATTGAATTAAAATACATTTCACAGTTTCTGTAAAAAATATGTATTTTCTAATGCACCGGCGTTGTTTTTAATTTTTAGAAAAACTTTTTAAAAAATGTTCGGTTCACTAGTTTTTTTTATGGTTCGCTAGCTTTTTTCCAGTTCGCTAGCGTCTACTTCAACCGTTTCTGATTCGAATTTTTTTCTGATTCGCTGCACATCTCGAATGAAATTTCTTATTTTTTATGGGACGTTAAAAGTACCTGGAGTCGCAGAAGGCGTCAAACTGAACCGATCGCTTAGAAAATTGACGTGCATCATGCGGTTACCCTTTCTGACCCCTGGGCCAAAAATGGGCAAAATCGGTTCAGTAGTAATTGAGATAATCGCTGTCACATACAAACTCACGGACATTTTGCGAAGCCACGCCCCCAAACGCGCACGCTCGTGCAATCGCGATGTAATAGAGGAGGCAGACATGCTCGGACTTTCGCAATTTAGAGGAAGCGGCAGATTACTGTCGACAGCGAAAATCTGGAAAATCTGGACGACGAAACGCGCACTTTGAACGCCACCAGGTCGACCCAGAAAAGCGACTCCAGGTACTTTCAACGTCCCATTAAAGAATCAGAGATAAATCCCCTTATAAAACAGACGAAATGTGAGGAGAAAAATATAACGGGATAATTTGAAATAAGTGCATGTACAAAATCATAGAAATTATGGCCATTGGAATTCAGATTTTGGGGTGCGGTATGCGCCGGAATCCGGGCTGGAAGCTGCGCACTTCAAACTCTCTTCAAACCCGGGCTGGATCCAGCCCGGGTACTTTAAAAGCTGCATTACTGAATAGAGACAGAAGAAATGATATGCATTTCCAGCTGCAAGAATTCGGCACTATCATTGCGAGCCGGCCCTCTTCCGAAGTCGACTTGACGTCCTATCGGCGGAATCAGCTTCAGAACATTGCCAAAACACCGATAATTCCTCGAAAACCACTCAAACCGAGAGATTCTGGAAAATACTTGATCAATTTGATTGTCGTGGGACACGTGGACGCTGGAAAAAGCACTCTCATGGGACATTTGTTACACGATGTACGTTTTTGGCAAACTCTTTACGAACTGATCGTGAGCTATGCCTAGACAATCTGATCGGGCTGGCACGGGTTGCTGAAGAAAACCTAAATTGCATGGCACGGCACCCTGCGTTTGAAATAGAAAAGTTGCTACTATAGCTATTATAATAGAACGCGCTTGCTGCAAAACCAAGCGAAAACGAAATTACGTTTTTGTTTTCGGCTAGGAAAAAATACCGTATTTATTGTGAGTTCACCGCGAGCGTGGACTCCGCAGTCGCGGTGTCGGCGAAGGTCCCGCAACGAAAGAGCGAGGCAGCACGTAAATTTCAGAGACGCAGACAAGTTCAACACGTTTCACGTCAAAAATGAGGTCCACGCTCGCGGCGAACTCATAATACTCTAATAGAAGGGCATGCCCTTCTATTGTTCAATCCTCTTTTTTTAAATGCCGTTCTATTCGAGGTGCCCTTCAATTCGCGGTGCTCTTCTATTATTCAACTCTCTTTTTCGAGTGCCCCTCTATTCGAGTAAATACAGCATTTTTCGGAGTTTGCAAACCTGAAATGGATGAAGAGGAACATTTGAAACGTCTTTAGACTATCGGGCACTAAATCCGTCCATTTTTCACGAAGGAGATGCATTTTGAAATTTCAACTGAAAAACACGTATTTTACTCTTTCTCGGATTTTACAGAGAAGTGAGACTTTTGATGAGACATCTCGAACTTGTTTCCGATGTAAAATTTTATTGCACACATTCTGCGCACTAACAAGGGAGCCTTTTAAGTACTGGGAAATGTCATAAAAATGGAACATCTCAAAAGTGGAGGCTAGAATTTCACGAGTGCATTCAGAATGAGCTCTTCTACTATCGAAACGAACGAGACACAGCTCAACATTTGTAACCGTAACTCTTGATCTAAAAAGACGGTATTCGGCCGATTTTCATTCGGATTTCTCGATAAAACGAATTAAGCAAGATAATAGAATGAATTGACACGAAAAACACCCGGAAAACGGCTAAAATTGAATTTTCCTGGCCATTTGAAATTATCAAATTTTTTTCAACAGTAATTCGCGCCGGCGCGAAACTGTCGGTGGCCTAGAAAACTCTTTCTCGCGAAAACTCGTCAAAATCTTCATTTCGGATGCATCCGATAGTAAATATACCCTTGCCAAGTTGCAAAAAATTCTGAAACCTTGCGTAAAATGACCTCCTTTGTTAGTCTAAAAAGCGGGTTTCCGACCGTTTTTTCGTGCGGATTTCTTGACGAAAAATCATAAAGAAGTAACAAAAAAAATTTTAACACGAAATATTTCTGGAAAATCGACGAAGTCGATTTTTCCTGGTCGGTTGAAGTTGTGAAATTGTTTCACAGTAACCCGCGGGACCTAGAAACCGCAGCTGGCCTAGAAATTTCCCAGTTCATCCTCACTGCCACTATTCGAGAAACAGAGGATGTGACAAAATCTGGGAAAACCTAAAAATCTGGGAAGACAAAATCTGGGAAGACAGAATCTGGGAATTTCGGACAAAATCTGGGAAGACAAAATCTGGGAATCCCGGACAAAATCTGGGAATCCCGGACAAAATCTGGGAATTTCGGACAAAATCTGGGAACGGTTAGAGATAAGAGAGCGCAGACAAGCAGACGTTTTCTTGTAGTTTTTATGCCATTCGAGGCAGAATTTTCGGGAAAAAACATAGAAATGTATTGTTTTGTGGCACTTACAAGTCAGTATGAGGTAAATTTGTGTGAAATTATCTGTGAAATCAACTAAAAACTCTCATTTTTCGACAAAATTGTGACTCACTGTCTGCGCCCTCTTATCTCTAACCGTTCCCAGATTTTGTCCGATTTTCCCAGATTTTGTCCGGGATTCCCAGATTTTGTCCGGGATTCCCAGATTTTGTCTTCCCAGATTTTGTCCGAAATTCCCAGATTCTGTCTTCCCAGATTTTGTCTTCCCAGATTTTTAGGTTTTCCCAGATTTTGTCACATCCTCGAGAAACATATAATATGGATTTTTCATTTCTTTTCAGTTAGAAGTTGTCGACACGCGGACAATGGACAGATTCAAGCACGAGGCAGCTCGAAATGGAAAAGCGTCTTTTGCGTATGCATGGGTGCTTGATGAGACCGAAGAAGAAAGGTCTCTGTTTGGTTTTTTCTCAAAAGTTTCGTTTTTGCTCTCAAATTGATATCGTTGATCACAGAGTGT
Organism: Caenorhabditis macrosperma; assembly: GCA_963932285.1. NCBI lineage: Eukaryota > Metazoa > Nematoda > Chromadorea > Rhabditida > Rhabditidae > Caenorhabditis > Caenorhabditis macrosperma. Next base: position 15,324,365 of record OZ010622.1, read on the forward strand.
ATCAACAACAAACAGTCCCAAGAGAACCACCTTGGATTTGTGTTGATCTTCTCCCTTTGACTGTTAGCTCTGTTGTTAGGTCTCATCGTGATGTATATTAATATGTTAATGGTGGGAAACTTTTTCCAATACTTAAATCATGTAGACTAGAAGTCACGGTGAAAGTGTGAGTGTGCGGCAAAGCTGGTGGAATTCCGCCTTCCGAAATTTTGCGCTTCCTACTTCCGCCCGGAAAGTTTTTAATTTCGACTTCCGCCTTCCGGCTTCCGTCAAAAATTAATTTATTCTGTCTTCCATGCAAAGTGTGCTTTTCACGGGATGTTATTTACTACTCAATACTCATCCTAATTCGAAAAATGATCCGTACATTTTTTGGAATAGGACGACTGAGTTCCCACACTGTTGTTGCTGTTGTTGTTGTTGCAACGGAAGTCACGGGGGGCCAGTCGTTGATCCTCCCGGGTCGAATGGAGTCTGGAGGAGACCCAGGGCGTCAGCTGATAGCCCTGGGTTCTTCCAGAGGTCCCATTGATTGATGGGTGGGGTTGCCAGGCAGCTGAGCAGGTGAGCAGTTGAGCCGGATATGTCGCCGCATTTTGTGCATTTGGGGATCTCCAAGCCTCGGATCTTGGCGTCGTAGGCTTGCACCAGCAGAGAGTGCCCGCATCGTAGACGGGCGAGCTCCGTGCGAGCTGCCCGTGGGAGCTTTCTTTCTCCTCTAGCAATTCTCGGTGGTCTGGCGTTGAGTAGATTGTTGGGCGGGCTTCCGGAGAGGGATCTCTGGACGAATTGAGTGTGGGAGAGTCGTTGGGCATCTTTCTTCGCCATTGTGTCCAGGTTTACGTCTCTGGCGATTATGCTACGTTCAAAGTTTCCGGGCTGGACCCGATAACTCCTGCGAACCAGGAAAAAACTGGAACCAGGAAAGATTTAACATGGAACGAACTAGTGAACCAGGAAAAAAGCTAGCGAACCAGGAAAAAAAAGCTAGTGAACCAGGAAAACATATTTCTTTCGAAAGTAACCGAAAGGTTTAGAAAAATAATTACTTCTTCGTCATATTACGTATAGTTGTTGAAACCTATTATATATTTCAAAAATCTTGGAACCTGCGCAAACGCGCTCCGCTAGACCGTGTTGGTCTCGCCACGACTATTGTCTCTGTCGCGTTTGTTCCACGAGAGACGCAGACAAAAGTCGTGGCGAGACCAACACGGGTCTAGCGGAGCGCGTTTGCGCAGGTTCCAAGATTTTTGAAATATATAATATTATTACAAGATCATCAATGCGTTCTGTTTATTGAAAACTTCGAAAATGCAACGTGATATTACAGATACTTTTTCGCTAGCTTTTTTCCTGGTTTGCTAGCTTTTTTTCCTGGTTCGCTAGCTTTTTTCCTGGTTCGCAGGAGTTATCGCTGGACCCAGCCCGGGTTTTGAGAGTGCACAGCGCCTCGCACCAGGAGTACGCCAAGAAAAAAAGGTTCTATGTTCGATGGAGCGCACTTGCGATATCGCGCTAAAACACTTGCGATATCGCGCTAATCAACGAAAAAACGCAATTCTTTGACAAAATAGTGTTTTTTTCGAAAAACAGGCGGTTTTCGCACGAAAAACGCACCTAACTATTGTAGAGAATCATCTTGCGATCATTTTTAGCTATCGTTCACCGCAGAAAACTCAAAACTCACGGAGGAGAGGCAATTTTAGTGAATCCTTGTCAACGGAAAATGGAAAAACTCGACTTTTGTACTATTTTTGAGTGGCGAAATAGAAAAATAATGTAATTTTCACACAATTCATTCATTTTTCATATCATCTGTCAACAAAAAGTCGATTAGAAGTTGCCGAAGCTGAAAAACGCCAAACGTGAGGTTCGAAAGAAACACGTTCCATTTTTCATATTCCGCAATGGGAGTACTGGAATTACATGCTAGTATGTGAAAATCACAGTAATATTTCGATTTTTCCTAAAAATTTCCATAAAATCCCATTTTTGGCGAAAAATCGCTTTTGAAGCGAGAGAAAAAGAGGCGCAGACGACGATGCGGCGGCTCCCGCCAAACGCTCCTTGAAACCGCTTTTGCATTGACGTACTCCTGGTGTGGGGCGCTGTGGAGCGTTCAAAGTGCGCAGCTTCCAGCCCGGATTCCGGCGCAAACCGTACCCCGAAACACACCTGGCTGGGAAGAGTCGGAAAGCAAATAACGAAAAATCGTAAGGGTAGTTTTACGGGGAAAACATGTTTTTTATAGACGGAAACCCAAAAATTTGAAAGATGGTCCCGCACAGAAACACATAATGTTTCTGAAATGCTCGCATTAGCATGTGAACTTTCTGATTTTTTTTCTGGCCAGGTGTGCCCCGAAATTCGAATTCCGAGGGTCATTTTTTCGATGTTTTTGCATATGAACTTATTTAAAATTATCTTCTTTTTTTTCCTCACATTTCTTCTGTTTTAATGGGAATTGGGGCGTTTCTGATTCCTAAACACGAAAATAGAAAATTTCATTCAAATTATTATGTTTGCGTATTATTGCGGACTTGGGTTACTGTGAACGACCGAAATCTGGGCTAGATCCTGCCGTTTTACGCGCACTTTGAACGCTCTCAAAACCCGGGCTGGGTCCAGCCCGGATACTTTGAACGCAGCATTAGGGGCTTTAGTGTCGGCGGGTTCCTGCTCGGAAAAACTGGGGAAGTCTTTATGCGGAGTTGGGAAGTCTTCATGCGGACTTGGGAAGTCTTCCTGCAGACACGCCGATAGACTTCCAAAGTCCGCAGTAACTCTTCCAAAGTCCGCAGTAACTCTACCAAAGTCCGCAGTAACTCTACCAAAGTCCGCAGTAACTCTACCAATCTCCGCAGTAACTCTACCAATCTCCGCAGTAACTCTACCAATCTCCGCAGTAACTCTACTCAAGTCCGCAGTAACTCTACCAAAATATGGAAAAAACATTCATTTATTGTGAGAGTAAAACGCAAAAACAAAACAAAAAGTAAAAATAATGCAAATATTTAGCAATAATCTTAAAATTTTTTTCTCTAACAGCTGCCGGTTGATCGCTCTCCTCCGACACTGATTTGACTATCAAGCCGTCCTTAATTAATTAAGAAAATATCGCAAAAAAGTCAACCAAATATTTTTTGAAATTTTATACGAAAAAAAATTCCCTATTTATTGATTTCTAATTTTCATGCACGAAAAAGTTAAAAATGGACATAAAATCGTGAAAAAAACGAGAAAAAACGCTCAAAAACAATTCGGTTTGAAAAATAAAATGTGTCGATCAAGATATGCGCAAGCACGAAACCCGCGCCAATAGTGATTTATTGGCGCAAAACCCAACTCCGCAGGAAGACTTCCGAAGTCCGCATAAAGACTTCCCAACTCCGCATAAAGACTTCCCCAGGTTTTCCGAGTGGGGAGATTTCCTTTCGCGTCCGTCCTCCTGCTTGTGGGACGTTCGTCCCGCCGGCAAGAGAGAGACGCCAGACTTAAGCTCAAAATCCTATTTCGAGTGAAAAACAAAACGTGTCGGAGATTTTTTTTCAGTTGCAAGCACCGCCACTTCTTGCCCCAGGTTCCGTAACGTCCGCTCACGAAACTTTTTTGCACGTTACTTTTTGTGCCTCTTTTTTCAAACGATCTTCGTCATAACGCATCATGGTGTGTTCCAAGTGCGCGATTCCCGCAAATCGCGCACGGAAAGAATGTTTCAAACGTTGCGGGATTTGCGCGATTTCCAGCTGCCGAAACCTACCGTTACGCAGCTAACCTGCGCATCAAAGTTGGCGGTTTTCAATGATTTTCCAGCTATTCCTTCGTTTTTTATTCGGAAAATTGATAATTTATATCGAAGAATAATCAGAACAGTCATGGGAACGGAAAAATAGCGCGGAAAAGGCAAATGTTGAGTGAAAAAAACATAAAATACCGGAAAACCAGTGAACGTGATGACTAAGAAAGAATTATTGAAGTTTTGCATATATAATCAATGAAAATAGCATTTACAGAAAGCATATCATCGAAAAATAGCCGTTTGATAGTGAAAATTATATTTTGGCAAGTATTTCTCAATTTTCGAAGTCAACTTGTATTTTTTGGTAATGAAAAGCGTTCGTGGTATGCGTAACTGGTGTTCGGACTTCTCTGTGCTCTAAGTCAGCGATTTTATCATCGTTATCGAGAAAAATCAACCGAAATGTTGAAAAACCCACCGATTTCGATGCGCAGGTTAGCTGCGTTACGGTAGGTTTCGGCAGCTGGAAATCGCGCAAATCCCGCAACGTTTGGGACACTCTTTCCGTGCGCGATTTGCGGGAATCACGCACTTGGGACACACCATTACGTTTTGTCTTTCACTCAATTGTTCCACAGAAAGACGCGCCGGCGCGAAACTGGTGTCCTATGATTCATAGGCTATGAACCTCTTTCTCGTTATGGTGTGTCCCAAGTGTTGCGGGATTTGCGCGGTTTCCAGCTGCGGAAACCTACCGTAATGCAGCTAACCTGCGCATCAAAATTGACGGTTTTTCGAAAAAAGCAATTGTTTTTCAACATTTCTGTTGACTTTTCTTGATAACGATGATAAAATGGCTTACGTAGAGCACAGAAAACCTCCACTGGTTTTCCGGTATTTGATGTCTCTTTCACTGAAAATTTGCCTTTTCCGCTCTATTTTCCCATTCGCATGACTGTTCTGACTATTCTTCGATATAAATTGTCGATTTTCCGAAGAAAAAACGAAGGAATAGTTGGAAAATCGTTGAAAAACCGCAATTTTGATGCACAGGTTAGTTGCGTTATGGTAGGTTTCGGCAGCTGGAAATCGCACAAATCCCGCAACACTTGGGACACTCTTTCCATGCGCGATTTGCGGGAATCGCGCATTTGGGACACACCATTACGAATTCTTTTGAAAATTTATTTCTTTTGCATCCGATAGTAGAACTCTGAAAAAATACCATAACCTCTCTGTAGAACACGTGGAGTCACAATGGACATCGGTCGTACGTCTTTCGAAACCGATCATCGCAGAATCGTTCTTCTTGACGCTCCTGGCCACAAAGATTTTATTTCGAACATGATTACGGGAACATCACAAGCAGATGCCGCTATTTTAGTAGTGAATGCGACTACTGGGGAATTCGAGACAGGATTCGAGAATGGAGGACAAACAAAGGAACACGCGCTGCTTTTGAGAAGTTTAGGTGAGGACAGTTGTTTTTTTATGAAAAAAAGCAGGCAGGAAAGAAAACTATTGTTCAAAGTTCGCGCGCAAAAACCCCTGCACATCTACCGTAAACTCAGGGAATTTTCGGCAAAATGGGCGGAGCTAATTCTTTTTTTTCAAAAATTTTGTCGAGCGAGTTCAAAAAATACTTGGCATACCGTATTTACTCGAATAGAGTGGCATGCCCTTCTATTGTTCAACCCTCTTTTTTGAGTGCCGTTCTATTTGGGGTGCCCTTCTAACCCCCAAAAAAATTAGGGCAAAAAGTTTGTGTCACTGTTTTCTTACCAAAAAAACCATAACTGCCTCATACTTTCTTCAAATTTCATCTTCCTCGGCAACATTCGAAACGAATCCTTCGAGATCTTCCTGACCAGGGAAGTATTTTTACACAAAGTTTTGGAATTGTCCGTAAATTTGCGAAGGTACATTTTTTGATACTGGTAATCGATTCCACATAGTGACCACCTGCGCAAACTTTCAGTTTTCGAGATATTTTGTCTCAAAGTGTCCAAAAACGCCCGATTTGGTGAAAAAAACGCAATTTTGGACACTTTGAGACAAAATATCCGAAAAACTAGAAGTTTGCGCAGGTGGCCACTATGTGGAATCGATTACCAGTATCAAAAAGTGTACCCTTACAAAATTATAGACAATTCCAAAACTTTGTGTAAAACACTCGCCCACGAAAAATAAAAATTCAAATGAGGTTTTCCTCAGCACCCCGTGCCACGGCAGGTACATGTCATAGACGGCTCACGCATACTTCCACCAGAAGCATACGTTTCGAGAATGAGCCATCCGTCGTAAAATTGACAAATTCAAGAAGAAAAAAAAGAATAACGGGAAACAACATATTGAAAAATGAAAATCGGAATCCGATTTTCCCTACGTATCGCTGTGATTTCGGATTTACAGTAGTTTTGTCAGGAGTGCCACTTTATTCGGGATGCCACTCTATTCGGGGTGCCTTTCTAATTTCCAATGGACCTAAGCCGGTCGGCAAAAAATAGTTTTTTTCTATTTTTTTCTCATTGTTTTCCAAAGCATTGACGGCAAAAAATAGAAAAAAACTATGAAAAAAACTACGAGAAAAAGAAGGTCAATAGATCCGCTTTCTTTTCTTTTTCACCAGAAAATAATTTTTCCCGTTTGAAAAGAGTGTGGCGCGACGAGTGACGCAGAGAAAGAGCGCGCCAGTCTCGGCAAAAGTTTGGCGGATCCGCCGCAGCAAATCGGCAAAATCGCCGCGGAATGCCGCAGATCCGCCGAGCGAGGTAACAGCAATGCGGCGTCCAAAGCTCGTCGAGGACCTCTATAGAGGCGACGTCGACGCGTCCAAAGTGTGCGTAGAGATCGTCGAGGTGTAGAGGTGGTACGGTAAGAAAGAATGTCTGTATTTGTGGCGTTTTCTGAGTAATTTTTTGTTGAATAATTTTTGGATGGTTTGAAAAAATTTTTATACCATCGAAATTTTGAAAAAGTCTTTAACAGTTCTTAAAATTGCCATCCATATGTTGGGCAAAAAAATGACGCAATAGTTGCGTCGTGGTGTTCACAGACACAGTACATTTTTAAGTCGACACCTCGACGATCTCTACGCGCACTTTGGACGCGTCGACGTCGCCTCTATAGAGGTCCTCGACGAGCTTTGGACGCCGCACAACCAAAAAAGAGGAATGGTGTCTTCGTTTGAGACATCGGAAAGAGAAGTGCAAGAATATACAGCTTCACCTGGCGTAGCAACGTCAGTGGGTGAGCGGAACCAGAATATACAGTTCTTCGGCTTTTTCTTTCGAGAGGCCTGAACTTCAGCGTGTTTCGAGATGGAAGTAGAGCCAACTGCCAGAAGTCACCTTTCGCATGGCCCGACTTCTCGCGGGTTCCGCCCGTCGTCGTACTTTCTACAAGCTCTTGCCGCGGATCCGCCGATTTTCTGCGGCGATTTCGCCGATTTGTACACTTCTCTGTGTCTCATCGAATTGCGCATCTTTCTCCTAAACTCCGCCCACTTTTGCCGCGGATTCGTCGATTTGCTGCGGCAAATTCGCCAAACTTTTGCCGAGAGTGGCCGTCAAACCGGCGAATTACGTAAGCCTGGAGCCTGCGCCTGAATCAGAGAGTGTCACGAGCTGCCTCGTTTTGGATGGTCCCGTGAAGATCCTAAATTAAAATAGCGATACAGACTTTTTCAGGGGTAACACAATTGGTGGTGGCTGTGAATAAACTGGATACTGTCGACTGGTCCCGTGACCGATTCGAAAACATTCGCAACAACCTGTCTACTTTCCTTACGAAACATGCTGGTTTTTCTAAACCGAAGTTTGTTCCGGTTTCCGGTTTCACTGGAGAGAATTTGACCAAACGAATTGAGGGCAACTGGTATGACGGACCATCTCTTCTGGAAACGATAGGTTCGTGCTTCAATAATTTTTTGTTGCTACCTGACATGGGCACGCTGTCGCAACCGCCGCGTGAAATTTTCACCTTTGCCGTTCGCGGGTCCGATTGGCGGATTCCACAAGAAAACGCCTTTCGAACGCCTAGACCACGTACCGCCATCCAATTTTTCGTGTCAAATCGTCTAAAATTTTGGATATGAATTTTTTTTTAAAGCTCGCACTTTAATTTTGAAGGAATCACGTTAAAAAATTTGAAACTTTAAAGAAGTTTTTTGAGAAAAATGCGAAAAGTCCTCGGGGACTAGGTAACGGTGTCCGGAGGTGAAGTTTCAAAACGCAAATATGGCCTGGATTTTCCCCTAACACGTAGCTGGGGTGCCGTGTTTCAAAAGGCGTTTTTAAGAGGACTTCGCCAATCGGACATGCGTGCGGCAAAGTTGCATAATTTCACGCGGCGGTTACGAAACCGGCGTGGCCCACGTTTCAAGATCGCTGATTGGTGGCCGAACCCGGAAAAATACTGCAAAAATTTTTGACTACACGTAGCTCCCAGGGTGCCGTGATTTCTGAAAAGGGAGGACATGTCGACACGTCGAATTTAGACATGTGATCAAAATCTTTTTGAAGCATTTCTAAAAAAGACAGCAGGCGAACTCCAATGCCGTGGTTTAGGGAAAAGCTTAGGACCGGAAAGAATTGAGGAGCCCAGCCAGAGAGGCGGTGTCAGCCGTCTCAATTTCGGGAAGTCCGTCCCCTTATACCCAAATTGTCTCTGGGAAGCACGGGGTGCTGCGGCCGACGTGGTCAGCAAGTGCGCTCCACTAACGGTATACGGTACCTCGATTTTGAGAGTTCCTAAACGGCTCTGAAAACACGATTTAGCGGAAGATTTTTTCAAATTCCGACTGTTCTTGAAATTGCCCTCCGACGATTACTTTGCGAAAATGAATCGCCGTCTCTTCTACACCAAGTAGTCTCGGAGAAAATTGAGTTAGAAACGCTTATTTTGAATTCGCCCCGCGAAAAATGAAAATTCAAATTAGGTTTTCCTCAGCACCCCGTGGGGAAGATAGGCGAGATATACAAAACAATCCAGAAGCCGTCAAAGTTGACGAATCGCTTAGGAAATCGACGTGCATCATCGGGCCAACATTTATGACCCCACTGTTCAAAAACGGGCCAAATCGATTCAGTAGGCGCTGAGAAAAGACTGCGGTCAAAGAAAAAAAAACTGACTCCTATCACTGATTTTCATCAAAAGTCGGATTCATTCCAGGCCCGAATTGTAGGAGAGTGAGAACTGAGAGCATTGAAAAAAATTGTATCAAAATTTTCATTTTCAGACGACTTTGTCGCCCCGCAACCTCCTTCTGACGGTCCTCTGCGTATTGGAATCAGTGATGTTTTGAAAGTGAATCAATCGAAGTTTTCAAATATCAAAAAAAAATTCCAGGTAGCACCAAATCAATTGGTGGTCAGTGGAAAAATTGAGTCCGGTGAAGTAGAAAGAGACGACAAAGTGTATATAATGCCCAGCATCGCAGTCGCCACTGTGAAAGGTGACAAAACAAAATGAGAACCGGCGCAAAAAAAAGTCATTAAAGGGGGACTGTGACATAAAATCAACTTTGCTTCAAAAGTTGCGTATGAGTTGGGGGGTCATGTCTGCAAAGTCCCAGAATCTGAAAAAAAATCCTGAATTTTTGGCGATTTTTAAAGTGAAAGCTATCTGTATTGGCCTAACTTTCCCGGTTTCAGTGAGACTCGGCCACGGCGGCGAGAATACGCCGCGGCGTCGCTCAAGTTTTTTGGTGGATTTGTGAATAGTTGGTTTCATTTCGAATCATTTTGCGAGCAATTGAGAGCGTATACTGGGAAGGACAAATACTAAAAGGCAGACAAAAAAGAAATCAGAATGTAATCGATCTCTCCGAATTATAACTGCGGCCGAACTCTACCGCCGCGGCGAATTCTCGCCGCCGTGGCCGAGTTTCACTGAAACTGGGAAAGTTAGGCCAATACAGATAGCTTTCACTTTAAAAATCACCAAAAATTCAGGAATTTTTTTTAGAACTTGGGACTTTGCAGACATGACCCCCCAACTTGTACGCAACTTTTAAAGCGAAGTTGTTTTTATGTCACAGTCCCCCTTTAAAGCGCGACTGTAACATAAAAACAACTTTTCTTTAAAAGTTGCGTACAAGTTGGGAGGGGGGGGGGGGGGGGGAGTCACAACTGCAAAGTCGCACATTCTAAAAAAAATTCCAGTTTTTGGTGATTTTTTAAATGAGGTGGGTGCCAAAATCTGGCGGAATTGAAAAATGTGATTATCCAAATCTGGAGAAAATGACCAAAATCTGGCGAAGACGACCAAAATCTTTTTTCGATGAAATTTAATTTTTCATGAAATTTCATACAAGTACTGACGTCCGGACATGAATAGGGGATACACCGTCACGTCAAAGTGCACAGAAGCACCCGATTTGACAACATTTCAAAAAATTAAATTTTTTTGATCATTGCTTTTTTATCATGAAAATGAGTTGAAAAAAGCTACACGGCGTGAAAATCGAGGCACTCTCCCGTTCTTTCGTTCAAACGGCATTTTTTTCGCGCCAACGAGCCGCAGCGAAAGAAAGTATCAACGGAGCGCGCTTTGCCCCAAACCTTAGGCCAACGAATTAATTGTCTAATGCTGGAATTTATGAATAAAAACTGCGTCTACATTGATTACTTCGTGGTCTGATCATAATTATCTTCCCTCGACTCCAAAATTTCGCAATTCTCTCCTTTTTTTTTCGAAATATAGCAATTTTTTCAAAAAATTCGAGTCTGTACGACACTCCGTTCTTCCACCAGCCATTGTTTAGCAAGAGTTAGATGTGCAGGGGGGTTTTGCGCGCGCGTTTGAACGATAGTTTCTTTTTTTCCTGCCGTGAGCTAGCGAGTGAGAAAATTGAGAAAAATCTAATTTTTTGATATGTCGTCAAATCGGGTGCTTCTGTGCACTTTGACGTGACGGTGTATGCACTATTCATGTCCGGACGTCACAGCAATTTCAATTTCATGAAATTTCATGAAACATTAAATTCCATCGAAAAAAGATTTTGGTCGTTTTCGCCAGATTTTGGTCATTTTCGCCAGATTTTGGTAACCCCATTTTTCGAAACCACCAGATTTTGGCACCCTCCCTTTAAAAGAAAGCATTCTGTGTTATCGTTAAATCTCAAAATCGGAGTCGAGAAAAGAAATTCAAACGCTCGAGCGAGATATCTCGCAGCGAAGATCAAAAATAATTAGTTTTTTGTTTTCCGCTTGATTTACTCAATTTCAGCCGTTTTTCACGGAAAATATACTTTTTGTACTTTTTTACAGGAAAAAGCGTAAAAAACGGTTGAAAAACTGCTGAAATTGAGTGAACAATACGAAATTAATTATGACACAATACCGTAGTCGGGCTTTAAAGACGCAGCACGTTTCGGCGTTTACATTTTGATCTCCGCTGCGAGATATCTCGCGCGTGCGTTTCAATTTTTTCTCGACTCCGATTTTGAGATTTAACGATAATATTGGCCTAACTTTCCCGGTATCAGTGAATCTCGGCCACGGCGGCAGAGTTCGGCCGCAGTTATAATTCTAACAGAAGTCATAAATTCTAAGAGTGTCCTTCCCAGTAAACGCTCTCAATTTCTCGCAAAATGATTCGAAATGAAACCAAATATTCACAAAATCACAATGTCAGCAAAAAACTCGCGCGACACCGCGGCGTATTCTCGCCGCACACAATTTCTTCAAAAACACGGCGAACCAGCGGCGGCGTCTAGTAGAAAATTTTTGCAGTATTTTTCCGGGTTCGGCCACCAATCAGCAATCCTGAAACGTGGGCCACGCCGGTTTCGTAACCGCCGCGTGAAATTATGCAACTTTGCCGCACGCAGGCCCGATTGGCGGAGTCCTCTTAAAAACGCCTTTTGAACACCACACGGGGTGCTGCGGCCGACGTGGTCAGCAAGTGCGCTCCACTAACGGTATACGGTACCTCGTTTTGAGAGGTCCTAAACGGCTTTGAAAACACAGTTTAGCGGACGATTTTTCAAATTCCGACTGTTCTTAAAATTGCCCTCCGACGATTACTTTGCGAAAATGAATCGTCGTGTTTTCTACACCAAACAGTCTCGGAGAAAATTTGATTTAGACACGCATATTTTGAATTCGCCCGCGAAAAATGAAAATTCAAATTATGTTTTCCTCAGCACCCCGTGACGCCATCGTCCCCACATTTTTCAGGGAAATGGTCTCAAATTAAGGGTATAATTATTTTAATTCGAATTTTAATTTAGAAGTTTTTGTATTAAAAAAATTTGAAACTTTAAAGAAGTTTTTCGAGAAAAATGCGAAAAACCCTCAGGGATTAGGAAACGCACGGAATCATAAAGTGTGCGCGCCATGCAATCGTGCTCCTCCGCTCCACAGTGGTCTGCGTCTCGCCTGTTTTCTCCCTATTTCGGCTACGCAGCTTGAAATAGTTAGAGAAATGGAGAGACGTACGCAGCAAAATTTGAATTTAATGCATTAGAGCCAAAAAGCGCGATTGCATTCGATATCCGCACCGTGCTTCCGTGAAACGGTGTCAGGAGGCGGAATTTTAAAATGCAAATATGGCCTGGATTTTCCCCTAACACGTCGCTTCTGCTCAGCAGAATTCTGGCGAACGATCGGCGAGCGCGCGGAGGGTCCGCGAACGATCGGCGAGCGCGCCGTGATTGGCGAGCAATTGGCGAATTCGCCGACTTGTTGGCGAATGATCGGCGAGTGCGCCGGTGAAATCGGCCAATTCGCCAATTTCTCGCCGATTTCCCCATGAAAAGGCGAGCGCGCCACGCGGCGAACAATCGGCGAATTCGCCGTCCAATCAAAAGTACGACGGTTGGCGGAACCCGCGAGATGTCGGCTGCGCTACTAGACTACTAGAGGTGCGACGCTCCCACATTCGGGTTTCGAAAGGAACTTTTAGCTGGTTCTCAGCTATTCAGTAAGGTCACGGCGAACCAGCGGCGGCGTCTAGTAGTAAACCAGGCCAATCGAGGCGGCTAACGCCGCCTCTCTGCCTGGGCTATGCCCCAAACCTGCCTCTGGGAAGATAGGCGAGTCGATTCTTCCCACAGGCGCAATTAAAAGGGAAAATACACAAAAATCAGTCCAGAAGCCGTAAAAGTTGACAGATCGCTTAGAAAATTTACGTGCACCTTGCGGTCAATACTTCTGACCTCTGTGCCAAAAATGGGCCAAAACGGTCCAGTAGGAGCTGAGAAACGGCTCTGGACAAACAAACACACAGACAGACAGACAGACACACATCCTTTCCCTTTTAGTATAAGAAAGATTTTTGCGGCATTTTTCCGGGTTCGGCCACCTATCAGAAATCCTGAAACGTGGGCCACGCCCCTTTCGCAACCGCCGCGTGAAATTTTGCAACTCCGCCGCACGCAGGTCCGATTGGCAGAGTCCTCCCAAAAACGCATTTTGAACGCCATCTTCCCCGTATTTTTCGGGCAAAGGACTTAAATTTAGGACATGAATTTTTTTTAACCGTTCGAAAATTAATTTTGAAGGTTTTGTATAAAAAAATTTGCAACTTTTAAGAAGTTTTTCGAGAAAAATGCGAAAAACCCTCGGGGACTAGGAAACGGTGTCAGGAGGCGGAGATTCAAAACGCAAATATGGCCTGGATTTTCCTCTAACACGTCGCTCGTGGTTCGCCGTGAGGTTACGACACGTAACCATCATTTTTGATCAATGCCATCCGATTCAATCGGTCAGCGCAATAAACAAACTTTACTCGTGAGTCGCGGTTAGAGCGCCGCGAAAGCGCGGCGAGCTCGCCGATTTTGAGCGCGCGCTCGCCAATCGTTCGCCGGAATTCCGCTGAGTGGTTCGCCGTGAAAAAATATGTTTTCTACACGGCGAACCAGCGGCGGTGTCTATCAGTAATTTTTTGTAACATTTTGCCGGGTTCGGCCACCCACGGGAACTTCGGAGATGTGCGGTTTGAACTCCCGCGCTACCGGACTGCAATTTTTTTTTAATTTGGCTGCGACGCCGTTGCGTGAGTATTCAATGTTAAAGCGTGTGATTCGTGTCGATTTACGAGAGCGCATATGGTTGAGTGTTGAATACTCAGGCAACGCTCGCAACAAAAAAATTGCAGTCCGGCAGCGCGGGAATTTAAACCGCACATCTCCGAGTTAAATTTTTGTTTCTAGCGTGTGTCAATAACGATGGCCAGGAGCTTTGTCTGGCTGGCGACCACGTTCTACTGACTCTCCAAGGCACATTCGAACCAGAATCTATCCAACGCGGATCGGTTGTCGTTCGTTCCGGACCGGACACACTCATTCCAGCAAAGAAATACGTTGTCCGGCTAGTGGTATTTGAAATTTCAACTCCGATCATCAAGGTGAGCGATAATTTTTCGTGAGTGGGGTGATATCAGAATTCTTACTATTATATATTTCCATCGAAGTGGCGCGATAGCGATGCGTGGGAGGAATCGGGTCTCGCCACGAGAACATGAAATTTTTCGAAAATCGACATGGGCCTTTGAACTTTGAAGTACGGTCTACCGTAGTTTCTTTAAAGGCGCATGTCGATTTTCGAAAAATTTCATGTTTTCGTGGCGAGACCCGATTCCTCCCACGCATCGCTATCGCGCCACTTCGATGGAAATATATAATATTGTCCGTTCATTTTTCTGCATTTTTCTTTTCCGCCGGGCGACGCCCCGCCCCTTTTAAAAAACGCAATGTTGCCGCACACCCGCACTTTCATACTCCGTGAGTCAACGAAAAACTTCGTCGACTAGTCGGGCGCCTTCGATTAAAGGACGGCACCGACGTGAAAAATGAAATTTTTCTTTTTGTGTCTGCCTTTTTCTCCAGTCAGTGCTTCACATGTCTGCTCAAATCCCGATCTCAATTATGTCTTCAAAAAAGCGACGATTGTAGAGCGAAACGCACAGAAACAAGGATTTCGTCGGAACACGCTATCCAGCACCTGAAATGCGCAAGCAAAACCGCTGCTCGTCTGGCGCCTCTGGTGGCCGCGCAAAATATTATCTTTCATTTGCAACATTATGCATGTATTCCCAGTGACTTTTGGGGAGAAATCGGCAGATTGATTACAAAACAGGCGGCATTGTGAGCTAATGTTCTTTGAATGTTAAGGAACATTTTTGATCAATTTGCTCTCAATTCTCTTCCAGCCTGCCTCTCAGAGACGAAAAAATCGAAATTGACGTAAAAACGGAAGCTTCAAAAGGAATCAATTTTTTCAGATTGAACGAATCAAGACGTTTGAGGTCTCAACTCGAAGCAATTGAAAAGGACTACAATTCCTGTTGACCAAAATTTGGAAAACTATGCCCCGATTTCATCCAATTTACGTCATTTTTGAGCAAGAAAAACCTCAAAATTGAAGTTTTTCCCGATTTTCGACCGTTTTTAGATTCGTTTTCAATTTTCTGGTCAACAGGAATTATAGCCCTTATCAACAGCTTCAATTTGAGATGTTGAACAACTTTACAACTTTATTTATTGGATCAATTTGAAAAAAGTTGATTCCTTTTGAAGATTGTCCACTGGAGCACACCTGGCTGGATAAGTGGGATCCTACCATTACGAAAACGTAGTTTAAAAATTGTTTAATTTTGCACTACGAAATCAAAAATTTGATCAAAATTCGCATGCTAATGCGACCATTTCTGAAACATTGTGTTTTTCTGTGCGGGACCATTTTCAAATTTTCGGGTTTTCGCCTTCTAGAAACATGTTTTTTCTGCAAAACTACCCTTACCATTTTTCGTTTTTTGCTTTCCGACTCTTCCCAGCCAGGTGTGCACTGGAGCAACCACTGCAGCAGATAATTTGTAAGTGAATTTCCAAAAATATGTGAACCCAATAGTTTGTATGTCAAGAGGTATCTCTGTTTTACCACGATAACATAGATTCACCCACCAGCCACGGCCGGCTGAGCTTCCAATCATCAATAGAGCGCGCCTGCCGCGCGGTCAGAGAGTATTAGAGAAAAAAGGAATTTTGGACGATTTTTGATGTTTTTGCCGATTTCTGATAAAACACGGAATTTTCTCAACTTCAAACCAGCGACATTTTAAAGAACAAGTGAAAAGCTACAATTTGAGCCGTCAATGATGCAATTTCGTCAAAAATTAAGAGAGTTAAAATCCTTTAAAGATAGCGAAATGTCGAAAAGTGACATTTTTGTCTTTTTTTCATGTCTAAAAATAAATTTTATAATAGAACTCAATATATAAGTGCTCTAAATTATTGTTTTCAAACAAAAACAAGCGAAAATCGGATGAAAATGAGATTTTGAGTTGTTTTTTTTTTCACGAAAATTCAAATTTCGTGATTCCACTGTTCGAAGAGAGCCAGACTTCTGTTTTTCCCTATAAAACTGAATCTTTACCAGGAGGAAACACTTTCCAATGTTTCTTCAAAAAAATACAGACTTTTTCTAAGTTTTTAATCATTTTCTCGAGCTGATTCATTTTGCCTGTCGTTTTTCGTTGCGAATACGACATTTTCTTGTAAAAATTTCTTTTAAAATGCTCTGTTGTCGGTATCTGAAGTATTTTTACACTACAATCAGAAATTATTGTTTTTCGGCATTAATTTGGATCGGTTTGATTTTTGAGAATATGCATACATTTGGCCAAAATTATTCACAGTTTTCACTTGATCAGTCTTGAAATGTTCAAATTCCATGTTTTCTATCGAAAAATCACGATTTTACATTGCTTATCGGCTGAATTCCGTTTTTCAGCGATTTTCAAGACGAGAGATGATTTTTGGCGAGAGACGCAGACAGAAAATCCAAACTTCGCGCCTGCACACGAAGCGCGTCAGTAACGACCCCTTCAGTGCACATCGACGGTGCTGCCGGCCGTGCCAGCACACTGTTCTGCACTTCAGAAATTGAAAAATATAGAAAAACACGGCACCCTGCGCTTGAAATAGCGCGATTCTCTGCGTCTCTCGTCGCGCCACACTCTTTCGATTTCGAAAAAACACGGTAGCTCCGGTGACCGAATTCCGGACCGTTTCGAACGGGAAAAATGATTTTCGAGTGAAAAAGGAAAGAAAACAGACCAATCGACCTTTTTCAATAACAATTTTTTGAAAAAATAATTTTCTGACGGCTTTGGACGGCATTGAAAATTTCAAAATCCAACTCCTCTCTCAATTTATGACATTTTCGCTTGTTTTTGTGCTCAAAATGTGCGCAATAAAATTCTGCATCGGAAACAGGTTCGAGATGACATATCCTAAAGCTCACTTTTCCGTAATATCCGGGAATGTGCAAAAAACACGATTTTACCGTTGAAATTTTAAAATGGATCTCCTCCGTGGAAAATGGACCATTTTAGTGGCCGATGGTCTCAATGTTTCTCTTCATCCATTTCAGGTTCAAAAACTTCGAAAAATATTTTTTTCTCGCCGAAAACAGCGGTATATTCATTTCTGGCTGGGTTTGCAGCAAGCGCGCTCTATTGATAGCATTTTTTCTATTTCAAACGCAGGGTGCCGTGAAAAAGTTCGTTCTGTGAAACTTCAAATTGAAACTCCTCCGTCAGTTTTTGACGAAAATGGACGTTCGACCTCTCAAAAGAAAGCTCGTAAAATTCTCTACAACTTCTCGAGAACGGAATTGCGAAATCAGTCCGAGTTTCAATTTCTCATCGGGTTTTAGTCGAAAAATAGGTGAATTTTGCAATTTCCTCAATTTTTAAGTTGTTTACGGGGTTTTTATCAAAAATTTGTTCTCGAGATTACGAGCTTTCTTTTGAGAGGTCGACCGACCATTTTTGTCAAAAACTGACGGAGGAGTTTCAATTTTCAGTTGTTACACTTCAAACAATGATTTCTCGGTCAGTACCTGACCGAAAATGTTCGCCAATATCTGAAAATGTAGACAAACACTTCCTCTTTCTGATTATCAAAAATCTCTCATAGATGTATCCAATAAGTGTCCCATTTCTCTGGTAAACCGCGCGCGACACTGTTTTGGCGAACGCGCATGACACCGCCGACGAGAGAGTGCGGCGCATTTCAAGTGCTGGATAGCGTGCGGAAAATTTCAGCGAATGGAAGAGTTTTCAAGACAGCGATTTGCTAGTCCAGCTCTTCCACGGCCATCACTTTGAACTGCCGCCGCTTTTTTAAGGACAGAATTGAAAGGCGGGATTTAGGCAGACATGTGAGGCACTGACTGGAGAAAAAGGCAGACACAAAAATAAAAACTTCATTTTTCACGTCGGTGCCGTCCTTTAATCGACGATTCGCCAACAAAAGCTTTGGAAACGAGTTTGAGCAACTGAAATTCTGCATTGTTTTGACACATTTTTAACAGAATTTTGCCGAAAAACGGAACATTGCATGGAAATATTGTGAGGAACATGTATTGTTTATTTGTGGAAGTCACATTTTTACTAAATTTGGAGCTTTTCATAGAAAAATCTATTGAATACAATTTAGGTGACTTCTCTGAGTAATAATTGAACGAAACGAATGGAAAAGTAGCGCTTCCATTAAAAATTTCAAAACTTCAAAAAAATACAATGTTCTGTTTTTGGGCAAAATTCTGTTAAAATTCACAACGGCTGTGTCAAAACACTGCGTAAACGTGAAGAAACAAAAAAAAATCTCACTCACTCACCTATTTTTTCCGACAATTTCTCAGCTGGAAGCACCGCCATATTATGGCATCCTCGGCCGCCATATTTTGGCACCGCGCTCATATGGCACCGCCATGTTGACGGGTAAATACGGTAAGCGCGCTGCCGCGGCCGACATCGGGGTGATGCCATAAAATGGTGCTCAACTCAATGGATGCCATAATGTGGCGGTGCTTCCAGCTGAGAAATTGTCGGAAAAAATAGGTGAGTGAGTGAGATTTTTTTTGTTTCTTCACGTTTGTTGAGCACCATATTTATTATGGCATCATGAAATTTATGAATAAAAACTGCGCCTGCTTTCATTGTTATGTGCTTTGTGCATAATTATATTTTTTCGCTTCCAAAATTTCGCATTTTCGTCTTTTTTTTCCGAATTTTCGCAATTTTTTCAAAAATTCGAGTGAGTACGACACTCCGTTCTTCCACCAAGCAGTTGTTTAGCAAGAGTTAGATGTGCAGGGGGTTTTGCGCGCGCGTTTGAACGAGAGTTTCTTTTTTTCCTGCCGTGCATCACCCCGCCGACATCCTCGAAATTTTGAGCTGCTTCTCGGCTCTCGGGCCGTTTTAGCAACTTTCGAGAACTTTTTCGGAAAGCCGACCTCTTTCCTACAACATAGTTACAAGTCTCTCAAAAAATGTAGAAAGTTGTAACTAGCTTGTAGAAAGCTGTAACTAACTCTCCAAAAAGTTACCGAGAATCCTCAAATTCCAGAATATACTGAGTCTGCAGAGAAACGGCGTCTGTGTTGAAACATGTTTGCCGTCTGATTGCAGACTCACAACTCATGTCAGTTCTCATTGGAATTTCTGGGAATTACTGTCGACAGCGAAAATTTTTGAAAATCTGAACGACAAAAATTTTGGAAGATCTGAACGACGAAACGCGCACTTTGAACGCCACCAGGTCGACCCAGAAAAGCGACTCTAGGCACTTTTAACGCCTCTTAAGAGATGCATTTCATTACTGTGGCAAGGCTTGAATTTGAACATCCGTACGCTAGCGCACTTGGAACGCCACCTGGTGCGAAAATCGATCGATACGAACGTTTTTGCAAATGATCTACTATCGGATGCCACCGAAGCAACCGAGAAAAAGCCGCTCGCTTCGCTTGGCGGGTCTTGCAGTTGGAAAACTCAGGCGATCAGAAAACGGGAAAATTCCCTGGGCATGCACAGCGGGCAAACTGTACCGTGCCCCGGGAAAATTTGTGGCAATCCCGGGGAATATTTGCGGCATCCCGGGAAATCTTAAGATGCACAGTTGAAATAAATGTTACAGTAACCTTGGTCTCGATTTTCGAGCGCTGCATTTTTTATTATTTTTTTGCTCTTCCGCACAAAATTGCGCGTTCAATTAAGAAGAGGGAACGTTTAGATAATATTTTAATGGAAACATGCAAAAAATTCCGATGAAATTCGGCTAAACGCGCAATTTTGTGCGGAAAAGCAAAAAAAAGTTGCAGCGCTCGTAAATCGACACCTAGGTTACTGTAAAATTCATTTCAGCTGTGCATCTTTTTGAACTGCAAGACCCGCCAAGCGGAGCGAGCGGCTTTTTCTCGGTTGCGGGGCCATTTTGGAGTTCAACGTAAATCGCCGACACAATTTGGGAGATTGCAAATGCGCTCCATTGAACACGCGCGCGCCCGGCGCCGTATATATAAGATCACAGCGCCAACACTTTCTCAAATGGCTAGGTGGTTCCACAGGTAAACTGCGCGGGATGTATTATACAAGCTCGTGTATTGTACGCGTATCATGCACAAATCGCGGCCGGTCGTAGCTGCGGATGGTGTGTAAAACACATACAAAATACATTATGCGAGTCCCGCCCACTTGCGAAAATCACACGTTATAAGTCGAGTGGCGGAACCCGCGAGGTGTCGGCTGCTTGTTCCGCCGCGCACATTACATGTATCGCGGACGCATCTGACACGAATCGCGGGAGGGGTGACTTGTGAAAGCGACGAAGGTGCGCGCAACGACAGAGGGGGGAAATGCTGAAGAGAAGTGGAGACAGGAAGCAGTAAATTGAGTACTTCATTTATTCTGATCACTACGGGTTGTTGTTACGAGTTATTGTAACAATCTGTCCACCATTTTGAGATTCTTTGGAGAGGTAAAGCGACCGCTTGTGGTTCATTTCTCTTGTTTCAAACTGTTTTTCTTCTGTGGCTCAGTCATTTTTTTCGGTTCTCAGAGACATCTTGAAATATAATGGGAAGAAAACTGCGCTCTACTGTTCAGCAGTTGATCAAAATTTCCTGTCACGGCTCTCTGTTTTGTTGCCTTGCCACTGGAGGAGATGTGCAGCGAGTAGGAAAAAAACTAGAGAAGGGAAATATTATTCTTTAAAAAATTTTCGCTCACTTGGAAGAGGAGGGGAAAACTCGGCCACCACGCTGATTGGCCTCAGCAACCAATCAGCAAGGCTGGATCCGCCCCATCGATACGAGACCAACGGGGGACTAGGTTTGGATTTCTCTTCCAAGTGAGCAAAAATAATTTTAAGAATAATACGAAAACAAATTTTTTTTTTTGAAAAATAGAGGAAGCTTCCAAATAAACTGATATTTCATACATGAATGCATGGTTGTCCTTTCATTCACGAGTTTTCGGACAGTTCCGAGTTACCGTAAAAACTCTAATTTAAGATGTGGGAATTTTTCCCGGAAAATTAATAAATCTCAGAGAAAAACGGTAAACACCCCGAGGTAACATGCAAAATGTGACAAAATTTTATTTTTTTTAATGAGAAACGACAATATGGAAGGTGCCATTGAATAAGGAGTGTCGTTCATTTAGAGATACCTTTGAAATAGAGTTTTTAGTAAAAAAAACTTCTTATGGTATTCTCGAATTCCCACTAATTAGTTTTGTTTCCTACTCGCTAGATTCTCACTCACTACCTTCCTACTCGAATTTTTTTCCTACTCGCTGCACATCTCCCACGGAAATGTATGTGGATGGGACTGGGGTTCCATTTCTCAGTGAACACTCAAGAACATTTTGTCTCCCATGTTGGAAACTTGGGGAAAACCATTTTTCTTAAACTTTGTTTTTTTTCACTTTTTCCTCCGAAGAATATCTTGAAATTGGAAGTAAAATACTCTGAAAAACTTCAGCGCGCGCGCTCCTGCAGTAGACGAGAGAGTGCACTGTCACGCAGAGGCCCAGACGGCGAGCGTACGATTCGTCACGCCGGATCATAGCATTTTTTCGATTTTTTCTAATTTGAAGCAGTTGTTATTTCGAATTCAACACTTTCTTATTATTGTTTCAATTTATAATTTTTTTACGCGTATTTCGTAATTTTCCTACTTTTTTGAAGAATTTCGATGCTTTAGACAGCCGACATGCATTTGTTGAAAAATCAAAATGAATTTTTTTTCCAAATATTTTCCAAATATTTTCCGACCTTTTATTTTGCCAATTCATCGCATTCCTCTTTCTCAAAGCTTTGGCCTAAATCTGAATTTTCGATTTCTCAATGTACGGTAAGCAGTGTACGCAATGCGCGCGGCACGCACAATTGCGTACACTGCCTTTTCGAAGTTTCTCGAAGTCCGTTTCTCCGCCGAATTTCGCGTTTAAAGCCCTTTGTCTCTCTTCTTTTTCATGCCCAACTGTTCTCAAAATTTTTTTCGTATAATATTTCTGTTCCGTGGCCGTTTATTATCACTTTCTCTCAAATTTCAGCGTGCAAGGAGTTGCGAAATTCGCGCAGTTGGCCTAAAACGAAAATTGAGGACGACGCTACTGCCGCTTACGCGGGCGTGTCAGCTGGACGAGATGGTAAGGTTTCCGACTCGAAATATACTTTTTAAAAAGTTACTTTTCAGCAGAAGTGCCGTCGGCGAGAAGATCCCGCCCGCCAAAGATTAGAAGATTAGCAGCTGGAAAGGCTTCCAGCTGCACCCACCTTGTGGAAACTGAGTATTTATTTTATTTCCTGTGGGAGAAAGCAGAAACATCCCGAAAACGCCGGGTAACTGCATTTTTGATGGAGGTCGCAAGTCAACCACTTTTTCAGGAGGAGGCCGCTGACGCCAATGCACCACCAACTCTGTCTCTACCGGCTGGTCTGCCTCTCTACCCGACGAGTTATCGTCGAAAACTATTGAATTGGAACGCTTTTCAGAGTTCTTCGTAGAAGACGGTTCGAAGCGGCCACACAGCCGCCTGAGTCGATGCCACGTGTCAAGAGAGATGGATGCGCGAGGAAGAACCATGCACGTCAACAACAGGCGTTTGTGCTCTGCCTCAGCCAAGGACTCGAGCTGGGCGTAGGATCGATGTTTTACATAACGAAAATGTAAGTTTCAAATTAAATTCTATTTTAATGAGCCATTTTCCGGTTTCAGCGTTCTTCTGAGGAAACCAGCTCAACTCACGGAAGACTCGGAAACGCCACTCCGCCACTCTCCATGGACGACATTGCGACAATCTGGACAGATGCACCGCACGGACAATCATCATCGAGTACTACGATCACGACGATCGATTCAATAATTCATTAATTTTTTCCTCGTTTTTTAATAATTTCTTTGAGCGCCCAAACCCCATCTATCGCTGGTCCCCCGTTTTCAATCGTTAATTTTTGTTGTAATTTGGTTAAAGAGGCCAAATAAACGTGTATTCCTATTTATTGAAGGAGTTTTGAGTACAAATGGATGGGAAAGGGCGGGGAACGGGAGGGGACCCAAGGAGCGAAGGAAGGAAGGTACGAGCTGGCTGCGATACATGTATTGCGGCGGCCGCGATTTGTGTATCGGTGGCCCGCGCCACATGTATTGTACACGCCCGGCTGCGATATATGCATAATAGGCGCCAGATACTAATCATCGCGTGTACTTATTTTGGCAATCTCAGACATCGCGCGGGCGCACAATACGTCCCGCGCAGTTTACCTGTGAGTGGATAAGCAGCTTGATGTGCGTGCGTCAGGTTGTGGGTTCGATACTTTCTCGGCGAATCCTTTTTTTGTGAAGCATCTTTTTTGAAAAAAAGATATTACCGGATCAAATGAACGTTTTTTCTTTATTTTTGGAAAAAATTTCCTTCTAAATCACATCTCCAAATTGAGCAACGTCATTATTCAAAATCATGGGCGCGTTTTCGAGATTTTTCTAAACCTGTGAAAGACTCTGTATTTCGTTGGCCTCTAATTTCAGAAAAAAAAACAGCTACTATAATTTTTCAAGGCTTAGGAACACTTTTAGCAACAAAATTAAATTGAATTCGAACTCCCGCGCGGGTCCTATAGAGCGAATTTGCGATCTCCCAAATTGTGTCGGCGATTTACGTTAGAGTCCATTTTGGTGGCATCCGATAGTATTTGTTTGAGGAACACAATTTCGTGGATCGAATTTTTTGCGAAAAAAAACTGTTTTTTCCAGGGCGCCAAAGCTGAATTATACGCCCATTCGGTGTGTGTTCCTTGCACGTTCACAAAATTACTATACACGATCAACAAGTCGAATGGTGAAGTTTTCAAAAAGAGACCCAGGTGAGCATTCTTGCAGGAAAAAACTCCCGTCGAATTCGTTTTTCACGGATTACGAACTTTCAAACCAGTGTACTGGCTGTTGGAGCGTCCCGAATCGAAAACTCGCTCAAAACACTGGACAGGCGCGTTGCCGTACGCGTCGCGGTAAATTTTTTGAAAATTTCCTGCGAAAATTCGACCAAGTTGCCGAAATTCTAGGCCAGCAGGAATTATGCGGCCGCGGCCATTTCAAAGGCTGCGTATCATTTTAACGTTACGCTGTAAGAGATGCATTTCATTACTGTAGCAAAGCGGGAATTTAAACATCGGTACGCTCCAACAGCCCGGGAAGGGCGGACCTCGTAGTGAAAATATAGAAAAATTTTTAACGTTTCGTCGTACAGATTTTCCAGATTTTCGTTGTCGGCAGTAATCCTCAAAAATTCCCAAATGTACTGAGTCTGCAATTACGCGCAAAACATGTTTCATCGCAGACTCCGTTCTCTGCAGACTCAGTACATTTTGGACCTTTTGAGTATTACTGTCGACAACAAAAGTTTGGAAAATATGGACGACGACTCAGGTAATTTACGGACTCGAACCCGACGCCCAAAATCCAAAAGGGCTCGCTCTACCCACTCGGCCACGCACTCAATTTTGGGAGCGGCGCCTGATGGTGTTGGTGTTCTCGCTGTTTTCGCAGGTTCCGCGGTGCCTTCATTTTTATCGCGGAGTGAGTTCAGTGATGACCGTGACTTTCACCGTTCTAGAAACGGTCGTCCTTCATGAAAATGGATAAGTAAAAAGAGAATATTTCTCGTATCGTCGAGATCTATCCAAATATGCAAACAGATCCTAACGTTTCTCAATATCCAGTGGGCGGCGTTTTATCGGTGAAAACCATAACTTTGACCCCTCATAAAATGGTCGTCCGTTGATCAAAATTAGTAAGTAAAAAATGATTCTCTCTCGTCTCATCGAGCTCTATCCGAATATGTAATCAGATCCTAAATTTTCTCAAAACCCGGCCCCTCAAACTTGGGTAAATGAACCGGCAAGTGGGCGGGGCCACCGACCACAGTTCTGCGCAGCGGTCGACACCCATCAGGGTCCTCGATGACCCCGCCGCCGCGCAGAGGCCAAAAAATCAGAATATGTGCTCCAGAAGACGTCAAAGTTGTCGGATCGCTTGAAAAATTAATCGGGCCAACATTTCTGAGCCTCTGTCCAAGAACGGGCCAAATTGGTCCAGTAGGCGCTGAGAAAAGGCTGCGGACGGACAAACACACAGAATTTGTCGTTTAATAAAAGTAAAGACCAGGCCTCTCTGGCTGGGCTCCGCAGTTCTTTCCTTTTACCTAACCTGCCTCTGGGAAGATAGGCGAGTCGAGTCGACACAACCTTCCCAGAGGAAAAAAAGAAACTATCGTAAAAAGACGAAAATGCGAAATTTTGGAAGCGAAAAAATATAATTATGCACAAAGCACATAATAATGGAAGCAGGTGCAGTTTTTATTCATAAATTTCAGGATTAGACAATTAATTTGTTGGCCTAAGCATTGGTGCAAAGCGCGCTCCGTTGATACTCTCTTTCTCTGCGTCTCGTTGGGGCGGGAAAAATTGCCGTTTGAACGAGAGAACGGGAGAGTGCCTCGATTTTCACGCCGTGAGGCGCAATTAAGAGGGAAAATACAAAAAAAAAACAGTCCAGAAGCCGTAAACGTTGTTGGAACGCTTACAATTAGAAAATTTACGTGCACCTTGCGGTCAATACTTCTGACCTGTCTGCCGAAAATGGGCTAAAACGGTCCAGTAGCGGCTGAGAAATGGCTGTGGACAAACAAACACACAGACAGACAGACAGAAACACATCCTTTGCCTTTTAGTATAAGAAAAGATATTGAGAAAGGCAAGAAATCACTATCTGAATGGACCAACATCTCGCGGATTCCGCCCTTCACGGGCTGTTGGAGCGTACCGATTTTTAAATTCCCGCTTTGTTACAGTAATGACATGCATCTTTTACTGCGTAACCATAAGATGATACGCAGCCTTTGAAATGGCAGCGGCCGCATAATTCTTAGGCTACTGGCCTAGAATTCCGGCAACTTGGCCGAATTTTCGCAGGAAATTTTCAAAAACTTTACCGCGACGCATGCCCCAATGCGCCTGTCCAGTAGAGCAATTTTTTTTCGATGCGGTACGCTCCAACAGCCCGTGGCCCTTCGTCGTACTTTGTACAAGAGCCAATGCCGAATATTTTTTGAACTCGCTCGACCAAATATTTGAAAAAATGAGCAAGCCCCGCCCATTTTACCGGCAATTGTGCCCCGAAAATTACCTGAGGAAACGCGCACTTTGAACGCCTCCAGGTCGACCCAGAAAAGTGACGCTAGGCACTTTTAACGCGCCATCACAGACCATTCCACCTTTTCGATCTTATTTTTAGGTTTCTCGCCAAGCACACCTCCGCGGTTGTCGAAATTGAAGCAGATCATGACATCGCTGTCGAGGCGTTCACGAAATGCCGTTCTTTGGGAAGAGTAACTTTCCGATCATCAGGAAACACCATCGCTGCCGGAATTGTCGAAAATGTTATCACGGCTCAATAATAATAATAATATTTGTCTTTGAGTCTTATTATGGAAATTTTCTAAAATGGCGTTGGATGAGTTCGGGATGTCGAATCCGCAACAAGTCTCAGCCCGACAATTCGCAACTGTTTACGACAACTTATTATTCTTAACATTTTTTCGCTCACTTGGAAGTGGAGGAAAAAACTCGACCACCACGCTGATTGGCCTCTGCAACCAATCAGCAAGGCTGGATCCGCCCCATCGATATGAGACCAACGGGGGACTAGATTTGGATTTCTCTTCCAAGTGAGCGAAAAGTAATAGGAGTCACCATTTTGCTCGGAATAGTTCATTATTATTATATTGAATATAATCATTTTTTTTCTGTTTCTGTATATTGAACCTTGCTACTGTATTTTCAACAGTTTCTAAGTACCTGCGCATCAAACTTGGCGTGTTTTTTTTTTGAATAGTAATACCTAAAAAGCAGAAGATATGTTCCAGAAGGCGTGAAACTTCTCCGATCGCTTAGAAAATTTACGTGCACCTTGCGGTCAATACTTCTGACCTGTCTGCCAAAAATAGGCCAAGACGATTCAGTGGCGGCTCACGGTCTCCTAGATTGGAAGTAGGAGAAAAACGCGTGAACCGTGCGACATAACTGGCGCGTTTCGCGTGTGTCTGCGTCTCTCCTCTCTCCACACGTGAGAGGAGATACGTATTTATATGTAATCAAAAAATAATGTTAAAAAAAAATTTTTTTTTTGCTGAAAACAATCCGTTCCCCTAGTAAAACATACGCTGATTCCGAATATCGTTTTAGTTTTTCATAAAACTCGCTAGTTTTTCCGTGTTTCTCTGCACCGATTCTCGATAGGCAGACTTCCGACGCGCCACTACAGTAAACCGGTGTGCGCGAGCGTGGACTCCGCAGTCGCGGTGTCGGTGGAGGTCCTAAAACGAAGGCTCCGGGACATCCCGAAACCGGACATTTCGAAACCGCGACATTTCGAAACCAGACATTTCGAAACCGCATGTATTTTGGAGGAAAAACGCTTGGATAATCCGTTATTTATATTTTTTCTTGAAGTTTTTCATAGAATAACAGAATTTCAGTTGTCCGAACTCGTTTTCATGGCGTTTGTTCGCGCATGTTTCTTCGCGAAGATCTTCAAAGACCCATTATTTCGTTATTTCTATGAAAAACTTCAATAAAAAAGATATATAACAGATTATCCAAGCGTTTTTCCTCCGAAATTCATGCGGTTTCGAAATGTCGAAGTTTCGACATGTCCGGTACCGTTTCGAAATGTCGTGGTTTCGAAATGTCCGGTTTCGGGATATCCCGGAGCCAAAACGAAAGAGCGAGTCAGCGCGTGAATTGCAGAGACGCAAACAATTTCAGAATTTTTCGCGCCAAAAGCGAGGTCCCTCACGTCGCGAACCTGTATTTAATAAATATCAAGCTTGATCTGATTTATCAATTATTGTTCTTATTTATCGTTGCGTTCAGATCACCATGGCATCGGCAGAAAGTTTTTCATATTCTCAGTCGGCAAAAACATTGGACCTAAACAATGAACAAATTCATGCGTTGCTCAATAAGTTATCGAGCGACGAGCAGAAGGAGTTAACAGAAGTGATGAGAAACTGCACTACCGAGGTGAGATACCACTTTTTTTGCATATTACACGGTCTCCTAGATTGGAAATGGGAAAAAACGCGTGAACCATGGGGCATGAATGGCGCCTTTCGCGTGTGTCTGCGTCTCTCATCTCCAAACTCTCACGCGCCCATTTTCCAACATTTGTGAGGAGAAAATTCTGCGTCGAATGGTTTTTGAAATGTTTAATTTGGTTAGGTTTTCGCGGAAGAGATAGCTCCCGAAGTTTCAACGGGAAAAGCCGAATTTAAGCAGTTTCCGGAAAATACCGGAAGACTGAACAAACGTAGTCAGTCCTTCGAACCGAACTTTCATAGAGCACATTATTGCGCACAATTTGAGCTATCAAATGTCTGAAAAAGATCGCTTGTTTTCCCGCTATTTCGGCTAAGCAGCTTGAAATAGTTAGAGAAATCGAGAAACGTACGCAGCAAAATTCGAATGTAATGCATTAGAGCCAAAAAGCGCGATTGCATTCGACATCCGCATTGTGTTTCCGTGCCACAGCCATTTCTCAGCCGCTACTGAACCGTTTTGGCCCATTTTTGGCAGACAGGTCAGAAGTATTGACCGCAAGGTGCACGTCAATTTTCTAAGCGATCCAACAACGTTTACGACTTCTGGACTGTTTTTCTTGTGTATTTTCCCTCTTAATTGCGCCTCTGGGAAGGTTGTGTCGACTCGACTCGCCTATCTTCCCAGAGGCAGGTTAGGTAAAAGGAAAGAACTGCGGAGCCCAGCCAGAGAGGTGGCGTTAGCCGCCTCGATTGGCCTGGTCTTTACTTTTATTAAACGTCGACTTTGACGCCTTCTGGAGCACATCTGCTGCTTTTTAGGCAAGAATTTCCGTCTTCATTTCTGAATAGGCACATGTCGACACGTCGAATTGAGACGTGTGAACAAAATGTTTTTGATGCATTTCTTAAAAAGAGTTGCGTTTGCAAGCGGCAAGAACTGCGAAGCCCGGCCAGAGCCAGCGAATGGGCCGGTTTTTATATACTATATCATATAAATAGTAGGCACCACAACGTCAAACATTTGCATGGGACTTCTTAGAGACTTGTTTTTTTGATTTCCGCATATAAAATTAAGGGGTCATCGCTGAAAATTTTTCACAATTTTCAGTCGCAGTTTGAACCATTATAAAAAATTTTCGCTACGATGAATTTTGATTCTGACTTCAAAAACGGATTCTACGTATCAACAACTTTCAGAATCATTACTCAGAAGTAGCGTATTCGACTTTTATCCGGGGTAAAAACGCGAATTTCTGAGTTCCTTTCCGATTTTCTCAATTTTTGCTTAACCAGTCGTTTTCTGATGGGACGTTAAAAGTACCTGGAGTCGCTTTTCTGGGTCGACCTGGTGGCGTTCAAAGTGCGCATTTCGTCGCCCAGATTTTCCAGATTTTCGCTGTCGACAGTAATCCTCAAAAATTCCAAAATGTACTGAGTCTGCAATCACGCGCAAAACATGTTTCAACACAGACGCCGTTCTCTGCAGACTCAGCACATTTTGGAATTTTTGAGGATTACTGTCGACAGCGAAAATCTGGAAAATCTGGACGACGAAACGCGCACTTTGAACGCCACCAGGTCGACCCAGAAAAGCGACTCCAGGTACTTTTAACGTCCCATGATAAAACTGATAACACCAATCGATTCTACGTGGCCGAATACGTATACTTTAGTCGTTTCTGTGGTGGTCGACCATCTATTGGCCGCTGTACAGACCCACAAACAGGCTAAATAGGGACCGCCAGAAGATTTCGATCTGCCACGCCCCCTTTCGTTGCGGTGTCTAACTATTATATATTTCAAAACTCTTGGAACGTGCGCAAACGCGCTCCGCTGGATTCGTGTTGGTCTCGCCACGACTATTTTCTCTATCTCGTGTGTTCCACGAGAGACGCAGACAAGAGTCGTGGCGAGACCAACACGGGTCTAGCGGTGCGCGTTTGCGCAGGTTCCAAGATTTCTGAAATATATGATATATGAAACTGTTTTTGGTCATCTCATAAATATTTAACATTGAAATGTGTTTTTTGAATCACAAAATAGACTATCTCTGGTTTTCAAAGTGGTGATCAAATTAAGTGATAAACTGCAAAAGTGCATAAAAAAGTGTGTTCAACTCGGCAATTAATGAACAAATTTTACATGGAGTTACACAAGTTTTTCCCAAGCACCGGTAAAACTTGTATAACTCCCGGTAAAACTTGTGCAACTCCCGGTAAAACTTGTGCAACTCCAGGTAAAAGTCAGGTTTTCTGCCCCTTCTTCTAGCTGATGACGCCCTGTTCTTAGCTATTTTAGTAAAAATAGGAAATAATTTAGTTTATTCTTCTAAAATAAAAAGGAAAAGGGTACAGTGAAGGCCCATGACAACTAGGCGAGGGATACATAGATCGAATTGACAGATTCGTGTGCGAAAAAGAAAAAATTAAATCAGAATAAAAACGAAATATTATCATGATTTGAAGCGGCCAGTAGTCCTGACAGTCGGTGACGTCCGGAATGTTGAACTCCGTCGACTGAACTCTGAAATACTACTGTTGTTTCGTGTATTACCAAATGGGTTTGTCTCACCTTGTACTTGGAATCAACTCGATTAATCGAATGGTCAAAGAATTATCGAAATTGGTCAACTGAGAAAAAGGTTGGCTTTCCGACTATGCTTGTCTGTAATTCCAGCCAAGGAGAGCAGAGCCCTCTCGTATTGCGGACTTCTCGTAAATCTCAGACAACTTGTCTTAAATAGTGAACCTTTGAGAAAAAAAAGTGTTTTCCTCAGAGGAGGTGGTGGCACGGGCTGTTGGAGCGGACCGATGTTTCAATTCCCACTTCGCTACAGTAATGACACGCATCTCTTACTGCGTAACGTTAAAATGATACGCAGCCTTTGAAATGGCCGCGGCCGCATATTTCCTAGGCCACTGGCCTAGAATTCCGGAAACTTAGCCGAATTTTCGCATGAAATTTTCAAAAAAAATAACCGCGACGCATGCCGCAACGCGCCTGTCCAGTAGAGCGCGTTTTCGATTCGGTACGCTCTAACAGCCCGTGTGGTGGGGATCACTTAAAATAGAGTTTTTACGGATTGTTCGTTCATTGATTACTTCTACATTTAGATAACAACTCAGCGTGGATTACCCGTGACTGCGGCCGTTCTTGGAAGTTTGTATTTTGCACGGACTCGTCTACCGGCTCAGTATCATTTTGGTCCAAAAGGATGGCCTTTTTATGCCATCATGGGCATTGCGTAAGTAGACGTTTTTCATCGTGAAGTTTAATCCTGTACCAGCCACGGGGTGCTGGAGAAAACCTAATTTGAATTTTCATTTTTCGCGGGCGATTTCAAAATATGCGTGTCTAACTGAATTTTCTCCGAGACTGTTTGGTGTAGAAAACACGACGATTCGTTTTCGCAAAGTAATCGTCGGAGGGCAATTTCAAGAACAGTCGGAATTTGAAAAATCGTCCGCTAAACCGTGTTTGTTTAATTACCCAAGTTTGAGGAACCAACCCTGATGATGGCTATAACAGGCCGAAACGTCGGTTCATTTGTATCATCCTCCCGGTGCTCCCTAAATAAAAGGATTCCAAAGCAACCCGCTCTCACTACTACTGATAACATCAACAAGCACCTCAATGAACTCGTCTCCCAACTGATTCTCAGATTTTTAGAACTCCTATCCGAGTATATTATATGTTTCCAGTGAAGTGGCGCGACAGCGACGCGTGGGAGGAATCGGGTCTCGCCACGGGAACATGAAATTTTTCAAAAATCGACATGCGCCTTTGAACTTTAAGGTACTGTCTACCGTAGTTTCTTTAAAGGCGCATGTCGATTTTCGAAAAAATTTCATGTTCCCGTGGCGAGACCCGATTCCTCCCACGCGTCGCTGTCGCGCCACTCGCCACAGGGCAAAATGCGGCAATACGCGGCAATCGTGCCGTTTTTTGCCGGCATTCGTGCCGAAAATTCTCTGAGTGGTAAAAAATCAAGTTCCCTGCTCGGCAAATGCGTTGAACTTCTTCGCACATCTTTCGCAACTTCTTCGAGCTTCCTTAGAAAAGTATGAGACGAAGTTTCTGAAACTTTGCGGCAGCTGTGCGATGAAGTAGCGTAAGGTGTGCGAAGAGTTTTGAAAAGATTCTGCAAAGTTTGCAAAAAGGTTGTTCAAAGTTTTCAAAACAACTTTTATTTCATATAAAAACCAGAACAGAATTCGAAGATGCACAAAAAAAAGAATGATTAGAAGTCGTCGTTGTTGTTGTAGTAGGCGTCGACGGTGTACTCGGGGTTCCCCTCGCCAAGGGCACTGGAAAATTTCCAATTTCTTTGGAGATTATCGGAAAGACTTACTCAAATTGGAACAGCTCGTCGGGCTGTCGGCCTTCTTGTCGCAATCGAGCTCGCTCCTTTCGGAATGATTCCCAACGAATGTGCTGAGTGCACTCGATTCTCAGCTGAAACACGACGACGTTCTATGTTTTGGAAAAAAAAGAACTCACTCCGCAAGGCTTCAGTATCTTTGCAGCTTCGTCATAGTGGTAGTTACGCAAGTTACGCCTGAAAATGCATACATTTCAACAACTAAGTTTAAGCTATCACTCACAACGATTGAGTCATTGAATAATGAATGATTGTGGCGGCATTGAGACGCTCGTCCCTTCTTTTCACAACTTCCGCAACTGCGTCGGGTTGGCCAAGTCTGAGCAGAAATCTGTAAACAATTTCATGATTCTGTCTGTTCTAGTGATCGTTTTCTTACGGATGATCTTCCGGAATCGGACCAACAAGAAGTTCTTCTGGCAAAAAGACACCCAAGATGTCCGAGCAGAAGTCTGAAAAACGTATTGATTTCCTGGGTCTTACAAATGTTGGTACCGAAGATTGTACGGAAAACCGGCATTGGAAAGGGATAGAAATGCTTGTCTGCAGCACGAACACTGTTCGGACGGTAAGAGTAGGTCCAAATAAGGTGGTGGGGAACGCATGTCCTCGTTCGTTTCTTCTGCATTCGAAACGTCCTCATAGTGTCTGAATGTGTCTTCCGTTCGTCTGTGTTCATCGTAAGAACCTGCAATAAAGTCTCGAATAACCTACTATTCTTTTCCCGTTTTACCTCCGGAGCCTCTCCATTCTCCACTACCGTTGAGTGTCTGCGTCTCGTGAACACGCATAAACTGTCTCTCTAGAAAAGTTTAATTTTTCAATTAAATGTTTAGACTTTCTCACCAATTCTTCTGCGAATTCCAATCTTTGGGATTCGTTTCGCACTTCTGGTCAAATCGAACTTTCCCATTTTCAATTGGAAAAATTCCTATATTTTCCGTTTTTCCTTGGGTACCGTATCGTTTCTTCCAAGTAAACAGCGTACAACTATTGAGAACGGAAACTGAAAGACAAATGTGAATAGAAACACATGTAAACACCAAAAAAGAAACAAAAACGAAGAGAAAATTTGTAAAACGAATTAAAACATTCAAACTTGGCGAAACCTTTGCAGCGGCTTGCAAAGTTTGCGAAAACTTTGCAGCGGTCTGCTAACTTTGCGAAGAAGTTGCAGCGGTCTACTAACTTTGCGAAGAAGTTGTGGATCCTCTTAAAGTTTGCGAAGAAGTTCAACGCATTTGCCGAGTGGTTAAGTGCATGTAATTGTAATACTTGTTTGTGAGAACTTCGGTGTCAATGCCTGCTGAGAATAGTGGCGAAAGTTAGGGAATAACAACGGCAATTTGGTGAAATTACTTCTAAAAACTTCTAAAAATCTTCATAATTTCAGTTCCCTCACCGCCACGAATTTCGTGTTCATGGGGACTTGTCGTGACCGGATAAAACCACGAATTGATCAGTTGTGGAAAAAAGTTGGTTTTATTAATTTATATTTAATGAAAACTTGCAATTCATCTGAAAAAATCACATTTCAGTACGATCTGGCTAAATCTTCTGCCAACTACGACGAGATTCGTCGTCATAATCGCAACGTTGCTCCAGGATCTTCGGTAATTTCTCAATCAGAAGAGCAGCGAGATGATTTGAAAACTGAGGTAAGCATCTTTACTTTCATTATTCTTGAATTTTTTTTACTGTGCAGTAAATATCCGAAATTTTTCGGTACTTTTCAGTGGAGCGCACTTGTTTTGCGCGGGAATTCAAAATTAAATACATTATTGTTTAAAAAATCACCCTAAGCCTTAAAAAACAATGAATGTCTATTTTTTGTCGAGAACGAATGAAAAAAAAAATCTTCCGTTAGTTTGAGAATTTTGAAAATAAACTGTCATTATGGAAAAAAAATTTTTTTTCGGAAAATGCCACATAGACTTTGGGAAAAAATTTTTGAATAAAAACCCACTAGAAACGTTGTTGTTTTATGAAAAAATATGATTTTCACGAAAACATGCGTGGCAAAAAAGAAAAGCACTGCGGAGGGACCGAACCCGCTCGGTGCAGTTCACTCCTCGAGGCTTCAACCACTGAGCTACCCAACTGCTGCCGACGCTTGCGGCGCTGTGCCCTTATATGAACGCCGCTATTTTTTCTGTTGCCACGTGGGCGCTGCAAACGCGCTCCACTGAGAAGTACCGAAAAATTTCGGATATTTACTGCACAGTATTTTTTTTTCGCTCTCTTGGAAGAGGAGGAAAAAATTCGGCCACCACGCTGATCGGCCTCTGTAACCAATCAGCAAGGCTGGATCTGCCCATCGATATGAGACCAACGGGGGACTAGATTTTCATTTACCTTCCAAAAAAGCGAAATAATTTTCAAGAAAAATACTTTTTTTGCTCACTTGGAAGAGAAATCCAAACCTAGTCCCCCGTTGGTCTCATATCGATGAGGCGGATCCAGCCTTGCTGATTGGTTGCAGAGGCCAATCAGCGTGGTGGCCGAATTTTTCTCTCATCTTCCAAGCGAGCGAAAACATTTTTTAAGAATAATATTAAACGACAAAGTTTGAGTGTTTGTTCGTCTGCTTGTCCGTCCGCAGCCTTTTCTCAGCGCCTACTGGACCGATTTTGCCCGTTTTTTGATAGGGGATCATAAATGTTGGCCCGATGATGCACGTTAATTTTTCAAGCGATCCGACAACTTTGACGTCTTCTGGAGCACATATTCTGATTTTTTGGCCTCTCCGCGGCGAAAACGCGGCGGCGGGGTCATCAAGGGCCCTGATGGGTGTCGGCCGCTGCTCAGAACTGGGGTCGGCGGCCCCGCCCACTTGCTCGTTTATTTACCCAGGTTTGAGGTAAAGTCGACCGGGTTTGAAAAAATTTTATTTTTTGATCCACGGATCACCGTTTTGTGAGGTGTCAAAGTTACGATTTTCACCGATAAAAAGCCGCCTGCTGGATATTGAGAAAAGCCACAGTCGGTTCTCATATTCGGATAGATCTCTGTGAGTCGAGAACGATATTTTTTTACTTATTCATTTTCATGAAGGACGACCGTTTCTTGAAAGGTGAAAGTCACGGTCATAACTGGACTCACTCCGCGATAAACATGAAAGTGCCGCGGAACCCTCGATAACCACGGGGAACCACGAGCGACGTGTTAGAGGAAAATCCAGGCCATATTTGCGTTTCGAAACTCCGCCTCTTGACACCGTTTCCTAGTCCCCGAGGGTTTTCATTTTTCTCGAAAAACTTCTTTAAAATAAATTTTTCGAAAATTACCTGCGAAAATTCTGCCAAGCTGCAGGAATTCTAAGCCACTGGCCTAGGGGTTATGCGACCGCGGCTATTTCAAGAGCTGCTTAGCATTTTAACGTTACGCAGTAAGAGGATGCATTTCAGTGACAGTGACCCGTAAGGCATCAAAATGGCGTTTCAGACCGGGATTTCAGTACTTCAAAATAATATTTAGCAGGTTTTGAAAACGGATTTATGACCTACTAATGATCTTCTTTCAACTTATGAAGTCCGTTTTCCAAAGTTGTGACCTTGACTTAAAAGATTCCCTTATGAGTAGCAAATTTTGAAACTGATTCGGGGTGCTCAAATCCATCCCACAAGGTCTCATTCGAAACGATTCTGGACCCTGTAGATAACTCCTTTGTAAGTATTTTTTCAGAAACTGAACCTGTACGCCACGTACAATGTTCCATCATCGCAGGACTCATCTCAAATATCTTCCTTGGGTGACTCATTCACTACTTACAAGCCACTCATTGGAGAGACTTCCGAATTCTATCAGCACCCACCGCGTGCACGTCGTCCGCTGCCTCCGAACGATTCTCCTTTCGCGCCGGAAATTTCCGGATTAATGAGTGGAACGCCTTCCGGAGGACAGAAAACGTCTGACGGGCTCGGGCTGAACGATGACGGGCTCGGGCTGAACGAGAGGAAATATACCTTCTCGTAAATCCTATTTTTCCCACTTTATTTCATTAATTCACAGATTATTTATTGCTTCGATTGCACCGTTTTTCTTTAAAAACGTGCGTTCTGGTTATGAATTAGGAAAAAACATTAGGATCTGATGTAATTCATTTTTTCTCAAACGAGTGTGAGACAAAGGGAGAAATATACTTGATTTCGATGCGTTTGTGTGATAAAACCAATCAAATATGAATGGAGCGTGACAGGAAGTGAGGAAAAAGTAGTCAATAATCGAAGCCTGACTGGAGAAAACAGAAAATGAAAAGGATAAAAAGGAGGAAGTTTTAAAAGATTGAAGTATACATGCACTGCTCGACGAGTTTTTGTTGTCTTCGGTTCTACATTCGTTGATAACATCACGGGAAGAACAATTTTGAGATAGTGACTTTAAGAGAGAAAATAAATAAATTAATAAAATGATTGAAGAGAAGAGCGTTTTCACAGAAAATCGATTGCTTCAGTGGTTAGGAATAGAAAGAAGATACCGTATTTACTCGAATAGAAGGGACCCCAAACGCTGCCGGAGAATCATTATATCTCGAAATTGATGAGAGATATCCAAAAGTCGTCAACAGCAAACTTCTAGAGCATAACTAGCACTACAAGTTCCCTGTTGACAACTTGTTGATATCTCTTATCAATTTCGAGATATAATGATTATCCGGCAGCGTTTTGGGTGCCCTTCTATTGGAGTAAGTACGGTAGTTGAAGTTCGAAGTGGCAAAAACAATACTTCATATTTTCCTTCTCTTTTTGCAAAATATCTCGTCGTGCAGGGGAAAACGGGAGATGAACATGGTAAATAGTACACGCTTTTCACTGAAACAAGAGATGACCCGCATTATCACACAGAAAAATTTGAGATAGGAAGAGAACGGGAAGTGCGCTCTACTGCATATCTACCAAGCTTCCTACGGAGCACACTTTCCACCGCAATAATTGAAAAGTCCAAAAAAAGTGAAAATAGGAGATCGAAAAAGTGGGTAACATATCAGAACAATCTTGAAGAGGACGAAAGCAGAAGAGAAAGTGGAAGAAAAATCGCAAACCTAGGCCACTGCCGTAGTCAAAGCACCGTCGTTTTGTGACGCTTCGCTGAGCGTTCCATTTGTCGAAACAGATGACTTCGACTTGTCAAATCCATTCGTCAAACACGATCGTTTTGCAGGCGGTGGAGATTGGGATTGCTGGAAAATATAAGAATTAATCTTTCTTATACTAAAAGACAAATTATGTGTGTCTGTATGTCCTTTTGTCCGACCGCAGCCTTTTCTTAGCGCCTAAATTTTTAAGCGATCCGTCAACTTTGACGGCTTCTGAAGCATCTTGATTATACTAAAAGAGAAAGGATGTCTGTCTGTCTGTCCGTGTGCCCGTTTGTTTGTCCACAGCCGTTTCTCAACCCCTACTGGACCATTTAAGCCCGAATTTGGCAGACAGGCCAGAAATATTGATCGCAAGGTGCACGTCAATTTTCTAAGCGATCGGTGCAAACTGACGCCTTCTGGAGCACATCTTCTGCTTTTTAGCATGATTCATTTCTGAATTGGCACATGCCGAAACATCGAATTTAGACGTGTGAACAAAATCATTTTGAAGCATTTCGAAAAAAAGACAACAGGCAACACTGTGGAGCCCATGCTGAGAGGCGGCGTTAGCCGCCTCGATTGACCTGGTATTCTGCTCTTTAGCATGACTTTTCGTCTTCAGTTTTGAATAGGCACATGTCGACACGTCGAATTTAGACGTGAGATCAAAAATGTTTTGAAGCATTTTCAAATAGAGTTGCGGTTGCGAACGGAAACAAGGTTTTGACGAAGAAAAAGCTTTGGCGGCCGCCGGCGGGTCTCAAGAAGAATGAGACACAGCTCAATGTTTGTACTATATATTTCCTTGGAACTGGCGCGATGGCAGAGCGTGGGAGGAATCGAGTCTCGCCACGAGAACATACACTTTTTTTGAAAATCGACATACGCTTCTGAAGAAACTACGGTAGAAAGTAATTCAAAGTTCAAAGACGCATATCGATTTTCAAAAAAAGTTTATGTTCTAGTACTATCGGATGCATCCGAAATGAAGGTTTTAACGAGGAAAAAGCTTTGGCGGCCACCGGCGGGTCTCGCAACGAACGAGACACAGCTCAACGTTTGTAACCCTAACCCTTGATCTAAAAAGACGGTATTCGGCCGGTTTTCATTCGGATTTCTCTATAAAACAAATTAAGCATGATAAGAGAACCAATTGACACGAAAACATCTGGAAAAACGACTGAAATTGAATTTTCCTGGCCATTTGAAAATTTCAAAACTTTTCCACAGTAATTCGCGCCGGCACGAAACTGTCGGTGGCCTAGAAAACTCTTTTTCGCATCGCAAAAACTCGTCAAAATCGCGCACGGAAAGAGTGTCCCGTTGCGGGATTTGCGCGATTTCCAGCTGCCGAAACCTACCGTAACGCAGCAAACCTGTGCATCAAAATTGCGGTTTTTCAATGATTTTCCAACTATTATATATTTCAAAAATCTGGGAACCTCCATTTTTCACGTGAACTGAAGAGCTTGCTGGTCTCGTCGTGAATAAAAAAGGTCACCCGTTCATACGGAATCCACGTACCCTCTATTAATGACGAGACCCACAAGCTCGTCAGTTCACTTGAAAAATGGAGGTTCCAAGAATTTTGAAATATATAATATTCCTTCGTTTTTTTTTTCGGAAAATTGACAATTCATATCGAAGAATAGTCAGAACAGTCATGGGAACGGAAAAATAGCGCGGAAAAAGCAACTTTTCAGTGAAAGAAACATAAAATACCGGAAAACCAGTGAACGTAATGGCTAAGAGAGAATTATTGAAATTTTGCCAATATATTATCGTTTTCTCGCAAAGTGGCAGTGAGGACGAAGAAAAGCGCGAGTGGGCGAGACGCCGGTCTCGAAGCGAGCGACACAGCGCAAGGTTTTGTTACCGTAACCCTTGCTCCGAACATAGGGTTTCTGATATTTTTTTCGTGCGGATTTTTGGACGAAAAATCAATAGAAGCAATAAAAAAATTTTAGCACAAAAAATTTCTGGAAAATCGGACGAAATCGATTTTTCCTGGACAGTTGAAATTTTGAAATTTTTTTACAGTAACCCGCGGGGCCTAGAAACCGCTGCTGGCCTAGAAATCTCCTAGCTCTTCCACACTGTCACTGTTGGAGAAAAATATAATATAATCAATGAAAATAGCATTTACAGAAAGCATATCATCGAAAAATAGCCGTTTGATAGTGAAAATTATATTTTGGCAAGTATTTCTCAACTTTCGAAGTCAAATTGTATTTTTTGGTAATGAACGCTTTTCGTGGTATGCGTAACTGGTGTTCGGGCTTCTCTGTGCTCTAAGTCAGCCATTTTATCAATGTTATCGAGAAAAATCATTCAAGCACACCTGTTTGCTGTCGGAAGTTTGCTTCTAGAGGTACGGTCGGCGGGTACGCATACACAGCGCTGACATTTTGCACAAATGTGCGTTGGTGATTGCACACATTAATTTTCCACA
This sequence comes from Caenorhabditis macrosperma, assembly GCA_963932285.1. Lineage (NCBI taxonomy): Eukaryota > Metazoa > Nematoda > Chromadorea > Rhabditida > Rhabditidae > Caenorhabditis > Caenorhabditis macrosperma. The sequence goes on from OZ010622.1 coordinate 15,364,413, forward strand.
GTAGTTTTTTGAAAAATCGAAACACCGAAAATAATCGAAATACGGACTAACTAGGAAGTTTCATGAGAAAGTTACCACAAATTCGTAATCAGTGAATTTTTTCGACCTAAGCAACCACACTTTGCATGCAAGCAACCAAGAAATAACAGAATGCGCATTCCAGTCTCTAAAAACCGGTGAAATTTCACTATTTGAAATACGGAAAAACTAGCGAATCATTTGGAGAGTTCGATACATATTTGAAATCAGCGATTTTTTTCGAGTCGAGCAACCACAAAATGAATCAAAATGTATTCAAAAAATAATTTTTTTTTTGCAAAATTTTTTTTTGCTGAAAACAATCCATTTCCCTAGTAAAAAATACGCTGATTCCGAATATCTTTTTAGTTTTTCATAAAACTCGCTAGTTTTTCCGTGTTTATCTGCACCGATTCTCGATAAGCAGACTTCCGACGCGCCCACTACAGTAAACCGGTGTGCAAGTTGTTGAGCAACAATTTCGTTTTTTTGAAAAACCGCCAATTTTGATGCGCAGGTTAGCTGCGTTATGGTAGGTTTCGGCAGCTGGAAATCGCGCAAATCCCGCAACACTTGGGACACTCTTTCCGTGCGCGATTTGCGGGAATCGCGCACTTGGGACAGTCGACATCAATCAGGGCCTGCGATGAACCGACCGCCGCGTTTTCGCGGCGGAGAGACGAAAAATGCAGAATATGCGCTCTAGAAGGCGTTAGAGTTGACGGATCGCTTAAAAAACTAACATGCATCACTTTGTCGTTAAACACACTAACTTTGTCAATGAAGGAAAGATTATTCGAATTTGGAAATTTACCTCATCGATAAGTGCGGTAGCAGCGCGTTTCTGAGCGATTTGCAGCGACTCCGTTTCATAGCCATCGCAAGATTCTCCTTCGTCCGCCACTTCTTTTTTTTCCTCCTCGTTTTCCGCAATTGTTGCGACTGCTGCAACCTCATCGCCGACGTCGTCTGCTGTCGTCGTATTCACCGATCCGTTGTCTTTGGGCGACGACGACGGTCGACTCTCCGTCTCTTTCTCGTCCACCGAAACGGGTGTGTTCTGAACTTCCTCTTCTTCTTCGAGGCGATATCCTACAAGCTAGATGACGGTCAGAGCCAAATTCTCTCGTGTTAGAATTACTATACCTTCTGAATACGTGATCTTCAACGGCTCTGGAACTTCTTCACCAAATTCCTTGACATATTCCTGGATTTCATAGAGAGTATCGGCAACCATTCCAGCAACTCGCGAGTCCATCTGAAGAAAGTTGTCTAGAATCGAAACGTTACTAAAATCAAGCTCACCAACTGACTCATAGTGAACTGCAGTAGACGCGTCTGATGCTTCATGAATATCCTATAGGCCTTTGGCACTTTGATTAGCAACCGGAGCATTGAGGCAGCGCGACGGAGCATTCCAACCGAAGTACCCATGAGCTCGGGATTATCACGAAGGGCGTTCATGCCGTGCGTCTGCATAACTTGGTGCATGTTCTGATCGGCAGAGTCGATAAAGAGAATGAGATGGGCGATGGACGATGTTTCCATGGCACAGATGTAACAGACGGCCTCAGAGGCGATGCAGAGGGCATTGAGGATGACGATGGCAAATTCACTGCAAGAAATTCAAGAAAGTTTTTTATCAGTATGCCGAAGGAAACTAAATCTTACCGATAGTGCGTTTCCTCGTTCATAGTGAGTAGTCGGGAAAGAATGTGAACTAATTGTTCAACTCGTGACCAGCTGCCAGTGGAAAGGAACATATCGACGTTGCGCTCGATGACGACCATCTTACACATAATTTCCAGCGAGTAGTCTCTAGGCGATACAGGAATTGGCGCCGTCGCATCTGTCGCTTCAGGAACCCGGGAAACGGCCCATGTGAGTAGTCCATCGTAGATAGGATAGGCTATCGTATCGGGAAGGTCAAACAGGTTCAACGAGACACTCATATGTGTGAGCATAACGAATGCGTCGTCGCGTAGCTGTCCAGCCGTCTCGACCATCTGACTCGTTGTGGCATCAATATCATCGAGAACGGCTCGCTCATTAACCCGTTTTTCTTGAACAAACGGCTCTCTTCGATTATCGTCGGTGTCTGATATGACGCCTGGTCGCTTCGAGCAGATTTTCTTCTCGCTTACATTCAGCTTCAAAAATCGGCCGACAATGTATAACAATGCCTCATTTCTGGCCATCATCAAATCGCTACCGGGCACGAATGAGAATCCGCGGAGGATGTTTGAAAGAGCCAGTGATCGATGAGCAAGGTCTTCCATGGCCTGACTCTTTGGCGAAAGGGCAGTCGGACGTGGCCACGCGAGTTCCATCTCGTGTTTACAGTCGGACAGTTCGTCGGGACGAGCTCCTCGAATCAGAAGCTCTCCTTGCTTCCGATTCTCGTCTAATTCCAGTGGTTCTTGTTTCACTTGAATTTCATTGTCGTTATCGACAATCTGCTCGTTTTCTACATCATCATCCGCCATGTATTTTGAAAATACCGGTGCTGGACGAGTTTTTTCATGAAGAATCTTGTCACGAAGCCGCGTGGCGAGTCTTTCCGCGATTCCACCTCCCAGGCCGACTGCATTTCGTTCTCCGACATATTTAGATCTTATTGATTGATCCATAAGCGTTGTCAAATCTTTTTCAGTGTTCTCCCGAGTGATTCGCTTACGAAGTGCGGCTGGTATACATTCTTCGCGGAAGTGAACAAGAAGACCGTTCCGGGATTGCTGAAATTTGTAGTTTGTTAAAAATACTATTCTATGAAATTTATGAACACACCATCGTAAAAGTTGCCGTCTTATCGCTTCCTTTTCTGGGAACCACGGGCATTTTTTCAACAAACGTCCGAACTCCTCCGTTCTGTTCGGCACCCACGTTCTCAATGAGACGATTAACAAGTTCATCAGATTCTTCCATAAAAAAAGGCTTTCCCGGCTCCGACAGTGGGAAATCTGTGGGGAATAAGATGGAGAGCGTAGCGTAAAGATGCTCGACAATGACATTGAGCAAACCGGGCATCTGTTGAAGAGACGGTTGTGGATTTGTATCGTCATATAGTAGCACGTTGAGCGCATTGACTGCCCATATCGCTTCTGCGTCAAGTCCGCAACGTAATGCCATCACAAGTCGTCGTGGTGTCGCATTGATCAACTCTCTTGCGTAGACTTTCCGTCTCTTCACGTGTGTCTGTGCAGCCGTCACCGCTTCAACGCTTCCCGCGGGATACTGATGTTGTCCTACTATTATAGACTGCTGTTGTTGTAGGGCTGAAGAAGTAGCTGGTAATGGAGCTCCCGGAGTAGCTAGAGTGCTTGCAAGATATCCCCCAGGAGCCTGAACTGTTTGTGGTTGAGAAGGTGTTGAGGGTTGTGAAGGAACTGGGAGATTGGCGGCTAGTGGTTGCGGTGTGGGGGCTCCAACACGCGCCTGTGGTGGTTGAGCGCCGGCTGAAACTTTAAGAATTTAAGAACGATTTCTAATTTAGTCTGAAAACTTACGAGTTCCATATCTAGCCTGTTTACCTGTAGTGGATACACCTGATGGCGATGGTGCACCCTGTGGCGGCGGTGGTGGCATTCGCTGCGGCGGTCCTGACGTGACTGCACCACCTGGGTATCCTGGATACGACGGCCGTTGTGACCCTTGTCCTGGAGGTGGTGGTCCTCCTGGTTGTTGGGTGGCTGCGACAGCGACTTGCTGTTGATGATATCGTTGTTGTTGCCATGCGAGATATTGAGCATGTTGCGGGTGTTGCGGGTGACTTGGATGATAAGCGGCCGGCGGTGGAGCTCCTGGTGGGTATCCATACGGAGTTCCTGGGGCTGGAGCGAACCCCGTCGGCGGTCGCATTGCTCCAGGCGGTGGGTACCCAGGAAACCCTGGATATGGTTGCGGGGGCGGCGGTGCTTGTTGTTGTGGAGGGCCAGGCGTCGCTGCACTTGTTGATGGAGTATTCACCGAATCAGTAGGGGCTGGAGTGTTAGCTGAAGCAGCAACTGGCGTAGTACTTCCAGCTTCTCCAGTCGGTGTCGGTGTCTCACTCGCAGCCGCCGTCTGACCATCTGCTCCTCCACTCATCCTTGATGTACTGTCTGGAGTAGCACTTGGACCTGGTCCGGTACTCGGTGCTCGGCTTCCTGCCTGGCTCGCGACTTCTGTTCCTCCTTCAGCATGTAATGGTGTAGCGTCTGCTGGAGTGGGTGGTTGATTAGAAGCAGACGGAGTTGCCGGCTGCGTGTTTGCTCCACTAGAGCTCGACGGCTGCTGCTGTGATGATGACGGAGTTGCAGCAGGAGCAGGAGTTGTTGCAGCAGCTGGAGCCGTCGGCACTGGATTATTCGCCTGCGTTGCTTGCGAAGCTGCTGCTTGTGCGGCCGCTTGATGTTGTTGTTGAGCGTGATGATGCGCGGCAAGGGCCGCTTGCTGATGCGCATGTTGCTGGGCGTACCACTGTCTTTGCTGTTCGTCCATTTCGTGATGTTGCATATTTTGAGGCATCGGGGCACGCATCGCTTGTGCTCCTGGAGGCACTGTTCCCGGTTGTCCTAGAGATGCGCCTAAGGATCCGGGTGGCGGAATCCTCTGATGTCCCGGGTACTGTCCAGGCGAGAAAGCAGCCATATGGGGTGGATAACCAGGGTGAGGAGGCATCATTCCGTGTTGTTGATAGTAGTGGTAGTTGGGATCCATCCCTGGGTGATTTGAAAACGGTGGAGCACCGGATGTTGCTCCAGAGGGGCCTTGTCCGTTTCCTGAAAACGAACAGTTTAGTACCACTTTTTGTTTTTCGAAACTTTCTTCTTTGCTGACAAAATAACATTTCCCTGCTTTTTCATACTCTTTTAATGATTTCCATTCATTTTGTAAATTTTCACTCTGGAAAATACCTGTCAAATATCCAAAACCAGGCGGATAAAAGCCACGGCTTCGATAGAACTGCTCATTCCGGGAAATGTGGCTCTGGGGTGGTGGCAACGGGAGTGGAAAAACCATCGGCGGTGGGAACCCCGAGTAACCGGACGGCGATCTTTGCGGCGTCGCGCCGGGAGACATTTGTGGAGCGGATGTGCTTGGCACTTGAAGGTAACCACTCCCGGCGCCGCATCCTGTCCCACTGATTCCCTGTTGGTGAGCAGGACGTTCCGCTGAGGAGTGTGGCATCGGCCACCATGTCGCTGACGCCTGCGCCATCCGCATTAGATCGGGATGTTGATGCAGTTGCGTCGGTGGCGGCACGGCCTCGAGTTGCGCCTGGAGATGAGGCGGCAATTGCGACGTGGAGGGCGTCGCTGCGCGTGGCGTAGACATCTTCGACTTCTTTGAAGCATCGCCACCCCCGCTGCCACCGGCACCGCCTCCAGTCCGTTTTCCTTTTGTCGACACTTTGAGCACGAGAAATGGGCACCGTCAACCCTAATAGCAGTACATCATCAGAAAAGGATAAGGCAGAAGGGTCAGAACTATCAAAAGATGAAAGTATGTAAAGATAAAACTTAATAGACAATTGGCTATACGGATAGAGCTCGTTATGCAATCGAACATTAACAGAGACAGCTGAGGTAAGAGGTAGGTCAAATTTGTTACAGCGCGCTGATCTAATCATTTCAATTCATTCAGGCGCCTAGTTTTTAATATAGACGATTTGAAAAATGAGCTGCAAACTGCAAACATTTGAATGAGCTGACTATGTATAATTTAGCGCGCCATGAACATCGAGGAGACAGAGAAATGGAAAACCTAACAAGAAGGCGAGTTTTCTTTTTTTCTTCTCCTGTAGTCAGAGTTCTCCTTCCGGGCTTCTCCAGGTGGTAATCAGGACTCTAAAAAGTGGATTAGAACAGAGGGTCCCTCGAAATAGATTAAAGTCCGGTGCTCTGCCGCTAGACTAAAATTAAGGGAATTCGAAAGGGGAGCGCACTTTTAATTAAATTTCGTCGGCATGAGCGAGTGGTTGGCAGGTGCTTAGTGACCACCATGCCGCATAAGAGCTCAAAATTCTTCTTGGATATACGGCCGAAAAAGTGCGCTCTATGGAACATTATATTTTTCTTTATTTTTTAGTTTATGTTGACTTAGTACAACTCTGCGTTCGTTAAGAGCATGATTCACAGTGGTAGTGACACGCTAGTGTCATTTGTCTACACAAACATTACACTTCGACTTGTTCTTTTTATGAAGAAAAAATATCGTTAGCAACATAAGAAAACAAAGACGACAAAGAAAGAGAAGACTTAGAAAGACGAGAAGAAAATACGAATAGAGAACGTGAGAAGAAATGAATCGAGGGAACTACGGAAAAATCGCCTAACAACACTAACCGTGCCGTTGAAAAGCTATGGAAAGAAGAGAAGAAAAGAGAAGAGAAGGGGAGGGATGGTGAGTGACCGAGAAAGGGAGGAGGTGGAAAGGAAAAGAGACGAAGGATAAGAAGTAGGCGACGATGAAGAAGAAGACGAAGAAGAAGAAGAAGAGGAGGGGACCGACTGCTGATAACGCCCGTTGCTAGAAAGAGAGGCAGCACCACCAGCTCTCTGCCTCTCTTTCCATCACAAAAGGCGAGAGGGAAAGACACTGATAAGACACAGCTTTCACAGCTCATGCACACGAGAAGACGGAGAGAGCAGGCCGATACGAATAGGCCGATACGTGCATATGATGGTTGCCAGGTGAAAGCCGCTCTCCCCGCTTGCCTACTTATATCACGACCACCTTACCGAGAGAAAATCGAGTAGAAAGAAGAAACGAAAATCGTATTGCACAATAGATGAGAGAAATGATCAAGGATGGAAGACAAGAGAAGAGGTGAGCGGAACTGAATAGACAAGCAATTTGATAGATGGATGCCCGAAAAGAGAAACGAGAAGTATGGGACGGAGCACCATCAACCCCGTCACTACCCTGAGAGTTGTGTGTCCGGGCCGAAGAACACTACTACGAATACTAATACATTTCGATCCCCAAATATGATGAAGAAGACGAAGAGGAAAGAGAGAACGAGGCGAAGTTAGAGCCTCCCCTGCTCTGCTTCGATATACCTCATTATTATCTAGCCAACTCCCCCCTCCCCCACAGCTTGTTGCCCTGCTTGCGCTGCGGTTCGTTCGAATATCTGAGGATCTCGTATCTCTTATTACGATTTCAGGACTTTAACGCCAGAGCTCTCCAATTTCTGATATTTGGAGCCCATTTAAGGTTAGTTTCCGGATTTTTTTTTTCGAAAATTGTCCCCAAAAAATTTTCTGCTCTGACCTGGTGTATAAGCGCCCGGCGGCGGCTGAACGCCTCCGGCTCCACTCGCTCCTGCAGCACTTCCCGGTGGTATAGGTTGCTTCTGATCGCTCTGTGAGGCTGCCGCAGCTGCCGCTACTGCAGCTGCAGCCGCGGCACCGCTTCCACTTGCCGGTTCACGCTTTCGTTGCCGTTTCATTTTGTCGGCGAAAGCCACCTCATCTTCGGGATTCCTTCCGGTCTCCATGCATTCCAACATCAGCAAGTGCCGCTGATAGTGCTTTCGAAGTTGATAACCAGCTGCCGAAGATTCGGCGAGATCGGGATTCGCCTCTGTGCACAAATTCTTCCAGTACTTCTCTTTCGTCACTGCTTGAAAGCCGCCTTTCCCGCGCACTCCTATATAGAGCCGGTGCAAATCAATGCTTTGCTTAGACACTTGTGGCACCTGTAAACAAGGCGGCGTTGTTGTTACTTTTTCATAATATTTAGGCTCATCGTGTTACCATAGTGATGGGATCACCATTCCGTTCGCAAAACTCGATGAGGCGGTCAAAGAAGACTCGTCGCTCGTGCATCACGTGAAGCGGATTGTGTAACGTGACAGGCCCGACAAGCTTCTCGAGCAGTTCCGTCTTGCTAAGAACCTTCCCCGACCCCTTCGGTACATCCGCCGGTGTCGTTGGCATTACTGCAGCTAAAATTTTGATATTTTATCGAAGACGTTGTTCGAGACTAACAAGGAAAGTGTTTCACCTTACCGTGGGATTTCGGAATGAGACCTAGTCCATCCGATAGAGTTTGACATCGCGCGTTCGACCCTGTTTTTCGATTTTGCGGAACGACCTCGAGAGCCGAGTTAGAAGCTCGCAAAGTTGCTCCGTAGGCGTCATATGTATGCACCTGTGACTGCTGGGAGAGTGTAGCTGTGTAGCAGAGTGGATAGTGGGGTAGAATGGTAATCGAGCTATGCTGGTTCTAGTTCTTTTCTTTCAATCTCTTTTGTTTTCTTTATCTTTCATGCAGAAATTCATAAGTTATCGAAACATATTTGGTAAAACTATTTTTCAGAAAACAGCATAGAAGATGGGAAAAACAAAAGAGATTGAAAGAAAAGAACTCGAACCAGAATAGCTCGATTACCACTCTACCCCACTATCCACTCTGCTACACAGCCACACCCAGAAGTCACAGGTGCATACATATGACGCCTACGGAGCAACTTTGCGAGCTTCTAACTCGGCTCTCGAGGTCGTTCCGCAAAATCGAAAAACAGGGTCGAACGCGCCCATGTCAAACTCTATTGGATGGACTAGGTCTCATTCCGAAATCCCACGGTAAGGTGTCAGCATTATTCAAAAAACGCGCTGTCAGTTTGCAAAACGCGTGTTTGGGTTATGGACCTATTGTAAGCTGGTCGGCCCACGGGGTGCTTATTTTTAAAACAAGTATTTTGTGAAATTTTTTCGAAAAATCTGGATGAATATCCTTATATTTAGAAGACCATGATTTCATCTTCATTTCTAAATTTTTCAAGCACTATTCCGCGATTTTCAGCACTTCTCAGAATATTATCAGCTCTTTAATCCATAATAACCCATTTCCTTTTCATTTTCTCACGGATATCAAATTAAATTCAGATTCCTTGTCGAATTTCGAACAACCTATTTAGAGCATTCTGATTTTTGAAAAATTATGTTTTAAGCGATTCCGACGACCAAAACCGCTGGTTCCAACGGAGTCTTAGTACATTTTGGTGGCCGTGGCCCGACTTCCCAAAATCGGGCGGAGCATCATTTTCGGAAATGGGCGAAGTTTCGTCGGCCATCTTCTGCTGTGAAAAAAAATGCCATGCCTAAACCGTTTATTTAAGCTAAACTGCTTTGAAAACACAGTTTAGCGGACGATTTTTCAAATTTCGACTGTTTTTAAAATTGCCCTCCGACGATTACTTTGCGAAAATGAATCGTCGTGTTTTCTACACCAAACAGTCTCGGAGAAAATTGAGTTAGACACGCATATTTTGAATTCGCCACGCGAAAAATGAAAATTCAAATTAAGTTTTCCTCAGAACCCCGTGGGTTGAACAATTTAACGGCAAGAGTTTTTACGGTATTTTGAATTCGCCCCGCGAAAAAATGAAAATTCAAATAAGGTTTCAGTCAGCACCCCGTGTCGGCCGAAAATAGTTTTTTTTTCAATTTTTTTCTGATAATTTTCGAAAGCTTTGGCGGCAAAAATAGAAAAAAGTAGAAACAACTATTTTCGAAGGTTCGCGCTTAGGTCCATTAACAAATAAATCGAAGAGAAATCGAAAATTATTATGCGTTCGCCACGTGCGTGAAAAGTTTTGAAATTGTGTTCGTCTCTAAAATTTACGCGCTGCCTCGCTCTTTCGTTACAGGACCTTTGCCGACACCGCGAGTCTACGCTCGCGGCGAACTCATAATTTCTAGAAACTCTGTGGCGAGTTGTAGATTGATAGGATCATTGACAAAGGCTTACAACTCGACGTCTGTTGAGATGATGGTCCCCCCGGAGTGTGTGGCGGTATTGGAGACATCATTTGTTGGTGATGTTGTGACGGAGGCGGTTGAGGTTGCTGCTCGGCAGGCATTTTCGTCCCACTAGGCTTCCCATCCAGCGATTCCTCTGCTATCGAAGACGCTGACGGTGAAGGAATGGGTTGAGAGACTGATGACGGGGTCGTTGGGTTTCCATTAGGTCCTTCTTTAGCCGGATTTGTTCCTGGAGCTCCTGGCAAAGGTATCCCTCGTGCTACCGCCGCTTGCTGAGCTGCCCACTCGGTCGGCGTAGGCCCTGGCGGCATTCTAACCATCTCTCCTGGTGGCATAACAGGCGGTCGCATAATGTGCGGCGGGGCGTATCCGTACGCTCCGGAAGGGGGATAACCGTAAGGATGAGGTGGCGGGTAACTAGAATGGTGTCGTGGGGGCATTCCGTACGGCGGGTAGCCAGGTGGGTAGCCAGGCGGGAGCTGGTGTTGCTCAGCGCCTCGCCACTCCATCGGCGGCGCCATTCCGGGGTGATGAGTTCCTGGCGGTGGTGCGAAACTATTAGGTGGCACATTGTGGTGTGGTGGTGGAAGCTGCTGTTGTGGTGGCGCGAGAGGTCCTGGAGCTGGAGGAGCTTGAGACGCTGGTGGAGCAGTAATCGCCGCGGCAGGCTCGCCCTTCTTGCTTCCACCTCCACCTGCCGCCACTTCTGCTACTGATGCAGCATACCGATCGCCATCTTCACCCTGCAAATAGTGCACTTTGATTACACTTTTCGTGTTCGCTCTTTGTTCCGCATCTACTGTTTCACTTAGCACTAAGGGGCCCAAACAAGAGAACCACGTCACTTTTCGGATTAAGCGAACGTGTACCCATGCTACGGATTAGCCTCTCGTTCTCTCTCTGTTCTGCACAAATGAGTATTTTTGAAAATATTTTTTGGCAGAATACCGGATGAAAAAGAAGTGAAGCAAGCGGACGGGGCAGAAGGCAGAGTATTATTCTCGGCGTAATCAGCGAGCGCATGATTTTTCCGCTTTTCGTACTCTTCTTCTCTTGTTAGCTAACATCATAAGTTTTTTTTCGATATGATTCTAAAAATATCATGGTATTTTTTTCGATCTATTCTAAGGAAAATCGAAAGTCTCGAGCTGCAAAATACTGCGGCTTCTGGGTAACAAAAGGATTGATGCGATTCAGTATTAAAACACTCCTATAGGAGTTTTCCTTTACATGTGTGCAAGACTTCATCTCCTCTATGTTACCGTACTTAGATCAGCTCTCCTCACAATGCTTATCAACATAATTAGCTATGATCCAAAAAAAAACGACATAAGGAACAGAACACGTAACTAGGAAGTTCTCCGAACACGGAATCGTAAAGTGTGCGCCCAATGCAATCGTGCTCCTCCGCTACACAGTGTCTCTGCTCGCCCGTTTTCCCGCTATTTCGACTACGCAGATGGAAATAGTTGGAGAAATGGGGAGACGTACGCAACAAAATCGCGGCGAACTCATAATACAAAACGCCCCATCAATACGAGATCACACCTGGCTGAGAAGAGTCGGAGAAAAAAAAAACGAAAATCCGTAAGGGTAGATTTACGGAATAAACTTTTTTTTTTGAATGCGCTCATCACTAGCGAAGAGAATTTTTTCTAATGTACCTTTAATTTGATCAAAATTTCCGATTTCGTAGAGCAAAATTCAAAAAATTTCAAAATATCGTTTTCGTAATGGTAGGATCCCACTTATCTAGCCAGGTGTGTACGAGATCCACGTGGGACTAGATTTGGATTTCTCTTCCAATTGAGCGAAAATTTTTCAAAGAATAATAGTGAACTCTCGGACCGCAGCTTTATCTCAACAATTGGATTCTCGTTTTGTTGATTCGCCTAATTCCCCTTTTGTTTTTGTTACAGGTTTCACATGTGTGGTCTCCGAACGCATACGCAATTTTTGAACAAACATATTATTCTTAAAATTTTTTTCGCTCACTTGGAAGAGAAATCCAAACCTAGTCCCCCGTTGGTCTCGTATCGATGGGGCGGATCCAGCCTTGCTGATTGGTTGCAGAGGCCAATCAGCGTGGTGGCCGAGTTTTCCCCTCCTCTTCCAAGGGAGCGAAAATTTTTTTAAGAATAATACTTATTTTTTGATTATGTACACGCCATTTTAATCTTTACTTTTGATATGACAAATTCTGTGTGTTTGTTCGTCCGTTTGTTTGTCCGCAGTCCTTTCTCAGCGCCTACTGAACCGATTTGGCCCGTTTTTGGACAAGGGTATCAGAAATGTTGGCCCGGTGACGCACGTAAATTTTTAAGCGATCCATGAAGTTTCACGTCTTCTGGAGCACATCTTCTGCTTTCTAGGCTTGACTTTCCGTCTTCATATCTGAATCAGGCCAATTCGAGGCGGCTCACGCGACGTGAAACTTCATGGATCGCACATCTTCTGCTTTCTAGGCTTGACTTTCCGTCTTCATATCTTGTCCAAAAACGGGCCAAAACGGTCCAGTAGGAGCTGAGAAACGGCCGCGGACAAAGAAACGGACATACACACCGACAGACAGACATCCTTTCTCAATTAGTATAATAAAGATAAAGAAAAGATAAAAGAAAAGTTAGGCACATGTCAACACGTCGAATTGACACATGTGAACAAAACACTTTCGAAGCATTTCCATAAAAAGAAAACAGAGCTAAGCTGCGATTTAGGGGAAGGTTTACGAACGCAAACTACTGCGGAGCCCAGCCAGAGGCGGCGTAAGTCGCTTCGATTTGGCTGGTTATTTGTTATTATGCAACTATTCCTTCCTCCACTCTCCTTTAATACATTATTGGCAGAGTACACGAGGTTGTATGTTCTCGTGCAGGCACGTTTATTTTGATATTTGTCCCACCCTTTTTGATCTCCCCGAGCGGAGAAAAGAAGAAAAGGGGCTGTTCTTCGATCGCTCGTCACTTTCCCACGCCTCCCCTCCTAGGCGCTGCTGGCTGGCTGCAGCCGAAATATGACGTCACAGACACAAATTGTTTTCGATGTGATGTGATGATCATCGGCCTCTCGTGTCTGTCCACTCTCGTCCGAAAAGCGACAACGAGGAGAGAGAGAGAGAGATTTAGAGGGCGAAAGAAATGAAAATGTGGGCTTCCTCCATCCTCTCGCTTTCTGAATGATGTCACGCACTCACTCTCTTTCCGCTTTCCGAAAAGGACGAATACACTTGCCGATGAGAAAAGGAGGAGGAGAGGAAAGAGGCGGGAGGAAAAGGAGGAGGAAGAAGCAAAACCACAAAAAAGGAAACGGAGAGAGGTCTCCCTTTTCAGTCCTTTTCTCTTCCGTCCACTCTTGTTTTTCGTTGGTTAGTCACTCAACTCTCGCGAGAGAGCTCTCGGTTCTTCTTCACCCATGTATGTTTCTATCCCTTGTTTCCTGCCATTTATGTGTCATTTCCCACTTATTCACTAATGAATAAAAAGGGTCACCCGTTCATACGGAATCCACGCACCCTCTATTCATGACGAGACCAGCAAGCTCATGAGTTCACGTGAAAAATCGAGGTTCCAAGATTTTGAAACATCATAGTATTCGAAAGAAAACCTTAGGGAATACAGTGTTTTCAGAATTCAAAATATTCATATTATATTGGTCAAAATTATCTGGTGTCGACTTTCTGGATTCATTGGTGGCGTTCAAAGAGCCTGTTTCGTCATCCAAATTTTCCAGATTTCCTACATTTATCGTAATCTCCAAAAATTCCGAAATGTGCTGACTCTGCAATCACACAAAGGATGTTTGAACACGGACGACGATCTTTGCAGACTCAGTACATTCTGGAATTGTTGCGAATTACGGTGAACAGCAGAAGTCTGCCGGCGAAACGCGCCCTTCGCAAGTATCCAAGAATAAGTAAGTAAGGTACTCTTAACGCGCCATAAAACGTGGCGGTCACGCGATATGATAACGTGCACATATAATGAAAACGCGCTCCTCCGCTCCGTTGATGTTTGCAATTTAGTTTCTGTTTCCGACACGGACATGAATTTAAAATGAATTTTCAATTAGGGCCGAAAATTGCGATTGCATAGGATCCAATCGGATATGCGCCATGCGATTACGTGTTACTGCATAACGCTATGAACATGTTGTCATTCATGTGGAATTGGAGGAAAAATTCTCAATCACCTGTTCTTCTGGCCATGTAAGGCTTCCACCGACATACTCACGAAAATTCTGCAATCCCTTCCCCTCCGGTAGTGCCCATCATGCGGCCTCGTCTGTCTCGCTCACTCGTTTGCGTGCGTCGTCATTTTGGAAAACGAACGAATAGAGAGAGAGAGAGTGTAAGGGGGATGGAGGGGGCAGAAAAGATTGCTGTGTGTATTGAATGTATAGTCGCAGTCTCTTTCTTCGCAAACCGAAGCGGCGGCGAGAGACACTGCGAGACAGCACGCACAGTGCGGAGAACTCCATCGCTTTCCGAAGGCCGCGTCGTCGCTGTCGCGACTAGAAAAGAGTGTACAGAAGCGAGAGACGCACGAGAACGCCTTTGACAACCGCTCTGTCTCCACAAGCGGCCCCTAACACAGACGGGGCGTCACGCGGAGGCGCAGACACACTCATGATTCTAACGCGCTCCGTTGGTAGCGACCTTCCTTCCCTCCCCATTCTCGCCCATTCCATTCTATGTCGCTTTGAGGCGGTGGGCAGCCAATGACCCGGGGGGGGGGGGGGGTGAGAACGAAGACGGAGAGACGCAAAGGTTTTTCCCGGGATGATGAGATTTTTGAAGGCGCTGTTTTTACCCTTTTCTCCTTTTGCTGCTGCTGATGTTCCTTTTGACTGTTAGCCTGTTCTCCTGCCCCCGATGTTGTTGGCTGAATTTTGGGTGCAATTTCAGATAAATTTCAGATCAACTTCAGTATACCTCACTTGTCTCCAACGCATTCTCTTCACCCGGCATAGTAGCGCTTGTCTTCTTGTGATGTCAGGGTGTGGCAGAAAACTCTCTCACTTGCTGATCTGCTGAAAAATCGAGAAATGGATGGTTTCCATAATAAATAGGAAACGCAGAAACTTACAAATCCCGCTGGTTCACTCATAAAATGCTCTCTTTGTGTTTACAGTACGTCCTTTTCTCTTCTTTCTCGTCTTGAGATGTGTCTGGAAATTTATGAACTGTTTCAGGAATTTGATTTCGAATAGGAAAATATTGGCGCCAAAAAGATCGCAAGAACATCACGGGGCTGTCATCGTTTCTTCAATGTTCTTATCGCAATTACTCCTATCACTCCATCATGATCATTTCTTCATTTATTTCTCTTTCTCTACATCATAACCGTGTCATTTTATCATGTTTGTCACCGAGAGACATTAGCAACTTGGGAAACAAAACAAAGGGAAAAATATTTTTCCGAGACACAGAACATCAAATAGGGTAGAACACTGGGTGCGGTTAAGAGAGTGAGAAGCACTTAAGAGACATAGGGGCAAAAGGAGCAATGAGATAACATTTTCGACGTAATGTGAGCAGGAAAACAAGGAGAACAGAAAACCGTAATTATTAGAAGGGATCACATCTGGTCAGAATTGTTTCGATTTTTCAAAAATTAAATCATAAGCGGCGAATTTCGGCTCAGAATGGAAATGGTGTAGGTTTTGCATCTTTTTGAACGGATGTATTATTATGAGTTCGCTGCGAGCGTGGACTCCGCAGTCGCGGTATCGGCGAATGTCCTGCAGCGTGTGAATTTCAGAGACGCAGACAATTTCAACACGTTTCAAAAAAAAAAACGAGGTCCATGCACGTGGCGAACGCATAATATTGAGGAGCACGATTGCATCTAGCGTTTCCGTTTCTCATAATAAGTACACACTTTTCAACAATTTGCTAGCTATAAAAAAAACTGTCCATTTTTGAGTAGAAACTATCGGATAAATTAGAAAACTCCCCCTGGAAAAACTAAGGAAACATTGAAGAACATTGAAAAATTGTGTCGCTCGTCTGGCGTCCCCGGTGGCAGCGCACTCTCTCGCTCGACACACGAGGGACGAGGCTGAGGTTTCTCGGCCAGCTAAACATGTTTCTCTTCCCATTCAGATCCTCTCCCTGAAGCGCGTTTCTCAGCGGCATGAACGGACAATAAGCACGTGTATCGCTCGCAAGGAAAAGAGGCAATCACTTCCCAGAAGAACTGACAGATTGCTAAATCAACGAGCAGCGAAATTGATGGTAGATGCGTTTTTGCTCAATTCAACAGGGATACATATGAGCAGGAACACATTTCAATCATTTTTCCTTTTCTGATTGGAAGGGGAAACGGTCTGTGATAAAACACATCAGTCCCAAGTAGTAGAATCCTACTCATATTATGAGTTCGCCGCGAACGTGGACTGCAAAGGTCCTGCCGCGAAAGGACGAGGCAGCGCGTATTATACGTTCGCCACGTGCGTGGACTTCGCTTTTGGCGCCAAAGAAATTCGCCACCGCTACGGGGGTAGCGTCCGGCTTGCCAGTCCAGCGGTAAATTCCTTGCTAATTTTCCACTCAGTTGACAAGTTGGACGCAACCCCGGTGATGGTGGCAAATTTCCGTCTCGTCAATGGTTTTTTTATAGCACGCCACTGACAAATTACTGGCGAACGTGACTCGGTGAACCTCAGAATCCTAACTACTCGAAAATGGTTCCTATTCTGGCGATATGAGCATACAGTGCGGATGTCGAAACACGAAAACACGGTGCGGATATCGAATGCAATCGCGCTTTTTGGCTCTAATGCATGAAATTCAAATTTTGCTGCGTACGTCTCCATTTCTCTAACTATTTCAAGCTGCGTAGCCGAAATAGCGGGAAAACAGGCGAGACGCAGACCACTGTGGAGCGGAGGAGCACGATTGCATTGCGCGCAGACTTTATGATTCCGTGCGAGGCAATCGCGCTTCTTGGCTCTAATGCATAGAATTAAAATTTTCTGCTTGCTTTTTCACCCCTGTCAACACCGTCTAATTAAAATAAATTTTAGGTTGGAAACAATATTACAAGGGAACTATCTCAGCTGTCCAGAACCGTTTGGAATGGTTAAGGTCAGCGGTTGAATGGTCGAGAGGCGAACACCTAAGAGTGATAATCGAACGTTAAATAGCGGGAAAACAGGCTAGACGCAGACACGTGGAGAGGAGGAGCACGATTGCATTCGACGCGCACTTTCTGATTCCGTGGAGCTCTCTGGACGCGTAGAGGTCGTCGATGTCGACGATTCGTTTCGCTTTGGACACCGCAATATGAACCGTAGAGAAAACGTGTCTACAGAATTGAGAAAACTCAGCATCAATTTACCGAGAAAGATTTGGGTTTTCACAACGCACGGGGTGCTGAGGAAAACCTAATTTGAATTTTCATTTTTCGCGGGGCGAATTCAAAATATGCGTGTCTAACTAAATTTTCTCCGAGACTGTTTGCTGTAGAAAAGAGGACGATTCATTTTCGCAAAGTAATCGCCGGAGGGCAATTTTAGAAACAGTCGAAATTTGAAAAATCGTCCGCTAAACCGTGCTTTCAAAGCCGTTTAGGACCTATCAAATCGAGGTACCGTATACCGTTAGTGGAGCGCACTTGCTGACCACGTCGTCCGCAGCACCCCGTGACAACGTTGACTGAACATCGTGATAATTCCAAAAATTCGAAGGGGAATGATCCTAGGAAAAATTAATGGGATGATAAAACTGATGGAATCAGAAACATTCTTAATTAACAACTGGGTAATACAAGAGAAAAGATTCCTCGAATTTATTTGATGCGTATAAAACTCTACTTATTTTGAAAGAGTACGTTCAGAATCACCAGAATCTATTGCGTGGAAACTGAAATAAGAAAAATATAGAACGCACTCACCGTAAAAACTCTGTTTTAAAGGCACCCCTAAGTGATCGGCACCTTCTTTTTTAACAAAAAATAAGATTGAACAATTAAATAACGGCATGCCGTTAAAATATAGTTTTTACGGTAATCTTTTCTTTCTTCTTTTTCTCTTCCACGTTCATCATTCTCGTTTTCATACGAGAGATAAAGAGAGATAGAAGAAAAATTAGAAAGACCGGCTAGAGGGAGGAGAAAAATAGAAAAATTGGAGAGGCGAACAGGAAATGCCTAGGGGCGCCGCCTTTTCATTTCCACTCATCACTATTACTAATTTTTTGGTTGCCTAACCAGTGGTCAGTGGTTCGACACAACAGGACCAAATGGTAGTGTTCATTGTATAGACTGGACCAAAGCGAGAGGAAAATGGAAAGAGGGATAAAAGAGCGAGATGATGGTAGAGGCAGTAGCAATGTGCGTGTGCCTTATTATGGCAATTCAGGCCACCGTTTGGGCTGTGTGTGGTGGCGGTTGGGTGGCTGAGGGTGGACGTGTGTCGGCGGAGGGACCTAGGCCATCTCTCTGCGTCTCTCACACCCTCGCTTCTTTCCCGTCCATTCAAATGACGGAGAGGCGGGCGCGGCGCGCGCCCACAACGACGACGACCGAACCAAGGGGAAGATGGGAAGGCAAAGAGAGCGAGGTGAGTCGAGGCACACTCTCATAGGCGGTAGACAACGAGACACATAACGAGTTAGTATAGATTTTGGAGAGAGTTGGTGTACACACAGGCACACAAAAGACCGGGCGGGATAGCGTGTGTGTGTGTGTGTGTGTGTATGTATGTATGTGAGCGACACACACGTTACGAAATAGCATGCCAGCGGGAGAGACGTTCGATGGCCTCGCTCAGACCTCGACACACAGCGATCGATCGTGTAGAAGAAGACGGAAAGGGGAGAAGGGGTCTTCCGAAGACGTCCAGTTCCCGTGCGCAGAGGAAAGGCAGATCTTCTTCTTGTTTCTTTTGGATAAAGTCTTTGTCCAAAAAGGGGTGGCGTTTTCGATCGCCTCGAGGAAACGGGTGGGTACTGTAGTACTTTCGAGTAGAGATTAGAATCTGTTATTTGAAACACAGAAACATCGCTAATATTTCCGAGAAATGCGTTGCTATTTCCAGCTAAAAGCTAAAAAAACCCCCTCTTGGGTTATTTTATGGACTTATGCAAGGTGGTCGGCAAAATAAACGGATTCGGTTATTTTACCGACCTTGAATAAGTCTATTACATACAAAGCAGAAGTAAAAGGCTTTTAATGACCGGTAAAAAAAATAAAAAATGTTCTTATTGATATTTAAACACTGTACATTTATTATAGAAGGAACAAAGAAATATCCTGAGAAGTGAGTGATTTGGGTGGAAAACTGAGACAGCCGCAAACCAAAATAAACAGGAAACTAGTGAACCTGAAAACAGTGAATCGGAGAAAACGCGAGTGAATCAGAGAAAAAGCTAGCGAACGAGAAAGCTATAATAGAGTTATGCAAGGGTGTAAAATTAACCGAATTCGGTTAATTTTACATCCTTGCATAACTCCATAAGTGTGCATACGAGCATTTCTTTTTAATTATTCGAAAATTAGTTATGGCGCTGAACATTTTTTAAAAATAAAAACCAACTTTCGTCTTTATTTTGTTGCAAAACGTGAAAAATCTGTATTTATAAATCCCAGCGATTTTTCAGCTTTTTCCGTTTTGTAGAGATATTTCGTTCGCTGGTTTTATTCCGGTTCACTGTTTTTGGGTTCACCACAGTAGTATCTGGTCAATTTTTTCTCTCCGGTTCGTGGGAGACCTCGAGACAGTATACTATCAAAATCAGAGAATGTTGCGAGCTTGCGGGCCTTATTGGAGAAAAACAAATTCACGTTCAGGTTTGCTAGAAATCTTCTTGTAAAACACAAAATTTAGAAAGAAAATAATTCAGCGTAAACTAGTTTCGTCGGCTCCGGGACATTCCGAAACTGGACATTTTCGAAACCGCTTTTGAAGGAAAAACGCTCGGATAATCCGTTATATTATGCGTTCGCCGCAAGCGTGGACCTCGCTTTTGGCGTGAAAAGTTTTAATATTGTCTGCGTCTTCGAAATTTACACGCTGCCTCGCTATTTCGTTGCGGGACCTTCACCGACACCGCGATTGCGGAGTTCACGCTCGCGGCGAACTCAGAATATATATTTTTTCTTGAAGTTTCTCATAGAATAACAGAATTTCAGTTGTCCGAACTCGTTTTCATGGCGTTTGTTCGCGCATGTTTCTTCGCGAAGATTTTCAAAGACCCATTATTTCGTTATTTCTATGAAAAACTTCAAGAAAAATATATAACGGATTATCCAAGCGTTTTTCCTCCAAAATTCATGCGGTTTCGAAATGTCTGGTTTCGAAATGTCGCGGTTTCGAAATGTCCGGTTTCGGGATGTCCCGGAGCCGTTTCGTCATGACACGTCACTTCGTGATAGGACCCACAATTGTCCGAGGCTCAACTCATCCGCCGATTGTCATAATCATGTTTAGATAAAGTCAATACTTATAAAAATTGTCTTATTTTTTTGCGCGGTATCCCAGAAGATGTCGACGGCTGATTGGGTTCCTCACACTCGTGTTCTTCGGCCTCCCGCTTATTGACAGAAGTTCCTGGTTTCTCGGGCTCATCATCGCTTTTATCCTCGTCTGCAAGTAGCTGGAATGAAGACTCATTATATTGCTGTAACAATGCTCTAAAGTAACCTCCAAACCAAACTGTTTCTCCAAGTGCTTCAAAATAAACGGTGTTTTGGATTCTTTGATTTCGAAACATTTCCCGTTATTTTCTCCCTTGACGCACCGTTGCACTACAACTTTCTTCTGCCGTTCATTTATCTAAAATATTAAAAATAAATAGTCTTTCACTTGTCAGAAAAAAATTAGAACCTCTCTGCTGGCAGAAAACTTGGAGAAATTTGCAGGGTTAACACTGGGCCATGGTTTCACTACATAGTCAGACATGATCGACTCACTTCAACTCTGACAAAAAACCTGAATACGAAATGGAGAGGAATTTATAATTTATGGACCCTAGCAGTGCGTTTTTTCCCATTTTTGGAACTATTTTTCGCAGTAAAAAATGTCCAAAAATGGCAAAAATTCTTTCAAAATCGCTCGTTGCGAGACTTTTC
Organism: Caenorhabditis macrosperma; assembly: GCA_963932285.1. Lineage (NCBI taxonomy): Eukaryota > Metazoa > Nematoda > Chromadorea > Rhabditida > Rhabditidae > Caenorhabditis > Caenorhabditis macrosperma. The sequence continues at coordinate 15,385,258 of OZ010622.1, forward strand.
CGTCATTTAAATATCCGCTCCTTCTAAAGTTCATTCAGACTTTCTACTTTTTTTCGGGAATGACAAGCTCAAAAATTCGGTAAACAGTGGAAGCGTTTAAGAATGGACCGTTCTGAACTATTAATCTGGGAAAAACACGAAATTAGTGAGAATCCGCAAAAAATTAAAGGCGCATTCTTAAAATCGGTGAATAGGTACGATCCAGGCTTGGTCGGAACCGGAACTACCGAAATTTCCGGCGGAAATTTTTCCGACTTTCCATTTCGGAACTTTCTTCCGTCGGAAATTGATTTCCGAAACAAAATGTGTTGATTCTGTGGTTTTTTCGACTTGATCAAGCTTGAAGGATTGAAAAACCGACTAGTTTGTAATATTTTCGACAGTTTGGCCCCGTTTCGGCTCATTTTCGGATTTTCCGAATTCGGCCGAAATTTCCGAAAAAAAAAGTCGGCACTTTTTTTTCGGAAACTTTAATTCGGAAAAAAATTCAAAATCTAACTCCAAACTTGGTTTGGAATTAAATTTGATTCAATCTAATTCAAATAACGTTAAAATTTAATTCCACTTTTTTTTGGAATTAAATTCAAACAAAATGTGAATTAGACTGAATCAAATTTAATTCCAAACCGAGTTTGGAGTTAGATTTAATGCATTTGGAATTAAATTCTAAGACAATTACAATTAGATTTGAAAAAATTGGAGTTAAATTTGGTTGCGTGGGACTTCCACTTTTGTCAAATTTGATTCCAAACGATTTGCCAGAGTATTTAAGCATATAAGAATATGATGCAGAGGAGCGTAAAACCGTATCTAAATGAAACAAATATCGACAGATAAAGTAGAGCGAAAGAAAAAGTTGAACGGAAGAAAAAGTGGAACGGAAGAAAATGTAGAGCGAAAAAAAAATGTAGTGAAAAATTATTAGCGAAATAAAAGGTGGAGCAAAATATAATGTTCCGTTTTTGCTTTATTTCGTCCGAAATACCCAGATTTTGCCTTCGAAGAAAAAAATCGGGGAAGCCCTTCCCCGATTTTTTTTTCATACCCTCGAAGAAATTGTGTTCGGCGGGGCGCGTTTGCAGGATGCCATAATATGGCGGTGCTTCAAACTGAGAAATTGTCGGAAAAATAAGTGATGGAGACTGTGCAGTAAATATCCGAAATTTTTCGGTACTTTTCAGTGGAGCGCACTTGTTTTGCGCGGGAATTCAAAATTAAATACATTATTGTTTAAAAAATCACCCTAAGCCTTAAAAAACAATGAATGTCTATTTTTTGTCGAGAACGAATGAAAAAAAAAATCTTCCGTTAGTTTGAGAATTTTGAAAATAAACTGTCATTATGGAAAAAAAATTTTTTTTCGGAAAATGCCACATAGACTTTGGGAAAAAATTTTTGAATAAAAACCCACTAGAAACGTTGTTGTTTTATGAAAAAATATGATTTTCACGAAAACATGCGTGGCAAAAAAGAAAAGCACTGCGGAGGGACCGAACCCGCTCGGTGCAGTTCACTCCTCGAGGCTTCAACCACTGAGCTACCCAACTGCTGCCGACGCTTGCGGCGCTGTGCCCTTATATGAACGCCGCTATTTTTTCTGTTGCCACGTGGGCGCTGCAAACGCGCTCCACTGAGAAGTACCGAAAAATTTCGGATATTTACTGCACAGTGTGATGAAGTTATGCAAGGGTGTAAATGCATTTCTCGGAAAACTACCCGAGGTTTGTCGAAAATTCAACGAATGTCGACAGTTGGAAAAACCGGTCGCTATGAGATATTTTCTGTGAATAAGAACATGCGCCTTAAATACATCTAACATGTTATAACAGCTGTGTCCGCAAAAATAGTTTCTTTCTAATTTTTTTTCTCAAAGAGGGAACGGCAAAGAAACGGAAAAAAAAGCTGTTTCAAAATAATATTTTTCCTGTTGGTCTCGCAACATTTTCTGCTTAGGGAAAAAAAATAGAAAAAATCGTTGTTTTTAAAATTCAGCTTTGGAGTCCAAAGTTTGGACCTTTAAAGGCGCATTGACTAAAATACGCAAGTGACCTCTACAGAAAACAATGCTTTTGTAGAAGCATGTAGAAGCATGCTTATGCATTTTTTCCTTTTTTTTTGCCGTTCCCGCTTTGAGAAAAAAATAGAAAAAAAATTGTTTGCCGACACAGCTTAGGTCTATAAAATCCGAAATTTTTCACAAGGGAATTGTTTCAACTGTCCAGAGCCGTTTGGAATAAAACCTTGTGGGATGGAAAGAGGTCGGTTCCAGCTCCCAGAATCAGTTTTCAAAAGTTGCTGAGGAGCTCCGTGAGCCGAGGAAAAGCGACTCAAAGTTTCGAGAATGTCGGCCGCTTGCCGATACCGCGCCTATAAACTCTCGCGGACCTACTATTCTCAACGCTTGGATGGTCCTTAGCTCTAATAGGGAAATTCATAGGTTTGAACAGACTGGAACGGTTGGATGGTCCAGTGATAGCGAGTGGGTGCGGGGCGTGGAAAGGCTGTGTTTGATTCCCTTACGCAACATTTTTTTGCTTTTGTTTTCGCTAATAGTTTCGGTTATTTTATTGGTTTTTTATTATTCTTTAAAAAATTTTCGCTCCCTTGGAAGAGGAGGGGAAAACTCGACCACCACGCTGATTGGCCTCTGCAACCAATCAGCAAGGCTGGATCCGCCCCATCGATACGAGACCAACGGGATGACTAGGTTTGGATTTCTCTTCCAAGTGAGCGAAAATAATTTTAAGAACAATATCATAAATGTAAAAAAAATGATCTTGACCTTTTGTTCGGGAAGCTGGTTTCAGATTTTACACCGCAGAAAAATGAACGGACAATATTTAGTATTTAAAGGAAACTGAACGTTTAGTTCGAACGCTTTAAACATTCGGGATCTCCAAAAATCGGCGACGGAATTTTCACAATATTGCGTACCGTCGACAACGGAGCCACAGAAGTAGGCGAGGACGTGGAGCTGGGCATGGAGGATGATGATCGATCGAGGAGAACCAGATGAAGGTATCACGGGTTGTTGGAGCGTACCGAATCGAAAACTCGCTCTACTGGACAGGCGCGTTGCGGCACGCGTAGCGATACATTTTTTGAAAATTACCTGCGAAAATTCGGCCAAGTTGCCGGAATTCTAGGCCAGTGGCCTAGGAATTATGCGGCCGCGGCCATTTTAAAGGCTGCGTATAATTTTAGCGTTACGCTGTAAGAGATGCATGTCATTACTGTAGCGAAGCGGGAATTTAAACATCGGTACGCTCCAACAGCCCGTGAAGGTATGTTATTTTTAGCTCTAATAGGTTGTTGGGAAGACTCCGCGATATCTCGCAACCCGACAGCTCGCAACCCCGACAACTCGCAACATTATCACTTTTCGCAACTGGAAAATGTGCAGTGAATCAGAAAAAAAGTTCGAATCAGAAACGATTGAATCAGAAGCTAGCGAACCGGAAAAAAAGCTAGCGAACCAGTAAAAAAAGCTAGTGAACCGGAAATCTGCCGAAAATGAATATATTATTCTTAAAATTTTTTTCGCTCCCTTGGAAGAGGAGGGGAAAACTCGGCCATCACGCTGATTGGCCTCTGCAACCAATCAGCAAGGCTGGATCCGCCCCATCGATACGAGACCAACGGGATGACTAGGTTTGGATTTCTCTTCCAAGTGAGCGAAAATTTTTTTAAGTATAATATCTGCCGAAAATGCCGAAAATGAAACTGCCGAAAATGAATAAATCTGCCGAAAATGAATAACCAGCCGAAAATGAATATATTATGAGTTCGCCGCGAGCGTGGACCTCGCTTTTGGCGCGAAAAATTTAAAATTGTCTGCGTCTCCGAAATTTACGCGCTGCCTCGCTCTTTCGTTGTGGGACCTTCACCGACACAGCGATTGCGGAGTCCACGCTCGCGACGAACTCATAATACCGCTGTTTTCGGCGAGGAAAAAATATTTTTCGAAGTTTTTGACTCTGAAATCGATGAAGAGAAACATTTGAAACATTTTGAGACCATCGGCCACTAAAATGGTTCATTTTTCACGGAGGAGTTATTAAATTCTGGTTCTGAAACTTTGCATAGACATTCACAGCATACCTGAGAACCTAACGAACACAACTGCAGGCATATTTCACACTCGGGGCGACCACGGTACATCATGGACCATAAATACACATATGTCTAGAAACTTTGAAAAATCATATCTCGCCAAGGTATTAAATTCTTGTTTTGAAACTTCGCATAGACATTCACAGCATACCTGAGAACCTAATGAACACAACTGCAGGCATATCTCACACTCGGGGCGACCACGGTACATCATGGACCAATGTCCCCCGTGTGTCGTGTGTCGCTCGTCTGGCGTCTCTGGTGGCAGCACACTCTCTCGCTCGACACACGGGGGACGAGGTGGAGGTTTCTAGGCCAGCCAAACATGTTTCTCTTCCCATTCAGATCCTCTCACTGGAGCGCGTTTTGCAGAAAAATGAACGGACAATACCTGAGAACCTAATGAACACAACTGCAGCCATATCTCACACTCGGGGCGACCACGGTACATCATGGACCATAAATACACATATGTATTATAACTCTAGAAACTTTGAAAAATCATATCTCGCCAAGGTATCAAATTCTGGTTCTGAAACTTTGCATACACATTCACAGCATGTTTAAGAACCTTATGAACACAACTTAAGGCATATCCCACACTCGGGGCGACCACGGTACATCATGGACCATAAATACACATATGTCTAGAAACTTTGAAAAATCATATCTCGCCAAGGTATTAAATTCTGGTTCTGAAACTTTGCATACAAATTCACAGCATTGCTAAGAACCTATTGAACACAACTGCAGGCATATCTCACACTCGGGGTGACCACGGTATATCATGGACCATAAATACACATATGTCTAGAAACTTTGAAAAATCATATCTCGCCAAGGTATCAAATTCTGGTTCTGAAACTTTGCATTGACATTCACAGCATACCTGAGAACCTAATGAACACAACTGCAGCCATATCTCACACTCGGGGCGACCACGGTACATCATGGACCATAAATACACATATGTCTAGAAACTTTGAAAAATCATATTTCGCCAAGGTATCAAATTCTGGTTCTGAAACTTTGCATAGACATTCACAGCATACCTGAGAACCTAATGAACACAACTGCAGCCATATCTCACACTCGGGGTGACCACGGTACATCATGGACCCTAATTACACATATGTATTAAGGATCCAGAAACTTTGAAAAATCGTATCTCGCCAAGGTATTGAATTCTGGTTCTGAAACTTCGCATAGACATTCACAGCATACCTGAGAACCTAATGAACACAACTGCAGGCATATCTCACACTCGGGGTGACCATGGTACATCATGGACCATAAATACACATATGTCTAGAAACTTTGAAAAATCATATCTCGCCAAGGTATTGAATTCTGGTTCTGAAACTTTGCATAGACATTCACAGCATACCTGAGAACCTAATGAACACAACTGCAGCCATATCTCACACTCGGGGTGACCACAGTACATCATGGACCATAAATACACATATAAATTATGACTCTAGAATCTTTGAAATATCATATCTCTCCAAGGTATTAAATTCTGGTTCTGAAACTTCGCATAGACATTCACAGCATACCTGAGAACCTAATGAACACAACTGCAGGCATATCTCACACTCGGGGTGACCACGGTACATCATGGACCATAAATACACATATGTCTAGAAACTTTGAAAAATCATATCTCGCCAAGGTATTGAATTCTGGTTCTGAAACTTTGCATAGACATTCACAGCATACCTGAGAACCTAACGAACACAACTGCAGGCATATTTCACACTCGGGGTGACCACAGTACAACATGGACCATAAATACACATATGTCTAGAAACTTTGAAAAATCATATTTCGCCAAGGTATCAAATTCTGGTTCTGAAACTTTGCATAGACATTCACAGCATACCTGTGTCACAGACCTATTTCTATAGTCTGTGCTATTTCACTTTTCCTCATTGTGATTTATGATTGTTTACGAAGGTCATATTACGCGGAGGTTAATATTCATCTAAACTATTCCGATGTTTATCGGACTCCGCGCATATGACCCGTATTACATTCAGTCTATGCGTTTGCATCGGTCGGGAGTAGTCGTGTCTCGGACTACTCTCCATACCGACTCAAAATAAAGATGTCGACATCTAACACACTGATAGAGACACTTACAATAGAAGGGAAAGGTAACTTATTATATAAAACCCTCTATTCGTAATACCTGAGAACCTAATGAACACAACTGCAGGCATATCTCACACTCGGGGCGACCACGGTACATCATGGACCATAAATACACATATGTCTAGAAACTTTGAAAAATCATATCTCGCCAAGGTATCAAATTCTGGTTCTGAAACTTTGCATAGACATTCACAGCATACCTGAGAACCTAATGAACACAACTGCAGCCATATCTCACACTCGGGGTGACCACAGTACATCATGGACCATAAATACACATATAAATTATGACTGTAGAATCTTTGAAATATCATATCTCTCCAAGGTATTAAATTCTGGTTCTGAAACTTCGCATAGACATTCACAGCATACCTGAGAACCTAATGAACACAACTGCAGGCATATCTCACACTCGGGGTGACCACGGTACATCATGGACCCTAATTACACATATGTATTAAGGATCCAGAAACTTTGAAAAATCGTATCTCGCCAAGGTATTGAATTCTGGTTCTGAAACTTCGCATAGACATTCACAGCATACCTGAGAACCTAATGAACACAACTGCAGGCATATCTCACACTCGGGGTGACCATGGTACATCATGGACCATAAATACACATATGTCTAGAAACTTTGAAAAATCATATTTCGCCAAGGTATCAAATTCTGGTTCTGAAACTTTGCATAGACATTCACAGCATACCTGAGAACCTAATGAACACAACTGCAGGCATATCTCACACTCGGGGCGACCACGGTACATCATGGACCATAAATACACATATGTCTAGAAACTTTGAAAAATCATATCTCGCCAAGGTATCAAATTCTGGTTCTGAAACTTTGCATAGACATTCACAGCATACCTGAGAACCTAATGAACACAACTGCAGGCATATCTCACACTCGGGGCGACCACGGTACATCATGGACCATAAATACACATATGTCTAGAAACTTTGAAAAATCATATCTCGCCAAGGTATCAAATTCTGGTTCTGAAACTTTGCATAGACATTCACAGCATACCTGAGAACCTAATGAACACAACTGCAGCCATATCTCACACTCGGGGTGACCACAGTACATCATGGACCATAAATACACATATAAATTATGACTCTAGAATCTTTGAAATATCATATCTCTCCAAGGTATTAAATTCTGGTTCTGAAACTTCGCATAGACATTCACAGCATACCTGAGAACCTAATGAACACAACTGCAGGCATATCTCACACTCGGGGTGACCACGGTACATCATGGACCCTAATTACACATATGTATTAAGGATCCAGAAACTTTGAAAAATCGTATCTCGCCAAGGTATTGAATTCTGGTTCTGAAACTTCGCATAGACATTCACAGCATACCTGAGAACCTAATGAACACAACTGCAGGCATATCTCACACTCGGGGTGACCATGGTACATCATGGACCATAAATACACATATGTCTAGAAACTTTGAAAAATCATATTTCGCCAAGGTATCAAATTCTGGTTCTGAAACTTTGCATAGACATTCACAGCATACCTGAGAACCTAATGAACACAACTGCAGGCATATCTCACACTCGGGGCGACCACGGTACATCATGGACCATAAATACACATATGTCTAGAAACTTTGAAAAATCATATCTCGCCAAGGTATCAAATTCTGGTTCTGAAACTTTGCATAGACATTCACAGCATACCTGAGAACCTAATGAACACAACTGCAGGCATATCTCACACTCGGGGCGACCACGGTACATCATGGACCATAAATACACATATGTCTAGAAACTTTGAAAAATCATATCTCGCCAAGGTATCAAATTCTGGTTCTGAAACTTTGCATAGACATTCACAGCATACCCTGAGAACCTAATGAACACAACTGCAGCCATATCTCACACTCGGGGTGACCACGGTACATCATGGACCCTAATTACACATATGTATTAAGGATCCAGAAACTTTGAAAAATCGTATCTCGCCAAGGTATTGAATTCTGGTTCTGAAACTTCGCATAGACATTCACAGCATACCTGAGAACCTAATGAACACAACTGCAGGCATATTTCACACTCGGGGTGACCATGGTACATCATGGACCATAAATACACATATGTCTAGAAACTTTGAAAAATCATATCTCGCCAAGGTATTGAATTCTGGTTCTGAAACTTTGCATAGACATTCACAGCATACCTGAGAACCTAATGAACACAACTGCAGCCATATCTCACACTCGGGGTGACCACAGTACATCATGGACCATAAATACACATATAAATTATGACTCTAGAATCTTTGAAATATCATATCTCTCCAAGGTATTAAATTCTGGTTCTGAAACTTCGCATAGACATTCACAGCATACCTGAGAACCTAATGAACACAACTGCAGGCATATCTCACACTCGGGGTGACCATGGTACATCATGGACCATAAATACACATATGTCTAGAAACTTTGAAAAATCATATTTCGCCAAGGTATCAAATTCTGGTTCTGAAACTTTGCATAGACATTCACAGCATACCTGAGAACCTAATGAACACAACTGCAGGCATATCTCACACTCGGGGCGACCACGGTACATCATGGACCATAAATACACATATGTCTAGAAACTTTGAAAAATCATATCTCGCCAAGGTATTGAATTCTGGTTCTGAAACTTTGCATAGACATTCACAGCATACCTGAGAACCTAATGAACACAACTGCAGCCATATCTCACACTCGGGGTGACCACAGTACATCATGGACCATAAATACACATATAAATTATGACTCTAGAATCTTTGAAATATCATATCTCTCCAAGGTATTAAATTCTGGTTCTGAAACTTCGCATAGACATTCACAGCATACCTGAGAACCTAATGAACACAACTGCAGGCATATCTCACACTCGGGGTGACCACGGTACATCATGGACCATAAATACACATATGTCTAGAAACTTTGAAAAATCATATCTCGCCAAGGTATTGAATTCTGGTTCTGAAACTTTGCATAGACATTCACAGCATACCTGAGAACCTAACGAACACAACTGCAGGCATATTTCACACTCGGGGTGACCACAGTACATCATGGACCATAAATACACATATGTCTAGAAACTTTGAAAAATCATATTTCGCCAAGGTATCAAATTCTGGTTCTGAAACTTTGCATAGACATTCACAGCATACCTGTGTCACAGACCTATTTCTATAGTCTGTGCTATTTCACTTTTCCTCATTGTGATTTATGATTGTTTACGAAGGTCATATTACGCGGAGGTTAATATTCATCTAAACTATTCCGATGTTTATCGGACTCCGCGCATATGACCCGTATTACATTCAGTCTATGCGTTTGCATCGGTCGGGAGTAGTCGTGTCTCGGACTACTCTCCATACCGACTCAAAATAAAGATGTCGACATCTAACACACTGATAGAGACACTTACAATAGAAGGGAAAGGTAACTTATTATATAAAACCCTCTATTCGTAATACCTGAGAACCTAATGAACACAACTGCAGGCATATCTCACACTCGGGGCGACCACGGTACATCATGGACCATAAATACACATATGTCTAGAAACTTTGAAAAATCATATCTCGCCAAGGTATCAAATTCTGGTTCTGAAACTTTGCATAGACATTCACAGCATACCTGAGAACCTAATGAACACAACTGCAGCCATATCTCACACTCGGGGTGACCACAGTACATCATGGACCATAAATACACATATAAATTATGACTCTAGAATCTTTGAAATATCATATCTCTCCAAGGTATTAAATTCTGGTTCTGAAACTTCGCATAGACATTCACAGCATACCTGAGAACCTAATGAACACAACTGCAGGCATATCTCACACTCGGGGTGACCACGGTACATCATGGACCCTAATTACACATATGTATTAAGGATCCAGAAACTTTGAAAAATCGTATCTCGCCAAGGTATTGAATTCTGGTTCTGAAACTTCGCATAGACATTCACAGCATACCTGAGAACCTAATGAACACAACTGCAGGCATATCTCACACTCGGGGTGACCATGGTACATCATGGACCATAAATACACATATGTCTAGAAACTTTGAAAAATCATATTTCGCCAAGGTATCAAATTCTGGTTCTGAAACTTTGCATAGACATTCACAGCATACCTGAGAACCTAATGAACACAACTGCAGGCATATCTCACACTCGGGGCGACCACGGTACATCATGGACCATAAATACACATATGTCTAGAAACTTTGAAAAATCATATCTCGCCAAGGTATCAAATTCTGGTTCTGAAACTTTGCATAGACATTCACAGCATACCTGAGAACCTAATGAACACAACTGCAGGCATATCTCACACTCGGGGCGACCACGGTACATCATGGACCATAAATACACATATGTCTAGAAACTTTGAAAAATCATATCTCGCCAAGGTATCAAATTCTGGTTCTGAAACTTTGCATAGACATTCACAGCATACCCTGAGAACCTAATGAACACAACTGCAGCCATATCTCACACTCGGGGTGACCACGGTACATCATGGACCCTAATTACACATATGTATTAAGGATCCAGAAACTTTGAAAAATCGTATCTCGCCAAGGTATTGAATTCTGGTTCTGAAACTTCGCATAGACATTCACAGCATACCTGAGAACCTAATGAACACAACTGCAGGCATATTTCACACTCGGGGTGACCATGGTACATCATGGACCATAAATACACATATGTCTAGAAACTTTGAAAAATCATATCTCGCCAAGGTATTGAATTCTGGTTCTGAAACTTTGCATAGACATTCACAGCATACCTGAGAACCTAATGAACACAACTGCAGCCATATCTCACACTCGGGGTGACCACAGTACATCATGGACCATAAATACACATATAAATTATGACTCTAGAATCTTTGAAATATCATATCTCTCCAAGGTATTAAATTCTGGTTCTGAAACTTCGCATAGACATTCACAGCATACCTGAGAACCTAATGAACACAACTGCAGGCATATCTCACACTCGGGGTGACCATGGTACATCATGGACCATAAATACACATATGTCTAGAAACTTTGAAAAATCATATTTCGCCAAGGTATCAAATTCTGGTTCTGAAACTTTGCATAGACATTCACAGCATACCTGAGAACCTAATGAACACAACTGCAGGCATATCTCACACTCGGGGCGACCACGGTACATCATGGACCATAAATACACATATGTCTAGAAACTTTGAAAAATCATATCTCGCCAAGGTATCAAATTCTGGTTCTGAAACTTTGCATAGACATTCACAGCATACCTGAGAACCTAATGAACACAACTGCAGGCATATCTCACACTCGGGGCGACCACGGTACATCATGGACCATAAATACACATATGTCTAGAAACTTTGAAAAATCATATCTCGCCAAGGTATCAAATTCTGGTTCTGAAACTTTGCATAGACATTCACAGCATACCTGAGAACCTAATGAACACAACTGCAGGCATATCTCACACTCGGGGCGACCACGGTACATCATGGACCATAAATACACATATGTCTAGAAACTTTGAAAAATCATATCTCGCCAAGGTATCAAATTCTGGTTCTGAAACTTTGCATAGACATTCACAGCATACCCTGAGAACCTAATGAACACAACTGCAGCCATATCTCACACTCGGGGTGACCACGGTACATCATGGACCCTAATTACACATATGTATTAAGGATCCAGAAACTTTGAAAAATCGTATCTCGCCAAGGTATCAAATTCTGGTTCTGAAACTTTGCATAGACATTCACAGCATACCTGAGAACCTAATGAACACAACTGCAGCCATATCTCACACTCGGGGTGACCACAGTACATCATGGACCATAAATACACATATAAATTATGACTCTAGAATCTTTGAAATATCATATCTCTCCAAGGTATTAAATTCTGGTTCTGAAACTTCGCATAGACATTCACAGCATACCTGAGAACCTAATGAACACAACTGCAGGCATATCTCACACTCGGGGAGACCATGGTACATCATGGACTATAAATACACATATGTCTAGAAACTTTGAAAAATCATATTTCGCCAAGGTATCAAATTCTGGTTCTGAAACTTTGCATAGACATTCACAGCATACCTGAGAACCTAATGAACACAACTGCAGGCATATCTCACACTCGGGGCGACCACGGTACATCATGGACCATAAATACACATATGTCTAGAAACTTTGAAAAATCATATCTCGCCAAGGTATCAAATTCTGGTTCTGAAACTTTGCATAGACATTCACAGCATACCTGAGAACCTAATGAACACAACTGCAGCCATATCTCACACTCGGGGTGACCACGGTACATCATGGACCCTAATTACACATATGTATTAAGGATCCAGAAACTTTGAAAAATCGTATCTCGCCAAGGTATTGAATTCTGGTTCTGAAACTTTGCATAGACATTCACAGCATACCTGAGAACCTAATGAACACAACTGCAGGCATATCTCACACTCGGGGCGACCACGGTACATCATGGACCATAAATACACATATGTCTAGAAACTTTGAAAAACCATATCTCGCCAAGGTATCAAATTCTGGTTCTGAAACTTTGCATAGACATTCACAGCATACCTGAGAACCTAATGAACACAACTGCAGCCATATCTCACACTCGGGGTGACCACGGTACATCATGGACCCTAATTACACATATGTATTAAGGATCCAGAAACTTTGAAAAATCGTATCTCGCCAAGGTATTGAATTCTGGTTCTGAAACTTTGCATAGACATTCACAGCATACCTGAGAACCTAATGAACACAACTGCAGGCATATCTCACACTCGGGGCGACCACGGTACATCATGGACCATAAATACACATATGTCTAGAAACTTTGAAAAATCATATCTCGCCAAGGTATCAAATTCTGGTTCTGAAACTTTGCATAGACATTCACAGCATACCTGAGAACCTAATGAACACAACTGCAGCCATATCTCACACTCGGGGTGACCACGGTACATCATGGACCCTAATTACATATATGTATTAAGGATCCAGAAACTTTGAAAAATCGTATCTCGCCAAGGTATTGAATTCTGGTTCTGAAGCTTTGCATAGACATTCACAGCATACCTGAGAACCTAATGAACACAACTGCAGGCATATCTCACACTCGGGGTGACCACGGTACATCATGGACCATAAATACACATATGTCTAGAAACTTTGAAAAATCATATCTCGCCAAGGTACCAAATTCTGGTTCTGAAACTTTGCATAGACATTCACAGCATACCTGAGAACCTAATGAACACAACTGCAGGCATATCTCACACTCGGGGCGACCACGGTACATCATGGACCATAAATACACATATGTCTAGTGTCGCAAAGGTGGTTTAGTGATTTGCGAATGCTGACTTCCGGTTTCGAGAGAGTCTAAAGACCGAGCAGGAGAGAGAAAAGAGAGAAGGATTTCACGTAACAAGAAACACACTCAGACTTTATCTGTCCCAAATGGGCAAAAGACAAGAATGATCGGCATCTCGTCGGGGATCTGGCGGTCGGAGGGAAAGGCAGAGCCGACCGTGTGTAGAACCAGAACTGACGTGTTTCCTTGCGATCGGGGACGGCGAGACGATTCCACGTGGCGAGTCGGGCGGTGAGAGCGGTGAGGTCACGTTCACGCGGCAATAACTTGTGAGGCGGCGGCACGTCCACGTGGAGGAGGAGAAGCAGCATAGGTCGTCGTCGATCGGGGAAGCACGAGTAGAAAGTAGTAGAGAACCGATGATCTTTGCACATTGAGTAGAGTGTTACAGTTGAGGGGTGGAGAGGTCGTGAGAGGAGTAATCTTCAGATCCTCCAATTCGCGACATTCCCGGGGGCCGCGGGGGCGAGCGGGAGCATGTGTTCACGTAGTTGACTCCGTGTTTCGCTTGTCGATCCAAGAATGGTCGAGTGCGTAAAGACGGAGCAACTGGATGTGCATCCGTCGGTTCTTCTTCAGTAGCAGGATTCTCACAGATGATGACGTGGTCATCGTTTCGTTTCACCTTTACCGGAGCCATGTCGGCTGAACCTTTCGCCGTTTTGGCTGGGGGTCGTAGCGTAACTGATCTGATCAGTCCGTCGGCTGATGGATGTGTTTTGATAATCAATCCCAAAGGCCAGTTGTGTCGAGGCACGAGATTCTCTTGAACCAAAACCACTTGACCTTCAGTCACCTGGGTAGCAGTGTATGCTCCTTTCAGGCTCTTGCTTTCACGCAAGCTGGTAAGGTACATTCTGTACCAAACATCCCACAAATTCTGTAGGTGTTCGTTTAGATGAGCGACATGCAGCCTTGTGAGAACCTCTGTCGGTCCCGCACCAGTCTGAGCTGTCGGCTGGAAATTGTCTTGCAATACCCCGAGAGGAACGTTGGGTTGCAAAAAATCGGCTGGTCTGATGATGGCCGTGTCGTCAATGTACTCTGCGTTTCGCAGTAGTGGCCGTGAGTTCACAATCGCCTCAATTTCTGTCATCGTCGTGAAGAGTTCCACGTACGTGAACGTCTTGCTGGCACTTGGGGTGTACAGCAGATGTTTCACGATTCCGATGAGTCGCTCATAGATCCCTCCCTTCCAAGGACTCAAGGGGGTGATAAACTGCCATTCCATAGGAATCAGTTCCAAGAATGACGTGAAATATTCGGACTGTTCACTTAGTCTGCGAATATCATTTTCGAAGATCTTGCTTCCCAGCTGGAAGGTTCGGGCGTTGTCAAGCACCACCAGCTTCGGCATTCCTCGTCTTGCGAAGAATCTCCTCATCGTCAGCAGAAACTCATACGCGCTGTTGTTTGAGACCATTTCCAGATGAATGCATCGCGTGACTAGGCACGTAGCGATCATGATCCAGCATTTGCGATCTTCGTGTGTGCCTTGGTACAGGATCGGGCCGAAATAATCGATTCCCGTTCGTTCGAACGGGCGAGATCGCGTTACTCGGTACGATGGTAACGGAGGGATCTCTGGATATTTCAGCGGTCGTCCTTTAATTTTCCGGCACTTAAAGCGCGATCGGACGATGCGTCTGACCAACTGGCGTCCTTGATGGATCCAGTACTCCTCTCTGACTTTTGCCAGAAGATGTTCCGTTCCGATATGTCGGTTGGAAACGTGCAAGTCTCTCACCATCATCTCGGTCAACTTGTGATCCTTGATGAGTATGATCGGATACTTGGTGGAGTGCGGTAGATCCGACCGACTCAGTCTCGTATCGTGTCTGATAAGACCGTGTGGATCCTCAAGTGGTTTCCATTCCGGTGAGATTTTTGCGTTCAGATTCTTTACCGCGTCGCGGTAGTGGTCTGCGATGATGTACCTGAGTACCAGCTTCTTCCGGAGCCGATGTCCTTCTGCACCTGATTTCGCCGCCGCAAATCTTTTCAACGCTGGATTTCTCCATGCGAACTTGGCCTTTCGACCGAGCCGCATCGCCGCAACGAAGACACCATGCACCTTCCGAAGCAGTTTTCGTAGTGAGTTGGTGGAATCATAGGGGACGATGTTTACGTCTTCGAGCACTGAAGGCTCGGAGGCGTCGACCAAGTGGATCAAGTGTCCGGTGGATCCATCCGTGTCCCGTTCTTCTAGTCTGGCTTTCGCCTTGTTCGAAGACGGTGTTTTGGTCCCTTTCGGACCGTTTGTTTCTGGCAGCAATTTCTGCTCCATTTGTTTCATCACTCCGCTCGGAATGCTGATGGCCTCGGTCCATCTCTTCGGCCACTTGCTTCCGGGCTCTCTGAGAAATGGTGGACCTTCGAACCAGATCTTCGTCTGGATCAGCTCCGCAGAGCTCATTCCTCGAGACGCGATGTCTGCCGGGTTCTCTGTCCCTGGGCAGTGCCAGAAATTGTGCTGCACATCTTCGTCTGCCAATCTTATGCAGTTTGCTTTGATCAATGCCACCTGGGAGTTCACAAAACACTTTAGTGCTCTCTTGGTGACCAACCATCCCAACGCAATCATTGAATCTGACATAAATTCAACGGACTCGAACTTCCATGATTTGGCGAGTTCTGTCCGAATCGTTACGGCTGCGTTTGCCGCAATAGTAACCGCCATCAATTCCATTCGCGGAATTGTGTATCGATCGGAATTTTTCAGAGGTTTCACTCTCGATTTCGAGAACAGAAGGGCAGTATGAATACCACCGTCCGGATAGCAAAACCTGAGATACGCTGCGATCCCATAGTGCTTCTTCGAAGCATCCGAGAATATCACGAGCTTTACGCCCGTAAAATCGTATCGGGTCGTCAGTTGTCTCGGGAATGTGAACTTTTCGTTCCCAAAATCTTTCTTGATTTTCTCCCAAATAGGGACCGTGTCGTTCGGAATCCTGTCGTTCCACTTCAACCCGGAATCCCAAAGAGACTGACAGAAGTGCTTCAGACGGACTGTCACTGGTGACAGTAATCCTATAGGATCGTACATCTTCATCAGCAACGACTGGAGCTGTCGCTTTGTAGGCACTCCCTCCCGAGGCTTCGGAACGGTAATGGCAAGAGTGTCATTTTCTGAGTTCCTCTTGTGGCCGAGAAGCTTGTTCTCCTTGTCCGGAGCTCTGTCTCTCTCCGGGATTTTTGCGGTTTCCGCTTTAGAGTTCGTTTCGAACTCTCGGATATTCATGTCCATGGCATCGAATGCCTGCTTGGTTTCGATGTAGATCGTCTGCAGGAGACTCTCGTCGTTCGTGCAGAACAACAAGTTGTCAACGTACAGGTTCTCCACTATTTGCTCATTGATCGGCGCTGGTCTCATGGCCAAATACGTCAGTATCGTGATCGCGAGCAAGAACGGGGAGCACGAAATCCCGAAAGGAATGTGTGTGAACCTGTAAGTGACCACATTGCCGGCCACTGGCCCCTTTGAGCGATCTTTTAGCCACAAGAATCGTGTGCAATCACGATCGACTTCTTGCAACCGCACTTGATGGAAGGCCTTTTCGATGTCAGCCGTCATGATATACTTCGTCGTCCTGGCTCGAAAAAGAATACCGAGAATCGGTTTCAGTATCGACGGACCCGCATGAACGCACTGATTGAGCGAGAGCTCTCCCACCATGTGGCTCGACGCATCTAGAACGATCCGATGCTTTTTTGTGTTCGAGTCAATTTTCACCACTACTCGATGAGGGATGTAGTATGCTATTTTTGAGGGGTCGGGTTCTTCCGGACACCGCTCGATAATACCAGCCTCCTCCTGTTTCTGAAGTATCTCCGCATACTTCTCCATGGCTACGGGATCGGACATTAGCTGACTGACTAGTGACTCGAATCGTTTTCGCGCCGGAGGCAGGTTATTATGTAGGTGGATTTCATTTCCATTGAACGGAAGACGTACTGAGATGTGGGTGCCATCATGTATCATGGTCCGATGGAACATTGCGATGATCTCTTCGCCAGCTGACTTCTCCTCATCCTCAAAGGTGGGAGTAGTAATGCCGAGAGCTTCGAGAACCCACAACCTTTCGAACGCCTTATCGGCTTCCAGTGGATCGCTGGGATCGTCTGGCTCGTCGCAGCAAAAATGGTGTATCCAATCGTTGCTCGACTGTGTCCCTCCGTTTCCCTCTGCTGGGGAATCCGGACTGGACACGAGAAACTCTCCGATGTCAGTCTTTATCACCTGCTTGCCGCTGGATAAGTTGACCAACACAAAGGCCGTCGACGTGAACCTTCTGTTCTCTGAGTTCTTGCTCCTCCTTTTCGGAGAGCTTCGTGACCGCAAATGTTGTAGACAATTCTTTGTAAGCGGTCAAGTGCAGAGTCTCTCTGTGACCACTAATCGGATGGACTACTTGCAAGTCAAAGATGAAGGCTGAGTAGATTTCACTACTTCCGACTCCTCTGATACGTATTGTTCGTGTACTCGTGGGTTGCAAATGCAGTCGCACTGCAGTCTCTTCTGATATCAGGGAGCAGTTGGCTCCCGTGTCTACCAGACCAACGAGTTTTTCATGCGTGCTCGTGACAACTTGCATGAAGGCTAAGTTGTTCGAGCTCGCAGAACCCAAATTGACTTCGAAAGTCTTCGGATTCTCTGTGATCTCATGCGCTAGCAGGTTAAGACCGTGCGGCGTTGTGAGTGGGAATGTCCGGTATCGGCTCTCTCTTGTCCGGTATCGGCTCTCGCTCGGGGAATGTCCGGTATCGGCTCTCTCTTGGCCGCCGGATGCACGGTTTCCGCGTGCACGGTTTCTTCTTTTCGAGCTCCTCGCCAAGTGTTCATGGAACATGGTCGCATGATCCTCGGCTCCGCAGCCGGCCACACGGCACTGGAATCCGATGGTGCCCTTATGAGGGCACGCGTCGGTTCTGTGGCCCGGTCTGCGACAGACGAAGCATAGCTTTTTGATCCGTGCAATGAGCGCGGACGTCGTCGACGACGTGGAGCACTTGAATTCCGAGTGATCGGTTGGCTCGCCGTCAATGTGTCGCCAGCACGGCGGATGCGGTCCGCTTTCTTGCGACTTTGAGCCAGTTTTTCCGGGCTGGCCACCCTCTTTCCGAAACGACCGTTGTCCGTCTTCGGACCGTTGGGAGTCGGGAGTCGCACTGATGGCATTGACATCCGTGTCGACTACATCAAAGTCTATCACTTTCTTTGTCTGGCCTCTGGCCGCCATGTGCTCCTCTGTCTTGATCGCCTTCCTGATGAGTTCCGTGACCCATGTGAACAACTGGTCGGAAGAGCCCTCGTAGTCTCTATCTTCCACCTTGCCCACCAACTCTCGGTGCATGGCGCTCGGGAGTTTGTCCAAGAAGGGATAGTAAATGGATGGATCGTCAATGTTTCCATTCTCATTTTGGATCTGGTACACGATGTTGGCCAGAGTATGAACGTCCACCATCATCTGCTCCAGGTCCGTCTGGGCGATTTTGAATGCCGCGAACCGTTTGTGCAGCCGAGCAACCGGTCTCACATCGGTGCGGTAGAACATCTCGAGGCGTTGCACCGCGAGCGCGAAGTTATCTTGCTCGACTGTCACCTCGATCGCGTCCACCAGCGCCAGTGCACTGCCTGTGAGGCATTCTTTCAGATGGAACAGTTTTGTCCAGTTGTCTAGGTTGGGGTTGTTCCCATAGATGGTCATAAAGATGGCCATCCACTGCTTGAACTTGTAGCTGTCTTCCCCCGAGAATTTTGACATCTCGAAGGGCTTTACTTTCACATCGCGCCACTTTGTCGCGTCTGCCGTAAAGGACGGAGTGCGCCTTTCGACGTGAGCCCCCTGGGATGGGAGCGAGTGGAGCACGGGAGCCGGTTTCGGTTCCTTCTCCGCTGCGAGTTCTCTCGGAAGCTCCGCTTTTACGGGAGCGACGTTCTCGTACTCGTTGAACAGACCGGGTGGCCGAAGCGACTGCTGATTGTTCATGTACTCTTGTGCGCTCTGTGTGAAACCGCTCGGTGGGGTCTATGACCTCGAGCTGGCTTGAGTCGGAGCCATATGTGGGGCGCTGCCGCCCTGGGCGTTGTTGCGCAACGGGGGGGGGGCTTGAGGGTGTTGGTTCACTCTGGGAGCCATGGAGTTTGGCTCCTGCTGTATCTCGGGCCGATGCGGGTGTTGCAACCCCGCACTCGCGCCCAGAGCTCCCGAGAGAAGAAGTTCGAACTTCTTTTCCATAGATGCCATGCACCGACGCATGTCGGCAACCTCTTGGCATTTGTTCCTCAAGAGCTGGTACTCATCTCTCGGGATCTGCACCATCTCGACAGCCCGTCTGACCGGGTGATTACCCTTCATAGATCGGACGATCGGAGCAGTTGCGGTAAGAATGGGAGTTTCCTCCATGGAACGGCTGCCGTCGGCAGTGGTAGCGTCTATCGGAATTTCTTCCGACCACCGCTCGGGGAGTAACTCGGGGAGATCACATTGCGCTATGTCAGCACCTGCGTCTTCCGAATCCTCCTCCGGGAACGGCGTTGGGAGGTTCATGCGCCATGGCTCATGAAGTGGGCTTCTAGCCTCGATCAACTCTTCGATCGCGCCTAGGACTGTCTCCAGGTCCTTTCGGATCCCGGCGAAGCCCAGGACTTCGCAGTAGTTGGTCATGAGTCGAGTGTAGCACTCGACCATGGTTGACTCCGCAGACGTTTTTACGTCGCGTGCGATTTCTTCCTGGATCCACTGGTCGATATCAACCAGTTGTTCCAGAGCCCCTTGGGCATCAGCTTGAGAACGCAAAACGTCCTCCTTTACGGACATCAGATAGACATCTCCGTCGCGGATTCCCGTCAACAGAGAGCGAGCTCGCTCGAGACGCTCTCGGGAGAGAACTGCCATACGGCCGAGGGCTCGCTTCTGCGAGGTTATCTCCGTCTGGAGTACGATTTGAGTTTTCATGGTGGGTGGCATTGGTCGTTGTTGTTGATACGTAGTGGGGAGTGCGGTGTACACTTTGAAGGATCCAAGTTCTGAAATGAAGTCACATTGATCACTGCCATCTGAGGGTAAGAGGGGAATCGAACGGAGTATGACACAACAGAACGGACGAATCAACAACAATGTTAGGTGATCTACCTTCGGGGAGTGACCCCTTCAGGTTCTTGTAAAGTTTCAGTCGGTGGAGAAGTGTATGGTGACCTTTATAAAGGCATCACTTCTCATCATAGTTCGTAGTTCCAGTGACCTGGGAACTGTGGTTCAATGAATAAAGCAGTGGCATCTCCCTGTGGGAATCCACTGCCCGGGAGTTCATGCAGTCATGACTGCGGTCTTCGTAGAGCGTCCGTATCGGTTCTGATAGCGCCGAGATCACCTGGCCAGTATGATCTCAAGATGTAATAGGCATTCCTATCATCCCCTCCACTCACACCTGGCTGGATAAGTGGGATCCTACCATTACGAAAACGTAGTTTTGAAAATTTTTGAATTTTGCATTACGAAATCAAAATTCACATGCCAATGCGAGCACATCTGAAGCATTGTGTTTTTCTGTGCGGAACAATTTTTAAATTTTCGGGTTTTCGCCTTCAAAAAAATGGTTTTTCCGCAAAACTACCCTTACGATTTTTCATTTTTTTGCTTTCTGACTCTTCCCAGCCAGGTGTGCCTCCACTTCTGCTCAGAACCTGCTGTGCACAATCACGCGAGACAGTCGCATCAGACACCTTGTTTCTCATCGGATTTACAGATTCTATGGTTCGTTGGACGGTGTCTGCACAGGTTATTCGCGGTGGAAGCATATAGTGTTAAATGTGGAACATTAGTGGATCGCGCGTGGAAGTCATAGGAACGGCATATGTGTCCTATATGGACCCGCGTGGATGATATATGGATTTCGTTCGTGGATCGCGCGTGGAACATGCTCTTTTTCGCCCTTCCCGGTTCCCACATTCGCTTCTCGAGATTCACAAAAACGCATTCATGCTAAATTTAATTTATTCATGTGAAACAATAAGGAAAAACAGAAAAGCAAATATTAGCAATAAAAACTAGGGAAATAATATGTGAAAATTCGCAAATTGTATGTGCACCGAATCGCCGCGAAGTCATTGTAGATGAGAGCGAGGAAAACATTTTGATGTTGGTAGTTGAAGGAGGAGAGACATTCGTCGTCGTCTTCCTTTCCTTGGTCCTTTCCATCCTTCCGCGATGGCGATCGTTTCCTTGATGCCGACGACGCTTGGCTCTTTCGAACTGTTCTCTGAAAAATACAAAGTAAAAAAATCATATCTATTTAATAGATGGGAGAACTTACATGGTCAGTTTCCTTTGGCATTCTCGCACCTCCTCTCACAAGAACGGTGTTAGTTTCCAACGATTTTAGCTTGAGTCGGTCACTGAAAGAGTAAAATTGAAAATTTGGCGGCAATCATCAGAAACTCACTCTGGCGATCTTATTTCTCGATTATTCTCGAATGATAGTGTTCTCCGAATCGACGTTCGACTCCATTTCACTCGAAGTTTGCATCTAATCTCTCGCGGCAATGCATCCGTTTTCCGCGTTGACGTTCATTTGTCGTAGTTTTCATTGATCCTCGTCGTGTTTGAGTTTTTGTGATGTTTCGGCAATTCGGTTCATATTCTAAAATTAAGATATTCAATAAAATTAGAAAAAATGCGTTGAAATAGGTGAAAACACAAATAAAATATGGAAAATAAAGAAAAACGCCAGAATGTTTCAAAAAATTATTTTTTGTCCGAGAGGAGTACACGGGGAGCGCGGCCGCTGAATCTCTTTCGCGGCCATCCTTCGTGACGTCACAAGCGCCTAGCTGGTAGTGGCGCAGGCATATTTCATCCACGCGCGATCCACGAATGAGATCCATATATCATCCACGTGGGTCCCCATTCGCAAATCTGCAAACGAGGGCCCTCGTCGACGAGCGGCCACCGCTCGGCAGACGAGAGATCCATATTCAACCCACGTGCTTCCATAATGGACGCATTTCCACGGATTACGCACGTTTAACACTATGTGCTTCCACCACGAATAACCTGTGTGCCCTGCCCGGCGACAGACACGTCCGTGCTGCTGCCCCGGATCCCTTATTGTTGGGAGGCACCCAAACCCCCGCCGGTCATCATCAGTGCCGAGAGCGCGCCCAAACAACGACACTCCGTACAGCGCGTTGTTTAGCACAACGCCCTAGTTCTTTTTGTTTTTGCTGACAAATCGGTTTATCTTGTTTTTGGAATACGCACAGTGCGTTGTGATTGTATTTTTCAAAGCTTTCTATTGGTTTCGGCAGATTGTCTTCCAGATAAAGGTTATTGACCACCGCTTGTGCACTCTTTATCGTTTTTTTCACAATTATACCGGCCAACTTGGGGGCCGAACCTAATTTTTTTGTTCGTGTAACTTTGACAATCGTTTTCCGAGATTTTCTACGCGGAATATTTTTGCTGAGTACGGACGAGCCGGAAGGACGTCCAGAAAGGGGAAAAGAAAAGTGAAGAAAGGAGGATTATTGATTTTTGTTTACAGAAGAAGGAGCGATGAGTCAGGACGGTGAGAAGTGGCCAGAGGAAGAGGAGGACCTGGAAGGAAGCGGAGAGATCGATCCAGAAGAAAAACAATGGAAAGAAGAGGAGCTGCTAGAAGATGAGGTCACTGAAGTCGTCAACATACCGGACGTCGAGAAAAAAGAGAAGTCGTCAGTAGAGGAAAAGAAGGACAAAGAGACGACGGAGAAAATCAACGAGGAAATGGAAATTCCGAGAGGAGTCCGTACGAGGAAAATGACGTCAGGAGGCAAACAGAAGGAAAAAATAGTGGAGTCGACGAGTACAGTGAGAAAAGAAGAAGAAAATAAGGAGGCGGCGGTCAAGCAGCTGATCAACACGAAGAATCTACAGGTGAGCATCACGGAACGGTTGCGGAAAATAATTGAGTGCGAGATAGAGGTAGAACAGATAGGAAAAGTAAGAGAAGAAGTGAGCGCACAGTTAGACGCAATGACCAGACTGTCAAAAGCTCAGAAAGCAGCAGTGCTAGCAGCGCTAGGGAAATGGGAGGAGCAATGGAAAGAAAAATGGAACCAGTTAGAGGTGAAAGGGTGGTTGAAACCGACATTGGACGTGATGCGACAAATGGGAGTTGAAAATGCACCCGAATTGGCTAGAATGTGCGACGCCGCAGGCGCAGCGTTCGAAAAAGCAGAAATCCTGACCAAAGCTAATAAAGAAGTCAGAGCAAATATGCAAAGGTTGCAGAAACAAGTAGAGCGGTTGACGAAAGAGGTAGAGGATCAGAAGAAGGCACACGAGAAGACAAAAGAACAGCTCGAAAAGTGTCAGAAGTATATCATGGTCGAAGAAAGAAGTAAGAAAGAGGACGCAGAGGACAAAGAAACAGTGGTCGGTTTTCAGGGAGTCACGTGGACCAAGCAGGTGGACTGCGCGCCTTCTACGGAACTCTGGAGGCTAACACCAGATATCTACAGGAACTCGCAGGACGAAATGGAGACGCAAGTGATAGAAGAGGAAACAAGGCAGAAAGAAAGAGGTGAGCATGCAGATAAAGTGGAATGTAGGAAACCCAGAATAGGAGGAGAGAATGGGATTCCGTTCCAAGAAAGCAAGGAATGGGCCAGTAAAAGAGAAAATGCGCAGAGAGAGAGTGAAGAATGGCGTAAGAAAGAGGCGAGCCAAGACAAGGAAAGAAAAGAAAAAAGTGTAATCAGCCGAGTAAGTAGCAAACTGGGAGTCGGGGCTGACGCGCAAACTCAACATTGTGGAAGTCAAGCAGTAGAATTAATGGCGAACTGGGTGAGGGCAACGGTAATGCCGGAGCCTAAAATGTTCGACGGATTCGGAAACTGGGGAAACTTCCGCCAACTCTTTATTGAGAAGTACGAACAGCTGAATTTAACAGATAAGCACTTGATAGCTATTATAGAAGAGAAATATCTGACGGGAGTGGCGTTAACAATCTTCCAAACAATACCGGGTAGACAAGAGAGAACGCTTGACGAGGTATTCGCAGAATTCAACACTAAGCTGAAAATGAAAAGAGGAGATGAGGAGTTGCACGCGCAGCAAGAAGTGGCGATGCTGAGAAGGAAGCATAATCAGAATATGTGGGAATACTGCATAGAGATTGAGAAGTGGACAAAGAGGGCATGGCCACGAATGAACGCGGAAGACTTATCGGGACAGAGAGTGCTGAAACTGTTGAATGCTGTAAGAGATAATGAGAGCTTACATCATATGCTGTTAATGAGGAGACAAGAACTGGGAAAAAGCGAGCATTATGATAAATTGAAAGCAATAGTGGTACAAGTAGAAAGCGAGAAGAGATGGGACAGTGCGCGGCGGAACGGAAACACGCGGGGAGGGTTCACTGGAAGAGGTAGAGGAAGTATGAGGGGAGGAAGAGGCAATAGGGAACAAGCAGGAAGGTGGACACCGAACGGAGCCGTAGATAGTAATAAAGATCCGCAAGCACAACCAGAAGCAGGAAAAAGTGAAGAGGCAGGGGAAAATAGAAGAGAGATAGGAGGACAGAGGGATATGTCGAAAGTACAATGCTTCAGATGTAACGGTTACGGACATTACAAGAGCCAATGCACATCGTCGTCGAGAAATGTGATGACAGTAGAGGTACCAGAACAGAAACAGGAGGATAGAATAGATAATGTAGGAGAGGAAATGGTAGAAGAAGGAAAGATACTGGGACAAATAAGAACATTCTTGATAGATAGTGGAGCAGTGGTGTCAGAAATATCAACCGGAGCTTGGGAACAGTTGAAAAAAGGATGCGCAGATTGGAAGAGTAGATGTAAGATACTAGGAAAACCAAAGTTCAGTATAAGAGACGCGCAAAGAAAAGAGATGCCGGTAGTCGATCAGCTGAAAATAGAAATAGAAGTCAGGGGACGACGGTCAGAAATAGTATTCCAATTAATTGAGCATCCGGACGAAATACTGATAGTAGGAACAAACGCTTTCAGGGATCTAGGAGTGCAGTTAAATTGGGGAGAACCGCAAAGAGCAATGGTGCGAGCAGACAAAAGTATCATGATCCCGCCGCAAAGTTGTGTGCAACTCGTAGCAAGAACGGACGCAGTAGTCGGAGAGCAAGTATTAGTAGAATCAGACGAAGACTGGATGGCTAACGGTATTTGTGCGACACGTGAAGATGGAAAATTAGTAGCACTTGTTAGTAATTGGAAAGACGAGTCCCGAATGGTGAAGAAGAATCAGGAAATAGGAATCGCAACTAAAGACTGGCAAATAGTTAAAGAGATTGAAGAAAAGAAAGGAGGTATAATGATGATGGATCTAGACAAGGCAAAGAGTTGGGAAAATGTAGAAGAAAGAAAGAACGAGGTACTAAGAATCGTAGAAGATAATGGGAAGATAGAGGTGGAAAAGATAAGGGAAGTAGTGAAGGAGTACACGGATATCTTCGCAATAGAGGATAGCGAGTTGACACAAACGAATCTGGTAGAGTGTAAGATTGAGTTGGAGGAAAAAGGACCAATTAGACAGAAAGCGCGACCGGTGCCACTAGGAGTACAAATGAAAGTAAAGGACATGCTAGAGGGGATGGAACAGCGCGGAATAATAAGAAAGAGTACGTCACCTTGGGCGAGTCCAATAGTGTTAGTAAAAAAGAAGGATGGGACAATAAGAATGTGCATCGACTGCAGAAAAGTCAATACAGTGATTAAGCTAAACGCGCATCCGCTACCACATATAGAGTCTACGGTGCAAGCACTGGCGGAACGAAGAGTTTTCTCAACATTAGATTTGATGGCAGGGTATTGGCAAATACCAATGGCGGAAGAGTCGAAAGAGATCACAGCATTCACAGTGATGAATGAGTTGTTCGAATTCAACGTAATGCCGTTCGGATTAGCCATTAGTCCAGCTGTTTTTCAAGCAGCGATGGAAAAAGTGTTGGGAGGACTAATTGGAGAGTCAGTGTTCGTGTACATCGATGATATACTTATAGCTAGTAAGACAGAGGAGGAACATAGTCGAGAACTGAGAGAAGTATTTCGCAGAATTCGGGAATGCGGACTACAGTTGAAAGCTCAGAAATGTCGCATCGGGCAGAAAGAAGTAGAATATCTAGGCCACGTAGTAGATGAAAAAGGAATACGGATGGATAAGAAAAAAGTGGAAAGGATGGAGAATTATCCGAGGCCGGAAAACAAGAAGGAGTTGCATACTTTTCTCGGGATGTGTACGTACTATAGGAAGTTTGTGATGAACTTTGCGAAAATTACGGCGCCGCTCACCCCACTGACATCACCGAAAGTAGCATGGAGATGGGGGATCCAATCACAGGAGCCAAGGTCACAAGACGGAAAGGAAAAAACCACCACCACCATCATCATCAACATCCAAACCACTAACCCCGCCCTCAACCCCAGCAACCAAGGACGCCAAACTCAACAAATACAAGACTCGCCGAATCGACTTTCGACTCTGCACGTTGAATACGAGGACTCTCTGCACCGACACTCAACTCGATCACATCGTCCAAGAGCTCGACAAGTACAAATACGACGTGCTAGGACTATGTGAGACGAAAAGGAGACACGGGAAGAAGGCGATCCACTCAACGGGCACAGGAATATACCTGGGAAAAAGACAAGACGGATCGACGTCGGGAGGAGTCGGCTTCATTGTGGCTCCCCACTTCATCCACAGAATTCTAGACTTCAAGACGATCGACCACCGCATCGCCATCCTAAAGTTCAGAGTAAACAAGAGAACCACGGCGACAGTCGTCCAAGGATACGCTCCCACGGCAGATGCAACGGACGACGAACGCGAAGAATTCTACGATAACCTCCGCTTGGTTGCTCGAAGAAACCGCTCCCACTACATGTTCGTCTGCGGAGACTTCAACGCCACTGTCGGAAGAGAAGACAGGAAGAACTTTTCATTGGAAAACACTCCGCCGACACCCGAAACGAGGCAGGAGAATCTCTGGCCGCGTACTGCGAAACAAACAAGCTCTTGTGCTACAACAACTTCTTCGAGAAGCCCGCACACAGACGATGGACACATGCAAATCCCACGGACACCTCCAAACGGGAAATAGACTTTATTCTCGGAAATAGAACGTGCTGCACTGACGTCCACACAGTCCCGTCCTTCGACATCGGCAGCGACCACCGGCTGCTCCGCGCCCACTTCCATTTCTCGGAGAAAAAGGAAATGCTCGACCGGAAAAAACACAAGAAGAGGACATACGCCTCTCTCGACGCAACGGCGGCAGCCTCACTCAGCCAACGCCTCCCGACACCAGTCTTCGACACATCCGACATCAGCAAGGATTACGACTTACTGATCGGTCACATTTCCGCAATCGAAAGTACATGTTTGACGACTCCTCAAAATCACAACGAAAGAAGAAGGTCAAAACCGACGCAAAAGATGCTCGACGAGCGGCATGCGATGGACCGATCATCGCCAGCGTTCCGCCCCTTCTCGAAATGGTGCCGGTCACTCGTCGAAACCGACCACTACAACTACTCAAAAGAAAAAGCCCTGGAAGCAGCTGCGAATCGAAAAAGCATAAAAACAGCGACCAAATCCCTCGAATTGTTCAAGGACACGATCCCAAGTCTCAAAACAGCCCAAGGTCTCCGAGTAACAGCAACAAGATCGATCGAATCAGAGATGAAAACCTTCTACACCAAGCTGTTCGAATCGTCACGATTACCGACCACTCGCTCCCCAGGACTGCATTTTCCAAACGCACCAGAAATTCTGGAAGCTGAAATTCGATCGGCAATCGCTACGATCCCACCCAGAAAGTCTCCCGGCGAAGATGGAATCACCGCCGAGCTCCTCAACGCATGCGGAGAACCACTGTTCAAAGCACTCGCCGAAAGGTTCAGCCACTACTTAAAAAACGGCGAAATACCCGAAGCATGGAAGACATCGAGAACAACAATAATGTACAAAAAAGGAGACAGAGAGAACTTGGCAAACTATCGGCCAATTTGCTTACTCCCCTCAATTTACAAAGTCTTCACGAGATGCTTGCTGGCAAGAGTTCGAACAACGCTCGAAGAAAATCAGCCAGTGGAACAGGCCGGCTTCCGGAAGAATTTCAGCACGATGGATCACATCACGGTCCTCAACAAACTGCTCGAAGTGCACCGCGAACACCAACTGCCGCTGATGCTCACGTTCGTTGACTTCGAGAAAGCGTTCGACAGCATCGAATTCGACTACATATGGAGTTCGTTGGAAAGCCAAGGAGTCGAACCATGCTACGTCAACGCAGTCCGCGCATGCTACGAAAACTGCTCAACGAGCTTCAAACCGTTCACAACGAGGCTAGAAGTTCCCATCGGCAAAGGAGTACGACAAGGAGACCCAATCTCCCCGAACCTCTTCTCCGCCTGCCTCGAGGCCATCATCAGGACATGCGATTGGGACGACTACGGTATCTCGATCAACGGAAGAAAGCTGAACCACTTGCGATTCGCCGACGACATCGTCATCATCTCGACAACCGCCGCCGAATCGTCCAAAATGCTCCAGGACCTTGTTCGGGCAAGCACCGCGGCGGGACTCAAGATCAACGACAAGAAGACCATGGTCCTTCGAAACCGTTTCACCGACACCGACGACGTCAAAATCGGGAACGAGACGCTCCGAAACACTGACGAGTTCGTATATCTTGGAAGACTGCTAAACGCGACAAACGACGTCGACGCCGAAATCACAAGACGAACGAGAGCCGGATGGGCAGCCTTCAAGTCGCTCCAAGTTGTATTCGAAGAATGTGGAAATCCGGAGATCAAAGCGAAAGTGTTTGACGCCACGGTCCTGCCAGCGATCACCTACGGAACCCAGACATGGGCTTTCACGAAACGGTCGTCCGAAAAACTGAGGATTGCTCACGCAGCCCTAGAGCGAGCTCTTGTGGGCATCACGCTGAGAGAACAACGCGAAAAGGGACTTCATCGCGAGGACATCCGAAAAATTTCGAAGGTTCGAGATCCTCTAAGACACATCGCAAAGCAGAAGCACGGCTGGGCGGGTCATACGGCGAGACGAGAAGACGGTAGATGGACAACGGAAACGTTGACGTGGTATCCAAGATGGAAGAAAAGGCCGAGAGGGAGACCACCGCTGAGATGGATGGACCCCTTCACAAAATTCCTGACCGTCAAGAACACCTTCGGCGACACCACCACCCACTGGACCACCATCGCGAAGAACAGGGACAAGTGGAAGTCGCTTTGTTGCGGTCTGCACGGTCAACAGCCGTGATCAACAGGCCTCCTAAGTAAGTAAGTAAGTAAGTATTGGCAAATACCAATGGCGGAAGAGTCGAAAGAGATCACAGCATTCACAGTGATGAATGAGTTGTTCGAATTCAACGTAATGCCGTTCGGATTAGCCATTAGTCCAGCTGTTTTTCAAGCAGCGATGGAAAAAGTGTTGGGAGGACTAATTGGAGAGTCAGTGTTCGTGTACATCGATGATATACTTATAGCTAGTAAGACAGAGGAGGAACATAGTCGAGAACTGAGAGAAGTATTTCGCAGAATTCGGGAATGCGGACTACAGTTGAAAGCTCAGAAATGTCGCATCGGGCAGAAAGAAGTAGAATATCTAGGCCACGTAGTAGATGAAAAAGGAATACGGATGGATAAGAAAAAAGTGGAAAGGATGGAGAATTATCCGAGGCCGGAAAACAAGAAGGAGTTGCATACTTTTCTCGGGATGTGTACGTACTATAGGAAGTTTGTGATGAACTTTGCGAAAATTACGGCGCCGCTCACCCCACTGACATCACCGAAAGTAGCATGGAGATGGGGGGAAGAGCAAGAGGAAGCGTTCGTTCGGTTGAAAAGAAAAATGAGTGAGGCACCAGTGTTGGCACAACCCGATGTCCAGGCAGCGAGAGCAATGGAACGACCGTTTATGGTGTTCACAGACGCATCGGCGAAAGGAATCGGGGCGGTGCTGGCACAAAAGATGGAAGACGGCAACGTGCATCCAATTGCGTTCGCTTCGAAAGCGTTGACGGGGGCCGAAAAGAACTACCACATTAGCGATAGAGAAGCTCTGGCGGTAGTGTTCGCAGTAAGAAGGTTTAAACACTTCATATTCAGTTGCCCAACGACAGTGTTTACGGATCATAAACCATTGACAAGTCTGTTTAAAACGAGATCGTTGGCGGATAGATTGTTGCGATGGTCATTAGAGTTACAAGACTACGCGTTAGAGATAGTGTATTTGAAAGGGCGAGCAAACGTGGTGGCTGACGCATTGTCAAGAGGAGGCGCAGTAGAAGAAGAAGGAATGAAAGAGGCGCGAGAGCAAGTGAAAACTGAAATTTCGCGAGTAATTAACGTGATCCAAATCAATAAAGTAGAGGAAGGAGAAGGAATCAGTTGGAAGGAGCTTTTAGCAAAAGAAGACGAACTGTGGATGATACTGTGGGGAAAGATCGAAAATGGGGAGAAAGGCACAGTCGAAATCCCGAGAAGTGGTAAAATGGAAATCCAAGAATTCATTATCATTAGAGAGGAGCTGTACATAGTCAATAAATATGGAGCAACACGTCGAGTAGTACCGGAATGCAAACAGAAGAAGCTGTTTCAAGAAGCACATGGAGGACCCATGGCGGGACATTGGAACAGTGAGAAAGTGCTAGACATTCTGAGGAAACAATTCTGGTGGCCAAAGATGAGGGCGCTAGTCGAGAAATGGACGAAAGAATGTGAACAATGCTTATGTACAAATGCAAGAACTAAGTTAGTTGCGCCATTGAAACCATTCGAAACGTCAGAACCGTTGGAAATAGTAGCGATTGATTTGTTGGACATGGGAAGAAGTGCAAATGGGAATAGATACGTGTTGACCATGATCGATCTGTTTAGTAAATTTGGGGGAGCAATAGCAATCCCGGACAAGAAGGCAGAAACGGTGGCGAAGGTGTTCACGGAAAGTTGGCTGTTGAGAGAGGGAAGAATACCTAGGAACATTCTGACAGATCAAGGTCTCGAGTTCGCGAATGAAACGTTCGAAAAGGTAGCAGAAATGGCGAACATTCAGTTGATTAAGACGAAGGGATATCATAGTAGAATGAATGGAGCGGTAGAAAGATTTAACAGAACACTGCAGACAGTGCTCAAGAAGACGACAGTAGTACCGACAGAGTGGGATGAGAGATTGCCTTACGCGGTGTTCGCATACAACACGTGTAAACAAGAAGGAATCGGAGACAGTCCATATTTTATTATGTATGGAAGGGATCCGAGAATTCCACTTCAATCAGCACCAAAAGAAACACAAGGGAAGTATAGAGTGGACCTCGATGATTATAAGCACACACACGCGGAACAAATGGAAAGTAGTTATGAAAAAGCGAGAGAGCATGCACGCAAAGAGAGAGAGAAAGCAAAACAGTGGTTTGACGACAAGAAAGCGGTACATGAAACGCGGTTCCCAGAAGTAGGAGACAGAGTGCTTATCAGAATTCCATCGGAAAAACAAGGAGCGCAAAATCCGAAATTGGTGAATGAGTGGCAAGGGCCGTACAGGGTGACCCAGAAGACAGAAACATCAGCCGAAGTGGTACAGATAGTCGGGGGTGATAAGAAAATAAGGGTGCCATGGGAGCAAGTGCGATTGGTACCGAAAGAAATAGCAGAGGACGCACAATTTGTTACAAAGAAGAATAGAAATAAAGGAGTTCGAGTAGAACAAATAGAGAAAATAGAAGAAATAACAATGAATGATTGCAGGAAACTGATAACTGACGGATGCCAATGTGATAAGGAGAAGTGTGTCATAGAAGAACAAGGAATCGAGTGTCAGTCAGTCAGACAGTTGGCATTGTGCATTTTAGCAAGAAAAAGAAACGTCCCGACGCACGAAACGAGATTGGCAATAGAGTCGGAGGCGTTGAGAGTGCAAGTGGGGGAAGAAGATAAGAAAGAAGCTCTCAGACGGTTCGCAACGGGTTGCAATGAAGTGGCGAAGTTGGTAATGAAAGGTGGAGAAACTGAAGAATACTGGAGAAAGGCAGTGAGCGAAGTAAAAAAAGAAGTAGAGAAGAAGTGGCAGCCGAAGAAAGTGATCCTCAAATCGAAATGCACAATAATCACAATGAGAGCCGGTGTAAAAGCCCCGGGAATACTGGACTTGAGACAGAATGCAATAGAAAAGTTTGACGCAGAGTTCGATGTAGCCCAGGTGGAGAGAATATTGGTGACATTGAAGATAACGAAGGAAAACGAGTATGTAGAAAGCATGCATAAGATGTTAGGAAGTCTCGAAAAGAGCGGCAAGGAAGTCAAAGTGCTACCGATATCGTTACAATGTACGTACGAGGAGATGGATGGAGTGATAGATGAGTGGCGACGGCGTCATCCCGGAATTCAGTTCATGGACCCAAAATTGCCGACGGGAAAAAATGGGTTGCCGTTGATAATGGCGGTCATCTCAAGCAAGATTGGAAGCGCGAAAGAGTTGTGGCAATTATGTAAAAGTGCCGGACTAGGAGATTGGAACGGATTACAAGAAGCTTGTGGAGTGGAAGATACACCGACGACGTCGACAAACGAGCAAAATGGCAAAAAAGCAAGATATTAAGTAAATTCTCGAGTTCTTGTTCATGTAATGTTGTGTTTTTCATGGTAGCAAAAATGTTGTATTAATAGGTATATAGAAGTATGTTAATTAACCACTAGTTATTATGTATAAGAAGTAGAAGGTTTTTCGAGTGTAATAAGGGGCATTAGCGCAAATTTTGTTTTTGAATGTATGACCGGGACGGCCATCTCGGAGGAGGGGGGGTTGTTGGGAGGCACCCAAACCCCCGCCGGTCATCATCAGTGCCGAGAGCGCGCCCAAACAACGACACTCCGTACAGCGCGTTGTTTAGCACAACGCCCTAGTTCTTTTTGTTTTTGCTGACAAATCGGTTTATCTTGTTTTTGGAATACGCACAGTGCGTTGTGATTGTATTTTTCAAAGCTTTCTATTGGTTTCGGCAGATTGTCTTCCAGATAAAGGTTATTGACCACCGCTTGTGCACTCTTTATCGTTTTTTTCACAATTATACCGGCCAACTTTATACATGAATCGAGGTCTTTAACCGTCCGCCTCTATCGCTTCATCACGGATAGAGGACTTTATGCTGCGAGTGTATATAGTTAGTTGCGGGTGGAGACGTGTCTCCCCCTCATGCTTCGTGAGTTTCTCGGTGTGGGAGGAGACGTAGCTCCCCCCCCCCCCCCCCTCCTGCCTGATGCAGTGGCCAGATTCTCTGAATCGGTCATCTGCTCCAGGCGCAAATCTTCTCATGCGTCGCTGCGGAGCGTCACCCGTGGTTGGCTCTCTTACGCATCGACGATATCTTATCGTATGAATGATATCTCCCTTCTGAAAGCCAGTGGAGCGGTGATGTGCTCCTCAGCGCACCCGGTGTTTCTCCTTCCCCTCCGTTCCAATGTCGTTCTCATTCCCCTTTCGTGTCAAGACTCAAGGCCTTCTCAAGCAGTGAAACGCATTCAAACAAGGGATCTCGTTCCTCTCATGAATTGTTTATTCAATGGAAAGAGAAACTAATGATACACGATGAGATGGTACATGAGTTGTTGTATCCGCTTCACGGAAAGAGGGACCAGCAGCAAAAGGTCGGGTGAGGCCGGTGGCATCCGTCACACCGGACCAGCTCCCTCTTCGTGGCGCTGCACGGTCCTGGGTGGCGTCCGAGGCAACGGGCACATATTCCCAGCTCCGTGAGTCGCTCGGTGCGTTCCGCTCCTGTGGCGAAGATGGTGCATGTGTGTGAGGTGTGCCCGTTCGTCAGGCACATGACACACGCGAACTGAAAGAAAGAAGTCAGCGATTTTTCAAATGCGTGATGACTTACTGTTCGCTCTCGCGGGTTCGCTGACCCGGTAGATGCGGTTCCTGCGGCTCCCGGAATTCCGTGGTGACTCTGGCGGCGGTCCTGGGTCGGCGGTCCGGCGGTCGCCAACTTTCTCCTCTTTGGAGCCGCGAGATGGTTCTGCAGAGGAGCGGCTGGTTTCTTGCGGACGGCCTCCTGCTCGAGCAACCCCCGCGGTCTACTTGGTCCTGAGAGCTGTTTCTGCCGCGGAGCCGTCGCAGTCGAAGTCGTTGCCTTGACTGCAATTGTGCGTATGGCTAGGATGATCTCCTCCTTCATCCTCTTGATGTCGTCGTGGAGACTCGTCGTCAGCTCCGCACGCCACTCCTTGTCAGCCAGGATCGTGCCATCGCGGCCGCATCTCTCGGCCTCGAAGGTCGCCTTGGCAAATCCCAAGGTCTCGGTCGTCACTGCTGCGGAGCTCTTGACCACTCGCTCTATGTCTTTCACTACGTCAAGCGTGAGCACTTGAGCGTTGGCCGTGGCTGAACCTCGCTTGATCCCGTCGATCATCATGCTCTCGGCCGTGACGTCCCCGTAGAGTCGAACCAACAGTGAATGATCGATGCGCTCGGGTTCTTCAGCGAGTGGCTGTCCCCTGCCTCCGGCTGGCTCTCCGAGCAGGGCAGTCTCGTCCAGACCGGCCTCGATCTCCATGACTTCGTCGTCGGAATCTTCGCCGAGGAGCGAATGCACGACTTGTGAGGCCAACGCGTCGGCGGATGGCTCGGTGTCTTTGGCGTCTTTGGCTGGTTGAGCCTTCGAATTCAACATGTTCGCCATTATTTCTCTCGGTTTTCTGCAAAAACGTTCGTTAGAGCGTCGAATGAGATGCGGGAGAAAGGCGAAGAGAGGAAAAAAAAGAACGGAAACGGGTAGAGGCACCAGAAAGGGGAAAATCCCCCCTGCCAAGCGGCGCCTGGCGGGCGGAGACCTCCCTGCTTTCCGGGTTACGGTACTCGGGTTACGGTACTCTGCGTTTCTGGTGGCGCACGCTCCCTCGCCGCTTGCGACGGTGGAACGGTCGCCGACTTCATACTGCCGTTTCGGCTGGAGTGGAAACCTTTCCGGTCACCAATCTCTGTGAGTTTCCATCAACATTCCTGATTTTCTCAGAAACGCGTGGATCTCATGTGATCGTGGCTTTTCGCCGCTTTTTCCGGCTTTTCGCCGTAGTTGCGACCATTGCTCCTCGGCGGTTCGCCGATCTCTTTTTCAGAGTGGAGGTTTGGTTTGGAGAGCTCTGCAGTCACCTCGCTGTCACGGCTCCGACTACTGCTCTACCCGGAATACGACTAGAATTTAGTCGATGCACCATGTCGCAAAGGTGGTTTAGTGATTTGCGAATGCTGACTTCCGGTTTCGAGAGAGTCTAAAGACCGAGCAGGAGAGAGAAAAGAGAGAAGGATTTTACGTAACAAGAAACACACTCAGACTTTATCTGTCCCAAATGGGCAAAAGACAAGAATGATCGGCATCTCGTCGGGGATCTGGCGGTCGGAGGGAAAGGCAGAGCCGACCGTGTGTAGAACCAGAACTGACGTGTTTCCTTGCGATCGGGGACGGCGAGACGATTCCACGTGGCGAGTCGGGCGGTGAGAGCGGTGAGGTCACGTTCACGCGGCAATAACTTGTGAGGCGGCGGCACGTCCACGTGGAGGAGGAGAAGCAGCATAGGCCGTCGTCGATCGGGGAAGCACGAGTAGAAAGTAGTAGAGAACCGATGATCTTTGCACATTGAGTAGAGTGTTACAGTTGAGGGGTGGAGAGGTCGTGAGAGGAGTAATCTTCAGATCCTCCAATTCGCGACATCTAGAAACTTTGAAAAATCATAACTCGCCAAGGTATCAAATTCTGGTTCTGAAACTTTGCATAGACATTCACAGCATACCTGAGAACCTAATGAACACAACTGCAGGCATATCTCACACTCGGGGTGACCATGGTACATCATACACCATAAATACACATATGTCTAGAAACTTTGAAAAATCATATCTCGCCAAGGTATTAAATTCTTGTTCTGAAACTTTGCATAGACATTCACAGCATATTGTCCGTTCATTTTTCTGAAAAACGCGCTCCAGTGAGAGGATCTGAATGGGAAGAGAAACATGTTTGGCTGGCCTAGAAACCTCCACCTCGTCCCCCGTGTGTCGTGTGTCGCTCGTCTGGCGTCTCTGGTGGCAGCACACTCTCTCGCTCGACACACGGGGGACGAGGCGGAGGTTTCTCGGCCATCTAAACATATTTCTCTTCCCATTCAGATCCTCTCACTGGAGCGCGTTTTGCAGAAAAATGAACGGACAATACCTGAGAACCTAATGAACACAACTGCAGCCATATCTCACACTCGGGGCGACCACGGTACATCATGGACCATAAATACACATATGTCTAGAAACTTTGAAAAATCATATCTCGCCAAGGTATTAAATTCTGGTTCTGAAACTTTGCATACAAATTCACAGCATTGCTAAGAACCTATTGAACACAACTGCAGCCATATCTCACACTCGGGGCGACCACGGTACATCATGGACCATAAATACACATATGTCTAGAAACTTTGAAAAATCATATCTCGCCAAGGTATCAAATTCTGGTTCTGAAACTTTGCATGGACATTCACAGCATACCTGAGAACCTAATGAACAAAACTGCAGGCATATCTCACACTCGGGGGCGACCACGGTACATCATGGACCATAAATACACTTATGTATTATAACTCTAGAAACTTTGAAAAATCATATCTCGCCAAGGTATCAAATTCTGGTTCTGTAACTTTGCATAGACATTCACAGCATACCTGAGAACCTTATGAACACAACTGCAGGCATATCTCACACTCAGGGTGACCATGGTACATCATGGACCCTAAATACACATATGTCTAGAAACTTTGAAAAATCATATCTCGCCAAGGTATTAAATTCTTGTTCTGAAACTTTGCATAGACATTCACAGCATATTGTCCGTTCGTTTTTCTGAAAAACGCGCTCCAGTGAGAGGATCTGAATGGGAAGAGAAACATGTTTGGCTGGCCTAGAAACCTCCACCTCGTCCCCCGTGTGTCGTGTGTCGCTCGTCTGGCGTCTCTGGTGGCAGCACACTCTCTCGCTCGACACACGGGGGACGAGGCGGAGGTTTCTCGGCCATCTAAACATATTTCTCTTCCCATTCAGATCCTCTCACTGGAGCGCGTTTTGCAGAAAAATGAACGGACAATACCTGAGAACCTAATGAACACAACTGCAGCCATATCTCACACTCGGGGCGACCACGGTACATCATGGACCATAAATACACATATGTCTAGAAACTTTGAAAAATCATATCTCGCCAAGGTATTAAATTCTGGTTCTGAAACTTTGCATACAAATTCACAGCATTGCTAAGAACCTATTGAACACAACTGCAGGCATATCTCACACTCGGGGTGACCACGGTACATCATGGACCATAAATACACATGTCTAGAAACTTTGAAAAATCATATCTCGCCAAGGTATCAAATTCTGGTTCTGAAACTTTGCATGGACATTCACAGCATACCTGAGAACCTAATGAACAAAACTGCAGGCATATCTCACACTCGGGGGCGACCACGGTACATCATGGACCATAAATACACATATGTATTATAACTCTAGAAACTTTGAAAAATCATATCTCGCCAAGGTATCAAATTCTGGTTCTGAAACTTTGCATAGACATTCACAGCATACCTGAGAACCTAATGAACACAACTGCAGGCATATCTCACACTCGGGGTGACCATGGTACATCATACACCATAAATACACATATGTCTAGAAACTTTGAAAAATCATATCTCGCCAAGGTATTAAATTCTTGTTCTGAAACTTTGCATAGACATTCACAGCATATTGTCCGTTCATTTTTCTGAAAAACGCGCTCCAGTGAGAGGATCTGAATGGGAAGAGAAACATGTTTGGCTGGCCTAGAAACCTCCACCTCGTCCCCCGTGTGTCGTGTGTCGCTCGTCTGGCGTCTCTGGTGGCAGCACACTCTCTCGCTCGACACACGGGGGACGAGGCGGAGGTTTCTCGGCCATCTAAACATATTTCTCTTCCCATTCAGATCCTCTCACTGGAGCGCGTTTTGCAGAAAAATGAACGGACAATACCTGAGAACCTAATGAACACAACTGCAGCCATATCTCACACTCGGGGCGACCACGGTACATCATGGACCATAAATACACATATGTCTAGAAACTTTGAAAAATCATATCTCGCCAAGGTATTAAATTCTGGTTCTGAAACTTTGCATACAAATTCACAGCATTGCTAAGAACCTATTGAACACAACTGCAGCCATATCTCACACTCGGGGCGACCACGGTACATCATGGACCATAAATACACATATGTCTAGAAACTTTGAAAAATCATATCTCGCCAAGGTATCAAATTCTGGTTCTGAAACTTTGCATGGACATTCACAGCATACCTGAGAACCTAATGAACAAAACTGCAGGCATATCTCACACTCGGGGGCGACCACGGTACATCATGGACCATAAATACACTTATGTATTATAACTCTAGAAACTTTGAAAAATCATATCTCGCCAAGGTATCAAATTCTGGTTCTGTAACTTTGCATAGACATTCACAGCATACCTGAGAACCTTATGAACACAACTGCAGGCATATCTCACACTCGGGGTGACCATGGTACATCATGGACCCTAAATACACATATGTCTAGAAACTTTGAAAAATCATATCTCGCCAAGGTATTAAATTCTTGTTCTGAAACTTTGCATAGACATTCACAGCATACCTGAGAACCTAATGAACACAACTGCAGGCATATCTCACACTCGGGGTGACCACGGTACATCATGGACCATAAATACACATGTCTAGAAACTTTGAAAAATCATATCTCGCCAAGGTCTCAAATTCTGGTTCTGAAACTTTGCATGGACATTCACAGCATACCTGAGAACCTAATGAACAAAACTGCAGGCATATCTCACACTCGGGGGCGACCACACTACCTACTCGACCATATTTACACATGTATTATGACTCCAGAATTTTTGAAAAATCATATTAGGGTGTTCCATAAGTTCGTGAACACTTTCATTTTTTGGGATTTTTTAATAATAATTCGAGATCAATCAAACATCAACCAATGATATATTGGCCATGATAAGCAATGACCTTCCCCTATCGATCGGACAGACTGTCGACGCCAGCCTTCCAGAAGTCAGTCTTCTTCGAGGCCATCCAGGCGTCGATGTCGCCAACGACATCTGCCCTTGTCTTGAGGTTCTTCCCATCAAAGTGGTGCTGGAGCGACCGGAAGATGTGGTAATCACAGGGACTGATGTCCGGTGAGTACGATGGGTGTGAGAGCCAATCGATTCCGTGACGATCGAGAGCAGCCTGGGTCGCTTTCACCTTGTGCGGTCTCGCGCTGTCCCATAGGAGACATGTTTTGGCGAGTCTCGGGGAGAGGAGAAGAGCAGCTGACTTCATCTCTTGCAGTTCCACAGCGAGGGTCTGGGCGGTGACGGTTGTATTCTCCAGAAGAATGTGATAGTGCACAAGACCGTACCGAGAGAACCAGAACGACAGCCGAAGCTTATTCGAGTGAATGTCTCGCTTCGAGCGGGTTGGCACGGGGTCACCGACACTGCACCAAATCGGATTGTGGGCAGGGTTGCAGAAGTATACCCACTTCTCATCTCGATAAATTAGTCGGCAGATGATCTTTCTCGTTTCCGAGTTTTGAACATTTTTGTCGCAACTGTCAATGTGCTTCTGAAGCTGCACCGGGCTCAATTGATGAGGAATGGTTTGAGGGCGTTTCGACGCCTTATCAGCACGAATCAGAGATTGATACTATGTTGCACATGGGACTCCAGTAGCCTTCTGTAGTCCGCGGACAGAAGATTCCGGTTCGTTCTCCAGGGCGGCGAGAATAGGGGCCGGATCCGTAGACATAGGGCGTCCGGAGTATGGTTTATCCTCGACTTCAAAGTCTCCCTTTTTGAAGCGACACCACCATTTGAACACCAAGCCTCGAGAGAGCATTGAAGGGTCAAACTGATCCTCCATGAGCTTCACCGACTGACTCATCGAGTGCCCAGAACGGAAGTGGTCTCTCAAAGTGAGACGGAGGTGAATCTTGTCATCCATCTTGCACTAACCGTAATACTCGATAGAAGAACGACAGAAACTAAACTATTACATGTAAACAAAACACAAGTAAACTACTTTCGAATGAACCACAACATCAGTCTCAATTGCCCAGTAAGCCTAAAAAATTTGAATTCAAATGAAGTGTTCACGAACTTATGGAACACCCTAATATCTCGCCAAGGTATCAAATTCTGGTTCTGAAACTTTGCATAGACATTCACAGCATACCTGAGAACCTAATGAATACAACTGCAGGCATATCTCACACTCGGGGCGACCACGGTACATCATGGACCATAAATACACATATGTATTATAACTCTAGAAACTTTGAAAAATCATATCTCGCCAAGGTATTAAATTCTGGTTCTGAAACTTTGCATACAAATTCACAGCATTGCTAAGAACCTATTGAACACAACTGCAGGCATATCTCACACTCGGGGTGACCACGGTACATCATGGACCATAAATACACATGTCTAGAAACTTTGAAAAATCATATCTCGCCAAGGTATCAAATTCTGGTTCTGAAACTTTGCATAGACATTCACAGCATACCTGAGAACCTAATGAACACAACTGCAGGCATATCTCACACTCGGGGGCGACCACACTACCTACTCGACCATATTTACACATGTATTATGACTCCAGAATTTTTGAAAAATCATATCTCGCCAAGGTATCAAATTCTGGTTCTGAAACTTTGCATAGACATTCACAGCATACCTGAGAACCTAATGAATACAACTGCAGGCATATCTCACACTCGGGGCGACCACGGTACATCATGGACCATAAATACACATATGTATTATAACTCTAGAAACTTTGAAAAATCATATCTCGCCAAGGTATCAAATTCTGGTTCTGAAACTTTGCATACACATTCACAGCATGTTTAAGAACCTTATGAACACAACTTAAGGCATATCCCACACTCGGGGCGACCACACTACCTACTCGACCATATTTACACATGTATTATGACTCCAGAATTTTTAAAAAATCATATCTCGCCAAGGTATTAAATTCTGGTTCTGAAACTTTGCATACAAATTCACAGCATTGCTAAGAACCTATTGAACACAACTGCAGGCATATCTCACACTCGGGGTGACCATGGTACATCATGGACCATAAATACACATGTCTAGAAACTTTGAAAAATCATATCTCGCCAAGGTATCAAATTCTGGTTCTGAAACTTTACATAGACATTCACAGCATACCTGAGAACCTAATGAACACAACTGCAGGCATATCTCACACTCGGGGTGACCATGGTACATCATGGACCCTGAATACACATATGTCTAGAAACTTTGAAAAATCATATCTCGCCAAGGTATTAAATTCTTGTTCTGAAACTTTGCATAGACATTCACAGCATAGGCTTAGGCTTAGGCTTAGGCTTAGGCTTAGGCTTAGGCTTAGGCTTAGGCTTAGGCTTAGGCTTAGGCGTAGGGAGCTTGAGCCTAAGCCCATCCCCACCCTGTGCATTTAAGTCGATGGTTTAAATGTGTGTGTCTACAGAGTCACACGCGATACACACACCCTCACTCATATGTTGTGTGGTGCACCACCACCCACGTGTGCACCACCTTGGAACAACACCCAAGTTTTCTTTACATTGGCACCCCGCGAGTGTTTTGTCCGATGATGACACACACAACATTTTGGGAGCACACTCCTCCTCTATTCCTTCAAGTTGCATTTAAGCCCCGAACTTGACAGTCAAATTTCGGGACACGACCCGAATTTCTTCCGCGAATAACTATTACATTAACTACACACCTTAACTATTACAATCACTACACCTACATTTTAGTCGGTGGCCTATATGTCCTTTAACTTTGAGACAATCACACACACACCACATGTACAACAAATAAACCGTCGGTGTAAATGTTGAGGGGGTTTCGCATGTTAGAAGCAGAGTTGATTTCGTTAGAGAAGCAGAGTGTTTCAGGTTCCAGAAGCAAAATATGGCTACATCATGTAGCCCCTAGAGAAAAAGGCTTAGTTACGCCCCAGAAGCAGAGTTTTCATGGTTCCAGAAGCAAAACAGGTTTACGTCATGCACCCCCTACAAAAAAGGCTTAGTTACGCCCCAGAAGCATAGTTGATCGGTTGCCAGCCTTTTTTTGTCTCTTTTTTCCTTAGGCTTAGGCTTAGGCTTAGGCTTAGGCTTAGGCTTAGGCTATTAACTATAGGTCTAGGCCGATTAGGCTTTTGAGGTTTTGAAAACTCTTGATTTTTTTTTGGGACCAGTCCCGAAAAAATTGAAAGCCTAAAATGAACCACCGCCATGTTCATTCAAATGTTCGGGTAATTTTTATTTTTTGTGTTTTTTGTAAATATTCGTAACGCTTCCGTCCCGAACTGATTTGAACCTTAAAGGCGCATCGAAGGTCGCGTTTTC
This sequence comes from Caenorhabditis macrosperma, assembly GCA_963932285.1. NCBI lineage: Eukaryota > Metazoa > Nematoda > Chromadorea > Rhabditida > Rhabditidae > Caenorhabditis > Caenorhabditis macrosperma. Next base: position 15,428,567 of record OZ010622.1, read on the forward strand.
ATCGCGTGGCGAGACCCTCACTACAGTAATCTCGCAAATTCTCAATTTCTGGCCTAAAATACCGAGGTAGCCGCATTCATTGTTTATCCCCTGTCCCCATATCCGTCGTTTGCTCCGCCGCCGTTGATGACGTCATCGACTCCATCGACTACATATGACGTCATCGACTACATCTACTACATGTGACGTCATCGACTACAAACTACGGTCCTGAGCAGGCAACCAGCATTGTACATTTTTTGGGACGCGTCCCGAAAACATTGAGAGCCTAGTATGAACAGATATTATCGCCGTGCTTATTTAAATGTTTGGGTAATATTTGGTTGTGTTTTTTTGTTAATCGCAGAAACGCGTTCGTGCCGAACCGATTGGAAAATCCAAAATACTTTAAAGGCGCATCGAGGGATTCATCGTGGCGAGACCCACTTTTCATCGTGGCGAGACCCACACTACAGTAATCTCGAATATTCTCAATTTCTGGCCTAAAACGGGCGGTAATGGCATTTGTCTCACTTTTCCTCGTCATTGTTCACCCCCTGTCCCGATATCTGTTGTCGTCGTTTGCTCCGCCGCCGCCGATGACGTCATCGACTACATCAACTACATATGACGTCATCGACTACATATTCGGGACGTGTCCCAAATTGCTTAACTTCTGTAATAATAGACGTTCGTCTCGTGCCATTTGTTATTTTCAAAACATGTATTCGGGACACGTCCCAGACTATAACTTATTTCGTATATTTAACGACGCCTCTGCAAATCCTATGAGAAGTACCCCGAATTATTATATTACAGAGACTCTAAAGTACTCATGTCGGACAGGATCATCGACAATGTCGAAACACAGATGGTTCAATCCATCCCGGTTGTGAGAACTCCGGTAGTTTTTTTATTGCTTACTTTCAATGTTGACAGTACCGTATTACAGATAGACCTTCCCTCAACGCCGACAATCGCCGTCTTCGACAACATCATGAAGGCTGCCTTGTTCGAAAAGAAATATGGTTTGGAAGACACCGAATATGTCGTCACAGGCATAGGTTTTAGTTGAAAACTGTCGAAAGTTTAGTTAACGGTCTTGATTCAGATGCTTCCCGATGGTTGGTCGCTATTCTGACTGGACTTCCGTCCGGGTTCAAGTATCCACGAGGAAAGTTCTACTCAATTGAGGACCTTACGCACCTGGTCGTGAAAAAGCTTGAGAAGTTGAACCGGTTGACCAATCAGTGTGAAAACTTCGAAACAGTTCTGAACAAGGAGCTGAGAGACTTCTCCGCGGTAAACGAGGACTAAAGTTAATTTAGCTAATTCATTTGTTTCTTGTGGCTTTGAATGTCTCAACATGCCAATGCTACTTTCCCATAAAGTCTAATTGTGTTAGAAAAAGTCGGCAGATTAATACAAATCTCGGGAAATGATAGAGAAGTCGATGAACTCTCCAGATGATATCCTGGAAAAGTTGCTTTGGGTCATGAGCCCAATAGCTACTTTCGAAAACAGATTCGGAATGCTAGGAACATGCTCTTTTCATTCCACTAGGTCCCATTCCAAACGTCAGTTTTTGACAATTCAGGTAGTTCCCTTGTGAAACAGCTAATGATTATTCAACGATGTAAATGTACACTGTAGACAATGAACGATGGCGCAAGTTGGGGACGGTACTGGGTCGCCACTTGCCATCAACACTTACAAAACCTGTTAAGATATCTTCCTTCGAACTCTGCCCCAAGCCAAATTCCTTTGCGTTGGAGGTTCTAGTCAATGTGAATGAGAGTAATGGACGTACTGCCGCCAAAAATAGTTGTGGGACCAAGTGTACCAGCAGTTTATCATAATAATTCCCTGGATGTCTAGACCCAGGATTTTCTTGAAAATCCTTTCCTAATGAACTTGTCAGCAGTAATTTCGGGACACAGCCTGAATTTCTTTGAAAAACTTTTACAGGCACTACACTCACAACGTACATTTCAGTCGGTGGACTATATGTCCTGTTACTTTAAGACAATCACACACATGTACAAATAAACCGTAGGTCTAAATGTGGAGTTTTGCATATAGAAGCAGAGTTGATTTCGTTAGAGAAGCAAAAGTTGGTTACGTCATGCACCCCCTACAAAAAAGGCTTAGTTCCCCCTGGAAGCAGAGTTTTCTGGTCCCAGAAGCAGAGTTTATGTGGTTGGAGAAGCAAAACATGGTTACGTCATGCACCCCCTACAAAAAAGGCTTAGTTACGCCCCAGAAGCATAGTTGATCGGTTGCCAGCCTTTTTTTGTCTCTTAGGCTTAGGCTTAGGCTTAGGCGCAGGCTTCTTTGCCTGCGCCATTTGGGGTCAGCCAGAAAAATCATCATCTCGGATTTTCCCCAAAATTTGCCAGTTTGTAGAGCACAAAAATTCATTAGATTCCACCGATTCGCTTTTCGAGATCGGTCCCCCCTCCCCACTTATGGGGCTCCAAGTGGTCCAAGGGGAAAAATTCAAATCAAATTATCTCAGTTCGGATTGTATGAATCCCTTAGATATTTTAGGTGTATATGGAGGGTTCATAGGCCTACAAAAAAGCCTCTTGGACCACTTGGAAAATCCCCCCAGAAGCCCCCCAGATCCCCCTTACAATTTTTTACCTCAAAACAAACTCCTTATACAATTGATTTTGCATATAGGCTATATGGTTCTAGGTGTCTTTTTATCCCCTCTATCGATTCCAGCTATCTAGAATAGGCCCAGTCCGACCGTTTTCGAGAAATTTCCAGAAAACCGGAAGGGTAGGCCAAAAATCGTCAAAATTTGGTGGTTTTTGGAAGTTTTCTCGAAAACTAATATAGATATTGATAAAAGTAAAAGCAGATTCGGAATCAGCGTAACGAGACGCATCGAATAGGCTATATACTGATAAGAATTTCAAAAAAAATTTCTTATCAGTCTTATCAATCGGGCCTAATCTCGAAAACGGCACGGGGATGGGTATATAGGCGTATGCCTATTTTGTTTGGCAGATCAAGAGCTACAAATTTGTTGAGTTTCATCAAAATCGCTCTTTTGCATTTTTTTTTATTTTGAGTCAAAAAATGTGTGTTGGTCCAAAAAAAAAATTTTTTTCTCCTATTTTGTTTTCTAAGTCAAAAACTATTGCAGATTTTTGGGTAAGTAATAGGAGATTCTGAATCAGCAAAACACGGCGGATTTAATTATATATATAGTGATAGTGATATCGAAAAAAATTTCTTATCAGTTTTATCACTTTTTTCTTAGAAACTGTAAAAATACACTTTTGGATGTAGTTTTTAGTCCTGAGTTAGAATATCTTATCAGTTTTGTGAAATCTGTTATCCCTGCACTGATAATCAACGCTTAAAGTCAAAAAAACTCGCTTCGAACGTGAATTCTAGGAATACGGTATTCTCTGGGATTTTCAAACCTAAGAACTATTGCAGCTTTTTTGGTTAATAATAGGATATTCTGAATCAGCAAAAAACGACGGATTGAATGGTGTATATATTGATAGCGATATCAGAAAAAATTTCTTATCAGTTTTATCACTTTTTTCCTAAAAATCATGTATATTCACTTTCGGATGTAGTTTTTAATTCTGAATCAGTACAGCTTATCAGTTTTATAACATCTCCTATCCCTGCACTGATAATCAGCCATTAAAGTCAGAAAACACGCTCAGAGCGTGAAAACCACGAATACGGTATTTTCTCGGTATTTACTCGCCCCAGTCACTTGTATCGTGTCCTCGACCTTGGTTTTCAGTGTGGCACCCGGCGAGCGAAGCGAGCCGCCAAATTTTTCCTCTCTTCTCCCTGCTTCTTAGCTTTTCTAATCTCTAGACCTTGTTCCTTGACAGGACCATAAGTGGCAGATTTGGGGTCTTTTGCTCCTAGGCGCGAAAGCTCCCACCAGCCCCCAGCCTCGCGCGAGGAAGGATGGAAATCGCTCGCTTCGCTCGCAGATCCTCGCTCTGAATTGAACTCGCGCGAGGAAGGAAGGAAATCGCTCGCTTCGCTCGCAAATGTTCGCTCGCTGCGCTCGCGGTCTATTTCGAGACCCCAAATCCGCCGTTTTCCTGATACCGCTCGGTATCTGCGAACCTCGACAAGTGATTGGTGCAGCATCTGAAAAACACCTAACGCCGCTGAAAAACACAACTAGTAAGCAATCTACCAAGCAGAATTTATTAGTTAATAGAAGCTAAACTGATAAGTTAATAGAAGCATAGTGGATAGGTTAATAGAAGCAGAGTTTATAAGTTAATTAAAGCAAAACTGAAAAGTTAATAGAAGCATAGTTGATAGGTTAATAGAAGCATAGTTTGGCTTCTGATCAAGGCTTAGCTACGTTAGAGAAGCAGAATTGATTAGTTACTAGAAGCAGATATTCACGCATACAGTCAAGCGAACACGGCAAAAAGGAGGCGGATTTGGGGTCTCGAAATAGACCGCGAGCGCAGCGAGCGAACATTTGCGAGCGAAGCGAGCGATTTCCTTCCTTCCTCGCGCGAGTTCAATTCAGAGCGAGGATCTGCGAGCGAAGCGAGCGATTTCCATCCTTCCTCGCGCGAGGCTGGGGGCTGGTGGGAGCTTTCGCGCCTAGGAGCAAAAGACCCCAAATCTGCCACTTATGGTCCTGTCAAGGAACAAGGTCTAGAGATTAGAAAAGCTAAGAAGCAGGGAGAAGAGAGGAAATTAGGCTTAGGCTTAGGCTTAGGCTTAGGCTTAGGCTTAGGCTTAGGCTTAGGCTTAGGCTTAGGCTTAGGCTTAGGCTTAGGCTTAGGCGCAGGCTTCTTTGCCTGCGCCATTTGGGGTCAGGCCGAAAAATCATCATCTCGGATTTTCCCCAAAATTTGCCAGTTTGTAGAGCACAAAAATTCATTAGATTTCACCGATTCGCTTTTCGAGATCGGTCCCCCCTCCCCACTTATGGGGCTCCAAGTGGTGTAAGGGGAAAAATTCAAATTAAATTATCTCACTTCGGATTGGATGAATCTCTTAGATATTTTAGGTGTACATGGAGGTGTTATAGGTCTACAAAAAAGCCTCTTGGACCACTTGGAAAATCCCCCCAGAATCCCTCCAGATCCCCCTTACAATTTTTGACCTCAAAACAAACTTCTTATACAACTGATTTTGCATATAGGCTATATGGTTCTAGGTGTCTTTTTATCCCCTCTATCGATTCCAGCTATCTAGAATAGGCCCAGTCCGACCGTTTTTGAGAAATTTCCGGAAAACCGGAAGGATAGGCCAAAATTTGGTGGTTTTTGGAAGTTTTCTCAACAACTAATATAGATTTCGATGAAAGTAAAAACAGATTCAGAATCAGCATGAAAAGACGCATCGAATAGGCTATATACTGATAAGATTTTCGAAAAAAATTTCTTATCATTCTTATCAATCGGCCCTAATCTCGAAAACGGTCTCGGCACCCCCCTATACGGACACCGCCATTTTGTTTGGCAGATCAAGAGCTACAAAAATGTTGAGTTTCAGAAAAATTGTCTTTACAACTTTTTTTTTTTTAGATTCAAAAATTGTGTGTTGGTCCAAAAAAAAATTTTTTTTTTCGAATTTTGTTTCTAACTCAAAAACTATTGCAGATTTTTGGGTAAGTAATAGGAGATTCTGAATCAGCAAAAAACGGCGGATTGAATGATATATATAGTGATAGTGATATCGAGAAAAATTTCTTATCAGTTTTATCACTTTTTCCCTAAAAGACATGTAAATACACTTTTGGATGTAGTTTTTGATCCTGAGTCTTTATAGCTGATCAGTTTTGTGATGGCAGTTATCTCTGCAATGATAATCAGCTTTGCAAGTCAAAAAAACTCGCTTCGAACGTGAATTCTGGGAATACGGTATTCTCTGGGATTTTCAAATTATTGCAGATTTTAGGGTAAGTAATAGATGATTCTAAATCAGCAAAAAACGACGGATTGAATGGTGTATATTTTGTTAACGATATAAAAAAATTTCTTATAAGTTTTATCCTTTCTTTCTAAAAATCATATAAATACACGTTCGGGTGTAGTTTTCACTTTTGAGTCTGTCTAGATGATTAGTTTTGTGATATTTCAGATCTCTGCACTGATAATCAGCTTTGAAAGTCGAAAAACTCGCTTCGAACGTGAATTCTAGGAATACGTTATTTTCTCGGTATTTACTCGCTCCAGTCACTCGAGTCGTGTCCTCGTCCTTGGATTTCAGGTCAGTATCCGGCGAGCGAAGCGAGCCGCCAAATTTTTCCTCTCTTCTTCTATCCGTTAGCTTTTCTAATCTCTAGACCTTGTTCCTTGACAGGACCATAAGTGGCAGATTTGGGGTCTTTTGCTCCTAGGCGCGAAAGCTCGCACCAGCCCCCAGCCTCGCGCGAGGAAGGATGGAAATCGCTCGCTTCGCTCGCAGATCCTCGCTCTTAAATGAACTCGCGCGAGGAAGGAAGGAAATCGCTCGCTTCGCTCGCAAATGTTCGCTCGCTGCGCTCGCGGTCTATTTCGAGACCCCAAATCCGCCGTTTTCCTGATACCGCTAGGTATCTGCGAACCTCTGTAAAGCAGAGTTTATTAGTTAGTAGGAGCAAAGCTGATAGGTTAATAGAAACATAGTTGACAGGCAGGTCAATAGAAGGAGAGTCGAATAGTTAATAGGAGCATAGTTGATAGGTTAATAGAAGCAAAGCTGATAGGTTAATAGAAGCAGAGTCGATTAGTTATAAGACGCGAAACTGATAAGTTAATAGAAGCATAGTTGATAGGTTAATAGAAGCAGAGTCTATTAGTTAATAGGAGCATAGTTTGCTTCTGACCAAAGGCTTAGCAACGTTAGAGAAGCAGATATTCACGGATACAGTCAAGCTAACACGCCAGAAAGGAGGCGGATTTGGGGTCTCGAAATAGACCGCGAGCGCAGCGAGCGAACATTTGCGAGCGAAGCGAGCGATTTCCTTCCTTCCTCGCGCGAGTTCATTTAAGAGCGAGGATCTGCGAGCGAAGCGAGCGATTTCCATCCTTCCTCGCGCGAGGCTGGGGGCTGGTGCGAGCTTTCGCGCCTAGGAGCAAAAGACCCCAAATCTGCCACTTATGGTCCTGTCAAGGAACAAGGTCTAGAGATTAGAAAAGCTAACGGATAGAAGAAGAGAGGAAAAATTTGGCGGCTCGCTTCGCTCGCCGGATACTGACCTGAAATCCAAGGACGAGGACACGACTCGAGTGACTGGAGCGAGTAAATACCGAGAAAATAACGTATTCCTAGAATTCACGTTCGAAGCGAGTTTTTCGACTTTCAAAGCTGATTATCAGTGCAGAGATCTGAAATATCACAAAACTAATCATCTAGACAGACTCAAAAGTGAAAACTACACCCGAACGTGTATTTATATGATTTTTAGAAAGAAAGGATAAAACTTATAAGAAATTTTTTTATATCGTTAACAAAATATACACCATTCAATCCGTCGTTTTTTGCTGATTTAGAATCATCTATTACTTACCCTAAAATCTGCAATAATTTGAAATTAGGCTTAGGCGCAGGCTTCTTTGCCTGCGCCATTTGGGGTCAGGCCGAAAAATCATCATCTCGGATTTTCCCCAAAATTTGGCAGATTGTAGAGCACAAAAATTCATTAGATTTCACTGGTTCGATTTTCGAGATCGGTCCCCCCTCCCCACTTATGGGGCTCCAAGTGGTGTAAGGGGAAAAATTCAAATCAAATTATCTCAGTTCGGATTGAATTAATCCCTTAGATATTTTAGGTGTATATGGAGGTGTTATAGGCCTACAAAAAAGCCTCTTGGACCACTTGGAAAATCCCCCCAGAAGCCCCCCAGATCCCCCTTACAATTTTTGACCTCAAAACAAACTCCTTATACAACTTTTTTTGTATATAGGCTAAATGGTTCTAGGTGTCTTTTTATCCCCTCTATCGATTCCAGCTATCTAGAATAGGCCAGCTCCGTACAATTTTGAGAAATTTCCGGAAAACCGGAAAGATAGGCCAAAAATGGGTGGTTTTTCGAAGTTTTCTCGAAAACTAATATAGATATCGATAAAAGTAAAAGCAGATTCAGAATCAGCGTAAAAAGGCGCGTCGAATAGGCTATATACTGATAAGATTTTCGAAAAAAATTTCTTATCATTCTTATCAATCGGCCCTAATCTCGAAAACGGTCTCGGCACCCCCCTATACGGACACCGCCATTTTGTTTGGCAGATCAAGAGCTACAAAAATGGTGAGTTTCAGAAAAATTGTCTTTACAACTTTTTTTTTTTTTAGGTTCAAAAATTGTGTGTTGGTCCAAAAAAAAATTTTTTTTTTTTCGAATTTTTTTTCTAACTCAAAAACTATTGCAGATTTTTGGGTAAGTAATAGGAGATTCTGAATCAGCAAAAAACGGCGGATTGAATGATATATATATAGTGATAGTGATATCGAAAAAAATTTCTTATCAGTTTTATCACTTTTTCCCTAAAAGTCATGTAAATACACTTTCGGATGTAGTTTTTGATCCTGAATTTGCATAGCTAATCAGTTTTGTGAAATCTGTTATCCCTGCACTGATAATCAACGCTGAAAGTCGAAAAAATTATAGGAGTACGTCATTTTCTCGGTATTTTCTAACTCAAGAACTATTGCAGATTTTTGGGTAAGTAATAGGTGATTCTGAATCAGCAAAAAATGGCGAATTTAATAATATATATAATGATATCGATATCAAAAAAAATTTCTTATAAGTCTTATCACTTTTTTCTAAAAACTGTAAAAAGACACTTTCTGATGTAGTATTTAATTCTGAGTCTTTATAAGCTTAATAGTTTTATGACATCTCCTATCACTGGTAACCATCATTGAAAGTGGGAAAACTCGCTTCGAACTTGAATTCTAGGAATACGGTTTTTTCTCGGTATGTACTCGCTCCAGTCATTCGTGTCGCGTCCTCGTTCTTGCATTTCAGGCCAGTATCCGGCGAGCGAAGCGAGCCGCCAAATTTTTCCTCTCTTCTCCCTGTTTCTTAGCTTTTCTAATCTCTAGACCTTGTTCCTTGACAGGACCATAAGTGGCAGATTTGGGGTCTTTTGCCCCTAGGCGCGAAAGCTCGCACCAGCCCCCAGCCTCGCGCGAGGAAGGATGGAAATCGCTCGCTTCGCTCGCAGATCCTCGCTCTTAAATGAACTCGCGCGAGGAAGGAAGGAAATCGCTCGCTTCGCTCGCAAATGTTCGCTCGCTGCGCTCGCGGTCTATTTCAAGACCCCAAATCCGCCGTTTTCCTGATACCGCTAGGTATCTGCGAACCTCTGTAAAGCAGAGTTGATTAGTTAACAGGAGCAAAGCTGATAGGTTAATAGAAGCAGAGTCTATCAGTTAATAGCAGCAGAGTCTATAAGTTAATAGGAGCAGAGTCGATTAGTTAATAGAAGCATAGTGGATAGGTTAATAGAAGCAGAGTCTATTAGTTAATATAAGCAGAGTTTATTAGTTAATAGAAGCATAGTTGATAGGTTAATAGAAGCATAGTTTGGCTTCTGGCCAAGGCTTAGCTACGTCAGAGAAGCAGAGTGAACTAGTTATTAGAAGCAGATATTTACACATACAGTCAAGCGAGAACACCAGAAAGGAGGCGGATTTGGGGTCTTGAAATAGACCGCGAGCGCAGCGAGCGAACATTTGCGAGCGAAGCGAGCGATTTCCTTCCTTCCTCGCGCGAGTTCATTTAAGAGCGAGGATCTGCGAGCGAAGCGAGCGATTTCCATCCTTCCTCGCGCGAGGCTGGGGGCTGGTGCGAGCTTTCGCGCCTAGGGGCAAAAGACCCCAAATCTGCCACTTATGGTCCTGTCAAGGAACAAGGTTAGGCTTAGGCGCAGGCTTCTTTGCCTGCGCCATTTGGGGTCAGGCCGAAAAATCATCATCTCGGATTTTCCCCAAAATTTGCCAGTTTGTAGAGCACAAAAATTCATTAGATTCCACCGATTCGCTTTTCGAGATCGGTCCCCCTTCCCCACTTATGGGGCTCCAAGTGGTGTAAGGGGAAAAATTCAAATCAAATTATCTCAGTTCGGATTGAATGAATCTCTTAGATATTTCAGGTGTATATAGAGGTCTTATAGGCCTACAAAAAAGCCTCTTGGACCACTTGGAAAATCCCCCCAGAATCCCCCCAGATCCCCCTTACAATTTTTGACCTCAAAACAAACTCCTTATACAACTGATTTTGCATATAGGCTATATGGTTCTAGGTGTCTTTTTATCCCCTCTATCGATTCCAGCTATCTAGAATAGGCCCAGTCCGACCGTTTTTGAGGAATTTCCGGAAAACCGGAAGGATAGGCCAAAATTTGGTGGTTTTTGGAAGTTTTCTCGAAAACTAATATAGATTTCGATAAAAGTAAAAGCAGATTCTGAATCAGCGTAAAAAGACGCATCGAATAGACTATATACTGATAAGAATTTCAAAAAAAATTTCTTATCATTCTTATCAATCGGCCATAATCTCGAAAACGGTCTCGGCACCCCCCTATAACGACACCGCCATTTTGTTTGGCAGATCAAGAGCTACAAAAATGTTGAGTTTCAGAAAAATTGTCTTTACAACTTTTTTTTTTTTTAGGTTCAAAAATTGTGTGTTGGTCCAAAAAAAAATTTTTTTTTTCGAATTTTTTTTCTAACTCAAAAACTATTGCAGATTTTTGGGTAAGTAATAGGAGATTCTGAATCAGCAAAAAACGGCGGATTTAATAGTGTATATAATGACAGTGATATCAAAAAAAAGTCTTATCAGTTTTATCACTTTTTCCCTAAAAGTCATGTAAATACACTTCCGGGTGTAGTTTTACGTCCTGAGTCAGAGTATCTTATCAGTTTTGTGATATCTGTTATCCCTGCACTGATAATCAAGGTTGAAAGTCAAAAAAACTCGCTTCGAACGTGAATTCTAGGATTACGGTATTCTCTGGGATTTTCTAATTATTGCAAATTTTTGGGTAAGTAATAGGAGATTCTGAATCAGCAAAAAATGGCGAACTTAATAATATATTTAATGATATCGATATCAAAAAAAATTTCTTGTAAATTTTATCACTTTTTTCCTAAAAATCATGTAAATAAACTTTCGGATGTAGTTTTTAATTCTGAGTCTTCATAACTTATCAGTTTCGTGATATCTCCTATTCCTACACTGGTAATCAACGCTGAAAGTCGAATTAGGCTTAGGCGCAGGCTTCTTTGCCTGCGCCATTTGGGGTCAGGCCGAAAAATCATCATCTCGGATTTTCCCCAAAATTTGGCAGGTTGTAGAGCACAAAAATTCATTAGATTTCACTGGTTCGATTTTCGAGATCGGTCCCCCCTCCCCACTTATGGGGCTCCAAGTGGTGTAAGGGGAAAAATTCAAATCAAATTATCTCAGTTCGGATTGAATGAATCTCTTAGATATTTCAGGTGTATATGGAGGTGTTATAGGCCTACAAAAAAGCCTCTTGGACCCCTTAGAAAATCCCCCCAGAAGCCCCCCAGATCCCCCTTACAATTTTTGACCTCAAAACAAACTTCTTATACAACTGATTTTGCATATAGGCTAAACGGTTCTGGGTGTCTTTTTACCTCCTCTATCGATTCCAGCTATCTAGAATAGGCCAGCTCCGTACAATTTTGAGAAATTTCCGGAAAACCGGAAAGATAGGCCAAAAATGGGTGGTTTTTGGAAGTTTTCTCGAAAACTAATATAGATATCGATAAAAGTAAAAGCAGATTCAGAATCAGCGTAAAAAGGCGCGTCGAATAGGCTATATACTGATAAGATTTTCAAAAAAAATTTCTTATCATTCTTATCAATCGGCCCTAATCTCGAAAACGGTCTCGGCACCCCCCTATACGGACACCGCCATTTTGTTTGGCAGATCAAGCTCCTATTAACTAATAGACTCTGCTCCTATTAACTTATAGACTCTGCTGCTATTAACTAATAGACTCTGCTTCTATTAACCTATCAGCTTTGCTCCTGTTAACTAATCAACTCTGCTTTACAGAGGTTCGCAGATACCTAGCGGTATTAGGAAAACGGCGGATTTGGGGTCTCGAAATAGACCGCGAGCGCAGCGAGCGAACATTTGCGAGCGAAGCGAGCGATTTCCTTCCTTCCTCGCGCGAGTTCAATTCAGAGCGAGGATCTGCGAGCGAAGCGAGCGATTTCCATCCTTCCTCGCGCGAGGCTGGGGGCTGGTGCGAGCTTTCGCGCCTAGGAGCAAAAGACCCCAAATCTGCCACTTATGGTCCTGTCAAGGAACAAGGTCTAGAGATTAGAAAAGCTAAGAAGCAGGGAGAAGAGAGGAAAAATTTGGCCCCAGCCTCGCGCGAGGAAGGATGGAAATCGCTCGCTTCGCTCGCAGATCCTCGCTCTGAATTGAACTCGCGCGAGGAAGGAAGGAAATCGCTCGCTTCGCTCGCAAATGTTCGCTCGCTGCGCTCGCGGTCTATTTCGAGACCCCAAATCCGCCTCCTTTCTGGCCTGTTCGCTTGACTGTATGCGTGAATATCTGCTTCTATTAACTAATCAACTCTGTTTCTCTAACGTAGCTAAGCCTTGATCAGAAGCCAAACTATGCTTCTATTAACCTATCAACTATGCTTCTATTAACTTTTCAGTTCTCCTTTAATTAACTAATAAACTCTGCTTCTATTAACCTATCCACTATGCTTCTATTAACTTATCAGTTTAGCTTCTATTAACTAATAAATTCTACTTGGTAGATTGCTTACTAGTTGTATTTTTCAGCGTCTTTAAATGTTTCTCGGTATCAGGAAAACGGCGGATTTGGGGTCTCGAAATAGACCGCGAGCGCAGCGAGCGAACATTTGCGAGCGAAGCGAGCGATTTCCTTCCTTCCTCGCGCGAGTTCAATTCAGAGCGAGGATCTGCGAGCGAAGCGAGCGATTTCCATCCTTCCTCGCGCGAGGCTGGGGGCTGGTGCGAGCTTTCGCGCCTAGGAGCAAAAGACCCCAAATCTGCCACTTATGGTCCTGTCAAGGAACAAGGTCTAGAGATTAGAAAAGCTAAGAAGCAGGGAGAAGAGAGGAAAAATTTGGCGGCTCGCTTCGCTCGCCGGGTGCCACACTGAAAACCAAGGTCGAGGACACGATACAAGTGACTGGGGCGAGTAAATACCGAGAAAATACCGTATTCGTGGTTTTCACGCTCTGAGCGTGTTTTCTGACTTTAATGGCTGATTATCAGTGCAGGGATAGGAGATGTTATAAAACTGATAAGCTGTACTGATTCAGAATTAAAAACTACATCCGAAAGTGAATATACATGATTTTTAGGAAAAAAGTGATAAAACTGATAAGAAATTTTTTCTGATATCGCTATCAATATATACACCATTCAATCCGTCGTTTTTTGCTGATTCAGAATATCCTATTATTAACCAAAAAAGCTGCAATAGTTCTTAGGTTTGAAAATCCCAGAGAATACCGTATTCCTAGAATTCACGTTCGAAGCGAGTTTTTTTGACTTTAAGCGTTGATTATCAGTGCAGGGATAACAGATTTCACAAAACTGATAAGATATTCTAACTCAGGACTAAAAACTACATCCAAAAGTGTATTTTTACAGTTTCTAAGAAAAAAGTGATAAAACTGATAAGAAATTTTTTTCGATATCACTATCACTATATATATCATTGAATCCGCCGTGTTTTGCTGATTCAGAATCTCCTATTACTTACACAAAAATCTACAATCGTTTTCGAGTTAGAAAACAAAATAGGAGAAAAAAAATTTTTTTTTGGACCAACACACATTTTTTGACTCAAAATAAAAAAATTTTTCGTAAGACGATTTTTCTGAAACTCAACATTTTTGTAGCTCTTGATCTGCCAAACAAGATAGGCATACGCCTATATACCCGAGTCCGGGCCGTTTTTGAGATTAGGGCCGATTGATAAGATTGATAAGAAATTTTTTTCGAAAATCTTATCAGTATATAGCCTATTCGATGCGTCTTGTTACGCTGATTCCGAATCTGCCTTTACTTTTATCAAAATCTATATTAGTTTTTGAGAAAACTTCCAAAAACCACCAAATTTTGACGATTTTTGGCCTACCCTTCCGGTTTTCCGGAAATTTCTCAAAATTGTACGGAGCTGGCCTATTCTAGATAGCTGCAATCGATAGAGGGGATAAAAAGACACCTAGAACCATCTAGCCTATATGCAAAATCAATTGTATAAGGAGTTTGTTTTGAGGTCAAAAATTGTAAGGGGGATCTGGGGGGCTTCTGGGGGGATTTTCTAAGGGGTCCAAGAGGCTTTTTTGTAGGCCTATAACACCTCCATATACACCTGAAATATCTAAGAGATTCATTCAATCCGAACTGAGATAATTTGATTTGAATTTTTCCCCTTACACCACTTGGAGCCCCATAAGTGGGGAGGGGGGACCGATCTCGAAAATCGAACCAGTGAAATCTAATGAATTTTTGTGCTCTACAACCTGCCAAATTTTGGGGAAAATCCGAGATGATGATTTTTCGGCCTGACCCCAAATGGCGCAGGCAAAGAAGCCTGCGCCTAAGCCTAATTCGACTTTCAGCGTTGATTACCAGTGTAGGAATAGGAGATATCACGAAACTGATAAGTTATGAAGACTCAGAATTAAAAACTACATCCGAAAGTTTATTTACATGATTTTTAGGAAAAAAGTGATAAAATTTACAAGAAATTTTTTTTGATATCGATATCATTAAATATATTATTAAGTTCGCCATTTTTTGCTGATTCAGAATCTCCTATTACTTACCCAAAAATTTGCAATAATTAGAAAATCCCAGAGAATACCGTAATCCTAGAATTCACGTTCGAAGCGAGTTTTTTTGACTTTCAACCTTGATTATCAGTGCAGGGATAACAGATATCACAAAACTGATAAGATACTCTGACTCAGGACGTAAAACTACACCCGGAAGTGTATTTACATGACTTTTAGGGAAAAAGTGATAAAACTGATAAGACTTTTTTTTGATATCACTGTCATTATATACACTATTAAATCCGCCGTTTTTTGCTGATTCAGAATCTCCTATTACTTACCCAAAAATCTGCAATAGTTTTTGAGTTAGAAAAAAAATTCGAAAAAAAAAATTTTTTTTTGGACCAACACACAATTTTTGAACCTAAAAAAAAAAAAAGTTGTAAAGACAATTTTTCTGAAACTCAACATTTTTGTAGCTCTTGATCTGCCAAACAAAATGGCGGTGTCGTTATAGGGGGGTGCCGAGACCGTTTTCGAGATTATGGCCGATTGATAAGAATGATAAGAAATTTTTTTTGAAATTCTTATCAGTATATAGTCTATTCGATGCGTCTTTTTACGCTGATTCAGAATCTGCTTTTACTTTTATCGAAATCTATATTAGTTTTCGAGAAAACTTCCAAAAACCACCAAATTTTGGCCTATCCTTCCGGTTTTCCGGAAATTCCTCAAAAACGGTCGGACTGGGCCTATTCTAGATAGCTGGAATCGATAGAGGGGATAAAAAGACACCTAGAACCATATAGCCTATATGCAAAATCAGTTGTATAAGGAGTTTGTTTTGAGGTCAAAAATTGTAAGGGGGATCTGGGGGGATTCTGGGGGGATTTTCCAAGTGGTCCAAGAGGCTTTTTTGTAGGCCTATAAGACCTCTATATACACCTGAAATATCTAAGAGATTCATTCAATCCGAACTGAGATAATTTGATTTGAATTTTTCCCCTTACACCACTTGGAGCCCCATAAGTGGGGAAGGGGGACCGATCTCGAAAAGCGAATCGGTGGAATCTAATGAATTTTTGTGCTCTACAAACTGGCAAATTTTGGGGAAAATCCGAGATGATGATTTTTCGGCCTGACCCCAAATGGCGCAGGCAAAGAAGCCTGCGCCTAAGCCTAACCTTGTTCCTTGACAGGACCATAAGTGGCAGATTTGGGGTCTTTTGCCCCTAGGCGCGAAAGCTCGCACCAGCCCCCAGCCTCGCGCGAGGAAGGATGGAAATCGCTCGCTTCGCTCGCAGATCCTCGCTCTTAAATGAACTCGCGCGAGGAAGGAAGGAAATCGCTCGCTTCGCTCGCAAATGTTCGCTCGCTGCGCTCGCGGTCTATTTCAAGACCCCAAATCCGCCTCCTTTCTGGTGTTCTCGCTTGACTGTATGTGTAAATATCTGCTTCTAATAACTAGTTCACTCTGCTTCTCTGACGTAGCTAAGCCTTGGCCAGAAGCCAAACTATGCTTCTATTAACCTATCAACTATGCTTCTATTAACTAATAAACTCTGCTTATATTAACTAATAGACTCTGCTTCTATTAACCTATCCACTATGCTTCTATTAACTAATCGACTCTGCTCCTATTAACTTATAGACTCTGCTGCTATTAACTGATAGACTCTGCTTCTATTAACCTATCAGCTTTGCTCCTGTTAACTAATCAACTCTGCTTTACAGAGGTTCGCAGATACCTAGCGGTATCAGGAAAACGGCGGATTTGGGGTCTTGAAATAGACCGCGAGCGCAGCGAGCGAACATTTGCGAGCGAAGCGAGCGATTTCCTTCCTTCCTCGCGCGAGTTCATTTAAGAGCGAGGATCTGCGAGCGAAGCGAGCGATTTCCATCCTTCCTCGCGCGAGGCTGGGGGCTGGTGCGAGCTTTCGCGCCTAGGGGCAAAAGACCCCAAATCTGCCACTTATGGTCCTGTCAAGGAACAAGGTCTAGAGATTAGAAAAGCTAAGAAACAGGGAGAAGAGAGGAAAAATTTGGCGGCTCGCTTCGCTCGCCGGATACTGGCCTGAAATGCAAGAACGAGGACGCGACACGAATGACTGGAGCGAGTACATACCGAGAAAAAACCGTATTCCTAGAATTCAAGTTCGAAGCGAGTTTTCCCACTTTCAATGATGGTTACCAGTGATAGGAGATGTCATAAAACTATTAAGCTTATAAAGACTCAGAATTAAATACTACATCAGAAAGTGTCTTTTTACAGTTTTTAGAAAAAAGTGATAAGACTTATAAGAAATTTTTTTTGATATCGATATCATTATATATATTATTAAATTCGCCATTTTTTGCTGATTCAGAATCACCTATTACTTACCCAAAAATCTGCAATAGTTCTTGAGTTAGAAAATACCGAGAAAATGACGTACTCCTATAATTTTTTCGACTTTCAGCGTTGATTATCAGTGCAGGGATAACAGATTTCACAAAACTGATTAGCTATGCAAATTCAGGATCAAAAACTACATCCGAAAGTGTATTTACATGACTTTTAGGGAAAAAGTGATAAAACTGATAAGAAATTTTTTTCGATATCACTATCACTATATATATATCATTCAATCCGCCGTTTTTTGCTGATTCAGAATCTCCTATTACTTACCCAAAAATCTGCAATAGTTTTTGAGTTAGAAAAAAAATTCGAAAAAAAAAAAATTTTTTTTTGGACCAACACACAATTTTTGAACCTAAAAAAAAAAAAAGTTGTAAAGACAATTTTTCTGAAACTCACCATTTTTGTAGCTCTTGATCTGCCAAACAAAATGGCGGTGTCCGTATAGGGGGGTGCCGAGACCGTTTTCGAGATTAGGGCCGATTGATAAGAATGATAAGAAATTTTTTTCGAAAATCTTATCAGTATATAGCCTATTCGACGCGCCTTTTTACGCTGATTCTGAATCTGCTTTTACTTTTATCGATATCTATATTAGTTTTCGAGAAAACTTCGAAAAACCACCCATTTTTGGCCTATCTTTCCGGTTTTCCGGAAATTTCTCAAAATTGTACGGAGCTGGCCTATTCTAGATAGCTGGAATCGATAGAGGGGATAAAAAGACACCTAGAACCATTTAGCCTATATACAAAAAAAGTTGTATAAGGAGTTTGTTTTGAGGTCAAAAATTGTAAGGGGGATCTGGGGGGCTTCTGGGGGGATTTTCCAAGTGGTCCAAGAGGCTTTTTTGTAGGCCTATAACACCTCCATATACACCTAAAATATCTAAGGGATTAATTCAATCCGAACTGAGATAATTTGATTTGAATTTTTCCCCTTACACCACTTGGAGCCCCATAAGTGGGGAGGGGGGACCGATCTCGAAAATCGAACCAGTGAAATCTAATGAATTTTTGTGCTCTACAATCTGCCAAATTTTGGGGAAAATCCGAGATGATGATTTTTCGGCCTGACCCCAAATGGCGCAGGCAAAGAAGCCTGCGCCTAAGCCTAAGCCTAACCAAATTTTTCCTCTCTTCTCCCTGCTTCTTAGCTTTTCTAATCTCTAGACCTTGTTCCTTGACAGGACCATAAGTGGCAGATTTGGGGTCTTTTGCTCCTAGGCGCGAAAGCTCGCACCAGCCCCCAGCCTCGCGCGAGGAAGGATGGAAATCGCTCGCTTCGCTCGCAGATCCTCGCTCTGAATTGAACTCGCGCGAGGAAGGAAGGAAATCGCTCGCTTCGCTCGCAAATGTTCGCTCGCTGCGCTCGCGGTCTATTTCGAGACCCCAAATCCGCCTCCTTTCTGGCCTGTTCGCTTGACTGTATGCGTGAATATCTGCTTCTATTAACTAATCAACTCTGTTTCTCTAACGTAGCTAAGCCTTGATCAGAAGCCAAACTATGCTTCTATTAACCTATCAACTATGCTTCTATTAACTTTTCAGTTCTCCTTTAATTAACTAATAAACTCTGCTTCTATTAACCTATCCACTATGCTTCTATTAACTAATAAATTCTACTTGGTAGATTGCTTACTAGTTGTATTTTTCAGCGTCTTTAAATGTTTCTCAGATGCTGCACCAGTCATCTGTCGAGGGTCGCAGATACCTAGCGGTATCAGGAAAACGGCGGATTTGGGGTCTCGAAATAGACCGCGAGCGCAGCGAGCGAACATTTGCGAGCGAAGCGAGCGATTTCCTTCCTTCCTCGCGCGAGTTCAATTCAGAGCGAGGATCTGCGAGCGAAGCGAGCGATTTCCATCCTTCCTCGCGCGAGGCTGGGGGCTGGTGCGAGCTTTCGCGCCTAGGAGCAAAAGACCCCAAATCTGCCACTTATGGTCCTGTCAAGGAACAAGGTCTAGAGATTAGAAAAGCTAAGAAGCAGGGAGAAGAGAGGAAAAATTTGGCGGCTCGCTTCGCTCGCCGGGTGCCACACTGAAAACCAAGGTCGAGGACACGATACAAGTGACTGGGGCGAGTAAATACCGAGAAAATACCGTATTCGTGGTTTTCACGCTCTGAGCGTGTTTTCTGACTTTAATGGCTGATTATCAGTGCAGGGATAGGAGATGTTATAAAACTGATAAGCTGTACTGATTCAGAATTAAAAACTACATCCGAAAGTGAATATACATGATTTTTAGGAAAAAAGTGATAAAACTGATAAGAAATTTTTTCTGATATCGCTATCAATATATACACCATTCAATCCGTCGTTTTTTGCTGATTCAGAATATCCTATTATTAACCAAAAAAGCTGCAATAGTTCTTAGGTTTGAAAATCCCAGAGAATACCGTATTCCTAGAATTCACGTTCGAAGCGAGTTTTTTTGACTTTAAGCGTTGATTATCAGTGCAGGGATAACAGATTTCACAAAACTGATAAGATATTCTAACTCAGGACTAAAAACTACATCCAAAAGTGTATTTTTACAGTTTCTAAGAAAAAAGTGATAAAACTGATAAGAAATTTTTTTCGATAACACTATCACTATATATATCATTGAATCCGCCGTGTTTTGCTGATTCAGAATCTCCTATTACTTACACAAAAATCTACAATCGTTTTCGAGTTAGAAAACAAAATAGGAGAAAAAAAATTTTTTTTTGGACCAACACACATTTTTTGACTCAAAATAAAAAAATTTTTCGTAAGACGATTTTTCTGAAACTCAACATTTTTGTAGCTCTTGATCTGCCAAACAAGATAGGCATACGCCTATATACCCGAGTCCGGGCCGTTTTTGAGATTAGGGCCGATTGATAAGAATGATAAGAAATTTTTTTTGAAAATCTTATCAGTATATAGCCTATTCGATGCGTCTTGTTACGCTGATTCCGAATCTGCCTTTACTTTTATCAAAATCTATATTAGTTTTTGAGAAAACTTCCAAAAACCACCAAATTTTGACGATTTTTGGCCTACCCTTCCGGTTTTCCGGAAATTTCTCAAAATTGTACGGAGCTGGCCTATTCTAGATAGCTGGAATCGATAGAGGGGATAAAAAGACACCTAGAACCATATAGCCTATATGCAAAATCAATTGTATAAGGAGTTTGTTTTGAGGTCAAAAATTGTAAGGGGGATCTGGGGGGCTTCTGGGGGGATTTTCCAAGTGGTCCAAGAGGCTTTTTTGTAGGCCTATAACACCTTCATATACACCTAAAATATCTAAGAGATTCATTCAAGCCGAACTGAGATATTTTGATTTGAATTTTTCCCCTTACACCACTTGGAGCCCCATAAGTGGGGAGGGGGGACCGATCTCGAAAATCGAACCAGTGAAATCTAATGAATTTTTGTGCTCTACAAACTGCCAAATTTTGGGGAAAATCCGAGATGATGATTTTTCGGCCTGACCCCAAATGGCGCAGGCAAAGAAGCCTGCGCCTAAGCCTAATTTCAAATTATTGCAGATTTTAGGGTAAGTAATAGATGATTCTAAATCAGCAAAAAACGACGGATTGAATGGTGTATATTTTGTTAACGATATAAAAAAATTTCTTATAAGTTTTATCCTTTCTTTCTAAAAATCATATAAATACACGTTCGGGTGTAGTTTTCACTTTTGAGTCTGTCTAGATGATTAGTTTTGTGATATTTCAGATCTCTGCACTGATAATCAGCTTTGAAAGTCGAAAAACTCGCTTCGAACGTGAATTCTAGGAATACGTTATTTTCTCGGTATTTACTCGCTCCAGTCACTCGAGTCGTGTCCTCGTCCTTGGATTTCAGGTCAGTATCCGGCGAGCGAAGCGAGCCGCCAAATTTTTCCTCTCTTCTTCTATCCGTTAGCTTTTCTAATCTCTAGACCTTGTTCCTTGACAGGACCATAAGTGGCAGATTTGGGGTCTTTTGCTCCTAGGCGCGAAAGCTCGCACCAGCCCCCAGCCTCGCGCGAGGAAGGATGGAAATCGCTCGCTTCGCTCGCAGATCCTCGCTCTTAAATGAACTCGCGCGAGGAAGGAAGGAAATCGCTCGCTTCGCTCGCAAATGTTCGCTCGCTGCGCTCGCGGTCTATTTCGAGACCCCAAATCCGCCTCCTTTCTGGCGTGTTAGCTTGACTGTATCCGTGAATATCTGCTTCTCTAACGTTGCTAAGCCTTTGGTCAGAAGCAAACTATGCTCCTATTAACTAATAGACTCTGCTTCTATTAACCTATCAACTATGCTTCTATTAACTTATCAGTTTCGCGTCTTATAACTAATCGACTCTGCTTCTATTAACCTATCAGCTTTGCTTCTATTAACCTATCAACTATGCTCCTATTAACTATTCGACTCTCCTTCTATTGACCTGCCTGTCAACTATGTTTCTATTAACCTATCAGCTTTGCTCCTACTAACTAATAAACTCTGCTTTACAGAGGTTCGCAGATACCTAGCGGTATCAGGAAAACGGCGGATTTGGGGTCTCGAAATAGACCGCGAGCGCAGCGAGCGAACATTTGCGAGCGAAGCGAGCGATTTCCTTCCTTCCTCGCGCGAGTTCATTTAAGAGCGAGGATCTGCGAGCGAAGCGAGCGATTTCCATCCTTCCTCGCGCGAGGCTGGGGGCTGGTGCGAGCTTTCGCGCCTAGGAGCAAAAGACCCCAAATCTGCCACTTATGGTCCTGTCAAGGAACAAGGTCTAGAGATTAGAAAAGCTAACGGATAGAAGAAGAGAGGAAAAATTTGGCGGCTCGCTTCGCTCGCCGGATACTGACCTGAAATCCAAGGACGAGGACACGACTCGAGTGACTGGAGCGAGTAAATACCGAGAAAATAACGTATTCCTAGAATTCACGTTCGAAGCGAGTTTTTCGACTTTCAAAGCTGATTATCAGTGCAGAGATCTGAAATATCACAAAACTAATCATCTAGACAGACTCAAAAGTGAAAACTACACCCGAACGTGTATTTATATGATTTTTAGAAAGAAAGGATAAAACTTATAAGAAATTTTTTTATATCGTTAACAAAATATACACCATTCAATCCGTCGTTTTTTGCTGATTTAGAATCATCTATTACTTACCCTAAAATCTGCAATAATTTGAAAATCCCAGAGAATACCGTATTCCCAGAATTCACGTTCGAAGCGAGTTTTTTTGACTTGCAAAGCTGATTATCATTGCAGAGATAACTGCCATCACAAAACTGATCAGCTATAAAGACTCAGGATCAAAAACTACATCCAAAAGTGTATTTACATGTCTTTTAGGGAAAAAGTGATAAAACTGATAAGAAATTTTTCTCGATATCACTATCACTATATATATCATTCAATCCGCCGTTTTTTGCTGATTCAGAATCTCCTATTACTTACCCAAAAATCTGCAATAGTTTTTGAGTTAGAAACAAAATTCGAAAAAAAAAATTTTTTTTTGGACCAACACACAATTTTTGAATCTAAAAAAAAAAAAGTTGTAAAGACAATTTTTCTGAAACTCAACATTTTTGTAGCTCTTGATCTGCCAAACAAAATGGCGGTGTCCGTATAGGGGGGTGCCGAGACCGTTTTCGAGATTAGGGCCGATTGATAAGAATGATAAGAAATTTTTTTCGAAAATCTTATCAGTATATAGCCTATTCGATGCGTCTTTTCATGCTGATTCTGAATCTGTTTTTACTTTCATCGAAATCTATATTAGTTGTTGAGAAAACTTCCAAAAACCACCAAATTTTGGCCTATCCTTCCGGTTTTCCGGAAATTTCTCAAAAACGGTCGGACTGGGCCTATTCTAGATAGCTGGAATCGATAGAGGGGATAAAAAGACACCTAGAACCATATAGCCTATATGCAAAATCAGTTGTATAAGAAGTTTGTTTTGAGGTCAAAAATTGTAAGGGGGATCTGGAGGGATTCTGGGGGGATTTTCCAAGTGGTCCAAGAGGCTTTTTTGTAGACCTATAACACCTCCATGTACACCTAAAATATCTAAGAGATTCATCCAATCCGAAGTGAGATAATTTAAT
Source organism: Caenorhabditis macrosperma (assembly GCA_963932285.1). Taxonomy (NCBI): domain Eukaryota; kingdom Metazoa; phylum Nematoda; class Chromadorea; order Rhabditida; family Rhabditidae; genus Caenorhabditis; species Caenorhabditis macrosperma. The sequence continues at coordinate 15,451,765 of OZ010622.1, forward strand.
TTGAATTTTTCCCCTTACACCACTTGGAGCCCCATAAGTGGGGAGGGGGGACCGATCTCGAAAAGCGAATCGGTGAAATCTAATGAATTTTTGTGCTCTACAAACTGGCAAATTTTGGGGAAAATCCGAGATGATGATTTTTCGGCCTGACCCCAAATGGCGCAGGCAAAGAAGCCTGCGCCTAAGCCTAAGCCTAAGCCTAAGCCTAAGCCTAAGCCTAAGCCTAAGCCTAAGCCTAAGCCTAAGCCTAAGCCTAAGCCTAAGGCTTAGGCTTAGGCTTAGGCTTAGGCTTAGGCTTAGGCTTAGGCTTAGGCTTAGGCTTAGGCTTAGGCTTAGGCTTAGGCTTAGGCTTAGGCTTAGGCTTAGGCTTAGGCTTAGGCTTAGGCTTAGGCTTAGGCTTAGGCTTAGGCTTAGGCTTAGGCTTAGGCTTAGGCTTAGGCTTAGGCTTAGGCTTAGGCTTAGGCTTAGGCTTAGGCTTAGGCTTAGGCTTAGGCTTAGGCTTAGGCTTAGGCTTAGGCTTAGGCTTAGGCTTAGGCTTAGGCTTAGGCTTAGGCTTAGGCTTAGGCTTAGGCTTAGGCTTAGGCTTAGGCTTAGGCTTAGGCTTAGGCTTAGGCTTAGGCTTAGGCTTAGGCTTAGGCTTAGGCTTAGGCTTAGGCTTAGGCTTAGGCTTAGGCTTAGGCTTAGGCTTAGGCTTAGGCTTAGGCTTAGGCTTAGGCTTAGGCTTAGGCTTAGGCTTAGGCTTAGGCTTAGGCTTAGGCTTAGGCTTAGGCTTAGGCTTAGGCTTAGGCTTAGGCTTAGGCTTAGGCTTAGGCTTAGGCTTAGGCTTAGGCTTAGGCTTAGGCTTAGGCTTAGGCTTAGGCTTAGGCTTAGGCTTAGGCTTAGGCTTAGGCTTAGGCTTAGGCTTAGGCTTAGGCTTAGGCTTAGGCTTAGGCTTAGGCTTAGGCTTAGGCTTAGGCTTAGGCTTAGGCTTAGGCTTAGGCTTAGGCTTAGGCTTAGGCTTAGGCTTAGGCTTAGGCTTAGGCTTAGGCTTAGGCTTAGGCTTAGGCTTAGGCTTAGGCTTAGGCTTAGGCTTAGGCTTAGGCTTAGGCTTAGGCTTAGGCTTAGGCTTAGGCTTAGGCTTAGGCTTAGGCTTAGGCTTAGGCTTAGGCTTAGGCTTAGGCTTAGGCTTAGGCTTAGGCTTAGGCTTAGGCTTAGGCTTAGGCTTAGGCTTAGGCTTAGGCTTAGGCTTAGGCTTAGGCTTAGGCTTAGGCTTAGGCTTAGGCTTAGGCTTAGGCTTAGGCTTAGGCTTAGGCTTAGGCTTAGGCTTAGGCTTAGGCTTAGGCTTAGGCTTAGGCTTAGGCTTAGGCTTAGGCTTAGGCTTAGGCTTAGGCTTAGGCTTAGGCTTAGGCTTAGGCTTAGGCTTAGGCTTAGGCTTAGGCTTAGGCTTAGGCTTAGGCTTAGGCTTAGGCTTAGGCTTAGGCTTAGGCTTAGGCTTAGGCTTAGGCTTAGGCTTAGGCTTAGGCTTAGGCTTAGGCTTAGGCTTAGGCTTAGGCTTAGGCTTAGGCTTAGGCTTAGGCTTAGGCTTAGGCTTAGGCTTAGGCTTAGGCTTAGGCTTAGGCTTAGGCTTAGGCTTAGGCTTAGGCTTAGGCTTAGGCTTAGGCTTAGGCTTAGGCTTAGGCTTAGGCTTAGGCTTAGGCTTAGGCTTAGGCTTAGGCTTAGGCTTAGGCTTAGGCTTAGGCTTAGGCTTAGGCTTAGGCTTAGGCTTAGGCTTAGGCTTAGGCTTAGGCTTAGGCTTAGGCTTAGGCTTAGGCTTAGGCTTAGGCTTAGGCTTAGGCTTAGGCTTAGGCTTAGGCTTAGGCTTAGGCTTAGGCTTAGGCTTAGGCTTAGGCTTAGGCTTAGGCTTAGGCTTAGGCTTAGGCTTAGGCTTAGGCTTAGGCTTAGGCTTAGGCTTAGGCTTAGGCTTAGGCTTAGGCTTAGGCTTAGGCTTAGGCTTAGGCTTAGGCTTAGGCTTAGGCTTAGGCTTAGGCTTAGGCTTAGGCTTAGGCTTAGGCTTAGGCTTAGGCTTAGGCTTAGGCTTAGGCTTAGGCTTAGGCTTAGGCTTAGGCTTAGGCTTAGGCTTAGGCTTAGGCTTAGGCTTAGGCTTAGGCTTAGGCTTAGGCTTAGGCTTAGGCTTAGGCTTAGGCTTAGGCTTAGGCTTAGGCTTAGGCTTAGGCTTAGGCTTAGGCTTAGGCTTAGGCTTAGGCTTAGGCTTAGGCTTAGGCTTAGGCTTAGGCTTAGGCTTAGGCTTAGGCTTAGGCTTAGGCTTAGGCTTAGGCTTAGGCTTAGGCTTAGGCTTAGGCTTAGGCTTAGGCTTAGGCTTAGGCTTAGGCTTAGGCTTAGGCTTAGGCTTAGGCTTAGGCTTAGGCTTAGGCTTAGGCTTAGGCTTAGGCTTAGGCTTAGGCTTAGGCTTAGGCTTAGGCTTAGGCTTAGGCTTAGGCTTAGGCTTAGGCTTAGGCTTAGGCTTAGGCTTAGGCTTAGGCTTAGGCTTAGGCTTAGGCTTAGGCTTAGGCTTAGGCTTAGGCTTAGGCTTAGGCTTAGGCTTAGGCTTAGGCTTAGGCTTAGGCTTAGGCTTAGGCTTAGGCTTAGGCTTAGGCTTAGGCTTAGGCTTAGGCTTAGGCTTAGGCTTAGGCTTAGGCTTAGGCTTAGGCTTAGGCTTAGGCTTAGGCTTAGGCTTAGGCTTAGGCTTAGGCTTAGGCTTAGGCTTAGGCTTAGGCTTAGGCTTAGGCTTAGGCTTAGGCTTAGGCTTAGGCTTAGGCTTAGGCTTAGGCTTAGGCTTAGGCTTAGGCTTAGGCTTAGGCTTAGGCTTAGGCTTAGGCTTAGGCTTAGGCTTAGGCTTAGGCTTAGGCTTAGGCTTAGGCTTAGGCTTAGGCTTAGGCTTAGGCTTAGGCTTAGGCTTAGGCTTAGGCTTAGGCTTAGGCTTAGGCTTAGGCTTAGGCTTAGGCTTAGGCTTAGGCTTAGGCTTAGGCTTAGGCTTAGGCTTAGGCTTAGGCTTAGGCTTAGGCTTAGGCTTAGGCTTAGGCTTAGGCTTAGGCTTAGGCTTAGGCTTAGGCTTAGGCTTAGGCTTAGGCTTAGGCTTAGGCTTAGGCTTAGGCTTAGGCTTAGGCTTAGGCTTAGGCTTAGGCTTAGGCTTAGGCTTAGGCTTAGGCTTAGGCTTAGGCTTAGGCTTAGGCTTAGGCTTAGGCTTAGGCTTAGGCTTAGGCTTAGGCTTAGGCTTAGGCTTAGGCTTAGGCTTAGGCTTAGGCTTAGGCTTAGGCTTAGGCTTAGGCTTAGGCTTAGGCTTAGGCTTAGGCTTAGGCTTAGGCTTAGGCTTAGGCTTAGGCTTAGGCTTAGGCTTAGGCTTAGGCTTAGGCTTAGGCTTAGGCTTAGGCTTAGGCTTAGGCTTAGGCTTAGGCTTAGGCTTAGGCTTAGGCTTAGGCTTAGGCTTAGGCTTAGGCTTAGGCTTAGGCTTAGGCTTAGGCTTAGGCTTAGGCTTAGGCTTAGGCTTAGGCTTAGGCTTAGGCTTAGGCTTAGGCTTAGGCTTAGGCTTAGGCTTAGGCTTAGGCTTAGGCTTAGGCTTAGGCTTAGGCTTAGGCTTAGGCTTAGGCTTAGGCTTAGGCTTAGGCTTAGGCTTAGGCTTAGGCTTAGGCTTAGGCTTAGGCTTAGGCTTAGGCTTAGGCTTAGGCTTAGGCTTAGGCTTAGGCTTAGGCTTAGGCTTAGGCTTAGGCTTAGGCTTAGGCTTAGGCTTAGGCTTAGGCTTAGGCTTAGGCTTAGGCTTAGGCTTAGGCTTAGGCTTAGGCTTAGGCTTAGGCTTAGGCTTAGGCTTAGGCTTAGGCTTAGGCTTAGGCTTAGGCTTAGGCTTAGGCTTAGGCTTAGGCTTAGGCTTAGGCTTAGGCTTAGGCTTAGGCTTAGGCTTAGGCTTAGGCTTAGGCTTAGGCTTAGGCTTAGGCTTAGGCTTAGGCTTAGGCTTAGGCTTAGGCTTAGGCTTAGGCTTAGGCTTAGGCTTAGGCTTAGGCTTAGGCTTAGGCTTAGGCTTAGGCTTAGGCTTAGGCTTAGGCTTAGGCTTAGGCTTAGGCTTAGGCTTAGGCTTAGGCTTAGGCTTAGGCTTAGGCTTAGGCTTAGGCTTAGGCTTAGGCTTAGGCTTAGGCTTAGGCTTAGGCTTAGGCTTAGGCTTAGGCTTAGGCTTAGGCTTAGGCTTAGGCTTAGGCTTAGGCTTAGGCTTAGGCTTAGGCTTAGGCTTAGGCTTAGGCTTAGGCTTAGGCTTAGGCTTAGGCTTAGGCTTAGGCTTAGGCTTAGGCTTAGGCTTAGGCTTAGGCTTAGGCTTAGGCTTAGGCTTAGGCTTAGGCTTAGGCTTAGGCTTAGGCTTAGGCTTAGGCTTAGGCTTAGGCTTAGGCTTAGGCTTAGGCTTAGGCTTAGGCTTAGGCTTAGGCTTAGGCTTAGGCTTAGGCTTAGGCTTAGGCTTAGGCTTAGGCTTAGGCTTAGGCTTAGGCTTAGGCTTAGGCTTAGGCTTAGGCTTAGGCTTAGGCTTAGGCTTAGGCTTAGGCTTAGGCTTAGGCTTAGGCTTAGGCTTAGGCTTAGGCTTAGGCTTAGGCTTAGGCTTAGGCTTAGGCTTAGGCTTAGGCTTAGGCTTAGGCTTAGGCTTAGGCTTAGGCTTAGGCTTAGGCTTAGGCTTAGGCTTAGGCTTAGGCTTAGGCTTAGGCTTAGGCTTAGGCTTAGGCTTAGGCTTAGGCTTAGGCTTAGGCTTAGGCTTAGGCTTAGGCTTAGGCTTAGGCTTAGGCTTAGGCTTAGGCTTAGGCTTAGGCTTAGGCTTAGGCTTAGGCTTAGGCTTAGGCTTAGGCTTAGGCTTAGGCTTAGGCTTAGGCTTAGGCTTAGGCTTAGGCTTAGGCTTAGGCTTAGGCTTAGGCTTAGGCTTAGGCTTAGGCTTAGGCTTAGGCTTAGGCTTAGGCTTAGGCTTAGGCTTAGGCTTAGGCTTAGGCTTAGGCTTAGGCTTAGGCTTAGGCTTAGGCTTAGGCTTAGGCTTAGGCTTAGGCTTAGGCTTAGGCTTAGGCTTAGGCTTAGGCTTAGGCTTAGGCTTAGGCTTAGGCTTAGGCTTAGGCTTAGGCTTAGGCTTAGGCTTAGGCTTAGGCTTAGGCTTAGGCTTAGGCTTAGGCTTAGGCTTAGGCTTAGGCTTAGGCTTAGGCTTAGGCTTAGGCTTAGGCTTAGGCTTAGGCTTAGGCTTAGGCTTAGGCTTAGGCTTAGGCTTAGGCTTAGGCTTAGGCTTAGGCTTAGGCTTAGGCTTAGGCTTAGGCTTAGGCTTAGGCTTAGGCTTAGGCTTAGGCTTAGGCTTAGGCTTAGGCTTAGGCTTAGGCTTAGGCTTAGGCTTAGGCTTAGGCTTAGGCTTAGGCTTAGGCTTAGGCTTAGGCTTAGGCTTAGGCTTAGGCTTAGGCTTAGGCTTAGGCTTAGGCTTAGGCTTAGGCTTAGGCTTAGGCTTAGGCTTAGGCTTAGGCTTAGGCTTAGGCTTAGGCTTAGGCTTAGGCTTAGGCTTAGGCTTAGGCTTAGGCTTAGGCTTAGGCTTAGGCTTAGGCTTAGGCTTAGGCTTAGGCTTAGGCTTAGGCTTAGGCTTAGGCTTAGGCTTAGGCTTAGGCTTAGGCTTAGGCTTAGGCTTAGGCTTAGGCTTAGGCTTAGGCTTAGGCTTAGGCTTAGGCTTAGGCTTAGGCTTAGGCTTAGGCTTAGGCTTAGGCTTAGGCTTAGGCTTAGGCTTAGGCTTAGGCTTAGGCTTAGGCTTAGGCTTAGGCTTAGGCTTAGGCTTAGGCTTAGGCTTAGGCTTAGGCTTAGGCTTAGGCTTAGGCTTAGGCTTAGGCTTAGGCTTAGGCTTAGGCTTAGGCTTAGGCTTAGGCTTAGGCTTAGGCTTAGGCTTAGGCTTAGGCTTAGGCTTAGGCTTAGGCTTAGGCTTAGGCTTAGGCTTAGGCTTAGGCTTAGGCTTAGGCTTAGGCTTAGGCTTAGGCTTAGGCTTAGGCTTAGGCTTAGGCTTAGGCTTAGGCTTAGGCTTAGGCTTAGGCTTAGGCTTAGGCTTAGGCTTAGGCTTAGGCTTAGGCTTAGGCTTAGGCTTAGGCTTAGGCTTAGGCTTAGGCTTAGGCTTAGGCTTAGGCTTAGGCTTAGGCTTAGGCTTAGGCTTAGGCTTAGGCTTAGGCTTAGGCTTAGGCTTAGGCTTAGGCTTAGGCTTAGGCTTAGGCTTAGGCTTAGGCTTAGGCTTAGGCTTAGGCTTAGGCTTAGGCTTAGGCTTAGGCTTAGGCTTAGGCTTAGGCTTAGGCTTAGGCTTAGGCTTAGGCTTAGGCTTAGGCTTAGGCTTAGGCTTAGGCTTAGGCTTAGGCTTAGGCTTAGGCTTAGGCTTAGGCTTAGGCTTAGGCTTAGGCTTAGGCTTAGGCTTAGGCTTAGGCTTAGGCTTAGGCTTAGGCTTAGGCTTAGGCTTAGGCTTAGGCTTAGGCTTAGGCTTAGGCTTAGGCTTAGGCTTAGGCTTAGGCTTAGGCTTAGGCTTAGGCTTAGGCTTAGGCTTAGGCTTAGGCTTAGGCTTAGGCTTAGGCTTAGGCTTAGGCTTAGGCTTAGGCTTAGGCTTAGGCTTAGGCTTAGGCTTAGGCTTAGGCTTAGGCTTAGGCTTAGGCTTAGGCTTAGGCTTAGGCTTAGGCTTAGGCTTAGGCTTAGGCTTAGGCTTAGGCTTAGGCTTAGGCTTAGGCTTAGGCTTAGGCTTAGGCTTAGGCTTAGGCTTAGGCTTAGGCTTAGGCTTAGGCTTAGGCTTAGGCTTAGGCTTAGGCTTAGGCTTAGGCTTAGGCTTAGGCTTAGGCTTAGGCTTAGGCTTAGGCTTAGGCTTAGGCTTAGGCTTAGGCTTAGGCTTAGGCTTAGGCTTAGGCTTAGGCTTAGGCTTAGGCTTAGGCTTAGGCTTAGGCTTAGGCTTAGGCTTAGGCTTAGGCTTAGGCTTAGGCTTAGGCTTAGGCTTAGGCTTAGGCTTAGGCTTAGGCTTAGGCTTAGGCTTAGGCTTAGGCTTAGGCTTAGGCTTAGGCTTAGGCTTAGGCTTAGGCTTAGGCTTAGGCTTAGGCTTAGGCTTAGGCTTAGGCTTAGGCTTAGGCTTAGGCTTAGGCTTAGGCTTAGGCTTAGGCTTAGGCTTAGGCTTAGGCTTAGGCTTAGGCTTAGGCTTAGGCTTAGGCTTAGGCTTAGGCTTAGGCTTAGGCTTAGGCTTAGGCTTAGGCTTAGGCTTAGGCTTAGGCTTAGGCTTAGGCTTAGGCTTAGGCTTAGGCTTAGGCTTAGGCTTAGGCTTAGGCTTAGGCTTAGGCTTAGGCTTAGGCTTAGGCTTAGGCTTAGGCTTAGGCTTAGGCTTAGGCTTAGGCTTAGGCTTAGGCTTAGGCTTAGGCTTAGGCTTAGGCTTAGGCTTAGGCTTAGGCTTAGGCTTAGGCTTAGGCTTAGGCTTAGGCTTAGGCTTAGGCTTAGGCTTAGGCTTAGGCTTAGGCTTAGGCTTAGGCTTAGGCTTAGGCTTAGGCTTAGGCTTAGGCTTAGGCTTAGGCTTAGGCTTAGGCTTAGGCTTAGGCTTAGGCTTAGGCTTAGGCTTAGGCTTAGGCTTAGGCTTAGGCTTAGGCTTAGGCTTAGGCTTAGGCTTAGGCTTAGGCTTAGGCTTAGGCTTAGGCTTAGGCTTAGGCTTAGGCTTAGGCTTAGGCTTAGGCTTAGGCTTAGGCTTAGGCTTAGGCTTAGGCTTAGGCTTAGGCTTAGGCTTAGGCTTAGGCTTAGGCTTAGGCTTAGGCTTAGGCTTAGGCTTAGGCTTAGGCTTAGGCTTAGGCTTAGGCTTAGGCTTAGGCTTAGGCTTAGGCTTAGGCTTAGGCTTAGGCTTAGGCTTAGGCTTAGGCTTAGGCTTAGGCTTAGGCTTAGGCTTAGGCTTAGGCTTAGGCTTAGGCTTAGGCTTAGGCTTAGGCTTAGGCTTAGGCTTAGGCTTAGGCTTAGGCTTAGGCTTAGGCTTAGGCTTAGGCTTAGGCTTAGGCTTAGGCTTAGGCTTAGGCTTAGGCTTAGGCTTAGGCTTAGGCTTAGGCTTAGGCTTAGGCTTAGGCTTAGGCTTAGGCTTAGGCTTAGGCTTAGGCTTAGGCTTAGGCTTAGGCTTAGGCTTAGGCTTAGGCTTAGGCTTAGGCTTAGGCTTAGGCTTAGGCTTAGGCTTAGGCTTAGGCTTAGGCTTAGGCTTAGGCTTAGGCTTAGGCTTAGGCTTAGGCTTAGGCTTAGGCTTAGGCTTAGGCTTAGGCTTAGGCTTAGGCTTAGGCTTAGGCTTAGGCTTAGGCTTAGGCTTAGGCTTAGGCTTAGGCTTAGGCTTAGGCTTAGGCTTAGGCTTAGGCTTAGGCTTAGGCTTAGGCTTAGGCTTAGGCTTAGGCTTAGGCTTAGGCTTAGGCTTAGGCTTAGGCTTAGGCTTAGGCTTAGGCTTAGGCTTAGGCTTAGGCTTAGGCTTAGGCTTAGGCTTAGGCTTAGGCTTAGGCTTAGGCTTAGGCTTAGGCTTAGGCTTAGGCTTAGGCTTAGGCTTAGGCTTAGGCTTAGGCTTAGGCTTAGGCTTAGGCTTAGGCTTAGGCTTAGGCTTAGGCTTAGGCTTAGGCTTAGGCTTAGGCTTAGGCTTAGGCTTAGGCTTAGGCTTAGGCTTAGGCTTAGGCTTAGGCTTAGGCTTAGGCTTAGGCTTAGGCTTAGGCTTAGGCTTAGGCTTAGGCTTAGGCTTAGGCTTAGGCTTAGGCTTAGGCTTAGGCTTAGGCTTAGGCTTAGGCTTAGGCTTAGGCTTAGGCTTAGGCTTAGGCTTAGGCTTAGGCTTAGGCTTAGGCTTAGGCTTAGGCTTAGGCTTAGGCTTAGGCTTAGGCTTAGGCTTAGGCTTAGGCTTAGGCTTAGGCTTAGGCTTAGGCTTAGGCTTAGGCTTAGGCTTAGGCTTAGGCTTAGGCTTAGGCTTAGGCTTAGGCTTAGGCTTAGGCTTAGGCTTAGGCTTAGGCTTAGGCTTAGGCTTAGGCTTAGGCTTAGGCTTAGGCTTAGGCTTAGGCTTAGGCTTAGGCTTAGGCTTAGGCTTAGGCTTAGGCTTAGGCTTAGGCTTAGGCTTAGGCTTAGGCTTAGGCTTAGGCTTAGGCTTAGGCTTAGGCTTAGGCTTAGGCTTAGGCTTAGGCTTAGGCTTAGGCTTAGGCTTAGGCTTAGGCTTAGGCTTAGGCTTAGGCTTAGGCTTAGGCTTAGGCTTAGGCTTAGGCTTAGGCTTAGGCTTAGGCTTAGGCTTAGGCTTAGGCTTAGGCTTAGGCTTAGGCTTAGGCTTAGGCTTAGGCTTAGGCTTAGGCTTAGGCTTAGGCTTAGGCTTAGGCTTAGGCTTAGGCTTAGGCTTAGGCTTAGGCTTAGGCTTAGGCTTAGGCTTAGGCTTAGGCTTAGGCTTAGGCTTAGGCTTAGGCTTAGGCTTAGGCTTAGGCTTAGGCTTAGGCTTAGGCTTAGGCTTAGGCTTAGGCTTAGGCTTAGGCTTAGGCTTAGGCTTAGGCTTAGGCTTAGGCTTAGGCTTAGGCTTAGGCTTAGGCTTAGGCTTAGGCTTAGGCTTAGGCTTAGGCTTAGGCTTAGGCTTAGGCTTAGGCTTAGGCTTAGGCTTAGGCTTAGGCTTAGGCTTAGGCTTAGGCTTAGGCTTAGGCTTAGGCTTAGGCTTAGGCTTAGGCTTAGGCTTAGGCTTAGGCTTAGGCTTAGGCTTAGGCTTAGGCTTAGGCTTAGGCTTAGGCTTAGGCTTAGGCTTAGGCTTAGGCTTAGGCTTAGGCTTAGGCTTAGGCTTAGGCTTAGGCTTAGGCTTAGGCTTAGGCTTAGGCTTAGGCTTAGGCTTAGGCTTAGGCTTAGGCTTAGGCTTAGGCTTAGGCTTAGGCTTAGGCTTAGGCTTAGGCTTAGGCTTAGGCTTAGGCTTAGGCTTAGGCTTAGGCTTAGGCTTAGGCTTAGGCTTAGGCTTAGGCTTAGGCTTAGGCTTAGGCTTAGGCTTAGGCTTAGGCTTAGGCTTAGGCTTAGGCTTAGGCTTAGGCTTAGGCTTAGGCTTAGGCTTAGGCTTAGGCTTAGGCTTAGGCTTAGGCTTAGGCTTAGGCTTAGGCTTAGGCTTAGGCTTAGGCTTAGGCTTAGGCTTAGGCTTAGGCTTAGGCTTAGGCTTAGGCTTAGGCTTAGGCTTAGGCTTAGGCTTGGCTTAGGCTTAGGCTTAGGCTTAGGCTTAGGCTTAGGCTTAGGCTTAGGCTTAGGCTTAGGCTTAGGCTTAGGCTTAGGCTTAGGCTTAGGCTTAGGCTTAGGCTTAGGCTTAGGCTTAGGCTTAGGCTTAGGCTTAGGCTTAGGCTTAGGCTTAGGCTTAGGCTTAGGCTTAGGCTTAGGCTTAGGCTTAGGCTTAGGCTTAGGCTTAGGCTTAGGCTTAGGCTTAGGCTTAGGCTTAGGCTTAGGCTTAGGCTTAGGCTTAGGCTTAGGCTTAGGCTTAGGCTTAGGCTTAGGCTTAGGCTTAGGCTTAGGCTTAGGCTTAGGCTTAGGCTTAGGCTTAGGCTTAGGCTTAGGCTTAGGCTTAGGCTTAGGCTTAGGCTTAGGCTTAGGCTTAGGCTTAGGCTTAGGCTTAGGCTTAGGCTTAGGCTTAGGCTTAGGCTTAGGCTTAGGCTTAGGCTTAGGCTTAGGCTTAGGCTTAGGCTTAGGCTTAGGCTTAGGCTTAGGCTTAGGCTTAGGCTTAGGCTTAGGCTTAGGCTTAGGCTTAGGCTTAGGCTTAGGCTTAGGCTTAGGCTTAGGCTTAGGCTTAGGCTTAGGCTTAGGCTTAGGCTTAGGCTTAGGCTTAGGCTTAGGCTTAGGCTTAGGCTTAGGCTTAGGCTTAGGCTTAGGCTTAGGCTTAGGCTTAGGCTTAGGCTTAGGCTTAGGCTTAGGCTTAGGCTTAGGCTTAGGCTTAGGCTTAGGCTTAGGCTTAGGCTTAGGCTTAGGCTTAGGCTTAGGCTTAGGCTTAGGCTTAGGCTTAGGCTTAGGCTTAGGCTTAGGCTTAGGCTTAGGCTTAGGCTTAGGCTTAGGCTTAGGCTTAGGCTTAGGCTTAGGCTTAGGCTTAGGCTTAGGCTTAGGCTTAGGCTTAGGCTTAGGCTTAGGCTTAGGCTTAGGCTTAGGCTTAGGCTTAGGCTTAGGCTTAGGCTTAGGCTTAGGCTTAGGCTTAGGCTTAGGCTTAGGCTTAGGCTTAGGCTTAGGCTTAGGCTTAGGCTTAGGCTTAGGCTTAGGCTTAGGCTTAGGCTTAGGCTTAGGCTTAGGCTTAGGCTTAGGCTTAGGCTTAGGCTTAGGCTTAGGCTTAGGCTTAGGCTTAGGCTTAGGCTTAGGCTTAGGCTTAGGCTTAGGCTTAGGCTTAGGCTTAGGCTTAGGCTTAGGCTTAGGCTTAGGCTTAGGCTTAGGCTTAGGCTTAGGCTTAGGCTTAGGCTTAGGCTTAGGCTTAGGCTTAGGCTTAGGCTTAGGCTTAGGCTTAGGCTTAGGCTTAGGCTTAGGCTTAGGCTTAGGCTTAGGCTTAGGCTTAGGCTTAGGCTTAGGCTTAGGCTTAGGCTTAGGCTTAGGCTTAGGCTTAGGCTTAGGCTTAGGCTTAGGCTTAGGCTTAGGCTTAGGCTTAGGCTTAGGCTTAGGCTTAGGCTTAGGCTTAGGCTTAGGCTTAGGCTTAGGCTTAGGCTTAGGCTTAGGCTTAGGCTTAGGCTTAGGCTTAGGCTTAGGCTTAGGCTTAGGCTTAGGCTTAGGCTTAGGCTTAGGCTTAGGCTTAGGCTTAGGCTTAGGCTTAGGCTTAGGCTTAGGCTTAGGCTTAGGCTTAGGCTTAGGCTTAGGCTTAGGCTTAGGCTTAGGCTTAGGCTTAGGCTTAGGCTTAGGCTTAGGCTTAGGCTTAGGCTTAGGCTTAGGCTTAGGCTTAGGCTTAGGCTTAGGCTTAGGCTTAGGCTTAGGCTTAGGCTTAGGCTTAGGCTTAGGCTTAGGCTTAGGCTTAGGCTTAGGCTTAGGCTTAGGCTTAGGCTTAGGCTTAGGCTTAGGCTTAGGCTTAGGCTTAGGCTTAGGCTTAGGCTTAGGCTTAGGCTTAGGCTTAGGCTTAGGCTTAGGCTTAGGCTTAGGCTTAGGCTTAGGCTTAGGCTTAGGCTTAGGCTTAGGCTTAGGCTTAGGCTTAGGCTTAGGCTTAGGCTTAGGCTTAGGCTTAGGCTTAGGCTTAGGCTTAGGCTTAGGCTTAGGCTTAGGCTTAGGCTTAGGCTTAGGCTTAGGCTTAGGCTTAGGCTTAGGCTTAGGCTTAGGCTTAGGCTTAGGCTTAGGCTTAGGCTTAGGCTTAGGCTTAGGCTTAGGCTTAGGCTTAGGCTTAGGCTTAGGCTTAGGCTTAGGCTTAGGCTTAGGCTTAGGCTTAGGCTTAGGCTTAGGCTTAGGCTTAGGCTTAGGCTTAGGCTTAGGCTTAGGCTTAGGCTTAGGCTTAGGCTTAGGCTTAGGCTTAGGCTTAGGCTTAGGCTTAGGCTTAGGCTTAGGCTTAGGCTTAGGCTTAGGCTTAGGCTTAGGCTTAGGCTTAGGCTTAGGCTTAGGCTTAGGCTTAGGCTTAGGCTTAGGCTTAGGCTTAGGCTTAGGCTTAGGCTTAGGCTTAGGCTTAGGCTTAGGCTTAGGCTTAGGCTTAGGCTTAGGCTTAGGCTTAGGCTTAGGCTTAGGCTTAGGCTTAGGCTTAGGCTTAGGCTTAGGCTTAGGCTTAGGCTTAGGCTTAGGCTTAGGCTTAGGCTTAGGCTTAGGCTTAGGCTTAGGCTTAGGCTTAGGCTTAGGCTTAGGCTTAGGCTTAGGCTTAGGCTTAGGCTTAGGCTTAGGCTTAGGCTTAGGCTTAGGCTTAGGCTTAGGCTTAGGCTTAGGCTTAGGCTTAGGCTTAGGCTTAGGCTTAGGCTTAGGCTTAGGCTTAGGCTTAGGCTTAGGCTTAGGCTTAGGCTTAGGCTTAGGCTTAGGCTTAGGCTTAGGCTTAGGCTTAGGCTTAGGCTTAGGCTTAGGCTTAGGCTTAGGCTTAGGCTTAGGCTTAGGCTTAGGCTTAGGCTTAGGCTTAGGCTTAGGCTTAGGCTTAGGCTTAGGCTTAGGCTTAGGCTTAGGCTTAGGCTTAGGCTTAGGCTTAGGCTTAGGCTTAGGCTTAGGCTTAGGCTTAGGCTTAGGCTTAGGCTTAGGCTTAGGCTTAGGCTTAGGCTTAGGCTTAGGCTTAGGCTTAGGCTTAGGCTTAGGCTTAGGCTTAGGCTTAGGCTTAGGCTTAGGCTTAGGCTTAGGCTTAGGCTTAGGCTTAGGCTTAGGCTTAGGCTTAGGCTTAGGCTTAGGCTTAGGCTTAGGCTTAGGCTTAGGCTTAGGCTTAGGCTTAGGCTTAGGCTTAGGCTTAGGCTTAGGCTTAGGCTTAGGCTTAGGCTTAGGCTTAGGCTTAGGCTTAGGCTTAGGCTTAGGCTTAGGCTTAGGCTTAGGCTTAGGCTTAGGCTTAGGCTTAGGCTTAGGCTTAGGCTTAGGCTTAGGCTTAGGCTTAGGCTTAGGCTTAGGCTTAGGCTTAGGCTTAGGCTTAGGCTTAGGCTTAGGCTTAGGCTTAGGCTTAGGCTTAGGCTTAGGCTTAGGCTTAGGCTTAGGCTTAGGCTTAGGCTTAGGCTTAGGCTTAGGCTTAGGCTTAGGCTTAGGCTTAGGCTTAGGCTTAGGCTTAGGCTTAGGCTTAGGCTTAGGCTTAGGCTTAGGCTTAGGCTTAGGCTTAGGCTTAGGCTTAGGCTTAGGCTTAGGCTTAGGCTTAGGCTTAGGCTTAGGCTTAGGCTTAGGCTTAGGCTTAGGCTTAGGCTTAGGCTTAGGCTTAGGCTTAGGCTTAGGCTTAGGCTTAGGCTTAGGCTTAGGCTTAGGCTTAGGCTTAGGCTTAGGCTTAGGCTTAGGCTTAGGCTTAGGCTTAGGCTTAGGCTTAGGCTTAGGCTTAGGCTTAGGCTTAGGCTTAGGCTTAGGCTTAGGCTTAGGCTTAGGCTTAGGCTTAGGCTTAGGCTTAGGCTTAGGCTTAGGCTTAGGCTTAGGCTTAGGCTTAGGCTTAGGCTTAGGCTTAGGCTTAGGCTTAGGCTTAGGCTTAGGCTTAGGCTTAGGCTTAGGCTTAGGCTTAGGCTTAGGCTTAGGCTTAGGCTTAGGCTTAGGCTTAGGCTTAGGCTTAGGCTTAGGCTTAGGCTTAGGCTTAGGCTTAGGCTTAGGCTTAGGCTTAGGCTTAGGCTTAGGCTTAGGCTTAGGCTTAGGCTTAGGCTTAGGCTTAGGCTTAGGCTTAGGCTTAGGCTTAGGCTTAGGCTTAGGCTTAGGCTTAGGCTTAGGCTTAGGCTTAGGCTTAGGCTTAGGCTTAGGCTTAGGCTTAGGCTTAGGCTTAGGCTTAGGCTTAGGCTTAGGCTTAGGCTTAGGCTTAGGCTTAGGCTTAGGCTTAGGCTTAGGCTTAGGCTTAGGCTTAGGCTTAGGCTTAGGCTTAGGCTTAGGCTTAGGCTTAGGCTTAGGCTTAGGCTTAGGCTTAGGCTTAGGCTTAGGCTTAGGCTTAGGCTTAGGCTTAGGCTTAGGCTTAGGCTTAGGCTTAGGCTTAGGCTTAGGCTTAGGCTTAGGCTTAGGCTTAGGCTTAGGCTTAGGCTTAGGCTTAGGCTTAGGCTTAGGCTTAGGCTTAGGCTTAGGCTTAGGCTTAGGCTTAGGCTTAGGCTTAGGCTTAGGCTTAGGCTTAGGCTTAGGCTTAGGCTTAGGCTTAGGCTTAGGCTTAGGCTTAGGCTTAGGCTTAGGCTTAGGCTTAGGCTTAGGCTTAGGCTTAGGCTTAGGCTTAGGCTTAGGCTTAGGCTTAGGCTTAGGCTTAGGCTTAGGCTTAGGCTTAGGCTTAGGCTTAGGCTTAGGCTTAGGCTTAGGCTTAGGCTTAGGCTTAGGCTTAGGCTTAGGCTTAGGCTTAGGCTTAGGCTTAGGCTTAGGCTTAGGCTTAGGCTTAGGCTTAGGCTTAGGCTTAGGCTTAGGCTTAGGCTTAGGCTTAGGCTTAGGCTTAGGCTTAGGCTTAGGCTTAGGCTTAGGCTTAGGCTTAGGCTTAGGCTTAGGCTTAGGCTTAGGCTTAGGCTTAGGCTTAGGCTTAGGCTTAGGCTTAGGCTTAGGCTTAGGCTTAGGCTTAGGCTTAGGCTTAGGCTTAGGCTTAGGCTTAGGCTTAGGCTTAGGCTTAGGCTTAGGCTTAGGCTTAGGCTTAGGCTTAGGCTTAGGCTTAGGCTTAGGCTTAGGCTTAGGCTTAGGCTTAGGCTTAGGCTTAGGCTTAGGCTTAGGCTTAGGCTTAGGCTTAGGCTTAGGCTTAGGCTTAGGCTTAGGCTTAGGCTTAGGCTTAGGCTTAGGCTTAGGCTTAGGCTTAGGCTTAGGCTTAGGCTTAGGCTTAGGCTTAGGCTTAGGCTTAGGCTTAGGCTTAGGCTTAGGCTTAGGCTTAGGCTTAGGCTTAGGCTTAGGCTTAGGCTTAGGCTTAGGCTTAGGCTTAGGCTTAGGCTTAGGCTTAGGCTTAGGCTTAGGCTTAGGCTTAGGCTTAGGCTTAGGCTTAGGCTTAGGCTTAGGCTTAGGCTTAGGCTTAGGCTTAGGCTTAGGCTTAGGCTTAGGCTTAGGCTTAGGCTTAGGCTTAGGCTTAGGCTTAGGCTTAGGCTTAGGCTTAGGCTTAGGCTTAGGCTTAGGCTTAGGCTTAGGCTTAGGCTTAGGCTTAGGCTTAGGCTTAGGCTTAGGCTTAGGCTTAGGCTTAGGCTTAGGCTTAGGCTTAGGCTTAGGCTTAGGCTTAGGCTTAGGCTTAGGCTTAGGCTTAGGCTTAGGCTTAGGCTTAGGCTTAGGCTTAGGCTTAGGCTTAGGCTTAGGCTTAGGCTTAGGCTTAGGCTTAGGCTTAGGCTTAGGCTTAGGCTTAGGCTTAGGCTTAGGCTTAGGCTTAGGCTTAGGCTTAGGCTTAGGCTTAGGCTTAGGCTTAGGCTTAGGCTTAGGCTTAGGCTTAGGCTTAGGCTTAGGCTTAGGCTTAGGCTTAGGCTTAGGCTTAGGCTTAGGCTTAGGCTTAGGCTTAGGCTTAGGCTTAGGCTTAGGCTTAGGCTTAGGCTTAGGCTTAGGCTTAGGCTTAGGCTTAGGCTTAGGCTTAGGCTTAGGCTTAGGCTTAGGCTTAGGCTTAGGCTTAGGCTTAGGCTTAGGCTTAGGCTTAGGCTTAGGCTTAGGCTTAGGCTTAGGCTTAGGCTTAGGCTTAGGCTTAGGCTTAGGCTTAGGCTTAGGCTTAGGCTTAGGCTTAGGCTTAGGCTTAGGCTTAGGCTTAGGCTTAGGCTTAGGCTTAGGCTTAGGCTTAGGCTTAGGCTTAGGCTTAGGCTTAGGCTTAGGCTTAGGCTTAGGCTTAGGCTTAGGCTTAGGCTTAGGCTTAGGCTTAGGCTTAGGCTTAGGCTTAGGCTTAGGCTTAGGCTTAGGCTTAGGCTTAGGCTTAGGCTTAGGCTTAGGCTTAGGCTTAGGCTTAGGCTTAGGCTTAGGCTTAGGCTTAGGCTTAGGCTTAGGCTTAGGCTTAGGCTTAGGCTTAGGCTTAGGCTTAGGCTTAGGCTTAGGCTTAGGCTTAGGCTTAGGCTTAGGCTTAGGCTTAGGCTTAGGCTTAGGCTTAGGCTTAGGCTTAGGCTTAGGCTTAGGCTTAGGCTTAGGCTTAGGCTTAGGCTTAGGCTTAGGCTTAGGCTTAGGCTTAGGCTTAGGCTTAGGCTTAGGCTTAGGCTTAGGCTTAGGCTTAGGCTTAGGCTTAGGCTTAGGCTTAGGCTTAGGCTTAGGCTTAGGCTTAGGCTTAGGCTTAGGCTTAGGCTTAGGCTTAGGCTTAGGCTTAGGCTTAGGCTTAGGCTTAGGCTTAGGCTTAGGCTTAGGCTTAGGCTTAGGCTTAGGCTTAGGCTTAG